>CM057455.1:408382000-409757500 GCA_016271365.2 Neoceratodus forsteri
ATATATTTCCCAGGACAGAGCAGATGAGATGCAATATCTCATTTTCAGTGGAGTCCTGCTTTTACTCATGTTTAGATTATATTTACCCAGGATAGCCTAAGTAAGAGGCAATATCTAATTTTCAGAGGACTCCCAGATTTTGACCCCAATTTCCAACAGTCGTTTATGACCTGACATTATGATCAAGACAGGCGGAATTTTTAAATCTCATCCAAAAGGTGATTTTGCAGTGTAACTGTGAAAACATGTTTCAGAGGGCATTTGAAAAATAACACCTGTCATATTCATGAGGTGGGATATGTGGAGCATTAAGAGCCAAAGTCTGCAAAAATAAAGTTATGAGTAAGCATTAGAACAATTCACTGTTTCTTCATAACCTAATAGTTTTCTCACATTTTGACCCAAATTTTCAACATAGTTGCTTTTTCTGAACATGACAGGTGTCCGTTATAAAACACTGGCCAAAACTTCATGCCACACAACAAGTGCAAAAACACATTTTGGCTAGGATTTGAAAAATGACACCTGTCACGATCATGAGATAATGTGAAAGAATGTCTTTGCTGAAAATTTGGGGTCAAAATATTGAAAATTACTAAAGTTATGAGAAAGCAGTAAAAAAATTCAATGTACCTTCATACGTTCCCTGTTTGTTAGTTAATATTTTGACCCAAAAAATGTGGGGTTAAAATACTGAAAATTACCGAGGTTATGAGCGAGCAGTGAAAAACTTCAATGTACTTTTATAACTTCCTTGTTTGTTAATATTTTGACTCAAAATTGTTAACATAGTCTTATTTTGACCCCAAATTTTTAACATTGTCTTCTTATGACCCCATCTACTGAACCCAGTAGGTGAGAATTTTCAAATCCCACCCAAAGATGATTTCACAGAAGGACTGCAAAATTACTTTTTAGCCCAGAGTTAAATAATTTCACATATCTTGTTCATGAGGTGGGGTCCCAAAAAGGCCATTATTGAAAATTTGGGGGAAAAATATTTAAAAATGACCAAGTTATGAGTACAAGTGTGCTATACCTGGTTAAAAACAACTAAATAAATAAAAAATGAAAAAAGTTCAAAAGGTATTAAAATGCATTAACGGCATACCTGATTTCCTCCAATCCTGGTCTGGTGTTGAAGAGTGAAGACATGTGTCCAGTCTAGAGATGATTACATTGTTTAACCCCTGGTAGGTAGGTAAGTAAGGGGTAGGAGTGTGTGAGACAGTGGGTGCTAAGTGAAGGGGAGTTGGGTAGGAGGGAGAGTAGTGTGGCAGAAGGGTAGCAGCAGTATCAGCAGACATGGATGGACTGTTTTATTTTTTCACAGGGATGAAAAAAAGTGAAAAATGACTATGAGGGATGGTTTTATTTATTTCAGATACTAACACTGGGGATTTGGCACCCCAGTGTTGTTGTCATGTTTTTATTTGCATGGGGGGTTGTGTGCAGTGTCACACAGTGGAAATGGGCAGTGTGGGAGGTACAAGCCAACACTGGGGATTGGGCACCCTGGTGTTGGACATTTCAGAAGGAGCACTGAAAGCCGTGGGAGGGTTACTCAGTAGTGGGAGGAAGCACATTTCACGGACAGGGCACAGGAAGCAACAGGAAGGTGGGAGGGATACTCAGTAGTGGGAGGAAATTTATTTCTTGGACTGGGGCACCTGAAGTGATGAGGCAAGAAGGATACTTGGCAGGGGGAGGTTGCGTTGGAAAGGCTGATCGTGATGCCACTCAGCTTGCTGCTGAGCAGCAGATGAAAGGGCAGAGCTACTCTGGACTGGAGCGGCTCTTTCCTTTCAACTATGAGAAGTTTCAGCCTAGCAAAACAAGAATGGTTTAATGACCAGCATCGCTGATAATTGGGCTGTCACTGTCATGCCCCCTGCAGCCTGAGCTGTACTGGATCCAACAGTGACATGCCTCTGAAAGCCCTTATTGTAGCAAGATGTTTGTGTCGCGCTGCATGCATAAGCAAACATACAAATGTGGTGGTTCAGCACGTGGATGAAACTGGGCTGTTCTCTGGCATGCAGCATAGTTTCACAAAAGGTTAATCCTACCAAACTGACCTGATTGTCTTCCTTGAGGACATAACTTGGGAGGAGACTAGGGGCTGTGCACTGCAGTGGATGTAGTCCCCAGCATTCGCCAACATTTCTGACACTGTACCACATGGAGCTCATACAGAAAGTAGCACAATATGGAGTACACACAGTGGCTGTACAGGAGGTGGATAAAAACTGTGGCTGACAGATAGGAAGCAGAGAGTGAAGGTGAATGGTCACCATTCAAAGTTAAGGGATGAGCTGAGGTGAGTACCTCATGGGTCAGCAAGTCTGCTACTGTTTAATGTATTTACTAATGACCTGGATGAGGGGCCAGCCACAGGCTGCTGAAGTTTGCTGATGATACTAAATTTGCAAGATAAGTGGGTGAACCACAGGGAAGGGGGTGCACCACAGGGAACATTGGCTGCATGGGAAGAGACATGGGGCCTGATTCACAAAGACCCGAGAGTGACACAAGGTGCCTGCATCAAGCATAAATGATGCAAGTGGCACCTTGCACCATAAAATACCCCAGGAGCTATTCAGAAAAGCACACTGCATCAAAAGCAGGCTGCATGCTCCAAAGGGTGCTTGCACCAGCCTTGCTCCAAAAAATGGGCTGCAGCATAGTGCTAGGGGGCTTGCGGCAGATGCAGTCTGCCATATCTCCCAATTTGATATTCCCAAAACTCTCCTAGAGGGCAATATTCTAATTTCTAAGTACCCTTAGACCAGCCACAGATGGTATAAGGATAGTTACACATGTCCTCGGGGGGGGGGGCTGGACATTTGCTGCAATGTTCAGCAGTCCCCCCATCCCCAATGTACCCAATACATATTTATAGATAATTCCTTAGCGGTCTGGTGGACCTCCCTTCCTATCCCTGATCTCCCCTTAAATAAACAAATTCCTATTCCTGGTGGTCTAATGGCCCCCCTCCCTATCCCCAATATCCCCATAAATAAAGAAATGTCTTTACCAAACAAAAGGAAGGCACTGGAAGAGTGGTGCAACATGACAGTAACATACACACTAATTAACTGATGGTCGGTTCACTCACCCATTCGAAGAATTCTACAAACGCTGCTAACTTTTTAATGCAAAAGCATGTTTATTGCAGCCACAGCCCCAGGTTCATAGCTGCCAAGGAACAACGTATGTTTCACACCCTTCTGATGAAGCACCGAAGGGTGTGAAACATAAGATGTTCCTTGGCAGCTATGAACCTGGGGCTGTGACTGCAATAAACATGCTTTTGCATTAAAAAGTTAGCAGCATTTGTGGTATTCTTTGAAGGAGTGAGTGCACCGACCATCAGCTAATTAAACAAATATCTATCCCTGGTGGTCTAGCGGGCCCCCCTCCCTATCCCTGATCTCCCCATAAATAAAGAAATATCTTTCTCTGGTGGTTGTAATGGACCCCCCCAAGCCCAGAAGGCAGTTCCCCACTAACCCGCTCCCCCCCATCCAGCCCCACAGTCAGTGGCCGACACAGTCCTCCGCCACCACCATGGCTGAAGATTGACTGAGTTGAGTGAGCTATTGCATACAGTACACATGCTGTGTACTGTATACAGTAGCTCACTGACAGCCTCAGTCAGTGCCCTGCAGTGGTGTTGAGCAAAGGGCTGTGCCAGGGCTCACTCTGGGATTGGTGGGTGGAGCGGGGTGGTGGGGAACTGCCTGACAGGTTGGGGGAGGTTCACTAGACCACCAGGGAAATATATTTCTTTATTTATGGGGACATAGGGGATAGGGAGGGGAGTCCACTAGACCACCAGGGATAGACATTTGAGTAGACATTTCTTTATTTATGGGGAGATCAGGAATAGGAGGGGGGTCCACTAGACTACCAGGGAATTATCTATAAATATGTATTGAGGACATCAGGGATGGGGAGCACTAGCCACCAAGGACTGCTGTCCATGGTGCTATTGTAGCATGGCTTGTGACATACCTGCCAGATGTGCCATCTGTTTGGTGCAGGGCCAGGGTTGTTGTAAGCCATGGGACTTTGTTGCCAGGACCCTACCCAATAATGAATCAGATGCTGGGTCCTTGATGCACCAGTGGTCAGTGACAGCTGCTTTTAACGAACTTGCAACAACTTTTGTGAATTGAGCCCATGGTGTTTTAGATTTAGTGAGAGAAAGTGTAAGGTACTAAATCTATGAGTGAGGAATCTGGGTCGGATACACCTAAAGTGGTGCAGTGATGGAAGGAACAACTGAAGAAAATAATCTAGGGGTAATTCTGTACCATATCAGGAAGCCATACTGGCAGTGCACTGCTGCAGTCAAGAAAGCAAATGCAATGCTGGAATGTATTTAATAGGGGTAACTAGCAGGTCAAGGGAAGTGATCCTCCCTCTGTTTGACCACGCATGGAGTACTGTGTCCAGTTCCAGTCACTACAGTACAGAAATATTAATGACATCAAGAGGGTTCAGCAATGGGGCACCAAGCAGATTAGTGATTTAGGAGGCAAGCACTTTAAAGAGAGATTGGACACACTAAAATTATTTAGCCTTGAAAAGGGAAGGCTCAGAGGGGACAGGAACACCATTTTCTGAATCTTAAAGGGGATGGACAGGATGGAGTATACTCAGATGTTTGAGCTGGTGAGTATAAGTAGAACAAGAGAGCATGCCCTTTTCAACTGGAGGTGGGGGAAGAATAATAGGAAATATTTGAAAGCTTTACTTTGCACACAAGAATGTTAACATGTAGAATAGCCTGCCTAGTGAGGTTATGGAAACTGTCACTGTTCAAGCTTTCAAAGCAGGACAAGACAGATCCCTGAGACAAGGCACAATTTGAGATCAAACGACATAAACCTGACATACCCATGAGTCTATAACAGATTTGGGGAAGCCATGCTGCAACAATCCCTGGCAAAGGTAAGGAATGGAATTTCAACAGAACTAAAAACTAAAAACTCCTTAAAAGAGTTTCAAAATGCTGTAAGCATATCCTTGCAAACCCCCCTGTAATTGCTACACATGAAATAATGATTTTTAGATTCGTGCTTTGGAAGTAACAAGTAGCCATACGTTGTATGTATGTTTAATGTGTGTGTCTATGTGTGCCCGTGTGTATTTATGTATTTTGTACAGGTCATATTTTGAAAATAGGGATTATAACTCTAAATGTATGTACCAGGATAAAAATAAAATGTTTTATCATCATAGACTGACAATGAGGGCTGCACAGCACGAGCAAGGTGTAATATTCCAGCTGTTAAGCTTGGATTTGTGTCCATACTCAGACTGGGTATAGTCATCACTGCCATGCAGCAGGAGTAGCAGACAAGACAGTTCCTATGTCCTTTCTGTCATCACAATGCAATGTTAATATGTTACAGACACAACAAAAGGAGTAATCAAGGTTAGTATAATCAAGGTTGGTATACTCTGTAATATAAAATGGGTTAGGCAACCCCTGTCTCCTGATTGCCTGAGAACTGATTCTAGCCATGGCACAAACATAGCACAAACCATGGCTCGAAACAAGTCACTAGCAACCTGGCCTCAGTTCACTTCATATCTTGGGGCCAGCTGGTAGAATCTTCACTATCAAACTGTCAGGCATGATTTTCTAAATATGCGAATGTCCCCTACAACTACTTTTTTACTCTCCCACCACCCTCAACTGCACAATGTATTCCATAAATTTACAATGTACTTTTTTAAATAGAGTATACTTTTTTATTTAAACTTGTCTCACTTAAGTCATTATCTTACTTGTCTTCCCTTACCCTGCTTACCTGCTTGCACTGTGCTTACAAATTTAGCTGAAAAATAAAACAAATTCATTATGCGTTTCTGTTGCAGCAGCAGCCACTCAGTGTTTGCCTCTTTCTGACCTTTGTTGCTGTTCCGTACAAAGTCTTATTCCCTTCTCCCACCACTTGCTACTGTCTTATAGTGAACTCCAGAGTCGGGCGCACTAGTGTTGTTGCTCCCTATCTCTACCACACAGAATGTACCTCAGGGGTATAACAAGGTAGAGGAGGGTAGCATCTTTCAGAAAAGAAGGTGTACAAGAACAAGGGGGCATGATATGAGGCTAAGGCATAGGTTATGGGACAATGTGAGGAAGTACTTTTTACAGAAAGAGTAAAGGATGCTTGGAATAGCCTACCAGAGGAGGTGGTAGGGGCAACAATGGTAGGAGAATTCAAGAATGCATGGTAGACATGAGTACTCTTGCAATAGGGAAGAGAGAGTAAACCGTAGATCAACTTGGGTCTATTGTAATGCATTAGGAAGGGAAATTGGGCAGACTGGGTGGGCCACACGGTCCTTATCTGCCATCACATTCTATGTATCTATGTGTCTATGAATCTCTTTTTTATTAAACAAAACAAAGAAAAAAGAAAAACATGAAAAACAAACCAGAGTATTTACCTTTCTAAACAGTGTCCTCTGCACAACAGTCATCTATTTAAAAAGCTGCTTATGTGAATGTGTAACAGCAGTAACATGCTGGAACCTGCAATTGCAGCCAGGGCTGCCACACATTTTTTGACCTAGCAGCACACTTCCATCTGTGGGCCTGCTGGGGATGAAAATACCGGTGTTCTCCTACTCTGCAGATAAGTGAGAGCAAGTCAGAGATAAGAGTGATGGGGGTGAGATAGTGACTGAAACATGATGACATCTGGCCATCTAGTGAGGTTATGCTTCAATTTATTTATTAATTTATTATGAATTAATTTGAAAAATAATTGCAAGGGCTGTCAGTGTTCAGGAACCCTGGTAACACCAATAGGCAGAGGGACTATTTTACCTTATTTGTAATGATTAAAATTGATTTTAGCCATGTTTTATTTACATAAGCAGTGAGACACATATGTGCCTGGGTTGTACTGGGTTTATCACATGCCCAAATGTTGAAGGCACTCTGCCTGAGGCATTGTACTTCACAAGGCCCCTGGACATTTAATAAACTCAGCACAACCCACTCCCAGTCCTGTGTTATTGCTTAACTGCATGTGTGTAAAAATTGAGGTCTCCATGGTAACAGTCTTTCATTCATTTATTTAAAAGAATAAAATATCTAAGACTACTTTCTGTATTAGATGTCATCTGTTAACTATTCTCAGCATCAATTTCTTCTTTGTTTCTTAATCACGTCTTAAGAAGCCACCTGGAAGTATTAACACATGGAAAAAGCCTAGGAGGCCATACTATATATGATCAGCTAATGTTTAGAAAAAAACACTATCAGTGTTTTTAATTTGCACAGAAATTGTGTGACCCCCTTGATAAAGATAGGAATCAAAAAGGTATGTTTTCCATAATTACATAATTGTTGGAAACTCATTTACCCAAACACGTTGTATAGAATTTTCTAATCGTCAGAGAATTTTTGCTCCAAAAATCCATTTCGATTCTTTTCTCTAACAAAAGTTTGTGAGTAAATATATGTCAGGCTCCCAGTGCTAATCTGCTTCATAGAATGTGGCAATATCCCAACATAACAGCATACTGGACAGGGGTTCTTGTCGACTGCTCCAGGATATTGCAGGTACAGGTACCAGCTCTCCTAGCCCTCATCCTGTTGAGGGATACCTCCCACTTGCTGGGTGGCACCACCCAGAACAAGAAATGGCTGATGGCAGTAATATTGGAAGCTAAGAGGGCACTTCGGGTAAAATGGAGACAAGAAACATCTCGCTCACTTCTCACATGGCAGGGTTTTAAATAATTGATTAGCAGTTTTTTTCTTGGGACAATACTAACTGTACAGAAAGTATTTATATAGGTTTTCTAGAAGTGTTATGTTTGTTAAACACAGTGAGGCAAGTGCTATGCATTTTCATAATGTTTTAGAACTTTTATGAGCAAAACGCTAATCAATTTTTAGAGTTAAATAAAACCCTACATGGTATGCGGTATTGGCTAGACTGGCAGTATATGGATGGCTGGCATGTGCCAGTACAAACCAGTTGCATGAATATGATCAGAAGTGTGGTCCATATCTTCAATCTCATCTACAGTATGTTCAGTTCCCGTACCACTGCCAGGCAACCCACCTTTATGAAGGCGGCAACACTCAGACGACACTAGCCCTCACCAGGTCAGGGCATTCCTGATAAAGACTATTGGGAATGGTCCTTAGGTGGAGAGGCACTTACAACCCTAGATTTTAGCATATTAGCAGCACTAACAATGGAGTGTCATTGAAAGTCTGGTATCTGACCAGCTAACGGAATATCTGGACAAGTACGACATCCTTTGTAAACAACAGCACGGCTTCAGAAAAGGCCACAGCGCCACATCTGCCCTCCTTGAATTCACAGGAGCAATTCACAACTCCCTGGACAATAATTACCTCACTGGTTCAATCTTCATAGACCTGACCAAGGCTCTTGACACCATCCATCATCAAATACTCCTCACAGAACTGCTAAAAGCTGGGCTCTCCCCTGAGTCTACAACTTGGTTTAAGAGCTACCTGGAAAACCGTTCCCAAAGAGTGAAAATTGCTGATGTCCTCTTAGATGCTAGACCCGTATGCTCAGCAGTCCCCCACGGATCCATCCTTGGGTCACTCCTCTTCAAGCTGTTTTTGAACAATCTTCCACAATCCTGTCCGGAACAAATCCTACTCTATGCTGACGATGCTGTCATTCACACCGCCCAACAGGACCCCCACCTACTCCAAAACAAGCTTCAGAAGGGCTTCACCTCCACTGAAACATGGTTTAGTAGTCAAAAGCTGGTTCTCAACTATAAGAAAACCAAGTCAATGCTTTTCTGTGAGTCCCATAACAAACATAGGCTTCACCCGCTTATTATTATAAACTGTCTTGGTGCTGTCCTTGAACAGGTTTACTCCTTTAAATATCTGGGAATCACCATAGACAGCAACCTTTCCTACGGCATCCACATAGATAGCATCACCAAAGCTGCTAGAACACACATTGGTCTCCTCTACAGGCAAAGGCAATGCCTTACCCCGGATACCATAAGGATAGCAGTTCAGAGCTCAGTGGTCTTGGTAATCAACTATGATCTGATTATTCATGGCTCTGCAACTGACACAGCCCTCAGGCGCTTATTCTTGGCCCTAAACAAAGCCTGCTGACTCATCACAGGATCCCACCGTCTCACCCATATGTGTGACCTCTATGCTCAAACAGGGTGGCTCCAGTTATCAAACTATATCAAGAACCAAACTTGTCTAATGGTTAAGAAAATTGTGCTACATCTTGCTCCCCCCAGAGTCCAATCTCTTCTCCATACAGCATGCAACCCCCACCTCATCAGGGCTTCAGAAAATCAAAAGCTGCACATTCTTGGTGTCGCACCACACTGGGTCAAAGACCCTTTGTGCACCGAGCTCCTAGCTAGATTAATGGACTCAACAAAGACATTTCCTCTCTGCAAAATCTAGGCCCGTTCAAAACCAACCTTCGCCTCCACCTTGCTGACTCTAGCTCCTGTGACTGTCCCTCATAATCTGATCTTCCCTGTAGCACTTCTACTCCTACCCCCTCTCTCCCTTATCCTACAGCCTACCCTCCCATTTTTGTCCCTACCCCCTCAGGACTTTTTGAGGCCTGACAAATGTCCACAGCTGCACCACTCTTTTTGTGCCCATTCCAAGCCTTAGCTACCTCTATCTACCCTGCCCCCTCTGGTACCCACCTTCCCTAAATGTGATGTATTTTAGCTGCTAAAAAATGTCTGTACACCATTTCTGCATTGTTACTCAACTCTATGTAATGTTTGTATTGTACCTCAGTTGACATGGAACCTTTGTAAAAGAGTTTTGGTTCAAAGGTACTTGTAATCCTAGACTCTAAATCAATAAAAATTAAAATGTTCTTTAGGCAAGGCAAGGCAATTTTATTTTTATGGCGTACAATCCCGGAGGCTCTGGGCACCATACATAGTATAACAAAGTATATACAAATACATCTCAGAAGCAGCAGAAAGTTAAAATCAGCACTAAAAAATTAAAATTAACTATAGTGCAGACACGGTTGGAAAAAAATTGTTCAGTAAATGCCTGGCTAAAGAGGTGGGCCTTAAGCCTCTGCTTAAAAACACCAATCGAGAGGTGGGCCTCCCAGAATGCAGGTGGAAGCGCATTCCACAGGGTCAGCCCAGAGACACTGAAAGCTCGACCACCAGAGGTCCTGAGCCGAACCCAGGGAACATCCTGAAGACCCCTTGAGGAGAAGGAGCCAAGGGAGTGAAGAAGAGGTCACAGGTGTCAGGAGCTCCAACAGGTAACCAGGACTCAGTCCCTATAAGGCCTTATAGGTGAGCAAGTGCACCTTGAAAAGGACCCTTCACCTGACCAGCAGCCAGTGCAGAGCAGGCAGGACCGGGGTCACATGACATGACCTTGGTTGGCCCTTCAGTAACCAGGCCGCTGTATTCTGCACCAGCTGCAGCCAGCGAAGGATCCCTCCCATGACTCCGAAGTAAAGAGTGCTGCAGTAGTCAAGCCTGGAAGTGACAAAGGCATGTACTAGGGTTGGCAGATCCTTGGGCGGAATGAGTTGCTTGATCCTGATGATGTTCCGTAAGTGGTAGAAACTACTCTTAACAACAGATGACAACTGATCTTCAAAAGTTAGCCTGCTGTCCAGGATCAAACCTAGATTATGCACCTTCAGGGAAGCAACCAATGGAGCAGACCCCAGAAAAAGACCTGCGTCTGCTTCAGGAAGCAACCCATCACATCCATGACCCAGCTCAGTCACCAGCACCTCTGTCTTATTCAGGTTAAGTCTCAGCCAACTGGAAGTCATCCAGTCATTGATTTTAAGCAAACAGATATTAAGCAAGTCATTGGTACTGGATGTCTGGAAGCAAATGACAAATACAGCTGGGTATATTCTGCATAGCAGTGAAACTCCACACTGTATTGCCAAATGATCTCACTCAGGGGCAGCATATACACTGTGAACAGCATTGGTGACAAGACTGAGCCCTGTGGAACTCCACATGACAGAGGCACTGGACAGGAGGAGACATTCCCCATCACAGCCTGCAGCACCCTATCCGAGAGATAGGACTCAAACCATCTGAGGGCAGCACCGATGATTCCGCAAAACTCACAGAGTCAATCAAGAAGCACAATGTGGTCCACGGTGTCAAAGGCTGAAGAGAGATGAAGGAGTACAAGAACAGACCTGTGTTCTCTATCTCTAGCCCTGCGTAGGTCATTATGCACCCTCAGTAGTGCCATTTCAGTGCTGTATCTAAGATTAAGAGTGTTATTAATGTCACCAAGTTGTAAAACACCCAAGACCTGTTTGTAGAGTTACAATAAGCAGATCAAATGTTAGATGGATGCAGTAATTGCTGTATTAGTTAGTATAGTAAGTACAAGTTTTAATAGCGCCTCACTGGTTAAGGTACTTAGGCCCAGATATTCAAACTGCGCCCAAAAAGTGCACAATAGCAGGAGCAGGCACAAGTCTATTGCACCTACAGCCGACGACTGAATATCGCACCACCTGCACCATAGCACAGCAAGGGAGGGGAAGCTGAGCAGATCTGATGCACCATAGTGCAAAAAGGGACGTTCAGCTGAGCAGTCCAGAGGAGCCATAGTGCAACCAGGGGCCCCCCCTAGCAATGTAACTGCACAACCAGGGAGGTAGGGGCCCACCACCCATGCCACAGATGGGCACAGGAACACACAGCAGTACAGACATTGCCCCCCACACCCCATGCACTGCTCAACTGGCCCAGGAGACAAGCAAACAACCCACAGTTGGGCCATGGTGCCCATCCACCTACCAACAAGCTGTGACTGGCACACGGAGGGCTGACCAGCCCATGCCACACACCATCTCCTCAATGCAGAGCACACCCTGCACCATGACCCCAGACACCCCCCATGAGTAGTGACCACCACTGCAGTAAACCCCATGCATGCCACCACCCCCACTGTGACACTGCAACCCTGTGCACCACAGAACCATGCAAGCCAGCCCCACAATGAGCACCCATCAGTGGGTGGCAGCACACAGCAATGCAACAACAGCAGACACAGTGCCACCACGCACAGTCCCCCCGAGGTACTGCTGAGAGACTAACCATGCATCGGTACATGAGGTACCCCACACGGGACAGGGCATGCCCTTGACACCACCACCAGTGGTACAGCACCCTGCACAGTAGTCCAATGACACACCCCAACCCACCACTGGCCACAACAGCCAGCACAGACACCCACAGTGGTGCGTGGAAGCATGCACCACACCGGATGCCACACAGTGTATGGACAGACACCCACCCATACCCAAGAGCACAACAACACAGGAACGCAGTGGTAAGGCAACCAAGCCCACAGTGTGGGCCCATGTAAACTGTGTACACACAACCCACAGTCTTCCATGGCACTGGAGTGCCAGCCACCCTCCGCAGGCACTGTGGACCCGTACACCACCATCATTCGCCCAAAGCACAAGTCACAGACAGTGGGGCACATCTCCTGCAACACACACAAGGCACAGCATGGAAGTGGGACAACAACTGTGGTGCCCACAGTGCCACCCGAGGCAGGCATGCACCATACCAGTGACAGGAGGCAACCCAGCAATGTGACAGGTACAGTGGCTGCCCTGCATGGACTGCCACCACTGACATGCCAGCAGACCGTGCAGGTCACAGACATGCATGTGTGTCAGTTGCACAGGCCATGGACGGGCCGATGGGTGCGCCATGGACACAGAGCATGCACCATGGACCACTGCATACAGTCATCCAGTGTACAGGGCACAACACACACACCACAGGCACTGACTGATAGCTACCTCCACACCATAGTCACCTCCACACAGACACACATACATACCCATGACCGCACCACCCCTAACGCCATGCACACCACTGCAGCTGAGCACCTATAGCCTGCTGCAAATCAGAGACCACCACAGTATTCATATCAAAATTAAATGTATTGAAAAAATTATAACAATCAACTATATACAATATTACAAGAACTATATACAATATTACATGAACTATATACAAGGTTGGGGGGCACAAACAAGGTGGGGGTGGGTAGAGGGCAAGGGTGGACAAATGGGACGGGAAAGGAGGGGTGTGAGGGTGGGTCCAGGTAGGGGAATACTGGGACCGATGTATCCCTAGCGGGAGCGCCTCTCCCCGCTCTGACTCCTCCGGGCCCTGTGCCTTCTCAGGACCCCGGTTTCATCAATGTATCGTATGATGTCCAGTGACGCCCTTGCCACCAACAATATCTCCCGCAGTGCCTCATGGATTTCACGTAGCTGGTGGGTACCTAAGACAAGGGAGCACAGTCAATAGGTGTGAATGCACAACCCCATACAGCCCACCCACTGTGCATGGCATACGGCCATGGGACATACCTCTGTGATGGTGTGTGACCACCCACAGTGATCACGTCCACAGGACCTGCCCACCCAGGCGCATACAGCCATGCGGAACGCTGCACACACCCACCAGCCAAGTCATGCACAGCACCACCGTGGCCTTTTAGTGACATGGCTATGTGGTGCAAAGGCAGTGGCACAACCATGTACCTGGTGCACGCATGGACCACCATTGACGCACTCCCAGACATGCATTGCCACTGGACAGTGTTGACTGTAACAAGTTGCGTGCATCACAGTGGTGTCGATGGATGGTGGCCATGCCCCGCTGCCCACTCTGTCACACTGCATGCAATAGTAATCATGGATGTATGGCACTCGCCTTCATTGGGCCGGTCAAGTGGGCAGTGAGGGCCCTCACCCCCCCTGGCTGCACCATGCTCCTTCTGCCGCCGCTCTTCACGTGCATGGCGGCATTCCTCCAGGCTTGTGGGGCAATCATGGAGAGAGGAACATCAGTACAATCCCATAGCAAAGTCCCCCTGCCCCCAAGTGTGTGCCCTCCCACCCAGCCAGACCCACACACCCCACACCCTGTGAACACCACCACAGCCAACCCTGGACAGTCCCTCCCAATGTGCTGGACACATACAACACTGTTACCCATTTGGACGATAAAAGTGTGTTGACGGAACCCCTACCCGGCCGTGGCACCATGCCCCTCCTGGCACGTGCCCATAAGCATGCCAGTAGCTCCGGCTTCCTCCGCCGCAGGTCCCCATATCAGTGCCTGCACTGCACGGCACTCCTCCCCCATCCAGTGGCCTCCTCAAGGGCAGTGGCCACCTTCTGCCACACCTGGGTCCTAGCTCTGTCCAGGGGCAACTCCCTGAATAGAGGCCCATGGTGTGGCTCCACAATAGCCACTAGGTTGGCCAGTTCAATAGCCGACCACTGGGCTGCCCTTCTGCGTGCCATTCTCAGTTTTCTAGTTGGCAATATGGTGCTCTGCAGTGCAGCTCCCCACGTGCAGATGCTGCGCGGTACAGTGCTGCAATTCCCTATTGCGCTATCACCAAACAGCACGATACAGGTGCACCCATACCTGACGCATGGTGCCTAGGGGGAAAAGGTCAGGCACAGGGTCAAGGGTCTCTGGCGCATGGACACGCACAGTGCCACTGGAACACAATGCGTGTAGCGCGATTGGCTGCCTGTGTGCCAGCGCCATAGTGGCCTACTTCGCAGTTGGCCCATTGCACCTATGATGGCCCAGTGCCACAGTGCCATGTAGTGACCATCGCTATAGCGCCACTGGCACAATGGTGGCCATGCCCTGCATTGCCTACCGCACACAGCACTTCATCAGCGAGGCAGATGCCTGCATCAGCAACCCGGGTATGCGCAGTGAGGTGTGTACTACGCATGTCACAGAACTGCGCCATTGGCTCAGCACATTCAACACAATTGTGCAAAGCGCAACAGCGCGATATTCAGCCATCATATACAAATCATCTAATCAGCCATTCAATGGTGCAGCACTGCAATTTGCATCTACTTAAAGTTGCTTCTCACCTCATTTGCATGGGTTGCGCTATAAAAGTGCGACATTGTGCTGCAGTGGCCATAGTCAGTTACTGCAGTCTATTGGTGAGTTGCATGCTGTTTGGGAGTATGAACTGTGGATATAGGGACATGCATGGGACTGCACAGTCACAGGTAACAACTGCCATTCTTACAGGCTACATAATGACCGAGCAGGTTGTTGGAGAGGAGGAACACAGTGGTGGGAGGAGGAGGAGGAGGCAGAACTTTAGCAAGGCCAAAACTGAAGCCCTGTTTGAGGCCTACCTGGATCAGGAGCCACTTCTCAGTGGACGGCGGGGAAAACCTAAAGCTTGTGCTGCTGCATGGGAGAAGGTGGCACGTGCTGTGAACCTGCATGGCAGCTACGAGCACTCCATGCAGGAGTGTAAGAAAAAGATGGGCACGGATGGGAGGAGGATAAAGGAGAAGGTGGCTGCCATCACGGCAGCACGTGCTGCAACAGGTGGGGGACAGCCGGAGGTGGTACATCTGACCCCACAGGAGGAGAGGCTTGCTGGAAGCATGCAGCACAGTGCCATTGAGGGTGTTCCGGGTGGTGGCCCATCACTGCATGATAAGTCATGGTCTGTCTATGTGGGGGCAGGGTAGGTCACATGCAGCGGCGCGACTTTGCTTTCCCTTACAGATCCTGAGCGTCTGCATGGGTCAGCGGTGGTGGGCCTGTCCACTGAGGACAGTCAGCTGGAGTTGGAGGAGGGCCCATCCACCTCCACAGGTATCCGTGGATGATTGCGACATTGGGGTCACCTGGCTGTCCACACTGATGTCATTGCAACAGGTGCGGAGGAAGCCCTGCCTGTGTCCCAGCGTGCTGGCATCCATGGATGCCAGCATGCTGTGACTGTGGCCAGTGCAGAGTCCGTCACTGGTGATGATGACGCTAACATCATGGGCAGTGACACGTGTGTGCCATGGGTTGGCCACACAGCAGGGCAATTCGCGCCCATGGCTGTGGGTGGTGCTGCCGTGGAGGCCTGCGTGTCAGCACAATCCCAGCCTGTGCCTGTCAGCACTAGTGGGGCAGCACTGATGTCTGTTCAGGACAGTGGGACTGTTGCAGCCACTGCAGCGGCACCAATGAGCCCTGGGGAGCAGCAGCCGGAGGAGCAGCATCAGCAGTCTGTCAATGGGCTTGGGGGTACAAGGTTCAGCAGCGGCGTCTGTGCACCCCCTGTGGACATGCCTGGACCTGGTCCTGGTGTGCAGCACCCACCCTCAAGGGGTGCTGATCATCATGGCCGTGTACACCCTGAGGGACAGGATGCCAAGGAGGCAGATGACCTCTTGGCCGAGCACACCCGTCTACTGCAAGCATCAGTCCAGCAGCAGATGTGGCTTGCGACATCCGTGGATGCACTGTGTGTGGCTCTGGAGCAGGCAGAGGAGTGTCGCAGCAGGGACACCGCTCTGATCCTGATAGGGATGGACCGTTTGTGGGAGAATGTGACTGCTGCCATTGACAGGCATGCACAGGCATTCACTGCTGTCATGGCCACAATGGGCACACAGTCATATGCCCATGCATCACAGACACCACACAGTGCACTGTCCACCCCCCATTCCCGGCGTTGTGCGACTCCAACCCTGTCGACACCGGGTTCAGCTGTGGGCATCCTTAGCACTCCTGGCGCAGGTATGTTCGGTGTGCTGCAGACTCCTGCACGAGCACGGTTGTGTTCACGCAGTGGAACCCCTGGGGGACCATCGGTGCCACCCCATGAGGCCAGTGGTCAGCCTGTCAGTGCTGGCGGGTCTCGGCGGGGCTGCCCACGTATTCATGGCAGCCAGGGCACTGTGTCGCGTGACTGATCTGTCTCCCAGCACGGCTACTGTCTGGTGCTTCCCTGTGTGCATTGTGTATTTCAGTGGGCAGTGCACGGGTGGGTACCCAGCCCTGCACGTGGACACACAGTCCACCTGCACACCCTCCTGGCTGCTATCTGCAGTTGCATGTGCATGATGATGCCTGCATTACTCTGTACACCAATGTGCAATAGTGCTCAGCATCTGACGCACGCACATGGACAGACAGTGGGCGTGGTGGCCTGTGGACATGTGTGTTGCTAGGGTTGGTGTTCTGGGTCAGTGTGCCTCCTGCCCTCTGTGCACATTTGTTGCATTGTGTGTGTGCGTGTGTGTGTGTGTCCGTCCGCGTGGCATGTTAATCCTCACCCATCCCTGGTTGTGTGTGTGCTTGTGCCTGCCACTTCCCTTGATGACATGCACCCGGTGCGTGTCCATGCAAGTTGTGGGTTGTGCCTTAGCCACTGGTGGTTGCACATGGCCCCATGACTTACCTGGGTTGGCTGAAGTGCTCCTCCGTGATGGTGTCCCGGTGCAGCTGTGCCAGCTGGATCAGTCGAGGGTCCTGTCAGCCATGGGGGGCTGCCTATCACCATCATCACTGCGTCCTCATCGTCCCCATTGCTGTCCCCCTTTTCAACTTGTATGGCTATCCCACATTCATTGGTCATGTTCTGCAGGATGCAACAGGCCAGGAATAGCCCGCAGGCCTTTGAGGGGCTGTACTGTAGGGCACCGCCGGAGGGGTTCAGGCAATGGAAACGTGCCTTCAGCATCCCAAACACCCGCTCGATGACATTATGTGTGGTGGCGTGTGCCTCATTGTAGCGTTGCTGCGATGGGGTCACGGGCCACCGGTAGGGTGTAAGCAGCCAGGGACGGAGTGGGTATCCACTGTTACCTGTGTGTGGAGGGTGGAGGTTAGTTTGGTGATCAGCATCACCCTGCCCCAGGCCATGTGGGCCCCTACCCATGTCACCTCTGGCCATGCCCCCCCAGGCCCTATGATTGTCCATGTGGTTTGCATACTCACCCACTAGGTGTCCAGTGGGGATGTCCCCACTCTCAAATCTGTGGCACAGTGCCGACTGGTGCCAGATGAAGGCATCATGTGCTCCCCCCAGGGTGCGTGGCACAGACATTGATTATGCGCCCCCTGGCATCGCACACCACCTGGCAGTTGATGCTGGCATAGCCCTTGCGATTGATGTATGCAGCCCCCTCGGGGCCAGGTGGTGTGCGTATGGCCACATGGGTGCAGTCTATTGCTCCTAGCATGCCAGGCATACGTGCTACCCTGTGGAACTCCTGTATGTTTGCTATGCACCCCTCCACTGTGCTGGGGAAATGGATGTACTCCGCAGCATGTGGTAGCAGTGCACTGAGGAATTGGATGAGGTGGCGTGAAGTGGCCGACTGGGTTATGCCTGTGGTGTCCCCAGTTGGTCTCTGGAAGGTACCCGTGATGAGCAAGCACATGCAGGCTGTTACTTTAGTCTCCACTGACAGGGCATGGCTCCGTTCGTGTGGGTGCCTGCATCACATCACTGCACAACTCACAGAGCCACCTCAGAATTGCCCTATTCAGGCGGTACCAGCCCACAATCTCATTATCAGTGTACAGCTCAAAGCTGGTGCGGGCTCGGTACTGCCTGTTGGGGCATACCACACCAACAGCCTCTGCCACGCCCCCTGCCTCTTCTCATCCCCTCATAATGGCCTCCATCTGGAAGGTGCACCTCGGCCATATCCCTGGCTTGTGTTCACCCCCTCTGGTAGCTGTTGTTGTATTCCCCCCACTGTCCTCTCTGCTACTTCCCCTGCACCGGGAACACCTGCCTGTGGTGGCCTCTGTGCTGTATGGCACTTCCCTCTTCTGCACTAGCTGTGCCTCCCCATACCTTCACTGTGCCTGGGTGTTCAGAGTGCCCTTTCCTTTGTCTGCCCTGTTTGTCCCTCCTGCCCTGTCTGTCTGCCTAGGGTTCTGCTTCATGTGGCTTCCCTGTAGCGTTCTTGCGCCTCTCCCTTGCTCCTTTTTATTTTGGCTCATTTCCGCTATGGTGCAACTTCCGCTTGCTCCCCTAATGCGCATGGCGCACGTCGTTGAATATTGCACTGCACCATTTATGCATGGTTCCTCCCCCTTCGGTTGCGCATGCCTTCATTATCATTGAGCTGTTGCTCAACATGATTTTGGGGGCGCAACTGCCTCTCGCTGAATATCGAGAATGGCGCATTCTCGACTCCGCGCAGGCGCTAACCCTATTGCGCATGGCTCAACTCTTTTGAATATCTGGGCCTTAATATATAGACCATGTAAAGCATAGCTGTATTTAGGATTGTTAATCTCCTGAAGTTGATTGTTACATGTATGTATGTTATTTTTCTTGGAAAACATCAATTAAATATTTCATGATAAAAAAAAAAAATTTCAGTACACTGGCTTTCAGGTTTACACTGAGCCCTGTTCAGGACAGGTAACCTGAAAAGGGGCTCTTTGTAAACCTGAAAACTTTTAAACTGAAAAGGTCTTATTGTTCCAATGAAAAGCATCAAATCACTTACTTTGTTCACCTGCTTGTACAAGGACAAATAAAGATACAATCCCCAGCATAGCAGTTCAGTGACTTTATTCCACCAGACACTAATGAATTCTTCTAAAAGTTATTCAGTGTACAATGTAGTCATGTGGGCGTCTTCTTCTTGGGCTAGAGGAAAGGTCAAGGATGTATTTGCAGTAGAAACTCTCTCTCTCTCGGCACTGCTTCTTCTACCTAATGGCAACAAGCAATGCTGTTTTGTGGTAGTCTTTAAATTCTGTTGTTTAGGACAAAATTCTGTGGTTGGGTGTTGAATTCTGCAGAAACTATCCAAAAATGATTTTGAATGCTGTTCAGTACCATGGATAGTCTTCTAGGAGCCAAAATAGAATATTAACGTGATCTATTGTTATAACAACCAGCTGTCTCAGATGAGACTGCACCCTCGTGCTCTGCACAGTACTACAGTGATTGCTGAAGGAGACACAATATGCTCAATATGCTGCTCAATATGCTCCACATTTGTGAACAGAAAGATTTACTTTTTAGTGATTAAAACAAGTGAACTTGTTATACTTTTAATTAAGTGTCCAGTGAAACATGTGGTAGCTCTGTTGTGTGTTTTTTTTCAAGATTTAACTTTGTTCTGTACTTGTTTCTATTTTCCTTGTTGAAGTCTATTCTTATTGTATGCATCTAAATTTTGCAGTGTGTGATTTTTTTTCACCATGATGGGCAAGTGTAAAAGAGGAAGTAGAAAGGCTATAGGGTGTACTAATGGAAGTGGATGTGGGAAAATTGTGCCAGGCCATGGGTCATCAGACTATTGTGCTGAAGGTGGTCCTCACACTGACACTGAAAGTGGCACTGACTGACCTATGTCAGCTGTTCTACCTGCACACAAACTAGTCAAACTCCAGTGTTATTATTAAGTGGTGACATAGAAATCACAAGTTTTTTGAGGGTGGATAAATTCCAACCCAAGTACTGTGGCTTATCCTGGCACACATAAAAGTACCATGGATTTTGTTCCACTAATGTTCATGTCACAGGACTCTTAGAAACTGCTGAGACTGCTGTATGTGACAGTACAATCTCATTTCATGAGTATAAGAGTCATGCTAAGGCAAACATGGGTGCAGTAGCAACCTTGAATGAGCAGAAGCAGCACAAGGTATCTGAGACTAATGAGGAAGCGCAACCTACACCCACTGTTACTGTGAAGGTTGAGGAAGAGGGCAGAGATAAAGAACATACTAAGCTTTACTGTCAGGTCAGAGTCCAAGTTTGCCAAATGTGAGAGTGCAGAGGGAGCTGATGATGATTCAGTACTTAATCCAATTTGGCAGTCTCACTAGGTTACATAAAAAGTGCAATCACTAGTAAATGAAAGTTCCCACTATTCCCACCACAGGAGAAAGGAAATGTAAAAGGACCTTGCGGTAAAAGGGAACATGCTGTGGTACTGAAAAAGGATGATGATGATGATGATGATAAGCAGCAGCACAACGATCCGGTCCATCCACACTAAGCACCCCCGAAAAAATAAAATAAAGGCCAAAATGCACTTATTGAGATGGATTTAAGTGTCTCTAATTACCAGATATGTAAGACAAATGTTAGCAGGTAAAAGGTAGGAACACACCTCAGGACAGCTGAGCTGGATAGCCGTTCCCAAATGCAAACACAATTAATAGGGAAAAGTTTAAATGGTAGGCATTGCAGGTTACTTAGGATATGGCTCCAGTAGGAGATGAAACTGAGGATGAGAGGAAGGGAACCTTGAATCATTAACTTAGTGTGACTCCTAAAGGAGTGAATACTTGTTCAAGTTCCTCTTCTGCATCCT
This sequence comes from Neoceratodus forsteri, assembly GCA_016271365.2. NCBI lineage: Eukaryota > Metazoa > Chordata > Ceratodontiformes > Ceratodontidae > Neoceratodus > Neoceratodus forsteri. Next base: position 408,403,192 of record CM057455.1, read on the forward strand.
TCTCACCTAGTGGTGATTTTTTCCAACATGTTCCTGTAGGCTATGGCAGCAGCATCACAATCACAAAAGCCACTGTCGCCAATACCACCACCATGCTGTATCCCAAGCTAATCCAACCAAGGCATTAACCAAGATTAACAAATACCATGGTAATCATCATATATTGTAAGAGTTAAAACCTGCAGTGGCACTTGTCAGTTAAACCAGTATCATCTGAGAGGTACGGTAGTGTTGCCCAGTTACCGCAGTAGCATCTGCCAGCTATACCACGCTATCCCCTCCAAGTTACCATAGTGATTCCTGAAGCAAATGATTTGATACCTTTTAATGGCCCAACATAGCTGTAATAACAAGAACAAAGTGCTCTAGCTTTCAGACCTACCAGTCCTTCTTCAGAAGCCTAATAGCAGTTGTTTAGAAAAAACAATACTTTTAACAGCTAGATCATGCAGAAAAAACAGAAAAAATTCCTACTGGTTTAAAACACTCATTTAAAAAGTACAGAAGAGGATGTCAGAGAAGTTTAACAGTACCATATTACATTCAGCCAGGAGGGTCCCCAGGTCAAAGGTGCTTAGTGGAACACACATACAAAGAATCCTACTGCAAATAAATTTAATTGACATAAGATTACACTGCTGGAGCAGATGACTCTTAAATCAAGCTATGAGTGCCATAATGTGTATAAGGATGTGATTACTGAAAAGCAACCCCCACCCAGATTAAAGACATACTAAGATTGTCTTAGGACTCCAAGAAGTTTCAATGCATGCATTACAGACAAGAAATTACCAGTAAAGTTGTCTTAAAAACATCAGGGCACAGTGTATGATGTGTAAAACCTAGTTGGACCTGTCACCCAGCTGTACTCTCCAGCTAGATATCACGCCCCACAAATTTCAAAAACCTCTAGTGTAGTGACAGGACTTTATAAATGATAATTTACATATAAACTGACAGTATTAGAGTCAAATAAAAAACTCTAGTCGAGGACCACCAAGGAATTAAGACCATGTAGTCTGATATGTACTAATGTCAATATACACTGAGAATGCAACAACTTGATGTACCAGAAGTGTCTAAGGAATCTGAAAAAGAGATAAAAATGTAATTTCTCTCCTCCTCTTCACACAAACAATGCACCCTACCCCACCCCACATCACCATAATCTGTATGGAGGAGGATACCTAGCTTTAAGGAGATGCTCTCTCTCTCACACACACACACACACACACACTCTCTCTTAATGAACCGTTATTCACATCAGCCACTGCAATTGTTCCCCAAAGGAATTCAACTTGTCATAAAATCCTAAGTAAAGGGGTTCATGTCTCCTAATACCTACAGAGCAACAATGTGACACTATTTAACCATACTACTATCTGCATAATAACATTTCCAAGGATTCTGGATAGAACTACAATGAAATAAAACTGCCACTCTCCCCAGGATAAGGTAACTAGAAGTAAATATAAAGTATATGTGTAAGACCAGGGGTCTAACATACCTACATTTCCACAAATTACTACAATATTAGCCTAATGTAAAAAGATCTGTCCAGGACCTCCCTGCAAATGAGATCTCACACCCCAATATGTATAGAGTTAAAAAAAATATGTGACAGTCTATGGTAACAGTCCTGTATGTACAGTAACAGGCTAGGTAATCTGAATATGGTGCAACGGAATCAACCCCACTCCCAGGCAAAGATAAAAAGTAAGGAGGAATTAATATTCATTATGTGTGTGAAGTAAGAATAGTAACACACTGTAACTCCATGTATCTAAATAGAGGCCTACCTCAATATGATCGCAAGACCCACACCTGTTATATCACATACCTCACAACACATACCCACACACATACATGCACCCACACACCCACACCCCACACATGCTGAAGTCCTATAATATGCCAGTCTGAAGAAGAAGAGGTCTGTGGATGTCAGTTTCTGTAGTGTCCCATGAAATCCAGATCAGTGTTCATCCCATCTGCTACCATACTGAGATATAAAACAAGTTTAATCTCAAAAGCACGTCTCTGTTGTGTGTTTTCGAGATTTCCTTTCAGGACCATTTCTGACATATCTGAAACTGAGTGGTCAGGCTGGGAGAAGTGATGCCCCACTGGTTTTTCAGTCTTCTTTGCTCTGATAGTACTGTATATCTGTGTGAGTTCATCCTAGTGCAGAGCTGCTGGCTTGCCTCTCCAACATAACCTGTTTGTGGACATCTCTTGCACTGAATGAAATAAACAACATGTCATGATGTGCATAGTGATTCCTGACAGTTATACTAGTCAACGCCAAGATAAGCCAGTATATTAGTTACAGCAGTTTCTGCTCCCAATTATGCCAGTGCCTTTTCAGTTATGCCAGTGCAGCAGTATCCTAACTGCTGCAATGTACTCCCAGTTGTTCCTATGCCCCTAGTTATACCAATGTATAGATTACAGCAGTGACTTCGTCCATTCCATTTATGCCAATATCAGCTTTCAGCTATACCAGTGTCTCCTCCCAGTTATGCCAGCCATTTTTTTCAGTTGTAATAGTGTCTATTTCCAGTTATGCCAGTGTCTCCTCTGAGTTACAGGTAACAGTATCTCCTCAGTTACACCAGTGTTTCATCTTCATAGTTATGCCAGCGTCTCCTTTGAGTTACAGGTAACAGTGTCTCCTTAGTTACACTAGTGTTTCATCTTCACAGTTATGCCAGTGTCTCCTTTGAGTTACAGATAAGATTATCTCCCCAATTACACCAGTGTTTCATCTTTACAGTTATGCCAGTGTCTCCTTTGAGTTACAGGTAAGAGTATCTCCCCAGTTACACCAGTGATTCATCTTCACAGTTATGCCAGTGTCTCAGCTACAATGTCTCCTACCAGATACTGTACATCATTGCCTCACACCAGTCCAACCTCCAGTCATCCAGTACCAGTTTGTTACACTGGTGGTGTTTTTTCTGATGGATAACAGAGTAGTCAATTCTGTCAAGTTAGATATGTTGTACATCAGCTTGTGGACTTCCGACGGGATTTGGAGTGGAAGGGGACATGCCAGGCAGTGTGGATGAACAACATATACCACTCCTAGAACTACTGTTACAGGTGAGTAACCTTTTTTTTTCTCCTTCAAAGTTGGAGAAACGGGTCCCACCCACAGGGGACAAACTGTGGGTTGCAGTCCGGATTCTGGAGTGGATGCCAAGCAGGGGCTGGCAGGGTGTTGGACCCTCAGAGGACTCTATTGCAGGTGGAAAGAGAACCAGGTAACTGGCAAGGAGAAATGGGAGGAGGGGGCCAAAACAGAAAGTAAAAAACTTAACTTTGTGGGACGTGGCTCCTGGGTTGGGTGATATCCTCCCCCCCACCCAACATATGGATTGAGTATGTCTGTGTCCACAGACAAGCCATAACGCTGTCTGAATTGCTTTGAAAATTAGCCATGTTGGCAACTGAATGGTCACATTGCTGTTTTTGATGCATGACCTGCAAACTGGCCATCTTGCTGTCAAAATGGCTTTGAGTAAATAGAAGACCATTTTGTGAACAACTTGTTGTTTCTACAGTATTTACCTACTTCAGGAGATTCTACCACCTGGGAGCACAATCTGCAGGAGCAAGGTAAAACTATATTCAAAAGCACAATTCTTACAACCGTGTCCCCTTAAAATTCTAACAACATAAGCTGGCCTGATGGGGAAGAGGCTGTGGCGCCATGGGCATCTACCTTTTTCCATCGCCAGCAATGCGGGTTTGGAAATGAGCTCGGGTCACTGTGGATTGGCCGGGGTGGGAGAGGATCAAGCATCTGAGGGACTACTCTCCTCTCCTGGGGTTAAGAGGCATGCTAACACAGCTTAGGCTGCCTCCAGGTGGAGATATGAGGGCAGAGCAGTACCAGGGTGGCATGTAAGTGAGGGGGCTGTGGTGAACGTCAGACAGGTGCGCCTCCATGCACGAGTTTGATGCCCCACAATGGGATGGGAAGAAAAGCGGAATTGAGCATTGGGGGCAGCTGCCTCTGAGCCCACACCACCACTCGGTCAGTGACCTGGTCCATCTTGGACATGTTGTAGTGGGAGGGGGGGACAGCCCTCCCTCTCCAGCCCTGTCATGAAAAGAGAACCAACCACATAAGCTTGCCGAGGGAGGCAGGGGGGCTGATTTGTGGGAGCTGGGGACTGGGCTGACACAGCCACCCCTTGGATGCAAGGAGAATAAACATCTATATGGGAAAAAAATTCTAATAACATGAATTAGAACAGCCCATTCAAACTTGTGCATCATCCCCTGCTGATACATGATGCCCTGGAACCTAAAATGTTTTCCAAAGGATGCCCGATGCTCTGTGCTGATATTGAACCTCCCCAGCCTTCCAGCCCCAGAGCTTAATAGTTTCCTCTGAAGAGAGTTTCTTCCCCAGACTATTGCTACTATAATGTATGCTCAGAGGAAGTAAACTGTTGGTTAACTAGGATCTGCAGCTTATCTGTTAGGTAGGAAAATGGGCAGACTAGGTGGGCCAAGCGGTCCTTATCTGCCGTCAAATTCTATGTTTCTATGTTACATGCCACAATTCTTAAGTATAAATTAGAATTTTGTGAATATTTTACAAAGTGCTTTCTAAAATATCATGGAAGTGCAAATCCAATTTTGGCAAATATTTCACTGGCAGAATTCAGTCTTGCACAGCATTTTTTATGACCCTGTAGATCCCCTGTTTTCCTGTTGTCCATAATTTTGGACAAACAAGGTTATCTGTTGGCATCTGTGGTTATCCCTGCACTGTCCGTGCTCTTGTCTATGAAAACTCCATCTACTGTTTGACCATTATTCATTGATAAGTGTGTCCATGGTTGAAGATCACACACTAATGTCTGTAAAATCACACAAAAGAGAACAAAATAAAGATGCAATGGAATCTATTTTTAATTTGGAAAATGAAGGAAAAAAAAGATGATAATAAAATAACATTTTAAATTATTTCAGATAGCACCCATGACTGCCCATAATTTGGCTATGGTTTTCAGTGTCTGTGCTTGATTATTGTTTCAATATTGGGTTTTAATTAAAATAGCAATCAAATTTATTCAGTTTTGTGTGCTACCAGTCCATCTCCCAAACAGTTACCCCATATGTGTAAGAGGGTGCCCTAAGCCTCCAAGGAAGGGAGCCCAAAATAAATAAAATCTACTACTACTATCATGTTCTGCTAAGATCCATGGAACTAAATCACAGTCAAGTGACTGGGTCATGGTATTGTCAAGCACCAGAGAAACAATACACTAAACCAGGTGACTAAGGCCAGCATATCATAATGCAGCTTGTACACCCACCTGCTGGGATGTGAATGGGTCCTTTTACCAAACCAGTAGCACAGATTAACATTTGAATCACCAATGAGACTGTGGTTGTGTACAGTGATTTCAAGTGTGCATAATGGAGTGGGTACAAAATAACATATGCTGAAGCACCACCCAGGTTTCTACTATAGAAAGACTTTGGAAGGCATAGTTCACTCAGCTCCAGAAATTTACCAGAGAAGGATTGATTGAACTGAGTTATGAATTACAGAATGGTTATTTATATATTATATTCATGATGGTTTATTGACTGAATGATTTGCTTTAAAATTGTTCACTGTATTGTGTGTTGTATGGTACTCAGAGTCCCAGCAATTAGGCACCCTTTAAATGGAAATATCTATCTATCTATCTATCTATCTATCTATCTATCTATCTATCTATCTATCTATCTATCTATCTATCTATCTATCTGTCTATACATCATTGCCACCTTATTCATGGAATCTGCATGAAGACATTGTGAGGATGTTTTGACTATATAGTATATTTAATTAAAACATGAGAATGCTAAAGGGCTGTTCATGATGGCAGCTTATATCACAGGACGAAGGTAAAATACTAAAAGCAAATTTTGTTGTACGCATAATGATTTTGAAGATTTCATTTTAGTAAATATTTGCTGCTTTATAAAGCTATGTTAGGCAGCCCAGTGGTGCTGAGGGTTGAGGCACAGGACACCACACCTCATGACACGCCGGCAACCCAGGTTCAGGAAGGGACTTGGGTTGTTCAGGGGTCAGCTGGGGGAGGTATGGATTGAGCATCCAGAGGACTGCTCTCCTTCCTCAGGGAGGGGAGTTTGTGGTGGGTGTGTCAGCACAACAAGAAGGGTTGAGCCCATGCCCCAGGGTGCTTGGCTGCCTCTACGGAGGTGAAGTCAGTTGCTGTGCCCATTGCATGGGTGTGGGTGTGGGGCAGAAAAACAGGAAAATACTGGGACCCGCAGGACCACTATGTGCCGGGGGACGTACCCCTCTGGGGGGGTCATAGCCCCTGCCAGGTCCTTGGAGGTGGTGACAAATAATGTTGTGATAAAATAAATAAATAAAGCTATGTTGACTTATTAGACCTGGCTGCTTCAAAGAGTGTTAAAGGACTGTATGCAGATACAGCTACTATAAGCCTGACTAACCTTGAAACCTGTTGCCCACAGTAAGAGTTTAGGTGGACATTGATAATCTCTTTCTTGTTAAAGCAGCATTTCCTGGTCAGAAACATTTGAACCTAAGTTTTAACATCTACAGTTCTGCTGTATCCTCTGTATGAACTTCAGCAAGGCCTTTGACACTGCGATCCATGACAAACTTCTGGGCAAAGTACACCAGTGTGGTGGACATGAGGTAAACAAAAGGTGGATTGCTAACTGACATGGGGAGCAGGAGGCAAAGGGTTGTGGTGGACGAGCACTGCTCAGAGCTAAAATGGGTACATGGTGGCATCCCTCATGAATCAGTGCAGGATGCACTGTTGTTCAGTTCTCATCAGTGATTTGAACATTGGCCTTTCCAGCAGGTTGCTTAAGTTTGCTAATGGCATAATGCTGTCCAGAATGGTGAACTTCCTTAAGGAAGGGGACAAAGTTCAGAATGTCCTGAACAAGCAGTGTGATTGGCTGGACTCCTGGATCCTCAGATGTGATGCAGCCAAATGGTAAGCTGCTGCTACTGGGGAAGAAAAGCAGGAGTATGACCTGTATTTTGTATGGGACTTCTCTTTCTCTTGTGAAGGGGAAACATACCTGGGGTCATAACAGACACGGGGATGAAGCATAACAAGCAATATGCAGCTGCATTAAAGGGGGCTGGAAGAAAGTTTGGATGCATCAAAAGGTGCTGACCAGCAAGGCAGAGGAAGTTTTCTGCCTGTTTACAAGGCCTTGATCAGTTCACTTGCAGTGTTACATACATATTGTACCTCTCAACTGTACCACATTACGAAGAACATTCCTCATTTTACTTCACAAAAGCTCCCTGTTCCAGATTGTGAGGACTTGTTCCACATTCAGTATTAACATTTTAAAGCAAAAATCTATAGTAAATGATGTACAAAATATATTATTCAATTAATAACAGACTTTCTGAACATAAATGCAAACATTTTAATAGTGTTCTGAGCGTCCTAGGTAAAGATTTGATTAAGTGTTCCACATTTTGCTCATTTGTTCCACATTTTGACAGGCAATGTTCCACATTTGGGGGACAAAAGTTGAGAGGTATGGTTACATACTGTTCTGGGCTCCTCTGTACAAAAAGAATATTGAGACATTTGAGAGGGTGCAGCACAGATCCACAAAACTGATCAAAGGCATTGGCGACAAAAGTTAATTCTGGCTTTCTTCATTCTCATGAGATGCTTCTCTTACCATTTTAAAACCATTCTTTCTCAGCTCCATATAAACACTTTATTCAGCAGTTCATACACTGTGCAATGATACTGTACAGAGTCACAAACAGCTGATTTTACCATTGAATTAGAAAAAAATGCTGGAGCTACACTATACCAAAAAGTAGTATTTATACTAGTGTTAATAAGGTTCATTTATGATATTGGTGATTTTAATTACAGTAACCTGATAAATGAAAGGGGTCTGTCACACATAGAGGTTGGGTCTGGGGGACCGGTAAAATGGAGGCTGTGTGGGAGTGCTGACAAAATGAGGATGGATATGTGTGTATGTTAAAGGAATTATGAGGAGTGGAGAGTGTGTGGGGGCTGTCAGTGGTTATCTGCCTCTATGACAGAAATATAAAATGTTAGAAAAAAATATTCAATATACGACTCCTGAGGTGTGAGGGCCCCTTAGATATGCCTCCTGTTGAACAATGAAATGAAGGCACGGTATAATGGAGACCAAACATACAGCCCATAACTCGTTATTATTTCATAGATGTAGCACTAATAGGATAAGAACTACAAAAAAACCCTAGAGCAAATGCCTTGAGGCATGGGTTATCCCAGAAGATATTGGCCATACAGCCAAGTTTTAAAGGAAACACAATTGCACATACTCCAATAATGCAAAACATCATGGGGGACATGCAAATCCCCATGAAAGAATTCGGAATGTCTCTACTTATAATCTCATGGGGATTTGCATATGTTTCCAGAGAAGCTTTGCATTATTGGGGTATGTGCAATTATGTTTCCACTAATAAGATTATTTATTTGTACCCAGATTCCATCTGTCTTTGTTTTACTTGCATTTGTTTATCATATAATAATTCACTGTACATTTTTCCTAGTGTTACTGTATTATTCTTCAATATAAAACATTGCGGGATCCATTTGTTCTAGGGTCATAGCATAACATTCTAGGGGCTTAACATAAAAGAAAATTCTGTTGTGCTACAGCATGATGCTGAGTTTGAGTTTACAGTGAGACACCGCTAGGTTACAGCTGGGTTGCAAAGGTCATCATCCACATGATAAAACAGAATTCTCCTGGGTAATTTGGCTAGTGTGGTAGCATGAAAGACTTTTATTATTGATGGTACTGTAGGTCTATAAGGGTCTGATGGCATGTTGGCTAGGTTCAACAGTAGGGACACCCTTACAGGGTCTGAGCATACAATGATTAATTGAGAGGATTACAGTAAATCAACTTGGAAAATACCATAAGTGTAAAAATAGAATTGTCACAGAACAGAATTATGAAAGCAGATGAATATGTGTTTTTTTAGGAAACACATATTTATGCATGTCTTTCTGTTTAACTGATATTTATGTAATCTAACCTTCATAGATAGCCAAACTCAATAATATGTTTGTGTTAAACTCTCCTTGAAAAGTCCCTGCTATCAATATGAAAAATGTCCTAGCTCTGAAAACCGGAGACTACATCTTGAACTTTGAACATGGTACGTTTCTTCCTAGAAGTACGTTCCTTGAGTTCCCAATTACAAAACTCTCCTGGTACAATACTTTTCTATTTTTATATTATGCACCCTGAAAGAACATCCAGCTCAAAAGCACGAGTTTCACAGCTTTGGAAGCAAAAAAATCTCCATCTTTCAAATCATTTTGCAATTTAGTTTTTAACCATGCATATAGATACCTTGCTATATTTAGTTTGTCCCACATAGAGAAGTGTATGTCACGTAGCAGATTTCCAAGTACGGCATGACATTGCACCTCCAGGACATATATTGCAAGGTTAATTATTTCTGTTTGGTTCCTCTGAGGATACAGAAATGGCACTTTGTCATTCATAGTAACCATTTCCTCCATATAACCCCTTCAGCAGAAGAACCTCTTCTGTCTTCTTCCTCTCATTTAAAAAAAAAATCAAATTTTTGTATTGCTCCTCTACGCACATCTAATTTTGTTGCAGAATAATGAGTTTTAGCAAGATGACAGACATGAAAGAATGCATTCTGTTTACATAAAATAAGATATTTCTACCTAAAATAAGCAAAATTTGAATCACAATTCAGGAATATATTTTTCTCTATTAAATTGTTACTTAACAGTTTAATTAGTTGGAAGAGAATAGCTTAAAAGTGTTTAGGGAAAGTTAAAGAGCTTGGGCCTGATATTTAAAAAATAGGACAAGTGTTGTGCAACCATTTGCACTATGCTTGCCACTACATTCCCCCAGGTCCTGCAATATTCAGACAGATAGCATTTGTTGATGGAGTGGCACTATCTGACTGAATATCAACTTATGCTGGTACAGTGTTGTGAGTCTATACTACACTTACATTGACCGGGGCTGCGTATGACCCACAGGTGCTAGTGCTACCTGAAATGGAATAGCGCCAAGCCCCCTGCTGCCCATATTCAGCACGGACATGAAAATGAACTCTTTGAGAATGCAAGGCATTAAAGGGCAATTTGTGTGCCCATTACGGGCTCATTTGCATGTGAGGTGCAGCAGCCTCTTAGTGCCCCTGTCTATGTGAAAGGACAGCCCTGGTGGTTCCCCACCATCCAATCCCCCAGTTCAGCAGTATTATACACCTTCTGGGTGTCCAGTGGTTCCTCCCAAAACAAATGCATGCCCCCCAACCTGCCCACTCACATCCCACCACTGTTTCTATAATATGCATGCTCACTGGTAGATCATATGGTGACTGGCCGGACAGGTAAGAGGATGGCTGTGCCGATCATTATACATAGCTGTGATTGCTGGACACCAGGGTAAAGGGGGGAGGTGGGATGGGAGCAGGCAGGTTGGGTGGGGGGAATACAGCTGTTTGGGGGTGGGGGAACCACTCGACACCAACCTCATGTAATGGGGGATCAGGGGGAACACTGATTACCAGGGGTTGTATAATACTCATATACACGGGTATTGTGGAGTAGTGGAATGACTGGACACCAGAGAGATGTATAATACTCATATACTGAGATCAGAGGCACAACTCAACACGTGGGTGGGTGACTGCAATATGGCATGCCCTGCCTTTGATGGGGATGGGAGCACAAGCTTAGCACCCAATTAAGAGGTGGTTTTCAGCAGCAGTAAACAGCATTGCTGGGGGGGCACTATTTATCACTGCTGCTAACCCTTATAAATGTTGCTGCACCAGTATGCACCTCATTTGCATTGGCACAGCAGTACTTTAGCCCCTTGGTGCTGCCAGGTTTGGGGGTGCTCCAGGGACCTCTGAATATGGCCCTACCTGCAGTGCTGGCTCAAACCCTGAGTTAGTGCTGGCACAAACCATGTTCACATCAGTGCCAGCATTTGAATATTAGGGTCCTAGTGTAATGTCTGGAATTAATATTAACTTTCACAAATAGTGAACTATTACTCCTTATTTCTGAAGTATTTTTTTCTTTTCCCTTTTGCTAATTAAAATATTTTCTACCTGAAAATACCTGGTGTGATGGGTGGAACAGCACTGTACCTGTAGGTTAACATAGCTAGTTCTGTTCCTTCTTATACATCATCAGCCCTATGACCTCAATATCTGTGACATCACAGCTAATCAAGAAGAGCCACTCACCTGCTGCAAGACTGGTCTTTTGTGATGTCACAATAAGTGAGGTCACAATGCTGGTGAGGTATGAAGAGGAATAGAACTAAATAAGTCAATTATGTCAGTCTCCAGGTTTAGTACAGTTTTTTTATATACTGTGTATCACACCTACCACAATCATGTAGAAAACCTTCTAATGAGCAAATGGAAAAAGAAAAATTCTTTAGAAATAAAAACTAACAGCTGACTGCTTTTAACAATTAATAACATTTCCCATCTGCTATTTTTGGTGCTACCAGGTATTTAAGTATTGGTTAAAAGGATACATGAAATGCTCTTTAGTTAATTAAAGGTTACAAATATAAATGTATTTGAAGGAAATTGTACTAGATAGTTGTTGTATTTCTCTTTCTCTTCCCACCGGTGCTTCACACTGGCTCCTCACCCACCCCCACCCAGGCTGGACCCTTATTTTTATAGAGTCCTCTAGTCAGATGTCTAAGTGTCCAAGTTTCCATTGGCTTCTTATATAGAGCAGCTGCTAAGGGCTTAACACATAGTAAGTGGATTCTTACTCATTGCTGTCTTGTCCACATAAATCTCTCAGCATGTGGCCTTGCTCAGGAACAAATTGTCATTTATTACCCTTGATAATTTATGGGTGTAAAGTGCTATTTTTAGACATCTGCTTCTATATCCCATTGCTAAGCCCCTTACCAGGACACTAACTCTACCTGTTTGCACTAATAAGATTACTTAAACTAGGACTTGTTAGTAATCCTGCACCCCCCTGACCGAGTATCCTTGACCCATCTTTGAGAATAATTACCTAACCTCTACTAGCTGTGGCTCTTACGGTGGTGTAGCCTCAGCTCCCCACAGCTTAAGTTCCTACTCCTAGCCAAGGCACAAAGGTATACTTTTGCCCTTGTCGTCTTCTCCTTTCCTGCTCCCTTTTCTCATAACTCTCCTCTAGTTAACCTGCTCAGCTGCTTCACTCATAGTGCAACAACTTGCTCAACCCAAATAAACATGGCTTTCTGCAGTCTGGTAGGGCTGCTCTCTGTACTTTTAGTTTTACTGTGTCTAAATGGGATTACATTGTTGTTCCCCTTCAACGACAACCCTGGTACTGCTACCTCACTAGCTACTGATTTCGATTTCTCTGATCTGATTGCTGAATCTCAGTCTTGCCTGCTAATAAGCACCTTATATTCCAAGAGTGCACTTACTATACATTCTCTATGCTTAGAAATCATCTACTGAGAAAATAGTTCCCCTCCCTTCCACAATGGTAAGCTATGGTTCCTCCTCTTCCTAGCCATCCTTCTATCAGGGGATGTTGAAATGCATCTGGGTCCTCCAGCCCATTTCTCCTCAGCTGACATATCTGCAGTTTCAAACACAGGGCTCTTTATTGCCCATATGAACATTTGAAGTGTCACCCATAATCTTGCTGATCTAGAAGCATCGGTCAAAGTTTACAAGCCTGATATACTCTGCCTATCTGAAATGTGGCTTAACCTGGGGCTTCCTGACTCTATCTGCTCCTTGGTAAATTACCTTCTGATCCATAGAGATAGGCTCTCCTCAAAGCGTGGCTGTGGGGTTGCCTTGTTCTACAAAGATCATCTCAACTTTGAAGTCATCCCAGCTTCCACCTCCTCCTCCGCTTGTGAAACCCTACATACAGTTCTCACCCTAGATGCCAAGAAACTCCACATCATTTGTGCCTACAACCTGCCTACCGGGGGCACTGCTGGTCTGCAGGAATTATTCAATCAAACCTCCATGAACTCCAAGCAAAATTAGGTCATTATATTGGGAGACTTAAACCTCAACTGGCTGGGGATGACTCAAAGCACACTGCTTTCATTGACACAAAGCTATAACCTGCACCAACTCTTAACAGAACCCACAAGAACTACTCCATCTCTAAATTCCTCCACCCTCATTGATTGGGTACTGGTTAACCATCTGGACCATGAACCTATAGCAGGCACCTTGGCTGATGCGCTAACTGATCATTCCCCAATTCTCTGCATATGAAGCCTGGTAACTGCTCCCTCCTCTCCACAATGCTATGTCACTTTTACCAGCTTTGCTAACCTGGATATAGAGACATTTTTGCATGATGTCTCCAGAATAAACTGGTCTGGCATCTGTCACTTCCACGATGTTGAGGCTGCACTAGGTATTTTCCTAGATGAATTCCTGGCTGTTTAGTGCAAGCATGCTCCTAAGGTAACCCAGAGGGTAAGGGGTAAACAAACAAGATGGCTTCACAAAGAACTGCTAGCTAATTTGTGCTCAGGAGACAAAAACTGGAAGAAGCACAAACTGTCAGGGCTCCAAGCGGACTATAATATCTACAGAGCTCTTAGGAACTCCTGCAATAAAACAGGTCAGATTAGCTAAGAGTACCTACTGTAAAGACTTACTATTAAGCTCTGCTGGTGACACCGGAAAATTATGGGCCCACATCAAGACTTTTCTTGGGGCTTTTCAAAGAGCTACCCCTGGGGACATGATATTAAATGGGGTACACTGTAATGACTCAAATACTACCTCTAACCCCTACAATCACATGTCCTTGGATCTATCTCAGTATACAGTACCTCCTCCTCCTCCTCCTTCCCATCACCTCAAGCAGGCACTCAGTCCACCTCTACACCACAGTTGGCTACCCCCTGCTGTCCTTCCTGCAAACAGCCTTCCACCCTCCCCCCACACACTTTTCTTTAAGGAAATCTCAAGGAAGGACATCCTACAGCTACTTCAGACCATCTCAGACAACACCAGCTCTGGCTAGGATACCCTAGAACCTAGGCTCCTGAAGCTTGCGACACCTTTTATCACCTCTCCTCTTGCTAAAACTGTCACAATGTCTCTCTCCTTCAGCATGGTTCTGGACCTCTGGATAATTGCTCGTGTTATGCCTGTCTTTAAAAGAGGGGAACCTAAGGAGATCACCAACTATAGGCCCATTGCCATTCTCTTGGTCTTTAGTAAAATTCTCAAGAAACTTGTCACTAAACAAAGTATAGACTACCTAACAAAGTACAACCTTCTCTCTGACACTCGCATGGCTTCAGAAAAGGTCACAGTACCTCAATGACTCTCCCCAAATTCATAGCTGATACGCCTTCCAATATGGATGTTGGTCTACTTACAGGGGCAGGTTTTGTAGACCTTACTAAGGCCTTTGATCTCATTTATCATTCCCTGCTTCTCTCCACTCTTCACAATCTGAGCTTTTCACCCTCTGTAGTTGACTGGTTCAGCAGCTATTTGTCAAACAGGACTCAAATTGTGAAATTTAACTCCTCTCTATCCAATAGAGCTATCATTAATATTGGGGTTCCCCAGGGCTCTACCCTGGGACCCCTTCTTTCCTTGCTTTTTATTAACAATATAGCTGACATTCTTCATTCCTGCTCATCCATTCTCTATGCAGATGATCTCATCCTCAATTCCAGCTCTAACAATGTCACCAGCATAAACACATCCCTTTCCTCTGATTTCAAGAATGTACAAAACTGGCTGACTGCCCGTACGCTTGTACTCAATGCAAAGAAAACACAAGCCATACTACTAGGCTCTGCCCCTAAGCTCAGGGCCTGTCAAATGTCCCTGATGGAACATGACTCAGGCAGGACACAAATAGAGTGCGTAACATCTTTTAAGTACCTGGGAGTCCTCTTGGATCAATCTCTGGACTTTGATCTGCATATTCAGTCCATCTGCAAAGCAGTGAATGCTAAACTGGGAGTTGCTTACAAGACAAGCTATATGCTAACTTCCTCTGCTAAGCTGGCTATTGCCAGAGGTATCCCTCACTGTCCTCACATATGGTGCTCCTGCCTTTGCTACAACAAATAAAACTACCCATCACAAATGGGATGTTACTTATAATAATATATGTGGGTACGCCTCCTCATCACCTTGTCTCAAGCACCAGTGCCAACTGTACAGTGACCTGGGATGGCTCTCCCCCTCTGTCTGCTGACAATACTCCTTTGGCTCTCTCATTGACTCGGTAATTAGAAATCAAACTCTGTCCTCGCTTGCTGTAAAGCTTGTACCACAAGCCTCCTCCTATGGGTGACATTCGACAGGTAAGTCTCTTCTTAACGTGCCAAGGTGTCAAACAACCAAAGGCCCTGGAGCCTTCCATGACGCTGCCCCTAAGCTCTGGAACTCCCTTCCTCTAGTTCTTTGGCAGGTAAGATCTCATCTCAGCTTTAAAAGGGAACTATGCTAGCATCTATCTCTAGTAGACTTCTGCACTTGTTTTGACCCCACTTAATTCCCCTCCACCTCCATATAGTCAGTTGTCCCATATATTCAGTTCTTGCCTCTCCCCCTTCTCTTCTCCTCCTGTCCTTCTGGGTCACCAGTGTGCATAGCCTAATCCCATCCTTTTTACTCCAACAGCACTTGCATACTACCTCGAGTCTGCTCCTGATACACTCATGCACTAAAAATGGTTCTATCACATTATTATGTTTTGTATGTTCATATGTTCTTTTGTATGATTTTGGACATGTATTGTAATTTACCCAATGTTCCACTACTGTTTATTGTACAATACTGTGTGTTCCAACTGTTGCACAATCTTGCAATGTTGTAATGTTTGTACTACCCACATACTATAGTAACTGATCATCCTTCACAAACCTATGTAACCCCTCCCCCCAGGTCACACCGTGAGACGAGCAACTTGTTGTTCAGTGTGCCCTCCTGGTGAAACATTTCAATAAATAAAATACTTTCTTAATACATTTTATCATCCTTTTTTCACTCAATCCTTCCCATCTCTGTTGGTCAATCTTGCCAACCCTCTTATCAAACCTCTAATGTTTTGTTTTATGTATTTAAGTCTACCTAGCTTACCTATTGTACCTCGTTGCTAGTTTCTCTTTTACTGTGCTTGCTACACTGACTTCATGCTATTTTTTTCATTATGTTATGTATTTCAATTGATTGTATCTTTTTGCTGACTGCTGCTTTCCCTATATGTAATTTTTGTAAATTTTTACCTTGTGTTATGTTGCTTGCCATAGGCATCATCTTCACTGACTGTTTGATCTGCCCTTATGTAACATTCCTGTATTTAATGCAATGTATTTGTTTCATCTATTTGTTCTACTCTCCTGGGTTGTGCTTGAAAATAGCCATTTCATGGCTAGTGCACTTACCTGGCTAACAAAAACTAAATAAATTAGCTGAACTAGAACCATTCTTCAGAAAATGTTGTTTAAAAACTTAACAACATCTTTAAAAACATTATGATCCTTAGAATCATACAAGGCTTTGTTTTGGTGTTGCTGTCTGCTGTAGGCATTTTGCCTGGAGACAAAACTGCCTTTTCAATAAGCCCCACATGGTTCTTCCCCACAGGAACATCAGTCACAAGTGCTCCCGACCACCAGTCGGTGCAATTCCAGCTTAATAATAATAATAATAATAATAAAAATAATAATAATAATACAGCAGATCCCCCCTCCCTAAACCCACAGCATGTTGTTCATAAAGTCATATTGTCATGTCACAGAAGTACCCCCATTTAGGACAAATGGGAGGAGCAGTCATGTGTCATCAATGTTGCAACCCACACCGATAAGTCTGCTCCTCCCTATCCCTCCCAGGTGTATGCTGCCTCTGTAACATGATAACATAACTTGCGAACAGTGCACTGGGGGTTAGGGAGGGGGTCAACTGAGATATCCTAGAATTGATGATTAGTGCCCACTGAATATCAGGGACTAGGGATCAGTGGAGGAGGTTCAGATAAATTGGCTTGACAGAAGACACCAGGAGAAAGGACTGCTGTGTGACTGGACTTCTCTGCTGGGACTAAAGAAGCAGAACTCTTGTACTTGGAACTTTAATTTAGGGTAAAAAAAACTAACAAACAAAACAAAAAAAGTGTGTGGTTGTCTGAGTTAACTGAACTGAATGGTTATCTGAACAGTTATCTAGGTGTAAATCTCAGGTGACTGAAAGGACTTGAAAGCAGTGAGGTTTAAATTACTTGTAGAAAGATCTAGTAAGTAGGGGGAGTGGCTTAGCTAGAAGAAAGCTACATTTAAAGACTGCCTTAGAAAGATTTTGCTAGTAGCTTGGCAGAAGATACCAGGAGAAAGAACTGCTGTGTGACTGGACTTCTCAACTGGACTATATTGCCCTCCTTCGCTCCCCTCCACCCTCCCATCCAAAGCTAGTTCTACTTTTATAGGCACAGAATTTGACTGACAACAGGACCTTCATGTTTGGGAGCAGAAAGCGAGTGATCACAGAGCCACCAAAGACCCACAATCCTAGAAGGACAAGAGTAGCTCTCTGGCCCCCTCTAGCTGCTGGAGGTCTGCCTCTGAGCAAGTAAGGGGTCTACTGAGAAATATAGGATATTCTTGTCTCAGAACAGGACAATCAGGAGCTTAAAGGGCACACAGGTAGAAAGTAAGGAGAGACAGAAAAAAATAGAGGAAAGAGTAAGGATTGCAAACAGTTAGGGGGCCAGAAATAAGACATGATGGGAGTGGTGCAGTGCAGTGGCTGTGGAGCAGCAGTCTTCCGGGAGACGTTCTGGAGGATGTGGTGTTGTCCCATCTGCAGGCACCTCTCTGGGCTGGGGGAGGAGGTTGCTTATCTCCAGACTGAGTTGGCCAGGATTTGTGGGACCTCCTCTTCCATCCAGGGACCACCAGTGCCATTGCTGTTGCCTCAGATGTTGAAAAGAAAGAGGAGTGGTTGGACCACAGTGGGCTCAGGGAGGGTGAGGGTGGTGGAACAGAGGTGCATCCCTCCAATTGTACCTCTCCACAATTCCTATGCCATTCTGGCAAAGTGTGGTTCCTCTATTGAGGCACCTGCAGTGGAGACCAAGGAGGATGCTGGGAACCTCCAAAAAGGAGACCCACAGGAGGGTGGCAGGGGACCCCACAGGGGAAGGAAACAACTCCTGATGGAGGACTCCATTGTTAGGAAGGTAGAACTAGGGGAGGAAGGGGAGAAGGAGGTAAGGTGCCTGCCTGGTGCCATGGCCTGGAGGGACAGGGAGAGAATCATCAGGATTGCCAGAGCAGCTGCACAGGGGAGGGAGCTGGATGTCATTGTCCACCTAGGGACAAATGACCTGGCTAAGAAAGGGATTAGAGAAGTGCAGGAACAGTTTGTGGAATTGGGGAAGGGCCTTAGACAAGTAGCATGCACGGTAATCTTCTTGGAGGTGCTGCCCATCTATGGTGTAGGAGAGGCTAGGGTGTTCCACACCATGGGATTCAATCAGTGGTTGAAAAACTGGTGTGGTGCTCAGGAATTTGGCTTCATTGGGGACTGGGGGTCCACCTGGAGTGATGCAAGCCTATACTGGCATGATGGGCTGCATCTGTCCAGGAAGGGAACCAGAATCCTAGGTGATAGGTTTAAATGCTTCATTGGCAAGCATTTAAACTAGCCAAGGGGGGAGGCACTGGAAAGGAGCAGGGGAATCCTAGCCCCCCCAAATAAATCATGGTAGTAAGTGCAGAAAACACCAAATATAGAGGTGTCTATAGGAGAAGGGCAGGGGTAAAAGGAGAAAGTGACAAAGGCAAGAAGGACAGGGATGGGGCAAAAAGGAGTAAGGCCATCAGGAAATGGAGGGTAATGAGTACCAATGCCTGTAGTCTGGACAACAAGCTCCCTGAGCTGGTGGCCTTGATGGAAGAGGGATGCCTGGATATCGTAGCAGTCACAGAAACATGGTACACAGAGAGTCATGACTGGGATGTTAACATACCAGGGTACATAACCTACAGGAGAGACAGGCAGGGGAGAAGAGGGGAGGAGTAGCTCTCATGTAAAGGAGGGATAAAAGCAACTGAACAAAAGAGTAAACAGGGAGGAGAGGAGGCACTGTGGTTCACCTTGGAGACTGGAAAGGGCACCACAATTCGCACAGGGGTTGTGTACAGACCCCCATGTCAGGGGGAAGGAATGGACAAGGATATGACAGAAGGCATTCTTAGAATGTCAGAGAAAGGGAAGATACTGTTTATGGGAGACCTGAATATGCCAGATGTTAACTGGAGCACATTTACTGCAGCCACATCCAAGAGCAGGGCCATTCTTGATGCCTACAGGTGGCAAGCCTCAGACAGCTAGTTTTGGAACCCATTCATGAGGGAGCAATCTTAGACCTTGTATTCTCAAATGGGGTCAGCGAGAGGATCTCAGATCTAGAAGTGAGTTGCCATCTGGGAACAAGTGACCATCAAACAGTGTGGTTCACGTTAAACTCAGCTACAGAGTCAAGCCATACAAAAGTGATGGTACTGGACTTCAGGAGAGCTGACTTTGGCAAGATGGGAGAGTGCTTCAGAAAAGCACTAGCAAACAAGCTAAAAGGAGGTGTGGAGCAACAATGGGGAATCATCAAAACTGCCATCACAGAGGCAACAAGCCTTTGTGTGAAGCAAATAAACAAATCAAAACAAAAGAAAAAGCCACTATGGTTCTCAAAAGAGATGGCTGTGAAAGTCAGGAAGAAAAGATAGCATTCGAAAGTATAAGGAAACACAGAAGGAGCAGGACAGACAGCTGTACCAGTTAAGGCAGAAGGAAGCAGGGAGGAAAGTCAGAATAGCAAAGGCCCAAACTGAGGAAAAGATAGCCAACTCAGTTAAGAAGGGATAAAACCTTTATAGGTACATCAGCGAGCGAAAGACAAAGGGAGGGATAGTGAGGCTGAATAGAATGAACGGTGGGTGGGCAGAGGGGGACAGTGAAAAAGCAGGGATACTGAGGAGGGGAAGTGTCTAATTCAATTAACAGAAGCACTCTTGATGGGGGGGTCAATCCCAATCCTTTCACAAAACAAAGGGTTCTGCAAGAAATCCTAAAACTGAAGGTGGACAACGCAATGGGGCCTGATGGAATTCACCCCAGAATTCTAAAATAATTAAGGGGGAAACTAGTGAAACCACTGGCTACTCTTTTAATAAATCATGGGTGGATGGTATGGTACCCGAGGACTGGAGGAAGCAGTGTGATTCCCTTCACAAAGTGGGACCAAGACAGAGGCGAGAAACTACAGACCTGTCAGTCTGACCTCTGTGGTAGGGAAAGTGATGGAGTTACTTCTGAAGGAAAGAATAGTTGAGTACCCAGAGGCCATTGGGGCGCAGGACCCAAGGCAGCATGGGTTCACAGTGGGAAGGTCATGTCAGACAAATCTAATTGATTTCTTTGACTGGGTGACCAAAGTAGTAGACCAGGGAGGGGCTGTGGACATGGCCTACCTACACTTTAGCAAGGCATTTGATACAGTCCCACACAAAAGACTAATAGTCAAATTAACCAGCCTGGGAGTGGGTCCCAGGGTGGTAGCGTGGGTAAAACATTGGCTGGACAACAGGACACAGAAGGTAATTGCAAATGGAGTCCACTCTGAAGAAAGAGGGGTTACTAGTGGGGTACTGCAGGGTTCAATATTGGGTCTAGTCCTTTTTAATGTCTTCATAAGTGACATTGCAGAGGGACTGGAAGGAAAAGTATGCCTCTTTGCAGATGACATAAAGATCTTCAACAGGGTTGATACACAAGGAGGCATGGAAAGGATGAGAAGGGACTTGGCAAGGTTGGAGGAATGGTCAAAAGTATTGCAGCTAGGATTCAATGCAAAGAAGTGCAAAATAATGCACCTGGGAAACAAGAACCCAGGGGAAGAATACACAATGAGAGGGAGTAGTAACAACAACAAAAAAGGAAAGGGACCTGGGGGTAATCATATCAGATGACCTTAAGGTTAGCAAGCAATGTGAGAAGGCAGTAGGGAGGGCTAGGGGTATACTGGGTTACATAGGGAGAGGCATCAGCAGCAGAAAACAGGAAGTTGTTATCCCTTTGTACAGACAGCTGGTGAGACTCCATCAGGAGTACTGTGTCCAGTTCTGGAGACCTCATCTCCGCAAGGACATAGACAAGATAGAGGCAGTCCAGAGGAGGGCAACTAAAATGGTGCAGGGTCTGCAAGAGAAGCGATATGAGGAGAGACTAAAGGAGCTTAATATGTATACCCTTGAGGAAAGAAGGGAGGGGGGACATGATAGAAACTTGTAAGTACCACAGTGGAATCAACAAAGTCCAAGAGGGTAGCATCTTTCAGGACAAGAGACGTGCAAGAACAAGGGGACACAATTTAAAGATGGGGGGGGGCGGTTCAGGGACAATCTGAGGAAGTATTATTTCACAGAGAGGGTAGTGGATGCATGGAACAACCATCCTGAGGAGGTTGTGGGGTCTAAAACTGTGGGAGAATTCAAGAATGCATGGGACAGACATAAGGCAATTCTTTTGGGGGGTAGGAAGAAATAGACTATTGGTTAACTAGGATCTGCGGCCTATCCTGTAGGTAGGGAAATAGGCAGACTAGATGGGGCAAGTGGTCCTTATCTGCCGACAAAGTCTATGTTTCTATGTCCTTTGAAAATGGGAGGCTTTCCAAGCTAGGGAGGGAGCTCAGTGAAAAGACAATGTTGGCTCCTGGCACCATGCAATAGACCAGGCCCTTTTTTTTCAGTTTGACAGAACCTCTCTACTGCAACATGGGGAAGGGAGGGAGGATTGAAGGGTGCAAGATAACAGGAAGTGGGGGAATATTTTACATATTTTGAAAGGCTGCAGCTTCAGTAGCAGAACCCCTTTTTATCTAGTCTTTATTATATTCTGAACCTTTTGCTTGCAGTTCCTGCAAAAGCAAAGAACATTTTAGTTTACTCACCTGGTAGAAGCCATTTCATGAGCATCTCTTTACAGCATCCCTATTTCTTACAAAGTGGGTTATGTTAATCTGATAGGCTAATTTGATACACATGTGACTTCAGGGTCAAGTTTCACAAAGGGAGCACAAAGTGGGTACAAAAGTTTGCGCTGCACTTCCGGACTGCGCTGGTGGGCAACGTTAGTTATTACAGTCAGACAGCCTGGTGGCCATCTAACTGTGAATAGAGGCAGCAGGGCAGCGCCAACCCAGGAAAAGCAGTGAATACCCAGCAGTGCTGCCTCCACAGCTAGCCAGGATAATGGCCCCAGAGCCAATACCGCTCAGGTGCTAAAGTGCTATTCACTAACAGTGGCATGTAGGTGAGCTAATTGGGCATGCAAGGCACTAGTGGCCATTAGCATGCCCATTATGGGCTGATTTGCATGCCATTAGTGCAGCAGTGTATGGCCCTCTGCCAGCCCAAGTCCCATGCAGCCGCATTCCCCTATAGTGTAGTGGTTCCACCCCCACCCAATAGCGGACCCGATGGTAAAAAAAATATATTTCCATAGTGTAGTGGTCACTCCCCTCACCCTGATCACTGATCTCCCCACTGTATAATTCAAACCCCCATTTCTGTAGTATAGTGTCCCTCCCCCACCCCAACCACTGATCGCCCCACTGTATAATCAAATCCCCTTTTCCATCATATAGTGTCTCTCCCCCACCCCAATAACGGATCACCCCACTATATAATAAAACCTCTTTTTCTGTACTATAATGCCCCTTCCCTACCCTGATCACCAATCGCTGTATAGTATTCCCTTTTCCATAGTGTAATGGTCCCTCCCTGTCCCTGATCACCCACCCGTTAATAAAATAACTTTTTTCCATAGTGTAGGGTCCCACTCAAGTCCCAATCATCTGATCATCCACCCATTAGCAAAATAGTTTTCTTCATAGTGCAGTGGTCTCCCAACCCCTATTCACTCTGGTAATTGCCTACCACCCTGCTGCCCCCGCCCCAGCATGCCCGCTGGTCGGTGAACAGCACAGCCCTCCTCATACCTCCATGACTGCCCACTGACTGAACTGTTAATGACAGCTTACAGTATACACTACAAGCCCATTGGCTGACACTTTTTTTGCTGTGTGACCACACATGACACAATGCCCACATGGACGCATCCCTGATTTTAAGGGACTCAAAAAAAGTTTCCCTCTTTGTTTAGCTTGCAGTCTCCCTATATCAAGTTCTCTGTAGACCAATCTGAATAGAAACATAGAAACATAAAATTTGACGGCAGATAAGGACCGCTTGGCCCACCTAGTCTGCCCATTTTCCTACCTAACAGATAAGCTGTAGATCCTAGATAACCAACAGCTTACTTCCTCCTACCCCCCACTAGGACTGCCTTATGTCTGTCCCATGCCTTCTTGAATTCCTCCACTGTTCTTGACTCCATGACCTCCTCAGGGAGGCTGTTCCATGTATCCACAACCCTCTCTGTGAAAAATACTCTCACATTACCTCTGAGCTGTCCCTCTATCTTCAAATTGTGCCCCTTGTTCTTGCACATCTCTTTTCTGAAAGATGCCACCTCTTGGACTTTGTTGATTCCCTGAGGTACTTGAAAGTTTCATCATGTCCTCCTCTCTCCCTCCTTTCCTCAAGGGTATACATATTAAGCTCCTTTAGTCTTTCTTCAGATGTCTTCTGGTGCAGACCCTGCACCATTTTGCTTGCCCTCTGGACAACCTCCACTCTGTCTATGTCTTTATGGAGATGAGGTCTCCAGAACTGCACACAGTACTCCAGATGGGTTACACCAACTGTCTGTACAGAGGGATAACAACTTCCTGTTTTCTACTATTGATGCCTCTCCGTATACATCCCAGTATCCCCCCAGCCTTCCTTACTGCCTTCTCACATTGCTTGCCCACCTTTAGGTCATCTGATATAATTACTCCCAGGTCCCTTTCCATTTTTACTGTTGTCAGTATCTCACCACCCCATTGTGTACCCTTCCCCTGGGTTTTTGTTTCCCAGGTGCATTACCTTGCACTTCTTTGCATTGAATCTGAGCTGCCATACATTTGACCATTCCTCCAACCTTGCCAAGTCCCTTCTCATCCTTTCCACTCCATCTGGTGTATCAACCCTGTTGCAGATCTTTGTGTCGCCTGCAAAGAGACATACTTTTCTTCCAGTTCCTCTGCAATGTCACTTATAAAGACATTAAAAGGACCGGTCCCAGTACTGAAACTCATGTCACCTGCTAGTAACCCTCCTTTCTTCACTGTGGACTCCATTTACTACCACCCTTTGATTCCTGTTGTCTAGCCAATTTTTTATCCAATCTACCACCTTGGGACCCACTCCAAGGCTAGTTAACTTGTGTATTAATCTTTTGTGTGGGACTGTATCAAATGCCTTGCTAAAATCTAGGTAAGCCATGTCCACAGCCCCTCCCTGGTCTGCTACTTTGGTCACCCAGTCAAAGAAATCTATTAGATTCATCTGACATGACCTTCCCATCGTGAATCCATACTGCCTTGGGTCCTGTGCCCCACTGGCCTCTAGGTACTCAACAATTCTTTCCTTCAGAAGTGATTCCATCATTTTCCCTACCACTGAGGTCAAACTAACTGGTCTGTAGTTTCCTGCCTCTGTCCTGCTCCCACTTTTGTGAAGAGGAATCACATCCACCCTCCTCCAGTCATCAGGTACCACCCCATCCTCCCATGATTTGTTAAAGAGATAGTAGTCAGCGGTGTCACTAGTTCTACCCTTAGTTCTTTTAGAATTCTTGGGTGAATCCCATCAGGCCCCATTGCTTTGTCCACCTTCAATTTTATTAGTTCTTTCAGAACCCTTTCTTCTGTAAATGGACTGGTATCGACTCGGTCTTCAGAGTGTTCTCTTGTTTGGTTTAGGTACCTCCTCCTCTTCCTTTGTGAATACTGAGCAGAAATATTCGTTCAGTATCCCTGCTTTTTCACTGTCACCCTCTACCCACATTCTCTCTCTTTTATTAAGCCTCAGTGTCCCTCCTTTGGTCTTTCTTCACTCCCTAATGTACCTATAAAAGGTCTTATCCCCCTTCTTAACAGAGTTGGCTATCCTTTCCTCAGTTTGGGCCTTTGCTATTCTGACTGCCTTCCCAGCCTCTTTCTGCTTTAACTGAGAAATTTCTCTGTCCTGCTTCTTCTGTGTTTCCTTATATTTCCTGAATGCTATCCTTTTCTCCTTAACGGTCCCTGCCACCTCATTTGAGAACCATAGCGTTTTTTCCTTCGTTGTGTTTTGTTGATTTGCTTTACACAAAGGCTTGTTGCCTCTGTGATGACTGTTTTGATTACTCCCCATTGTTCCTCCACCCCTCCTTTTTGCCTGTTTGCTAGTGCTTTTCTGAGGCACTCTCTCATTTTCCCAAAGTCAGCCCTCCTAAAGTCCAATACTC
Organism: Neoceratodus forsteri; assembly: GCA_016271365.2. NCBI lineage: Eukaryota > Metazoa > Chordata > Ceratodontiformes > Ceratodontidae > Neoceratodus > Neoceratodus forsteri. Next base: position 408,428,696 of record CM057455.1, read on the forward strand.
TTGCTTTTGTATGGCTTGATTGTATGTCTGTGTTTATTGTGAACAACACTGTTTGGTGGTCGCTTGTTCCCAGATGGCTACCCACTTCTAAATCTGAGATTCTTTCTCCGTCCCCATTTGAGAGTACCAGATCTAAGATTGCTCCCTCCTGAGTGGGTTCCAATACTAGCTGTCTGAAGCATGCCCCCTGTAGGGCATCAAGAATGACCCTGCTCTTGGATGTGCCTGCAGCAAAGGTGCTCCAGTTAACATCTGGCATATTCAGGTCCCCCATCAACAATATCTCCCCTTTTTCTGCCATTCTAAGGAAGCCTTCTATCATTTCCTTGTCCATTCCCTCCCCCTGAATTGGGGGTCTGTATACAACCCCCATACAGATTGTGGTGCCATTTCCTGTCTCCAGGGTGACCCAGAGTGTCTCATCTGCTCCCTGTTTACTCTTTAGTTCTGTTGCTTTGATCCCTTCCTTTACATAGAGAGCTACTCCTCCTCCTCTTTTACCCTCCCTGTCCTCCTGTAGATTGTGTATCCTGGTATGTTGACATCCCAGCCATGGTTCTCTGTGTACTATGTTTCTGTGACTGCCACAATATCCAGGCAACCTCTTCCATCAAGGCCACTAGTTCAGGGAGCTTGTTACACAGACTATGGGCATTGGTACTCATCACCCTCCACTTTTTGATGGCCTTACCCTTTAGCCCCATTCCTGTCCTTACTGCCTTTGTCTTTTTACATTTACCTCTATCCTGCTCCCTAATGACTTCTCTACCTTGGTGTGTACCTCACTAATTACTGTGTTTTGTGGGGGAAGGCTGGGATTTTCCTGCTTCTTTTCAGTGCCTCCCCCCTTGGCTAGTTTAAATGCTTGCCAATGAAGCATTTAAACCTCTCACCTAGGATTCTGGTTCTCCCCCTGGACAGATGCAGACCATTGCACCAGTATAGGTCTGCATCCCTCCAGGTTGTTCCTCAGTCCCCAATGAAGCCAAAACCCTGAGCTCCACACCAGTTTTTCAACCATTCATTGAATTCCCTGGTGAGGAGTACCCTAGCATCACCCTTGCCATAGATAGGCAGCACCTCCGAGAAGGTTACTGGATGCGCTAGTTGTCTAAGGCCAATCCTAACTCTCTACAAACTCCTCTTGCACTGCTCTGATCCCATTCTAGCCAGGTCATTTGTCCCAGGTGGACAATGACATCCAGCTCCTCCCTCGTGCAGCTGTTCCCACGATCCTGAGGATTTGCTTCCTGTCCCTAACGCGTGGTGCCAGGCAGGCACCTTTATCTCCCTCTCCCTTCCTCCCCCATTTCTACCCCCCAATGACTGAGTCCCCCACCAGAAGTTGTTTCCTTCCCCTATGGGGTCTCATGCCACCCTCCTGTGGGTCTCCTTTGTGAAGATTCCCAGCAAGCTCCTTGGTCTCCACTGTAGGTGCCTCCATAGAGGAACCACTATCCACCAGAAGAGCAAATGAATTGTGGAGAGGCACAGCTGGAAGGATGCAACTGGATGTTATATTTGGCGCTCTTTTTCATGTGACAAGTGGCCTGTCAGTAAAAATGTTGCTAGTGGTGGGCTGAGATTCTCAAGCTTAGTTATTAGTTTAAAACAATTGTTTGTGTTGTAAGCAAATTTTCAGATCAAGTATGGCCTCACATTTACATGTCAAATCCACTGCTTATTAGTTCCTCAGCATGATTTATAGTTAGGCTTACTTCCATGTATGCCTTTTCACTATTGGAAAAAAAAATATTTTGTTAAAAATCATTTTTTAAACTAATATATAAACTTGGGAATAGCTAGTGAGCTAGATAATAAAGCCCTTGTACACGGTCACCAACATGTGGATTCGCCTGTTCAGTTATACTTGGGAACATTACTTAATCACATTTGGATGTTTTTCTTTGAACTGTGAATAAGGAACTGATGTAAGCAGTATTGAACTGAATAATCATGTGTTTTGAAAGTACTGAGTACATTAAGATTCACACGGGAGGTGTGTTTGCCACAATGAAGGTCACGCCTGGATAACTCATACAGATGCACATGCTGATATAGTGGCTTAGTGTTACAAAAAATGAGATAGTCAAAGCTTTGGAAGGGTTGTAGGCTGCACAAGCTGTGGGATGGCAATAATTCTCAATTGGGCCTGGAGAGGGGGAGGCTGCCCACTATGTAGACAGCTATCTTATATCAGAAGTGAGGTATATTGGTTAAGGAGTAAGCTGGGGGGGCTGTCCAAAGATAAGGGGTGTGGATATGGGCAGCAGAAGGGTGGGGCTGAGGGGAGGCTGGGGCAACACTCTGAAATTACAGGACGTTATGTTACAGCAAGGAGGAGGGGGGATATTAGGGACAGAGGACCCTTAGATAGGGATGTTGACGCTAAGGGGAAAGCATACAGGGTGAACATTCCGAATACAAAGAGAATGGAGAGGGAAGAGTCAGGAGGGGCTGTTGTGGGGAAGCCTAGTAGAGCAGACATTGAGAAGGGAGGGGCTGTTGTGGGGAAGCCTAAAACAGCAGACTGTGGGAAGGGAGCTCCTAAGGAGAACAGAGCAAGAGGGGAAGAAGAGGGGCAGTTTAGAGGTGCAGTCAGGGAAAACTCAGGTTACTTGATGGAGGCTGACATTGAGTGTCACAATAAATTTGAGCTACTAAGCAACCTAGAGGGGGAGGAAGGGGTTGGTGGAAATGAGGAAACTGATACAGAGGCCGGGGGGAAGGAGTCAGATACCCATAGGGCATCACAGACTGGCAATGGAAAGAATAGAAGTAGTCCCAGAGGGAGAAGCGGAAACATAAATGTTAAGCAGATGGGGGAGATGCAACATATTGCAGGCATGAGGGAGGATAGCATGACTGGAGAGAAACTGGGAGACAAGGAGGTGGGAGAGGAGCCCCCCTTCAGCAGGGGGGTCAGTACCAAGGATGGGGCCCTAGCTAAAGGGGACGCACAGAGAGCCTCTGGAGGCAGGGGTACTATTACAAGGGGGGAGGATGGCAGTGTGGGGAAAGGGGAAACCATCAGGCCAGGATAAATGGTCGGATAAGAGAGGGTTAAAGGGGACACCTATTCAGAGGGGTCTGAGTTAAGTGGGCAAAATAACGAGGGAGGCAGAAAGGGGAGGGTGACAAGGGGGTCTCTAATAAGGCAGGAAGACTCCCATGGAATTGAGATCACGAATAAGGGGGATGGGGGCTGAGAGGGCATAGTGGAGGTAACCATAAGGATGATGGCGGTGTTAAGGTTCTGTTATTGGGAGACTCAATGATTAGGGGTATCCAGTGGGAGGGACAGGGGGGGGTGGATGCCATAGCCAGGTGAAGATAGTGAGTATCTCTGGGCTGACAGTGCACAGAGCAAAGTTCATGGTATATGAACTGGTTAGGGATTGTGGAGGGAAACCTGATTTCCTGGTGCATTTGGGAACTAAAGATCTAGAGGGAAATAGCGTTTTGGAAATCCAAGCAAGGTTCCAAGAACTTGCCAGAGTCTGTCGGGATAACGGATGCAACATTTCCTTTTCAGAGATATTGCCAGTACCAAAGGCCTCAGTGGAGAAAAAAAATGAAGATCACAGAGGTTAATGACTGGCTCAGGAAGTGGGGTGAAGAGAGTGGGTTTGGGGTGTTAGGGAACTGGAAAGGAGTTTGGGAGGATAAGGGACTGTATGCCAAGGACAGGCTTCATCTTGCCCCATTAGGGAAGGAAGTCCTTAAACAGGAGATGGCTGACTACATTCAAGAAAGGTGGGGTTTAAACTTGTGGGGGAGGGATAGGGAGGGGTTGCCCAGAAGCCCTCCTTCAGATGAGGGAGTAGCCTCAAACCCAAGGGGAGGTGGGAAACAGACTGGGGTGGAGGTTTCAGGAGGAGCAGAGGGAGGATGGAAGTATAAGGAACCTGGGTGGGGTTCGACAAAGGGATCAGGGATAAGGGTGGGGGTGTTAGTAAATGCCAGGAGCTTGAGAAACAAGTTGCCAGAGTTCCAGGCCATGCTGTTCGGTGGGGGGGGTGGATGTGGCGGCGGTCACAGAGATGTGGGCCAACAAAAACCATGACTGGGACCTAAACGTGCAGGGGTACACTATGCTTAGGAAGGATAGAAAGGAGGGCAGAGGGGGTGGAGTGGCTATGTTCATTAGAGATGAAGTAGAAATTGCTAGGGTAGAAGAGGCAGAGGGAAACTTGGAGGCCTTATGGGTCACCTTACTATCCCCTCAGCAGGAGATAAGGTCAAGCTGGGTGTAGTATATAGGCCCCCTGGGATGAGTGATGTTCTAGAGGATGGTTTGCTGGACAACATCATTGCCCAGTGTGGACCAAAAGGGGAAGGAGTGGTGTTGATGGGGGACCTTAATATGCCAGGTACAAACTGGGGAACTATGTCCTCTAAGGTGGCCAAGGAGCAGAGTCTGCTGGACGGCTTCCAGGATGTGTTCTTAACACAGCATGTGATGGAGCCCACAAGGGAGGAGCATGTCCTGTACGTGGTTCTGGCAGATGGGGATCTGGTAAGGGACCTAGTTGTAGAGGACCTCCTGACTGGGAGCGACCACAGTACTGTCTGATTTCAAATAAGCATGGGGGGGTGAGATCTAGGACACTGGCAGTGGACTTCAGGGGGGCAGACTTTGTGGGCATGGGAAATATTCTCAAGGATCACTTGAAGGGGATTACATCAATGACAAGTGTGGAAAGGAGATGGAAGGTCATAAAATGGGGACTTCATGAGGCAGTCAGGATCTGCGCTAAGTTGAAACAAAAGGGAGCAAGGTCACATAAACCATGCTGGTGGTCCAGTGAGGTACAGGTAGCAGTCAGAGAAAAGAAGGCGGCCTACAAAAAATATAAAACAACAAGAGGGGATAGGGATAAGGAAATGTACCATCTTGCATCTAGAAAAGGCCACCCGGATGGTGAAGGGAACAAAGTCCAGTAAAGAGCAACGACTGGCACAGGGGATACATAGAGTGGAAAAGGGGTTCTTCCGGCACATTGGGGAGTGGAGAAAAACTAAGGGCCATCTCAGCAGATTGATATCAGAAGGAGGGTGGGTGGAAGAGGCGAGGGACCAGTCAAAGGTGTTTAACGAGTACTTTGCCTCTGTGTTCACTAGGGAGGGGGATGGGATATCTACAAAGCAAGGCATGATGAGGATAGAAGCGGCAGTGAGTGGGATCAGGGAAGCAACAGAAATGGAGCAAGAGGGAGGGAGAGGTACCCCAGGGGTGTCACATCTGGATAAGGATAAAAAGACCAGTAAGGTGGAGGGAACAGATGATGCTATCTCTGCCAAAAGGGTGAGGTTAGCCCTCAAGGCCCTAAAGAAAGACAAATCTCCTGGGCCGGATGGCATTCATCTGAGAGTACTATGGGAATTGGCAGACATACTGGCTGTACCACTGGCGGAGTTCTTCAACAGGTCACTTGAGACAGGGAGGGTACCTAGGGATTGGTGAGAGGCACATGTGGTGCCAATCCATAAAGGGGGGTCGAGGGAAGTACCAGGTAACTATAGACCCATCAGTTTGACCTCGGTGGTGGGAAAATTAATGGAGGGTATACTAAAGGAATGATTGGGGGTGTACTTGGAGGAAATGGGAGGTCTGGATAGTCAGAAACATGGGTTTGTGCCAGGTAGATCATGTCAAACCAATCTTGTGCAGTTGTACGAATGGGTAACATCAGAACTGGACTGGGGAAAGCCTGTGGATGTATTATTGTTGGACTTCAGCAAGGCGTTTGACTCTGTCCCCCACAATGGTCTGGTGGAGAAACTGATGGGGTTAGGAGTAAGCCCTTTGATGGTCAGATGGATTGAAAACTGGCTAGCTGGATGCACCCAGACAGTAGTGGTCTGTGGGGAGCTCTCGAACCCTAGAGAGGTTGATAGTGGGGTACCGCAGGGCTCGGTCCTGGGTCCGATCCTGTTTAATGCATACATATCGGACATCAGGGAGGGTATAGAGTGTGAAATGAGTCTCTCCACTGATGACTCCAAGATGGCAGCAGTAGTTGGGGGAGAAGAGGGGAGGTTGGCCCTGCAATGGGACCTGGACACCCTGGAAAGCTGGGCTCACACATGGAAATTAAATTTCAATATCACCAAGTGTAAGGTGTTGCATCTTGGGCGGGGAAACCCTAAACACAGATACACCCTGGGAGGGGAGGCGCTGGAGGCCTCAATAGGGGAAAAAGACCTAGGGGTCATGGTGGATGCATGTATGAATAACTCTGAGCAGAGCAGGAGAGCAGCTAGCAAGGCAAACAGGATGTTGGGATGCATCGTAAGCAGGATCACCTCTAGGAGCAAGGAAGTGATTCTGCCACTGTACAATGGACTGGTTAGACCACACCTTGAGTACTGTGTACAGTACTGGAGACCACACTTGAAGAGGGACATACAGCTCCTGGAGAGAGTACAGAGGAGGGCAACTAAGATGATATGAGGGCTAGGGGATTTGACGTATGAGGACAGACTTGAGGAGCTCTGCCTGTTTTCATTGGAGGAGAGGAGAGACAGGGGGACATGATTGAGGTCTTCAAGTACCTCAAGGGAATAAATAGGGTAAACATGGAGGGGATCTTTAGACTAAAGCAGGGCAGTATCACCAGAGGGCATGGTTTGAAGTTGGAAGGTGGAAGGGTGAGGGGGAAGAGGAGGAAGTTTTTCACTGAGAGGGTGGTGGACCCTTGGAATGCACTGCCTGGCGAGCTGGTTTAGAGATACACAGTGGAGGGCTTCAAGAGAGGTGGGACAGACACAGAAAGTGGATGACTCAGATGATGGCCTGGCCCACGGGGGTGGGAATGGATGATAGGGGTTTCTGGAACACAAGGGGGGGGGCCTCGGCACCCAACTAGGGATCTGAGGTTCGAGCAGACTCAATAGACCGTAAGGCCTAATCTGCTGGCAAATAGTATGCTAGTATGTTAGTACTGATTTACAGTGATTAAAGTAATGAAATTATGTTTTCAAGACTTGAAATTCCAGGAACTGCACCAGTGATTTTAGCCTAATTTCCAAATTTTACTGGGATTTTACCGTCATTCATTTAGTATGCATATAAATAACTGAATAAAAAAAAGGTTTACTATACTGAGCATTAAATAAAGCAAATTGAAAATAGTACAGGAAGTAAGTATAAGAAAAATACAAGTTCTGTAGATTTACTTGATTGGTACAAAGTGCAAAATTTGATGAAATTCTTTGTTTTTACTGGTGTGCAAATTGTCCAGATTCCATAGTTTTACTGTTTGTTTCTGATAAAAACCAAAAACCAGTGACCTTGGAGATTGTTGTATCAAAAAGTATTTGCGGTGAGTAATAGCTGACATCTTTATACATTATGTTACAGTTTTGGAAACATTTGTTATTTGAAAGAAGGAATGATGGAGGACTTAATTGACTGAGCACAAGTAAGCAGGCCATATCATATTGAAACCACTGATAAGTCATGGTGATTAATACCGTGTATGTACATAACAGATGTATATATTATTTTAATGTGGAAATTTTGTAACTTTTCTTAAAGGACCACCTTCTGCTGGTGAAGTCTTACCAGGTGAAATGTTGGGCATACAGAAGAGGGGACTGGATATGAAATATTGTGCAGTAAAGTATCAAATGATACTGGACTTTCTTTAGTGTGGCTATTTTCTTTTGCTATTATGTGCATTGAACTGTGCCAGCAAACAGCCCCCACCTACTGTGGATGTATTGAAAAATTAAGGCATTCCCAAGAGATGGCTGTTGGACCAGTCATTGGAGGCATCAGGAGTGGCATAAGTGAGTCTAAGCAAAAGACTGGCAGATCTTCCAGAATGGCACACTAGAGTAGCAACTTCTTTCTCCACACTCAGGTGTGTGCTACCCATCTCCTCAACCAGTGCAGGAGCATCTTAAGTCAAAGGCAGCTACACTTTGTCTTCTATTTCTAGGTGTTCTCCCTATTCTTTCTTGATGTACTCCTTTTCAGGTGCTAGCCATGTAAGCAATCATACAACTGGTTTTGCATCAGGATCCAACACGGTTCCTGGTTAGTTGGCTTCTTCCCTACATATAACATTTAATAACAAAAGTGTTGTGTCTGCAGTGGAATCATGGAATTATGGCATACTTTATGCATTCATCAAATGAGTCATCATCTGTTCTGCAGGGGATAATACTAGATAGTTCTGTGGGTGTTTTCCTGCTCTTAGTAGATTTGATTTCCAGCTGCTTAGGCACTGCAGGTTTAACCATTGTAATGCAAATGTCCATTTGTCCATTTGCCCAGTTGTCAGCAAGTGATTTCAGTTGATCATCTGAGTCTTGCTTGGTTGTCCATCGGGTCAAATTCTGTAAGTTGTTAGATCCTGAATCTGTCCCAGAACTAGTGTAGGCAAGTTGAACAAGTCCGAAGGGAGAGAGGAGATGATACTGTGGAGCAAATAAAATTCAATGGAAAGAAAGAAAGGAGTATTGAAGCAGGAGACAGATGGGGCAGTGGAGCACAGTAGAGGTGGGAAGGTTTGAGGAAATAGAAGGAGTTAAGGACTCTTTTTGGGGAGAAGACAGAACTCAGACAGGACAAAACAGGTATGGAAAGTGATGTGTGCTAATTCCAGGAGCCTGGTAAACAAAACCTGAGCTCTCCGGGCAGTAATGACTGAGGCAGATTCGGATAAGTTGGCTATGACAGACATGGACAACTCAGCACCATGGGTGGAAACTGTGGATACTAGGGTACATTTTGTTCAGGAGAGATTAGAAAAAAGTGAGCAGAGATGGGTCATACCAGGGAAAATGTGAGTAGTAGTAGTAGTAGTAAAAATGTTTATTTTTATACAGGATAGCAAACTTTAGGTCGTAAGACCTATTTTCAAAGTTGTACTGTGTCAAGAACAAAATTACATTCAATATAACATACAAAAATTTAAACTACATGAAACAACTAATAAATAATTTTTGACATTACACAAGTCAAAAATCTTCAATCACACCAACAACTAACACATTTTTCCACATTTTAAAAACAAGTACATTCATCATAAAATACAGTGTTCAATCCTAATTTAAACTGGGATAGTTTAGTTGCTTTCCTTAATTCATGGGGAATATTATTCCAAATATTTGCAGTCTGAGCCTCAAGTGTCATAGTACCATATCTTGTATTAGTTTTTGGAAAAGTGTAACCTCTATGCTTTACATCCCTTAAAAGATATGGATAATATTTACTAACAGAAGGCAATTCCATGTTTCCATCAATCATCCCATTTATTATTTTATAGATAAATACTGAATATTTTTTTTTAAATCCTACTGATAAACTGTCCCAGTTTAGGTCTTTATACAAAATGCAATGATGAGTATTATAGCTACAGTTCAGGACAAATCTTGCCAATCGATTATATGATATCACTAATTTATTTAAATGTGTTTGCCCCACAAAATTATACACCATATTTCCATATTCTAATACAGGCATTACTAATTGATTTGCAATTAACCTCCGGGTTTATAGATTCAATATCCTTGATGACCTATGTAGTGCCCCTATCTTATTATTAATTTTTGTTATTGTATTATTAATATGAGCTGAGAAAGATAAAGTATAATCAATCTATACACCTAAATATTTATATTGATCTGTGACTGTCAATTTTTTCCATTCCTCATTAGTATTTCCCTATCTCTGATCAGTTTTTTATTAATCTTTGTTTTTTTACTGAAAAACATAACTTGAGTTTTTTTGTCACTTATCACTAATTTAGAGCTGGAAAACCAATCCTGTAGAATATCAAAATCTATCTGTAATTTAACCATCATTTCATTTTGAGATTTAGCTGATGCTAAAAGTACTGTATCATCTGCATACAACCTGATTTGTGTATTATTTATCTTGGTAGGTAATTCATTAATATATAACAAAAACAATAATGGCCCCAAAATTGAACCTTGAGGGACACCTCTTAGTATACTACCTACTTCAGAAAATTGACCTTTTATTACTACTTGCTGTTTTCTTTGACTCAAATATGATTTAAACCATAATAATGACCTAGGGGCTATACCAGTTCTTTCCAGCTGTGGCAATCAGGGCAGTGAGATAGGCAATGGCTGAGGCAGGACTAAAGATGGAGGAGGGGGTTAGGGATGATGACAAGGCATTTTTTCGCTATTATACTAGATCAACAAAAAAAATCATGGAAGGATTGTTCAGGCGATAGAAGGGACAGGAATGGGTAGCAGATAAGAAGGGTGAGGTGTATCTACTGAATGATTATTTCTGTTCAATATTAATGGTGGAGGACAGGGACCCTCTGCCAGATTGCAGCATAGCAGTCATCAGAGGATCACTAGCAGGTGTCAATGAGGAGCCCAACATTGAAAAAAGGTACTGATGGGACTTTGAGCACTGAATGTAAATGAATCAGTGGACCCAGATGGGTTACCCGTGAGGTTATTAAGGGAGATGGGGCAAGTCCTGGCAGGGCCACTAATGGATCACTTTAACTGCTGCTTGGAGACAGGAGAAATGCTAGGGGGATTGTAGGAGAAAAAATTAGGCTCACCCTAGATAAAAATGGGAGTCAAGGGGAGCCAGACAACTATACACCAGTTAGTCTGAAGTTTATTGTGAGGAAACTACTGGAGTCCATGATTAAATAAAGGATAGTGGAGTTTCTGAAGGCCAATGAACTACAGGATTCCAGACAGCATGGATTAACCAGTGGGTGGTCATACCAAATGAACCTGACCGAATTCTTTGATTGGGTAACAAAGGCCATGGATAGGGTTCTGGCAGTTGATGTACCTAGATTTCAGCAACCCCTTCAACAGTGCAACACAGAAGATTGATAAAGAAGTAGGTAATCTGGGACAGGGGACATAATTACAGGGTGGGTGAAAAACTGGTTGAGTGGGAGGACACAGAGTGTATACAGAAATGGAGAAATCCCAGGGAAAATGAAAAGTTGTGTGTGGGGTGCCCCAGGGATAGGTTCCAGGACTGGTTCTCTTTCATTTATTTATTTATTATATAGGGGAAGGAGATCAGGGAAAGATGTGTCTCTTTGCAGATAACATGAAGGTCTCTAGAAGAGTTATCAGTGAGAAGGGGATAAGGACATAAATAAACAAAAATCTGGAGAGGTGGTCCAGGGTGTGACAGCTGAAGCTGAATGCAAATAATGTGCAAGGTAATGCACATAGGGGCCAAAAATTCCAAAACAGAATATCAACTGAATGGGCTGGTAGTGGAGTGCACATCACAGGAAAGGGACATGAGAGTGCTTGTAATGATGAACATGTCGGCATCTGCACAATGTATTAGGACTGCTAGAAGATAAATTGGATTCTGGGGAGCATAGGCAGTGGGACCACTAGCAGAAGGAGACAGAGGTGATACAGCCATTGTACAGAACACTGGTTATCCCACACTAGGAGTATTATGTGAATCTGTGGGCCCCACACTAGAGGAAGGACAGGGGCAGGTTGGAGGTGGTGTAGACATAAGCCACCAAAATGAAACAGAAGCAACAGTGTAGGTCCTACAAGAAGCACGGGGGGGATCTAAACATGTACACACTAGAGCACAGGAAAAAAAGGGGTGACATGATTGAAACTTTCAAACACCTCCATGGAACAAGCAAGGTGAACAGCAATGAGCTGTTCAAAATGAGAGGTAAGATGGGTATCAGGGGCAATTCCACGAAACTGGCTGTTGAGTGGGTATCAAGAAGGATGTCACGAAGTATTGTTTTACAGAAGGAGTGGTGATGGACTGGAACAAGCTCCCAGAAGTGGTCATCAGGACTTAAGCAGAGAAGGATGAAAAGGGAATGAGAAAGCACATGGGAACTGTGTGTAAGGGGGCAGACTAGTGGGAGTAGGGAGGACTGACAAGGGCACATTCCCAAAGTTAGACAGGCTTGGGCAGACTGGATGGATGTCTAGGCCTTTATCTGAAATCATCATATTCTTTGTTCCAAAACAGCATGGGGAGCATTTCCCTGACAGTTTGAAGTTTGTGCTTTCTATGCAATGCCAAGTTTCATACTAGTACTCTAATCAGGCAAATTTTGTGTTCCTTCACTTCCTTGTCGTACTTTATTGGTTCTGTTTCTTTTCCCAGGCATTTCTGTGTCCAGCTAAGGCAGTGTCTAACAAAGCCTTTAGCTAATGGACATATTGCAGATAAGTCTCGGGGCAGACTCCATCTGCAGAGACTCCAAAGCAGAGCGGTGCAGAAAGTGGAATTCCACTGGTGGAAATTGTGTAGAATGGCAAGTCCACTTCTGAAGTGATTCACAGAATTTCTATTGAATTCCACAGAATTCCAAAACTTTTCTATGTAAACCACAGAATAGTTTTCCATGGATAATGCAAGACATGGGATAATATTTCATAAATTGTGGAAAAGGTTTCCAGAGCTCATGTAAACCTGGAAAGTCGCCACTGTCACCCCTATCTTTAAAGGTGGTGATAGGACTGTGGCTGGAAACTATCGACCAATCTCCATTCTCTCTCTCCTCTCTCCAAGGCCTTGGAAAAAGTGGTGACCTCTCAAATCTCTGACTACCTCTCCACCTACAATGTCCTATGTCCTGAGCAGCATGGCTTCCGAGCAGGCCACAGTACCAACACAGCCCTCCTAGAGTTCTCCAACTTTCTCCACTCCTCCTTAGACACTGGTTCTCTGGCTGGTCGGTCTTCATTGACCTCTCTAAAGCTTTCGACACTGTCTCCCACCCCTCCTTCTTGATGCCCTTAGTCTCTCTGGTTTTGCTGCTGGGGCTGTCTCCTGGTGCACCAGTTATCTGTCTGACTGCTCACAGCGTAAAATTAATGGGACCTACTCAGACATCTGTCCCATCTTTTCTGGGTTCCCTGCTCCATTCTGGGCCCCTACTATTCTCCCTTTACCTTAACACCCTTCCACACTCTTGCTTGGGGAACATTCTATTGTATGCTGATGATGCAGTCATCTTTTCCTCAAGTCGTAACCCTATTGCCCTCCAGAACTCGCTGCAGAAGTCCTTCGCCGAAGCCGAGAGCTGGTTCAAGGAACATAGACTGGTGATAAATCTTAAAAAAAACAAAACCATGTTCTTCACTCATCCTCAAAACAAGTCCTGCAACTTCAAACTCCTCATTCACTCTGCGTCCTCTTTCCCATTCAAACAAGTTTGCTCCTATAAATACCTATAATACCTATAATAGAGATCCATTTTGACCCCTCCCTCTCCTTCCATGGACACATCGCTGCCCTAGCCACTGCCACTAATATCCGATTGGGCATCTTACATCAGTATAAACACTGCCTCCCGCCGGAGGCTCTTTGACTCGCAGTCACCTCCTCTATCCTGTCCCTAGTGGACTATGGACTGCCGGTGTATGGTGCTGCTGATCAGACTGCACTCCATAAAATTTGCACTACTCTGAACTAGGTCTGCAGGTTAATTACTGGGGCACCTAGGCTAACACACACTTGTCTACTGTACACTAAAGCACTGGTACTTGATCTTGACGTGCACCTCAAATATATGACCTGTACCCTTACAAAAAAGACCCTCCTTGGGCTATCCCCGCCAGGATTGACCACCACCATCCGCCGCTCTGTCCCACTAGTTCATACTCGGACCTCTGAGAAAACCTCTCTTGTTATCCTTAGAGCTAGGACCTCTCACGGCCAAAAAGCCTTCAGCTTTAGGGCCCCCTCCTGGTTCAACACACTGCCCCCCTCCATCTCCGAAGCTCCAACTATATCGTGCTTCAAAATGTCCTTACGGAACCACCTTGTTAACACCCGAAGCTGTAATTGCCACTAATCAAAGCCGTACTCAATACTTATGACAAAGCTTACTTCTAAGCTGCTAAGGACAACATAACTCTGGTATTGTTTGCATCAATCCTACCTGTACCAGCTTGTTTGTATCTATGTCTTAAGTTACTGTTATACTGTGTTATACTGTTATACTGTGTATTTTCGTTTGTCTTACTGTGACAAGGTACCTTTGTAAATGAGCCTATGGCTCAAAGGTTTTCCAAACTGCTGTCTAAATAAATAAATAAATAAATAAAAGCCACATATTACTAATCCGTGAAAAACATGATGGCCCAGATATTCAAACTGCGCCAGGCTGTGGCACAAGCTTGGGCGCAGTGCAACTTGGCTGTGTAGGGGCGTTGACTGGGCGATATTCAGCGGAGCTGTGCCATGGCACAGCATCATTGAATATCACACCCTGGCCAACTGCAGTGTGCATGGCGCAGTGGCACTGTGCCAGCACAAGTGGCCAGAGTGGAGCAGGGGGATGAGCTAGCGCAAGTTCCATTGCGCTATGCGCAGCAACTGCGATATTCAAAAGTGCACATGCAAATGGGGCCATAATGTATGCAAGGCACAAATGGGGCCATTTGCATGTCATTATGGCCCCATTTGCATGCAGGTGCACTGATCCCTGGCAACTTGCACCTGGCGCCCTGCCAGGCAGCAGCCGTCGGGGACCGACGCCCCCTGCACAGCGTGGCAATGTGCCCCACAGCCCGATCGTGGGCTTCAGCATAAATAAAAATAATCCAATATCCCTGGTGGTCCAGTGGACCGCTGTCTGCCCGATCGCGGGCATTTGTAATAAAAAAAGATTTCTGTCCAATATCCCTGGTGGTCCAGTGGACTGCTGTCTGCCCGATCACGGGCATTTGTAATAAAAAAAGATTTCTGTCTAATATCCCTGGTGGTCTAGTGGTACCCCCCACCCACCCACCACTGGGCCCCACCGCCCCGCTCCCCCATCACGCCGGCGGTGCGGCACCCCACCCGCCTGCCACCCGCTGCCCGCCGACTGACACCGTAGGTAGGGCTGTACACCCATTGGTCCACAGCATGAGCCAATGGGCATGCAGCCCATACCGTACTACACATTCCAGATATGTGAATGGACCTGGTGGGACTGGGGTAAGGGGAGGTGGGGGAAGTTTGTTGTTTGGTGCCCAGGTGGGGGGCAGGGAATATATTATAGAACTCAGGTAAATTATTTATGCTCTCACATCACAGACTGCATTTTTTTTTGACACTATCACAGAGTCACTTTTCTATGGGAGATGAAATTCCTCAGTACAGAGGGGGTGGATGAAGGTGCCAGCATTGCGTGAGAGTGAAGTATCTGACTATTAAGTATTTGGAAGGTGGGAGGGGATGGTCTTACAGCCCAATGGGTGGGGTGAGGTATTTTTTTTACAGTTTAGGACTACATTAATTACCTACTTGACCTGCAAATTGGCCATTCAAATAGATATGCAAATTTGGCCAATTCACTGGGTAAATAAATATGCAAATTGTGGATGCTGACCAAGTGAGATTGTCAAAATTCACAAATTCCATTACAAATCGAATTTCGGTAACTTCGCCGATCCATAGTGTGTGAGGTTTGTTGATTGAACAGCCTGCAAAATACTGTCTCTCGGGGATAACCATCCAAGTTAGGAATACAGTGTGCACTGGCAAGTCTGATGAAGAGATAGAACAGCAAAATTACAATTATCATAATTTATGTTAAAGTGAGCTAGATCAGTAGCAGTAACATGAGATAATACTGGGGAAGGATAATTGATCAGAAGGAGCAATGACCGGGATGCAAAATGGGGCAGGGGTGTACTAATATACACTGTCTCTTACCTAAATCTGAAACCCGGCTAACAGCAACCATCCTTGACAGCCTTTGTACAATCCAGGAGTATAATTGTATCCTGTTTGACTGCCCTGTTACTAAAAAAAGAGGTGGCACCCTAATTTATTTTAGGCATCACCTCAGTGCCATTTCACCTATCCTTACTATTCAGCCTGTTACACCACTGAAGTGCTGTCATGGTGTACTTATACCAGGTAACACTAAACTGTTCCGCCTCTTCTGTATTTTCTTGATGCCTGCTGGTGGTATATAGTCCCTCTCCTCTCTGTGTCCATTGGATCAGTGGTAAAGAAAAACAAATTTATTCTCCTAAGGGACTTTAATATTAATTGAAACAGTGAATGTAGTAATTCTGTGGTGCATTCCCTTAGTAAACTCATAGAAACATAGAAACATAGACTTTGATGGCAGATAAAGACCGCTTGGCCCACCTAGTCTGCCCATTTCCCTACCTACAGGATAAGTCGCAGATCCCAGTTAACCAACAGCCTACTTCTTCCTACCCCCAACAAGAATTGCCTTATGTCTGTCCCATGCATTCTTGAATTCCCCCACTGTTTTACTCAATCTAAACCAGTTAATTTCTGAACCTACCAGAATGTCCAACAATGACAACATGTTAACCCTTACTGATTAAATACTCACTCCCTGCCTGGATAGGATTAAATGCTCAGATATGCTATCTGATGCAATAAGTGACGACTCATCTGTCTTCTGCATATGGCATGCAAAACTGACCAAGCCACCCCCAGACTCATCTAATTTAGGGACTACTCCAGTTTTCATCCTGACTTTTTCAGATAAGATGTGTCCCAAACTGACTGGTTCCCCATGTATGAAACCTCAGACTCTAACTCTGCAGTAGCCTCCTTCACCTCTGCCTTCTTACACCTGAAAAATGAATTTACCCCCATCTCCAAAAGAAGGATGACATGTTCTGTTACTAAATGGTTAGACTGCCATCTCCTCTCCAAGCTACTCACTAGACACAAAAAATTACTTGGGTACAAGGCCTCCTCCTCTCCCACTGACGGTAACACATAAAGAGTGTTGTAATGTGTGCAAAGGAGTCATTCATCACAATAAAAGCTCTCATAGTAAATGCCTCTTTAACTCCAGCGCTCATCACCTGAAGCTCTTTTGGAAATATGTCAGGAATATGCTGGTAAAAAGGGGCAATCTCTCCTCCTCAGATGTAACCTTAAATTATGTTAATTGCACGAATTGCATTACATTAGCCAATGGTTTTTGCAGCTTTATTCCAACCTCTCTCCCTATACCCAGGCATTCCCTGATTCTTCTACATCATCATCTCACAGTGTCTCCTCACCTCAGCCTTCTGCACCCATTTGGTACCCTTCCTTTTACATTAAGAGGGTTGGCACCTCTGAGGTCCATAAACTCATAAAGCAAGTTCCCGTTGCAAAATCTGCAGGTGCAGAGGGAATAGAGCCCAGACCTCTTAAGCTCATTGCCAATGAGCTGCCCCCCATCTCAATAGACCTATGATCTATCCCTGTCTTCTTATATGGTACCTAACCACTGGAAGATCTCAGCTATAGTGCCTACCTTTAAGAAAGGAGATCATAAGCTGATCAAAAACTACACGCCCATCTGTTTAAAACAAAATTCTGGAGAAAATTGTCTCCTCCCAGCTTACCAATTATCTCACTGCATATGATCTCCTCTCTAACTTGCAGCAGGGCTCCCACAAGGGGCATAGGAATTCTACTGCCTTGCTTACCCTCACCAATCACATTGCCACAGGTGTGGATACTGGCAACCTCACAGGAGCAGTCTTCATTGACATGACCAAGGCTTTTGACCTTGCTGACCATTTGCTACTCTGTGACAAACTTGTCTGTCTAGTTACAGCAGTGAGGCCCACCAGGATATATCTTCCACTTCACTACCCTGGTTCAGAAATTATCTTTCAGACAGACTGCAGAGAGTTAAATTTGGATTCTCTCTATCAGAACTTGCCCCCACAAGTGTTGAAGTCCCTTAAGGCTCTTTACTGGGGCCACTACTTTTTGCCATTCACATAAACTTAACCAATGCTTGTCCCACTACTCTATCTTATACATATATGTTTTGTCCTTTATATCAGCTCCAAAGATATTACCACTATCAATCGGCACCTCACCTCTGACCTTCAGGTTATGCATAACTGGCTATCTCATAATAAACCTCTCCTCAATATAACAAAAACCCAATCCATCTTATTCAGGACATTTTCTAGATTGAGACACTGCCCAGACCCATTATCAATTGCTTACAATGATGGCTCTCACTCCAGTCCCCCTTGTCATCTTCTTTTCCTACCTTGGTATCATCTTTGATCCCTCTGTAGATTACACACTACATGTGCAGAGCACCTGTAATGCTATCAACTCCATGTTGGACGTCTCCTATAAAGTCTGTTTCAATCTGAACCCCCAACCTTGTATGACTATTTCTCAGGGAATGCTCCTTATCAAACTTCTTTATGGAACACCAGTCATTTCTGCAGCCTCCAAAACCACTTTCATTGGATGAGACGTGGCTTATAACAATATCTGCTGCTTTGTTCTGGCATCTTATAGACTTACACATCACTGTTCTCTGGGTGACAAACTCAGCTGGCTTCCTTTGTAACAGTCTTGTGAACTCTTCTTTGGGGCTCAGAGGAATTTTCCTTTATATATGCTGCCCCTACATCATGGAACTCTATTCAACCAGATGTTAGACAATGTCATATGGATGCCACACTCCATAGGAGGGCTGGTGAACTCAAGGTAACAAAGTGCTCTTGTCAATGCATTGGTTCTACCTGTTCATGTATTAGAACCCTTATATGGATTTGAGTCATTGTCCAATTGTGTATAGTTCACTGTGTATTACCGCAGTCAATATGTAGATTTATTGCTAGGATTTGTATAGTGTTTCATGGTCTACTATAAAATTAGTCCTACAGTACACTAGTTCACTCATACTTTAATATATGTTGTCAAGTTTCTACCTAAATTTTTGTTAAGCTACATGTATTTATTATGTTCTGTATTTTTGTATAAAATCTCCCTGGCCATGCCTGAAAATAGGTATTTGTTTGCCTAGTGCACTTATCTGGACATCAAAAACTAAATAAATAAATAAATTTGACCTCATGTTTACAAGAGTTCATCCCCAAAATCACATACATTTTTGAGTCATCCATCGACTTTCTCACATTCCATGCCCATACTCGTTTCTAGGATTTATTATATCCCAGGCAGCCTCACATCAAATATATTATCTAAAAAGTTCTGGACTTCTCAAATACTTCCAATTTTGATGACATAATGAAATATTCCTTCAGGAGGGCAAGATGGCCACCAAAGTTCTCTTAGTAACATGCTTGGTACCAAAGAGTCCTTTTATCTTTTTCTTTATTGTTGTTCATGCTTGTTTTGTTAATCTGGTGCTGATCTATTTGCATTTAAGTATTGGGCTGAGCTAGCAATCTACCTGTGCTTCTGTAGTGTGCTGTCCTGACAATCTCCCACTGAAGCTATTCATTTGGCTGGTGACCTATGTGGACTTAATGCTATGTGGGATTACATGCTGGTTGTGGAGTAGAGGAGACATGCAAAGTGAGTGCCTGGAGGCCAGTGGAGCTGCTGTTCCTGGTTTTGGCAAGAGTTCTTGAACCTGATACCCATTTTGGTCAGTGGAATATTGCATTCTCACTGCTGGATAGGAACACATAACTTTGTGGAGCCTGAAAATTTCCTGAGAGTGATTAAACACCAATGGATGATTTTCTGGCTCAAGTTTGGAGTGCAGAGAAGGAGCATCTAGTTAAACCTGCACTGAGATTTGTGACCATGTGAGGTGAGGAGTGAGTGTCCTGGGAACCTGCTGCTCAGTCTGGAATAGAGGCTTTGGAGCATATAACCCCAGATACTATTTTCTTCTTGTTATAATTTTTTGTCAAAGCAGGGAGTTTGACTGCCTCAAAGTAGGTCAGGGTAGGGGTGATCTCCATTACTATGTAAGGAACAGTAAAGTAAATGCCTCTTGTTTTCCATTTGATTACACTATGGCAGCTAAATTCAAGCCTTTTGTTGCTGGGTTGACTTCACACAGTGTTTTATCTGACATTGAGAACTATAACATGGATTTGGGGTAATAACCCCTTACACATCTAATGGGCTTCAATTTTTACAGCTCCCCCCTTGTATAGACAGTTTCTTAATTGTGGGCCTTGCAAATTGCTGATTCTCATTACTGGCACTAACATGGAAGGAGACACTTTTCTGCAGGAAAGCAAGGCAAAAGGCTGTCTCAGGATTTCTGGACACTTTCCACCATATTTGGTGGAGCATGTACTTTCCACAGCAATAAGCATTTTTTAGTATTGATTGCTGTTGTGTATTTTAAACAATTGTGAGGTCTTCTCAGAAAATGCTGCCTACCTTAGCAGAATACATTTTTTATTGTTTTGCCCTCCCTCCCCATCCTCCATTCCAGGTGGTTCGACTCAGGAGGAGGGGGTGTACCTGTTTCTCAGTCCTATAGGATGAATAGACAACATGAACAGTGGCTGTGGGTATCTGTCAGTCTCTGTGGACCAAAGCTTGGTAGGCCCCATTTCTGAGCAGGGTCTACAACCTGGTGAATTGGTGGGACAACGTGGTGAATTGGTGGATGGGGGTTGTCAGCTGAAGGGCATGTATATATTATGTACAAGGGAATTAGGTTTTATTCTAGGAAGGAGATATGGAAGTTAAGATCACTGGCTTTCAAACTCTTTGAACCTTCACAGGTGGGTTTCAGGGCTGTGGTGGGGATTTCCAGCAAGAGTTTGCAGAGAGGTTTCCAAACAGGGTGTAGGAGTCTCTGAGGACCATTGTCATTGAGGAATTCAATGCAATGGTCATTGACATTTCAAATGTATTTGCAAACATACTCCTCCAACTCAGTTTAGAGTTTGGTCTCAGACTGGATATTACCTCAGCCACATACTCGAGGATGCACACACTTGACTTAATTTTCTTGGTGAGGTTAGAGATGAACAAAATCTCAATGGAGCCTGTTATTTGGCCAGACCATTACACCAAATTATTAAGTGGTGTGGCCCTCAATATGCCACCTCTGACTGTGGAAGTGATCCAATACCATTCAAAACAGGATCTGGTTCAAATTAGATTTTTAGATCTTTTTGAACACTTCAAGCCTAGTTGGGGTGGAGGCCTATAATGGGACACTGTCCATGGAATTGGACTCCCTGGCATCAGTCCATTCATACCTGTTAGTACTAAAGAGTTTTGAAGTTCTTGTTTTTTATCAAGCCTCAGCAGATGGAGGTCACAGGTTGCAAGATGGAGCACAGTTAGAGATCTCTAATGGAAATCTTAGGTAAAGCAAGGCAAGGCAAATTTTATTTTTCCAGGCACCCAATCCCAGAGGCTCTGGGTGCCGTACACATCAGTACAACTATCCAATAAAACAATAACATTTTCAACAATAAATTAAACAACGGATGCAAACAAACTTTCCCTGGAAGAGAACTTGCAGAAGTACAAAGGGGTCATGGGGGGGGAAGAATCCTGATGTTACCAGCAGTAATTGACCTGCCTCCATCCTTCCCCTTCTGGCCGAGGTTATTGAGTAGGTGGTTGTGACCCAGCTTGTGGCTTAACTGGAGAGAAATAACCTCTTTAAGCCATTTCAATCTGGTTTCCAAAGCAAGCACAGCACAGAGACATCCTTGATCAGGGTATGTCATGATCCTATCCTAGTGAGGGATCCTTCTGGACCCACAGTATCTTCTGCATTTAACACTATGGATAACACAGGTGGCCAGACTTAGGGTGCATGGAGGATTGTCTGAAACTGTTTTGCAATGGTTCTGCTCATTTCTCAGCAGAAGACAGCACTTGGTGATTCTTAACTTATAACGGTCACATTCGGTTGCTCTGGACTGCAGATTTTTTTATTTGAATTGATATTTTATTTATTTGGCCAGGAAGGTGGACTGGATCAAGTGTTTTTTTTTAAGACACACCTGAGGAAACAGGGTGTTACAGTATGAAAGCATCACAAAATTACAACACACGAATTACATAAAATATAAAACTTCCTAAGAATAGAATTTACATATATACTGCACAATATTATTATATATCCAAACATCAAACAATTTTCAAACAATTACAAATTGATGTAGCCTGAAGATGGTCCATTATGCATTCCTTAAATACATTTGTCCTCAGAACAATATCCAGCCCAATATATTTATTTATTTAAAGGTTTCACCAGGAAGACAAACTGAGAAAAACAATGTTCGTTTCCAGATGTGACCTGGAGGAAGGGAGAAGGAAAGGGTACAGAGGACGGGGAACAACATGGTATAACACGGCAAAAAAGATTACAGTGAGTACAGAAGCAGTAAATGCTAAGCATTATATTATGTACAGGCACGATATAGAATAACATTAGGTAAAGCAGAGATAAACATGAGTAATACACCAGTGATGCAGCAGTATTAAAGAGGGACTACAGTCAAAATTTCTGGCATCAATAAATTTCAGAATTTGGATCAGCATAGCCCCAGTCAGCTTCATGCCAAAAATAAAGGGCAGGATTCACAAAAGGAGATGCACTGGTTGCAAATGAGATGCACTGGCTCAAATAGGATGCACCCACCAAATGCAGAGCGATGCACAAAGGGATGCACCATGTGTAACCCCACTGTGAATCATGCGATAAGGGTATGGCACAAGTGGAGATGTGCCAGAGCATCCTGGATGCGCACAACCACCCAGTGGAGCAGAACAGTGAATACAGAGCAACCCAGCATGGCATGTGGGAGCAAAAGGGGACAATGCAGTGGGACAAAGGAGAAAGGGACACACGACCAAATGGATAAACCAGAGTGGCCAAGGGAACAACAGTGGCTGAACCAGGCACAATACCGAGACTGAGCTTACAGAAAAACACCTAGAAGCACAGGGCACACCACACACAGGCCCATGGCAGGCACACAGAACAGGTACACTGTCACCGGCATGGTGCCACACAACAGCGAGGGAAAGCAAGCAGCAAGGTGGTGGCCACTGGACCAGGCCAACACCACAGGTGGCCAAGACTGTGGCCATGTGGGAAGCCACACAGGGCGACACCGTGGCATATGTTGGGTGGCACACAGTGCCACCATAGTGCCACACAGCCAGTCTAGACCCCCAACCACAGGACACCGCACACAGGGCCACAGACCAATAGTGTAACAGTGCAATGTATGCATGCCACAAGCAGCACACACAGACCCGGGGCATAGACATGAGCAGTAGGACATGAAACCCACCCCCATGCCACCAGCAACAATGGGTCCACATGGAGACTGGGGGGGACAGGGGGAAGCAGACCATAAAAACATGGGAGCAGACAGGGGTAAGGCAGCAAGGGGACAGTGAAGAGCTGGAGACAACAACAATCCCAGGCCCAAGGAACAGTGAAGGACCACAGACAATGTGTCAGATATGAAAATATTCAATACAGAAATTTGAACACCAACAATAAGAACAAGAGCTATATATACAACGGTAAACAAAACTATATACAGGTCTATGAACAACAAGGGATGGACTGTGAGGGACTATGTACATCAACAACAGGTGTGACATAGGGAGGAGCAGACAGGACGTGGGGATGGGCATAGGGGATGGGGACAGCAACATATGTAGGGAGGGAAGGCGGAAATACACTAAACAGTAGGAAACATACTATTTACAAGATATACAATTAAGGGCGTGGCCATGCAACACATCCACACACCCGCTGGTGGCCACATGCCAACAGCAGTTGCACAATAGCTGCAATTATCCTCATCATCTGCCCTTGTTGCCACAGGATGGGTTGCAATGCCTCCCTGATGGCCCTCTGCACACCAGGCCCCACATCAGTGCGATGTCCCAGTGGCCGTCCACATCCTGCCACACTGTGACCATCCTGGGGACCTACAGCAGGAACACAGAGAATAGATACTAAGTGCCATTGCAGATTCACAGCCTCCATGGAGCAGAAGCCCAACCCACCCAACAGACACTGCATGCACAAGATAGCCACCTACCTGCACTCACACGGCCACTACCTCATGCTCTTGCCGTGGCCCTCTGCCTGCTTTCTTCAGTGACTCCTGCAGCCCACCACCTGGCCTCCAGCCCTACAGGACACAAAACACAGAGACCACCATGAGTAGACACAACATGCTACAAACGCCCTCCCATCACCAGTGTGTGTGCATGCAGTGATGGTGTGAACGGCCAGTGCAACACCAGTGAATGGCCTGCCAATGTGCAGCTGCACACAGCACCCTGGCTTGAGCCGCCAAAGTGCCCAGCTATGGTTATGCACTGCAACCGGTAGTCCCACCCCATGAGTTACACAGTGTACCTGGGCCACGCACACACCACCACGTGGCATGCATGACAAGGCACCACAGGGCAGGTGCAGCCACACACAAGTGTGCATGTGCATGCTGTATATTGCTCATGTGAGTGTGATGATGCAGTGCACCCCTGTGTGCACACTCCCTCAGCCACTCTAGGCACACATCATCCCTCCACTTAAGGTCACCATACTGGTGCCTGTACTGTTCCACTGTGTGGCGAACACCTGTGTGGTGCACTAGCTGCTGCACAATGTCAGCCCACACCAGTGCCCTGGGCACTAACAGGTTCTCCTGCCCAAAAAGCTGTCCCTCCACCCACATCACCAGGGCCACCAGGTGAAGCAGTTCCAGGTCTGACCAGTTCATGGCCCTTGGATCTGACCTCCTGTCTCTGGGCATGTCTACAGCACAGTGTCACAACAGTGCAGTAAGTGAGGCCTGTGCTACTGACCAGCCTAATTGCGCCACATGCACCACTAGGCCATGTGCAGTCCCCTGTGCACAGTGGTGTGAAGTGCGATTAGTCAGACATGTGCCCACAGGCGCATGCACAATGCGCAATGTTATGGTGGGAATGTGGGGTCATGGGTCATGACCGGGCCGCCCATGCACAGTACATAGGCATCCACCATGATGTGTGTGTCACGCATCATCGTGCATGGCTCCCGTGATGCGCAGTAGCACAATGCCGTGCTTTGGCATGTAATGCGTGATCAGCATACAACCATAGACAGGTGGCATAATGTGCATCGCGCATATGGACGTGCATGCATGTACAGACGGCACCGTGCGACATGCACTACATGCATGTCTGTGATGCAACTATCGGGCCAATCATGCACATGTGTTGTGGTGGCAGACATACAACAGACACAGCGCATGCAGACAGAATGCACCCATGCACTTGCGCCCCATTCAGGAAGATGACCCGAATGCACCATGCATGCGCGGGTAATACGTCATTTGGAAATGCACTCAAAGCAGCAGATGTGCTATGCTGATTGGGATGAGCTAAGGGCAATTATGCAATTCACAGACAATGAGCCCAAATCAGCCCTTTAACATAATCCGAGGCATCTCAGCTGTTTAGCATCTCATTATCACTGCCCCAGTCCTCATTTGCATACCCTGAGCCATAAATGCTCTGAACAACCCAATTGAGATTAGGTGACTGAGAGAATTCACAGCCTTGAACGTGAGTACTGTTTCACTATACTATTACCAGTGTAGCCAATCCCCATGATGCAATGGTCAGTGGACAGGCTGTTGCCATCCAGACATGTGCAGGGACACCTGTAGCACACCATTCTGTGCCACACACAGTCCCACAGGCCACCCTATGATGGGGGGGGGGGGAATGCTGTCAGTTGCTGTGCATGCACAATGAGGTGTGCATAGTGTCAATGATGGCCAGGCCAGCAGCATGTGCATCTAGACTTGCAACACTTGTGGCATGTCCATGGACATGCACCTGTCCATGGCATTGCAGATGACCACAGAGGATGCAGCACAGACCACCACAACAGACCATGCACCACAACAGACATGCATTGCCTGCAGGCCTTTGTCAGGCGGTGGCTGTGGTGAAACACTGTGGCCACTGTATGGCGGTACTGGGCACATGAGAACCTGCATGTGCTGGTATAATGTCTGTCTGTTCTCTCCCACAGAAACCAGAATGTCTGGAGCAGATAGTGCTACCAGTCGCAGGCGGCCAAACGTTACTAAGGATGAGGAGAGGGTCCTCATTGAGGCATATAACCTGCTCTGGGATGTCCTGACTGGCAGGGGTGGCAGTCATGCAGCACAGGATGAGGGCTGGGAGGTGGGGGCATGCCACATCAATGCTGTGGACAAGTACAATCGGACCCCAATGGAGTATCAGAAGCACCTCACTGATGGGAAGTAGAGGGTAAAGGAGAAGGTGGCCCACATTGAGGCCTCACTGTGCAGGACGGGGAGTGGCCCACAGTTCGACGTGCACCTCAGCCCAAATGAGGAGCTGCTAGTGGCCACCATTGCCTGGTCCACTGTGCAGGGTGTCCCTGGAGGAGGGCTTCAGAAAATGACAGCTCATCGCAGCACTGTGAGTAGCCATGCCCATGACACTTGTCAGGCCACATATGTGTGTGCTGTAGCTGCCATGCCAGACCCAATGTGTGCTACTGTGCAACTGTGAGCCCATGGACTGTGTCATGTGTGGCAGTGGCCCATACATGGCCCATGCTGTTATCAGCTGTGTCTGCCAGTCCATGCCTGTGGTGGCACATGTGCTGTGTTAGTGCCAATTAGGCTAGTTGGACACTCTCACTGTCGGATGGACATGGTGTATCACTGGCACACACAGTGCCATGTAGACATGTCCAGTCACTACGCAGCCACAGTCACAGCTGCTGCATGACTGCAACAGCATTACAGGCATTGCACAGCTGTACCAGGGACTGTCATGTGCAACCATGGCACAATACTGTGACACACTTTACATGTCTGTTTACCACTGTATTATCCATTGACACTGACCATGTTCTCCCTTCTTCTTTTCACAGTTCCATCATGCCCTATAGGTGCAGCCATGTCCATGGCTGCATGGGATGCCCTAACGGGTGATGATGCTGGCCCATCACACAGGGCTGCGGGCATGTCAGGGGATGGTGCCATTGCTGGACCATCCACTACACCACTGTCACCAGCTGCAGTGCCAGTGGTGGCAGGCCTGTCAGACCCTTCAGCCATTGCTGCCACTGCTGGCAGGCATGTCACAACACGCCTGGAGGATCTGCTGGGTTTGTCTGATGATAAGCCAGTGGACACAGTGGACATCTCTGATGCCCTACTTATGCTGGCATCAGGCACGCCAGGGGTGTACAGCAATGTCCCTGCAGATGATGACACCACACAGATACAGGGAGACATGGTCAACAGTGGGGCATGCAGCACATAGGTGCCTGCACATGTGGCACCTGACACCGTTGGTGGCCCTGCTGCACATAGCAAGACTGCAGAGACTGCATAGCTGCCCATGGTGGTGGGTGCTATGCATTCTGCATCCAGTCCTGGTGTGGTGGTGGGGTCATCCAGTGCATCATGTCTGGGTGCAATGGGACACACGCAGGCATCATTGGACCATGACTCCACCAGCCGTGGACGTGATGAGGCAATGCATGACCATACCCCACCCACGCAGCAGCCTACCATGGTGCAACCACCACCTGTGGATGCCCTGCAGCAGGCTGGATCACCACCCACCTATCAGCGACATCACCATGAGCCATCACCCACCGACGAGACTGAGGGCTATGCCCACCTCCTGCAAGATACTGTGGAGGGGCAGGCAACCCTCCATGTAGAATTCAGGGGCCTCCAGATGCTGACGGTCCTGGAGCATGAATCCATGATCACATGGCATGCGCAGATGTTGGCAGAGGCACGCCTACTGCAGGTGGGCATGACTGCGGCTCTGGAGAGGAGTGCAGCTGATGCTGAGGCAGCGTGTGCATCCGGTGCATGCCATGGCCATCGGGCCTCCAGCTGGACACCCAGGAGCACCTCCCGCATGTCCAGGTAGTGGCTTCAGGTGAACCTATTGCTGCTGATGCCTTCGACACACATCACAATGCCCAGCATTCCCAGCACAGACATGGATTGCAGAGCCGCCACACCAATGAGCACCCATTCATGGTCTCATTGCAGTACCCCTACAGGAGTGTTGGCAACACCCGCTGTGGCTGGTATTGCTGCAGCTGTATCCACCAGTCATGGCAGAGGCCACCCACATGTCAGTGGTGGCTGTGGTGCCACCCTGTGATGTCCAGGTCCCCAATCCAACGGCCACTGCACTTGACACCTCTGTGTCCCACTCGCCTGATTACCGATGCCTGAGGTGGTGTGGGTGGCATGTGCCTGGCCCAGTGCACCATCATCGTGGGCCCCCTGTGCAGTGCCACCTGCATGTCTGTTGTGCCTTGTGGCATGGGCATGATGAGTGTGGTCCAGTGTCTGCTGTGCATGTGTGCTGGCAGCAGTGCACACTGATCCATGCCATTCCTGGCACTGTCATTTTGGCACTTGGCTGTGTTGCATGCTGTGTGTGTGTATGTGTGTGTCTAGGCCTCATGGTCCCTGGCATGTCTGCGGTCCACAACTGCCCTGCCACCACTGTGTGGCATGTGTTGTGTGTCTGCCTGTGTGGGGCTGTATGTGTGTTGTGCTGTGTCCACCATGCACTGCACAACTATGTTACTATCTGCAGTCACCACTGTACACTTCCACTATACAAACCTGTGTTACTCACCTGTGGTTCCCAAAGTGTTCCTCCACCAGTGTACTCCTGTATTGATGTGCCCTCACAGCCAGACGTGGGTCACGCCATGCCATTGGTGGCCCTGTATACAAGCCCTGTGGTGGTGCATCTTCCTCCCCACTCTCCTTCACCTCTTCCTCCACCCCAGAACTGACACCCTCACTGGCCTCGACAGCTGTTCCACGGTCAATGGCTATGTTGTGTAGTATACAACAGGCCAGGAATATGCCACAGGCCTTCTCAGGGCTGTACTGTAGGGCCCCACTTGACCTAGCCAGGCACCGGAAGTGTATCTTCAGCATACACAAGATGCGCTCTATGATGGTGTACATAGCAATGTGTGCCTCGTTGTACCGATCTCTGTTCTGCGTCATCGGATGGGGGTGAGGAGCCAGGGTCTCAGTGAGTATGCAGCATCACCTGTGCGGGGCAAGGGTGGCAAGGGTGGCTGTTAGTATACTGGTCACATGTGCAGCATGCCCCCCACACCATGCTGCACAGCAGTGTGTGGTGTGCGTCC
Source organism: Neoceratodus forsteri (assembly GCA_016271365.2). Classification (NCBI taxonomy): domain Eukaryota; kingdom Metazoa; phylum Chordata; order Ceratodontiformes; family Ceratodontidae; genus Neoceratodus; species Neoceratodus forsteri. Next base: position 408,457,615 of record CM057455.1, read on the forward strand.
ATCACTGACTGTTTGTCCCTTCCCTGCCATCTTACCTCCCCCATCCACCTGCTGTTGTCTGGCCTTGCTGCTGCTGCTGTTGACCCAAGGCCGCACATGCCATTGCAGTCACATGTGTCCCGCACACCATTGTCCAGCCCAGTGTGTGTGTGGCGGCAGTGCCCATTGTCTGCATGTGTTGTGCTAGGCCCTGCCACACATGCCCCCCATGGCACTTCACCCCACATTCCAGTCCATTGCATGTGTGCCACCTTGTACTGGTTGGTGCTTGCCTGTGGCACTTTCCCCCCTCCGCTGTCCCTCCGCTGTCTCACGTCTGCTGTTCCCCTATGCACTTTGGGCATCATGCTATCTGCACACCTGCACCCCCTTCCTATCCTGTGCCATAGTGTTCTGTTATGCAGCAGGTTGCCATGTCCCACGCACCTACTAGGTGGCCACTTGGTATGTCCCCTGCCTCGAATCTGCAGCAGAGAGCAGACTGATGCCATATATAGGCATCATGTGTGCTCCCAGAGTGTGTGATACAGACACTGCTGATGCACCCTGTGGCATTGCACACCACCTGGCAGTTTACAGAGTGGTAGCCCATGCAGTGAATGTATGGTAGCGTGTCGTCATGAGATGGTGTGCAGCTTGCCACATGGGTGCAGTCAATGGCCCATGATGCCTGGCATGGGTGCCACCCTGCAGAAGTGCTGCATGGCTTCTGGCTGATCTGCCTGTGTGCTTATGAAGTGGATATATTCAGAAGCATGGGGTGGCAGTGTGGTGAGGAATTGTGTGAGGAGACGGGAGATGGATGCCTGAGAGATGCCAGTGGTGTCCCCAGATGGCATCTGGAAGGTTCCATGGCAAGCAGACACATTATTGATGTCTCCTTGATCTCCACTGATATGGCATGACCTCGTCTGGTGGGTGCCTGCATTTTCTTATGGCGGAGCTTGCAGAGCTGCCTCAGAATAGTCCTATTCAGGCGGTATCAGCCTACTGTCTCCATGTCTGTGAGTTGCTCAAATGATAGCCTGCCACGATACTGCCATGGGGCCAGTCACCTACTGTGCCTTCCTCCTCCCCATATCCTCATCCCAATTATCATTCCTACCATCAGGAATGGTGGCTTGCACTTAAGTCTGCTTCTTTTATACTTATCTTTCCATGGTGCATCTGGTACTTGCGCCGTGCTTGCTCTGTAGTTGCTCTTTCCTTTTGCACTGTGAATTGCTTTGCACTGTGTATGCATGTCTATGATCCCTCTAGTTGTGCCGCATATCATTTACATGCATCTACGGCACATCTTGTTCAGTCCAGTGTATCTGGGATGCGCTGGGGCATGGGCCCTATCTGTGAATCATTCCATGGTGCATCTTGGGGATGCACCAGCGCATCTAATTTACACCCGGGGCATCTCTTTTGTGAATCCTGCCCGAGATCTTTAAGTTACTTTTTTAAAAGTTACAAGTCATTTTACAACCCTAAATTCACTGCCTGTTCAAAAAAGCCAGTTTCAGTGAAGAGCTGCTGATGAGGTAATCTCCAGAACTCAGAGTCTAGTCTTCAGAGTCTGGTGTCATCGTGGCTCAGTTGGAAGCACATCCGCCTCTGGACCAGAAGGTCGTGAGTTCTCATCCCACACTGGGATTGGACTTGCACCTAAAAATCGCTGGCATCCGAGTGCAGTATTAGGGGGTGCTGTACTGCTGGGGTGTGCCATCCTTCGGATGAGATGTTAAACCGAGGCCCCTGCTGCCCATCCTGGTGTTGTCCTGGTGGGTGTCAGGTGGAAGTAAAAGCACCCAGGGCAATCTTCACAAAGAGTAGGGAACATTCCCAGTGTCCTGGCCAACATTCCCCTTCCCATAAACTGGTTCATGCAATTATCCAGGCTGTGTGTGGGTGAGATGTGTGATATGGCCGCTACCACACATTCAGTCACTTCACTACCAGTCTAGCATTGCTTGTAAAGTGCTTTGGATGTTTGAAAAGCGCTATATAAATGCTGATTCTTCTTCCTTGTCAGCAAGCTTATAGAACCTGTTTCTTCAAAGGTTGGAGTTCATGTGCAATAGTTTTTACAAGTAAAACAGGCAGCAACATTCAGAAATCATTGCTGTAAAAACTGCATGTTTCAGGTTTTGTAAAAAGGTTGACAACTGTGTATTGTTTTTTTGTTTATTTATTTTGGTGCCTTTATGTTGTGGTCCTTTTCTCCAGGGTTGCTGAATGTTGAATCATAGCACACTGCAGTGTGGTTTAGTTTCCGTTTCAGTTTATTTTTTATACTTGAAAAGCATGTGAGCAGAATGTCCTGTTTTCAGTGGTGAGGTTTGCAGACTGAATAATTTTCTGATGTGGTGGAAGGCTGTGATCATTCACACCTGTCATGCAACTGAGGTGATTTCTCAGGGTGGCACTTTAAAACAATTATTCTACCTCCCTGTAACTGGGGGTGGGAGAGGTAATGCTGTTTTGAAACTTTACTATGAGTTTCTATGCAGTAGCCAACCCAGCCAACCTAGGGCCAGATATTCAAAACTTTGCCCTGGGGCAAAATTATCATTGCACGGTAGGCAAAATTAGCTCGGAACTATTTGCATGCCATAGTCAAAGGAATAGCCTCAGGGCTAAATGAATTGAATATAGCATGCTAATCAAGGTGTGTAAACAGGGCTGAGAGTGCAGTGCAATAATAGCCCAACAAATAAGACATCACTGAATATAGCAACCGAAAGCAGTACAAACTGCAGTAGCAGCCCTGTGCACACAGAGGTGGAGTGAGGTAAGACTGACAGTGTGGCCAACATTTGTGCTAGCAAAGCAGTGGAGAACAACAACAGCAAACAGTGCAGACCAAATACTACAGAACCATGTAATGGAACATTACAGTATTGTGCAGCGCTGACATGTTTGCCAGGCGCAATCCCGTTTGTCTGGTGCTAAAGTTTGCTATATTCAAAACTGCAATGCAAATGAGCCTACTAGGCAATCCATGGGGAAACAGCCACATTATCATCTCATTACAGTCTGCTTTGCATGTGAATTGCCCAGTGCTATAACATGGTGCACAGAGCTCCACCTGTAGGTCCAACTGGAATTACAGGTCGGTAGCCACATTTCTTTCTATGCTTACAGCTCCACCTGTAGGTCCAACTTACAGGTCGGTTGCCACATTTATTTTGTGCTCACAGAACATTAACTGCAGTCTTGGTTTGGACACAGATGCAAAGACTAATGTGGTTCAGGGGAGTAGCACTACAGGAATGGGTGGTCATGCTGCATGCCAGAGGCAAATCGTTGTTCCTCCCACAGTGTTTATCAGATAGTACAGTATCATAGTAGGAATTACTGTGAGGTACACAACAATGCCTATGGTGTATCAGGCAACAGTGACTGATGCTATCCACACAGTGACAAGCACAGCTGGAAGGTGTGGTCTGACAGTGGATACCTCATGTGCTGCACCAGTGGCATGGGATCCCCACACTACCATAAACATGGCTGTCCATGTGTGCAGGGATCCCAGACAAGTGTACAGTATATGCCCCGTGAAGGGGCCCACACATACCATCATGCTAGCACATTGTTGTGAGAAGCAGTCCCGTCAGTGGAACATGTGCACTGTGTGGATGGCCCCAGCTGTGTGGCAGTACCTACTGTGTGGTGCAGCCTGGCCACCTGTACATTCTCCCCTCAACACCTTCCATTCCCCCAGTACAGCATGTGTCTGCTGGATTGTGTTGGTGTACCCCAATGGGGGAACTAGAGGCGTGTGTTGCATGGACACACTGCCATGGTGTCCACTGGGTGTGGGACACCCAGTAATGTCTGGAAGGGTTAGGACCACTGCCAGATGATGGTGACATGGGTAGTGCCATCTGTGTGCAACATATCTCTGCCATGTATGTGTTCTGTTCATTGTTTTTTATCACCTTGTTTGCCAGGTAAGCACTGGGCCAAGGCGCAGTGGCAGGAATGACCCAGAGACACTAACTTTATGGCTGAGATGCAACGGTGAACAATAAAGACATACAATGCACAACAACACACAATACACAAATATCACATTATGTACACTTTACAATACTATACAAATAGTCTGTTGCTGCAAGTGGTGTTCAAGCTCAGTTGTAACATTTACGTGAGTGTTCACTTCACAGCAATGTTGGGGTATTGCATTCCACAGTTTGTGTGCCTGTCTTTATGGAGTGGCCCAGAGTGGCTGTCCACTCACACTGACTCCTCATTGGATGCATACAGCCTTGTTCCCTGTTGCTGCTGTGTCTAAGCCCGCCATCCTGGGTTTGCCCAGCATTAAGACCACCTTTTCATGGGTGGTAATTTGTGCCATGCTGCATGTTCTGTTAATGCACGTCGTGCGGCACTATACTTTTGAACATACCATTGCATCTGTATGCATGTCCCCACCCCTCACTTTACACCATGCACACATTATCTCATAGCGTTGGCACTATCATGTTGCACCAACACGATATGGCCTTTTGAATATAGCACTCTGGTGCACATGTGGCAGAATCATGGCACAATCGATTTGCACCAGGCTCAAAGTTTTGAATATCTGGCCCCTAATGTTTAGTCCCTGGCAGGCTGTTGCTTAACCTACATTCAGACTCATCTATGTTGTATTACACATTAAAATGATAATTTTACCAGGGCTAATATTTCCACCACTAGCAGGAATTAACACATATTAGGCTCCTGTTAAAGAGCACTTTTCATGATGGTCCAAAAAATTACATCTTGTAGTCATTATATGCAGTACTAGACCTGAAAGGTTGCATGCATTTGTTATTTTTGGCCAAGATTTACTCTGCCTTCCATAATTTGGATTTTGTTGAGCTCTGCTTTAGCCCTGCTGCACATACCTTTACTGTTCAGCTGCTGGAGTGCTGGCTTCTGATGTCATCACTGTAGGGCAGAGGAGTGACTCACACTGTGTAGTACAGTGCAGTCACAGCAATTTTGCAAGGTAAAGCTACCAGTACTCAATGTATATACTATGTTCCCCCTTCACCAATACACCCTGTTGGGAATGCATTATGCCAAAAACCAAATGCTTTGTCAATTTGTGTTTTTTTGTAAGATTGACTTTCTTCTGCCATGGTAACAAAGCATGGGGATTGAGAGAAGATAGAGTTGCTGTCAGCATCTTTTCCAGTCCTTTTGACTTTCATGCAAAAATTACCCCATTTTGTGAAAGGCAGGACATGAAACTTACAAAAAGGAGTTTCAACTGCTAAGAAATGCATCTTATAAAACAGAGCAATATTTTGTTACGAGGTAAGATTGATTTATCTTCTTCCTTTATTTCATGTATATATTCTCCTTGCATTGATTCTGAATTGTATTTCATTCATTTTGCAGAATGCAAAACAAACTGTTGAGGACAGTAATGAAATAAATTCCTGAATCCATGCAAGAAAGAGTAATTTATGCATGAAAGTCAAAAGGACTGGGAAAGGTGCTCTTTAAAACTTGTTATGAAGCAGACACTGGCAAACAGCAGTGAAGTTACCAACAATATGCAATACTAGTAGCAATACAACATCCTAACAGACACAGTAGAGTAGCATCCCAAATGGTATCAACAGCCTGGAGGCATGCTGACTCAGCATTCAGCAACCCTGGAGAAATGGACCACATCAAAAATACAATAAAAATATGAATTTGTCAACTTTGTTCCAAAATCTGAAACACATATTTTTTTATAGAAATGTGTTTTGAATGTTGCTGTCTCTTTTACTTGTAAAAACCATTGCACATGATTTTTAAACTTTGGAGAAACAGGTCCTGTAAGCTTGCTGACAGGGAAGACTAGACTGTGAGTTCTGGAGATGACATCATCAGCAGCTCTTCACTGAAAGTGGCTTTTTTGAACAGGGATGAAATCATGGTTACAAAATAGCTCATAACTTCATAGTATCATAGTAGCCACAATGCAAAAATTATACTTTCATCCTTAAATAGCTTGCAATGAGGAGAAAAAACATTTTAATAGTCAATAACCCTACATTTGCTATAAGTATCCAATATATTTTAAAATATTTCTAAAGAGGGACTATTTACTATCTCCTGAGGAAGATAGTTCCAGTAAGGAACCGCACATTGACTAACCCGATTTTTGCTCTTTAATACATTCCATCTAAATTGTTTTAGCTGTTTATCGTGAGATCTCATATTGTAGATTTTTCCACATAGTTCAAGTCCCAATTCTGATCTAAGTTTACCATCTTGGATTGATCTGTAAACCAGAATCATATCACCCCTCCATCTTCTATAAGCAAGGGAATATAAATTTAGCTCCACCAGTCTGTCTCCGTATGTCTTATCTCTCATTGCTACTATGGATCTTATCGCCCTTCTCTGGACTGGTTCTAATCTCTCAATCCCCCCCCTTGTATAGGGACTCCAAACCTGGGAGCAATACTCAAACTGAGATCTCATCAACGATCCATACAGGGGGACCAGAACCTCCCTACTTCTGCTAGATATGTGTCTCAGGATATAATTCAAAATCTTATTTGCATTTTTAACAATCTGATCACATTGGGCACTAAAGGTAAAATCTCTACTTATAATGACACCCAAATCCCTTTCTTTTATAGACGGTTTCAAGTATTTGTTATTTATAGTATATTTAAATTCTAAATTTTTCTGCCCATATGTAGGACAATACATTTGTCCTCATTTAATTTGAGCTGATGTTCTTCTGTCCATCTCTCAATGTGTGTATTTCCTGAAGTCTAATTCTATCTAAATCTGAGTTTATAACTGCCCCTACCCTACAATCGTCTGCAAATTTGGTTATCCAGATATTTTCCTAATTACACTGCAAGGTTGAAATATATAAATTAAACAAACAGGGACCGCAACACCGACCCCTGTGGAACCCCACTAGACACATCAATCCAATCAGACAATTCACCTCTTGTTAGAAGTCTGTTTTCTTTCTTGTAACCAATCTGCTATCCAGTTAACTAAATATTTATTTACTGTATGCCTGTAGAAAAAAGAGATTTAACTAACTTATCATGTGGCAGCTTGTCAAATGCTTTTGAAAAGTCCAATTGGATTACATCAACTGATTTTCCTGAATCCAAATGTTTGCTTACATTTTCATAAATGTGTAATAAATTGGTCTGACAAGATCTTGATTTAGTGAACCCGTGCTGGCAATGATCTAACAACTTTTTTTCAGTCAAGTAGAGATTGATTTGTTCTTTAACAATACTTCCCAGTATCTTTCCCATTGTTGATGTCAAACTCACAGGTCTATAATTTTCTGGAGTGTCCTTTTTGCCTTTTTTAAAAATTGGGACCACATGTGCCTCCCACCATTTTTTTATCACTTCCCCCTTATCCAGTGATTTTTGGAAAATAAAAGTTAATGGTTGAGCTATTTTGCTTGATATTTCTGAAATAAGCCAAGGGTGGATTTTATCTGGTCCAGGTAATTTATTTGTTTTGATCTTCTTTAATCTTTCTAGAACATTATTAACATCAATTTGTATTTTGATCTCTTCCGCTGTACTATATCTCATATCCTTCCTAGATGTATCTTTAGGGTTAAATACGGTATCAAAAAAAATATTTAATACCTCAGCCGTTTTCTTGTTCCCCAGAATATTTCCACCTTCATCTTTAAAGGGGCCTATTATTCTTTTGTTTCCCTTTTTGTTATTAACATAAGCATAAAAAGCCTTATAGTTGTTTTTGATTCTTGTTGCCAGACTTTTCTCATAATTTGCTTTTGCATCTTTGATTAATTTTTTAACCCTTTTTGTCTGCTCTCTGTATTTGGAAAGATAGTTAGTATCTAACTTAGATAATTTGTACATTTGGGCCCAGATATTCAAACTGCAGCAGGCTGTGGCGCAAGCTTGGGCGCAGCTCAACTTGGCTGCGGAGTGGTGGGACTGGCAATATTCAACGGAGTTGCACCATGGCTCAACAGCATTGAATATCACACCCTGACCACCTGCAGTGTGCATGGTGCAGTGGCACTGCACCAGCGCAAAAGTGGCCAGAGTGGAACATGGGGATGCACTAGTGCAAGTTCCATTGCGCCATGCACAGCAACTGCGATATTCAAAAGTTGACATGCAAATGGGACCATAATGTATGCAAGGCACACATGGGGCCATTTGCATGTCATTATGACCCCATTTGCATGCAGGTGTGCTGATCCCCGATGACTTGCACCTGGTGCCCTGCCAGACAGCAGCCATCGGGGACCGACGCCCCCTGCAGCCGGCATTGTGCTCCACAGCCTGATCGTGGGCATTTGTATAAATAAAAGAAGAATTCCAAAATCTCTGGTGGTCCAGTGGACCGCTGTCTGCCTAATCACGGGCATCTGTATAAAGAAAAGAAGAAGTCCAATATCCCTGGTGGTCCAGTGGACCGCTGTCTGCCCAATCGCGGGCATCTAAATAAAGAAAAGAAGAAGTCCACTATCCCTGGTGATCTAAGGGTACCCCCCTCTCCACCCACTCACTGAGCCCCACCGCCCCGCTCCCCCCTGGTCAGTCGGTGGGCGGCAGCACCCCACCCACCTGCCACCCCACCGCCCACCAACTGACACCATCAGTAGGGCTGTACGCCCATTGGTCCACAATGTGAGCCAATGGGTATGCAGCCCGTACCATACTATACATTTCAGATATGTGAATGGGATCATGTACATATCTGGAATGTGTAGTACAGTATGGGCTGCAGGCCCATTGGCTCATGCTGTGGACCAATGGGTGTACTGCCCTACCGATGGTATCAGTTGGTGGGTGGCAGGGTGGCAGGTGAGTGGGGTGCTGCTGCCCACCAGCTGACAAGGGAGGAATGGGGCAGTGGGGCTCCAGTGGGTGGTGGGAGGTACCCCAAGACCACCAGGAATATTGGACATATTTTTATTTTTACAAATGCCCGTAATCAGGCAGACAGCGGTCCACTGGACCACCAGGGATATTGGACTTCTTCTTTTATTTATACAGATACCCGTGATCGGGCAGACAGTGGTCCACTGGACCACCAGGGATATTGGAAGCACTTGTTCTATTTTTTTACAAATGCCCATGATCGGGCATAGGGGGGTGCCGCCAGGTGCTGCTGGAGCTTGGGTGGCCATGGCAGCTGCCGTGTTGCACCCTGCAATGTGGCAGATCACCTGTGGGTAGCCATCAGTTGTTCCTTTTTTTTGGGATCAACTTTGTGCTGGCGCAAATAGGGGTTGCACATGCATGGCTCTACACATCCCAGGCTAAATATCGGGCTGTGCAGGGTATGCATGGGCACACCCCCTCACCTGTGCCTGCATACATTACTGATGCACTCCGGTGCATCAGTATTTGTGCCGCACTTTTCCCTTTTGAATATTGAGGTCAAGCGTTAGTGGGTTGCGATGGTGCAACACTTTTGCACCATGTGCAACCCTTTTGAATATCTGGGCCTTTATGTTTTTGATTGATTTGTATTTTATTTTTACATTAAACCATTTGGGAGTTTTCCCTGTTTAGAATTTTATTATATATGGTACATACTGATCTGATGTCTCTTTTATTTTATCCACTAGAGTATCCCACATCTCATCTAGTGTCAATTTAGAAAACTCAGTAGTCCAATCCCATACATGTAATGCCTGTCTAGTTTTGTCAAATTTTGCTTTTTAAAATTTGGAATTTTTAATTTTACTGTCATGGTGAATGGATAAATCTTTTACCTGGAAAAAGCAGTGTTATGGTTGCTGCTAGATATTGGGGGACCCACTTTGATATCCATTACTTTAGGTCCCATATTGGTTAATACTATATCCAATATATTATTTGCCCTAGTGTTTACAGTTACCAACTGTTTCAATCCCAATTGGTTAAACTTCTCTAGGTATTCTCTTTCAATACCCCTTGCCGATATCTGATTTGTCCAGTTAATTCCTGGATGATTCAAGTCTCCCAGTATTATGTTATTATCTGTTGGATGTAGGAGATCTAGGTACTCCAGGATGTCTTGGTCATTTTCTCTGTTAATAGAGGGAGGGTGGTACAAAGCTCTAAGAATGATTTTTGGGGCATTATGGGGCATAATCTTTTTAGTTAAATGTTCAATACTTTGATCTCCCTTATATATTTCCATGCTTTGAATGGACTCATGGACATAAATTGCCACACTACCTCCCTTCCTGTAAGTTCTAGATTTTGTATATGTTATATATCCAGGTAGATTTTTATCCCATTTATCACTGTCTTCCCACCAGGTTTCCATCAATATAGCAATCTATATTTCTCCATTAAATATATAAATTCCTCAAATTTATTGTTTAGACTCCTAACATTAGTCAGTAAACACTTAACTGACTCTGGTTTCTTATTTTGTAATATATGCGTACTAGTATTGTTTATATAACTGAACCGCCCTTCCCCTACTGTCCCCAGTTTAAATGATTTTCAATAATTTTGTTAAACGTTCTGCCCAAAATCCTTTCACCATTCTTATTTAAATGTAATCCATCATTTTGTACAAAGTTTCATTTTGAGATACAGATGTTAAAACTTTAAAAAAGTAACACAGAAACCTAATTTTTAGTATGTGATTTATCGGGGTATGTTTATTCTAATTCTGCAAAGTAGCACTTTAGGACAATTCCTCTTTAAGGACTTGCAGACCTATGTTCAACCAGTGAAATAGCAATAGCAAGTACTTGCACATAAATTCAAGCAATCGTCATTCTGTTCGATATTTTTACTCCATAATATGACAATGGACATTCTGCTAGCTTTGTTTTCATTCCAGCTTTACCAAACAAGCTAGTAGATGTTTATGTAAAATTGTTAAGTCTTATTAGAAAGTGACAATTTAATTTTAATACTTTTGGGGTATTTTTTTCCAAACTGTTGGAAAATACTGATGCCATACAATAAATCTTTAACTGAGATGTACTGGGTAGCTAATCTTGCTATATTATTAAAAGTTACAGTATTTTTATAAAAGTTATACCCAAAGGTTAAAAAACAGAATTATATTCTAAATCTGGTAAAAGGACTTGCTTAGCCATAATATCATAATATTTTTGACATATTTGGCTGGATTTTCAAAGACTTTAGATTGTCTAAACTCAGGTATGCCAAAGATATGGTGCTTCAGGCTTGTAGCAATCTAATGGGATTTTCTATCCCCATGTGGCAACTGACACCATCTTTTCGTGGTCTAGCTTGTGTCACTCTCGGGGAGTGCTTTATGGAGCGTGTGCCACCAATTTGGTGCAAGCTGCCTTAAATGAGTAAAACTGTTGCAACTGTGCCTGACCTTCAAACATTGGGTGCAGTTATTACAACAGAAATTGGTGCACTCATGATTTCAAAGTGTTGTGGCATAAGGCTTGATACAAGCACTGCACCACCCTTTGAAAATCCAGCCCATGGATTTAGGTTATTTTAATTGTAATACAGATAGCCCAATGTGATATTTACTTGTTTTGAAATCTTTTGAACATGTTCCTGAAACATCAGAAACAGATCCAGCATAGCATCTAAATAATTAAAACTAGATACATCTTCCAGACTATAGCCATCTACCCCTTCAATTAACATCTTTCTTGGTTTTATTCCACTTTATATCCAGTTCCAAATAATATCATTCTGGTTTTCTTTTCATTTAATAAAATCTTATCTGCAGTAAATCAATTTTGTAGTGTATGACAGACGGGATCCATTTGCAATTTCAGGTCTGCCTCTATTTTCCCCACACAGTAAAACACTGTATCATTTTTATTTTATTTTATTTATTTTGTTTATTAAACTCTAGGATTACAAATACCTTTGAGCAAGAACTGCTTGTTTACAAAGGTTCCACATCAAAGGATGGAAGGTTCACAAACAAACAAAGGAAACCTAACTGGAGCAGTCTACATTGACTTAACCAAGGCATTTGATACAGCTCACCATGGCCTACTTATCAAACAACTTCTATCCCTAGGGCTCTCTTGGTCCTGGTGACTGGGTAAAATTACCTTGCTCAACGCTCTCAATCTGTAAAAGTAGCTGGAGTTCTCTCAGACTCAAAACTGGTTCGCTCTGGAGTTCCCAGGGATCCATCCTGGGCCACTTCATTTTCAGCCTTTCCTAAACTCCCTCCCCAAATCCTGCCCTGAACAATTAATCCTCTATGCCGATGATGCCGTGATTCTTGCCACTCATAAGATCCGAACCTCTTATGCCTCAACCTTCAGCATGCTTTTTCCAAGTTGAGATGTGGTTCCTTGAACATAAACTGGTTCTAAACCACAAAAACTAAATCCATGCTCTTCTCTAACCCGCAAAACAAGAAACGACAAGTCCCACTCACCATTAATACATACCTGGGAAATACCCTTGAACAAGTGCCAATTTTCAAATATCTTGGAACCAGCTTTGATCAAGGCCTAACCTTTGCAACTCACATTGATAGTACAGCAAAAACTATTAATCAGCGAATTGGGATTCTGTACCGGAACCGACAGCTTCTTACCCATTCTGCACTGAGGATTGCCATCCAATCTTCTATCATCTCAGTCGTTGACTATGGCTTAGTCATATATGGATCTGCCACTACTACAGCACTTAGTCGCATTACAACATCCCTAAATAAGGCCTGTCGGCCGCTCACTGGTGCACATCAACGTACCCACACATGTGAACTCTATGCTGACTCAGGTTGGTTGCAACCTCAAACCGATAAAGTACCTTATCTGCCTGATGGCGAAAAAATCCACTCTGGGCCTCACTCCACCCTGTATCCAAGACCTGTTATGCCGAGTGCTAGCACCCATTTTACCAGAAGATCAGAACACCAGCCTCTCCAAGTCCCTGATTCGGACTTCTCAGGGACAAAGATCATTTGCCTATCGTGCCTCCAGCTGGCTAAATGCCCTCAGTACTCATATTACTGCCTCCACCTCTCTAGGTATTTTCAAATCAAGGCTTTTCTCTCACCTTGCCACCTCCAGCTCCTGTGACTGCCCTGATTAAACCTCCTATTTTCTCACTACCCACCCTGTTCCGTTATTTGACAAAGACATGTTTGGGAAACCTTTTCTCCTGCTATTGTCTGCTCCCACACCTTTCACTTAACCTCTCTGTTCTGGACTTTTTCCCTATTTGTTTCTCCTAATCTGGCATGACCTCTTTCTTGTAATAATAATGTGATTATTGATATCTCATGTCCTTTTGCACAAGTGATTTGATATGTATTTGTATATGTTTTCTTGCTCTTGACACAACACAAATTGTTGTGTTATCTATGTAACCTTTTGTACTGTACCTAATTGACGTGGAACCTTTGTAAAAGAGCCTCTGGCTCAAAGGTAGTAATTCCTAGAACAATAAACTAAATAAACTAAAACAAAGGTAAACATTAATACAGAGTCTCAAAAACAAAATACTGTATTTCAAGTGGAAAGACAGCAAAAGGTTAAGTAAGGCAGATGAGCAACCAGTAGGGGTGGGTGGGTGGGTGGGGGTCAGGAAGGAGTGGGCAGGCTGAAGGGCCATTGTCTGGGAGGGGTTGGTATGAGAAGTGCAAAGTAGAAGGGACAGAAGTCTGAAGTGCTAAAAGATGGAAGGTGTGGGTGAGGTAGGGGAGGAATGGAGGGAGGGATAAGGTGAGAGGGAGGAAAGTGGAAGACAAGGATAATTGGCCAGACGGAGTTTGCATACATCATTGCCGATACTCCCTGCAAATTCTTGGTAGGTCATTAACAAAATTTGAAAACATGAGTGGACCCAAAGCTGAACCTGAAGCACCCCTGTGACTACTTCTCTAAGTCTATATCTTTGAGAACCTGTTTTTACCATCTGGTACTGTTTAGTTACATAACGTTCAAACCATGTCACTGTATTGTTCCCTACCTCTAAATGTGATCCTTTTTTATTACTTTGAGGTGGTCTGCCAGATCAAAGGTCTTGATTAGGTTGATAAAAATAGGTCCACTAACAATCCTCTAGCCATGTTATCTTTCTTTTATCATTGAATACTTTTTATTATTGTCCATTTTTCCATCTTTCCATTCTTCCATACTTTAAAGACATAATACAGAAACTTCAAAAAAACATATTGTCAAAAATGCCTTATGGCACATTAACAATTTGTACAACCATAGATGTGCCCAGCTGTAATAATGTTACCTACTTTCAATGCTAAAAGGTATCAAAATTATCTAAACACTGTTCTTCTATCCAATTGTACAACTAGTATGAGCATTTCAGGTCAGAAATTCATAATTTCCTAGTGTGGCGTACCCATAGACCACAAATACCATTAGCCTTTCTTCTGCCTACCCTAAAGGGGCAAAGACATACCTCTAGAGCAAGAAGTGACAGGGAGAAAAGGGGGAGAGTGAAGTTGAACCTTAATATAGCAGAAGCCAGTGCGGCTCAGGTAGGTGTATAATGGGCTAAACCTGTAATTATTCATTTAGAATAAACATGTAAGGGGTGTCCTTTAGGTTACAGTCTAGGTGGGGGGTTCCTAGGTCATGGGAGTACAACTCGGCACAATGCTGAATTAAGATAAGCTTCCCATTTGCTGAAATAAGAGGGGAGCCGTCCTCTGTTAGCATAAGTGAGTCTCTCGAAGGTAGCTAGCCTGGCTATTGCCGAGTGCCAGATGGAGCTAGAGGGCAGCAAAGGCTGTCTCCAGTGCATCAAGAGGAGCCATTTGGCCTCCAGCAGGATCACCAGTACCCAGGTTTGATGCTGTAATTTGAGATGTGCCAGAGGCACCCGATCTCCCAATAACAGTATGGGGTGAGAGAGGTCTATAGGCTGTCCCAGCACTCCAGAGCAGCCCATTGCTATAGTGGACCAAAAGGGAACTAAAATAGGGCATTGCCACAGGAGATGAAGACTGCTGGCCAGGCTGTGCCCGAACCTCCAGCATTGTGCATGAGAAAGAATCTCCCTTTTATGGTGAATAGCCGGAGTACAGTACCAACAGAAAAGGATCTTTAGTTGAATCAGTTGACTCCTAGAGTCTTTGTACATGGAGTGTGCTAAGTGCAAACAGTGGGACCAAGTATCTGGCATGATGGAAAGCCCCAGATCCTTACTCTACGTCTCTCTGCAGGCAGCCATGTGATCAGGTTGAGCCTCACACATGGTTGTGTAGAATCTGCTGGCCAGGCCCCGGGATGAGGGTTTAAGGTGTAATGAGGACAGCCATCGCCACCTGGACTCCATCATGTCGGTCCAGTCTAAGGATCTCACCACACTGCGAAGCTGCAGGAATTTCCAGAAGTCTTGGGACTGCAATAAGTAGTGGGCTTTAAGTTGCTCAAAAGACATGAGTGTGGTGGAATTTGGTAGATAGAGGTCTTGGACATAGCATATCCCTTTCTTCTCCCACGAGGGCCAATGGAGAGATTTATTGTCCACCCTTAGAAGCTGGTTGTGCCATAACTCAAGGTATCTAAAAGGGAGAAAAGCACTCTGGTTCTTAGTCTTGGTTACCTTCATGATGTGGAATCATGCTTTCTTGGTCTCAGCCATAACTGGTGAAAGCGTGAATGAAGGAATGGTAGCATTGGTTAAGAGCAGGCTGAGAAGGGTACATCACAGAATTTGCCCTTCAAGCTGTACCCATGGTACGGGGGAAGAGGCAGTAGGTATGAACCATTTGATAGCTTGAGCTGCTATAAAGGACCAATGGTAGCCCTGTAACCAAGGAAGGCCCAAGCCCCTCGAGGCCAATGGGCCCATAAGCTTAGAGTGCCCCACCTTGGTTTTCTCTTCCCACAGAAAAGATGAGATTAACTTGTCTAACGGGCAAAAGACTTTGTCAGATAGGGCTATTGGCAAGTTATTCAGTAAATATGATACCCTAGGCAGTAGTAGCATTCAAATTGCAGCGACTTTTCCTGGAAGGGAGAGATTGAGTCATTTCCAGTGAGCTGTTTCAGTCTTCAGCTGATTTAGCAGGGGTGTGAAGTTCCTGGACTCAATCTGCCCCCAGTGAAATGGTATATGAATACCGAAGTATGACAGATTGCTAGGAACCCAGGATAGTCCCAGTCCCTGCAAGCAGTCTTTGGAACAGGCTGCATTCAGTGGGGTGACACTGGTTTTCCTCTGGTTGACTTATAGGCCAGATATATGGGTGAAGGTTTGTAGAGTATTTAAAACTGGGCGGAGGGATTCATGTGGGTGGGTGAGTGTAAGGGGTAAATCATCTGCATATGAACACGTTAGGTATGAGCAGTCCCCTACCTGGATGCCTTCAATCACCTTGTTGGCCTGAAGTACCCGAGTGAGGGGGTCCAATACCATTAAGAATAATAATGGTGACAGTGGGCACCCTTGCCGAGTGCCTCGCTGCAGAGAGAATGATGGGGAAGTGTCTTTATTAGTGAGTATTTTGGTCATGGGTTTATTGTACAGAACGTGAATCCACTGTTGAAAGTATGGACCAAAACCATAAAGTTTGAGGACCATGCAAATAAGGCCATTCGACTGAGTCGAAGGCTTCCACAAAATCTACTGCTATTGCCACCATGGGTTTGGGGGAGTAGATGGCCATCCATTTAAGATTCACTACTAGATGGATGTTGTCCACTACCACCCTGCCCTTGGTAAACCCAGACTGAGATGGATGAACTAGAGAAGGTATAACATCCAACATTCGGTTGACAAGGATTTTAGCCACGATCTTGGTATCCACGGAAATTAATGATATAGAGTGAAGGTTTGCACAATTCAACTGGTCATCTGATTTCTTAGGGATAATGGTGATTACAGCCTCTCGCATGGTCGGTGGGAGAGTGCCAGTTGTGTGTGCCTCCTGCAAAGCGGCGAGCAGTGGGGCGCTAGCTTCTGGACTGATTAACTGATAATGTTCGGTGGTCATGCTTCTGTTGAGGAATCCACCCAAGAGTCCAGAAGTGCAGCTTCCATTAACACCTCATCAGGATTGGCTGCAGAGTCTAACTGAGCAGGAGGAGTCTTGTCCTTGGTTTGCTTAGCCGTGGGTGCTCGTCAGGTCCACGATAACAGAATCTGAATTGCTGTGGGGTCGATGCCTTATCCTAGGAGTGTGGGTTGCCCATTGTGGTCTGGGTGGGGAAGAGACATGGATTTCCCTATGGTATGCTTGAGTCATCCTTGCATGATGCCATAGCTCGTGGAGGCTGGGTAGCCTGGGGTCCACTTAATTGAGGAACAGTTCGACCATTATTTTGGTACCTCTGGAAGCTGTTGCCCTTGGCTAGTTGGGAGAGTGCCAAGTTAAGTTCAGGCTCGATGAAGGGCCTGTCCAATGTGTCTCTCATTGCTTCTGAGAGTTGGGGGATATGCACCGCAGAACAGAAATCCTTTAAGAGGCATCCTATTTGACTCTGTTCCTGGGACATATGCGACTGATACAGTTGCTGGTAGAACTCCCTCATGCATTCGTTTATTTGTTTGGGATCAGTGACCACCTCTGCCTTGGTATTCCTAAGGGCATGGATGCGTGAGGTGGCTTGTTGTTTCTTTAACTGATAGGCTAGCAGCTTCCACCCTTGTCCCCACCCTCCCAGTAGCGTGCTTGGCCCTGTCCATAATCCACTCCGCCTGCTGGTGAAGCATTGTGTTAATGCAGTATTTCAAACCAATTATCTCACAAAGCTTCTCCCCATCTGGACACCTAGCTGTTGACACCTTGAAGCTGGCCTCCACGGTTGACAATTCAGTTTGAAGTCTGGCAAGCTCTGCCCGTCTCTCCCTATTCCTTTGGACCACGAATGATATAATGCGCCTCTGAGGACTGCTTTGAAGGCATCCCAAACCATGGCCGCAGAGGTGTCTTCTGGCTTATTGTTAGTAAAATAATCCTGAGACACGTCCTTGACCATGGTTTGAAAAGAGGGATCCTTAATCAGTAATGGATTGCATTGCCATCTGGTGCCCATGCCTTCTTGTCCAGCAGGTGTATATGTGCACGATACTGGGGCATGGTCTGAGATTAGAATATTATTTATATTAGAAGACACTATGTCCTGAGCCGTGTCTGCATTAGCGAGCCAGAGGTCTATATGACTGTAGGTTGTATGTACAGATGAGAAAAGGAGTAATCCCTCCCTGTGGGGTGGTCCCCCCACCAAATATCAACCATTCCCCATTCCTTCATGATTTCCTGCAGTATGCCCACTGCCTTTGGGTGTGTTTTCGTGGTAGGTTTGGACTTGTCCAAGAATATATCAGGGTTAGATTAAAGTCTCCCCTATCATAATGGGGATGTTGTGATGGCCAACGGTAAGAGATTCTAGGGCATGGTTCTGATCCAGGAATAGCTCAGAGGCGAGTCCGTGTGGAGGCCATATACATTGGCCAGGATTGCATGACCTCCCGGCTACAGAACCTGGCCACTATCCAGTGGCCTTGGGTGTTGGTGACAACCTTGTCCACCTTCCAGGGGCAAGTTTTCCTAACTAGGATGGTGACCCCTTGGATTTGTCCACTGCAGTACTTGGAAGAAAAGCCAGTCCTTTCAGGGTCCCACAGGTGTCCATTCTGGGGCCACTACTCTTCATCATCTTCCTCAACGACCTTCCCAGTGTCTGCCACCAGAAATTACTGCTCTACGCTGATGATGCAGTCATGTTCACCAACCACCAAAGCGGAGCTCCTTGAGAAACAATTACAGCTTGTGTTCATGCGCATCGAAGAATGGTTCAAGTCACACAAACTGGTCATGAACTGCAGCAAAACAAAGGTTATGACCTTCAACAATGCCAGGAGCAAGTACAAATCCCTTGACCTCACCATCCTAAACCAAACAGGGACCTTACTTGAACACGTTCCTGATTTGAAATACCTAGGTGTCACATTGGACAGCTCACTCTCCTACCATCGGCACATAGATTCTGTCGCCAAAGCCACCAACATCCGTATAGGCTTGCTCTACAGGCACAAACACTGCATGACTCCTGACACTCTCCGGTTGGCTATCAACAGCTCTGTAACCTCCATCATCGATTATGGGCTAGCAATTTATGGCTCTGCCACAGCCTCTGCCCTCTGCAGAATTACAGTTGCACTCAACAAAGCATGCAGGCTGCTAACTGGGCTGACCGAAGCTTACACTTGTGACCTGTACACTCAGGCAGGATGGCTTCCTCTCATCAGCTGGATACAGTATCAAATCTGCCTCTTAGCCAAAAAAGTCCTCCTCAGGGTCATGCCCCCGGGCATTGAAGAGCTCCTCATTGACCACCACAGCACCCTGGAAACTAGAAGTTCACAACAACTAACTTTCCTTGTCCCCAGATGCTGGACTACCATGGGCCAGAGGGCCTTTGCCCACAGAGCACCACAGTGGTACAATACTCTCAACAAAGAAACTCTTACTGCTGCTGCTACTTGGCTCTTTTAAGAGACAACTCCGACTTCATCTCATTTCAACTAGTCGTTGTGACTGCCTCGCCTAATCAGGGGCCCACTGCTCACTGCCCTCCACTTCAGTCTTGACAGCTACCTCTCCTGCCTTGCCCTTTTACCTGCCTACCCCTTGCCCCTCTCCCCTTCCTCCCCCCCGGGCATTTTCTGACTTTTATCCCTCCCCTCTAGAGCCCTTATCCTCACCCTCTACCCTCCGACAATGGCCTTCCTGCTGCATACCCCCATCCCTCTCACCTGCAGTGCTTATTTCTAAGATTGCCCTTGGCTGGTATGTCATGCTACCTAACATTTGGCACATTTTGAATTACTGGAATTTCCTTAGCCTCAGTCTCTTGCTTCTTTTTATTGTGTAACTATGTATTATTATTTCAACCTTTATTTGTATATATACCCCATTCCTTTGGCATTGGAACCTTTATAAGCGAGCAGTTCCTGCTCAAAGGTATTGTAATCCTAGATTTCAATAAAATAAAAATAAAAAAAATAATGCTTCTGCAAAGGTCATTAGTCGGGTTTAACAGGGAGTGCAGTGGAAGTGAGGTGCTAATCTACTTCTAATGAGGAATCGCCAAGAGTCCAAGTGCAGCTTCCATTAACACCTCGTCAGGAATGGCTGCAGAGTCTAACTGAGCAGGAGAGTTTAGTCCTTGGTTTGCTTAGCCATGGGTGCTGCATCAGGTCCACCGATAACGGAATCTGAATTGCTGTGAGAGTCGATGCCTTATCCTAGTAGTGTGGGTTGCCTGTTGTGGTCTGGTGGGGAAGAGACATGATTTCCCTATGGTATACTTGATGAGTCCTTGCATGATGCCATAGCTCATGAAAGGTCAGGTAGCCTGGGGGTCCACTTAACTGAGGAACAGTCTGACCATTAATTTGGTCCCTCTGGAAGCTGTTGCCATGAAATTGGTTCCCTCTACTTAATTCCCTTTGCCCTGGGTGCCAAAGCTTTCTGGGAGATGGGTCTTGAGGGTAAACATGGCCAGTACTTGAAATCCATATCTCTACTTCCAGAGCAGTTCAGCCACTATATCTTCCCTTCTTTGGAGACAAACAGGTAGGCTAGTTGGCGAAAACCATATTTGAAGTTATGTTGTGCCAGAAGTTTTTGATTGGGATAAAGGCCTTTCCTGTGGCTGCCACCTCAGCTGAAAAGTCTCTGAAAATTAGACCTTTACTTTGCCAGATTATTTCTCCCAGGTCTCTGCTGCTCTTAACACTCTCTCCTTGGTAGATTATTTGAGGAAGTAAGCAATTATCGATTGTGGTGATGAATTTACTGGCTGTGGGCCTCCAGGGATCCAATGCGCTCTTTCAACATCAATCGGGCCCTGCCATCTTCCCCCAGCATTTTAGGGATTTCCTCATTTAGGAATCACTCGGTACTGGAACCTTCTAGTCCTTCGGGTATGCCAAGAATTTTGATATTGTTGCACCTGCTGTAGTTTTCTTGGTGCTCAGCTCTGCGCCAGAGAGTGGCTAGTCTGCTTTCATGTTCCTGGAGCTGTTGCAATAATTTTGGCCTGGTTTCCTTCTAAACCCTCAGTTTTCTGCTCAACAACATTCATTTTGTCATTTAGCACACATACCTCCGTAACAGTACCTGTTAATGTTGACAATATAGAATCAACCCTGGATAACAGTGTTTCAAGCAGGGTAGTTATGTGGAGAAGTGAGCTGCTGAAATCAGACGGATGAGCGGAGGACCCCAAGGCTGTAGCAATCGGGCCTCCTGGTAGCTGTGTGGAGGAGGCCATATTGAGGTGGGATCTAGTTGGGGCTTATTCATTCGATGTGGCCCAAGGTAGAATGGTACCGCACAGAGTGTGAGTTGTACAGGTCCCAGAGTTTGAATGCTTCCTGGTGCCCTACCTAGCTCCTCGATTATCTGGTTAGGCGGGGATTGCCGCCTATTCCGATCCTGGTCTAGTTGTGTAAGGGACCTGCGCTGCCAGACGATTGACCACGTCCCAATCGCAAAGATTTTCTCACCAGTCAAATCGGGGGTGGCTACAGGGACCTTGTGGGGTGTTGTTAGGAGGATTATCCCTGGATGCCTGCGTTCTCGCTCGGATTTGCTCAGCTGAGGATCGAGCTGAGAGCACAAGCAGCCATCTTCCTTGGCATCCAAGCCACGCCCCCATCCATGTTATCTTAAACACCACTGGTCAACCTGGTGAAGACCATCGACACGCTGTACCCCCCCCCCCACACACACACACAAAATCCATACCGATCCTCTGTGAACAAATTAGTATCTTCCAAGAACTTTGTTAACTGGTTAAACACCACTTTCTCTGGTAATTTTACCAGGGCAGATAGAACAGAAATTGGCCTGTTGCTCATGATTATTTATTTCCAGCCTTACGTCATGGGGTTACCACAGCTGTTTTCCAACAGTCAGGGACCTGGATTGTACAAAGATACATTACTTGTTTCATAATCTGCTTAGCTGCTGTTTTTAGCAATTTTGGTGAAAGATTCTCAAACCCCCAACATTTTATTACTATCTAAATTCTGTAATACTTCATTTATCTCTTGTTGAGTTAATTTTAAAAAAGTGAACAATTTTTGAAGGTATTCTCACTTCAGTTCCCTACCATCAATGTGAGCCTTGTCTACCTGAGTTGTATGGTCTGTCATGTTAGTGAAAAAGTAATTAAACATTTCAGCTATTTCAAACAGTCATTTATCATATCCTCACCAACTCTTATTTTGTCAATTTCTGTTTGATTAATTGGTTGATAAAACTCCTAAATGAGTCCTAAAAATGTTTGGGATTTGATAGGTTTTTTAGTTGTCTATCCTTGAAGTATTTTTGCTTAGATTTTTTTTATTTCAACTTTGCAGAGATTTCTATAGCTACAATAAGCATTTAAGTCACCTTTTGAATTAGATATTTTATATTCCTTCCAAAGCCTAACCTTTTGTATTTATTAAATCAATTAAATCCGTATTCAACCATTGTACATGGGGTGGCATGGCTTGATGCTGACAATGGAGGATGCAGCCTAGCTGAGCTCCTTACTGCACTCAGTCTTTTTCTATTAAAATTGGTAGCATCAGCCTTGAATTGAAGTTTGCTGGCGGTGGCATTAGTTCGGGAGATTGATGGCGACTAGCAGGAGCAAAAACAAACAATCAAAGCTCTTATTTGGTGCAACAGATCATTCCAAATCACAACCCCGAGGCCTACCAGCAACAGATGGCCCTGCGAACTCACTAATAGTGCAGGAGGGAATCTCTGAACTGGAAAGATCGTTATCAGCAGTACTTGCTACATTAGCGCTTATGCAACATGACATGAAGACAGATTTCAACAATATTACCTCCAGATCTCAGCACTTACAATCAGTGGTAACAGGTCTATCTGAAACTTCAGCTAATCATACTACCCACCTGGAAGAACTGGAAATGTGGATCGGTAGCCTGGAGGACTCACTGACGGTAGCTATGGGGGACAAACAGAATCTTAGCAAACTCGTGGAAGACCTCACCGATAGAATTGAAGATCAGGAAAACTGGTCCGGTAGGTCGAATCTCCAGATTATTGGTATTCCTGAGGGGATGGAGGGGAATGATCCCGAAAATATGCGGCATGATTGGTTATTTGAACATTTGGAGCTCCCAGCTACACTACAGAACTGTGAAGTTGAACGAGCACAGCATTGTAGGTCCTAAGCTTTCAGATACACCCAGACATTGCTTAATAAAATATCTATGCTATACAGACAAGGAGGCTATTCTGCAGAGAGCTAAAGAGAAGGGGCCAATTACAGTGGGTAATCATAAAGTTCACATTTTCCAGGACTTTAGTAAGCAATTACAGTTGAGAAGGCAAAAGTTGAATGAGATCAAGGGTCATCTCTATAAAATAGGCTGGTCATTTGCACTTTTATATATCCGGCCATGTTGAAGATTGATCGGCCGGGAGGTACACCACAGTTCTTCTCTTGCCCTAGGGTGGCGATGAGGTGGCTTGATTCTGCACTGAAGAAGGGAGAGAGCGGCCACTACCCACAATGGCAGGAGGTTGAGGATCGCTGAAAAAGCTGTGGCTGTGTGATATGGCTAGAGATCTTATTTCTGAGTGTGGCTGGTTCGCTGGGAGTGCTGGGAGCACAGGTCCTCTTATTTTCTTAATTGTATACGTTCCTGGGTCTGTGCGAACTTTCGAACATTCATGAGGGTTGTACATTAAATCTGACCGCAACAGCTGAGTCTTCTTCGTCTGTATTAGTTAATTTGTTTTAACAGACCTGTGGGACTAATAATCTGTAGAGGAGACTTGCAGTGGCCATGCTCTGGATAAAGGGCTGGACGCTTTTGAGTTTGCTTATTTTATAAAATGACTTTGAGCAGCTATGAGGACACAGACTGTATCATGGACTTTAAACTTTATAATTTGTTATTTTTATGCAAAGCTTTTGGATATCCATTTATGCAGTTTCTTAATAACTCTGATGCCTGATTGTGAATGGCATTGTTTAATGAGTGCAGGTTATTCCTAAATTTGAACATCAATGTTCGCCAAATGTTTGCAGGGGTTACTACTGTGGGCTTTTTTGTGCCCAGAGGTCAACTTTTATACTTTTGGGATTGTTTTCTGGATTAAACAAGGGGAAGGGAACTTAGGTATGGCATGGAAGGGGACTTCACACTGTGGCCGGCAACTCTTGCTGTACAGGTTGGTTGTCTTTTGAGAACCCTTTGGTACCACCCTGAGGGGGTAGTATTGGGTTGGAGGGTACTTAATTTTGAAATGAGACGAGGGAAGATCTATGTCAATGTTGTGTTATATGTACAGGAGGTGGGTAGAGTTGCTTTTACATTAGAGGATTATGGCTGATCAGGTTTCTATAGCATCCTGGAATATTAATGGATTGAAGTCGCTTCCCAAGAGGAGGAGGGTCATGACCGAGGCTAGGCACGCTAAATGGCAGGCTGTGTTACTGCAAAGAGATGCATATGTCCAGAGCGGAGGCATCTAAAACTGAAGCCTTTATGGGGGATTATGGATCTCAGCTAATTTTCTTCTAAGGCCGAGGAGCATCCATATGGTTACCTAAGGGCTCTCACTTTAAGATACTGGATACTAAATTAGATCCCTCATGGTAGATACGCCCTTGCTAGAGTTTTGTTACGGGGTGGGAATGTATAATTTGGGATCAGTTTATGCCCCAATATAGATGACCCTAATTTTTTTCCAAGACTTTCCTTAGATCTGGGTTTTGGGGCGACTTCAACTGCGTGTTGGACATTGTGTTAGACAGGTCCAATCCTACACCTGTGTCTTTGACAAAAAATGCTCAGGTGTTAGCAGCCCTGATGCGGGTGGTTGGTTTAACTGATGCCTGGAGGCACTTTTCCCCATCTGGCAGAGACTATAGCTTCTATTCTAATGCCCACCAGTCCTATGCCTGTCTAGACAAGGTGCTGGTCAGTTCTGACCTCTTGTCAGTAGTGATGGGAGCTGATTACTCCCGATATTTATATCGGATCATGCGTGGTATCCGTGGTATTTAGGCTAGGGAGCCTAAATTTGGGTGCAAAGCCTGGAGGCTTCCACTTTTATTGAAGGATAAGACTTACACAGAATATATTAAAGCACAAATTGCTGAGTTCCTCTCCTTTAACAGGAAGGGGATACTCCAATTCAACTAGATGGGAAGCTTTGAAGGCCTTTATTAGAGGGCATACTATCTCCTATGCAAAACACAAGGCCCAAACTAGATTTAAGGCCCTTGAAGAACTGAGATCCCAGATTGAACAGGTGGAGTGAGCCCATAGATTAAAACCTGATCAAATTACTCTCAAGCATTTGCAGAAATTGAAATGGCGATACAACTCGATTTGTGGGGCTAGAATGGAGAGGGCTATTCTACTTTCCTGAGCTGGCCAGTATTTTGATGGGGACCGAGTGGGGAAACTGCTCTTCTGGCAGTTGCATAGGAAGGAGGGGGAGAGGGCAGTGACTCAAATACATTCTTCCAAGGGTGACCTGGTGGATAGCCCATGGGAGGCAACTCAGGCCTTTGAAGATTTTTATAAACAATTATACACATCTGAGATTTCACCATCTCCTGTGCAGATAGACACCTTTCTGAACAAAGGGGCCCTGGGATCTATCTCAGAGACACAGTCCGAGTCACTTGAGGTCCCAATTTCCGGGGAGGAGATCAGGATAGCTATTAGAAAGCTCAAAGGTGGTAAGGCTCCAGGGCCTGATGGATTTCCTATCGACTTTTATAAGTGCTGCCAAGATATACTTTTGGAACCTCTGGTGGTTATGCTGGAGGAAAGTTGTACAGTGGGGATGTTGCCCCCTCCATCAGTCGGTGGTCATTATGGTGCTCCCAAAGCCGGGAAGGACCTCAGCTGGTGTTCTTTCTACAGGCTATCTCACTCCTAAATGCTGATTATAAAATTTTGGGAAGGTTCTGGCCTCCAAGTTGGAGCCTTTATTGCTGGTCTGGTACACTCTGACCAAGCTGGTTTTGTGAGGGAAGGTATGGGAAATATAATGTTAGGAAATCTCTGAATATCACCCACCAGTGGGAGAAAACTAAACTTAAACATGGGGTGGTCATTTTGGCATTGGATGCACAGAAGGCATTCGACCGAGTGGAGTGGGGGTATCTGTTTGCCACTTTAACTAAATTGGGGTTTGGGCAATATTTTATGTCCTGGATTAAGACTCTGTATAAGGACCCTATGGCCCAAGTACTAGTGAATGGGAGCCTGACTTCGAGTTATCTTCTGGGCAGGTGAACCAGACAGGTGCCCCTCCCTTTTCTGTATATTTTATCTCTGGAATCTATAGCAGGGTGCATACAGTCTGATCGGAAGATTTGGGGATTTAGACATAAGGACATTGAATATAAATTGGCCATGTATGCTGATGATCTCCTTTTGTATTAGCAGTCCTCTCGTGAAGATCTTAATAAGGTCCACTGGTCCTAACAGAATACAGCCTAATATCAGGCCATAAAATTAATTGGACCAAGAGTGAGGTCCTCCCCATTGGTAAATTACATAGGAACACCTTGCTTCAACATTTGAATGGAATGCAGATATTTCCCACCTTAAGTACCTAAGGATTATAATTTCTGGAAAAGCTCGGACTTTATATGGGTTAAATTACAGGCCCTTTATAAAACACTCACTTCAGATCATGAGAGATGGACAGCACTTCCAATCTCCCTCATGGGTAGAGTTGGAGTGATCACCATGATGATTCTGCCCAGGCTGTTACATTTATAGCAATCTCCCGATCAGACTTCTGAAATGCCACTTTCAGAAATTGGATGCAGTTATACATAGGTTTCTTTGGAGGGTAAAACATCCAGAGTAAAGAGAACAGTACTGCACCTGCCACCCGCCTGGGGCTTGGCCTACCTAATTTTAGAATTTACCATCAGGCCGCTCAGCTTGCTGCTATCCCAGTGGGACGGGAGGATTTGAATAATAGCTGGTTAGAACTTGAGGGCTGGGTTCAGAGGCCCATCTTAAAGGCGGGTCTGGCGGAGGTGCTGTGGTCTGGAGTGATGCCTGAACACCCCAATACCTTTACTTCAACAACCGTTGAGGCTTGGTCAGGTGTCCACTGCCAGATAGGTATGGCAATAGCTCCTACTAAAATGACCCATATTGCAGAAGCTGTTCGACTCAAATTTGCATCCACTGAGGCAATGACTGACAGACTGAGTGATTGGGTGGATAGAGGATTAAGATGGGTCCATCAGCTCTATGTGGGGGACAGTATGGTTTCCTTTGCCTATCTGAGGGACCAGTGGAATATACAGGGAGGGTATTTCTTTATTTATTTCCGACTACAGCATATCTCGGGTGCTGAATTGACCCTGGGTACTGGTTGGGCCCCTCTTTCCCCTTTGGAGGAAGAACTGTACTACCCTCAGTCAGGGGCTGGTTCGTTAGCCACCTATTACCTTTGTATCAATGGAGGTGACCTCAAGGCAGTAGACAATATAATTGGGAAATGGGAGATTGACTTGGGGATTCCATTCAGTGAGCAGTTATGGAAAAGGGCATCTAATCACATGGTAACTTGTTCAAGGAGTAATAAACTTTGGCAGGTGCAGTATTATTTTCTCCATCAGGCCTACTAGTCTCCTGTGAAACTTAAACTCTTTGACCCAAACAAATCGGATGTATATCCCAAATGTCAGTCAGCTGCAGCAGATTTTCTGCATATGGCTTTAGTCTGCCCAAAAATCATGCCGTTTGGGTGGGTATGCATGATATCATAGCAAAGGTGTTGGGTTTCTCCCCGACAAATACCCCTGGTGAGTTTATGCTGGGTGCTGAGCCCGAGTGCCTGGGTATGCCCAGTCATGAAACTTTGTGGTCACTGGCCCTAGTGAATGCTCGTAAGACAATTGCACAAAATTGGCTGGCCCCTAACCCTCCTAGTGTACAGCAGTGGGCTAATAACTTGAAGCAGTGTACGTTCATAGAAAGGGCCCAGTTAACTGCATTGGGTCAAGTGGAAGTGTTCTGTCAGCTATGGGATCCTCTGTTGGTAGCAGCCGAGGCTGATATTTTTCCTTTATGAAATGTAAAGCACTCTATAGCACTTTATTTACCAGGGGTTGATTTGAATAGATTTGAGAAATATTTCTGTTTGTCTGCTGTATAAGTGAAATAATTCAATATGTATACCTCTTGTGCGGTATGTGAAGGCAATATTGATGATGTAACTTTCCCTTTTGTCTCAATAAAAAATATGTTGACAAAAAAAAAAAACATTGTACATGTTTGGTCCATGCTCTTTGTATAGGCAGCTGTTTATCAATAATTTTTAACAGACTTTCATCAAAGAATGTCACAGCCTCTTCATTTTGGCTCACACCATAAAGTGGTGACCGTTTTCTCAGGTGTTCATCCTTTTGACTCTGTTGTTCACAGTGTAAATGCTACTATTAGGAAAGATCATAAGGCACTGCAGTCTAGAGTCTCACTGCCATGCAGCTGTACTGTATGTGTTCTTTGATCCTGACAGGGTGTCTTCCATGCTAACATGAGAACAGTGTTTGCAGGAAATCAGGGTTAGATGACCTCCAGTTGGTTAGCTCTGAATCTCACCAACACTGAATTGCTAGTGGTAGGAAATGAAAGGCAGATACTGTCTACTCAAGGTCGCCCAAGTCTCCCTACTTTGGATGGAGTATGACTTCAGGTAGCAGAAGATGTTTGCAGCCTGTGAGTAGTTGTCGACAGTCTTAAGATCCCTCTTAAAGGCACTAACTGAGGGGTCTGTCTGAGCAACTGAGGCAGTGAATTCCACAAGGTATGTGCCATGACCAAAAAAGCCTGCACACCAGATGACTTCAAATGAGCCTTAGGAATCATTGGGGGGGGGGGGGGTTAGGTGGCACATTGATTTGTATCTGCCTTTAATAAGATTAAAAACCTTGAACATGCTGGGTACCCAATAACTTAGTGAGCTTCTCTTTTTTAACTGCAGTATACTTATTACAGCAATTGTGCAGCATCTTCACACTTAAATTAAAAAATTCTTCATATTTCCATGGTCTAGTACATGAAAACTACCTAGCGGCAAGGAAAGAGCAGGTTTAAAGTCCATATTATAATGTCCCAGCCAAGTAATGTCAGCGCATGGTAAAAATGATTATTTAGAAATGTATCTCAAACAAAAAAAAAGTCCACGTCTTGCTGAGTAGCAAAATATATAACACCTACTGTATCAACAGAAGAGTATCACTGAAAGAAAGTCTTGCTGTAAAGTGTCGACTAAATGATATGAACCTGGACAGAGTTCAGGTCTTCAATTGTTGGGCTAGGTCATCTCTTGAACAGTGTTGGATCTCATTAGGATTTTGCCCAGTCTCAGGAAACTTATACTCTGAGAGGCTACAATCTTATGAGCAGTTATAGCTGGCTAGAAAACTTTGACTGTTGGATAAAGTTAACAAGACCGCCTATCGTGTATAAAAGATGTGCACACCAAAAAGGAAAAAGACCGTACTGTGTAAACAGACAATACCTTATGTGAAAAGAACTAAAAAGGAACAATATCTAACTATAACCATGACTTGGGGGCATTGCCTCTTTATTTTATTTATTTATTTCAGTTTAGGATTAAATACCTTTGAGCAGAATAGCTCCTTTACAAAGGTTCCAAGTCAAGAAAACATGACGTTACAATACAATACAATACAGTACATTACATGGGGTGATAAAAACAAATAGTGAACAACAGAACATAGGAAACATTACTTAGAATAAACCACAGGAATACATACATAGGGTTGGAGGTTGCAAGAAGTTAACAAACAGCAAATGACATTCTGTTCCAAGGTAGTTCTAGCTCAGGTTACAGTTATTGTTGCTAAGTGCAGTGCAATGGGTGTGGTAACAGTCCTCGGGGGCTTTAGCAGAGAAGGGGGAGGCAGAGAGGCTGAGGGAGAGAGAGAAGGAAGGTAGAAGTGTGGTAGCAGCCTGTGGGTGCTTTGTCAGAGAAAGTGGGAGGTAGGGGCAGAGAGAGAGAGAGAAGGAGGGAGGAGGGTGGTAGCAGCCCAAGGAGATTTATAAGAAAAAGGGGAGGCAGGGGCTAAGGAAGGGAGAAAGGAGGGATGGGGTTGAGGGGTTGAGGTGGAGAGGTAGGCATAGAAGGAGGGGCTGGGTTCCATGGGTGGGAGGTGGAAGGAGAAGGGAGGAGAATGGTGGTAGCACTCAAGGGCTTTGTAAGAGAAAGGGAGGTAGGGGGACTGAGGGAGGGAGAAAGGAGGAGAAGAGAAGGAAGAAGGGGTAGAGGGAGGTAGAGGGAGGGAGGGAAGCAGGCAATAGAAGGGAGGGGCAGGGTTCCATTGGTGGGAGAGATTGTTTGTACTTAATGTCTCCTCCCCATCTACACATCTATGAGTTAATCACCTTATGACGAATCAGCATCTGGGCTCAGTTGTATCCGATGCCAAAGGCACAAGATTTCTAGAAATCTATCATGCTATAGCCTTACTTAGCTGGTCATCCACTCCATCCTTTCCAGCTTTGCCACTATAGATTTTCAGTGTTCCAAGAGGGGTGGGATAGTAGATAGCCATTTTGAGGTTATACATTTATGTGCTGCTACTCGTAGAATTGGACCCAGGTGTATAACCCAGGTGGTGGGTTCCCCAATGCCCCAACCCCACCAGCAATGGTCTGTGTGAGTAGGGTTAAAGTGCTTCATTATTATTGGTGTTCAGAAGAATCTACCCAAAACTTTCCAATTAAATTTGCGCCAGGAGGGCTACACCATGATCTGCTGCCCAGTAGAATCTCTGTGACCATTGCACTGGGTCAGTCTGGGCACCATCTTCTAGTTCCAACTTCACCTTCTGGGCCTCCAATGGGGGGCATCTGACTGTATCAGTATTGAACAGAGCTCTGACAAATAGTGGAAATTACCTCCAAGAATAATACTAACATACTAAAATGCCATCAGAATAGGCCTAACGGTCTTTCGTGTCTGCTCGTTTGGTCAGCCCCCACCCTGGGTGCTGACCTTGCTGTCCCCCTCGCCTTCTCTGGCTTCTCCCTTCCCAGTTCCGGATATTCTTGCTGCATTGGATTTTGCTTCCAGAACCCTTCCCCTGTACCTGTCCCACCCCTCTTGAACCCCTCCACTGTCTCTGCCTCCACCAGCCCCCTAGGCAATGCATTCCATGGCTCCACCACCCTCTCACTGAAGTAGCACCTCCTCCTTTCTCCCCTGAATCTTCCCCCCTCCAGCTTCCACCCATTCTCTCTAGTGGCCCCTTCCTCCTTCCTTCGAAGCACCCTGACTGTTCCTTCCCTAATTACCCTCTTCATGTACCTGAAGACCTCTATCATGTCCCCCCAGTCCCTTCTCTCTTCCAGTGTGTACATATTTAGCTCTTCGAGCCTCTCCTCATAGGTCCTGTCCCCAAGCCCCAAATCATTTGGTTGCCCTCCTCTGGACCCTCTCCAGGAGGTTAATGTCCTCTTTAAGTGTGGCCTCAAAACTACATGCAGTACTCAAGGTGCGGCCTCACCAAGCAGTTATACAGAGGAGTATCACCTCCCTCCTTCTGGAGGTGATCCCTAGCGATGCATCCCAGCATCCTGTTGGCCTTGGCTGCTGCCCTCCTACAAGTCTCAGAGCTGTTCATCTTGACATCCACCACCACCCCCAGGTCCCTCTCAGCCATCGAGACTTGTAGCATTCCCCCCCCCAATAATAATAATAATATGGTATAGAAACCATTTAAGTGCAGTATGCTCCCTTCTGTTCTGGGGAAGAATGTCTAATGATAGAATAAAATGTCAAACCTGTAAGTATCTGTAATGGTCTTTTTTTCTAAGAGAATATTTAGTTTGTAGCTGGGCAAAGGGGAGGCATCCATGATCATCTGTACATTGTAGGAAGGTAGTTAGTTTATGACCTTTCCAATGAGCCTAGCTAGAGTCTAGCAGGTGTGGGGCCTTCATGTTGAATAAGGATGGGAGCCTATAGCATTGGGTGTGTGAGTCATTTTCTGGAGACACAGAAGAATATGTAGTGAATGTTTAGTCCATGGGTTACTAGTGGAGGTCCATATCTGTGGTGGAATTACACAGGTGGAAGGGTCCACAGGGCCCATCCAGACAGGTCTGTCTCTTCTATTTGGTACCAGCCTGAGCTGGTTCACCTCTTGGCCAGGTAAAGAGGTAGGTTCCTTGCTTAGCCAGATAGTAAAGATGTACGTTAGGGAGAGCCAAGCCCTCTGCACATCGGGGGAGCCCGGAGTATCCCCTTCTCAAGGCGGGAACGTGAACTGGACCAGATGAACCACTGGATCTCCTTATGAAGGTCATTCCAGTAAAATTTAGGCATAGGGATAGGTAAGGTCTGAAATAAGAACAAAAGACAAGGTAGAGCATTCATTTGAATGGTTTGGTCTCTGACATATAGAGTAAGAAGTAGAAAAGACCATTTGGCGACATTGGCTTGTAAATCTTGATAGAGTTTAGTGTAGTGGTTATTAAATAGCAGGGAGACGTCAATGGAAACACGGATCCCTAAGTACCAAAAAGTGTTTTTCAAGACCCAGGTGAAAGGGAATGTTCGCTAAAAATCTTGAGATGGCGAGCCACTTAAGACCAGTGCCTCTGATTCCTAAAAATGCATTTTGTACCCTGCTAGGAAGTCAAATTCCTGCAAGGTCTGCTGAGGATGGGGGAGGGAGGAAGAAGGGTCTTCTAAAAAAAAGAAGTCATCAGCATAAAGAGCTAATTTCTGCTCGACCCTCCTGCCATTATCCCTTACTATTGGGACTGGATCTGACTGAAAGTGCTAGGGGATCCAGGGAAAGGGCAAAAAGAAGGGGTGAAAGTTGGCCTACCTGTCAGGTACCTCATCCCAGTGGGAATCTCTCAGATAGATAGAAAACCATTTACTTTAACCCTTGTTTCTGGGGAAGTATACAACGAGGTAATTGCAGCTGTAAAATTGTATCATAACCCAAATTTCCTTAAGATGGTAATTATAAAAGGTCAATCCACTCTATCAAAAGCCTTTTCAGCATCCAAACTAATTGCCAGTTGAAAAGACTTTTTAGCTTGTTGTGCGGTAATGACATTTAGGAGGCAGCAAATGTTATCTTGGAGAAACCTTACCACAATAAACTCTGTCTGGTCTGTGTGGACCAGGGAAGAAATACAGGCTTGTAGGCGACTGGCCAAAATATCAGTAAAGATTATGAGATCAACAGGTAGAAGAGAAACGGGACAATATGACCCACAGTCTCCTGGGTTTATATTAGGTTTTAGGAGTACTAAAATCTGGGCCAGACTCCAAGATGCTGGCACCCCTCGTTCCCCCTATAATATCTCATTATAAATATCCAGGAGTGGATCCACTATCAAAGGTGCAAACTATTTATAAAATTCAGAAGCAACCCCATCAGTGCCTGGAGATTTTCCGTTCTTTAAATGTTTAATCTTAGCTACAAACTTGTGGGCAGAGATTGGGGCATTGAGGGCATTTTGTTGGTCCTCACTAAGGGAGGGAAGTTGTAACCAATCTAGGTATTTGTGCACCTGCTCTATGTGTTCTGGGCCACATTGAAAGGTGTGAAGACATTCATAATAAGCAGAAAAATATGGGAGATCTCCGCTGGTGAAGTGTTAGAGAAGTCCTGTCTGGGTCTCTACAGGCGCACGGCTCTGTTTGCAGTGTCTCTCCTAAGTTGCCAGGCAAAACCTTGCATGTCCTGTTGCCATGCTCAAAATACATTTGTCTTGAGTATCTCAACTGACCTTCAATTTGGGCATATAGGAGTTAGTTAAGTTTATATCTTTCTTGTTACAGTTGGCGTTTAGATATCTCATCAAGAGAAATTTGGTGTTGGAATTCAAGGTCTACTATCTTTCACTGTAACTCCAATTGTTTGGGGGTACAGGCCTTCTTCACTCTCTATGAGTATTTGATTATTTCACCTCTTAGATAGCATTTTAGAGCATCCCAATGGACCCCAGCCCCTGTGTCTCCCAGTGGATTAGCCTGTAGAAAAGTTTTTATTGCATCTCTAAGTCTTTAAATTCTGTCTGAGACAACAGGCTGACATTTGAGTGCTATAAAGTCTCTGTGGGTATGGAGGAAGTGTCTAATTGAATTTAAATTAAGGGCATGATCAGACAGGAAATGGAACCTATCAATCGAGGCACCACTCAACTTAGGAACCCAGTTGGCAGAAATCAGAAAAAAGTTAATGTGTGAGTACATGTTATAATTACGGGAATAATATGTGTAATCACGTACGAGGTGAAGAAAGTACCATTCTTCAACCAGGGCTAGCTCTGTGCAAAGTCTAGACAGCACTTTCCCAGTTTTAATTGACCCTCTTGACCCAGAGCCTACCTGGTCCAATGTGGGATCCATTATAGCATTGAAATATCCCCCCACTATGATCATACTCTGGGTATCTCCGACTGTGTCATTCAGGACTTTAGTGAGGAATGCAGTTCACTCAGATTCTTTGTTAGGGTCATATGGGTTAAGAAGTATACATTTCTGGCCTCTGTATTCACCATGTATATGTATTAATCCTCCCTCAGGGTCAGTGTCTACCTGAGATATACAAAGAGGAGTGTTGCGACGAACTAAGGTAGCCACTCCTCTAAGGTGTAAACGTTGAATATAATGCGAGGCGTATACCTCCCCCACCCGTCCACATCATAGTTTTAAGTGCTCCTGCTGGGTTAAATGTTTTGTTTCTTGCAAAAACGCTATTGTGGCATGCTACCATTATAGTTCCTGAATAATGCAAGCCCTTTTAATGGGGCTCTTTATGCCCCTTACATTGAAAGAAGATATTTTAAGATCCGCAATATCTAATATGAGGTTTAAACAAAAAAAAACTGTGGGGTGGGGCAGGCACAAGTCCCAAGGTAACCATATGAAAATACATAACAACAAGTATAGAACATTTGCAAATTCTGAACCACAAACATCAAAACAGAGAACATGTTTTGTACATGTGTACTTCAAGGTTAAGGATATTCTGCCCTCGTACATGTCAAGTTGCACTGTGGGGCGAGGTGAACAACTCACCAACTATGGCCCCCCTGTGTCTGGTACTCTCCTACCGCTATAGGGGTGGGAGACTAGATGGGTAAGTTACTGTAGTAACCACTTTGATAGCTTATACAGAATGGCAACTAGTATAAGGTACTCCTGAATTAATGTATAGTACCATCAATCAGTTCTATAGTGACCACTGCCTGGCAGACAGATCTAGTATTGTTCCATTGTTGGATAACAGCAGGTCCCAGGGATAGAAGTATTTTTGCCAGGGGAGGAATGGTAAGGAAGCTTGATGAGTATTGGGGTTTTCCCTCAAAAGGTCTGGGTATCAGGAAGCCCCCTGGATGCAGTAAGGCATCGAGCGTCAGTGCCCCCACCCACTCTAGGAGCACCAGCTGGTCCAGAAGCCCCCCACCAGGATGCCTCCACAGCCAGACCCAACCAAATAAGTTCCCTTAAGGAACTTGAAGCTCTAAATTTTGTCTTATTTTTTATTTCCTCCTTTTTGGTTAATTTTTTCTAGCCCTTGGGGTGTTCCATGAGCATGCCAGATCCCTATTTTATTTATCTAGGATACAATCTTTGGGAAGTGCTGTGCAGCTTCTACCAAGCAAGAGCAGGGACCAGATCCAAAATCTGAAAAAAGTAGATGGATTATTGCCATCTGAGTGCCATCCGCTAAAAGGGGACCCCTACGGGCTACCCTACCTAGCCTTGTAGACTAGCTGGCTTTTGTGGTGGCCATGAGACTGTTTGGTTAGAGCACCTGTCCAGATATAGGAGTTGTCTTCCCCCACTCCACCCTGCCTAGAGGCTTCCAGACATCACTGTGGTCCTGGGACCCATCCTTTCTGTTTAGAAACCATTTAGTCCAATAAAACACATTTGGGCAGAGAACTTAAGGATCGTTCCCATTGGAGCAGGCAACTGGAGCACCTCTCTTAGGTTTAGGAAGATCCAGTAGGCAGCAATCACCAGGAGGGGATACTCGGACCCAAGCATACTCCCAGAGATAGCGAGCTCAATAATGTCCTGCTCCCTCCCCTCCAATTTCTTGAGAGCCCCCACCCCCAGCCAAGCATTAAACCTCCCCAGCTCAGAACCCCACCCCTTCAGATCATATCCCACATTAGACTGCATCCATGAATAGTTTGACATATGGAGACCAGGCCGGGTATATGGGAAACCCAAACAAACTGATACCGAAATTCCTCCCCTTTTCAGCAGCCCACAGGCCTCACTACCATTGCCTCAAACAGTAGGAATAAACAGAAAAATCAAAACTCTAGATCACAATCAGGTAAGAGTGACAGTCATGTTGTCATCAGCTGCCATGGACAAGAAGAATCCTGAGTTACCATTCTTGCAGGCTCCTGGGGAGCGATTTGGCTGTAACTGAGTACCAAATAGAAGAAGTGGCCGCTGCATCCTCCATCTGTGTAATCTTGGTTCTGGGTTTGCCAGGCTCTAGCTAGAAGGCTGCTCTTTAGTTTTCATTTGTTCTTCTGGCAATTGAATCCCCAACTCCTGCAGAAAAGAGACTGCTGCATCCAGGTCTGAAAAATGTTTGGGGCCATACAAGGTTTGGATCTTTAATTTGGCTATATATTCCACGTAGGCTTGATGACCCGCCTGTTTGAGTGCCCTCACAACTTGGAAAGCCCATTGGCATCACTGCAACATTTGTGGAGCATAGTCTTGATCAAAAAAGACCTGAACATCCCCAAAATGAACTTCTTTTTTGAACCAGTCTAAATGTAAAAGCTCTTCTTTTACCCAAAAATCCAGCAGCACCAGTACTATGGACTGAGGTCGGGCTTTGGGGTCTCGGGGGCTAGGGATACTGTAAATGAACGATGCACCCAAATTATACCAAGCTCCTTCTCTGCTGCTAAGCTTAAAAGTTCTTTCAAAAAACTGTCCATAAATATGAGCATGTTTCCAGACTCGGTGCCTTCCGTGACCTCAAGTATACTGAGGTTGTTCCTCCAATTCCTGTTTTCTATCTCCTCGAATTGCTGTGCTAGCTGTTGTTCTCTGTGATGTAGGTCTAGTAGGGCTGAGCTGTGGATACAGTAGCTGTGGTGGTGGTATAATCAAATAGGGGTTTCTCCAGTTTTCCTGTATGCTGCTCCAGTTGGTGAGGTCTTTGCAATCTTCAGTAACCTTTGCTTCTAAACACCATAGGGTATCATTAATTTGAGCCTTTTACAATATTTTGGAGGTGAAAGTGCAGTCGGCTTCCTCCATATCACTGGTTGGCGGGAAGGGCATCAGACTAGAGGCCGTGGTTTGCAGGATGGCCTGTGCAGAGCTATCTAATTTTTGTTTTTGTGGCTTATTTGTGGAGCCTGGTAAGTTATCTTTACCTCAAAGCCTGGAGGACATTATGCAGTTCATTGTTTTTCTATTTGAAAGCAGGATGGCGCTTGAAAAGATATAGATGATCATGGCTTGTTTTTCTGCTGGTAGGAGCTCAAGGCTTAAGCTGCCATTAAGCAGGTGATGTCACTGAAAGTCCCCCTCAGTGAGCTTCTGACCTACCACATGTCTTCCAGGAATCTTAGATCTGGGGCAGGGACTGTTTCTGGATTCACCATCACAAAAATTGAAGTTCACTGGTGACTGGGCTTTCTCAGTGGCTGTCCCTACCCTCTGGAATATATTACCTAATGGGATTTGCTCTGCAATCTCTATAATTTCATTTAAAAATAAAGTAGCAAGTTGCCTACTCAAATGGCATTCAGATAGGCTTTGGTTTGGATCTATGACACCGCATTGAGAACTTCATGTCGACGCGATGTGTCCCCGACACCTCTATGTCGACTGCAATTGCAGTCGGCATTTTGTGGTGTCAGACAAAAGTGTTTTTCTGCTAGGCACTGGGCCGCCTGCAGCCCCCTCCCCCCACTTAATATAATCAACTCTGAGTCAGAGCTGATTAGTGGAGGGGTGCATGATCTCGGGAAAGAGTACCGGGGTCCTGAGTGGACTTTACAGTATTGTGCCGATGTTGTCGACATCGATGATGTTGCTGTAAAGTTGTCAATGTACAGATGGCATACTCTTTGATTTAGCTCTATATTGTTTAATTTGTTTGTATTTATGGATGACATTTTTATAGAGGATTGTTTTATTGTTTGTTTTAGTTGTTAAATTATTGTACAGCTGCTCTTTGTCTTGGAGAGGCAACTTTAGAAATCAAATAAACCAGCCAACCATCATAATGGGTAACTTTAATGTCAACTGGTCTGCCTTAGGCTCCAACTAAGCAAAACTTCCTAATTGCATACTACAATTAAAGTCTTAAATCTGTACCAGATCATCCCTTCCCAACCCTCCATGATGCCCAAAACTCCAATTACAGCCTCTGCAACGGGTGTTCACTTCCCATCCATATAGGATTGTGTTCTTATGCACTTTGCTGAATATCTTTAGCAGTTTTCATGTTACCTATTGTGTGAGGAAAACTAAATCAACCAAGGCAACCCTATATACTCTTGGCCAGATCACTGCAGAACTTTTGGCCAGCAGCTTTCTAAATGATCTTTCTTCAAATGACTAGCATCTCGCTAAGACAACTCAAGACTCAGCTACTGCCTTGGGTGAGTTCTAATCCATTCTTAACTCTGTCTGTGAAAAACATGTTCTCCTCAAGAAATCCAGGGTCCAGGGTAGTGGTGGGTGAAGTAGCTAAAATTCGCTCTGCAAAGTGATTCACGGAGTAATGCAGAATCCGTGGAGTAATCCGCAATGTGAAGCGGAGTACTTCGCATCATAATAAGGAACGCGAAGTCCATTGAAACCAATGACTTTGCATTATTTTGCCTTCCCCAAACCACTTCTCCACCAATTTTAAGACAAAGTACATTGAAATCAATGTACTTCGCATCACTTCACCTTGTAATTGAGTTACAAAGCAAATTCTGCAGTGATTCATGGGATTGCAGGTCACATGAGCTCTAGATTGTTTTGCACAGCCTCAGGTCTGGGTAGTGTGTGTGTAGTGGCAGCTGGAGACAGATTGCTCTCAGAGCTTTGTGAATTAAAACTTCTAAAAGCTGTTAAAAATGCCTTTTTGAGTCATTTTTTTGCTCAAAGTTTAGTACATCGATTGTAGGAAACCCTTCAGTGATCATATCATTGAGAGTTTTTTGTTTGTGTGTGGATTTTGAATATTCATTTAAAGCAGTCTGTGAACTGTGCTTTGGGGGAGGGGCGTATCTGTGGTGTAGGTAGATTAACTGGGAGAAAAAGGCAGTCTTTCTGTTTTGGTTATATTTTTCTTGTATAACTGTGTTAATGTACACACAGTAGTATTTTTGGTAATTCTTGACTTTTTTTGTTGATTGCTGTGGTGCAGCAGTATATAATTTCAGTTTGTTTAAAACATTTGATTATATTACTAAAGGTTTTCAATTTGCTATGAATTACTTGTAGTGTGAGTGAGTGTGCAATG
The DNA here is from genome assembly GCA_016271365.2 of Neoceratodus forsteri. Classification (NCBI taxonomy): domain Eukaryota; kingdom Metazoa; phylum Chordata; order Ceratodontiformes; family Ceratodontidae; genus Neoceratodus; species Neoceratodus forsteri. The sequence continues at coordinate 408,497,036 of CM057455.1, forward strand.
CATGCCATTAAATTGGACAACTTTATTGTGCCACAGTGAAATTACAGTGGTGAACCTGCTATCCGCCGCACCTGCATTAATTTTTTACTGCTTTGTGGTATCTTTACTGGTAGTGGACTGTTACTGCCGTACTAACCCCAAAACTGGCAAGGTATTCTTTCCAGATTTGGATTTGTATCTTGTGAGCATTGATTAGGTGTTGTCGTACCTTTGTGTCTGCATCTCTTGAGTGCACAGCGCAATCTAAACCTGTCTGTGTGTTTGCAGTGCACCATTAATTCTGGGAGACTTTGCATTTCTTGTTACACTCTCATTTCACTTCGTCAGCACTGGGGAATTTTCTGGACACAAGACAGTAGTATTTTGGGTATGCATATTAATTCTGGTGACTGTGTGTGACCACTATGCGCATGACTGAGTGTGCCATTAATTCTGGGAGACTTTTCATTTCTTGTTACACTCTCATTTCACTTCATCAGCACTGGGGAATGTTCTGGACACAAGACAGTAGCATTTTGGGGATGCACATTAATTCTGGTGACTGTGTGTGTGAGGAGCTGCCAATATTGTTGTCACTTCACCTTACTTCGTGTTAAGGCAGAATGACAATGCAAAGTAATAATTACAAGGTGAAGTGAGCCTTTAATATTGGCCACTCCACGCAGCGGAGAGACAACGCAAAATTTAAATTTGCTGCATCTCTAGTCCAGGGTCCCACCTTCCAGGGTCACTCCTGACCTTATTAACTTCTTTCACAAGACTGATGCTGCCTGAAAAATGATAAATCTATGGTGTCCCCTTCAATAACAGAGTGCACTACATCAGACTCTGTGACCTCTCTACTCAAAGTATTAGGCAGGAGAAGCCTGCCTTCTTTAAAACAAATTAATCTCCTCTGGTACAGACTCCTACAGGTTCTGGCAAGCCAGTTGCTGCCTGCTAAACTCCTCTACTTACCTCCTGTTTCTACTAGTCCCTAGAAAACTGCCCCCACACACACGCACACACACACACACACACACACACACACACACACACACACACCATCATCTAATACTTTAAATCAGTACTCTATTGAAGGTCATAAAGCCCTCATGCTGACTCTGCTTTTACCCACAGGTGTCTACCTTAAACTTAGCAGGTGACTTTGTATTATTGTACCTGAGTGCACTGTCTTTAAAGAATTGTCCACACTGACTGTACCTTCAAAGAGGTGGCCCTAATGTCATCCCCTTAAATTACTCTTTATAAGTGCTGTATGCATTGCCAAATCATTTATTCGCATCCTTATTTGCCATCTGGCCACAGAACTCTTTCTCTCCTCCTAGAAACATGGTACAGTTATATCCCTTTACAAAGGTGAAGCAGAAAATACGAGAAGCAGGCAATTCTGGCTCCACTCGCTCTGTGTGTCTTCCAAAATAATTTTAATTCAAACAAGCAAACAAAAGCACCACAGGGAACAGTGCAAATAAAGAGCTTTATGAACTGCAGCCACCCACAGCACGGGAGCACCCTCAACCAATGTCACACCAACTGTGTGCCCTCAGGAGGATGGTGTCCCTAGTTTTCACCAACATTTAAAAGACTGCAGTTTAAAGTGATGGCGCATAATTAAAAGTTTCACAACAAGCATGAGAAGTGTAAACTTTAAAACCACACGTCATTAGTTTCTATAGTGCAAAACTCTGATGGTTTAAATCAGTCTATGTACACACTAGCTAACATATATACAGTACTTACTTCATACATAGCTTGCTATCCTGATAATAGTGGCTGCTAGAATTTTAATTTGGGCTAATGAACTGCATCTCAAAACTCCATTTAGTGAAGGCGAAGGTGCACAATTCGTGAGCTGATTATAATTCAATTAACATATATATATATATATATATATACACTCGCATATATAGATGTAGATTCCAAACTATCTTTTTGAAATGGCTACCGAAACTAACATTTTGACTACTAGTATTACTGTTAAAAAATCCATACAAAATCTGGGCTTTAAATCCCTAAATAATGCTAAAGACATAATAAATATGTGATGTTAATACAGAAAACTGTAATTACAGCTATCTTGCCCCTGTATGGAACTTAACATAAAATCAGTCCTGTGGTCAGCAGATCATACCCTTAAGTCTATTCTGTCTACTTTTAAACAGCCAGATGCTGGGTCCACAACAGTCCAATGTTCCCTTGCAAAATTTTCTCAAAAACCAATACCTAAAAGGAGAAGAAAATAATATCTTAAATAACAGACACCTTTTAACATTTCACAATCTAGTGCAAAGCTTTATCTCTTCCTCCTTTTGATTAAGGTCATCACATCAATTTTATCATTAAGCCCTGAGTGCTTTGACCCACCCAGAGTAACGATCCAAAATGCCTCACGTTCCAAGAGGCGGTCATCTACTCTGCACCCTCTGGGTCCCATCCTACAAGGTCTTCCCTCAAAATTTAAATTGATGTACTCTACCATCATCCTTTTGTTTTACAGTGTATTGACAGAGCATTTCTTTCATCCTCACTGGTAATGCTCCTAATATTTTCCCCATATGAACGTTTAAAGGACGTGTTGTTTTTCTATGCAAATGCACCACACCCACAGGCTGCCAAGTACACTAGCTCATTTGTAATACAACTAAAAAGAGACCTTGAGTCATATGATTTCAGTGCATTTACTGTGGTGGAGGTGTTACTTTTCAAAATGTGTATGCAAAATTTACAATTACCACAATAATATGTACCCTTAGGCTTAGGGGTCAATCAGTTACTCACAGGTAAATCAGTTCTCTGGATCAGTTGGTAACTATGTGGAACCTTATCCTTAATATTGGTACCCCTTTTGTAAGACATACGGAGGGGATTTTTGGTTACCTCTTTTAACCGAGGGTCTAATGCTTAAATGGACAAGTGTTTCCAGATAGCTCTATCAACCACCCTGACTGTTGATTAACGGCACTAATACAGTGTATCCTTTGAGATTCCTCACCTCTAATCATGGGGGTCACTACCTCTTCCCTACTTCTGCCTGAATCATCTAATTTAGCTTCCTCTATTAATCGTACAGTGTAGCCCCTTTCCTGGAATATGGAATACATAGCTGTACTTTTTTCTTGATAACCACTTTCAGTGCTGCAATTCCTACGTGCACTCAAAAGTTGTGCCCTGGGAATATTGTTAATCAAATGTCTCAGATGGCAACTGGAAGCTCTCAGGAGAGAGTTCTGTCAGTTTCTTTCCTGAACAAATATCCCTGAGACTACCACCACATCGCCCTGCTACATGTCCCATCCATAGTCTCATAGAGAACAGTCAGTAAGCAACTATCCAGCTTCTTCTCCAGGTCTGGCTTCATGACCTCCTTTCAGTCTGGTGTCCACCAAAATCACTCCACCACCACCTCCCTTTTCTGACTCTCCAAACACAGACACAGATGGATTTTTGTTATGGTACTGGGGTAATCTTCATTCATTTATCCTAGGTTTTTGACACCACCCTTTGCTTTTATCTAATTAGCCTCCTCTGGACATTTGGATCCCCTCGTCTGCTGGTTTAAGTCATAGTTTAAGTCATAGATGTCTAACAGATCACAGGCAGTCAAATTACGATTTGCACTCTCCTCCTCACTCTACATTAGCCTTGGTACCCCTCAATGGTCCGACTTAGGCCTTCCCTGTTTTTTGCCTTCATCAATGACCTCCCAAAGGCTCATGACACCTGTGGTGTTCAAATGTATATATACTGCAGATAACCCCATAGGTATTTCCACTAGTTCCCCCCTCCCTTTCATCCAGTGGACACATTCAGCATAACTACCCAAATATTCAAAACTGGCTGCACTCTAGTCATCTTCTGATCAAGCATAAGCAAATGGTCTTCATGCTATTTGGTTCCAAACAATGGGATTTGAAATCCCCCTCATCCATGAATATTCACTCTTTGTCAGGTACTATACAGTACTTATCTAGACAATTTATCATCTTATAAACACCTGGGACAGATTCTTTTTTTTTAAATTATTTATTTTATCCTCCAGAGCCCTGGCAGGCAGCTACAGCCCTCCAAGCAGAGGGACTCTCTCTCCGGACCCGCCACCCCTGTGCTTGGTGGCCTTTGGTAGTTCCCCCATGGATTCCCCACTGCAGCAGGTCCAGGAGGAGGTTGCTGGCTTCTACCCTCCCGGGGCCCCAATACAGAATCTGGGGACCACTCTGGAGGCGGACCATGATCAAGCCTGACAGGCCTTTTGCTCCATTTTCACCCATTCCCTCTTCTGACTTGAGGATGTCAGATCAAGCCTCCCAACTTGTACTGCCCTCCAGCCACCACCAGAGGGCAGTCAACAAGTGGGACAACCAGTCGTCCTCCCCCCCCCAGGGAGAAGAGCAGTCCTCTGGACACTCAATCATCTCTCCCCACTGCTGATCCCCGGTGGCCCAGGCTAATTCCCGAACCTGGGTCACTGGCATGGTATGAAGCGTAGCTGGGAAAGATTCTTGACCAGTCCATGGACTGCACAACTCACTTAAGAAGTTCAAGTTCCAGATGCTTTGAAAAAACAGGATCAATACTGATTTAAACACAAATGGTTGTATGATATTTTAGAGAATATAAACTCAGTCAACATTGAAGGTGATTCGTATTGTTGGGAGACTTCAATTTTCCAAAATAAATAATCAAATCAAATCAGTCTTTATTTATCAGGTGGCTTACGTTGAGACAACTCATTTGCAAAGGTGGACCTGGTACAGGTATAGGTATATACTGTATATATAAAAGTAGATGCACGTATATGTGAGGCACAATAAAATACAATTTTGCACATAGGATATAGTTAGTAGTTTGCTGAGCATATAATACATGACACAATCAATACAAGCTTGCCATTAGGTTATAGTTTGTACAACATATTCAAGAGAAAAGAAGAACACGGTTATACAACAAATGCATGAAAAGAAAAGAAACCAGATGAGAACAGCAGGATGCATGAGTCAATTAATACAAAACATGTCACCCTGTACCCACAATTTCTAGATAGTAGAAGCCATAAGAGAGCTGGGCACTGGGAGAAGAGGAAGAGATCCAGTGTGGTTTAGCTAGTGAGGGCAGTTGCATAATTCTTTAAAGGTTGTAGCAAAGAGAGTTTTGAAAAAGGGTACTTTCACTGGGAGGACTATTTTTAAGGTTTTTTGCACAGTGTTCCAAATGACACGGAGAAAGTGACTTATGGCCACTTTGCCAAACGTGTGTTTACCTTAGGAAGAACAAGACAGGAATACGAAAGGCTTCTTAGAAGATAACTCCCTGGTTGACAAAGAGGTAGACAGTCAAAGATGTATTTAGGAAGCTTATTTGTCAGTGCTCTAAGTGTCCAAAGGATAGCGTTTTTATGCCATCTGTATGTAACCCCCCTATAAATGGGGGTTCCTAAAAGCTTCTACAGATCTTGGGTGAATGCTCTACGCTAATTGGAGTTACGATTTTGAAGCTGTTTAAATGTGCCACCAGTGGCGGCTTTGAAGCCTCCGGGTGCTGTCTCTTCAAGGCCTGTTGCAGCCATAAGTAACTGAAATGGAGGGGCTGTGGTTGTATGCCTGAGTCCGCCCGGGACACTGGAAAAATTGCTCCGCTTCTGCCATCGTTAAGCTGGGCAGAGGGGAGCTCTGTTGGGGATGTGATTATTGCTGAAAAAAACAGTAAAGTGATAATGATAATGGGGTTGTTCTGACCTGTTTTCCTTTGCAGTAAGGACTGTTCGACTGTTTCCTCCATTTTGTTCCAGAACTGCTGAATTGGGCCAATCAGTACCTCGGGACCCTACAGAGTTGGTTGACCAATAGAGGGACTGCTTGTATTTTGGGAAAGGTATTATGGGTTATGGTGCTTTTTTCGCACCACTGAGGGCAAGAGAAAATGACTGGCATGTTCCACCAGCCAATGGAGACGGGTAGCACCCGACCTGTAATGAGTGCTTAACGCTGGCAAGGACAGATGCATTGTGGCTGAGGGGAGGAAAGGAGCTCTGTGCTTCTGCGCTAGTGGAGTGTTCGCGTGGGAAGTGCGTGAAAGGCCTGAGGCGGCCATTTTTCCTGTTCAAGTCGGCGGACAAAAAATCCGCCTGTGTGTGGTCAGAGGAGGCTGGTGCCAGTCCAGCTACCTACCAGGCTCAACCTGAAAGGACTGGAGACAATTGCTGAATCACGCCGGTCCACCCGTGAGGTTGAAGTTGTTCATTGCCCAAGGCTGCTGCAGGTGTATGTGAGGTCTAGAAGCTGCTGCCTGGTATGGTACCCCTCTGCTAATTGCCATATAAATGTGTGAGGAGGCTGGTGAAATTCAGGCTCAGCCCTGCTGGGGGTGACCGAATCGGTATCTGGTGGAGCCATGAGTACTAAATCAGGGTAGCTCCCTGCCAAGTCTGCAGACAGTGGTCTTAAGTGGTTTGTTACACTGCTAACTGCCCTAGTGGAATGTTCTTATTTTTATTTTCTCAGGATTTCAAAGGCTATCTGTGCCAGGGCCCCAACCAGCTGCTACGGTGGACTAGCCATTAGGGCTTTGGTACCCAGGGACAGTAAATATTAGGTTCAGGCTGTGACAGTGCCCTAGGTAGATAATTATAAAGTAAGCCAATTACCTTGATTCCCCCTGCCCTTGTTATTTGCCCCCTGTAATAAATCAGATTGATGTGTTGCAACTACACCCTGGTTAGTTTGTGCATCTCTGGTGAACTGCTGTATAGTGACCGTGATATAACTGTACCTTACTTTACAGGGGATCCCCGGAGTGAGCTGAGAGATACCATCCGGGGGGTAAGTGTATGTGGGAAAAGTACTGTTGGGACCTTGTGTGAGCCACTAGCCACTAGTGGGTCAAAAAGGGGGGGTTGCAGTGACCCAGAGTGCTGTGGCAAAAGTAGATTCGCCAGTATTAACCCTGACCTCTGGGTGGCGGCACCCGCCAACGGATCTGGGCCCCCTCACCCTGTCTTCGTGAAGGCAGGCAGGGGTAGTAGCCCTAAGGGTAGCGCCACCTGGGGGTTACAAATTGGAGGCACCGATGGGATTAGCGTCCCCTAGTGGCCAAGTGGGGAAGCACATAAGAAATGGAAAAAGTTGAAGGGGATATGTTGGGAAAAATTAAGCTGGGACCTATTAAGACCATGGTACACACAGACTGATGGGGTAGGGTGAAGCCGAGAGCTGAACTCCCAGAAGATTGTGTTACTGTTAGATGTGCCTTTGGGGACTCCAACTGCTGACATCATTTCTGCAGCTGAGCAAGTAAAATGTTTGGGCAAAGTGGAAGTAAAGGACGTATGGCTGATCTGCTTGACCAGGCGTTGCAGGTGTTACTTCTGCAGTAGTGTCCATCGACCTGAGAAGGTACCTCTTGTGATTTATCCAGAGGGTGCTTCACAGGGATGAAGACTAATTCATATTCAAGTGGGTCAGTCACTCCTGGGGTCTCCTCAAATGAACAGTTTTAAAGACAAACTGCTTAAGTTGTTGGCTGTGGAAGGAGAACTACCCAGGACCTGCTGCAAGCCTTAGATTTATCCAGTGATGCTACCCTCAGGGCTCCCTGGCACCTCCTTGCCCGCCTAAGAGTTCTGTGCTGGCTTCCCTGCCCTGGTGGTCCCACCATACAGCTCGATTCTTACCGTAAGTTAAAACTTTCTCTGGTACAGTGCCAGTGCCTCCAGGGAGGATGACCTGGAGGCTTGGATGGACTATGCCACCCCTTTAGTCCAGGAATGGCAATGTTCTGAGGGAGAAAGGAAGAGGCTGATGGAGAGCTTGCGGTCCTGCTTTAGAAGCCATTAGGTTCTTCCGGGCCACTAGTCCGGAAGCCACCGCTGCAGAGTATCTCTCTGCTTTAGAAGGGGTTTTTGGGAGTACCGAGACTGATGAAGACTTATTATGGAAATTCAGGTCTGCTAAGCAGTGGAGGAATGAGAACTGTCCACTTTTTGTTACTAGAGTGGAGCGGGCCTTGCAGAAGGCCTGTAGAAAAGTGGGAATCACTGCTGCAGCCCTGAATCAGGTCCGGTTAGAACATGTTTTAAATCTGCCAGACTTTCTAGTGTAATACTGCTGAAACTTAGTTACATGATCGGCGGGCCACCCGCCCGAATATTGTCAATTAATGAGGGAATTAGGGAGGTGGAGACTGATGAAGAGAGGTGGGAGCCATGTGTGGGGCGGTAAATCCTAGTGGGACCCTGAGCCTAATACCCTTGAGGAGGCTGGCCTGTCCGGAGGGCCTGAGAGGTCCCCAGATTATCCAGGTGCTGTGGGAATGCGAGTTATTTCCTCCGACCCCACATAGAGAGTGAGTTGAGGCTGAGGTCAGGAATTTACAGGGAGCTGGTGAGGGACTTGAAGCATCTACTATGTACCCTGTCAGGTCCGGGGCCCCTGAGTCATGCAGAAACCTGAACCTCGGCCAAAGAGAGCCCTCTCACTCCTCTCAGAGCCCCCCCCCAGATAAGGCGCCCACCGCCAAATAGTGACCCCCGGGGCTCCAAGTTCTGTTACCATTGCGGGGAAGATGGTCATTTCCAACCCAAGTGCCAGAGGCCTGAGAATTTAAGGAAGGTCAACAACTGACTGATCACCTGACATCGCCAGGCCCAGTCTCGAGCCCCAGGAAAAGTTTTGTGACTCAGGCCCATGCCCAGCCAACTATCAATGCTGTGGCCCCGACTGGTCTGATTGGTCGGGCCTTCAATGGAGCCCGTGCAGGTAATGGAATTCCCACCTGAGCTGTGTTGGACAGTGGCTTTCAGGTAACCATCATGTTTCAGGACTGGTACCAGGCACACTAACCTGAGGTGCCCCTGCAACCTTTGAATAGTCTACATGTGTGGGGTTGGCGACAAAGGCCTATCCGTATTTAGGGTACATCTGAGTCTGGTTATCTTTCTCTGCAATTGTGGTTGGAATGGATGAGCAGGTGGAAACCCTAGTTTTAGTTTTCCCACCCACTGGACTGTATGATGGGGTGCCTTTGTTGATCGGGACCAATTATATGTTCAGATGATTGGCCCAATTGTGTTCAGAAAAACAAGCATTTCAGACCAAGAGAGCTTTAAGCATACCTGCTGTGGTTCAAAAGGCAAGCGCCACTCAGAAGAAGGTTAGTTCAGAGGAACCTGAAGGCCAGCTGGTGTGGTGTGGAAAAGGATCCGCCCAGTGATACTTGCCCAATGCCCAATGTGTCCTGCATGGAAATACGACTAAAACTGAAGTTAAGAATAAGTTGTTGATGTTGGATCGCCTGTGGAGGAAGATTACCTGAGGACTGTTGGTCAGATCCAGCATCTTGCGGTGAGAGCCCATGCATATGTTAGAGGGTGATGGTTTAAGTGCATAATGTGTCTGACAGAGAGATTCAAATAAGAAGAGGGTATACCTTAGCAGCGGCATTGTGCAGATACTGCATTACTATCAAACAACAAGGGTTCCAGGACAGCTGATAGAGTTACTCCTGATTTGTTTGACTTCAGTGACTCCGCTGCCGCTAAATGGAAACAAAGGGTCAGTGAGGGGCTTGCCAAGAGAGACCAGGTTTTCTCCCTGAAAGAGTGGGATGTAGGATGTGTACAGGGGCTGAGCATCACATTCAGCTGCATGATGAAAGGCCTTTCAAGAGAGATCCCGCACCTGTCTCCCACTGACATAGACGATGCGAGGTGGCATCTGCAGGAGATGTTGGCTGCTGGTGTAATACAAGAGTCCAGGAGCCCTTATGCCTCTCCCATAGTAGTAGTAAGGAAAAAGAATGGGGCCATTCGGATGTGTGTAGACCATCGCACTTTGAATCGGCAGACCATTCCAGACCAGTATACCATGCCACGCATACAGGATGCACTGGATTGTTTAAATGGTAGTAAGTGGTTCTCCGTGTTGGATCTTCGCAATGGATACTATCAGATCCCGATGGCCCCAGATGACCGGAAGAAGACTGCATTCATTTGCCCCCTAGGCTTCTACGAGTTTGTTCGGATGCCTCAAGGGATTTCAGGCACCCCAGCTACTTTTCAGCACCTGATGGAACGGGCTGGGGAGACATGAATCTACTCAAGTGTCTGGTCTATTTAGATGATGTTATAGTGTTTGGCCGAACGTTGGAAGAACACGAGCAACAATTATTCAAGGTCTTGGATCGGTTGGAGGATTTCAGCCTCAAGTTGTCTATCGACAAGTGTCAATTCTTCCAGACATCTGTGAAATACGTGGGCCACATAGTGTCCACTGAAGGCATAGAGACCGACCCTAGCAAAGTGGAGGCTTTGGCCACTTGGCCTCAGCCCAGGAATTTGAAGTAGCAGCAACGATTCCTGGGGTTTTGTGGATATTATAGGCGGTTTGGTTAAGGACTATTCTCAGTGGTTCACCCCTCCTCAACCTCACTCAGGGGTATCCGCTCACGCACAAAAAGTATAAGAAGGTTGTGCACTCTGAGATGGAAAAGAATATTTCTGGCCAATTATGTGTTTGGGGATCGTTGGACTGCTGAGTGTGAGGAAGCCTTCTATGACATTATATATCAACTCACCCATGCCCTAGTGTTGGCCTATGCTGACCCGGCCAAGCCATACACTCTTCATACTGATGCCAGTCTACAAGGATTGGGGGCTGTGTTATATCAGGAGCACTCAAATGGTCTGAGACCTGTAGCGTTTGCCAACAGAAGCCTGATTCCCTCGGAAAAAAATTATTCAGTGCACAAACTAGAGTTCTTGGCTCTGAAGTGGGCCATTGTTGATCAGTTTCATGACTATTTGTATGGTGCCAAGATATTGGTAAAGACTGATAACAATCCTCTGATTTATGTACAGACCTCTGCCAAGTTGGATGCCACTGGCCATAGGTGGCTCTCTGCCTTGGCCACCTACGACTATGCTGTTGAGTACAGGGCGGGCTTAAACCATATAGATGCAGATGCTCTCTCTCGAAGGCCTATGCCACAAACTGATTGGGTCAGGTTGTCAGCACCTGACATAAGAGTCCTCTGCCAGAAATTTGACAAAGAGGAACAGGTGTCTCCTGACGCGGTGGACTGTATGGTGCATTGTTTGGGGCCATCCAAACTGCATACCTGCCTGACTGCTGTCATTTCTCTCTGCATTGACACCAGCTCACTGCCCCAATTCAACAATGATAGTCTCCAACAGGCTCAATCCTGTGATCTTATGATAAAAATGGCTGTGGAGGCATTGCAGGCAGGGAAGGATGTGTCCAAGTTACGTTCCACTGACCTGAGGACTGCCCTGTTGTATAAAGAAGGGCCCAAATTGAAGCTGATTACCCAACTACTATACAGGGAGACTGTGAATAAGGAGGGCCAGGTGGACAAACAACAACTGGTGCTGCCCTCAGCTTTTAGATAATTGGTCTTGAGGTCTTTGCATAATCAAATGGGGCATCTCGGCATAGACAGAACACTTGATCTAGTACGAGCCCGATTTTACTGGCCAAAAATGAGTACAGATGTAGAGCAATATGTCAAGACCTGTAGCAGCTGTTTGCAAAGAGCTCTACCCCAGAGAGCTGCTCCCATGGTCAACATTACCACTAGTGCCCCTATGGAACTGGTCTGCATTGATTTCTTGAGTCTAGAACCCGATCTGAAAAGTGTCAGTAACATATTGGTGGTCACTGATCATTTTACCCGGTATGCACAGGCTTTCCCTACTAAGGATCAGAAAGCAACCACGGTGGCTAAGATGCTTGTTGAAAACTTTTTATCCACTATGGGCCCCAGCGGATCCATTCCAACCAGGAAAGGGATTTGAGAGCTGCTTGATCAAAGAAATGCTGTCGTTGTGGGGGTGGAAAGTCAAGAACCACCCTTACCATCCTCAGGGAGATCCTCAGCCTGAAAAGTTTAACCGTACCTTGCTTGACATGTTGGGCACATTGCAACCACAAGACAAATTGAGATGGAGCCAGCAGATTAGCACCCTAGTTCACGCTTATAATTGTACAAAAAGTGATGCCACAGGATTTTCCCCGTACAGACTGATGTTTGGGAGAGAGGCTAGACTGCCAGTGGTTGTGTGTTTTGGGATTTCCCCTGATGGGGTGCAAGCAGAGAACCATCTACAGTATGTACAGAAATTAAAGGCCGATTGAACCATGCCCACCAACTGGCCCAGACCATGGCTGCTAAACAAAACCTGGCCAACAAGGGAAAGATACGATAAGAAAGTGAAAACAATGGAGCTAAAGAAGGGATAGAGTGTTGCTGAGGAATCTGAGATTGCATGGGAAACATAAAATCGCTGACAGATGGCATACCTCCCCACATTGTTGTGGGAAAATTGACAGACTTGCCTGTATATAAGTGCGACCTGAAAACAATTCCAAAATGTGAAAACTATGCTAGAAATCATCTGCTGCTAATCGGGCAAATCCTGAGTGAAGCTAAATCTCCAAAATGCGCCCCCCTTCAGGCCTAAGACTAAATCTGCTGCTAGGAAAAGCACCAAATCCGGTGATTCTTCAGCAGGCCAACCAAGAGGGCCTCGCTCAATGTCTGCAGAAGGAAATGATCAACCATGGATGCCAGAAGACGATGAAGATGATATTGAATACTATCCCTCTTATGAACTGAGTCAGTTATTTCAGGGCAATCCCCTTGTTAACTCTGGAGATGAGGTTGGGCCTTCTGGACTGTCTGGGCCCCCAGCTTTGTCTCCGGAACCCATGTTTGCAGAACTTGAATTGGGTAGCAGCAACGCCCAGGGGGTGGGATCCTTGAGTATGGCTGAACTGTCTGGTCTAGCTGAATTATCTGACTTTCCAGATGAAGAGAGTGAGATGGGGGAACAAGCAAGTGATATGCCAGAACCAGAAGAATATTTTGAATGCCCTGATGGTTCCTTAACTGTACCTAGGCAGCCCCCAGCTGAGCCCAGTGGGGTGGGTCCGGGAATAGAAGGTCAGGCCCCCGATAGTACTATGAGTGCTGAGCTTTTTTCCCCCGTAGAGACTCCCATTGCTAATGTCCAGGAGACTGAAGTGGAATCAGGGCCAGTTTCAAGGTCTCCCGAGACCCCTAAGCGATCCGGCCGAAATCGGCTGGTAATAAAGTTGAGTTATGAGTCTGTGTCAGCCGTGGACCTGCCTCAAATTGTGGTCCACAAAGAGCTCAGTCTTTACTGAGGAAGAGGAGGGTAATGGGTCTGAGAAGGAAGTACAAGGGAGAGAATGGTGCAGAAATGGACACAAGTCCCTTTAAACGAGAAAGGGTCCTGAAGGAACTGGAAGTAATAAGAGTTGATAAAGCAATGGGGCCAGATGGGGTGCACCCAGGGTCCTTAAAGAACTAAGAGAGGTGGTGGCTGAACTCTGGCTATCCTGGTTTAGCCGATCACTGGAAACAGGGAGGTACCCAAAGACTGGAGGACAGCAGATGTAGTCCCTTATACAAAGTGGGAACAAAGAGGAAGCAGGGACTACAGACCAGTCAGCCTCACCTTGGTAGTGGGAAGATCATGGAAGCTCTACTGAAGGAGAGTTGGTGGAACATCTGTTGTCAATGGACTACAGGACCTAAGGCAGCATGGTTTCACCAGGGGAGGTCATGTCAGACCAACCTCATTGAATTTTGACTGGGTGACTAGGGAGGTGGATCAGGGAGGGCAGTGGACATGGCCTATCTGGACTTCAGCAAGGCCTTTGACACTGTGCCACATAGAAGACTATTACACAAACTGGGGAATATGGGTGTGGGCAGGACAGTAGTGTGGTGGGTAGGTAACTGGCTGGGTGGCAGGACACAGAGGGTGGTGGTAAATGGCTGTCACTCCACAGAGAGAAGAGTGACCAGTGGGGTACCACAGGGATCAGTGCTGGGACCGGTCCTATTCAACATCTTCATCAGTGACATTGCACAGGACCTAGAAGGCAGAATTTCACTGTTCTCTGATGACACAAAGCTCTGTAACACAGTAGACACACCAGAGGGTGTAGACAGAATGAGAAGAGACCTGCAGAAACTTGAAGAATGGTCAGGGGTTTGGCAGTTGAAATTCAATGCAAAGAAGTGCAAGATAATGCATATGGGGCACAAAAACCCTGGCACAATATATCAGTTGGGGGGTGAGGATATAGCATGCTCCAAGCAGGAAAGGGATCTTGGGGTTATCATCTCTGATGACCTCAAGGTAGGGAAACAGTGTGACAAGGCAGCAGGTAAAGCAAATAGGATGCTGGATATATAGGCAGGGGCATCACCAGCAGGAAAAGGAGGTCATAATTCCGCTATACAAGACACTAGTGAGACCCCACCTGGAGTACAGTGTACAGTTCTGAGACCATACCTATGTAAGGACATAGACAGGGTAGAGAAGGTTCAGAGGAGGGCAACAAAGATGGTGCATGGATTGCATCACAAGTCCTATGAAGACAGGTTGAAGGAACTGAACATGTACTCCCTGGAGGAGGAGGAGAGAGGGGATATGATAGAGACATACAAGTATCTCACAGGGAGGAACAGGTGCAGGAATACACTATTTTAAGTGAAAAGATGTTCCAGGACTAGAGGGCATGGGATGAAGTTGGAGGAGGATGATTCAGAGGAAACATGAGGAAGAATTTCTTCACAGAACGGGTGGTGGACAAGTGGAACACCTGCCAGAGGAAGTGGTGGGGGCTGAAACAATCACGGATTTAAGAATGCATGGGATAGACATAAAGGAATTCTGCAGGTCATGGGTAAGGGGCAACAGACTTCTAGGAAAACATAAACTGAACTTACAAGCTCAAATGGGCAGACTGGGTGGGCCATAGGCCCTTATCTGCCGACAATGTCTATGTATCTATGTATCTATGTATGTCTCCCCGAGTTCCTTGCCTAAGTTAACCTTGGGGGATAACTCCAGATTGTTAGTATTGCCCTTTGAGTGTGGTGCCTCTGCTTCAGGTGACCCGCCAGTAACTAAAAGGGAGGGGTTCCCCTGTCCCGGTGTCATGGGTAAGAACTAATGACCTGAGTCAAAGGGGAACGAGAACTTATGTGTATAATGTTATATAAACCATAATATAATGTGAATGTAATATTCAGATATGTAATGCAAAGAGTGGTATAGTGTTAACTAAGCTGATTGCCTTAAAGGTGATGTAAGGGTAACTACTTGACCGGGACGTCAAGCTTTCCCTGGCCAGGAAGAGTGTAACCCCCCTATAAATGGGGGTTCCTAAAAGCTTCTCCGGAGCTTGGGTGAATGCTCCACGCCTGATTGGTGTTCGGCGTTGAAGCCGTTTAAATGTGCCACCAGTGAGCGCTTTGAAGCCTCCTGGTGCTGTCTCTTTAAGGGCTGCCTGTTGCAGCTGTAAGTAATTGAAATGGAGGGGGCTGTGTGGTTGTATGCCCAAGTCCCACCGGGACACTGGAAAATTGCTCCGCTTCTGCCATCGTTAAGCTGCGCAGGGGGAGCTCTGTTGGGGGATGTGATTATTGCTGAAAAAACAGTAAAGTGATAATGATAATGGGGTTGTTCTGACCTGTTTTCCTTTGCAGTAAGGACTGTTTCGACTGTTTCCTCCATTTTGTTCCAGAACTGCTGAATTGGGCCAATCAGTACCTCGGGACCCTACAGAGTTGGCTGACCAATAGAGGGACTGCTTGTATTTTGGGGAAGGTATTATGGGTTATGGCACTTTTTTCGCACCACTGAGGGCAAGAGGAAATGACTGGCATGTTCAGCCAGCCAATGGAGATGGGTAGCGCCCGACCTGTAATGAGTGCTTAACGCTGGCAAGGACAGATGGGTTGTGGCTGAGGGGAGGAAAGGAGCTCTGTGCTTCTGCGCTAGTGGAGTGTTCGTGCGGGAAGCACGTGAAAGGCCTGAGGTGGCCATTTTTCCTGTTCGAGTCAGCGGACAAAAAATCTGCCTGTGTGCGGTCAGAGGAGGCTGGTGCCAGCCCAGCTACCTACCAGGCTCAACCTGAAAAGACTGGAGACAATTGCTGAATCACGCTCGGTCCACCCATGAGGTTGAAGTTGCGTTTATTGCCCAAGGCTGCTGCAGGTGTGTGTGGGGTCTAGAAGCTGCTGCCTGGTATGGTACCCCTCTGCTAAATGCCATATAAATGTGTGAGGAGGCTGGTGAAATTCAGGCTCAGCCCTGCTGGGGGTGACCGAATCGGTGTCTGGTGGAGCCGTGAGTACTAAATCAGGGTAGTTCCCTGCCAAGTCTGCAGACAGTGGTCTTAAGTGGTTTGTTACACTGCTAACTGCTCTAATGGAACGTTCTTATTTTTATTTTCTCAGGATTTCAAAGGCTATCTGTGCCAGGGCCCGACCAGCTGCTACAGTGGACTAGCCATTAGGGCTTGGGTACCCAGGGACAGTAAATATTAGGTTCAGGCCTGTGCACAGTGCCCTAGGTAGATAATTATAAAGTAAGCCAATTACCTTGATTCACCCTGCCCTTGTTATTTGCCCCCTGTAATAAATCAGATTGATGTGTTGCAACTACACCCTGGTTAGTTTGTGCATCTCTGGTGAACTGCTGCATAGTGACCGTGATATAACTGTACCTTACTTTACAGGGGATCCCCAGAGTGAGCTGAGAGATACCATCTGGGGGGTAAGTGTATGTGGGAAAAGTACTGTTGGGACCTTGTGTGAGCCACTAGCCATTAGTGGGTCAAAAAGGGGGGAGTTGCAGTGACCCAGAGGGCTGTGGCCAAGGTAGATTCGCCAGTATTAACCCCAACCTCTGGGTGGCGGCACCCGCCAACGGATCTGGGTTCCCTCACCCTGTCTTCATGAAGGCAGGCAGGGGTAGTCCTAGGTAGGTGCCCTGGGGTTACATGTAACTAAGTGAGTTCCAGCCAAGCACAGAGTAAAGAGTGAGTGACGAATGGAGTATGGTGCATTTATGATGAATCTAATTGCCCAATGATAGAGGGTGTCAAGTTTCCCTAAAGCCACACTAGTCCCATGACCATACAAGATATCAACGTAGTCTAAGAGCGGTATTAACTTTGTTTGTACTAGATGGTTTTTTGCCTCCTGTGTTAGTAGATGCTTTATGTGAAAGAATATACCGAGTCTTTGTCTTAGTCTTTTGGTTAGGTTTTCAATGTGAATAGAGAATGAGAGTCTGTCATCAACCCAAAACCCCCAAGTACTTGAAGACTGATACAAACTCTAGGGATTCACCAAGCAGCAACTGTATGACAGAAAATGTAAGGGTACCCCTTGTAGTATTTATACATGTAGTTGGAGCAAAAAGCAAAGCTTTGTTTTTTTTTAGCATTTAAGAGCAACTTCAGATGCAGAAGGTTTTCCTGTAGATGGTTAAATTCAAGTTGGAGGTCTTTGCAAGCCTGGTCTGGAGAAGGCCAGGCTAAGTATAGCGCAGTGTCATACATGAACAGATGAATATTAGCATCTGAGATTCCAGCATTTAAATTGTTAATACAGACAGTGAACAACCAGGGTCCTAATATGGATCCTTGGGGCACTCCTGTTTGCACATTTTTCAGTGTAGAGAGATGTAGAGAGAACTGGGAAACTACAACTAGTGGTAGGCGAAGTGGGCTCAATCCGCTCCGTGAAGTGATTCGCGGTGCAAAGGTGGATTCGCGGAGTGCTCCGCAGCACGAACCGGAGTACTTCACGTTATGATGAGGAACGCGAAGTCCATTGGAAACAATGACTTCTTGTTACGCCGCTTCCCCAGACTACTACTCAACCAAATTTAAGGTGAAGTGCATTGAGGACACCACTTCGCCTCACTTCGCCTTGTTTTTGAGCTCCAAAGGTGAATTTTGCAGTGATTCATGGGATTTCAGGTCACATGGACTCTATATTGATCTGCACAGCCTCAGTTCAGGGTAGTATGTGTAGGAAGGAGTAGAGACAGTGTGCTCTGATAGCTGTCTGGGATTGAAATCTTCTAAAGCTGTTAAAAAGCATTTTGCTTTTTTTGGGGGGGCTCCAACTTTAGTTCATCGATTGTAGGAAACCCTCCTCTGCTCATATCGTTGAGCGTTTTTGTTTTTGTGTGGATTTTGAATGTTAATTTACAACATTGAGTGTTTGTAGTGAAAGGCAGTGAAAGTGTGCTTTGGGGGAGGGGCATATGTGTGGTATAGGTAGATTTAAATTGGAGAAATAGTGATTTCTTTGTTTTTTGGTTATATGTTTGTTATATAACTGACTGTGTTAATGTACACACAGTAATATTGTCAGTAATAGTTGAAATTTTATTGCTGTTTGTTGTGTGGCTCTGGTGCAGCAGTTCATAATTTCAGGTTGTTTACATTACAATACGTAACGTGACATAGTACTGAACTTTTGCATTGCTACACAATACTCGTTCAACATTGTAAACAAACTGTTCAGTGTGTGTGTGTGTGTGTGTGTGTGAGAGTGTGTGTACGGTGTTGTGTGACATTAAATAATACACCTTTTACTGTGCTATAGACTAGTGTAATTGCAGGTGCAGCAGTGTTAACCTGCTATCCACTGCAGCTGCCTGATTTTGTACTGCGATCGTGGTATCTGTTCTTTGTTTTGCTGCTTGTACTGCCATAAAAATCTGCACTGCAGTCAGTGTTCCACCCCCCAACCCCACGTGTAAAAGGAATTTTTTTTGTGACCTCATCAGCACCATGGGTTACTGAGTTGTTTTCACTGCGTGACAGACTGGTCTCTTATCTGTTGCTGAAGCTACAGTTGTTTTTTAACTTCCATCCAGCGTCCCCCAATCAGAGGTGATCATATCAAAATCTGAATTTGGTTATAATATTGTGGTTGATCCCCAAAATGCCTGCAAAGAGCACGTACAAGTAAAGCTGTTTCTCACCATGGCAATGTTGGCAGTAAGATAGTCTGTGGGTGTGCTAGTAGTAAGCAGGCGCGAAGTGCATTGCTGATGTGAGGGAAGGTATTTCTCCTGCAATGTTTTTACAGCCCAATCAGTGGCTTCACTCATAGTTGGAGGAGATGATGTTTTTCCAACTGGTGGTATTAGTGTTACTGGTGTTAGTGGTGGTGGTAGTATTGGTATTGTTGCATCAAGTTCTAATTCTGACCAGTGTACCGTATCAAAAATATTGAGTGTGAAACAGTGCAAGTGAGTGGCAGCTGGATTATGTCATAATTCCCAGTATAACATCCCAGTAACAGAACCTGAGGATTCTGATAATCATGTCAATAATAGCAAACAATGTGATATTCCGTCCACGTGGCAGTTAATGTCATGCATTTTCCATGCAGTGATTCACAGTGTGGTGAAAAACATCAGGTGATGGTGGTGTAGATGCTGATGATGAATGTGATGATGATGATGATGTTGCTGTTGCAACATGCAGTCCACATGCTAGCATCCAAGCAGAAGATATGGATGTGTGACGTTGATGAATATGATGATGATGTAATTGACCCCAGCTGGGAACCGGAGGAAAGAAATTCAAAGTGGCTGTGTCTGAGTCTGTTTGCAAAATCCCCCAGTAAAAACTTGTGATCTACCGTTTTAGTTGATGATCATGACCCAGTAATAAATATGATGAGGTAGTCGTGGTGGTCAGTTGCAGTCCAGGTGTGCAGTGCCAAACATCACGTGCCCCCCCACTTCAGTGCTTAAAATAATGGACTTAAATAAGCCACATCATGGACATGTTTAAAGCAGAGCATCACAATCCCTTGTTTGGGATTTTTTTGTTCAAGATGCAAATGATGATTCAGTTGCAATCTACCAGGTTTGCCATGTGCGTGTGAGTCGAAGTAAAAAGGGGAGCCATCTGGGCACAGGAGGACAGCATATGCATCTTAAGAATAGGCACTTCGTACTGTGGACTCAGCACAAGTTGGCAGCTAATACCACAGTGGGGCATTCACCCTCATCACCGGCAACCATAGCGAGCATGTTATCCCCTTCCATGACTGTTAAGTCCATCAGTAAATTAAACGTGTGCAGTAATGAGGTAATAAGAGCAGAGGATTACTACAGGCATGATGAGGTGGAGGACCATAATAACTTTGAAATGTTGTCCAGTGCTGGTGAGAGCAGTAGCTTTTGTGGTGGTGGTGGTGGTGAATGCAGTATGTCTTGTGCAAGTGGTACATCAACCCCGGCTGGCAAATCTGGCAAAATAACAGCATTTCTGGGTAAGTCATCATCACCTGTGCAACCATCTTCATCAAATGTCCACACTCCACCCCCTGCCAATGCCATTCATCACAGCGCACAACCATTTGTGATCACACCCCGTGTAAAACGTTTAAGTCAGCCCATGTTACAGTGTTTTTTGCATAAGCTGAAGTACCCCCTGAATCATACAGTGTCAAGTGAACGGAATGCTGCTGTAGTGGAAATGCTGGCAATTGATCTTTTTCCCTTCTCCTTTGTGGAGAATTCTGGGTTCTGGCGGTTTGCTGCACAGTTGTTCCACACTTTGTCCGACTCAGTAAGACATGCCCTTTAACATTCCTCCTCTCCATTCATCTATTTAAGTATGGATATGTGGACAAGTGGCAGAACAGTGGGGAGTTCATATTTGTACATAACTGCACACTGGGCGCGGGTGCCGGGGGTTGTTTGTGATGCTGGTAGTGTGAATAATCAGTGCAGTAAGGTGGATTTTCGCGGTAGCAATCTTCCAGGAATTCGATAGCATGCAACGATTGCTATGCGCATTGTGACCTGTTCACACACTGGTGAGAACATGTTGGACGTGGTTCTGACTGAAACTGACAAATAGCTAAACCCTCTATCCCTGACAGCTGGGTTCATAGCAAGTGACAATCGGTCAAATGTGGTGAAATGCATCACGAATGGTGTTTTTTTTCATGCTCCATGCATGGCCCACTGTTTAAATCTTGTGGTTCAGGAGTTTCAGCAGCACCCTGATGTAAAGGAAATTAAGATCATTGCACAACGTATCTGCTCTCACTTTTCAAGATCTAGAAAGGCCCGTAACCAACTGTAGCAGTTGCAGATACAAAACAGCCTACCTCAGCACCGCTTGAAGCTGGAAGTTGTCACCCGATGGAACTCCACTTTATACATAGCAGCGAGGTTGTATGAACAATACAAAGCCATCTCAGAATATCTTGTGATGCACACTAGCGATGACAGTTCCAGGGCCTCCATGTCTATGATGACTGAACAGTGGCGCCTCATGGACTCTGAACAATTTTGTGGCCTTTTGAACATGCCACACAGGCAGTGAGTGGTGAGTCTGCCTCCATTAGCAAATCAATTCCACTGCTGCGGGTGCTGAGGCAGACACTGGTGAATGTACAGCATGGCCTTGATGTTGCCAGAGACGGTGGTAGCAGTATGTTGCTGCAACACATGCTGACAGTATTTGACCAGAATCATCACGTTGTGAGCATTCAGCGTAGTGACAACTTTGCCATGGCAACAATGCTGGACCCACGATACAAACATGAAATTGCATCAGTACTGGAGGGAGGGCCTGAACAGGTAAAAAATATCAGTGGTAAACTGGTGCGCTTGGTTCATGGGGCACAAAGTCATGTGCCAAGGTCAGCAAACCTCAGCAGCATAATCCAGCTGAAGGTGTACCTGGAGGACCGTTATTCATATCCTGCAAAGGGAAGGGGACTGCAGTTCCAGGTGGTCTGTCATCCAAAGTGGCTAGTGTCAACCTACTTTGGGAGGCTTTGTCCCAAGTGGGTATTTGTGAAATAAATGATTCAGGAGAACAGGATGATGCATCGACCACTGGACTTAATGTGGAACAGAGAATGGTTGAGTCATATTTATCTGAAAACAGGCATCTGACAATAACTGAAGATCCTCATTTGTACTGGAGTGAAAAGGTCAGTGAATGGCCAGATCTGACTGCAGTGGCACTGAAGTACCTCAAATGCCCACCCTCCAGTGTAAGTGTTGCGAGGGTATTCAGCTCAGCAGGTGTAATAGTCAGGGATCATCGGGCAAACCTATCTCCTGCAAATGTTAGTTTGCTAACATTCATTAAAATGAATGAGAGGCACATACCAGCACAGACTGTAACCTCAGCATTCATACCCCAGCCTAGTCATGGTGGTTTTGGTGATGTGGAAATGGACCATCCTGGTGGCACTGGCAGTGCCTGCCTGAAACGGCACACCACTGATGTAGATGACAACACAATGGAGAAAGAATTTCCCAGTGGTCAGACTTCAGACATTGATGACTGTGAGGGCAGCTTTCTTTATGAGGATGATGATGTAGTTAATGTTGGCAGGTTTTAACTGAAGTTTTTAAAGGCAGTGTCCCCCACTTCCATCACCACCACCACCAGGACTGCTGTTAACCACTGCATCACACTGAGCCTGAGTCTGTCCGCACCCGGACCACCGACATCTGAACTGCTGTTAGCCACTGCCACCACTGTGCCTGAGTCTGTCCGCTCCAGGATCACCACCATCGGGACTGCTATTAGCCACTGCCACCACTGAGTCTGAGTCTGTCCACCCCACCCAGACCACCACCACTGGGACTGATGTTAGCCACTGCCACCACTGAGCCTGAGTCTGTCCGCCCCCCAGACCACCACTATCGGGACTGCTGTTAGCCACTGCCACCACTGAGCCTGAGTCTGTCTGCCCCCCAGACCACCACCACCAAGACTGCTGTTAGCCACTGCCACCACTGAGCCTGAGTCTGCCCGCCCCCCAGACCACCAACACTGAGACTGATGTTAGTCACTGCCACCACTGAGCCTGAGTCTGTACTCCTCCCAGACCACCACCAACACCACCACCACCACCAGGACTGCTGTTAGCCACCACCACCACTGAGCCTGAGTCTGTCCACCCCCCGGACCACCACCACCACCACCGGAACTGCTGTTAGCCACTGCCACCACTGAGCCTGATTCTATCTGGACCACCACATTCATCAGCCAGAGACACAAAGCTTCTTAATATTTAAACCATAAAGTGAGTATGTGTACTCATGTTTGTTATGCTGCTTCACTTCCTTTAGTTTTATGTTTTGTTTTCTGTAGCTTTTCAGAGCTGCAATGTAAAACACATCACGGTACACCTATTTTGTTTCTTTTACAGGTTAACAAAAAGTCTCCATCACTAAAACTCAGTGGGAATGGTACTGCAGCTGTATAGTACAGAGGGGAACCAATGGAAAACCATGTGAAATCCATTCTGGTAAGTATGAAGATTTTATTTCATCTATTTCATTGTTTTGGAAAGACTGCAGCAAATATTGCACACAGGTTGTGTTAGTTGACAAGATGTGGGTTTCAGTGTAACTTGACTTGAGATTCAGAACCATGGAGGGAAATAACAATTAAGTTGCAAGAAGTCATTCATTGCTGTTTTTGCAAAACTTCCAAATGCTTTGCTGTTCTGTCAGACTGGTCTTATCCAAAAAAAGTTCTTTGACATCAAGCACCCCCCTTCCCCGGGCTTGGGCACACATGCAACACGCAGAAGTCATTTCAATAGATGACCTTGACCATTATTAACAACAACCAGACTCCAGAAGGATGCAGATGAAATTTGTGAAGAAGTAACAAAATAAAAAACCATTACGGACAAACAAGCAAATATGATTCCCCACCTCTCCAAAAAAAAATACTTACCTTCATGTGCTTGAGAGTTCTCCGTTTCCAATTTCAGTGCAAAAAAATTCTCATTGAGCACACTGGAATGTGCACACCAACAGTTTCTGTGACCTGTGATGGAGAACAATACCATGAGTACATGTCCATGTCAACCCCACCTAATACACAACCGTATATATATATATATATATATATATATATAAATATATATATATATATATATATAATATATATATATATATATATATATATATATATATATATATATATATATATATGCTCACCAAGGCTACTATTAGTGTACAGCCAAAGGGCACCCTTCAATCCAGTTGAGAGGATCACATCAGCATTTGCTCGAATCGCCTCGAGAACACATTGGACCAACAAGAATGCATACGGTCATCATTTTATACTGTGGGACTTTTGTATGTGCTAAACACCCCATTTCACTGTGTTACCACTTGTCAATTTGCTGCACACAAGGAGGATGCATTTTGGGTCTGCAGAAAAATCTGGGACCCTGTGCCACCACTGCACACATGACTGAGTGTGCCATTAATTCTGGGAACTTTGTATGTACTGAAACACTCCCATTTCACTGTGTTACCACTTGTCAATTTTCTGCACACAAGGAGGATGCATTTTGGGCCTGCAGAAAAAAATCTAGAACTCTGTGCCATCACTGCGTGCATGACTGAGTGCGGCATTAATTCTGGGGGACTTTCTATGTGCTGAAACACTCCCATTTCACTGTGTTACCACTTGTCAATTTTCTGCACAGAATGCATTTTGGTCCTGCAGAAAAAGTATGGGACTCCGTACCACTTGTGTATGTTGTGTGATTGTTGTGATCTCATGATGTCATACTGACATTACAATTAAAGCAGCATTGCAAGAATGTTGTGACAATTTTGAACTGTACTTTTTTATGGTACTTTACATTGCCACAGCCACTAGTTACCTCTGAGTCATGTCTTGCTTTTCACAGTTTATGTCTGCTTTACTTAGTTGACTACTTTTTTTCATGTATGAAACAAAAATGAGCACGCCTTCCAATATGTACCCGGTTTGTATTTATTTGCAGCTGCTTTTCAATAACTATTGTTCCATGGTGTCATAACACACTACCTGCTGCATAACTGTTAATTAACAACAGAAGTGATATGTAACAACTAACTGATGTGATGGAGAAAAGCAGAGAAAAGCAATGACAAAGACCTGGTCAGCACCAATTTAAAAGAAATGCTCCTTTCATTATTTCCACATGAAAAAGGTAGTACAGCAAACTCAACTTCTGCAAATTCTCGATCATTCCAGTCAGTCAGGATGTAAGTAAAGGAAGTTGTAACATAGCATTAAAAATATAGGTCAGAGTTCTCAACAGATTGCTGCTCTGCTGCTGCTTTACAGAGTTTCACCACATTACATAGTTATGGTGATGCACATAACCTAATATGTGGGGACCTTACTCCACTGGAATTTTCTTGCTCCACAGAGTGCAATATATTTCTGTAAAAACCGCCTGTAATTTCATTACAGTGTGTCACATCACAGAGGAATTACTGTTCAGAAAAGCCACCCACATTCTGCCTCTCCTTTCTCAGCAATGTTAGGACATGATGCCAGGGGGAGCACAAGTGCATGCTCCACTATATACTGCAATCAATATTGCAAACAAGTTTAATGAATATTTTCTCAGTGTCTTTAAACCTAAAGTGAACACTATCATCCTATATGATATCAGCAAGAACCATGAAACTGAATACAAAACAATATCAGAAAAGGAAGTCAGAGGCAAAATAAAATAAGTGAAGGTGGACAAATCAGCATGGCTGGACAGAACCCATTCAAGGTTTCTTAGAGGGCTAGCAGATGATCTGACAGATCCCCTTGGTTCCATGTCATAACGGCAATCATGGAAAGGCAATCACCGTTACGGTAAGTGTACATCACCAAAAATCAATGTTGGCGATGCACACTCAAAGCACAGACAAAAACGGTGCCAAAGACATACAGGTCTCATTCTTAATGCGGGGGGCTGTGCCCCCCCCACACACCCCCATGGGTGACTTCACCCTCCGCACCCACCTACTTATGGATTATCAACTCCAGGTGATAGATGTTGGAGGGGGGTGAAAAACTTTAAAAAAATAAATGCCGGCAAAAAATTCCTACACCGCACCAGACCCGAACCCTGTACTCTGTGCCTCCCAGCCAACCACCCTCCCCACAATGCCAGTGGTCCAGCTTGGCAGTTGCCCCCACCCTCTCACATACCATTCCTTCCTTCCTCCTCCCCGTGGGTGAGCACATGCGTATACCCGCTACTTCCTGTCATGGTTTTCACACCTCTCCGCATCTGGTCACCCCCTCCTTGGTAGCCGTGAACACAGGGCCATAATTGAGTCACCATTTTGTAGGCACCTGATTTCAGTCACCTTGTTCATTGGATACCAGTGCTCTGGCTATGTTATTAAACACCTCACTGCAAGAAAGTAATTCCTGAGTGGAGAGAGGTGAGTGGAACCTAATTTTCAAAAGGGTGATGAACAGGATGTCATGAACTGCAAACCTATAAGCCTGACATCCATAATAGGAAAACGAATGGAAGACTTTATCCGAAATAATAGAAACACATATAAAAACTCAGGGTTAATGACATATCCCAACAAGGTTTCCTTCCTGGTAGATCATGCCTGATGAACTTAACACAGTTCTTTGAACTAGTCGGCTGTGCCTTGGACAAAGGGCTGCCAGTGGGCATAATTTATTAGTATGTCTCTCCTGGTTAAAAAAAAATTTAAACTACTCTAAAGTGTTTGATCTGGTGCCCCGCAAAGAACTCATACAATGCTTGACAAGTCTAAAAATACATCTGAAAGCCATACACTAGGTAAACTCATGGCTGGACAACAGTAAACCAATTTTCTGATTAATGGTTTTAACAACGAATTGTATCTGAAGAGAAAAGGTTAGCCATGGAGCCAATAAAACCCCTAAATATCTAAATTGTTTTACCTGTTCAATCAAAATCCCCTGATGATCATACAAAACTAAATCGGGATTGTCCCTTAACACAGATGGCATTCCAAAAAGCATTGCTTTATGTTTTTGTTTTTTTTTAGTTCTACACCATGGAGTTATGGACAAACAAAGAACAAACTTCCCCAAAATCTTTTTCAAAGGCGGATGACAATTCAGATAAAGATTTGGATTGAGAAAAAAATAATCAGATCATCGGCATATAAAACGGAATTACTGAAATGAAACAACTGAGGTAACTGATTAATAAATAAATAAAGAAAACAATAATGGGCTCAAAATGGACCCCTGTGGGACACCACAATATATTAAAGACACATCAGAAATCACAGTTCCAATTAGCACAAATTCAGATCGGTTTGACAAATAATTCACATTCCATAATGCAGCAGCCTTAGAAAATCAAGGTTCCTCAATTTAACACAGGTAAGATTATGTTCAATCAGACTGAAAGCCTTGGTGAGGTCCATGAACACTGCCCCAGTCATCAAACCCTTATCAAATACTCATAGAATGGTGTCCATGAACCATAATGCTGAAGGAACCCATGTTGTTGGTCCATAGCGCTCCTGTATAAGCTAGATAATCATTTATCAGTCAAGACACCACCTTCTCTAACATTTTGCTAAGGGGATTCAAAATGGATATGGGTTGGAAGTCATCTAACATAACTGCATTAGCTTTTTTGGGAATAGAGACAACTCTAACTTGTTTCCAATCCATGGGAAACTGACAAGTAACCAAGGACAAATTAAATATATGACAATGGATCAACAATAAAGGGAATAACTAACTTGAGAAAACAGTCATCTATCCCACCCCACAATCTGAGAACCAATCAGGAATAGTTTACAACAGTTTTAGAATTTCAAATTTAGTGATTTCTTTAAAGAGGAACACAGTTCTATTAACCTGAGTAACCAAACTTCCCGCATCAACAGTTCCAGACTGTAATAAATGCTGCTGAAATCTAGACAAATCAGAGAATTTGTTATTTAGTAGATTAACAATTTCTAATGGATCAGTGATATCTTGTTCATTAACAATAACCTTAGGAATACCAGTCTTGCATTTGGGAGGCAATAGTGTATTTATATTATCCCAAAATTTCTTAGAATTAGTCCAATTAGATTTAAACCATTCCTTAAATAAATCTTTTTTTGACTTCTTTATAGTGGGTGATACCAAATACCTTAGTCTATGGTAGGAATTCATAAGAGAAATACAGGTTTGATTTTTGAATTTAGCCCAGTCCAAATTTCTTTCCTTAATCGCTCTCCTAATGGCAGGAAAAAATCAACCATTATGTGTTCCTCTGTGTCTTAAGATTCATAAAGGGAAGAGAGTGTCTTGAATTGGAAGAAGTTGCTTATAAAAAAAAAACCTAATGAGGAATCAACATCAGGAATGCATTCCAAAAAAAGCCAATGTATGGAGGATAAATGAGCGTTTAACTTTTCAAAATTTACATTTCTAAATAATCGGGTCTGAATCAAATGGGGGGCTTGGAACATTTAAATTTCAATACACAAAATATTGCCATATGGTCACTCATTGAATTAGCCAAAACACCTGAAGCAACTACTCTTTTCTTTATTTACCAACACCCAATCCAGAATGGAAGGATTTAAGGTCAGTGGATTTAAACGAGTAGGCTCATTAATAAAATGAACTAAATCATACAATAGTAATAAGGATTCCAAACCCTGATTTTCCAAGGATAACCAATTCAAATTTATATCCCCCACAACAATCGTATCATGTGTCTTAACATAAGGGGTAGCAACATCAAGATAACTGTCTAATCCTTCCTGGCCACACTGTTGGGGGGGGGGGCGTTATATAAACAACCCATATGAAGAAATTTCCTTCCACCTGAAACTAACTGTAACAATAGACAGTCAGTTGCACAATCTATAGTTGAACTTGACCAAAGAATATTAACCTGTACATGCTCTCTAAAATATACCAATACACCCTACCCTTTTTTCTTCCCTTCCTATCAGCATTAATAAGCTTAAAGCTGGATAAGTTGCATGCACTATCAGGAACCATGGGTTTCAACCATGTCTTCAAGAGTGCTGCAACATCCAGTTTATAACAATCAATTAACTGTTCAATTTCAGCAATCTTAGGAACCAGACTTTGACATTCAAATGAATAATTTTAAAACCATGACAATTTGCAAAAGTTGAAGTAGTGCACTGGCTCTGAGAGCTTAGGACATTGTTAGAGACCGGTGGCCCCAGGTTCTCTACAATATTATCCACTCTAAACAATAATAAGGCCAATTTCAATACTTGACCAAGTTTGTGCATAAATGATCGGCTGTAATATGTCAAGCAATGATACCCTCAGTGTCCACATATTCTGATATCCTGTCTATTGTGAAACAAGATCTGCAGGGATTCAGACCTGAGAATAACCCCCACCATAGAATTATATATGCAGTAATCATCATTAGCAAATTGGGTCCCTACCCTTCCAGATCACAGAAACATAGAAACATAGACTTTGATGGCAGATAAGGACCACTTGGCCCAGCCAGTCTGCCCATTTCCCTACCTATTGAATAAGCTGCAGATTCTAGTTAACCAACAGCCTACTTCCTGCAACCCACCACTATAATTGCCTTATGTCTGCCCCATGCATGTTTGAATTCCCCCACTGTTTTAGACCCCACAACCTCTTCAGGAAGGTGGTTCCACGTGTCCACCACTCTCTCCATGAAAAAGAATTTCCTCACATTACCCCTGAGCCATCCCCCCCTCTAACTTTAAATTGTGCCCCTTGTTCTTACACATCTCTTTTTCTGAAAGATGCTACCCTCCTGGACTTTGCTGATTCCCTTGAGGTACTTAAAAGTTTCTATCACGTCCCCATCCCTCCTTTCATCAAGGGTATACATATTAAGCTCTCTCAGTCTCTCTTCATATGGTTTATGATGTAGACCCAGCACCATTTTAGTTGCCCTCCTCTGGACTGCTTTCATCCTGTCTATGTCCTTGCATAGATGAGGTCTCCAAAACTGCACACAGTACTCCAGATGGGGTCTCACCAACTGTCTGCATAGAGGAATAACCACTTCCCTTTTTCTACTTGTGATGCCCCTCCCTATGCATCCCAGTATCCCCCTGGCTCTCCTTACTGACTTCTCACATTGCTTACCCATCTTTAGATCATCTGATATGAATACAACCAGATCCCTTTCCATTATTGTTGTCGTTAGTACCTCCTCTGCTATTGTGTACTCTTCTCCTGGATTTTTATTTCCCAAGTGCATTACTTTGCACTTCTTTGCATTGAATCTAAGTTTCCATTTGACTGACCATTCCTCCAACCTTGCCAAGTCCCTTCTCATCCTTTCTACCCCCCCGTGTATCAACTCTGTTACAGATCTTTGTGTCATCTGCAAAGAGGCATACCTTTCCTTCCAGACCCTCTGCAATGTCACCTATATTGACGTTAAAGAGGACTGGACCCAGTACTGAGCCCTGAGGTACTCCACTAGTAACCCTCCTTTCTTCAGAATGTTTTCCATTCACTATTACCTTCTGTGTCCTGTTGTGCAGCCAGTTTGCTACCCAGGCTACCACTCTGGGACCCACTCCCAGGCTGGCTAACTTGATTATTAATCTTTTTTGAGGGACTGTGTCAAATGCCTTACTAAGTCTAGGTAGGCCATATCCACAGCCCTTCCCTGGTCTATTACTTTGGTCACCCAGTCAAAGAAATCAATTAGATTCATCTGACATGACCTTCCTGCTGTGAATCCATGCTGCTTTGGGTCCTGTGCCCCGCTGGCCTCTAAGTACTGAACAATTCTTTCTTTCAGAAGTGATTCCATCATTTTCCCCACCACTGAGGTCAAACTAACAGGTCTGTAGTTTTCTGCTTCTGCCTTGCTCCCACTTTTGTGAAAGGGAATCACATCTGCCCTCCTCCAGTCCTCAGGTACCACCCCATCTTCTCATGAGAACTATTAATAAACACCAGACTATCACAACATACTAGCCCACCCACCAGCAAACAAACTCAAAAAGCACAAACTCCAGGATTTCACATCATTAACTTTTGATACAACCTTAAATAAAGGTTAAAACTATAAACACAATATAATATCCCACTTACTCACACCACCTCCCACCACCTCCCACTGGCTCCCTTGCACTTCTCTGCACTTAGCCGCATGGGCATCTGCTGAAAGATGACACCACATCTAACAGCACCGATGTTTGAACCATCCTTCAGATAGATTCCCACAACTGTGGAATAGTCTTCCCAACACCTTAACTTCTTTGTCCAGCTTCTGTTCCACCAAGTCAAAGATTAAGGAGTTCTACAGGGCCCCACTGTCCTGCCAAAACAACCTCCTCCTTCCAGCTAATACCTGCTGCCCTACTTCTACATAGGTCAAGCTATCAACAAGATTGCGCCAATCTAATATTACTTTTGCTATATATCATCTATGATATTTTTAAATACACCTGTATACATTTATGCCTGCTATTGTTTATGTGATCTGTAGCTTACTGTTTCCATGTTTACGTCTGGCTTTTCACCTGTAATATCATCTGTGTTCTCCTCCCCCTTCCCAGGTCACATCTGGGCATGAGCCTTCTGGATCCTGCTTGTTTACCATGTAAATTATATTTTAAATAAATAAAATAAAATTGGCTTGTTTCTCTGATAACATACATTTTCAGTCAATATGATGTGTCCAGTTTTTGACTGTTTTTAACACACACACAGGAAATAAGATCAAAAAAGATAATGACTGGTCCAGCAAGACCCCCACATATATAAACAGACTAATTTCTTCCAGCTGGTGACCAGCTGAATCAATAATTTAGAGAGAAGCATTTGATTTACTAATATTGTCCAAATTGGGCTAGGATCAAAATAAAATTAGTTTCATGTTTTGTGTTTAGAACTAGATGGAGTAGCAATAACCAATTGAAAACAGAATAAAAATCGTTGTATAGGTACAGTAGTTGAAATTATTGGTAATGGCTTTAAGCTACAAAAGATAATTAAATGGTTAGCATAATGTTATGCTTTGTTTTTCAAACATGTTGATGGAAGTGGGTTTATAAATAATGAAAACGGCAGTGTCCTCTGTATTGGGCTTTGTTGTATACCTCTAGAAACTGGAAAGGAATCAGATAGTGAAATATACAAATTGCATTCTTTCATTCAGGTAGATATTTCAAACTTTATTTCCCTTTATACCCCACTAGCATTGTGACCATATCAACTGTGACATCACAGGTGGCCAGAAAGAGCCACTACTTATGATGTCACAAGGAACTCAGTATGTCAGCCTCCAGGCAAATAGTGCTAGTCACAGCACGCCTAATACTACCAGGTAGAAACCTGGACTTCTAATGAGTAAAAGAAAAATGAAAAAATACTTCAAAACTAACAAGTAACTGGCTACACTTTTATGAATTAGTAACTGCTATTTAGGTACACTTTTTGTCTGCTATTTAGGTACTACTACTGCAGCTCATTAGCTATGTATTGCATTTGAATCCATGAAGCCAGAGACTCCTAAAAGAATTTGAGATTTGCTTTTTCCACAAAATCATGTACTTGCCAGTTACACCTTATAGAGTCAAAAATGCATGCTAGAAGAAGTAATTTCTAGTTATTTGTCTTAGTCAAGTTCCCAAGGGTGGAACTTGCCTACCAACCTTTGGTCCCAGAAGTGAGAGTGCTACCAAGTTAAACACATAGGCATGGACAAGGTACGAGTTGTTATTTATCAACATTGTACAATACTGTGACTGAAAAACATAACATATGCATGAACATTTAAGGCATAGAGCAAACAATAGCATCTTTAAGGGAGTTTTAAAAGTAACTGCAGAACCATTGCTGACCAAGCCCTTGAAACAGAGGCATGACAGTGCAATCTTTCATGCAATCAACCACATGCTCCTTGATAATGATTTGTGATACAGGTGCAAAAAGAGCTCACAGCTTGTGAACACTAATGAGTTTGTGTATTATCTCTCCTGCTGTATTCCAAAATTTTCAGCAGGTGTCAGCAGCATTTAATTATGTGACCTCAGTGAGGATTTGCTGATTATTCCATAGTTATTACTTTCAGGCATTTTCTATCATTTAAGATCAAATTATGAAGCATGAATACCAAAAAAATCCCTTTACTTTTAGGGATAAGGTTAAATTACTTTAAAGATACAATGCAATAGGTTATTAAACTATTGTTATGAGGAAACCATTCTAAAGTAAAAAAAAAATAATATATGAGAAATTTAATATAATATTGTCATGAAGCAGAATGAGTCTCTGTAGATCCAGTCCAAATGTACTAAGAGCAACAAGTATAAGGAACACAAACACAATTAAGAAATAATTGTATTCTAGGTTTATTTAGTAAGTTACAATGGCATCTATGTATACACTGTATCCTATGGTAACTGGTATTGTACATTTGAGTTATTTACATTTTGTTGTTTTCTTACTGCTAGTCCTGTACCTCTCCCCATCCCCATTACCCTTCCTTCTATTCCCTCTAGGTAACATCTGAAAGTGAGAGTGCTGTTCTCTGTCTGATTTATCTGGTAAAACATTTTCAAATAATCATTTTCAAATAAATAAATAAAGCAACAATACAGAAAATAAATTATAGCTAAAAACAATGGCTTAACACAGGAAGAGGTGCATGTGGTATGCACAGCCTTGATGGAACATAGTAACATATTAATTTCAGGTCAGAAGGGGCTCGAGGTCCATCATGTCCACTCCTGCTTCCTTAGCAGGGATAAAAAAAGTTTTTTAAGAAAAATGTACCCATTTATAGGGAATTCCTCCCCACTTTATTACCCAGGTAACCCACCTAGTGATCCCCTACATAAGCAGAAATGTTCCCAGGGTTACTTAAAGATCTATACTGTCTTTATGGCCACTGTGACTTTAGTAGACTGTTCCAGAGGTTCACTTTCCTCTAGGGAAAAAGTGAATCCTTACTTTAGCCCTGAATTTTGCTAATCACAAGGTGGTGACTGAGCATAAAAGGGAAAATAACAGTGTACTCAGTGATTGTAGAGAAATATGAAACTTTATTATGTTAAATCTAGGACACAAGGATTAATACCATTAATACTTTCATCCTTGATTTAAGCTAATGCAGCTTTATAAAGCTTTATAATTCTCAGCAGTCATTATGTGTGAAATTATTTTCTTTTTTATATTTATGTGAGCCTTCTTTTTCTTTTTTATATTTATGTGAGCCTTCTGGTTTTAGCAGTGCACCTTATGGGATTGTGACTGGTGCACTCCTTCGTGTTCTAAAAACTGCATAGTGACTGAGCAGCACCAACACTTCCAAGCTCCTGCTCTCAGCATGAAAATTAAAAAGTCAGGTTCCAAGTCAGCAAAACTACAGACATCTAAACAATAGACATCAGCACTGGCTAGAAAAGGTCCCACATACCATTATATTAGTTCAGAGCTTCTTGGTCTGTGGAGAACCATAACCATAGTGTATGAGTCCAGTGGTTCAGGGAGTCAGTGCATAGTCTTGGGAAGCTTTGCA
The DNA here is from genome assembly GCA_016271365.2 of Neoceratodus forsteri. NCBI lineage: Eukaryota > Metazoa > Chordata > Ceratodontiformes > Ceratodontidae > Neoceratodus > Neoceratodus forsteri. Next base: position 408,531,218 of record CM057455.1, read on the forward strand.
GGCACTGACTTATCCTCCACACAGAAAAACTTGTTTAGAACCAGGTGGCTTCAGAGTAATCTTATTATAGCCTACAGATACTGTATGGCTGCCTCTTCTGTGAATCAGTCAATCAATCAATCAAAATCTTTATTTTCCCAGGTGGTACATCATTGAGACAAGCTCATTTACAGGATGGGCCTGGGGCAAAACAATTGCCAACAGGGTTAAAGCATAACAGGCTGAGTGAACATACATAACAATTACATAGTAATAATAACATACAGTATAACCATCACATGTAACAAGATACTGCCACCAGAACATAGCAATAGGTTCAACAGGAGGTAGTGCCATTTAAATACAGTTGCACTGTATTTAAATGGCTCCCTATAACCGAAACTATGGGTCTTCCCGGGGGATTATTGGGGTCCTTGTGAACTTTTAGGATCAAATAGAAAACTGGAATTCTTGGATATTTCTGGTGTAAAAATTATCCTTCCTGTTCTTTAAGATTACCTGATAGCACCATATCTTGCAGTATTTGTTTAAGTTCCCTGCTCAAATCATTAGTGAGGTATATCTCTATGGACGTATAATTTCTCTCCACTTTTAGTAGATTTAAACATGTTTAATACATTGACCTTCAATTTAATAAGTCTGTAAAGCATACAAAAAAAAACCCGGTAATACCCTGAAAGGTTCAGTGATAATAGTATTGTCAATCACTGGTAATAGTATTGTCAATCACTGGTATTACAATACTTTTGTGCTGATAATAGTATCGTTGCAAGCTTCCAAAAAGATACCTCCTGCCCCCATGTCCTAAGCGTGCCTCCTCATTGGCCCTTTTTCCTGTGTGGGCAGGCAGAACAGTTTAAACAACATGGTGGCGCTTCTCTCACTTACCGAGAGTGAACTCCGTCATGGCACTTCTCGATTTTTATTTCATGTTTTTCCTCAGCAAAGAAAAATATCTGGTCGATACTGCCGTTCCAGTCCTGAAAAGCAGATAGGATCTCAATAATGGAAAAAACGGGCAGCAGGCAGGAACCATCTCGAGCGAGCACACAGCTCAATGCACAACGTAGGACAATGTGGCAGTTGACCAGTACAAAGTCAGGTCACACAAACTGTTCATTTCCCACAGAATTCCTGCAGTTAATAGGAACCAAGTAGTAAGTTAAACTTTTAGTCACAATTGATGTATTGTGGTTGTACCATGGATGTTGAAACTGGAAGAAAAGTAAATATTTCATAAATGAATTGTGGAAATCCATAGGTAACTGTATCACAGGATAAAAATGTTCAATAAAATCAGAGCATTCTTCGTGCATTGCATTAACAGGTGTTACTGATTAACTTTGTTTGGTAATATGGAGGTATTTAATGAAATTAGGGGACGTGCAGGATCCCAATTTCAATTTGTAAATCATTCAGATGTTGAAAAAGTAATATACAAGTATGTGTTTATTCATTGACAGCTCAGTCAGCAGCCAGCCATGGTGGAGAGAGGAGGTCTGCACCGGCTGCCGGCTTATGTTGGGGGGAGCAGGATGGTGGGGTTCTACCCACCTGGGGGGTCCACTAGACATCAGGGATTGTATTTTACTTTTGCTTGGGGGATCAGGAACAGGGAGGGGGTCCAGGGAATGGATGGACTTATTGGGATGGCATGGACTAAATGGATGGACTATCATTTCTTTACATTATAAGGGATCGGACATAGGTAGGGGGAGTCTACTAGACACCAGGGAATAGATGGACTTCTTAGGGATGGAGCTGGACTAATGGATGACTAACATTTTTATATTAAGGGATCAGGGTTAAGGGAGGGGTCTGCTAGACATCAAGGAAAAAAATTAACATAATTTTAATATCGGCCTTGGATCGGTGTGGGGGGACTAGACACCAGGAAAAGGTAATTTTATTTTATGGTGGACTGGCAGCAATCAGTGGGGGACCACTGAAACCAGGAATTTTGACATGCACTAAGGATCGGTGTTGGGCAGGGACCATTAGACATCAGATAAAGTTTTTTTTTTCCTATCCGAACTGCAGAATAATTATGGTATTATTCCACAGTTCAGCTAGAATATTCCACCGAACAGGGTGAAAATTCACCGAACACATTTGGAAGATTTCCAGTCCACCAAAGGTGAAAGTTCGGAAATTTCCACGAAAGTTGGCAAACTTTCCGCTCAACCAGAATTTACAATTTTTGCCCAACTCTAATCAGTTATCACAAGTAGTTTCATACATCCATTCTTGCTGACATCCAATTTGAGATGATCCAATGTTACTAGGTCCAAAGGAACTATGCTGATTATGGGTACCAATGGCACTTGCTCTGTATTGCTGGGGTTACATTTTAAACAGCATACTTCACAGCGTTTGCACCATTGCATAATGTCCTCTCTCATTCTGATCCAACAGAAATGTTCCCTTAAGTTACTTTCAGTCTTTTGTAACCAGCGTGTCCAGATATGCCATGAAAGGTTTCTAAAGCAATAGGCACTGCTTGATATAGTAGGACTTTTTATTTGCAGTATTTCTGTGTGGATTTTTTAATAGCAGCATTGCTGCCGGAGTAGCGAACCTCTGGTGAAAGGTGGCATAGTGCACAAATATATTGTGATAAATCATTGAATACAACTGTTTTCTAAAAGATATTTATTTGTCTGAACTGTCTGGTACCATCTGCTTGGCACTGTTTTCTTGGTGAGCAGCAGAGCACTGTGAGAATTTGGAGGACTAGCAATAGGCTAGTATACCCCCTTTCCAAAATCACTTCTCTGCTTAAATGCACTGTTGTTCTGTGGTCATTTCTGCCCTTTACTAGGGCTTGGTAAGCCTTCAGCTTGCAGATCTTGCTGATATTAGGCTGTAATTGTGCAAACCTCACAGCTCCGAAACCGGAAGTAAACAGACACTTGCTTCCGTTTTTTCAGCTTATAAACTGCCCCTCTAGCAAGCGGGTCGAGTGTGCGCAGGGCCATGCATGGAGATGCGTGCAGAGACATGCACATCTGCGCATGTCTGCTGTGTCCGGTGGGCACGCTGGAACCGCTGGACACCAGACTTCATTAGAAAACAATACTTCAGCACATCATCTACTCAGTAGGTACACACCATTAAATATGGAAAGGGAACTCACTAAGTGTATTCAATGCCTGATATTTAGTAAGAGAAACTTTGGTAATGAGTTTGTATGTACTAAGTGCCTTTTGATTACTACTCTTGAAGCAGAAATAGTGTTTTTGCTTAATACTAAACCAGTTCCCGCTGACATTAGAGAATTAGAAAGCTTTATAGACTTCATGGATGAACAACTTCACCCTAACCAACACTCCCCTCCACTTCTAGGTATCATTTCTATTTCCCCTAGTGAGGAGCCAATTTTAACACCCAGCACCAATGTACTTCATGTCTCTGTCCCTCTTATAAAGTGGATGACTATCCACCCCCCCTTCATGACAACGATGACTGGGCTACTGTTACCAAGCCCATTAAAAAAGGAAGGGTGGACAAATCCATAATAGTGCCCCTATTGAAACCCGCAATAGGTTTGAGCAATTGGCTGGGTTAAATAATGAGGTGACACAGTACCCACCCTGTGCATCAGCCCCTGTTAACAATGTAAGCTCAAATATACCTTTCAATCAGGAGTCAGGGCCCTCTAATGCCTGCCCCAGTAAGTCTCATCTTACCAATTCACTACCTATTAAGTTGATTACCCCTGAACACACTACACTATCAATATTCCTTGTTTCTGCCCCTTGTATCCCCACTATCTTAAAACAAGTGTTTGTCCTGGGAGATTCAATCATTAAACATATAGACAGGGTGGTCTGCAACGGTGATAAAAGCAACCGCACTTGCTCCAGCTTTCGTGGTGCTAGGGTATCTGATACTATATCCATGATACCCCAAATTTTACATAAGGCAGGGGAAAATCCACTGATCATTATACATGCTGGTATTAATGATATAAACAACACCCCATTTAACCAGTTACAACAGGACTATGTGGCGTTATGCAACCTGCTATTAGACAAGGGATGCAGTGTCTGTATATCTGAAATTTTACCCATCCCGAGAGCAACATCCACCATAATACAGGAAATCAAAGCCCTAAATGAATGGCTGAGAAAGTGGTGTTTTAAACAGGATATACCCTGTATTACTCACTGGGAATCATTTTCAGATTGTTCTTTGTTTTGCTGGGATGGTCTGTACCTTAGTCATAGCGGCAGTACACTTTTGGGAGAAAGTATTACTACCATCATAAATCATTGGTTAAACTAAAATCAATGGGGAAGAATTGGTCCATCCCCAAGTCTCTAAATAACCACCAAAATATTATTATAACTAAATGTAAATGTTTTGCCCTGAATGCAAGATCTCTAAACCAAGTCAAATTAGCGGAAGTTGAGGCCAAATGTAAAACTTTAAATATAGTTGTGATGGGAGTAACTGAAACCTGGTGGGATGCATCCTCTGTTTGTTCCAGAGAAATTCCAGACTATAAGCTATATCACAAACATTGATCAGATAAACAAGGTGGTGGGGTTTGCATGTACATATGAAATGACATCCCCTCCTTTGAAGTATGCTCTCCCTTTTCCCTTGAAATGATCTGTGTTAAAATTCTATTAAAGGGGCATTCGTATATAACTATCAGTAATATCTACCCACCTCCATCTGCCAATTCTGATTACACAACTAGTGTTTTCAAAGAGATTACAACTTTCTCAGAATCCCAAGATACCGTAACATTTGGTGATTTCAACTTCCCTCATCTTGACTGGGACTCACTTTCAGGACATTCTTGTGCTGAGAAAAGATTAATAGATGTGATAGCCGGCACTAGAACACAACAACTTGTTACTGAACCCACTCGAGGTCCTAACATTCTGGATTTATTGTTTACAAACATAAAGCAACAAATTAGCAATCTCCAAATTTGGGACCCACTTGGAACCAGTGACCATTCTTCCATTCTTTTTGAAATTCAATAGATTAAAACCATACAAAGGAAATTAAATTACAGTATACAAAAACTTATAAGAAAGCAAATTTCTCTGAAAACAATAAATATTTACAAAGCATAAATTGGGAATCCAACCTCCTTAATTGTACAACACAACAAGCATGGGGCATTTTTAAAAATATTGTACATCATTTGGAGAATATTTTCATTCCATCCAAAAGGAAATTTAATAACAAAGGAAAAATACCCCCTTGGTTTAATAGGTCAAACAAAAATCAGTTTAAAACAAAAATTTAACTTTTTGGGACACTTAAGAAAAGTTCTCTCCCATACAAAACCACCTTATTGCACAAATATAGACTATCTGTTAAAAACCTGAAATATTCTATTACATTGGCTAAAAACAAGCTAGAATTTAAACTAGCTCACACAAAAGACTGTGCATAAATATCTTTTTTCTCATATAAATAATAAAAAGGGTGCACCAAGGACCATCAGTCCCATTATAACCAATGGTTCTCCCTTATCTGACATAGAAACTTCAAATCTCTTCAATAAATATTTCTGTTCTGTCTTTTCTCAACAATCATTCCCTATTACACTTAAAGTTCACCATACAGATTTTCATAGGTTTAACTCAGCCGACATTCTACAGGCTATTAAAAAACTAAAAAAGACCACTAGTCTGGGTACAGACGATATTCATCCATGGTTTCTGATTGAAACCTCTACAAATATCTCTACACCCTTGTCAATCATCTTTAACAAATCTCTACAAGAAAGTATTGTACCAAATGATTGGTGTTCAGCAATTGTTACTCCAATATTCAAAAAAGGCAATAGAAGTTCTGTGCAGAATTATCATCCTATTAGTCTGACCTCAGTGGCCGGCATATAATGGAACGGGTAATGAAAACCTTGATTGATCAGGATTGTTAAAAACTAGGTATCTATGATTCAATCCAGCATGGGTTTACTCCCAAGTATTCCTGTACCACTAACCTGATATCATTTTACAATAATATAAGTGCTTTACTAGGTGCAGGTATCCCTTCTGATGCTATTCTTTTGGATTTTAGCAGAGCTTTTGATAGTTTCACATGAAAAACTGATCACTAAAATACACAATCTAGGCTTGTCATCTAATATTGTCAACTGGACTTCTAATTAGTTAACAAATCACTCCCAGAAAGTTAGTTATTAATGACACTTTGTCTGATCTGGGTAGAGTTACAAGTGGTGTGCCTCAGGAGTCAGTCCTGGGACCAACATTATTTAATCTCTTCATTAGTGATTTACAAACAGGCCTAACAATTTCAAGGTTAAATTCACAGATGATACTGAACTGGGGAAAAGGTCAATAATCAAAAAATATCTCCTCATTAAAGGAGGACTTGGAAAACTAATACTTTCGCAAATCATAATCATATGTAGTTTAATCAAGACAAATGCTTGGTAGTACATTTCGGTACAAAAAAATCCTAAAACAGTTTATCATATAAATGGACTTCCACTTCACTCATCAAACTGTGAGAAAGATCTAGGAATTTATATCAACAATAAACTTACGTCAAGGGATCACTGTGTTAGAACCACTTGTATGACCAATAGATTTTTGAGGCAAATAAAACAAACCTTTATTAACCACACTGAACAATGCCTTATCCTACCGTACAGGGCATACATTAGACCATACCTGGACTACAGCTCCCCCTTTTGGAATCCTAGCCTAAAAAAAGATATTGCCATACTTGAAGAAGTCCAGAGGAGAACAACCAGAATGATTCCCAGACTAACAAATTTGGACTATCAGGCCAGATTAAAAGCTACCGGTCTCTTCTCTCTTCAAAATAGACTAAAAGGCGATATGCTCATGGTTTTTAATTTAATAAATTCACCAGCTCTCATGGAAAAATGTGGTCTAACTTTCTCCAATAGGAGATATGTCCCAAGACTACATAACAAACATCTTGAGGTCAAAAGCTATAGAACTAGTAAGAGGGGTTACTTTTTTTCAATAAGGGCTTCTAGTGTATGGAACACCCTGCCACAGGATCTAGTTGAGGGTCTTAGTACCACAACTTTCAAAAATAAACTAGATGTTTGGATTCGGGACAACAACTAAACAATGTCCCACATTGTATGGGGAACAGTCTTGATGGGCCTCGGCCTTCTTCTGTTCTTTTGTACTAAGTAATACCAAGTAAGTAAGTCTTAGAATCTCTGTTCTTCCTGATCAGCCTTCCCTGCTACAGAGTGAACCACTCTCAGTGTCTAAGAAACTTGATTACTTCTTCTGTTGCTTTCCCTCATTCCTGTGGTGTCAGAATGTCAGAACCTTGCCATGAGCATTAGTTCCTGAATTTGGTGGATGATTGAACTTTGAGTCTGGGCTTGTTTTTAGAGGTCTTTGTCTTGCTTAAGATTCAGATTATGGTTCATACTTCACACTTTGAGGTGGGCACTGACAACAGGCTTGTATGGCCTCAGCTGGGATCTGTAGGAATGAAGGCATCTGTAAGTTCTCTTGCTGAGTTCCATCCTCTTCTGGTTTGGCCTCAGGAAGTAAATGAGACTGTGCATCTGCACTGGCATTCACTTGACCTGAGCAATAATGGATAGTGAAGTCATAATTTGCTAGTCAGGATGCCCACTGTTGTTCCAGTGCTTCTAACTGTGCTTTATTCAGATCAGCCAGTAGGTTATTGTCAATGTATACCTTGAAAGAGTTAGTAGCTAAGCAACTTTTGAATTTCTGAGTCATGGCCCACACTAATGCCAATATTCTAACTTGAAAGAACTGTACCTTTCATTGTTTCATTTGGAACCACAGAGTCATCTGCTGGCATATGCTATTACTCACTCAGTTACATCTTGCTCATGTGCTAGAACAGCACAAGGTGTACTCTAGCAAGTTGGAAATCTCCCTTGAGGTGTTACAGCTGGCATGCAGTGTTGGGTCTGTGAGTAACAAGGGCCATCCTCAGGTCTGGAGTGAATTTGATCCAGTGGGGATGGAAGAGGTAAGTGAGACAGTCTTGAAGTTGTGGCAATTGGTCCAGTGTTCAGTAACACAGTCTGTTGTTCCCTTTTGAGGTGTTTTTCCCCTGGGCCCTTAAAAGAGCCACTTGTAAAACCTCTTTTGAAGACATCTTCATTGGACCCAGATTAGCTGGCAAACTACAGACCCATCTCTAACCTACCAATTTTGGGGAATGTTATTGAGAAAGTGGTGGCTGTACAGCTCAAGGCACTTCTTACTGCCTTTGATATCTATAAGCCGCTCCATTCTGGATTCAGATCTAGACACAATTCAAAGACTGCATTTGTCAAGGTGCAAAATGATCCTAGGGTGAGAGACAGAGGTGGATGGTCCTTTCCTATTCTCCTAGACCTCTCCATGACATTTAACACCATGGATCATGAGGTGGTATTGGATCACCTTAGGGAATGTTGTGAACTTGCTGACTCTATCATCAGCTTGTTTGAGTCCTTTCTTGAAGGTGGGATGCAAAGGTTGGTGATGGGATTTATTCCTCCCTCACAAAACAACTGTCCTGTGGAGTTTTACAGGGCTTGGTCCTTTTGCTCATGTTGTTCACAGTGTACATGCTGCCCCTGGGAGATAGCATTAGACAGTACAGCATGGGTTTTCACTGCTACACAGATGACACCAGCTGTATATGTCTTTTGCACCAGGACTACAGGGCATGATCTCTGTATTTAATTCTTGCCTGACTGAGGTTCAGGACTGGATGTCCTCCAGCTGGGTAAAGCTTAACCCTGACAAGACAGAAGTGTTGGTGATTGAGCCTGACCATCAGTGGGAAGTTGAGCGGGCAGAGTAGCCAATCAGTCTTGTACTTGGTGCCTCTCACCTGGCCTCCTCTGCTAAAGTGAAAAGTCTGGGTGTGATCCTTGACAGTGAACTGACACCAGAGGCTCAGGTGTCAGCTGCTGTCCAAAGTGGGTTTTACCATTTGAGGAATATTGTCCAGATTAAACTTTTCATCACACCTGATGACCTGCCCTCACTAATGCTGTACATCCAGACTTGACTACTGCAACACCCAGTACCTGGGGTATATTTTTTTTTAAGTTGGTCACTGGGAAAAGCACACTGAGCTGAGGCTCATTTCTAGGTGTGACCTGGGACACAGACAGCAATAAAATGCAACAACAGTAATTGTGTTATCCAATCAAACAATACAATAGGTAATGAGAACAACTTAACATGCAAATATGAGTTACACAATTTAGAGGTGGTGAGTTCCAAAGGGGGTCATGCAATGGGGTCACTGACACCAAAAAGTTAGCCATGAGATATCCTTACATGGTAGGAGGCTGGGGGGGATGAAAGAGGGGGAGAGAGGTAAAGGAATGGCATCAGTAGGTTGCACTGGGGAGGAGACGTAGAAGGGGTTTGAAACAGGTGATAAAACAGTAATGTCTGATGTCCCAGGAAAGTAGATTCCAGAGGAAGGGGAGGTGATGGGAGAAGGCTGCCTGACCTGTGCCAAAGTGAGGGTGGGGTAGGGAGAAACAGCGAGAGTCAAAGCAATGAAGGTGATAAGTGGATGGTCTTGCTGGTGATGGGGGGAGAGGTAGGAAGGGAACATACCAAACCAATATTTGGCAAATAGCAATGAGAGATAAGCTATGGACATCACACCTATGTGAAAAAGACATGATGGAGAGGGAGGAGTAGAGGAGACAGGGGTGTGTAAGGGGGGGGTAGCAAAATGAAAGAAAGCATTAAGGAGCGTGTCTAGCTTTGAGAGGGAAGTCACAGGGGCAGATCTGTAGACAACATTGGTGTACTCAATAACAGGTAAGATTGTTTTTCTGACTTAGTTGCAATGGGTAGGGAGAGGGAGGCAGTCCTTATGGTGGTAGAGGATACCATGTGACGGTTAATGCAGATAGCTTCTATATGGGGGAGAAATCTATCGTAGATTGCTGTCCAGCCAGACTGCGAGGTATTTAAATGTGTGAACCTTATCTATGGGGGAGCCATCCAAGGTGACAAACACTGGAGTGGACTGGAGTTTAGACAACCTCTGCCTGGAGCCAAAGAGCATAGAGATGGTTTTCTTGGTGTTAATTTGTAGCTGGTTATCTTGCAACCAATATTGAACTTTATCAAACTCAAGCTGTGGGGTGGGGCAAGTACTTCAGAAGTGGAGGGGCCTGAAGTGTATATCACAGAGTCAACTGCATACATATGAATTTGAGAAGAAGAGCAAACTGAGAGAAGGTTATGTATAAAAACTGGACAGAGAATAGGACCAAGTATGGATCCTTGTGGGACTCCGGCTTGGATGGAGAGGGGTAGGATAGGGCAGTTCCAACTAGGACTGATTGCTGTCTGTTGTGTAAATAGGAGTTGAACCAATTGACTGCCGAAGGTGCCAGCCCAGTCAAGAGAAGTTTATGTGTAGTAGGTTGTGGGAAACAGAATCAAAAGCCTTTGCTAGGTCGACAAAAATGGCAGCAGTGATATGGCCTTGATCCAAGGCAGTACGAATGGAGTCCTTGACTCATAGCAGGGAGGATATAGTTGAGTACTGACCTGATTTGAAGGGGGAGAGAATGCCAGAAACTGTGAAATGTTCCAGGAGCCTTGAGTATTTTAGTAACTGTTGTAGTTTGGTGAGTGAGGGTAGGAGCAAGATGGGCCTATAGTTGCTGGGAGAGGTGGTGTCTCCTCCTTTGTGGAGTAGTATCACCTTGGCCAGTTTCCAGGCCTGAGGACCAGTGCCGATTTTGAGGGAGAATTTAAGGAGATGGACAAGGGGGGTGGCAATGGCTGGGGCGGAAATACAGAGGAGCTTTGGGTGGAACCCATCAGTGCTGGATTTTGCAGGATTGAGAGACATAAATGCCTGGTGTACTTCACTGGGAGAGATGGGGGTAAAGATGAAGCCATTTCTGAGGGGAGTGGGAGGGAGTCCTGTGGAGGAAGGAGTAGAATGATTGGGGGATAACAAAGTCATGATGAATTTGCGAAAGGTATCAGCAACAGAGGAAAGGTCAGAGATGGTCGAGCTTTCAACTTTGAGGATTAGGGGGCATTGGTTGTAGGTGGATCAATAAGAGAATGGATAATGTTCCAAAAGTTGCTTGGAGAGCTGGCATGAGCCTGTAGTTGTGATTTGGAATAAGTGACTTTGGCTTGTCGGATGGCCTTGGTACAGGTGTTTCTGTGTGATTTGCATAGTTGAAGGTGGGCTGAGGATGGGAAGGCTTTAAATTGAGCCCAGTAGTTGTCTCAGGTTCTACAAAGAGTAAGCAGGTCAGATGTAATCCACAGGTGGTGGAGGAGCTTGACTCTTTCCTTTCTTAGAGGTGCATGGATATTCCAGATCTGGGTTAGGGTGTTGGTAAAGTGGATTAGGGCAGAGTATACATCAGTGGCTGAAAACATAGGGGAACAGTCTGCACTGCCTAAGTCTAGGAGGAGGGTGGCAGAGTCAAGGGAGTGGAGAGGGTGATACCAAATGTATTTGGGGGTTGAATGTGGGACATTTACTTTTCTTACACAATAGATGATGCAGTGATCACTGAGGGCATCTGGGAGGACACCAGAGGCAGTGATGCAGAGGAGGTGAGAGGTTAGCACTCAATCAAGGAGGGAGTGGTTTGGGGATTGAGGATTTAGGTGGGTTGGCTCTGAGATCATTTATGTGAGGCTTAATGACTTGATCTTGATGAGGGTGGATTTAGAAGAAAGGGAAAGGCAGTCCAAGTTGAAATCTCCAAGCAGGACAAGCTCATCCTTATCTGTGTGGGAGGTTAAGGAGGAAATACATGTAACAAGGGAATCATGAACTGATTTTGGGGGGGGTAAAGTACCCCAATGTATAATGGGATAGAGGAGGGAAGGGAGAGGAGGACAAAGAGGAGCTCATGGGAGGGGGGATGGGCTTCTTGGAGAGAGATAGTACAGAATAGGGATTGCTTTACATATATGGCTACACTGCCACCACATTTGCCATGATCTTAGCAGTGGAGATTAAAATCAGGGATATAGAGGGTGAAGTCAGGAATTCTGGCAGACAGCCATGACTCTTGATGCACAGGATGTCTGGAGTGTGTTGGGTGACCCAGACATTAAGGGCATCCATTTTTGGTGGGAGGCTCCTAGCATTTAGATGAAAGATGCAAAAGCCCTCAGGTATGACAGGAGATGGGGGGAGGGCCTGGATTAGGTATGATGTTGCTGGAGAGGAGTAAGAGGAGCAGGAAAAGAGAAAATTGAGGTGGGTACTTATGCTTTTTGGAAATTTGTGAGGGAAAAGGGGGTGAGGTGAGGAGAGGTGAATTCAATGATACAGGGACTCAAAGTTTAATAAGGAGGAGGCAGTGAGCCAGGGTGAGTGGGAGGAGGAGGAGGGGAAGGTGTAGGGACAGGCAGATGGGGAGTATAAGGAGGGAAAGGGGAAAAGTAAGGTATGAAGTGGGAAATGTCAGGAGGTGATAGCAAGCCATGTTGGAAGAGGGGACAAGGAGAGAGAGGAGTGGAGTTAGATGGGTGCAGGAAGTGAAGTGGGGGACATGGGCAGGCATGCAGGGGGGTTGGAAGTAGATATGGTTGGGAGGAGGAGCTGGGAGAAAGGAGGAGGGGGAGTGTGAGAAAACAGAGATAAGGGAGAGTAGTCTCATTGAAGTGGAGGTATGAGAGAGAAAGAGAAGAGAATCAGGATAATTGGGGTAGAGGGAGAGGTAGGGTGGAACTTTGTGAGAATAGAGAAGGAAGAGGGTGTATTGGAGGGCAAACAGAGAGGGGGTAAGAGGAGGTGGCAGGACTGATAGAAGGGCTCTGGGGAATGACACATATGGGGTTGAGAATGGACAGAATTTGCAGGAGTAGCAGGCTAGGGTAAGGGTACAAAGTGAAGGAAAGGGTGACTCATCAATACAGTCATACCATATCATATCATATTTTATTTATAAAAAGCACTTTTCTTATAACCAAGGTGTTTGTACATGGTAAACAGCTAAATAAATAATACCAGAAATAATCAATAAAATCCAATAATTTAAAATTGTAACAGTTATAATATTACCCTTAAAAACCAGAATATGCCCTTATCAAAAAAGTAAATTTTTAGTGCAGTTTTAAACTCCTGGATGGTTAGGCAATCTTGCTCCCGATGAGGTAGAGAATTTCACAGGGTCGGGGCCGCAAAGCTAAAAGACCGGACTCCTGATGTCTTTAAACTGACCTGGGGAATCTCTAGCAATCCCTCATCAGTGGATTGGAGAGGGCGGAGGGGACAGTAAAGGCGAAGGAGATCTTGCAAGTAACTAGGTCCCTGGTTGTGTAGGGCTTTATAGGTCAGCAAGCCAACCTTGAAGGTGATCCTCCACCAGAAAGGAAGCCAGTGCAGTCCGCGAAGCACAGGCATTATGTGACTGGTTCTTGATGTACCAGTCAACAGCCTGGCTGCCGCATTCTGCACTAGCTGAAGGTGGTGGACATCAACCCCCAGTAGCCCTAGGTAAAGGGCATTGCAGTAGTCATGATGAGAGGTAACAAAGGTGTGGACCAATGTAGGAGGATTGTTGGGAGGAACCAGTTGTTTCACCAGGGCAGTATTCCTCAGATGATAAAAAAAGGTCTTGATGACTGCTGACACCTGTGATCTCAGGGTCAAGCCATCATCAACAAAAACGACCAGGTTCTGCACCTGGTCTGAGGTAGTCAGCGCAACACCACCGAGACAAAGTCCCGAGGGTGAGCCTCCCGACAAACCCACCTCCCAATGAACAGGGTTCATAACCAGCACCTCAGTTTTAGCTGGGTTCAACCACAGCCAGCTTGCACTCATCCAGTCCTGGATCTTGGCGAGACAGTTATTAAATACTGAGAGGAACACATCTTGACCAGGTGCAAAGGACATGTATAGCTGAGTGTCATCTGCATAGCAGTGAAAACTCAGACCATACTGCCTAATAATCTCTCCTAATGGCAGCATATACACTGCAAACAATATGGGTGACAGATGGAGCCCTGCAGCACCCCACAGGATAGGGGTAGAGGGGCCGAGGAGTAAATCCCAGACACCACTCTCTGAGTCCTACCCTCGAGAAATGACTGAAGCCACCTGATGACTGCACCAGACAGTCCACAGATGAGCCACAGGCACTCTAACAGCACTCCATGGTTCACAGTGTCAAATGCTGCAGAGAGATCAAGGAGGACCAAGATGGAATGAGTCTTCTGATCTCTTGCTATTAAGAGGTCATTTAGCAAGGCAAGGGCCGTCTTGGTACTGTGCCTCTTCCTAAATCCCGACTGGAGAGAAACATAGACATTGTGGCTGGTTAAATGATCATCCAGATGCGATGCAACCTCCTTCTCAATGACCTTACCCACAAAGAGCAGGTTAGAGACAGGTCTGTAGTTCGCCAAGCAGTCCAGGTCAAGGGAGGGTTTTTTAAGGAGGGGCTGAACAACCACCTCCTTCAGGGGTCCCGGAAAGATCCCCCTTTCCAATGACCTCCAGACTATCTCAGCTAGGACCAGGCTGATCTCATCAACGCATCCAACCAGGAGGCAAGTAGGGCCCGGATCCAAACTACAGCTGATTGGTCACAGCATCTTGATGATCATCACAATGTCAGTGATTGCGAGTTGGCTAAAATCAGACCAGGTAAATGGAGGGCCCGACATCTACTGCCGACTACCACAACTTCCATTACAGTGGTCCAGACAGATATCAGACCTGATTGTGGCAATCTTATCTGTAAATAAATTAGTAAACTCATCACATCATTCTCGTGACAAGGCTCCTCCAGACTGGAGACAGATTGGATTGCACAATCTGTCCACTGTCCATAAGAGCTGAGCTGGTTAGTTCTGTACAGCAGCAATCTCCCTGGACAGGAGTTCTGCCTTCTTATGGGTGATTGCTGATTGATAGATCACATAATGGTCCATCAACCGAAGCCTGTCACACTCCAGGCCAATTTCTGCCAGCTCCACTCTAACCTTCACACCACTCACCTCAACTCCTTCAAGGTCTCATCAAACCAAGGAGGCCTTGGATGGAGAGTGAGGGGACAAACACGAACAGGTGCTATGGAATCCAGGGCCACCACCACCGCCTTATCATAGGCAAGTACTAGATCCCTGGATCCCTGCATTCACTCGGCACACCTGATAGATCTTGTACCGTCATTAGGCCATCGGGGGTAACACCCCTTAAAGGTCCGTACCGGATCATCTCTGTAGGGGCCAGCCTACTCGGGGGAGCCATGAAACTGAACCCAATGGTGTGATGGTCAGGCCACTCAACTGGCTCCACCACCAAGTCAGATATCTCCATCCCCAGGAGGAACACCAAGTCCAGTGAATGACCTCTAACATGGGTTAAGGAGGCATTAACCTGTGTAAGGCCCAGTGAATTCATTAACAGGAGGAAGTCTTGATCAAATTGTGAAAGTTCATCATCAACCCAGGCATTGAAGTCCCCCAGAATCAACCATCTGGGGGAGTCCCATGTCAGGTCGATGATGAAGTCTGCAACTTCCTACAGGAAAATGTTCCCATCTCCTGGTGGACAGTAGATGAGAAGAATCCAGCACCCTACACCCTCACCCAGGATACATTCGAAAGAGTTGGCAATCCCCATTGGAACTTCCACCAGGCTCAATTATGATCTAAAACAAATGGCTACACCCCCGCCCCTATGATCCATCCTCGGGCGGTGTATTACTAAGTACCCAGTCAGAATTGCTGACGCCAAAACTGGGTCAGCATTTTCATCCAGCCAGGTCTTGGTAATACAAGTCAGGTCAGATGATCCCACTAGATCTGCTATTAAGGAAGTCTTGTTCTTAATAGACCTGGCATTGCATAACACCGCCCGAGTAGGATGAGTGACTGAGGAAGACCATGTTACTTGCCTGCCAATGGAAGAGCCCTTGGGTATGGGAATCAAGCAGGAAGAACCCCTTTCCTGAACCCATTTCACCCCAGGGTGTCTCCTTGTTCCCACTACCCAATCCACCCACTCCTTTCCATTCCGCCACCAGTCCCAGCCCCCGTCTTCCTCCTCCTCACAATCTCCAGAGCTCTACACCATCTATACACTTCCAGGGACAGTGGAGGGCAGACAAAAGGACGGAGGTCCCGGAATCTGGAGGGGAAATATTGCCTGACCATCCTTACACCTTCCTGCATATAATCCAAGCTACCGACCCTGCGAGATAAATAAAACCTAAACAAAATAGTGGAGTAGTGTATGAATTGGCTAGGTGAAGATATGATCTATATCTAGGGTTACCAGGGGGTGGATCTCCGTCACCTGCAGCTGGTGCAGAACGCTGCAGCCAGGTTGTTGACTGGGTTACCAAGAACTTGCCATATCACACCTGTGCTGTGCTAACTGCACTGGCTGCCTGTGCAATGAAGAATCACCTTCAAGGTCATGTTGCTGACCTATAAGACCCAACATGGACTGGGACTGGGCTACTTGCAAGATCTTCTTTGGCCCTACTGCCCTCTCTGCCCACTCCGTTCTGCAGACGAGGGATTGCTAGAGATTCCCAGAGTTCGTCTTCAGTCATCTAGGGCCAGAGCTTTTTCTTTTGTGGCTCCAACCCTGTGGAATTCTCTACCTTGTCAGATTAGAGAGTGCCTGTCCACAGAGTCATTGAAAGTTTCATTGAAGAGCTACTTATTTGAATTAGCTTTTGAATAAGTTTATCCTGTTGCCTTTTAATTGTTTTTATATTTGTATTTATTATTGATGTATGTTAATTTTGTTATGCATTTGCACTTTGGTACTTTGAAAAGTGCATTACAAGTAAATATTGATTTGATTTGATTTGATGTACACTTAGATTTGAATCAACATGGAGTATGCGAGTTTTCAATGGATTAAGAGAAAACCATGGAGCTGCATGCATTGGGAGTGCAGAGGAATTACCAGGCTTTGGTATTAGAGGATAGGAAAAGACTTGCAGGGAGAGTGTCCTTCATTGAATGTAGGACATTAGCTGCTCTTGAAGGGTTAGGTAATGGAAGTGTAGGGAAGCAGGTTTGACTTTGGTAAGAGAGCAGACTCAGAGAAGGAGGAGTGGGGAAGATTAAAAGTAGGAGATGATACTATGGGGTTACACTGGGGTTAACCCATTATGGTTGATGAGAGAAGTACTGACAGGCTTTACAGATTGTGTGTATGTAATTGAGACTAATAATTATAAGTGGTTTTCAGGTGCTCATTTTGATGCTTAAAGTACAGTAAACGGAAAAGGAATGCTATTTTAAATGACTAATGAGTGGGAGAGTACGAGTAAGTACTACATGAGAAAGGGGTGGGTGAGATTGGGCAGAATTGTTAGGGGAGGAGTACAGTGTGGAGTACAGGGTAGAGTAAGTGTTGAGACATTAAAGGGGGTGGGATAAGGTTCAGAGAAGGGAATATAGTGCAACTGCAAACCCAGGGTGGGAATGGTAGGGGGGCAGGAGGAGTGGCTACACAATCAGTGGTGGTACTCTGACAGTAAATGCAGAATGTCACTTTAAGGCTCCAGACAGGCAAATGGCACAAAAATTATTAATCAGTGTGGTTCTGTACCTGCAAGGAGTCCTCTAGGCGAGAGTGGGTGTGCGGGGGAGGGCGAGGGACTGGAGCTGGTGCCCTCTCGACCACTCTGTGTTGCTGGCAGGCAGAAGTGAAGAGGATTCTAAGGAGGGAACATAAAATAATTAATCAGGTAAGTCAGGGCTGCCTGAGTAAAATGAGGGTCAGGTTACAGTACGTTTATGAAGGCCAAGGTTCAAATCCCGTGCTTGGAGAGAAGTAGCAAGGACAAAATGGAAGGGGGCAAGAAGAGAGTGGATAGGGGTAAGGGAGATAGGTAGCATTACATGGAGGGGCTCAGCAGGAAATGGGGGAGGGACAGAGTATAGGATACAGAGTATTTGAACACAGCAGAGAAAATGGTGGACAAGTGAGGAAAGGAGACTAGTAATTAGAAACACTAGCCAGTGTTCCAGCCACACTGTGTCTAGTAAAGTAGTTTCACAGTCGGCACAATGTGGACCTTAGCTTTAAACTTCATACAATATATGGGCAATTGAAAGAACTGGTTAAGTTCTGATTTATCCGTCTCTTACAGTGTTAAGCACCAAGATCTAGGCACACCAAATTCAAACAGAATTGCTAGGACAATTTTCTCTATACCGACCCCATTTGGCACTTAAACTGGGTTGCAGAACCATATAATGAAAGCTCTGGCTGGAGGCTAGAGCATCAGAGAGTCCTACAACAACTGCAAGTGGTGAGAACTCTAGAACGTGGGGCCAAAGCCGTACATATCAGGAGACTGCAATTACTACAGACAATAATTGAAAAACACAAGCTAAGTTGATAAAAACAGCTGAAAACTTATAAACAGAAACTCCAAAAATACGATTAGGAAAGACGAAACATGTAGGCAAGAAATTGATCATACAGCTGAAAAATATGTACTATACACATGCTAATCCCTGGTACAGGAGACTGCAAAGGAGTAAAAAGTCATGTAAAACACATACAGTAAAGCCCACAGTAGAAAACAGCAAAGCACAGGCCATAAAGTAGGCACACCACTGTGGATTAGTGCTTCTGAAGAAGACAATCAGTGGTGGTACGCTGACTGTAAATGCAGACAGTCAGTTTAAGGCTCCAGACAGGGCAATGGTGCTGAAAAGCCGTAACAGCTTGGTCCTGCACCTGCAAGGAATCCTCTGGGCGATGTTGGGCGCCGGGGGCTGGGTTGGCGCCCTGTGACCACTCTGTGTTGCTGGCAGGCAGAAGTGAGGAGGATTCTGCAAGGAATCCTCACTGTGGCAATAGTGGACGGGGGAGCAAAGGACCAAAGTCCAGGCGGGAAGTCGTGCGGAGACACGGCTTCCGCCAAGTGCCTAACAACACCCTCCCATTCTAACATAGTCTGCTGGTCAGATCGGTGCTCAACCCTCCCCCGGAGAGGAGAGCTGCCTAACAGTGGCTCAATTCAGCTCCTCTCTCCACCCCTGCTGACGCAGGCTCATTCTCGAACCAGGGTCACTGGTGCAGTGCAAGGTGTGGCATCCAGCACCTCAACCCTCAGTAACACTGGATCGATTCCAACCACTTTATTCAGCCCCTAAAGCTGCAGTCCTCACTAACAGAATTCAGTCTCCTGCATTCCTACTCCATCGAGGCACTAGACAAGGCTGCCCCCTAAGTCCATTGCTTTTCATTCTAGCAATGGAACCCTTGAACACAGCTCTAATATATCATCCTATCATTAAGGGCATCTCGGTTGGCCACAAACAATTCACCACTCTCCTATACACCAACAAACGTCTCACTATCTCTCAGGTTGAAAAATCTCTTTCTGTGGCTTTCCAGATGCTTTCCCACTTTGGTTCCCTTTCCTGGCTCACAGTTAAGTGGGTTAAAACCCAAGGTCTTTTCAATGAAAGGACACAATCCCTGCTGGGCTCAGTTGGTCCCTATAACTCTAACTTGGGCCACTCAGAGAATAAAATACCTGGGTATGCAAATTTCCAATAAATATATAGATTTAATTTTTTGTAACCTCCATCCACTCCTTGATAAAATTAAGACCACAGACTGGTCTTAAGCAAGACCTTCATTTACCTCCATTCCTTGACAAAACTCAGTAGGGGAATTGAAAAATGCATGGGATAGCCATAGATGAACCATAGTAATAGGAAAGAGATCAAAGCCAGAGATCAAGTAGGGTCTGTGGTTTCTTCAGCAGGTAGAAAACAAGCATTTGTCAATGCCGAATGTTAATTGCGTTGGTCTGTTGAGCGCACTCACTGCCCCTCTGTCACTCGCTCATTCTGTTTCCCCCGGTGCTGCAGGCTGCTCTTTTGTACTGGGCTCCTGCCTGCATTGGCACCTTTTTCTGCCCACAAAGAAATCCGCAGCTTTCCCGACAGAGATCCATTGAGGTGGGTCACTCCCCCTCTCTCACTTGCTCATTCTGTGTCTCCCGGCACTGCAGGCTGCCCTTTTGTACTGGGCTCCTGCCTCTGTTGGCGGCTTTTTCTGCCCACAAAGAAATCTGCAGCAGTCCTGACAGAGCTCAGTTGAGCTCTCTTACTCCGATCTCTCACTCGCTTGTTCCGTTTCTGCCGGCATTGCAGGCTGGCCTTCTGTACTGGGCTCCTGCCTGTGGTGCTGCCTTTTTCTACCCACAAAGAAATCAGCAGCAGTCACAATAGAGCTCCATTGAGCTTGCTCACTCACCCGTTGCGTTTCTCCCAGTGCTGCAGGCTTCCCTCTTTTACCGGGCTTCTGCCTGTGTTGGCACCTTTTTCTGCCGACAAAGAAATCTGCAGCTGTCCCAACAGAGCTCCATTGAGGTCGCTCCCTTCCCCTTTCTTAATCGCTCATTCTGTTTCTCCAGGCACTGCAGGCTGCCCTTTTGTACTGGGCTCCTGCCTCTGTTGGCACCTTTTTCTGCCCACAAAGAAATCTGCAGCAGTCCCGACAGAGTTCAATTGACCTCGCTCACTCCCCCCTCTCATGCGCTCATTTTGTTTCTGCTGGCACTGCAGGCTGCCCTTTTGTACTGGGCTCCTGCCTGTGTGGCAATCCTTTTCTGCCCACAAAGAAATCCACAGCAGTCATGATAGAGCTTTGTTAAGTTTACTCACTCCCCTCTCTCACTTGCTCGTTCTGTTTCTCCCACCACTGCAGGCTGCCCTTTTGTACTGGGCCCCTGCGTACATTGCTGCCTTTTTCTGCCCACAAAGAAATCTGCAGCAGTCCCAAGAGAGCTCCGTTGAGCTCACTCACTCCCCCTCCCTCACTCGCTCATTCTGTGTCTCCCAGTGCTGCAGGCTGCCCTTTTGTACTGGACTCCTGCCTGTGTTGGTGCCTTTTCCTGTCCACAAAGAACTCTGCGGCAGTCCCGACAGAGCTCAGTTGAGCTCAGTCAATCCCCTTCTCTCACTCGCTCAATCCTAGTCTGTCCCAAACACTGATTTCTGACAGCGACTGGAGTATTCTGCACCGGAAGTGTGAAAACACATATCAGCCAGGATGTGAAAAATGACAGCTGTACTGTTCATATGGAGGTGTGAAAAAATGCCAATGTTGAAAATCTAGCTTGAAAATATTACTAATTTGTGAAGTTACCAGGGTGTGTGGAAACTGCACAATGTATGCTCGTAACACAGTCATTTTATGGAGTTTCATCACAAAATTTTCAACATAGGCATTTTAGGACCTCTTCTTATGAACAGTGTCACTGTCATTTTCTTAATGTGTCCTAAACACTGATTTCCCACAGTGACCGTGCTATTGTGCACCAGAACAGCGAAAACACATTTCGGCCAGGATGTGAAAAATGACAGCTGCACTGTTCATAAGGAGGTGCAGAACAATGGCAATGTTGAAAATCTGGAGTGAAAATATTGCAAATTAGCGAAGTTACGAGTGTGCATAGCAACTGCACAACGTATGCTCGTAAAACAGTCATTTCTTGGATTTTTTCCACCAAATTTGCATCATAGATTCTTTGAGAGCCCACCTCATGAACACTGGCACTGTCATTTGGTTAATCAGTCCCAAAAGGTGATTCCGTGCAGTGACCGCGAAATCTCCTTTCGGGACTAACGCCATGACAGTGCCTGAATTCATGAGGAGGGGACCCAAAACCCCACGTTGAAAATTTGGTGCCAAAATTCAAAAAAATGCCTGAGATATGCATCAAAGTTGAAAAAACCCTATTTATGCCATTATACAGCTTACCAGGGTAGGCAGGGGTTGCGGGAGGGGGCAGGGAGACTGTGAGGGACTGTTTTCTTTTTTGTACAGGTTAAAAAACAAAAAAACATTGCGGGATGGTTTTTTCTTTACAAGGGCATGTGGCACGCTGGGGTGAGCTCCCAGCATGCCAACAGAGTGTTTTTTTGGGGGCAGCTGTATCCACGAGTTGGGCACCTCGTTGGCACAAAAGGGGTGCAAGAGCCAAGGGGATTGGGAACCCTTGACACAAATGTAGTGTTTTTTGTGGTGGGGACATTATGCCGATGGAGAGTAGGCTCCCCATCTGCAAATCAAACTGGGAGGGGACATAAGCCAATGGGGAGTGGGCTTCCCTGCAACTTAAACTCAGACAGGACTGGAGCCGATGGGATTGGGGCCCCGTCGGGCAAACAAAAACTATTCTGGGCGCATGCTGCCGAGGGGATTGGGCACCGCACTGGGGGTTAATTAACATTATTTGTCAACATGGTGGCAAACAATATTACACTTGGCAACGTTATGCCCAGATATGACGGGTCGCTCCCTCATTGCAGCAGAATAGAAACATAGAAACATAGAAACATAGAAGTTGACGGCAGATAAGGACCGTAAGGCCCATCCAGTCTGCCCATTTCTTTTTCTACCTTATAAATGTGCCATCGGCCTTTGCTCTGTCAGTGACCTATCTATTCATAGTCATTTGTATTGCTCCCTTATGCCTATCCCATGCCTGTTTGAAGTCCTGCACTGTATTCCATAGCCACCACTTCTTGTGGTAAGCCATTCCATGCATCTACCACCCTTTCTGTGAAAAAGAATTTCCTCACATTCCCCTTAATCGGCCTCCTCTAATCTCATGCTGTGTCCTCTTGTCCTGCTATTTTTCTTATATTTAAACATGTTAGACTCTTTCACCTTGTTTATGCCCTTAAGGTGTTTAAATGTCTCGATCATATCACCTCTCTCCCTCCTTTGCTCAAGGGTATACATATTGAGCTCCGTTAATCTGTCCTCATATGTCTTCTGATGCAGTCCCTGCACCATTTTGGTTGCCCTTCTCTGGACTGCCTCAATTTGGTTAATGTCCTTGTGAAGGTGTGGCCTCCAGTACTGCACGCAGTACTCCAGATGGGGCCTAACCAATGTCTTGTACAGAGGGATTATTACCTCCCTCTTACGACTTGTGATACCCTACTAATACACTAACACCCCTAGCCTTACCTACTTTAGAGGTCTGCTTGGATGATTTTAGGTCATCAGTGATGATGATGCCCAAGTCTCTTCTTCCTTTGTGACTGCTAGCAACTCCCCTCCCAGCCTATAAGTGGCTTCAGGGTTTCTCTTCCCTATGTGCATGATTTTGCACTTCTTTGCATTAAATCCCAGTTGCCACTCTTCTGACCATTCTGCTAGTTTATCCAGATCTCTTCTCATTCTGCCCACCCCATCTGGATCATCTACTCTGTTGCAGATCTTGGTGTCATCTGCAAACAGACAAGCCTTACCCTCTAGTCCATCTGCGAGGTCCTAATGAAGATGTTGAATAGGACTGGCCCCAGGACTGATCCTGAGGTACCCACTTGTGACTTGCATCTCTTCTGACTGTATACCATTTACCACCACTCTCTGTTTTCTGCCAGTCAACCAGTTTGCCACCCAGTTGACCAACTTCTGACCCACCCCGAGCCTACCTAGCTTATTTATCAATCTTCTATGTGGAACAGTGTCAAAGCTTTGCTGAAGTCAAGGTAGGCGACATCAACTGCTCCCCCTTGGTCCACCACTCTGGTTACCCAGTCAAAGAAATCTATGAGATTAGTTTGACAGGACCTTCCTTTTGTAAACCCATGCTGTCTTGGATCCTGTGCCCTATGGATTCCAGGTGTTGCACTATCCTTTCCTTAAGGAGTGCCTCCATAATCTTGCCCACTACTGAGGTAAGACTGACTGGTCTGTAGTTCCCGCCTCCTCCTGCTACCACTCTTGTGGGTGGGATCACATGAGCCCTTCTCCAGTCTTCTGGGACCTCTCCTGTGCTCCAGAGACTCACTAAACAATTCTGCTAATGGCTCTGCTAGTTCCTCCTTTAGCTCCTAAGTACCCTGGGATGTATGCCATCAGGTCCCATTGCCTTATCCACCCTGAGCTTAGCAAGCTCTTGTAGGACCCTTTCTTTTGTGAAGGGAGTAGTGCTCACCTCCCTCCCCCCTGTGTCCATGATGCTGAGCTGTGGGCCCTGCCCTACCTTCTCTTCAGTAAATACTGAGCAAAAATATCTATTTAGGATAGATGCCTTTACAGGGTCCTCCTCCTCACATGCTCCCTTTTCTCCATTAAGCTTAGCAATACCCCCTCTGGACTTTCTCCTTTCACTAATGTATCTATAGAAAGTCTTGTCACCTTCTTTTACTGTTCGTGCTAGTGTTTCCTCAGTTTGGGACTTTGCCTGCCTTACTGCCTTCCCTGCTTCCCTTAGGGCAGTTTGGTATGCCTCCTATCTTCATCCCGCTGTGTTCCCTTTATATTTTCTGAAGGCCAGCCTTTTGGCTCTGACCTTTTCTGCTACTGTATTTGAGAACCAAAGTGGTTCCTTCTTCTTTGCACTTCCTTTTCTGTCTAACACAATGGGATGTTGCTTCAAGTATTGTATCCTTAATGCTTGCCCACTTTGCCTGTACCTCCTCACCTGTGTTTCTTTTTGCCAGGCACAAGCAACTCTGTTGGCCATCTTATCAAAGTCAGCTCCTCTGAAGTCCCATATTTTGCCTTGGAATGGGATGATTTAGATGTAGTAGCCAAATTGAACCATACCACGTGATGGTCACTGGGCCCAGGTGACCTTCTACCTGGAGATCTGTGATCCCTTCTTTGTTAGTCAGTACTAGATCTAGGATAGCCCTGTCTCTTGTGGGTTGCTGTACCAGTTGTTTGAGGCCTCCCCTGCAGGAATCCACTATGAGTCTAGTTCTGGCAGATGTTCCTGCTGGTATTGACCAATCTGTATCTGGCATGTTGAAGTCTCCCATTATCAGAACCTCCCCTTTAGCTGTCATGTTTTGTATATCTTCTAACAGTAATGTGTCTATGTCCTCCTCTGGTCTGGGGGCCTGTAGACAACCCCAGTTCTTATGGCTGTCCCATTTCCTGTTTCCAGGGTGACCCACAGTTCTTCTGGCTCCTTATGTGTATTCTGAATTTCTGTAGCTTTGATATTTTCATTAACATACAGGGCCACTCCTCCCCCCCCTTTTTGCACCTCGGTCTCTTCTGAACAATACATAGCCAGGTACTGAAGTCTCCCAAGTGTGGTTACTGGTAAACCACGTCTCACTAATTGCTACTATGTCCAGTTTAGCCTCTGACATTATTGCTTGCAGGTCTGGGATCTTATTTCCAGGCTGTGAGCATTTGTGTACATGATTTTCCATTGGCCAGATTTTGGTGTGTTAGTTGTTGGGTGAAGTTCGGCATTACCCTGTGCATCGGATGGGGAGACAAACCTTTTTCTTACCTGGTGATGCAAATGAACGGCAAACAGCTGAATTCCTGTTTGACCACTAGCTGAGGGAGGGTGTTCTTCCCATTCGACGTATGGTGCTGCACCCTCTCCCCATTTGCTAGTTTAAATATTCTGCAAAGGACGTCAAATTTCTGCCCCAATGCACTGACTCCCTCTTTAGTCAGATGCAGTCCATCAAATTTAAAGAACTTGCTCCCAGAACTGTTGCCAGTTCCCTACAAATCTGTGTCCTTTTTCTGGCACCAGTCCTTGAGCCACGTGTTTAGCTCCCTATCTCCCCTTCTCTGACCTTCCGTCCATCTGCTCCCTTCTCCCAGACTGGCAGGATCTCAGAAGGAGATGCCAGATGAAATAGATGATAGTTTGTCACCCAGCCTAGTCAGGTGTTCCTTGGTCTCCACAACTGACGGCTGGCTAGATCAATAGTCCCTATGTGTACTAGGACATCAATGTTTTCTCCTGCTTTGTGAACAATTTTGTAATGCGGTCAGTGTCTCTCCATGCTGATGTACCTGGGAGACATCTGACCATCACCCCTGGCCGAGATGGGCATCAACTCCCCGAATCATGGAGTCTCCTATGATCAGAAGTTTTTGGTTCCTTTGTGCTTGTTTAGTTTTGGTTCCTGATTTGGGTGAGTATTGTTGTGCTAGCTCCTGTGCTGCAGTGTCCTGCTCTGCAGTGTCTTCTGCCTCTTTATTTGATTTCAGAGATAGAGGCAGATACCTGTTTGTGATGTTTATATGGTTTCTGGAGGTAATGTGTTGAGAGCAGAGGTGATGGGGCACCTGGTTTGCTCCTCCTAACCACCTGCCAACCTCCTGGACCAACTACCCTCTGTGGTCGAGGTTTTCTGTTGGATGCTGGGGAAATGGCGGTGGTTCTTATAATGTATTTCCTCTTCAATATGAAATTTGAGGCGTGCAATCTCTGCCCATGCTGCCCGGAGCTGAGACCTAAGATCTCCAAAGGCCAGCATGTAGGACAGTGTCCTAAATCCTGTAAGACTGTCCTTCTGAAAATTGTTCCACAGTACCTGCAGTTAATGAAATCCATTCCAAATAAGTTGCTGGGTTTGTAACCTAGTCAGAGTAATTAGAAGGAAAAAATGCAAGTAATGGTTTAATTGTGTTTTGTTTAACTTTTATAACAAGTTAAATTACTAGTGCCTCTATACATGAGATCACCTTGTGAGGCCCCACTGATCCGCCCTTCCTGCTCTGCCACAGGAAATGTCACAACTGTGGTACCCTTATAAAGAGTGTAGCGGAAGTGGTTGGGGATGGGGGTGGGTGGCTGGGCCCTTCCCCGCCTAAAAAAGAAGAACCACGGACGAAAGAACAAGGAGGTAAGAGCAGAAACAATCAGTCAACAACAAATGCAGTAACCCGAAAGCTTATCCTAATGTTAGATAAAACTGTAAAACCTGTAAAGTACCACCTGTAATAATTTCAGAGAAGATATACCCTGTAAGAAACACTTTGCTCCAGAGAAAATAAAGCAGTAACAGAAGATATACCTTGCAAAAGACAATTTGAATCAGAAGATTACAGCAGTAATCTGTTAGCACACACCTGTAGGCACACCTTGTAATAATGCAGAAGAAGGTATACCAGCAACAACAATTTGAATCAGAGAAAAAATAAAGCAATGAAATGTTAGCAACAAACAGTAGCAATCCCTGTGAGTAAAAAATAAAAAACACCACCACACAGTAAATCTGCTTAGCCAAACTAAGTCTTAATCCTTCTCCCTTGCTCTGGTAAGTTTCTCTACTCTGCCTTTCAAGCAGTCTTAGAAGGAAAGGAAAGAGCTCAGGTGAAGCTAGGTGCCTTGGCCAGCAAACCAAGTCTTCTACCAGAATGGCTGACACTGCAATGATGAGGCGGCCCCTGATTGCAGCGGCTGAAACGTTTCAAGGTGGTGGCACGCTGGCTGAACTACTGTCAGCAGCAGCATGCCATGGCATTGGGGAAAGCAGGCCAAGCCTTTAAAGGCTATAGGGGCATTGGCCACAACAGTGCCGCACCTCCACATCCTGCTTCTGGCAAGCTGCCGCAATATGTTTCTTGCGCATGTGCGCAATCAACATAAAAATGGGCAGAGTGGGTGGGTCTAGTGGTTCTTATCTTCCGTCAATTTCTATGTTTCTAGGACAGAGAAGCTCAGATGGGAAAAACCTGATCTTTCTCTCATGGAGTTCATAGCTGTGTTTAAAATGATGACCCTCCCAAGACTTTTGTACTGCCTTAACAGGCTGCCTGTACACATCCCTGATAAAAGCTGGTGCCAAATAGAAAACATCTCCTCCTTCATGTGGGCCAATCAAAGACTAAGGCTTAGTAAAAAGATTTTAAGAATTCCCTACCACAAGAGGTGGATGGAATGTACCACACCTGAAATAGTACCACCTTTCCCATATGATCACCCAGGCTATCCTCTGGCTTAACTGGAACTGCAATAATCCTCCCCTTTGGTTGGAAGCAGAGCAAGCCTTGATGGGCAACATCCCCATAGGCATGGTCTTTTGGGTATCCAAACACAAGGGTAGAACTCTCTCTCCTACTATCCAATACACTCAGTGTATTTAGGGGATGGTTAATGAAACTATGCTCTTGGACTGGGATTACTGTGGGCCCTGACAAACTCATCTGGGGCAACTCCAACATCATTATTGCAGGTAAGTCCTTTTGATGGGAAAACTGGACTAGAAGAGAAATCCAGGGGTGGCACATTTGATACACTCGGACACTGGCATTCTCAAATCTTTCACTCAGCTACAGCAAGACCATCATTTATCTCATTCAGAACACTGGAAATTTCTACAGCTCCAACATGCATCAAAGCACAAATCTGACCAATGTTTTACAATATGCTTAAATGAACATTCCACGTAATAACAAGCTGCATCCAAAATACAAAAAATAGGCATAGCAAAATCTACCAACACGTTCAAACCCTAGACCTACCAAACTGGGATCCACACAGGCTAAAATGGGAGCAGGAGCTTCATATTACCATTAGCCCACAATGCTGGAACAGAAACATAGAAATTGACGGCAGAAGGGGATCGCAAGATCCAACTAGTCTGCTTGACATGATTAACTACCCCTCATCCTTTCTGTGAAATTATACCTTTGTGCCTGTCCCAGGAATTTTTTAACCCATTTACCATTTTGGCCTCCACCACTTCCCAGGGCAGGGAATTCCATGGGCTGACCACCCTCTCAGTGAAAAAGAACTTCCTAGCATTGCTCCTGAATCGCCCACTCTTGAGCCTCATATTGTGTCCTCTAGTTCTGATATATTTCTTCTCCTGAAGGAGCTCCTGTACCCTACCATATTTATACCTTTGATATACTTGAATGTCTCAATCATGTCCCCCCTCTCCCTCCTCTGCTCCAGGAGTACATGCTGAGTTCCCTCAACCTACCATCCAAGATGCTGGGAAATTTCCCATATGGGAACACCGAACATCAGACCCAAAACTGCAACTGATACAAAAGAAAAATTATCGGGCAGATGGCATTGCACCCCTGCTGAATGAGCTAGAATGGGATATCAGAACTCTGATACATGCTGGAGATGCCAGCAGCCTTCGGTTGACACTGCACATATTATCTGGTAATGCAGCTCTATTAATACCTTTTGGCAGTCAGTTGTCAATGTATTAAATACCGTCATTTCTGTCTGGATCCACTTCACTTATCAATTATTAATACTAGGGGACCTGACCCAACTATCATGCACTCCTAACTCCACAAGGAAATTTATTCACCAGTCCCTCATGGAGGTGAAGAGACAAATCTTACCTAAGTGGAAGCAGGTAGACCACCCCCCAAGCTTGAATAATTGGAAACAAGCCTCTCCAAATCTGTCACTTACTTACAGGTCCTCCACCGTAATCAAGGTACATAGGCAAAATTCACAGATGGCTGAGCCCATGGTTGAAATCCAGACTGCAATAGACATGGGCAAGCCCTTCCTATATCAATCAATCAATCAATCAATTAATCAATTTTTATTTTATCAGGTGAAACACCATTGAGTGAAACTCATTTATAAAGTGGACCTGGGCAGCAAAAACAATGCTGATACAAAACAATCTGAGCTAGTACAAAGTCTTAATGATAAACAATAACAACATTACAAACTGGCATACACAAGGATCACAAAATTTATATTTACAATACATTCATATATGAACAGGGCGTATGATGCCCAAGTGCATCAGAGAACATATACATTCATTATTGTATAAAGTGTGGTCAAATATAAGTAAAAAGGTTGAATCACAAGATCAGAGGAAAGAAACATGCACACACAAGGTAGAGAGTAGGAGAGAAAAGGAAGGAATATGAGAAAAAAATGGGGAGTGATTGGAAGAAGTCTTTTAAGGTTTATTAGACAGTGAATGGACAGAGGCAGTATGAGGCATTCTAAGCACACGCAACTGGAAAACTATTAGGAAGTTAGGAGAAGCACTTGCAGGTGTCCCTGACATGTTGTCTGAGTAATGTTTCGAAGGTTGCCATTTTGACAACAGTTAAACACTTCAGGGCTTTTTGAAGGTTGTTCCATAGGGCTGGGGGGGATATGGCTTATAGATGAGCATGTTCTAGATCTAGGAATGTCAAGTAATATGTAGCAGTGTCTCCTTAAAGAATAACTTCCAGGGGTGCTGATTAAGAGGCTAGATATGTATTGAGGGAGCTTTCCAATTAGGGCTCTATAGGTCCATATTGCCACATTTTTTACTCTCCTGGTTTTTAGGGACTGCCAGCCAAGAAGAGCATGAAGGGAGCAGTGGTGAGTCTTGTACGGTGTGCCTGTAATGAATCTTAGTGCCCTATTGTATAGGGTGTCAAGCTTAGCCAATACTGCGCATGGGCCATGATTATACAGAAGGGCGGCATAGTCGGGGGGGGGAGGGATGTGGATTGCACTAATCTTAGCTTAGCTTGCTGGGATAACAAGTTTTTGATTCTGAAGAAAAGTCCTAATATTTGCTTTAACTTGTTAGCCAGTTCCTCTATGTGAACTGTGTAGGAGAGTTTGTGATCAAACCAGAATCCTAAATACTTGAATTTGTCTACTAATTCAATTGGTTGCCTAGGAGGGACGTTATTTGCTGCTGGGCTCCCAATATGGGGAAATTGACAGAATTGAGTTTAGGGGAAAATATCATAGCTTTCATTTTCTTGGCGTTCAGCAAATGTTTGAGATTCAAGAGACTTTGCTGCAATAAGTTGAATTCTTGCTGCAGTGCACTGCAGGCAAGTTCAAGAGAGGGTCTGGCAACATAGATAACAGTATTATCAGCAAATAAGTGAACACTTGCTTGGTTGATACCCACATTAATATTGTTAATATATATTGTGAATAGCAAAGGTCTAATATTGAACTCTGAGGTACACCTATAAGTGTTTTCAGTGGTGACAAATCCCCTTGTGCCTTGATTTGCTGTTGCCTACCTATAAGGTAACATGTAAACCATTTGACAGCAGTGACATCCAGGCCAATAGCTTGCAGTATGGTCAGCAGTAGGTCATGGTTTACTGAGTCAAATGCCTTGCTTAGGTCGAGGAATAAGGTGCTCACATAAAGTTTAGAGTCGAGTGCCAAATGACAGTCATTTGTTACTTTGGCTAAAGCAGATATCATGCTGTGTTTTTTTCTGAAACCAGACTGAAGGGGGTTAAGCATATCAAATGAGTCTAAATAGATTCTGATCTGTGTGTTGACTAGTTTTTCAAGGAGTTTAGATAGAATGGGTAAGAGAGATAGAGGTCTGTAATTATGGAGATCATTCAGATCTTTTGGGGTTGGGGTGGGTGGTCTCCGTTATGAGCTAAGAAAGTCCGTACTCATCACAGAGATTTTTTAGTGGTTTAGAACAGTTGGAGTGCCAATCTAGATTTAGATCTCCCATGATAATTACCTCACAGGACTGCACATCTAAGAGTTTGCATAGATAGTTCAAAAGCTCAAAACCCCCTGAGGGAGGTCTGTAGCAACCAATGATACATAAGGATTCGGAAGATGGTAATAGAACTTTTATAGAGATGCTTTTGAACTCTTTTGGGATAGAGATAGAATCAATGAGGGTGACTGAGAACTTCTTTCTCACATAAATTGCACCCCCCCAGAGGATCAGTCTGCCTGGTACACATTATTGGTGGGAAAGTTAATTTCATGGTCGGGGTGGAAATTCTTAATCAGGTTTTGGATACTACTAAAATGTCTGGTTCCATGTGAGAAATCCAGGCTTGGACAGAGTCCAGTTTTCATACAAGATTACAGGCATTTATGTGCAGGAAGGTCATACCTTTTAGCTGCTCTAGATCAGAGGATGCTGAGTTGGGTGAAGGGAGACCGGGGTTTAGTTCCACATTTCCAGAACATAGTAATAGTATACGGAATGCTTTCTTGAGTGCACCTAGTAGGAGTTTTAGGGTCAAAGTACCACTGCAGTGTGTGGGGGAGGTAGATGAAATGCCGCAGTCAGTGAATTTGTATGAGGCCAAGGTGAAGTGTATAGCCACCCATACGGAGAGGATTAACATAGTGGGAATGGAGGGGGTGTGGCTTACAGAGGGGGTGCTCTTCTTTCCTGCATATGGGTGCCTATATAGCCATTAGTATATGCAGATACCTCAAGGTAGGTAGGGTGCACCGGCATACTTAATACGTGATGGGGTTCAGAAGTGTAATGGAGGTCATTCTCTGGATAGACCAGCGAACTATAATATGTCTACTGACAGCATTATTCTTCACCTGCAGTGAGATGCTATGACAACAGACCCCTTAGACTGACAGAAAATTCTACTCCTCACATCCCAGTTTTCATACATTCCCCTCTTGGATAGTGTAGCCTGTTTCCCTGTTGGCTAAATATTTGAGATCATAATTTAGCGATTATGGATGTACCTTTGGTAATATTAATGTTACGTAGTACATTACATCTAGTTGTGCCCATTAATACAAAGTAGTGCTGGTTTAGATTTTTCTTTATGGGCCTCTTAATTATGATAGGGATGCGGTAGTGCCCCTGTAGCTAGGGTTGAGTCAGTAGTTCAATGTTAAACCCATTTTTCCCCCCTTAAAACTTTGACAAAATAGCACAAAATTTGGCATTGGCGTTCAGGCAGGCAGAGTTGCAAAATTGGAGAAGTTTCGTTATAGCATCTTGTACATTTGAGTGTCAAAAAAGTAAAAAACAAAACTACATTTCCCCTATACTTAACATTGGATATTTTTACTCCCACCTGTAGCCTAGACAGTATGGAATTTCTTCATGAAATTGTCAGGGATTATGGGGCCTGTGCCAAGGGTGTGCCTTTGGATGGTTTGGTGAAAAAATAGTATACCATTTTGAAATTATAACAATTTTTGGGATAATGTTCAAGTTCAATTGATAACAAAAAAACAGTCTGATAGATAAAAAAAGTTTGTAAGGGTTAACAGGTCATGATTTACTGTTTTTGTGCAGAGAAATAATGATCGCGAAAGGTACAAAAAAACATATTGCTAGTGGTTGTTTGCATGATTTATTTGCCATGGGGGAAAAACACTTGAGATGGCTGCCATTTTATTTTTACTGTTTTAAACTTATAAACAGTAAAAGTATAATCAGATTATAATGTATGGTAGAATGCTGTTACGTATAAAAATCTATACAAGCTCAGAAGTTGTTATGCTGCAGTAGCTTGTTGTTATGCTGCACCACGAACGTAGCTACTGCAGCATAACAGATTAGAATCTTGTCAGAAATGCTCACGGTGCCAACCCACTCTCCGACCTGTCCAACTTTAAGCTGTTCCGCGACAACTGTAATTTTCAACAAGGTGCTGTAAACGTTAAAATAATAAATTACCGGGCATGATAAGAAGCTGGAGGGGGTAGATTCAGGAGAGATGTGAGGAAGTACTTCTTCACAGAAAGAGTGGCAGATTCCTGGAACAGTCTTCCAGCAGAGGTGGTGGGGTGTAAACAGTGGTGGGGTTCAGGAATGTATGGGATAGGCATAAAGGAATCTTAGGGAAAGAGAAGTTTAGGGGGTGAATGGGCCAGAGATCAAATAGGATCTGATGTGATACTATATGCAGGGAAACACGGGCTGACTAGGTGGGCCAAGCAATCCTTATCTACTAGCAAATTTTATATTTCTATGGTATACACTCAGAATGGTTCACTGTAACATGGTACACACAAAACCATGACTGGGACGTAAACATACCAGGATACACTATCTACAGGAGGGACAGGGAGGGTAAAAGAGGGGGAGGAGTAGTTCTTTACATAAGGAAGGAATAAAAGCAACAGAACAAAAGGGTAAACAGGGAGGAGAAGAAGCACCGGGTAAATTTGAGACAGGCAATGGCACCACAATCCGCAACAGGGTTAGATACAGACTCTCTCAGGGGAGGAAATGGACAAGGAAATGATAGAAACTATACTTAGAATGGCAGAAAAGGGAGATATTGCTGATGGGTGATCTGAATATGCCAGATGTTAACTGGAGTGCAGTTGAGCTGCCACTCAAGAGTGCAGTTATTCCAGATGCCCCACAGGAGCATGCCTTAGACAACTAGGGTACTGGAGCCCACTGAGAGGAGCAATATTAGACTTGATACTCTCAAATGGAGATGGAGAGAGGATCACAGATGTAGAAGTGGGTAGCCATCTGGGAACTCAGCTAACCATCGAACAGTATGGTTCACAATAAACACAGCAATAGAGTCAAGTCTACAAAGACAAAAGTACTGCACTTTAGGAGGGCTGACTTTGCCAAAATGGGTGAGTGCCTAAGGAATGCACTAGCAAATGGGCGGGAAGGAGGGTGGAAGAACATGGGGAATAAAACTTCCATCACAGAGGTAACGAGCCTTGTGTGAAGCAAATAAACAAACAAGACGATGTAAGAAACCACTATGGTTCTCAAAGGAAGTGGCAGTGAAGGTTCAAGAGAAAAGAAAGCATTCAGGAAGTACAAGGAATCGTCAGCAGGAGCAGGACAGAGAACTGTTTCAGTTAAAGCAAAAGGAGGCTGGGAAGGCAGTCAGAACAGCAAAGGCCCAAACTGAGGAAAAGATAGCCAACTCAGTTAAGAAGGGGATAAACTTTTATAGGTACATCAGGGAGCAAAGGAAGACCAAGGAGGGATAGTGAGGCTTAATAAAGGGGAGGAGGTGGGCAGAGGAGAATGTGAAAAGGCAGAGATACTAAACAAATATTTTCCTCAGTATTTACAAAGGAAGAGGGAGGTACATAAAACAAACAGTAGTAACACTCTGGATACAGAAGTTGATACCAGCCCATTTACAGAAGAAAGGGTTCTGAAAGAACTCTTAAAACTGAAGGTGGACAAAGCAATGGGGCCTGATGGGATTCATCCCAGAATTCTAAAAGAACTAAGGGTAGAACTAGTGACACCACTGACTACCCTCTTTAACAAATCATGGAGGATGGGGTGGTACCCGAGGACTGGAGGAGGGCAGATGTGATTCCCTTCACAAAAGTGGGAGCAAGGCAGAAGCAGGAAACTATAGACCTGTTAGTTTAACCTCAGTGATAGGGAAAATGATGGAATCACTTCTAAAGGAAAGAATTGTCGAGTATCTAGAGGCCAGAGGGCACAGGACCCTAGGCAGCATGGATTCACAGCGGAAGGTCATGCCAGACGAATCTGATAGATTTCTTTGACTGGGTGACCAAAGTAGTAGATCAGGGAGGGCTGTGGACATGGCCTACCTAGACTTTAGCAAGGCATTTGACACAGTCCCACACAAAAGATTAATATATAAGTTAGCCAGCCTGGGAGTGGGTCCCAAGATGACAGCCTGTAAAGAATTGGCTGGAGAATAGGACACAGAGAGTAATAGTAAATGGAGTCCACTCAGAAGAAAGGAGGGTTACTAGCGGGCACCGCAGAGGGTTCAGATAGGACTAGTCCTCTCAATGTCTTTATGTTACATTGCAGAAGGACTGGAAGGAAAGTATGTCTCTTTGCAGATGACACTAAGATCTGCAACAGAGTTGATGCACAGGTGGGTGGAAAGGATGAGAAGGGACTTGGCAAGGTTAGAGGAATGGTCAAATGTATGGCAGCTAGATTCAATGCTAAGAATTGCAAAGGTACGCACCTGGGAAACAAAACCCAGGGAAGAGTACACAATGGGGGGTGAGATACTAACAACAACAAAATGGAAAGGGACCTGGGGTAGTCATATCAGATGACCTAAAAGGTGGGCAAGCAATGTGAGAAGGCAGCAAGGAGGGCTGGGGGATACTGGGATGGCATAGGGAGAGGCATCACCAGTAGAAAACAGGAAGTTATTATCCCTCTGTACAGACAGCTGGTGAGACCCCATCTGGAGTACTGTGTGCAGTTCTGGAGACCCAATCTCCGCAAAGACATAGACAGGATGGAAGCTGTCCAGAGGACGGCAATCTAAAATGGTGCAGGGTCTGCACCAGAAGACATATGAAGAGAGACTTAAGGAGCTTAATATGTATAGCCTCGAGGAAAGGAGGGAGAGGGGGACATGATAGAAACTTTCAAGTACCTCAAGGGAATCAACAAAGTCCAAGAGGGTAGCATCTTTCAAAAAAAGAGGTGTGCAAGAACAAGAGGGCACAATTTGAAGATAGAGCGGGGCGGCTCAGAGGTAATTTAAGGAAGTATTTTTCACAGAGAGGGTTGTGATGCATGGGAATGGCCTTGGGAGGAGGTGTGGAGTCAAAATCAGTGGTGGAATTCAAGCATGCATGGGATAGTTATAAGGCAATTCTGGGGGGTTGGGGTAGGAAGAAGTAGGCTGCTGGTTAACTAGGATCTGCAGCTTATCCAGTAGGTAGGGAAATGGGCAGACTGGGTGGGCCAAGCGGTCCTTATCTGCCATCAAATTCTATGTTTCTATGTTTCTGTAATCCACATAGGCATGAAAGGGTGTCTCTGTTAAGATTTGCTTTAGCTGGTCAAAGGTGCTTTACTGTGCTGCGGTCCACTTCACTGGCATGTTACAAGTTACTCTCTAGTTTTTGGTTCCCCTTAAGAGTTTATGTAATGGAATGGTAATCTTGGAGAAGTCCTTTATAAATCTCCCGTAGTAACCTATGCATCCAAAAATTTCCTCACATCAGGCCCTATGCACAAAGCCTACACGTTGCGTATCTGAGGTGTGTAGGCAAACCTACATGCAAATACTGCACAGCGAGGGTGCGGCGGCATTCACTATCAGTGTGCCAGTGAGTTGCACATAGAATCACCAGGCTTATTGTGCCACTCCATACCAGGGGTGGGCCAAGGGTATGTCAGGGCATGCCCATACTCCATGTGATGCACAAAGGTGTGGCATGCCACACACTGAGGCATGGGAGTTATGGCAGGGGGGAACCTGCTGTATGTGCTACATGTGCATCCCACACACACACACACACACATAGGTTTACAAATGGCAGGGCCGACTAGTAATGTCCCTTATTGGTGCATGCCTATAGGATCCACAGTGCATGCCACCCAACAGTCCCAGAGTAGCAGAGATATTCCAGAGTGTACTGTGGAAATATCCACAGCCCCTCTCACATATGACATGTATGCCACATGGAGAAGTATAGATGCCCTGTTTACAGTACGTCAACCAGGTATTATACAGTGTGGTTTGCAATGGTGTACATCTATGTATATGATGCAGTGGTCTGTATACAGCATCCGGTGCCACTACTTCTATGTCCCTCACATGTGTCTCTTTGTATGGGCAGTCATCCCTGATGTCCAATGCAATGGTCCTGGCTGTGGTTCACAAGGTATGTCACGGTGGCTGGGCCATTAGCAGGGCAGGTAACTGGCCATCCTTAGGGTGGGATGGTATAGGGCAGCGTGTGGTGACATGGGGCAGTCACATCCATGATATTCAGGCAAGTGGTCCACGAATTCCCAGCAGCCACATTATGCTCATATGCCTGACATACCCCCAAACCCCATGCCTCATGAGTCAGGGACAGGGCAGTACAGCATCTGGGCCATAGACCCCACTGTAGGGACACCTTAAACACATCCATACCAGTCCTGCTGCCAGCCGAGTACATGAGGGGCTCTGCGTATGATGCAAGTGCTGTTTTGGACCATGTCTGTAACTGCACAGGTTGCCAGTATCTAGTGTGTGTGCTCCCCACTCATTTGTCAGGCAATCAACCTTTATGAGGGGGTAGGGGCATGGTGGAAGCACAGTAAGGGACGTCCCTGCACAGTAGGTGCTGTTGTGCGGTATGCTGCCCAGTGTCAGTGTGGCACCACCGGTAAGGTGTGGCATGTGCCATTTCACTAGGATGGCATGCCAGTGCCACAGATTCCTCCATCCACCCATACAATATGGCACTACTGTACTCTTCCAGTCCTGGCTGCATGGCCATATGTATACCCTTACTGCTTATGGTTGCCAATTGTGTCCCTATATGTCTGTGGAGTCCTGCGCCTTCCCATGCACCCCAGCATGGGTGCATAATGGATCCACTCAGGGACCCAGGACAGGCATCTGATTGGTTGTCCACCTGTGTCCTGCACTCCACCCCCATGCAGCCCTAAGCCAGTGATGTGCAGCTGTGCTCTTGGGGGGGGGGTTCGTGGACAGGTGGCTGGCATTACTGAATACCAATTGGTGCGTACCTGTCTACGGGTGTGGAGCTGCAAAGGCAGGATACAGGTTTATCATGTGTACCTTACGCACTTTAGTTCATATGGCCCAGTATGAATAATTTTTAGGCCATTCTTATACTGCTTGAATCTTTTCAAGGTCTGGTAATACTCCTGCAGAAGCAATGTTATGTCCTATATAGTTGATTCAATCCTTTAATAAGTAGCACTTAGAAGGTTTAATCTTCAGACCGTAAGCTGCCAGTGACTCAAAGTCGCTCAAAGACTATTTCCAAGTGGTATAGATGCTCCTGGCATGTTTGTGAGCAGATGATGATGTCATCCAAATACAACAATACTATCTTAAAGTTTTTGCTGCCTAGACAGTGTGGTTTGAGTCTCTGAAAATGCACCAGATATATTTCATAATCCAAATGGCATTCTAGTGAATTTGAATAGCCCCATGGGTGTTATGAAAGCTGTTTTCTCCTGGTCGGCTGCAGCAATTGACACTTATCAGTATC
Source organism: Neoceratodus forsteri (assembly GCA_016271365.2). Lineage (NCBI taxonomy): Eukaryota > Metazoa > Chordata > Ceratodontiformes > Ceratodontidae > Neoceratodus > Neoceratodus forsteri. The sequence goes on from CM057455.1 coordinate 408,569,637, forward strand.
TACTGGCTAAATCAAGTGTCAAGAATAGTGACGATGACTACAAGGCACTAAGTGAATCCTTGATTCTGGGGAGTGGCTAGTCATCCTTGTGGGTCACCTGGTTCAGTTTTCTGTAATCAACACAAAATCTCACCTTTCTGTCTTTCTACTTAACCAAAACAATGGGCACCATCTATGAGTTGTGACTTTCCTGAATGACCTTGGTATCCAGCACCTCTTTGAACATTTCCTTCATTGGCTGATACTGTACATGGCAGGAAGAATTTGCCTGAAACTTGCTCGGACTGGTGGGTAGGCAGCAGTCAGAGTGTAATGTTGCACTCTCAGTACATCCAATGTCAAGAGAGTGCTGAGAGAAAGCACCTTGATGTCTATTGTTCAGCTCCAACAACTCTTACTTTTGGGCCTCTGTAGTATTGTCTGTACCTAGATCAGTCTCCTTCATCAATGCCTCCGTGGTATTAGCGATGGAAATTTCTATGGCTATGGCAGAAAAATTAGCATCTGGGGCATCTGTATGGAATCTGAGACTTGCTTCTACTATGTCATCTGGTTCCACTTGCAACAACCAAGAGGCTGGTGTCTGTACAGCCTTATTGCAGTAGCTCCACAGCTGAGCACCCTCACTGGTACTTGTGCCTTTTGACCATCACTAGACTTTGTGCAACAATCACTGGTCTGTCTTTTGAGCTTAAGCACAGTTCCAGCAGTGACATATAATCCTATCCTTGGATTCACACTTTTGCCTTACACAAGAGTACCATCTCTGTTCCTGGGTCCAGTAGTACTGCCTGTCTGTCCGCAGTTCGCACCTTGCCAATCTCTCCTTCCTCATTCACAAACTGCCGATGGCTCTGGATCAGTTTGATAGTCTGCTGCCATGCTCGTCTCTTTGTCTTGAGTAACTGGGTCTCTTGCTATTTCAGGGCTATCACAAGTTCTTTGTAACAGAGTTGGAGGAAATTTATTCCCATAATGACAGGCGATAGGTTTTCAGTTGAGGCATCACTAACAATACATCTTTGATCCTGGTATGCGGTGTCTCCCAGTCAAATGCTAGCATCCAGATATCCCACATAAGGGATTGTGACAACATTATTTGCAATTAAGTTGATCCATTTTCGTGGTGGCTTCTGAAGCTGAGTACCAGGTCAATGCCTGGAAAAATGCTTGCTTTGAATGGTTGTAACTTGTGAACTAATGTCCCAAGAGCACATGGAATTCTATTCAATTTATTTTCACAGGGAATATCATACATCTTCCCACAAAATTGTGTCTGTGAGGACATGTTGGACCTAGCTCTGTTCTGTCCAAGGGTCATTCCTTTGCTTCGGGGACTCCCTGTTTAAACTCATCATGGTCAGCCTCTGGCTACATCTCCGTGCAACATGACCACTGACTCCACATTGCCTTTATATGGGGTTTCCCTAAGCATCAAAATAGTCACTGGGCTGCCTTTCATAGCCCCACCTCCACTGAAGCATACTGTCAATATTCTCCTTGCCTGTTAGGTCCAGGATCTGCTACTGTCCTCCAACCATCTTTCAGAGTTCTCACCTCATGACATATGTCAGTCATCTTTTTAGTCAGCTCAGCTAGATGTTTCTGCACCACTCAAGTCACACTGGAGGTACAGGATTCATCTCACCATATGGATCTCTCTGATGTCTGGACCATATTGTGGACAGCATACTCATCTTGAGTATGTTCCCATTCCAGGCTGTAGCATTTGTGAACCTGAGGGAAGCAAGTAGGTCCAATTCCAAACCCTTCACTGTGATTCCGATGCAAGACATCTTTGGACAAGGGATTTCCAAGCTACATCAGGGTGATATCCCTACATACTGCTGACAAACAGCTGTTTCTCCATCCAGTCATCCAGTTCCAAATACCTGTATTGCCTTTACAGTCCAAAAAGGTTTCATCTGGGGTTTTCAGGTGAACTATCCTAAATTTTCTTTTCAGTGTATCTCTGCAAACTCCTTCAATAAACTTATCAGTCAGCACCTTGTCAGGATCCCACACATCTCTAGGGTCCAGACATTCAATAGGCCTCTTGCACACTCCCACAAGTTCTCTCTAGGTCCTGGCAAAGAAATGCATTTTTAATTATGGTAACATCCAGGTGTCAAAGGTGATTCCCAATTTCATCAGGATTTGCTCAGCCATGGTCTTCTCTTCTCTTCTTTGGGCTATGAGACCACTTCAGTGTGCTGTTCCTTCCGACTATCCAATAGGAATTTAAAACTTTTGGTGTTCTGGTATTTTGTACAACCTGAACATGGCCTGCAACTTTGCTCTGAACTCTTGCAGGCCGCTGAAAGTGGAATCTGTCAGTTCTCCAATGTATGTAGATAACCATAGGGTGCCAAATTATTAAGGCATCATGAGAGGTGACATCTGAGTACTAGGATGTCTTCCCCCATCCTTCTGGCGGAACCACTTGAAGTTTCTAGTAAAAATGGCATTATGATGGAAGTGTGTACTGCTTTGGACTCCTTGACTTTCAACTATCTTGCCAAAAACATCAGGTTTCCCCAATTGCAGCTGGCACACATCTTATGCCACCATCAAAGGGCCACGGGTTCCTTCTTGTTCACACAGACCTTATGTACGCCTAATTTGCAAGTTGAAGCAGTCATGACTTCAGATGCAGTTTAAAGATGTGATTGTACAGAAGAGTGCAGGTATCATGACGCAGCACAAATGAACTGAACCACTGGAAGGATGGTCATTATAAGAAACTGTACTTTAAGGAAATTGCAAGGATTCTGGATTTCTATAAAATTGCTATACTTAAAACAATTGCAAAGATTTCAGACTCTATGATTTTTGTGAAATTCTAAAGCTCTGTGGAAACTGCAATAATTCTGAAGCTCTGTGACAATTGCAGAATTCTAAAGCTCTATTGCCCTGGCCAGGGGTAGCCCAAAATAGTAGTCTCATTAACCTTTGTTGCAGCTGTGAATGGTGACCTGCAGGTAAGTACTACAAACAATGGGGTGTACAAAAGAAAGGAATTTCCAGGGCACAAATGCACCAGAGTGAATTGATGAAAGGTGTCTCCAGAAGGGACAAAACTTTACTTTTGCTTTCAAAAATGGGGACCATCAAAGGATGCACATTCTTGTCCCCTGGGCTGAAGAATTTAACTGTCTGAGAAAGGACGTGTCAGACCACAAGGCTAAAGGAACTTCAACTTTTGTATAAGCAGATAGGTCATGGCAAGCTGCTGATCAATGCACAACAATTGGATTCTTCCACAAGACCCTCTGGGTATTGATAGGGAGGCTGAGGCAGCTCACTGAACAGGATTGCAATGAGCACACAAGGATTTATAATCTGGGTATCCTAAGCATTCATCATTCCTAAGTCTAGATGCTTTTGTCATTCCTGGGTCTGGCCATTTTTGTCACTCCAAGGTCTGTTCACATTTGCCGATCCTGGAAAAAGAAAAATCCCTCCCCATTGTGCTTCAGTATCCTTAACTATTGAGCCGGTATGGATCCTAGACTTCCTTCACTTCAATAATAGGGTAGGGATGTAGCTTAACCTAATAACTCAAAGGGCCTGATCTTACTAACCCCTAACTCTGGCTTTGGTCGACCACACCAAATTGCAGTACAAAATGTGTTGGGTATCACCAGCTGATGGACAGGAAGACTCTCTACTGGGTGTGACACTGGAGAATTTTGTAGGTCATTAATAAAGGCATCTGCTTGCTGTGCAGCACGAACATATTAGTCAAGATGGGAATGATAGAAGGTTGGGTACTGAAATTACATACTGCTAGGTAGTCTGTTCAGGTACTACACACTTTAAACAGTTGAGAGTTTTTTTTGTATTTATTTGTGCACCCTCCTCCATGCCTGGGTCTTTGTGGTGGGTGTACCTGCTGCTCCAGTTCCCCACCTGGGGTTCCATCATTGGTGGCAGTGAATTTTTTTTTTTTATTGTGGTCCCCCCAGCCCCAAGCATGGCCACAGTAGTGAAGCCAATGGCTGAGCAGTGCACGCTTTTGCATGCTGCATGCCAGGCACCCGCTCTGCCTCCACCCCCCCGATGTGCAGGTCCAGTGTGCCAACATCCAGTTACCGCTAGGTGTCAACCAAACGTTGGTCACTGATCCCACCTCTCCCCGGGAGAGGAGAGCTGTCCTCCTGATGCTCGATCCACTCCCTTCCCGGCTGACCCCCGGCCACTCGCTCGTACCTCAAACATGGGTCGATGGCATGACAGGATGTAAGGCATTAATGCCTCAACCTTCCATGCCACCAGGCTGGCATAAACAGTTGTTTTAGATTGAACAAGATGCCTCTAGGTTTAAATAGTCCATTTGCAGACAGAGTACAACAAAGGATTGGCAGTTTGTTTGCAAAATGGGCACAGCACAGGACTGGCAGTTCATTTGCAAACAGGTCACAAAGATTGGCAGTTAATTTGTGTAACGTCCCCCCCTCCAATTTAGGGGCTTACCTTTGGCCTACAGCTCCTGTTTCTGCCTTCTTCCAGTGCCTCCTTAAATGCCTGCCATTTTTTTTCCTAGTCCCCCAGTCCTTCTGTGCCATGGTTATCCCCCAAATGTAGCCCCATATGTAATTCCAGCCCAGCTGGGCTCCAAAAACTCTGATGTGCCTCCCCGCTACTTGTTTTCAGCACCCCCAGTGCCGCAGAGATCACGCATAAGCAAGGCTGCACCTTTGATCTCCCGACCGCTTAATTTGCGGTCCAGCAGGACAGTGTTCAGAGGTCCCGGTGTCTCTGTCTGCCAAAGTGGGACCTGGTGACCACAGCAAGGACCAGGAGAGACCATTTTCTATTTAAATAATTGAAGAAAACCATGAAGCATTAAGATTGGGGCTCATGGATATTAATGAGCCAGAGCCCTGATCCCTTATGAATATTCATGAGGGTTCTGTCTGCCCTCAGGGAAGCAGTGTTTCGGCGACTGCCAAAAAGAAAAGGAAATAAATAAATAGTGCAAATACTGTGTTAGATATTTGAGGGCAAATGTGTAAAGGGAAAATGTTTGAAATAAATGTATAAAAAAATACTGGCTGCATCAGAATATGTTGGGACTCAGAATGACAGCCTGCCTGCTGCAAGAGGGGGTTACAAAATATTTTTTATTTATTTAGTGATTCGGAAAAGATCTCTGAGTGCAAGCTCTTTTACAAAGGTTCCACGTCATAGATTGCAAAACAAAGTACAATAGGAGAAAGCAAAGATACATTACAAGGAACGATACAGTTGGATTCAGAACTTACAGAATAACTCAAAACATAGGTACAAGTTAAAATAACAAGAAAAACACTTTATGAGGGTTGGGGGGATAAGCAACCACAAAGTGCCTTGTCAGTAGTTCAGAGGGGCGGTGATAGCTGGCAGTGGGGTGAAGAAAGGAGGTACGAGAGAGAGGTATGTACTGTAGTGGAGGTGAAGGGTGGGAGAAGAAGGGCGATAAGGTATAGGGAGAAATGGTGGGGTGAGGGGAGGCTGAGCGGAGAAGACGTGCTAGAGTAAATGGTGGGGTGTGAGGGGGGCATGGTCAGGTAGCCTGCATTAGTAGTGACTGTAATGGAAACTCACGGGACTGTGAGTTGGGGGAGGGGGGAGGGGGGTGGTGGGTGCCAAAGGAGCATGATGTAAACTGATTGCTGAGATAAATATTGGCAGCAGTGACAGGCAAATGGACTGAGAGAAATGCAAAAGCTGGGCAGCGACAGATATACATATGGCTACTGAACTGTGGGACAATGGGCAAATTGAATAATTATTCTGACTGCACCAGGACTTTATTTGGAACTGTGTTAATTCTGCTTAAGGGACTGTGTGTTAAGCAGCCATTACTGAACAGCAACAGCCAATCCAGGACGTGTGGGACTTTTGCCAAAGCTCATGGGAAACTTCCAAGTGCTTATGGGGAACTGCAGGGACCTACATTCAGGCGCTAAAACAGCAAACCAACTGTGCATCGAGGAAGCTTAATGAATAATTAATTTTTGTGATTGACAATCCTCCCAGCCAATCAGAGCCAAAGCAACCAATAGCTTGAGCCAATAGGGAGCCACAGGAGAGCCCCATAAAAGACTATTTCAGCAGATTTTTCAGATTCGAGCAGGACTCGTTCCCCATGGGGGTTGGGGCTCAGGCCCCAAGCAATGCAAATGGGCCCGGTGATCCAGTGTAAGCCTCTCCACAAAGGAGGGGTTTTGTTCTTCTTTGCCAGAAAAGTTGAAGTAGTTTAGTTTAAAGCAAAACCTGTTAGCCTGGGGGTTGCCAGAAAATGTCCTCCAGGGGCTAACCAATCCCTTCCACATTTGGGAAAAACATGGGACCTGCAACTTGATGACAAGCCAGCTGTGAGATAACTGAACCTGCCTCAGTGGTGAGAGAACTGAAGACTTCAGGAACCTTTGATGACAGAAAGCCATTTCGTAAGGAGCCTGAGTGAGTAATCTTGTGCCCCCTGGTGCAAGTAAAGAAAAAGCTCACTGGGGCTGTCAATGCCCTAGAGACTTGTTAACTGTTGGGAACTGTTCGTTTGGCCTGCACCCTGCATTTTGCTGCATTTAATCATTGCCCAGTGCGGGTGAACCTATATGCGTTAAGGGGCCCAGAGTAGTCCAGATTATATAAATGTGACGAAATGTGTTTAAATTGCTAAAGTGCCTACAGGACTGGAAAGGGAGCACTCAGATCTGGGGCTCATCCTAACTTTGCCTGGGAGGTCCAGCATTTTGTTCATTTATTGTCAAGATGTCCTGTGGAAACTATAAATCTCAGCCACTTGCCACATGGGACTGAGACATCAAGTTGGAGTTTGCAAGAGCTGCAGTAATTGCTCAGATTGCTAAAGTGAAAGAAATGCTATTAATAAAAGCAATTTTGTTCGGATATGGGACTTTGAGAACCGGGTCACCCTAACCCTAGGGAACAAGTACCCATTAAAAGATTTAAGTTGGAAAGGACCATGGTGGCCAGGCTGGCCCATGGTTGAAGAATTTTAAGTATTAAATGTGCTGAATGTGTTTGAATTATAAATGTGCTGAATGTGCCAGAATTATAAATGTGCTGGATGTTCAGGGAATGTAAAAAGTGTTAAATTAAAGGTAACCGGCTGGTTACAGCTCAGGTGCTTTAGCTCAGAAAAAGAAGCAAACATTTCAACATGCAGGGCACCCCCGCATAAGCCTCAGAAAGTGTAAATAATTCAAGTGTTTAATGTCTTTCAAGTCCAAGCTTCAATCTGCTTAATTTAGTCGGCCAACGTACAACTGCACCATTCCTCAGGCCTGCACCTTTAACTGTACTTTGGTTACTGGGTAGCCAGGTTTGGGGTTGGGATTGCAGGGTCTCATGCCAAGTGTTGGGGACTGGTACCTGTGTGGGCAAAACAAATGTTTTTCTGTGTCATCTGATTATGCAGTTTAGATAGATACTGGGGGCTCTGGTCATCTCATAGGTTGGTACATTGTGATTTCTGTGTGATTTGGGAATGCAGCTCATCTACCCAGCTGGAGGGTTTCACCAGCAAAAACCAAATTTTCTAATCTATTGTATATATTGTAAATGCATAACTTCTACTCCTTTCTTCGCCCATTCCTAAACCCCGTCTCCCTTTAAATAAATTGTTCAGTGTTGTTTTTGCAGATACCTGTGTCGTGAGGATATTTTTAGGATCAAGTCAATAAATGGTAACTGTATTAAAATGTGGGGAAATGTTATCAGGCCATGTGTTGGGGTGGTTTATGGTTAATGTGGGTGGTACAGCATCCCAGGGGATTGTACCAGGTTCCATGCTAGACAACTTAAAGCTAAACTCTGGGTGGAGGCACCATGTCAATTGTAATATCTAGGATAAGAACCAGTTTAAAGTAGATCTTGGGAACCCAGGACCCTCAGCCTTGTTAATGGTCACCAGGGCAAGGGTTGTAACTCTAGGGATAGAGCAGCCTAGGGGTTACATTTGCAGAATGGTAACACAGGTTTAAGCAGTTTGTCCTGTAACAGGGTAACACAGGCTTAGTTCAAGGGGCAATCTCGCTGGGAAAATGCTGTTACTTCAAATGCAGTTCTATGGGCAGACATTCAAATCAAGTAAGTAACTAAGTAAAACTTTGTTTATATAGTGCCTTTCCAAAGCCAAGGCACTGTACATAAATACAATATATAAACATAGAAAGATAAAACATCAAATATAACAACTGATTACAAATCATCAGGTAAGACCAATTTAAAGATATGTTTTCAGCATGGATTTAAAACTCTCGATGGTCAGGCAGTCTCTTAATCGACGAGGTAGAGAATTCCACAGGGAAGATGCTGCAAAACAAAAAGCATGAGCACCAGAAGATTTTAACCGAACCCTGGGAATCTCTAGCAATCCCTCGTCGGCTGAATGGAGAGGGCGAGAGGGGCAGTAGGGAGTCAGAAGATCTTTCAGGTAGCCAGGTCCCTGATCATGTAGGGCTTTAAAGGTTAATAAACCAACCTTATAGGTGATCTACCACTGGACAGGCAGTCAGTGCAGTCTGGGTAGCACAGGCGTAATATGACTGGACCTTGATGTACTGGTCAACAGTCTGGTTGTAGCATTCTTCACTAGCTGCAAGCAGCGGATATCAACCCCAGGAAGCCCTAGGTAGAGGGCATTGCAGTAGTAGAGAGGCGGGTGGTGATGAAGGCATGAATCAAAGTTGGAAGGTCCTCCTGCAGAAACAGGTGTTTCACCTAAGCGATATTCCTCAGATGGTAAAAAGAGGATTTAACCACGGCCAACACCCGAGATTTCAGAGTGAAACCATTGTCAAAAGTAATGCCTAGATTGCGCACCCAATCTGAGGTAGTGAGCTGAACACCATCAAGCCACAGGCCTGACACCTGCCTGGAAGCACCAAAGGAGGTCGACAGTGAAAATGCCGACCTCCCCCACAGTGATGGCACAATACCGACGTCGGTATTGTGCCACCCATGCAGCAAGTGTTTTGTGTGGGGGGCTGTGCACCCCACACCCACCATGCAAGGGGCTCTGCCCCCCTGCACCCCCCAGACTTTAGGATTATCAGCTCCAGGTCAGAGTTGGTCTGGGGGAGGGGCAGAACACTGGCAGAAAGCAAAGCACCAAAAAAGGACCATTACAGCGACTGTCGCCATAATGGTCTTTTTGTGTGTTTCGCCATCAGGGTGTCGTCCTGAAGGGGTGCACCGCACCTGCCCAGCCCTAAAACCCACCCCTGGATGACCTGGGTCCACTACCAACACTTTAGTCTTGTCCAGATTCAGTCTCAGCGAGCTGGTGCTCATCCCAATCCTTGATCTCAGCGAGACAATTAGTTAGCACAGAAACTGCATCAACCTGTCCGGGCAGAAAGGACATATACAGTTGAGTATCATCTGCATAGCAGTGAAAACTCAAACTGTATCACCTGATGATAGCTCCCAGTTGTAGCAGATACACTGCAAATAACATGGGTGCCAATATGGAGTCCTGCGGGACCCCACAGGACAGAGGCAGGGCATCAGAGGAATAAATCCCAGTGACCACCCTCTGAGACCTGCCCATGAGGAAAGACCAAAACCATTCCAGGACTGTCTCTAACAGCCTACACAGAAGCCACAGGGACTCCAAAAGTACACCATGGTCTACAGTATCAAATGCCACAGAGAGATCAAGAAGGACCAAGATGATACAAGCCTTTTGATCCCTCGCCACTAGGAGGTCATTCAATACTCGGACAAGTGCAGTCTCAGTGCTATGTCACTTCCTGAAACCAGACTGGAGAGCTTCATAGACACTGTGGGTCACAAGATGGTCACCCAGTTATAATGCAATCACCTTCTCAATAACCTTACCCACAAAGGGCAGTTTAGAGATAGGCCAGTAGTTAGCTGGACAGTCAGGATCCAAGGAGAGTTTTTTCAGGAGTGGTCGTATGACCTCCTCCTTTAGGGGATCAGGAAAGACTCCCTCTCCAAGGAACTCCAGACAATTTCAGCTAGGATCGGGCAGATAACATCTACACACCCCACTAACAGGGGAGTAGGGCCAGGATCCAAACTACAACTGGTTGGGCTCAACGTCTGGACGATCTTCACAATGTCCATGAATTCTGGCCAGCTAAAGTCCGTCCAGACAGACCAAATGCTCCCCACCTCCCACTGACCTCCACATCCCCTCACAGGGAGAGCAGGGCTGATACTAGACCTGATGCTGACAACCTTATCTGCGAAGAACTGAGCAAGCTCCTCACATTTAATCTGAGAAAAGGCTCCTCTTGGCTGAAGACAGATTGGATTGCACAATCTGTCGACAGTCCTGAAGAGCTGAGCTGGTTGATTCTGTGCAGCAGAGATCTCCCTGGAGAGGAATTCTGCCTTCTTATGGGTGATCTCTGCTTGATAGCCCTTATAGTGTTCCATTAATCTAAGCCTGTCAGCTGCCAGGCTGGATTTCCACCATGCTCGCTCCATCCTTCGGCCAACTCACCTAAATTCCTTCAAGAAGCCATCAAACCAAGGGCTCCTTGGGCAAAGAGTGAGTGGCCAAACACGAACAGGAGCAATTAAGTCCAGATCATCTCCCACAGCCTTATTATAGGCCAGTACTAGACCCCCTGGACTCATGCTTACATCCAACAATCCTGATAAGTCCAGGACTGCCAATAGACCATCTGGGGTAACACCCCTTAAAGGGCGGTACTGGACCATCTCTGTAGGGGCAGGTCTATAAGGGGGTGCCCCAAAACTGAACCCTATGGTGTGATGGTCAGATCAAGTCACCGGTTCCACCCCCAAGTTAGTGATCTCCAGCCCCAGAAGGAACACCAGATCCAATGAGTGACCTCCAATATGGGTAGAGGAGGTAACCACCTGTGTAAGGCCCAGCGACATCATTAGCTGTAGGAGATTTTGCCCAAAATGTGAGAGCTTATCATTGATCCAGGCATTGAAGTCCCCCAGAACTATACATCTGGGGGACCCCAATACCATGTTGACGAGGAAGTCCACTATCTCCTGCAGGAATTCTCAGCCATCACCTGGCGGACGGTAGATGAGGAGTATTCTGCAACCTACACCCTCTCTCAAGATACACTCACAGATCTGGTGGATCCCACTGGAACATCTACAAGGCCCAGTTCGGTCTTAAATATAATGGCTACACCCCCGCCCCTAAGATCCGTCCTCAGGTGGTGTATCACCGAGAACCCAGCCGGAACAGCAGGAGCCAATACAGGGCCTGCATTTTCATCCAGCCAGGTCTCAGTGATGCATGCCAGACCTACCATTCCAACAAGATCAGCTATAATAGCAGTCTTGTTCCTCATAGACCTGGCATTACATAACACCCCCCCCGAGTAGGATGAGATACTGAGGAAGACCTTGGCTCCTGCCCACTTACTGTGGATCCCTTGGGTATGGGGACAAGACAGAGAGCTCCTCTGTCCTGGCACCATTTCTCCCAGGGCGTCTCCTAGTCCCTGTGATCCCAATTCACCTTCCCCTTTCCCATCCCCCACCAGACTCAGTTCTCCCCTTTTTTTCTCCTTCTCCTGACAATCCCTAGTGCACGACGCTGCATATAGGTCTCTATTGATAAATAGGGACACTCATATGAGCACAATTACCTGAATAAGGCATGCTATCACTTTAAAGGCAGTTCAATGGGCAGGCATTCAAATAAGGCATGCTGTTACTTTAAATGCAATTCAATAGACAGGTTGCACACATTCAGTAATCATTCAGTAGGTTACCCCTGACTGCTGATGCCAGTGAAACTTACATTGCACCCAACACCATGGTGTCCACTACTGTGGAATTTTAGTAACTGTGCCCTGTGGATGCTAGGGGTCACAGTAGCCTGCTTGACTCCTGTGACGTTCCAATTATTTTTGCCCTGTGGGCAGTTCTGAGGCTATGTTGTCATGCACCTGTGCTAGCTCCTATGCAGTTTCTTGTGGTACTCCCACCCTATGAGCAGTCTTTTTTAGGGGCTGAGTCTGGCCCAGTTCAGCTCCTACAGAGCATACTTTATGCTGCCTCTATGGGCAGTCCAGGAATGGAGTATCCACACACCCACATGACCTTGGTCACTTTTACAGGTGCGCTGATCTGTGCTATTTATTTGAAATAAAAAAGAGGCAGTTGGTAGTGCATGCTTGTGCCACTGCCGCACTCATCACCACACAGGACTGGAAGTGGAGGGGTCTGCTGGGAGGAAGCCTACTCCATGGTGCTGCTGCCATGGACGTAAGGAGAAGCTGAGGGAGGAGGACTGAAGGCAAGAGACATTAGGCCACACTGAGGAGGAAGAACCCGTGAAGGAAAACTACTATTGTTGCTGCTGTGGAGGTTGGACTATTCACAGCTGTGTCCCAGACTGTGCCCAATTCTGATGCTGACCAGTGGAAAGGCACACCAGAAGAGTCAACAAAACTGGCTTTAATGCTACAGGTAAGCCTGTCACTGGTTTTTGTCACACTCTGTGTGCTGCTCCTGCCTCAGCTTGGTGAAAACTCTCTCGGCCCCAATAGCCAGTTGAACTTTCCAGTTGGAAGGCTCAGGGTTCTAGCACTCAAATCCAAAGCACAACCATAATTGCTGTTAGGCTTGAAAAATGCCCATGCTCTGGGCAGGGACTGCAGTCCCAGCATGTGGCCTGCTGTCCCTTGCTCTGCCTGCCTGGAGAGGGGCATTCTGGGAGAACAGACTTCGAAGCAGAAAAAAAGGAAAACAAGTTTTAAACATAGCCCTGGCTTTGGGCTGTCAGGAAAGGGATACAAAGGTGCTGCAGACTCCTGGTCACAGGAGGGTAAATTGGGGACCAGTTACTGGGGAACGCTGGCTGGCTGAGGACTGTTTTTCTGTATCCCACCTCCTGTACCCTAAAGCCCCTGATACACAAAACCTCAAACCCAAACTCCCTACTGGACCTAGGGGTCCTTGAACCTCTACATGGCTCCCATTTATACCCGGGGGGGGGTCCTTGGCTTTATTCCTGTAGGGCCCCTCCTTTGTGGCACTACACCCACATATACTTTACTGGGATTTTTGGAATATTAAACAAGTATCTGTTGACATGTTCTTTTATTTCTTCCTCCACTCTCCTTACCCATTCCACTGCAAATCCCACATTAAATGTGTCTCCACCCGGCTCGTTGGTGCAGCGGTTGGATTTCCACTTGCAACGCTGGCGACCCGGGTTCGGGAACGGACTCGGGTCGCTGGAGAGCCAGCCGGTGGAGCAGGCTCGAGCGTCCCACGACTGCTCACCTACTCCACGGGGGAGGGAGGGGATGAGGCTTGCAGTCTGGTACCCCCTGGTGGAGGCCAGGGAGACCAGCAGCAGAGCCTCAATGCACATGGGGGCGTGGTGAACGTCGGCTTTGCCCAGACGTTAGTGGCACGCCACGCTCCGGGGAGAAAATGGAAAATCTGGACTCCTGGTCTGCTGGATGATGGCTGCCGTGCTTCTGTCGGCCCGAGATGCCCTGATGCCTCCAAACCCACCTCAGCAGCACACAGGGACTGAATCTAGTGTGTGCTGGTTGCCCCCCAGAGCCTTCCCCCTCGGAGGAGGGACCCACCGAGAAGGGATCGGCCGGCCACCCTGGGTCGGCTGCGATCTGGGGTGTGGGGAAGGGGGTCAGGGTGAGGGGGTCGCAGGAGGCATGAGCAGCCAGAAGGAGTGGTAGACCAGAGGGCAAGGAAGGAGGATAAAAAAAAAAAATGTGTCTCCAACCAGCTGCTCCATGACTAACTGTGGTCTGCAAATGTGATTTTCTAACATTTGAATTTTTTTATACATTAAAAAATGAGTTTCTTAATTTGTAATGGCCTTAAACCCCATTCAAGCTTCATTTTCATGGTTTTTGAGGTCATCCCAAGCCGAGGGTACATAAAAGCACCTCATTATGTACAACCCCCATACATTATGGTTTAATTTTTAGTAGTGATACGTCTATAAATGTAGCAACTGTTTCTCTCTGTACTGACCTCCCCTTCCCACAGGGCCACATTGTAAATGAGGATTGCTTAATGTGTATGTCATGGTTAAAAATAAAATGAAATAAATGAAAAATGATTCTATATACAGTACAACGGGAGGGACTTGTTGTAACATCTAGAGTACCTTAAGCATTAGAAAGAGGGATATGGCAGACTGGATGGGCCACAAGGCCTTTATCTGCCATCTATCTATGTATTTATGTGACAAAATGATCCACTGTATAGGTACCATGCCCCCAAATCACAAACCTGCCCATGGCTGTCCATCTAAGAATAAAAGACCCATTATCTGCTATGCTACAATTGACATAGCTCTCTGACAGATGAAATACCCCTATTTTAAAACTTACAGCATTGAGTCATGCATATTACTATTAAAAAAGTCTATTTTTCTATAGTTGCAAACTGCTGTATGTTATGTGATATCTAACTGTACCCTCTTGTGAAAAAAAATGTATGTATAAAATTCTTCCTTATTTGCAGTTTATAGAAACAAGTATTGATATATTGTACATAGCTTTTATTTTATTTTACGATTCATTTACTCAGAACAGCCAAGTTGAGATGCAACATCTTTTTTCCTACAAATACCCATTTATGCATCTGGATAGACTGAAGCAGTGGGAAGTGAAGTGATAGTGATTTTCCCAGGGTCACATAGCGAATATCTGTCTCTAGCAGGGTTTAAAGCTGTGATCTTCTGCTTCCCAGTCCACAGCTCTAACCACTAGACTGCACTGTGTCCTATACACATTAGCACATGTGAGCACAGCATCCATGTTGGTTGTTACTTATTACATAGATACATAGATACATAGATACATAGACAGTGTCGGCAGATAAGGGCCTATGGCCCACCTAGTCTGCCCATTTGAGCTTGTAAGTTCAGTTTGTTTTCCTAGAAGTCTATTTCCCCTTACCCCTGACCTCTAGAATTCCTTTATGTCTATCCCATGCATTCTTAAATCCCGTGATTGTTTCAGCCCCCACCACTTCCTCTGGCAGGGTGTTCCACTTGTCCACCACCCGTTCTGTGAAGAAATTCTTTCTCATGTTTCCTCTGAATCGTCCTCCCTCCAACTTCGTCCCATGACCTCTAGTCCTGAAACATCTTTTTCGCTTAAAATAGTGTTTTCCTGCACCCTGTTCCTCCCTGTAAGATACTTGTATGTCTCTATCATATCCCTCTCTCCTCCTCTCCTCCAGGGAGTACATGTTCAGTTCCTTCAACCTGTCTTCATAGGACTTGTGATGCCATGCACCATCTTTGTTGCCCTCCTCTGAACCTTCTCTACCCTGTCTATGTCCTTACGTAGGTATGGTCTCCAGAACTGTACACTGTACTCAGGTGGGGCCTCACTAGTGTCTTGTATAGCGGAATTATGACTTCCATTTTCCTGCTGGTGATGCCCCTGCCTATACATCCCAGCATCCTATTTGCTTTACCTGATGCCTTGTCACACTGTTTCCACCTTGAGGTCATCAGAGATGACAACCCCAAGATCCTTTTCCTGCTTGGTGCATGCTATATCCTCACCCCCAACTGATATATTGTGCCAGGGTTTTTGTGCCCCATATGCATTATCTTGCACTTTTGCATTGAATTTCAACTGCCAAACCCTTGACCATTATTCTTCAAGTTTCTGCAGGTCCCTTCTCATTCTGTCTACACCCTCTGTGTCTACTTGTTACAGAGCTTTGTGTCATCAGCGAACAGTGAAATTCTGCCTTCTATATCCTGTGCAATGTCACTGATGAAGATGTTGAATAGGACGGTCCCAGCACTGATCCCTGTGGTACCCCACTGGTCACTCTTTCCTCTGTGGAGTGACAGCCATTTACCACCACCCTCTGTGTCCTGCCACCCAGCCAGTTACCTACCCACCACACTACTGTCCTGCCCACACCCATATTCCCCAGTTTGTGTAATAGTCTTCTATGTGGCACAGTGTCAAAGGCCTTGCTGAAGTCCAGATAGGCCATGTCCACTGCCCTCCCCTGATCCACCTCCAGTCACCCAGTCAAAATTCAATGAGGTTGGTCTGGCTATGACTCCCCTGGTGAAACCATGCTGCCTTGGGTCCTGTAGTCCATTGACAACCAGATGTTCCACCAATCTCTCCTTCAGTAGTGCTTCCATGATCTTTTCCAAAACCGAGGTGAGGCTGACTGGTCTGTAGTTCCCTGCTTCCTCTTTGTTCCCACTTTTGTATAAGGGGACTACATCTGCTGTCCTCCAGTCTTTGGGTACCTCCCTGTTTCCAGTGATTGGCTGAACAGGATAGCCAGAGGTTCAGCCACCACCTCTTAGTTCTTTAAGGACCCTGGGTGCACCCATCTGGCCCCATTGCTTTATCAGCTCTTATTACTCAGTTCCTTCAGGACCCTTTCTCTGTAAAGGGACTTGTGTCCATTTCTGCACCATTCTCACCCTTTGTACTCCCTTCAGACCCATTACCCCTCTTCCTTAGTAAAGACTGAGCAGAAATACCTATTCAATATGTCAGCTTTACTGTTGTCATCCTCCACGCGACTCCCATCCTCCCCTTCAGTCTCACTATCCTCCTTTGTCCTTCTTTTTTTCACTTATGTACCTGTAAAAGGTTTTGTCCCCTTTAACCACTGATTTTGCAATGTGTTCTTCTGTCTGAGCTTTGGCTTCCCTTACTGACTTCCCTGCCTCCCTTTGTTTCTCCTGGTACTTCTCCCTATCCCCTTCTGCCTGTGTCTTTTGTATTGCCTGAATGCAGTCTTTTGGCTTTCACTTTCTTTGCTACCTCTTTGAAAACCATAATGGTCTCCTCTTTCTTTCCTCTTGCTAACCTGCTTAATGCATAATTCTGTTCTTATAATCCCCATTTTAAATACTGCCCACTGTTCCTCAATCCCTGATTCCTGTCCCATTCCCTTAATGCCTCTTTCAATCATCTCCCCATTTTCCCAAAGTCTGCCCCTAAAATCAGGATACGTGTTTTTGTGGTTTGGTTCTGCTCTTTCTGTGATTTCAAACCACAATGACTGGTGGTCACTGTTACCCAGGTGCTCCCCCACTGTTACCCCCATCACACTGTCCCTGTTTGTGAGCACAAGGTCCAGTATTGCCTTCTGCCGAGTTGGTTCCATGACCAGTTGCTTGAGGAAGGCACTCTGAAGGAGTCCAGGATAAATCTGCTCTAGTTGATGCTGCTGCTGGGATGCTCCAGTCCACGCCTGGTATATTGAAGTCTCCAACCAGTACCACTCATTTCTGTCTGCCATCCTTGGATGGCTAGCATCAGCTCCCTATCTGTTTCTTCCTCCTGGGCTGGTGGTCTATAGACCACACCTGTGCGGATGGCTGGCCCCATTTTCTTTCCAGCTTAACCCACAGTATCTCTCCCCATTTGTTCCTCCTGGATCTGTGTGGCCCTTATGTCATTTTTCACATACAGTGCCACTCCTCCTCCCTTCCTGCCTGCTCTGTCTCTTCTGAATATGTTGTAGCCAGGTATGGCCATCTCCCAGTCATGGTTATCATTACACCAGGTTTCAGTGATGGCCACAATGTCCAGGTCTGACTGTACCATGACAGCCTCCAGATCTTCCATCTTGTTGCTAAGGCTCCTGGCATTTGCACACATGGCTTTCCATGATTTGACCTCCCTAGACTGCTTCACTGTTCTACTCCAGCCCCTTCCTTGATTGTCATTTATCCCTGGTTCTCCTTGCTGTCTGCCCTTCTGCTGAATTTTACCCCTTTCTGCTTATCCACCTTTTGGACACTAATCTCCAACTTTTGCACACTGCTTTGCAGAGATAGCCACCTCTGGTTCACTGGTTCCATTACTAGCTGTGGGGTGAGCAAGCAGGTACCATCCTTGCTGGCCTGCTTATCCTTTGCTAGTTTAAATGCTTGTCAATGTAGCATTTAAACTTATCATTGAGTGCTTGATTCTCCAGGATGGATGCAGGCCGTCAGGCTTCAAATAAACCTCCATCCCTCCAGATGGGTCCCCAGTCACCAATGAATCCAAACCCTTCCTCACAGCACCAGTTCTTCAACCATGAGTTAAAGTTCCTGGTGCATGCACTCTATGCTCTCCCTTGCCTCTCACAGGTAGTACTTGAGAAAGTGACAGAAGTAGCTACTTGCTTGAGACCCCCTCCCAGTTTCCTAAACTCTTCCTGAACTTCCTTTGGCTCCCCGCTTGCCAAGTCATTAGTACCTAGGTGGATAATGACATCCAGCTCACCCTCCTGTCTTGCCTTCCCAGTGATCCCCAGTATCTTCCTTCCATCCCTCCATGCCGTGGCACCTGGTAGGCACCTCACCTCCTGTCCTCCCCTCCTGTGTTCCTAGCTGATCCTCTTATGATGGAGTCCCCACCAGGATTCACTCCTCCTCCTCTGGGGTCCACTGCTTTCCCCACTGAGGTCCCCTCCTTGCCTAACCTCCACATCCTTTCCTTCCACTTCCTGGGTACCTCTATTTGGTTGTCCTCATTTGCCAGTGTGGCATATGAGTTCTTGAGAGGAATAGGATCTGGGATGTGCCCCTGCCTGACTGCTTTAACCCTCCCTGGAGCCCACTGTCATCCAAGTGCCCTCGCCTCGGCATCCTTTGAGGCAGCTGCATTGGACTGGGTGGTTCCTGGACAGGGGTGATGGTACTCTGACCCAGTTTACTTCCGCTCTGAGTCTGGCTACCTCATCCCTCAGTCCCAGAGATGCATGCAGATAGGGCAGCACCTCAGTTCCAGAAGGTCTGCCCTGAATATGGCTGCCCCACAGCCACTGCATTGCACCACTCCCCACATTATACTGCAATTCCACACTTATCTGCTACTGAAGCTCTCTTAGTTCTCTTTTTATTTATTTACAGTACTAAAATCCTGTAACTGATCCTCAGATATATATTTTTTAAGGAAAAGAAACCAATAAATAAATAAATGAGTCAAAACACTTGTGCTGAGGGTGGTCTTCTTCCCTTATGCCCTCCTTTCACACCTCTTACTATACCCTGTGTTTAGCTCCTGTCAATCAGATTCATCAGGGCATAATTAAGAGTTGGGGGAAGGGGTGGGGGGCAAAATTTGCAGCAATTAAAGACAGCACAGAATTACACCACCACTATTTTTAAATTTTCAACAGCCCAAAAACAATTATAAGTAAAGACAACACAGAAAGAAAGTATAGTGTCACTACAAGCCTACAATCTAAGTTTAAAGAAAATACCATTACCAGTTACTCTGAAGCACTGAATTGAATATGTTTCCTTCCTTCACCTTCTGGCTTCTTCTGAGAAGATGAACTTCTGTTTGCTGCTTTAACTGTGACTAAGCCCCACCTCCAGTTATCACGTAGCTGAGGTCAGAGGCCAGACAATTAACACCCTTCACCCAGCTACAGGACAGTCAGACAAGCCAAGATAAAATTTGCAGCAATTGAAGACAGCACAGAATTACACCACCACTATTTTTTAAATTTTCAACAGCCCAAAAACAATTATAAGTAAAGACAACACAGAAAGAAAGTATAGTGTCACTACAAGCCTACAATCTAAGTTTAAAAGAAAAATACCAGTTACCAGTTACTCTGAAGCACTGAATTGAATATGTTTCCTTCCTTCACCTTCTGGCTTCTTCTGAGAAGATGAACTTCTGTTTGGACTATAGCCAGATATAAAATAATGACAGTGCTTATTAAGCAGGTGTTTGCCAAGAGTCCCCTTCCAACCTTAAATTACTATGTCATATGTGTACCCCCCCCCCCATGGAGCTTACCTTATTATTGCCCCGTTTCTCCTGTTTGTCTCCTGATGCCTCTGGTGTCACCAGATGGTCCTCCGATCTTCACTGCCACAGCCCAGGTCCTTATGTGCCCCAAGGGCCACTGAACAGACCCTGCATTTCATTTTTGCCCATAATGGGCTCACAGAGCAATTGTGGAACTGCAAGCATCTTCCTAATATGCTTCACAGCCGGCTGGCAACTCATGCTTGCGCAAAAGTGCATTCTGGTTCCTGACCATGATTGCAGTCATACAACTAGCTTCCCAGTGCTCCCGGTCCCAGTAGAAGACAAGGTGGGGACCGGTGACCACAGCAAGGGCCAAGACAGCCTACTGTATATTGTAAATACAGAGCACTAAGAAGCACTAATGGCAGGGCTAATGAATATCAATGAGAGCCCTATGAATATTAATGAACTACCTGTCTGCCACCTAGGGTCACTGTATTTTGGTGGCAGTGACAGGTGAAGGACTATAGCCAGATATAAAATAATGGCAGTGCTTAAGAGGGCATCGCAGTGGCTATTAAACAGAGGGGGGCTATGTAAATAAATAATATTTATACTGACTGCAACAGAATATTTATATTGGGACTGCTATGGACTGCTTGGGCACTGTGAATACTGGCAGCCATATTTGTAGCCTGTTAGCCAATCGGAAAGCCAGGATGTTACAGCCAGGACTCTTGGGACTTTGCCATAGACTCTTGGGACTGTGCCAGACTTATGGGGCTAAGCCAAAGACTTATGGGAGAAAAAGCAGGGACTAAATTTAGGTGGCCAAACAGGGAGCCTATAAGGTGTCGAGGAGGTCTAATGAATAATTATTTTTGGGACAGACAAGAGGACTCAGATAATCGGGAGCCTCAGAGAGCTCCCAAAACCCCAGAGCATTTCTGCCTGAGTTCAGTTTGATGTGAGCTCCTCCACAGTGAGGGGGGGGGCTCTGGCCCTCTGTTGAGCATGGGCTTAGTCAGATCAGCAGGACCCCTTTGCAGGGGAAGGGGCTCTGTCTTCTCCTGAAAGAAAAGTGGCTACAAGGGATTGAAGTCACTGGCCCAGGGGTTGCCAAAGATTGTCCCCCAAGGCTAGCTTTTGTCTTTCCACATTTTGGGGTCCAGATTTAGTATTTGCCATATTGGTCCTTGTAAGAACAGATCCAGAAGCAAATGATTTGATACCTTTTATTGGACTAACATAGATGTAACAAAAAGAACAAAGTGCTTTAGCTTTTGGACCAACAAGTCTTTTGTCAGAAGAGTAATGACAGTTATTTAGAAAAGCCAATAATTTTAACACCCAGATCATGCAGAAAAAATGCAGAAAGAAATCCCCATTGGTTCAAAATACTCATTTAAAAAAAACTGAAGAAGATGTCAGAGAAGCTTAACAGTACCATTTCACCTTCAGCTGAGAAGGGTCTAAGGGTCAGAGGTGCTTAGTGCAGAAGACATACAAAGAATTCCACTGCATATAAATTGTATTGATTTTGAGATACTTTCAGAATAAGATAATGACTACTTGAGCAGAGAGCTCTTACATTAAATTATGAGTGTCACAATGTGTATAAGAATGCAGTTACTGAAAAGCAACCCCCACCTGGACTAAAGACATACTAAAATTGTAAGTTAAAAACAAGCACCACAAGATAAGACTACAAGAAGCATTTATATATGACGTACAAAGAGTAACCAGTAAATATTTCCTAAAAAGATCAATAGTTACACACTGTGTGAAATGTAAAACTTAGCTGGACCCATTACCCAACTATACTCTCCAGATAGATATTATGCTTCATAAACTTCAAAAGTCTATAGTGTAGTAACAGGAGTTTATGAATGATAATATAAATATAAATTGGCAGTATAAGTGTCAAACAAAAAAACTACTTGTCAATGACCACCAAGAAATTAAGACCATGCAGCCTGATATGTACAGAGTTCAATAAATTCTCAGTGTATAATATAACAACTTGATGTACTGAAAATGTCTAAGGAATTTAAATAAGAAATCATAGGAATTAAATTCTCTCACCCCCCCCACACCCCACCCCAACCCACACCCCCATATCCGGGGGTGGGTGGGGAGATAACTAGTTTTAAGGTGATAAATACCGATACACACACATACACACATACACGCGCAAACACACACATACACACTTCTAATGCACCATCATTCACATCAATCACTGTAATTTTTACCCAAAGGAATTCAACTTGTCATGAAATTCCAAGTAAAAGGGATCATGTATCCTAATATGTACAGAGTAAAAATGTGACACTATGTAACCATTCTACTATCTGCGCAGTAACAGTCCAAGGATTCTGAATAGAACCACAATGAAATAAAATGTACACCCTCCCCAGGGTAAGGTAACTAGAAGTAAATGTACAGTATGTATGTAAGACAAGAGTCCTAACATACCTACAGAACATTTCCGCAAATCACTACAATATTAGCCTAATGTAATTAGATCTGTCAAGGACCTCCATGCAAATGAGATCTCACACCCCAATATGTACAGAGTTCAAAAATGTGACAGCATATA
The DNA here is from genome assembly GCA_016271365.2 of Neoceratodus forsteri. Taxonomy (NCBI): domain Eukaryota; kingdom Metazoa; phylum Chordata; order Ceratodontiformes; family Ceratodontidae; genus Neoceratodus; species Neoceratodus forsteri. Next base: position 408,591,963 of record CM057455.1, read on the forward strand.
ATAAAACTACTGTATGTACAGTAACAGGCTAGGTAATCTGAATAAGACCCAATGGAATCAACCCTACCTCCGGGGGACAGTAAATAGTAAGAAGGAATTAATATTCATTATGTGTGTGAACAGAGAGTAATAACACACTGTAACTCCATGTATCTGAACAGAAGCCTACCTCAATGTAACAGCAAACCCCACACCTGCCATATTCGCATACCCTGCCAAAACACACGCACACATACACGCGCTGAAGTCTTATAATATGTCTGTCCTAAGAAGAAAAGGTCTGTGGATGTCAAGTCCTGTAATGTGCCCTGAACCCCAAATATGTGTTCATCCTATCTGCTACCATATTGAGATATAAAATAAGTTTGATCTCAAAAGCTTGTCTATGTTGTGTACCTTTGAGATTTCCTTTTAAGACCATTACTGACATATCTGAAATGGAGTGGTCAGGCCAAGAGAAGTGTTGCCCCACTGGTTTTTCAGTCATCTTCCATTTAATATTAGGTCTGTATGAGTTCATCCTACTGCAGAGCGGTTGGCTTGTCTCTCCAACATAACCTGTTTCTGGATATCTCCTGCACTGAATGAAATAAACAACATGTTGTGACGTACATGTATAACTCCTATGTACCTTGAATTGTCTGTTTTGTGATATAACCACACAGTCTGAAGTGGAAATGTGCTCACAAGTCTTACAGTTGCGTTGATTGTAGGGTTGTGTACCATTTAGTGTCATGGTATTCTGTTCTGGCGAAAGCTTGCTCCTAAAAATTAGGCTGGCTAAGTTTGGTGGTTGTTTACAAGATAGTAGTGGTACTTCCTTAAAAATACAATTAAGGGTCTCATCCTCACTAAAAATTGGATGGAAGTCCTTAACAATCCTTTGCAGAAGTTCAAGGTCTGGATGATATGTGACTACTGTAGGTATTCTGTCGGTAGCTGTCCTTTCTTTATACTGAAGTAGTTGTTGTCTTGGCAGTTGTGTTGCACATTCTATTGTCCTGTCAATTTCTCTGGAAGAGTGTCCCTGCTCAATAAAGGTGTTTTTCAACATAGCCAAATGTGTATCTCTGCCCTCCTCATTTGAACAGATACAGTGACATCGAAGTGCTTGACTGTGCATGACGGATTTTTTTGTGTGGCTTGGGTGATTACTTTTCTTGTGTAAGTATCTCTGTCTATCTGTTGGCTTCCTGTAAATACATGTATGTAAGGTTCCATCCTTAATGGTGTCCAGAAAATTAACACTGGTGGTAGAATACTCCAGGGTAAGCTTTATGGTAGGATGAAGGTTATTAAGTCCCTGATGAAAATCTTTAAGTGCATCTGTGCCCTCTGTCCAAATGATAAACAAATCATCAATGTAACGGAAATAAGCGAGTGGTTTGTGGGGACAGTGCATTAAGAAGTCCTCCTCCAAGTCTGCCATAAAGAGGTTAGCATACTGTGGAGCCATCCTGGTGCCCATTGCTGTTCCCATAGTTTGAACATAATGTTTACCATTGAAGCTGAAGTTGTTATGTGTCACATTTTGGGGAAAATGTGGGAGAAACTTGAATTTGGAACAGCTGTGAGAGAGCTGCACGAATTCCTGCTTGCAGTCATGAGAGGACTGTATGAACATTTCTGACACAGCAGTGACAGTGCTGATGAAGCCTGTAACTTCAGGAAAGGAAAATTGTTCTGAATAAGTCTGAGTGAGTAAACTTCTACTTAAAGTGCAAGTTATTTGGAGACCTGCTTGGGGCCAAGAAGCCTAGAAATTCAAGAGGTGCTCAAGTTCTATCTGCACCCTGCGTTTGATCAGCACCTGGTAATGGACGGACGTTTGCTGCAAGTGACTGAAGAAGGGTCCAGTGTTTGAAAATGTTTGATGTGATGGTTTAAAAGTGCCTACAGGAATGGAAGGGAAGTATTCTGAGTTCAGCGCTTTTTCTCACATTGCCTGTGAGGACTGTGAATGTCCAGCTGGAGCTGCAAATGCCAGCAAGGCCAAGAGGGACTTTGATATTGTGATCTGTGCTTTGAGAAGTGTCTGAGAAAGTAAATTACTAATAAGTAAAGTGTTAAAGTGGTTGGGAGCCATGCCTTAAGCTCTGCCTACAACTTGGTGAGGAGACATGCCTTAAGCTCCTGCGTTTCTGCTTTGGAGAACGAAAGAGAATTTGCCTATGCATGGACTGTGCAAGTTTGGGTCCTCCCTAGCCCTGGGGGAAGCATCCATGTTAAGAGATTGCTGTTGAGAGCTTAAATGACCATACCTGCAATGCTGGCACATGGTTGAAGGGATTGTGACCACTTAAAGCAACCAAAATGTGCTGAATGCAAGAAAGAGACTGTTTTCCAGATCGGCCTGGGAGCCAGCCTGGTAGTATGCCAGCTATGCACTGCCATATGCACTTCCTCTTGAGGGGCACAGTCTAGATGTGTGGGTCTGAAGCATGCTTGCCCCGGTCCCAGCCTGGTTTGTTCCAGAATGTGACTTCAAGCCCAGAGAGAAGGGGCAACCATCCAAAGCTGGAATTTTCCAGTCTTCAAGCTGCAAGAGCCTAGTAGAGAGGGGTCAGCCAAAGCTTCTGCATGTACCTCAGCTAAAGCTTCTCTACACCAATGATGACTTCAGGATTGTGAGTATGCAGAGCCATTCTCCACCATCCAAAAAGAAAGACTGTAAATAGTTATCCCTAGTTCTGCAGTGTACAAACGTCAGGCCTAGAATGTTAAAGTTTAAAGTTTGCTCTCTCAAGATCAGCCAGAATGATTGAAAGTAATCTAAAGAAAGGATCTAATCTGATTTTCTTCTAACAGACCCCAACGCTAGCTAACTCAGCTGCAACTGCATCAGGCCTGCAACTTAAGAACTTAGTACTGGGTACTAGGGTTGGTCGGACCTGAAAAGGTCCTGACCCTTATTATCAGGATCAGGATCCAGGCCAAAGTCCTGATAAGTTCTGATTAGTTCTGATTCGAATCAGAACCTTTTGTAAAATGTTATGAAAATTGCAAATCTGCTATATAATTGCATAAAACGACACTGAGATCTGTGACACACACGTAGAATTGTAATCAGCATTTCAGGATATGAAAACTGTGAGTTTATAGCACTGATGTGCTGGTCAACTAAATATGGCAGTCATGCAGTTGACCTCTGTCTATGTCCTGTCTCAGAGTCAGTAGTGCTAATGCTACAATTGTAAACTGATGACCTGTCTGACCTCAGAGGAGGAATCCCATTCTCGTTTAGTAGAAGTTTCACCCTCACAGCCACACTCCCCCTTCCACCACAGTACCTAATTTTTCTGTATTACACACTAGGAAATATTTCTCGACTGCTGCAAAACCACAGATGTATGTAGTCCTCTCAGTCGTTCCCAAGTTCATCTGCCCACTCAGTACAGGTTCAGTGTCATAGACACACTCCCCTTTCCACCACTGTATTTTTTATTGACACAAAAAATGCTTTTTATGTTTGTTTTTTTTTATTTAGTCCTCTCACTTGTTCTCCTCAGTCCTCCTAGGACAGGCTTGATGTCACACACACACACACTTCCCTTTCCACCACCATATGTTATGTAGGTTTATTTAAAAAACTTTTTCCTGTATTTTCTTTAGTATTCTTTAGTTGTTCTCAGGTTCCTTTGTCCTGTCACCTCACAGCCACACACACTCCTCCTTCATCCACTTATTCAATGCCTTTCCTTTTTTTTACTGTAGTAAATACTTTTATTTGTAATGTACTTTTTATTTATTATAGTTGTACATTATTATTTTTTTGTACCTTTATTTGTAATGTATCTGTTTTTTTTTTTTAATTAGAATTTGATTGCCCTCCTTAGGCAGGTAATAACAATTCATCCAACCTGTCCTGTCCTCAGCAGAAACTCAGTAAAAACATAGTACCACATAGAATTATGTACTATTTTACTTTTATTTTATATTTCTTTTTTTTCCACCTTATTTGTATATATTTTTAGGTTTTCTTTTATTTATATTTCCATCTGGCCCACCAACAGAAGTCTTTCAGATGCCCCCTGTCCTACCCACACACCTCTCTCTCTCTCTCTCTCTCTCACTTCAATTCCCCACCCCAGGCCAGATATTTTATTTTTCCTTTAAGTCTGTTGTGTTCCTTCAGTCCAGTGCAGAGCAGCACATTTTATTTATTTTATCATCAAGCCCAGACACACACAGTTCTCATCAGTGTCATGTTTGGCATTTTATTTGCTCAAAATAGTAAAAGAGAAGAGACTCATCTCAGACTGAAATTGGAATGGGAAAGCAAGCACAACACGTCTCCCCGAAGTCATCATTTGAATGGCACTTCCTTTAAGTGGAACACAGAGATACAGCATCTTCCAGAGAGACCCCCACTGCATGCGTCAGAAGCCACGACTGACAAGGCAGGCAGTCTTCCTTCAGCTATTGGCTGCCCAGCCTGTCAGTCTGGCTGGATATGGCTGGCCATTGGACAAGAAGCAAGTTCCTCCTCCTCTCTTCTGTCGTGCACGCTCATTCATAACCCACCCGTTACTCGCTCCACCCCCTACTGCTCCCGCCTTGTGGAGAACGCTACTACCAGCCAGCCAGTCACATGACCTGCAATGTGGCAAGCAGGTGACTGCCGGCTGGCTGGGCTCCAGAGGATCATGAGGGTTCCATCTAGAGGATGGTGGGAGCACTGCCTGAAAGTGTTTTTTTAACAATTGCAACTTGCGGCCGACAGACCCTGACTAGGTACAAATAAGAGGATGACACTTATTGCTCCAGGTCCGTCTGACTGCATTGGACCCGGAGGGGGTTCTGATTATTGGCAGGTCAGTCCACTCACCCCTACTGGGTACCCAGGTTTAGAGTATAGAATTGTGGGGTTCTATAATAGTCTGAAACTGGTACCAGTGTGGGCATTTAACATGTATTTGCCATCAAATGCAGCTAGTTTGTTAGAAAGGAAAACCTGAATACATCAGAAGGTTGGTGGGTGGCCGCTGTGATTAATGCCTACATCTAAACATGCAAAATTGACTATCTTGATGCCAATGATGCCAATCTAAATGCCTATTAATAACTGTTCCTTAACCTATGCTCCCAATTTACCCATCCTAACACACACCCCTTGTAAATAAATGTTGGTTAACCATTTTTTGTAAATCGTGTGTCATGAGCATATTATTAGTAAGAGGCAATAATTCTTGAAATGTTGAAATGTGTGGTTTTGGTTATTGTGTCATGTGTGGGGTGACAACATGGTAATATGGGTGGGTGCAGCATCCCAGGGGGTTGTACCAGGTATTGTTCAAGCCCAAGTAAAATCATACTCTGGGTGGAAGCACTGCGCAATATTTCAGTCTATGGGAAGGATCCTTTTTCATTTCAGATCAGGGAACCCAGTCCCCCTCAACCTGTTATGGGCCCACAAGGCAGAGGTAGTAGCCCTTGGATACACAGTGCCAGGGTTACATATGAGATAGAATTTCATTTTTATATGAAAAAAGATTGACTCAATGGTTCAGGGGAAGCTTTTCCCACTACTGTGTGAGATAGTAGAATAAGGGGGCACAAACTAAACCTGCAGGGACTCCCTGGACAGGGATTCTAGTAATATGGAAAATGGAACCATCTGCAAAAAAGTATTACAATAAATTTACACAATACTTACTGTACTTATACAAGAAAACAGAGCAACTCAGGTTTCAAGGAAAATTCATAGGAAAATACAGGAAATCATCCTGGCTTTACACAAAATATATAAAACTGGCTTAGTAGCCCTGAGGCTGTAAGGGAGTAAGATAACAGGAAACATTAAGAAAAAATGTTTCACTCAAAAACTGATGATTGTTTATTTATTTATTTAAAGTTTGTGACTGGGAAAGGCACACAGAGTCGAAGCTCATTTCCTGGTGCGGCTCAGGGAAAGAGTACAATGAGGAAATCATCAACATTAGAAATACATGGTTAAGAAGTCAATAGTTTGGCCAGTCCATTGGCTCAGTGGTAGCACTACCCCCTGCCACACTGGTGACCTGGGTTCAGTAAGCAGAGCTGGGAAACTGCTTCACTGATTAATTTGCAGATTTGCCTCAATTCTCTGAGTTAATCTGTGGTGCAAAGTTCAACTTCACACAAAACTGAAAACTCCATGAAATGTGGAGTTTGGTAACTTGGCTGGCGGAGATGGGCACAGAAGTTGTTTAAACAAAAACTGTCCCTGGTGTCTAGTAGTCCCCTCTGCACCATTCGCTGCCTGATAATAATCATTCCCTGGTGTCTAGTGATCCTCCAGCCATTCATTGCCTGGTATTATGATTATTCCCTGGTGTCTAGTTGACCACTCTGCCAATCACTGGCCAATGTGAAATAAAAATATTTTTTCCTGGTGTCTAGTGGTTCCTTTCCCCCCGCTGATCATCAGCCCAATGTTAAAGAAAATCTTTCCCTGGTGTCTACAAGTCCCTCCCTCACCTGCACCCATGCACAATGCTATTTGTAGTATTCCCTGGTGTTCAGGGGTCCCTCCCATTGGTGTGGGAGGAGTGCAGTGATGGGACACTGCATCCTAGGGTGGGAGGTCCACTAGGCTCAAGGGAATGGACTACCTTTTTGTCTGTTATAGGGGATTGGGAATAGGGAGGGGGTCCACTAGACACCAGGGAAGTATAACATCTACAGGGGATTGGGATGAGGGACCACTGGAACCCAGGGAAACTGTAACATTATGTTGTGCTGGTGATCAGGTGGGGGAAGGGACCACTGGACACCAGAGAATACTGCAAATAACATTGGCATAGGTGAAAGTGGGGGAGGGACTATTAGACACCAGGGAAAGATTTTCATTAACATCGGGCCAGTGATCGAGGGGGGAGGCCACTAGACACCAGGGAAAGGTTTTTATTTTACATCAGGCCTGAGATCAGTAGGGGGGACCACCAGACAGCAGGGAATAATCATAACATCAGGTGGCCAATGGTGGGGGGATCACTAGACACCAGGGAATGATCATTATCAGGCAAGCAATTGGCAGGGGGGACCATTAGACACCAAGGACAGAGTCTTAAAAAATTTGCCATTGGTAAGTTCACATTGCTTTGGGTGTTTTTAGGTGCAACATTTTGCACCTAAAAACGCCCAAAACAAGGTGAAGTTACCAGTGGCGAATGTTTTAATAAATAGGTAAACTTCACGAAATGATCCATGGAGGCAAATTTGGCAACTTCACTGGAAATTCACCAGCAAATTAAAACTTTGCAACATTTCTATCAGTAAGGGACTAGGGTTACACAGGGCTCCACCAGGAGGGGTGAGGCTTGAGACTGGGACTGTTCTCTTCTCCCAAGGATGGGGTCTGACTTCTTTGCTCCACAACTGCTACCTAGTGGAGGATGAGTTGCAGGACAGAGAGGTAGCGTAAGGAGTGGGCTGCTGTCCACTGTGAAGCAAATTCTTGCCTCCACATGCACTTGCACTGGAGTTAATTACACATTTACCAGCCAGGGAACAAACATGAAGGAAAAACATATGACAAAGTGGATGAAGGCTTGGTCTGTCACAGGCCCCATACCTACTGACTAGGTACCCTCTTCTGAAGCAGTATCTGAATTGTGCCCCAGATGGTCCTAGCCAGCTGTAGTGGCCCGACCATGAGGTGATCATCCAAGGAGTTTTGTAAGTCCTAGGGATGATGGGGTGATGGGGCTGGGTGGACCAAAAGACTGAGGTGGCTAATCAGTGTGGAGGAGATTAAAAGCTCTATTTAAAAAAAAAAGGTTACTAGACTGTCAGAGGGGTGAAACAAACAAGGTGTATTTGGATACTTTTAACATTAGTTTAGATACAATTCTATTGGATCAGACTATTACTGGATATAAGATTTGAAGGAGTAAGAGAAGGGCACAATTCTTGGATGAATTTTGAGATAACATGGCTGTGACTGCTGTAAGGAGAGGGATAAAATGCTTGTTGCTCTGATTTTGTTTTAAAGACATATTACTAGAAAATGCAAATAAAGACAAAAATAATCCACCACATCAATCCAGCAAATTGTTCGCTATATGTGAAAGCAGCGCAAAATCATGGAAAGAGTGGTCAGGCTAAAAAAATAGGGAGGGATTGATGGAGGATAAGAAAGGTACAGCAAATTTACTGAATGATTATTTCAGTTTAGTGTTCACATTTGAGGACAAGGGCCTTCTGCCAGACTGCAGCATAAAAAACAATGGGGATTGCTAGCAGACATCAACATGAAGACCATCATGGAGGAGATAGTGCTGGAGAGACTACAGACTTTATTCCACACAGGAAGCTAGTAAAAAAACTGGATAACCTGAGGGTGGGGGGGGTAAGATAATGAAGTGTGTAAAACATTTGCTGGGTTGGAGGACCCAGAGGGCCATCCTAAATAGAGAGCCCTCAGGGTTGAAGGAAGTCATAAGCAGTGTGCCCCAGGAATTGGTTTTAGGCCTGGCCCTCTTTAATGTACTTAAATGTGACAAGGGGGGGCAGGGTCTAAGTAGAGAAGGGGATAAGGGCCATGAAAAAGGATCTGGAAAGACTGGAGAAGTAGCTGAGGGTGTTGCAGCTGACATCTACTGCCGAGAAGTGCAAGGTAATGCATCTAGTAGCCAAGAACCCAAGAATGGAATACAGGATGGATGGGGTGGCAATTGAGAGAACAACGGAGGAAAGGTACTGGGGGAGTAATAATAATGGGGCACTTGAAGGCATCAGCACAGGGTACTGGGGCTGTGGAAAAGGTGAATCAATGCTGGAATGCATCAGGAGGGGATCACTAGCATAAATAGTGAGGTAATACTGCCTCTGTAAAAAGTCCTGGTTCAGCCACGCCTAGAATGCTGTGTGCAGTTTTGGAGCACAAACTTGAGGAAGGACAGGATATAGGCTACAGGTCATACAAAGAAGGGCTACCAACATGATGCAATGGCAACAAGGGAGGTCTTATGATGAGTGGGTGGGAATCTCAATATTTACAAGCTGGAGGAAGACAGGAAATGTGATTGAGACATTCAAGTACCTCTGTGGAATAAACAAGGTGGGCAGCAGTTGGTTGTTGTTGACTGTCAGTGGTAATATGGGCATCAGGGGAAATTCCATGAAATTTGTAGGATGGGGTTCAAAAAGGGTGGCTGGTAGTGCTTTTTTATGTAGTGGTGGTCGATTGGAACAAACTTCCGGTAGAGGTCATCTACACTGAGACAGTAGGGGGTTCAAAGGGGGTTGGGACAGGGACATGGGAAAATTGCAAATGGTGGCAATTAGGGAAGGGGAAGAGATGAGGACAAAGAGGGACATATTCCTGTGACTAGACAGGCTTGGGCAGCCTAGATGGGTTGATAGGCATTTATCTGAAAACATTTTCTTTTTCTATTTCGACCACTTCGCTGCCTAAGAAAAGCTTTTAGTACACAGTTTTCACCACCTAGTCTAAATCTTGATTTTGCTACAAATTTGTAAACAAAAATGCTAACACCTTATCTCACCCAGATCTGTACTACAGGCTTAAAATGCAGTCACCAGTGTCCTATTTTCCACAATCTCAGTTCACCACCTGAGCAACTGTTTCAGTGCCATATACAAATAGCAGAATGTGCTTTAATGGTGGCTGAACCACTGCGTGGTTTTTACTGCGCTTATTTTTTATTTCTGTTATTTGCTTAGGCTTGAGGCATGAGTTAATCATTAAACCTTCTGAATATTTAAACCTTTCTCTTTTTTCCTTTTTCTTTTAAGTGTCATCATAGCTAAGAGAAGGCTTAAAGGTAAAAAAACAACACAGATTTGCCTGAAGTAATCTGAACTTGTAGTAGGCCTTACTTGTGTGTCCACGATTCCGCTATAATCCCTTTTATGGGAGAGGCTCCTTCAAGAAGGTTAAAACATTTATTGGAAGATTGCATGTCTGCATAAAAGATATTGGGACTCAGGAGCTGTGGACTATAAACAGCTGACAAAGGAAGAGTTCAGGAATTAAAGAAGGGGAATTTGGAAGCCACTACGTCCTTCTGACTGTTTTGGACTTTTAGTACAAGGGTAATATTCAAATAATTAAGTCATTAGCAACTGTTAATGCCCTCTGTGATTTTGTAATTTTAAATATTAGAATCAATCAGATTAGGTTATTTCTGCTTTTTCTCTGATGATTTTTGTGACTCATATTTTAAATATACATAAATCTTATTTTGTTCTAGAGACAGAAGTGAATATTTTTACTATCTATAAAGAGTTTCATGGCAAATCAGAAAAAACTTCGCCCGAAGGACCAAAAAAAAAGGAGAAAATGAATTTAATACACAAACAGATGCCAGTTCATACTAAAAAAATACTAATTATTTAATTACACCAGGCTCTCAGTTAAAGCTAGTTAGTCCACAAAACATTGTTCGGGTCAAAGGCTCCTTAATACCTAAAGAGACTTCATCTCCAATTAGAGGGTCTTGGTCTTTACCTCTTACTTTAGAACACCCTCTGATGAGAGACATACATAAATTAGAGAACACAGAGGAGGAAGCTGTGTTAACTATGTGTAATAGTATGGACTTAATCAAAGACCCCATTAATGGATATTCATCCCAATAAGGAATCTTCCTCAAAACTAATAAGGGAAGATCAGAGTCATGTTATTCCAAATTTAGCAATAGACTTAGATACCCATAATGTTTCTAATGAGTTAACTGCCAGGAGGTCCTTTTTTTGGACTTTGAGAACTTTATTTCCCATTACATTAATAGAATAAATCTTGATCCCCCCACCTCACACCCTCCGGATATTCCCCATCTTTGGGATAATGACACCAAGGAAGGGAATAAAAACAGCTTGGTATTTTCTAATATCAAGGGAGCAGAAGCTGGGATAAATGAGTCAAGGAATAAAGATGGCAAACCTGTTCTTTCTGGGGCAGATTATTTGAACCATGTTTTGGAAGAGATTTCAGTAATTAAAACTGCTGTGGTTACACAAATGGATATTTTAACCCAGGTACTTGATACATTAAGAGCTGTTGATGGAGAAAAGGGAATAATATTTAGTAAAGTGAAGGAGGGATCTAAAGCTTGTGATTTAAGGAACAAGGATTCTCATGACTGTGCACAATCAAATACGGGGTGTCCTGGGGAAGATGAGATGGGTATTACTAACTCCAAAATAGTAAATAAGAGTTTGGGAGAGTGATTAGAATTTAGGGAAATGAGAGGACAAAAAGGAACTTTAGAATAAAATAAAAAATGAATTAGGATCACCCCTGCTTTGATAGTGAAGAAGGAATAAATAGCTACACAGAAATTGGTTAAAGAAATCAGGTCACATGGGAAGGCGAAAAAGGAAAAGGAGAAAGGTAGCAATATGTTAGGAAAAAAGTAAGACTTCACCAATCTCTGACTCCAAGGTTATGGGAGAGAAGGAAGTGTGGAGATGTAATAATTGTTATAACAGTAATAGAGTAAATAAAAATGTTCAGACTAGCAGGATATGGACAGGGCATAATCTATCCTGTAGGGTTAAGGAAAAGCAATGCACAGGATTAAATAAGTCCAATTTCATGGATGTTAAAGATAAAGAAATTACTCAAGGATTAAGGTTGCCAATGATTTTTTTGGATGGCATTCCCAAAAATAAAAGAGAGAATACAACCACTCTGAAATGATTGGTGTACAATCTATGCAAAGGAGTGCTTGGAGCTAAATTCACATGGAATGACATTAGTTCTACATATAGATACCAGACAGGACCTGGTAAAGGTATGATTTGTTTAGTCCTGAAATCAAACAACTTAAGGAGGCTTTTACTTACAAAAAAAATAGGAGTTCAGGGATCTGGGTTCAGATGTGGATGATACAACAACTAATTTAGGAAAAAACAGAAATCATAGATGAGCTAATATTCATAATACAGAGAAAGTAACCATCCGGGGGGTAACTTAGATTCAAGTAATAGGAATAAACAAACATCTATTCCTATAACATTGCAAACCAGAATCACTGAATTTATTAAACCAATAGAATTTACACACTCCCTGAGAAGAAAGAATGACCCTCCACAGAATAAGTACTGCGGAGGTAAGAAAATTCAGGGACAGAGAATTAATTCAGAAAAAGTGCTGGATGTTTCCTCCTGTCTAGATAGTTCTTACTCTTCAAAGGAAGAGTCACATTTAGAGATTGATAGTACCAAGACCATTCTTTCAATTAACTCCAACTGATAATAGAGAGAACTTTTAATTATTAGCTGGAATATTGAGGGCCTTCCAAGGAAATTTACAGATTCTGGCCTTTTTAGGAAATTAACAGATCATTATATAGTTTTGCTACAAGAGACCTGGATGTTAAGAGATGATTTCTGTATACCAGGATATAGGAGTTGGGTTAAGAAGGCAATTAAAACACACAATTTTGGTAGGCCAAAGGGAAGGTTAATTACACTGGTTTCAACCAGTAAAATAAAAGAGTGTACACAAATTGAGTAGATAATCCTATGATGTTAATAGTTAAATTTGAATTATCTAATTAGGACACGCTCATAATTTTAAACATCTATTTCCCCCCACTGACATTTATGAAAGTATCAAGGTTTATTTATTTATTTATTTATTTTATTTTGCTTTTGTTGACCGGGTAAGTGCACTAGGCAAACAATGCCTATTTTCAGGCACGACCCGGGAGAAAACAGTTTACAGACATAACAATTAACATGTGACGCAGCACATGAAACAGTACAATGGGTAAAAACAGCGTATAGTATATACAATGACATACTGATTGGTGAGGGATAAGATACCATGAAAACAGAAGGAGGAAACAGGATTGGTATCAAACAAAACAACGTGGAAGGTAGTATGTTAAAGTGCAGTAAGTGCCGTAAGTGGTAGAGAGGAGAGAGAAGAAGGAAAGAGGGATGAAAGAGCATGGCAGATAAGGATCATAAGTAGAGGAAGGGAAAAGGGGGTAGATAGGATGAAGATAAGGGAGAGCAAGCATTAGTAGGGATTCAAGGTGGTTAAAACAAGTAGGGATGCAGAGGTGAAGGTGTTCACGATGTAGATTCTTGAAGATAGTATGTGTGTTTGTTTGACTGGATGGAGAGGTAAAGAGTTCCATATTTCGGGCAGTGTAGGAAAACGATGAGTGCCCATTTTTGTTCTACATCTTGGCACACGCAGAAGGGCTTTATCAGTGGATCGTAATTCATGAGTAGAAGGTTGGGTTTCCAGTGCAGAAGAAAGGGATAGGGGGAGACCTGTTCTGATGACAGAGTCAATTAATGATCCAAAGGTCTGAAGACGATAGGCGGATGGGCTAAGCCATTTTAGGTCCCGATAAAGGTGGCAGTGGTGCTTGAAGCGTGTTGAGGCTGCGGCATAGCGACAAATGTTGTTGTAAGTGATGTCCCATTTATGAAGAGCGGATTTAGATGCCGAAGGAAGATCGGCGAGCCATATACTAGAGCCGGTAGAAGAAACCTTGAGCACTGCTAGTCTGGCTTGAGGGTAAGTGCGTAGCTGGCACATGAGAGGCACTTCCTAGCTTAGCATTGACTGACTTACAAATAGTAGCGATATGAAGGTCAAGGTCAAGTGATTCGTCCAGGGTGACACCAAGATATTTGAAAGAATTGGTAGAGGGTAGAGGAGAGTTGTCCGCACAGGAGATGTTAAGGGATAAGGATTAGTTTTGAGTCTGGCCTGGGAGCCAAACACCATTGAGTAAGATTTGCTAGAGTTTAGAAGTTTATTATGAGTAAGCCGGGTTTGGATACTTTCAAATCCGATGCAAGAGGATGATGTAGGGAGATGGAAGTTTCCAGACTATGATAGATAACCAAATCATCCGCCAGAGAGCAAAAGATCAACAATCAAAGCGATTGAAGGGATGTCATTAATAAATATTGTAAAGAGTAACGGACCAAGAATAGAGCCCTGTGGCACTCCAACGTGATAGGTGCAAGATTCAAATAGCAGAGTTAAAGACCACGGTCTGTTGCCTATCGGTCAGATAGCTCTCAAACCAAGTTATGGTATCTGGGGAGAAACCAAAGGACCGTAGTCTTGATAGAAGGAGCGAGTGGTTTACCAGGTCAAAAGCTTTAGTTAGGTCAATAAAGACTGCACCAGTCAGGAGGCCTAGGTCCATGGCTGAGTTAATGTCACTGGTCAGCTTTAGCAGGGCAGAGGTGGTACTATGGCCTTTACGAAAGCCATGTTGGGAACTGAGAGGAGGTTATATTTTGAAGGTATTCATTGTTTGTGTGGCGACTAGTTTTTCCAGAATTTTGCTTAAGGTAGAGAGTATAGCAATGGGACGATAGTTCTTTATTTCCTTTGGTCTCCTTTCTTTGAATAGGAGTGATTTTAGCAATTTTCCATATAGTTGGTACTATACCACGGCAAAGGGACATATTAAAAATTGTGGTTACTGGGGAGGGTATAGGGGGCCGCTGCTTTCAGCAGCCTTTGGTTCAAGACCATCAGACCCTGGACTATTGTTGTCATTGATAGTGAGAAGTAGCTTTTCAACTTCTCTTTTATGAATGATCCGGAACCTAAAAGGGGGGTTTGAGGGAAGTGGTTTAATGTCACGAGAGGGCAGCACAGTGCTAGCATTTTGGAAGGTGGACAGGTAGCTAGATAAATCTGAGAAAAGGTTATTAAAGGTATTGGCTATGGTTAACGGGTTATTGCAGTGTATACCAGGTTGACGGACTCTTTCCAAAAAGCAATTATATATACTTGATACATTAAGAGCTGTTGATGGAGAAAATTTTTCCAGGCCTTTCCTGATTGGTGGGCTAAAAAACTTACTATACTTTTTAATTATATATTGGAAAAGGGAGTGTTACCAGAAGAATGATTGGCTAGTCTGATAGTTCCAATTTATAAGAAAGGGGACATCAGTGACCCAGGGAACTATAGGCCAATTAGCCTTTTATGCATTGCAGAAAAGATCTTTACCAGAGTTATTTTAGAGAGATTAGAATATTGGGTAATGGAGAATAATCTTATTTCAGAAGAACAGGCAGGGTTTAGAAAGAATAAGGGTACTATTAACAATATTTTTATTCTAAAGTTTCTTATAGGTAAATATTGTATACAACAAAAGGAAATGCTATATTCTTTTTCTTCGGATTTGAAGGCAGCCTTTGATAACTTGAATAGGGAGGTCCTGTGGGCTTTACTACATGACTTTGGAGTCCAACATGAATTGTTGAATGTATTAAGGTGCCTACATGAAAATACCGTTGCTATTGTTAGAACAAGAGATGGTCATATAACTGACCCAATTCCCTTAGGAAAAGGAGTCAAACAGGGTTGCCTGCTGGCACAATTATTATTCAATTCATACATGGAAAAATTAATAAAGGAATTGAAAACTATAAATTGTGCAGCACCAAGTATATATGGGTAAAAGTAAACATTTTAGTATATGCGGATGATATTGTGTTATGCTGTTTAACTAAAGTGGGAATAACACAGGCCCTAGAGAGGTGTATCCGTGTTCTTAAGAACTTAGAGTTAGTTATAAATACTGATTTTTGGAAATAAAAAGAAAATCCAACAGAAAAACTGGGTCATAAGCAACTTAAAATTTTAAATTAAAGATAAATACACCTATCTAGGGGTTACCGTTGATATAAAAAGGTCTTGGTACCCACACTTTAACAGGATTAAGAAACAAGCAATAAGTACTTCTAGAGCTATCATTAGATTTGCTCAGAATGTTGCAGGCAATTTTTGTATAGCTCTTAATTGAGCTTTTGAGTCCAAATCTATTGGTATACTACTATATGGTTCAGAAATATGGGCCTTTTCAGAAAATGCACTGATATGAGAACCAGTACAAAATATGTTCTATAAAATGATTTTTGATTTACCTTATAGAACCCCTACTGCTGTACCAAGAACTGAGCTTCATATAATTCCTATAGCTATATGAGCACAATTTAGGGCTTTGGGTTTACGGAAAACAATTATGTTAGCAACTCCAAATACACTATTATCTAAATGCTGGCTAGAAGCAAAAAGTAAAAATATGACTATGCCTGAAGGTTGGTTTCAAGAGCTTAATACTTGATTAGTTTTGTCTGGTATGCCATAGATTTGGGATGTTTTGTTAACTACAGATGTTGAGCAATACATGAGTTTGGCTAAGCAGAGGATGGTGGATATACATTTTCAGATGGAATTTAATAAAGTAAGAGAGATCTCCCATTTTGAAAGTTATCTAAACCAAAACAAAACATGGAATGTGAACTTTATCTGACTTTTTGTGAGAATAGTACTCAAAGTAATGCCTTGTGTAAATTTAGATTAGGTATTTTCAAAGTAGACTCTAGAAGGGAACACTGTTACGATTTATGTAATAAATTATGTCCTTGTGACTCTATTACTGTTATAATTACTGATCATTTGAGTTTAGAATGCCCATGACTTAAAAAACTTAGGAAGCAGTGGCTGAAACCAATTTGGAAAGCAGAAATCCAAGAAATGTGATTAATTGTATGCTATTTTGCAATAAGACTACTCACATTTATGCACTAGTCAATTTTGCTAAGTTTGCACTATATAATTTAAATGGTTGGCGATCAAATGGATTTTGAATCTCAATTTTTTTATTTTCTTGGTGCAATAATTATGATGTGATGTGATCTAATTTTTAAATATTTGTGATATGCTTTGTATGTCATGATTTCTAATCTATATGTACTTAAATAAAGAACTTTTGAATTTTGAACTTTGGTGGCCGAACCAGATGCTGCTCTCAGACCCATGGTACCACTACACTAGTACACGGTCACACAAGCATTTGATGCTCCTGACTCCCACACTGCAGTGCAGAATCGTGTTCTCCCACAGCTGTAGTTAAAGGGGTACTGTCAACTCTTTTTGAATCATATTATTTCCAGATCAAAAAGAACATTTTATGATTACTAACCTTCTCTAAAATTCATTGATGTTACTGTTTACCTGCTTCCTTTCTTAGTAAAACTGAAATGCATGGTAATGCTGTAATTAATTATACCCAACCTTGTTTTGTTTCAAATCCTTGATCAGCTCTCATTATATAGTTCCAGAACGTTACAAACACCCCCAGACAGTGCAGAGACTCATAATGCAATAGTTTTCTGTTCTCCCACTACATCATGAGTGGCTAGAGTGTTAGGGTGTGTCCTGAAGCCCAGGAAAGATGCAGTGGAAGTTGATAAAGGAATATAAACAAACATATTTTTGTGTGGTAACACCGGTATGGTTTACAGGTTATCACGTCAAAAGGGTGACTACAAGTGAGCAACTCACAAATGAGTGAGTCATAGTCACCAAAATGGTTAATGACTATCCTGCAAGGGTAGCGACCTGGTCGGAGGCACCACTCAGAAGGGCAACTGGAAGGCAGGAATAGCAAGGGGAAGGGGAGTGATAAGATAGAGGGTTTCTGGGGGAAGTGTTCCTGGTGCTGCCGAGCCAGCCCGTGTGGTGTGGTGGTGATGGTGGCTGGCTTCGGCATAGGAGGATCTGGGTTTGGAGATGGGACAGGGAGAAATATTTTGCAGCTGCCTGCGGCTCTTGTTTTTTTTTTCTTTTTTGGGAGTCTTGCCCCCTCCTCAACATGCACACCCCTGGAGTTGATAATCCTTCAGTGGGGAGTATGGGGGGGCAAAGCCTCTTGTGAGGGGAGGGATGGGGGCACAGGCCCCCCTGCTGAAACATTGATAAGTACTGTCCGGATGTAGTATCACCATTATGGGAATATTGCCAAACTGTTTTTTGGCGATATACAGTCGCCATAATAGCAATCGCTGTTTTGTGTTCGCTATTATGACATGGAACCAGCTATATAAGCAATTTTTACAGAGAGTGAGCAATCATAAATTGTATTTTTATGGCTGTATGGCCAGAGCCATGGAGACATATTGCTATTACATAATAGAAGAAGGGACTATGGAAGCACACAACAGGATACCTAGACTGTGTCCTTGCACAATGGAGCTGAAGCACATGTGGTTCTTTAATTCAACACAGAGCTTTTTTTTTCTCTCTTCTCCTCCTCTCCACTATGGAACTATTTTGTTGCTCTGCTGTCACATCCTGAACACAGGACTCCAATAAACAGTAGAAAGCTGGCAATTAAAACTCACTCTATTACAGGTTTGCTCAGCAGTGTGATGCTAAGTAACACACAGAACAGCTGACTTCCATAAACAGTGGAATGAACCCCCTCAGCTTATCACCAGGGGGTTCACTTTGCACACAATGTACAGGCCCAGGGGCAGGTTGCCATACCTTTCAGCATGGGGAAGCCCTGCAGCAGCCTCATCTATCAGGCATGGAGGTGCCTGGTGGGGGGTTTGCTTGGGTCATCTTCTAGAGGAGAAGTCAGGAGAGGTACTTATTGTGTGGACAGAGAGGGCTCACCCTCTTTCCAACATCCACAAGCAGCATCTTACATCAGAGAAGGAGGTCCAGGGAGCAGATTACAGGCCCGAGTCAAACTACATGTATGGTTACCCCAGCTTTTATATTTTCTGCCTAAAAGTTACTCTGCATGCCTCTGATTCCCTGTTGAGAGTCCTCACTCCTTGTTGCCTGGGAAAAAAGTCTGAAGCCTCGACATTGGTGGCGGTATGCCACCAGCCTACTCTGTGTTACCAGGGGGCCTGATTTGCAGCTGTTGGTGGCCCATTCTACTCGGTCCTCCACCCCCTCAGCCCAGTGATCAGCCGAATTAAATACTTTGCAGTAGAGTGAAATGTAAAATTACAACTTAGAATTATGACTACATTTGAAAGAATTTGCAAATTATCCTGATAGTTGTGTATATAATTAATCAGGTAATTGTTATTATTGTTGTACTTTGTCTCACGTTATTCTGGTGATTGGTAAATCACATGTTAAAATGCACCGATGTCAGTATTTTGTACTTGTATAAATGGAACTTGAAATCCCCATAAGGTTAACACCCCCTGGAAGGCATCTTGCTGAGGCACTAGGGGCTCCCACACTGGTGAAAAATTTAGCAATTCAGTTGATTTATTTGGTTTTCATGTGATTTTTGCTAATTAGGAGTGCTGTAACTTTTAACTGTCATTGTTTCTGGACTTGCCACCCCATATAGTCGTACCACTCTTAGGGTTACCATCTGTCCTGATTTTTGCAGGACAGTCCTGTTTTGGGCAGCTGTGTCCTGCAAAAAAAACATGACAAATACTACATGTCTTGATTTTATAGTAGAAAAAATATTTTCTAACTTTCCACTAAATGTTGTAGAAAACTACAATACCTTAACTAAAATACCTTAAAATGATAAGAAACAATAGAAACAACTAAAAAACGGAAATACTTAGCCTTAATTCTGATTATATAGAGAAAAGAAGTCTGTTGAATTGGTCGAGGTTACCTACTGTCCTGTGAAAAATCATGTTTCAGTCAGAAATGTCCCACTTTGGAATTCCTAAAAGGTGGTAACCCTAACCACTCTCTACCTTGAGCATAGGCTATGTTTTGTTTGGAACTGTATTAATTGGCTATTGTGTTGTTCCTGCAAATGGCTGAACATACTTCAGGTTGTTCAGGTGAGAGTACAGCAACTTTGTCACCGATACATCGCTGTGTTGGAAGCTTGCCGCTTGAAACTCAGTACATCCTCCATAAAAGCACTGAAATTTGTGGACATGCGAATGCTGACTCAAGAGCTGGCCACTGTCAACCTGAAAGAAACAGCATGGTCTGGATTGGAGTTTATTGGCAGTTATGTCTGCTGGTGCATCAACAACAGCAAAGGTAGCCGGCCTGGTGGCACTGAGGGTTGAGGCACTGGATGCCACACCTCACGCCTTGCCATCAACCCGGGTTTGGGAACAGACTTAGGTCATTGGTGGGTCAGCAGGGGATGATCAGGATCGAGCCTCTGTAGACTGTTCTCCTGATCCTGGGGAGGTCTGGGGAAAGCCACCATGCTTTAGCAGCCCCTGGGGACACCCAGGGGCACTTCATGCTGGTGTGCTTCTGGGGGGAGCACGGCAGATGTCAGCACACTGTGCCTGGACAGCATTACATTTCCATGCTCCAGTGGGTACAATATGGTGGAAAATGGCTGGGCACAACTGTGCAGCTTGATGGCCGCACCCTGCCTCACCAGGTGGACTTCCATGGAATCGTACTGGGGGGGTCTATGGCCAGTCCAGCTGGGCAGGGTATGGGGAGGCCTTCCAGTGGACTGGTGATGGAAATACTAGATCCTCCACCATGTGAGTGAGCCTGGTGCTCTCCCAGGGGGCAGGGCTGGTGGCTGGATGCCCCCACCAGTAATTGCCGCAGTAAGGCAGAAAAAGAAAGATGTGATAAAAAAAAAAAACAGCAGCAGCAGCAACGGAGGGTGTGAGTTTCAGTTTGGAGAATTTAACTACACTAAAGCAGAAAAAGTAACAGTGAAGGTGAAGTTGGAAGGAGTTACAACACTGAGCATCTGCTTCAGCCTCAACTATAGGGGGTAATTTTAAAACTGCCTTCTTGAAATTAGAAAGACTTTTAATCATGGAGATTAACATCAGTTATAACATAACCTCATTAGAAAATTATTTGGAAAAATGTTTGCACCTCGAGGCCCGGGCTTCGGGTCAACAAGACCCCATCATGTGGTCTCAAAAATTTTAAATGTTAAGATGCTTGGTTAAAAATTTCAGAAGCAGCATCATTAGCTTATACACGTCTTGTTATTGAAGAGGACTCAGAAGATTATTTAGAATTAGAACGAGAACTGCAGGCTGCAAAAGTGTAAGTATCTGTTTTCAGAAATCATGCAGAATTTCAACAACTAGACAAGGTTCTGAAAAATAAAATATTAAAACATGAAAAAGAAATAATAGCTCATAAGCAAACTAAACTTTTAAGAGACAGTAAAGATTACGAGCTTGATACAGCATACATTCTACCAAAGAATCCTGGCTCGAGGTCCAGAGGTAGACAGAGATCTAGAAATAGAAATTTTAATGAGAAAGTGGAAGACACAGTCCCCCAGACTGCACCTTCAAATAAAATAACTTAATCAGTTTCAATTGATCTTAGAAAAACTTTGTCAGCAGAGCTTTTTTAGACAAGAACCTAGAGCATGAAGCAAATGGCACGCAGAAGAGGAAGGAGGGGAGGAAGATCCAGGCAGCAAAAAATTGACTCTCAGGGCACCAAAGAATCCCAATTACAAATAATAAGTGCTGAGCGAAATTGGAAAATTACACTCTGCAAAATATTTTGTGGAATTCTCGCATTTTGCAAACTATTTTGTGGGTGCGAAATGGAAACTTTCGTGGCTGATTATGAAATTTCACCCGTGAAATGGCAAAAATTTGTCACTTGCAGGCAAAATTTCACAATTTTCGGCAACAACAATCAAAAGACGAAATGACTCCCTGGTGTCTAGTGGACCCCCCCACCTATTACCTGCCTCAACTTATGAATCCACCCCCCAGATTTACCCATCCCTTGTAATTAGACTTCCTGGTGTCTAGTGGCCCCCAGCTGATCACCAGCCTTGAAGAAAGCCCCCACTGAGAATAGTAACAATTTTTCCATCCCTAAATCTGGGTAAACATAACCCAAACATTCTATTTCCTGGTGTCTAGTCCCCCGGTCATCAAACTTTTCAGAAAGATAAAGTTAAGATTATTTTCTCAAAAAGAATTGACACTGCCCAAGTAAACAAGATGAGGTACATAGAAAACGTTGTCAGCAGGAGTCAGAAGAGGATTTGAACTATTTACTTGCAGCAGCACAAGAATTAGAGGACAACCATGAGAATGAGATGCAGGAAACAAATGAGGATACTGATATGAACAACCTTTCAACATTACTGGAAACAAATGAGATCCAAGCATTAGGAGAAAATGATATGAGCTGCAAAGACTTTAAAGTAATGCAGGACACTTTATTTAACTGTAATCCTGATAAAATGGGGCCTGATGGGATTCACCCCAGAATTCTAAAAGAACTAAGGGGAGAACTAATGACACCACTGACACATAGAAGGATGGTGTGGTACCTGAGGACTGGAGGAGGGTGGATGTGATTCCCCCTTCACAAAAGTGGGAGCAAGACAGAGGCAGGAAACTACAGACCTGTCAGTTTGACCTCAGTGGTAGGGAAAATGATGGAATCACTTCTGAAGGAAAGAATTGTTGAGTACCTAGAGGCCAGTGGGGCACAGGACCCAAGGCAATATGGATTCACAGCTGGAAGGTCATGTCAGATGAATCTAATCGATTTTTTTGACTGGGTGACCAAAGTAGTAGACCAGGGAGGGGGCTGTGGATGAGGCCTGCCTAGAGTTTGGCAAGGCATTTGACACAAATCCACACAAAAGATTAATAAACAAATTAGCCAGCCTGGGAGTGGGTCCCAGGGTGGTAGCCTGGGTAAAACATTGGCTGGACAACAGGACACAGAAGGTAATGGTAAATGGAGTCCACTCTGAAAAAAGGGGGGTTACTAGTGGGGTATCGCAGGGTTCAGTACTGGGTCCCGTCCTTTTTAATGTCTTCATAAGTGACATTGCAGAGGGACTGGAAGGAAAAGTATGCCTCTTTGCAGATGACACAAAGATCTGCAACAGGGTTGATACACAAGTGGGGGTGGAAAGGATGAGAAGGGACTTGGCAAGGTTGGAGGAATGGTCAGAAGTATGGCAGCTTGGATTCAATATAAGAAGTGCAAGGAATGCCCTGGGAGACAAAACCCAGGGAAGAGTATACAATGGGGGGGGGGGTAGTAACAAAAACAAAAATGTAAAGGGAACTGAGAGTAATCAAATCAGATGATTTAAAAGTTAGCAAGCAATATGAGAAGGCAGTAGGGATGGCTGGGGGGATACTGGGATGTATAGGGAGAGGCATCACCAGTAGAAAACAGGAAGTTGTTATCCCTCTGTAAAAACAGTTGGTGAGACCCCATCTGGAGTACTATATCCAGTTCTGGAGACCCCATCTCTGCAAGGACATAGACTGGAAGGAGGCAGTCCAGAGGAGGGCAACTAAAATGGTGCAAGGTCTGCAACAGAAGCCATATGAGAAGAGACTAAAGGAGCTTAATATGTATACCCTTGAGGAAAGGAGGGGGGGGAACAAGATAGAAACTTTTAAGCACCTCAGCGGAATCAACAAAGTCCAAGAGGGTAGCATCTTTAAGAAAAAGAGAGGTGCAAGAACAAGGGGACACAATTTGAAGATGGGGGGAGACAGCTCAGGGGCAATGTGAGGGAGTATTTTTTCACAGAGAGGGTGATGGACTCATGGAATGGCCTTCCTGGGGAAGTTGTGGGGTCAAAAATGGAAGCACCAAGATATCTCATCAGCGAGAATGCCGACCCACCCCCCCTCAGCGTCGGCACAATACCGATGCAGGTATTGTGCAGCCTCTTCTATCGCTGTTTTCTGTGGGGCGCCATGCCCTCCACACCCCCCATGCAGGGGGTTCTTCCCCTGCACCCCCGGACTTCTAGGATTCCAACTCCAGGTCAGAGTTGGTCTGGGGAAGGGGCGGAACACTGGGGGAAGGCAAAACACAGAAAAAGGACCATTACCACGAATGTCGCCATAATGGTCTTTTTCTGTGTTTCACCATCAGGGTGTCGACCACAAGGGGTGCTATGGTTAAAAACAGTGGGAGAATTCAAGAATGCATGGGCCAGACATAAGGTAATTCTAGTGGGGGTAGGAAGAAATAGGCTGTTGGTTAACTAGGATCTGCAGCTTATCTAGCAGGTAGGGAAATGGGCAGACTAGGTGGGCCAAGCAGTCCTTATCTGCCATCAAAGTCTATGTTTCTATGTCTGTCCGAATGTGGTGAATAACAACATTACTGTGCTTGAGAATACAGTGCTTTTTAAGGTAAGGGAACTTCTGGATAAACAAAAGGGGAAACGCATCTCTAAAAACCTTAGTTTTGTGGAGGAACAGGCAATGAGGGAATTGATGGCAAATGAAAATATAACAATAAAAAAAGCAGACAAGGGGGGCAATATTGTGCTGATGCACACCGTTTAATACAAGGAAATGGTGGAAAAGCTCCTATTTGATGTTAACAACTACAAATAATTACGGATTAACCCCACTTTCCAATTTAGGAAAGAGCTTTTTCTGCTCTTTGACAAGAAAATACAGGATGGGAGTATTTCCAATAATGAAATTAAATATTTATATTGTGAACACCCTATTTTGCCAACCCTGTACTGCCTGCCTACAATCCACAAGACCATGCAAGAGCCACCAGGGAGACCTATAGTCTCGGATGTAGGCTCCATCACAGGACATCTACTGCATGTGAGTTCATTGATCTTTTCCTTCAGCACAGCATGCTAAAGTTACCATCTTACCTAAATAACATTGGAAATACATTCAGGCAATTCACAAAAGTTAAATGGGAAACAGAGTTTAAATGGATTTGTATAGATGTTGAAGCTTTACACACCTCCATCAGGCACCAGGATGGTATTAGGGTAGCAAAGTATTTTTAAGAAAAAGATAAAACTGAAACCAATGCACCAGTGGAATTTGTAGTAGATGCTTTGAATTCTGTGCTATATCACAACTATTTTGAGTTTAATAATGAATTTTATGCCCAGGATTGTGGTACAGCTATGGGGGCCTCCATGGCCCCTGCATATGCAAATTTGTTTATGGGGCTGTGGGAGCAGGAGTATTTACTAAATCGTAATGTTAACCCTTTTTGTGACAAGATTATAAAATGGGGATGCTTCATTGATGACTGCCTCTGTACCTGGGATGGTAGCACTGAAAGTGCACAAGAATTTGTTGAATGGTTAAACGTGAACATGCTGAACCATAGATTCACATCCCAGATGCATGAAAAACAGACTTTCTGGACATAACCTTAATGAGAAACTGTAACACAGGGTAATTAGTACAAAGGGTTTCAGGAAAACAACATCCATGAATTTTCTACAAAGAAATGATAGCTCATACCCAACAAAACTAAAAAACTCAATTCCATTCAGTCAGCATACTAGAATAAGATGGAACTGCACTAGTGATGATGATTTCACACAGCAGGCAAAGGGACTTTTGACACGATTCAAAGAAAGAGGGTATAGGGATTCAGTTCTGAAGGAACCTATGGAGAAAGTCAAGAACAAAACACAAAAAGAATTAATACAGCAAGAAGATAAAGCAGTAAAGAAAAGTGACTTGGGAAGGCAAATCACATTTTCATTAGAACATAACGCAGTATCAGGTCAGGTGAGGAATGTCATCAGGAAAAGTTGGGACATTTTAAAGGGGGATTCAAATTTGAGAAAAGTAGTCCATGACTCACCCAGAATTATGTTTAGGAAAACTGATAATCTACATGATAAACTGGTGCACAGCCAATTTTATGAAAAGGACACCTCTACCAGAACATGGCTCCCATCAAGACCAAAGGGAATATTTAGATGTAAAAAGTGCAATATTTGCCAGTACATGAAAACAGGTAAAGAGATTATATTGCCAAATCAAGTCAAAATTGAGATTAATGACTTAATAACCTGTAATACAAGATTTGTTGTATACATTCTATGGTTGCAACTATAATGTCTACCACACAAGCAAAACAGCCAAAACATTGAAATAACGTATTCAAGAGTACGTACAATCTATTGTTAATCAGAGAATGGACACCCCAGTTGGAAGGCACTTTTTAGAGTCGCATCAGTCAGACCCGGGCTCTTTTAAATTGATGAGTCTTGAATGGGGTGCTATCCCTGCAAGAGGTGGGGACAGACAGAACATTTTACTCCAGAGGGAGAGTTATTGGATTTTTAAAGCAGATGCAGTTAGGCCAAATGGCCTTGAAACCCTTCCTGAAGTAGAAAAGATGATGGAGCTTTAAAATTAATCTTCAAAGTTCACAGACTATATCGCCCCCCCCCCGCCCTGTTCTGATATTATCAGCACAGAAGTTGGGTGTGCTTTGATGCATACTGAAATACATAAAAAATATTCTTCCCAACCATATCCTTGACTGAGCTAGCATTATCTGTATGCTGTTTAATATTTAAAGCATGAATTTTGTAAAAAGTATTTTTTTAACTCTTATTTTTTTCTTTTTAGGAGCTGCAAATTTCTTCCTGTGTTTCCGGTAGAGATGGCGTGGAATTAATTCCTCCTGCTCACTCTAACATCTTTGCATTTTTTGGCTATTAGTTATGCATTGAACTAGCACATATGTTGTACACTTTTTAAGAGTTTCAACTGGTCAGATCCCTTTTAGGAGATCCCAGGAGCCGTTATAACTGATTATTAATATTCATGCAATGTGTTTAATTGTTCTGTTCAAAATGTTGGTAGTCCCTTCACAATTTCTTTCCCTGTAGAGACTAAACTTTGCAGTAGAATGAAATGTAAAATTATAACTTAAAATTATGACTACTTTTGAAAGAATTAGCAACTTATCCTGATAGTTGTGTATATAATTCATTAGGTAACGGTTATTATTGTTGTACTTTGTCTCACGTTATTCTGGTGATTAATAGATGACATGTTAAAATGCACAGATGACATGATTTTGTACCTGTATAACTGGAACTTGAAATCCCCATATGGTTAATGCCCCTTGAAGACATCTTGCCGAGGTGCAAGGGGCTCTCACACTGGTGACAATAATTCAGCAAATCAGTTGATTTATTTGGTTTTCGTGTGATTTTTGCTAATTAGGAGTGCTGTAACTTTTAACTGTCATTTTTGCTGGGCTTGCCACCCTGTACAGGTGCACCACTCTCTATCTTGAGTGAAGGCTGCCTTTTGTTTGGAACTGACAGCAGATGTCTGCTGGGGACTTCCCCGGCACCCAGGGCTCACCCGTAGATTCCCTGCCTAGCAACAGTGGTTCCAGTGGTACTGTTAAGAGAGAGGCTTCTCCAACCAGTAGCCCATGGTGTGCCCAAGAAAAAGAAGAAGCTAGAGATGAACTATCTTGGAGGGAGATTTCTCCATTGTCCTTGGGAGGACAACTTCAGTGATATCAGTTTGCTGATTGTGACATCCAGAAAACCATCCCATGGCCTGCCATCACACTGCCTGATACAACCTGTGCCTGGTGGTGCAGAGCAAGGCCTTATGAGAGAGAATGGATGGCTTGCTGAGGAGTGACCTGTCAAATATTGTTTATCAGACCTAGGTGTGGCTGGAGCCAGGGGCTGCTTGGTGCACCAGTGTGTTAGATCTGCCAGAGTGGTCGGAGGCCGAGAGGTGGGTAAGAAGACAGATCCATTTGGAGTACCCCACCATGGTGTATCCCTATATACTGGAAAGACTCTGGGACATTATAGAAGGAGAAAGGGTGGGTTGGGTCATTAGGGCGATGCTCCAGAAGTTACAGCAATGGCCAGGAGCCCCTGGGGAAGCTAATCAGGTGCTTATACAGAAGGCCCGTTCAATGTGCTTTTCCACACCTTAGGCTGGTTTGACACTCTTCAAGCACTTCACCATGGATCTAGCAGGTTGCTGAATGAAATACTACGTTATTTCTTTGGATTCTTTTGGAGAAGAGACAACAAAACCTGATCCTGACTATTATTACTCTCACAGTGGTGGGCCAGCTATCTAAAGGGAAAGATGATTGTCCATTTCCAGTGTGATTTGCCACTACTGTCCAGTTCCTGTTTGGTAGTTAAAAAAAGAGGAGAAACATTTTCAAGGTTAAAGTACTGTGCCCAGGGCAATGGTTTCCTTATACCTTTAAATCTTGAAGATCTAGGACTGTAGACATCCCTCTAAGACTTTAAGACTCTTGCTTTTTTTTGTTTATTTGTTTTTTAAAAAGAGAAGAAGGAAATCCAAGATTTTCTTTTATTAAGGTTTCTCCCATTGGATCGACTTACAAAGTGAGATCTGATAACGTACAAGCACTACCTCTGTGTGAGTGAGAGAGAGAGAGAGAGATATACGTGTGGGTGGGTGTGTGGGTGGGTGTGTGGGTGTGTGTGTGTGTGGTAAGCTAGAAAAACATTCTACAGATTCAATCAATATGTTAAATGTTTGCTAGTTTTTGTTTTACAAGTTAAAGTGACAGCCTGGCTAAAGTGAGATTTAGCTTATCCCTTTAAAAAAAAGTTTTAAATGTTTATCTTAGGTACAATGGGAGAGGTTTCTTTTTTTGAATCAAATTCGCTCCACTGGGCAGTATAGATTGGAGCAAGGGGGGTGCTCGAGGGAGCCCTGGGCTGGGTTGGGAGTACGCATACCCACTCAGTTTTGGGTATGGCTTTGGAGGTGCCCGTTTTCCCAGTTTCCCAGAGGAAATGTTTTTTCAAGGGAGAAGAGAGTGTAAGTCCCCCTCTTGGGGTGGGCTTACTATCCTTGCTTGTTTAAGTCCTCCCCTTTGTAAGGGCTCCTGTTTTTAGTCAGCTAGGAGGTGATTCCTTCAGGTTCACCTGTAGTTGCCAGCAGTATCTGGAGGAGGTACGAGGTGGTGGAAAGGCTGGAACATTTCATCAGAATGCAAGTGGTCTTGGTAACTAGAAGATTGGAAGGGGCATCCAGACAGTGGAGCTGTTGCGGTGGTGGCAGGACTGCAGCAGGGTCCTTCAGAGGCGGCAGGTCCAGAGGGCTTTTCCCGTGTGGCACTCTATCTGGAAGGTAAGGCAGGAAAAAGGGGATTGTGTCCTGGGATTCACCATAGGGCCTACTGTGCCTGTGTCTGGGGTAGGCCCTTTAGACCCATTAAGGGGCGTGGTCCCAAGAACTAGAATTTGTCGAAGGTGGGAGCCATTGTTGGGCTTTGGAGCAGTCTCTTTGTTGGCTCAGAAGGTTCAGGAGGATTTTAGCACCGGCTGGCTCTTTAGTGGTTCAGGCAAAGTTTGGAAGCAGCTGCATGAGGCATTTAGGCTGCATCGCCCCGGGTTCCATTTCAGGCCCGACTGCCAAGGAGGAGGAGAAAGGCCCTCCCCCATGTGGAGAAAGGAAGGATATCATATGGGAAAGAAGGAATCAGCAGTTAGCTAAAATCTCTGCCCAAAGGAAGATAATGTGGAGCCAGTGTGGTCAATGCTTTAGGCCAGTAAAAACTTTGTAGCTCTGACTCTTACCATTTGCACTCATAAATTCGATTGTCTCTTGCCAAATCTCTCAGCCCCATGGAGCTGCTCCAGTTAATTTATTCTCTTTGGATGCAAACATTTTCAAATCCAGAAATAAAGGATCTTAGATTTTCTGTGATCATGCTTATTTTGTGTGGTTAATGAATTAATCTAATGCACACATTTTATCTTACGTCTCAGCTGAGTCTGAAAAAAGCAGTAGCAGGGCCTGAAAAAGTACTTATTGGGAAATTGGAATAATACTATAGGGGAAGTACTTTTGGGTAAATTTGAAGGACAGGATATATAAATTAGGGACTAGGTGATTGTTTTATATTTCTCTATTTAAATTTTTATAGCATCATGGTTTAAGTAGTAGTAGCATTGCTTGGTAGGATAAAATACTTAGGGACTGGATGACTGTTTTTATATTTCTCATTTACATTTCTATAGTGTCACTCTAGAGCAAACAAAAGTGGTTTAAGGGCAATACTGTATAATTACAGGGTAGAATGTTTTTATATTGCTCTGTTACATTTCTACAGCATCACGGTTTAAGTTGTATTGGGGGATGTGGAGTAGCCAGGATGGTAGGAGGATGGGGAAGGCGTGGATGGAGGGGACAGGATAGAGGAATGATGGGGTAAGGAATGGGCACAAAGATAGAGAGAAGATGGTATGGGGATAAAGCACAGAGGCAGCGCAGGTGGGGAGCTAGCAGGATAGTGAGATGTAGTGGATGTGGAGCAGCTGTGCATAAGGACACACTCTGGAGTTTAGGAGCATGCCCTATATGTGTGAGGGTGTTTCACCTGGAAGGTGAGATTTAGGAGTTAAGGAGGCTGGTGGATCACTTAATCATGAAAGTGGGGCATAGGGGGAGAAGAGGTGGGGGTCTGGCCGCTCAGGAGGAAAGATTCATAAGCTCAGATGGGAGGAGGGAAGGTGGGGAAATTGAGGAAGGTAATAGACCAGTAAACGTACAATGCAGGTATGGACAGGTGGACTGTAGTAAGTGGGGAAGGGGTCTTGCTACTCAATGTGATCTTGGAGGGATGGGACAAACAAGAGTTGGCAGGAAGTGGTCAGACAGAGAGTAAAGGGAGGTAGGGATGGAGCTAAAGGGGCTGGTAATGTCAGCCTTGGAAGGGAAAAGGGGGTAAGTGGCAGTGGCACTACAAGAGGTACTGTAGTGAAGAATAGGGATATACCATTAAAAAATTACAAGGGGAAAGTGGGTGTACACCTATACAAAAAGGAAATGACATAGGGGAGCACATGGTGACAGAGATGGATGATGCTGCTGGGAGCGGCAGGAGAGAGGGGGAGAGGTAAGTCAGAAGGTAAGTAGGGCCCCTAAAAAGCAGCTGAGGATGGAGGGACTGTGAACTGAGACCCAGGGGAACTAGTAGGGGGAAGGAAGGATATTGTTAGGTCTGGGGTTGCAGATCATTCCCTGGAAGGGGGAGTGGCCCTGGCAGCGGGGAGGGGAGGGACAGGAAGAGGGTGCTTGGGGGAGGAGACATGCAGGGAGAAGGCAGTGAGGAAAAAGTAGGCAAGGCACGGGGGGGGAGGGAGAGATTCCTGTTAATAGGGGACTCCATCATTAGAGGAATCAGCTGGGGAAAAACAAATGGGGGAGATGGGGGCTCTATAAGAGTGGAACATATGCCAGGTATGATGCTGTTTAGGGTAGGGTACCTTGTGGACTCATTGGTAAGAAAGCACAGAGGGAGTACCCCACATTGTGGCACACATTGGCACTAACGATGTGGAGGAGAACAGTGTGCAAGAACTGCAGGCCAGATACAGGGAAGTGGCAAGATTATGTGTAGCTGAGAACTACATCATCTCATTTTCAGAAATCTTGCCAGTACCGAAGGTGGCTCTGGAAAGAAAACAGAAGATTAGGGAAATCAACAGCTGGTTGAGGGAGTGGTGTCTGGCTATTGGGTATGGGTTGGTGGGCGAATAGGGGACTACATGGGAGAATAAAGAATGTTTTGCTAGGGACAGGCTTCACTTGAGTAAGGAAGGGAAGGTGTCCTTAAGAACAAGCTAGGGGATTATGTATCTAAATGGTGTGATATTAAACTAGACGAGGGGGAGAGTTGGAGACTACAGGGTGCTTGAGCAAGATAGGATGGCGTAGGCTCTTTCCCCATTCTGGAGAGGTACAGGAAGTGATGACCAAACCTGGAGGAGTGGAGGCCAGGAGCAATGGGGGTGATAGGTTTATGGTAAATTCTGGGAGGGGCTAAAAAGTTGTTCTGATAAATGCCCAGAGTCTGGGAAACAAGATGCCAAAGTTGCAGGCATTGATGGTGGAAGGGGTGGTTGTATGTGGCTGCAATCACAGAGACTTGGGCCAGACAGTTCCATGACTGAGAAACGAATATTCCTGGGTATACCACACTTAGAAAGGACAGAACAGTGGGCAGGGGTGGAGAGGTTGCACTGTTTGTCAGGGATGGGATAGTGTGCAGCAGAGAGGAGGTGGGGAAGGATAACATGGAGGCGATATGGGCCTCATTACAGGATAGTGAAGGGAGGAAAATTAATCTGGGTGTGGTCTACAGGCCACCCATGCAGTCGGAGCACATGGATGGGGAACTAACTGACAGCATGAGAAAGAATTACAGGAGGGGGAAGGGTGGGAATGTGATATTAGGGGATTTTAATGTGCCAGGGATGGACATGAGTTACATGGCATCTTCATCAGCAAAGGAGCAAAGAGTGCTTGACGCACTCCAGGATGAATTCCTGACTCAGCTGGTTGAAGAGATGACAAGGGAGGGAAACATCCTGGACCTGGTCCTGCCCGATGGGGAACAGGTCAGGGATCTGGCGGTTGAAGCCCCATTGGCTGGTGGTGAGCACTTCACAATGTATTTTACCTCAGCCTTGTAGGAGAAGAACCAAACAAAGACCACGATAGTGAACTTCAGGAAGGCAAACTTCGGGGAGAAGGCAGATGTACTCAAGGAACATATAAGTAAAATCGGGACCGGAAATAGACACTAAGGGGCAGTGGGAAATCCTGAAGTAAGCTATCCTAGAGGCCACGAAAACCTGTGCCAGGTCACAAAACAAGATGGCCAGAACCTGGAAGCCTTGCTGGTGGACAAGGGAAGTCGGGAGGATGTGAGGAAAAAGAGGTTGGCCTTTAGAAGGTACAAATGCTCCCGTATGGAGGCAGACCTTGAGGATAATCATATGATTTCCAGAGAGGTTATCAGAAAGATTGTAAAGGCCAAGGCAGATAAAGAGCTTAGATTAGCAAGAGGGATCAGGGATGGGGAGAAGAAATTCTTTAGATATGTTAGGGAATGGAGGAGGGGTGAGTGCAGATAAGGAAGCGAAGAAGGGGGATAGTTAGAGGGGGATTGGAGCAGGCTGACGTGTTAAACTGTTATTTCAGCTTGTTCTTCACTAGGGACAGGGATGGGTCATTGCCTGTGGGAGGGGCAGGAAAGGGGGCAATGGGGGGTGGCTCTTGCAAATGTGAAGATCCAGGTAGAGAGGGTGAGGGAGGCTCTAAAGTCCATGAGGGTGGATAAAACTCTGAGGCCAGATAACATCCACCCGAGGGCTCTGAAGGGGCAGACAGATGTCCTGGCAGCTCCAATGACAGAACTATTCAATTCCTCCCTCCAGTCAGGATGGGTCCCTCTAGACTGGAGGTTGGCTCATGTTACGCCCCTCCACAAGAGTGGATCTCAGGATGAACCGGGGAACTACAGACCGGTCAGCCTGACATCCATTGTGGGGAACATGATGGAGGCCATCTTAAAAGAATGGATGGTGGAGTTTCTGGAGGTAAATGAGTTCCAGGATGAAAACCAACATGGGTTTGTCCAGGGGAAATCATGTCAAACAAACCTGGTCAAATATTTTGACTGGGTGACACAGTCCCTGGATGGATGAAAGCTAGCTGATGTCCTGTACCTGGAATTCAGCAGGGCTTCCAATTTGGTCCCGCACAGAAGACTCATTTTGAAATTGAGGGAACTGGGGCAGAGGACAAGTTGGTGGGGTGGCTAGCAAATTGGCTTAGGAATAAACTGCAGTGGGTGGTGGTAGGGGGCGAAGTCTCGACACCCAGAGAGAGATCATCAGCGGGGTCCCACAAGGTTCAGTTTTGGGCCCTACCCTTTTTAATGTGTTCATTGCAAACATCGGGGAGGGATTGGTAATAAAATAAATATATTTGTTGATGATACTAAATTGGGGGTGGTGGTAGATAGCGAGGAGGGAAAGAGGGCACTACAGGATGACCTGGAGAGGCTGGAAAAATGGGCCCACACGTGGCAGTTTGGGGTTTAATGCACACAAATGTAGCATTCTGCACCTAGGTGATAGGAACCCTGGGTATACCTACCACTTGGGGGGGGTACAGCTGACTGTTGCGACAATACAGAAGGATCTAGGTGTGATGGGTAATACTAAAGGGAACCACTTGGAGCAGTGCAAGAAAGCAGCGGCTAAGACAAACAAAATGCTTGGGTGCATTGCCAGAGGGATAACATCCATGAGAAGGGAGGTTATACTTCCCTTGAAAACCTCACTGGTGAGGCTGCATCTGGAGTACTGTGGGGAGTTCTGGTGCCCCCACCTAAAAAAGGACATTGCACTGCTGGAGAGAGTCCAGAGGAGGGTGATGAGGATGATTAGTGGTCTGGAGAGGTTGTCATATGAGGATAGACTTAGAGAGCTGAACATGTACTCTCTGAGGACAGAAGGGATAGGGGGATATGATAGAGACCTTCAAATACCTGAGGGATTCAACAGAGGGAACAAGGAGGGTCTGCTCAAGTTGAGGGAGGAGGGGACTATAAGACACCATAGTCTAAAGTTAGCAGGGGGCAGTACAGAGGGGAGGCGAGGGCATTATTTCATGGAGAGGGTAGTGGAACCCTGGAATGCACTGCCAGATGATCTGGTAAAATTGGGAACTGTGTTAGGTTTCAAGAAGGGTTGGGACAGGCACAGGGGGATGGTACAGGGTGGGGGATGGTGATTACCAGAGGTGTACAGGGTGGAAGGGGTGAAATAATGGGGGGAGGTAGAGCAGCTACTGTGCACTACCAGTGAGCTGTGCTGGGCCGACAAGATAGACTGTTAGGTCTAATCTGCTGGCAACTATGTATGTATGTATGTAAGTAAACGTTCCGGCTAGCCCCTCCTTCTGGTCTCCATGGAACAGCGGATATCATGGTTCTTAAAATCCAGCCAGTGAGTAAAGAAAAGGACTAGCTTTTCTGAACATCATCTGCCAGATGAGGCTTTCTTATTTTCCAATTGTTGTGGAAGTGCCAGGAAGGTTTCAGGTATGTGTCCACCCCCCCCCACTATAACATTGGGACCCCTAGACACAAAGTGGAGGACAAGGGGGAGGGGGGTTACACTTATTACTGCTTTTCTTCATTTCATAAGATGCTTATTGTTCCTGCACAGAACATTGTTACAATGTCTACTTTCTTTACTGAAAGTAATTAATCAAGGGCACTCCTGAAAAAGGGATGTTGAACAGTGAATTGCCACTTACATAGAAACATAGAAGTTGACAGCAGATAAGGACTGTAAGACCCAGCCAGTCTGCCCATTTCTTTTTCTACCTTATAAATTCGCCATCAGCATTTGCTCTGTCAATGGCCTATCTATTCATACTCACCTGTATTGCTCCCTTGTGCCTATCCCATGACTGTTTGAAGCCCTGCACTGCATTCATATCCATGACTTCCTGAGGTATGCTGTTCCATGCATCCACTACCCTTTCTGTGAAAAAGAACTTCCTCACATTACCCCTTTATCGGCCTCCCTCTAATCTCATGCTGTGTCCTCTAGTTCTGCTATTTTTCTTATATTGAAACATGTTAGACTCTTTCACCTTGTTAATGCCCTTAAAGTGTTTGAATGTTTGGATCATATCACCTCTCTCCCTCCTTTGCTCTAGGGTATACATATTGAGCTCTGTTAATCTGTCCTCATGTTTTCTGATGCAGTCCCTGCACCATTCTGGTTGCCCTTCTCTGGACTGCCTCAATTTGATTAATGTCCTTGTGAAGGTGTGGCCTCCAGTACTGCACACAGTACTCCAGATGGGGCCTAGCCAGTGTTTTGTAAAGAGGGATTATTACAGCCCTCTTCCAACTTGTGATACCCCTACTAATACACCCCAACATCCCCCTAGCCTTACCTACTGCTTTAGTGGTCTGCTTGGATGATTTCAGATCATCGGTGATGATGATGCCCAAGTTTCTTTCTTCCCTTATGACAGCCAGCAACTCCCCTCCCGGCCTATAGGTGGCTTCATGGTTTCTCTTCCCTATGTGCATGATCTTACATGTCTTTGCATTAAACCCCAGTTGCCATTCTTCTAATCGTTTTGCTAGTTTATCCAGATCTCTTCTCATTCTGCCCACTCCAGCTGGATCATCTACTCTGTTGCAGATCTTGGTGTCATCTGCAAACAGACAAACCTTACCCTCCAGTCCATCTGCAATGTCACTGATGAAGATATTGAAGAGGACTGGCCCTATGACTGATCCTTGAGGTACCCCACTTGTGACTTGCATCTCTTCTGACTGTTTACCACCACTCTCTGTTTTCTGCCCATCAACCAGTTTGCCACCTAGTTGTCCAAATTCTGATGCACCCCGAGCCTACCCAGCTTCTTAATCAATCTTCTATGTGGAACAGTATCGAAAGCTTTGCTGAAGTCAAGGTAGGTGACATCAATTGCTCCCCCTTGGTCCACCACTCTAGTTACCCAGTCAAAGAAATCTATGAGATTAGATTGACAGGACCTTCCTTTTGTAAACCCATACTGTCTTGGATCCTGTGCTCCTATGGATTCCAGGTGTTGCACTATCCTTTCCTTAAGGAGTGCCTCCACAGTCTTGCCCACTACTGAGGGTAGACTGACTGGTCTGTAGTTCCCTGCCTCCTCGCTGCTGCCACTCTTGTGGAGCAGGATCACATGAGCCCTTCTCCAGTCTTCTGGGACCTCTCCTGTGCTCAGAGACTCATTAAACAGTTCTGATAATGGCTCTGCCAGTTCCACCCTTATCTCCTTTAGTACCCTGGGATGTATGCCATCAGGTCCCATTGCCTTGTCCACCCTGAGCTCATCGAGCTCTTGTAGGAGTCTTTCTTTTATGAAGGGACTAGTGCACACCTCCCTCCCCCCTGTGTCCACGGTGTTGAGCTGTGGGTCCTGCCCTACCTTCTCTTCAGTAAATACTGAGCAGAAGTATCTATTTAGGATAGATGCTTGTACATGGTCCTCCTCCTCACATGCCCCCCCATCTCCTTTGAGCTTAGCAATACCCCCTCTGGACTTTCTCCTTTCACTAATGTATCTATAGAAAGTCTTGTCACCTTCTTTTAC
The DNA here is from genome assembly GCA_016271365.2 of Neoceratodus forsteri. Classification (NCBI taxonomy): domain Eukaryota; kingdom Metazoa; phylum Chordata; order Ceratodontiformes; family Ceratodontidae; genus Neoceratodus; species Neoceratodus forsteri. The sequence goes on from CM057455.1 coordinate 408,628,413, forward strand.
TGTTTGTGCTAGTGTTTCCTCAGTTTGGGCCTTTTCCTGCCTTACTGCCTTCCCTGCTTCCCTTAGGGAACTTTGTATGCCTCCCTATCTTCATCCTGCTGCATTCCCTTATATTTCCTGAAGGCCAGCCTTTTGGCTCTGACCATTTCTGCTACTGTTTTTGAAAACCAAAGTGTTTTCTCTCTTCCTTTGCACTTCCTTTTCTCTCTAACACAATAGGATGTTGCTTTAAGTATTGCATACTTAATGCTTGCCCACTTTGCCTGTACCCCCTCACCTGTATTTATTTTTGCCAGGACTAGCTTAACTCTGTTGGCCATCTTATCAAAGTCAGCTCCTCTGAAGTCCCAAATGTTTGCCTTGGACTGGGATGATTTAGTTCTAGTGGCCAAATTGAACCATACCATGTGATGGTCACTGGCCCCCAGGTGACCTTCTACTTAGAGATCTATGATCCTTTCCCTGTTAGTCAGTACTCAATCTAGGATAGCCCTGTCTCTTGTGGGTTGTTCTACCAATTGTTTGAGGCCCTCCCCCTGCAGGGAATCCACCATGTGTCTAGTTCTGGCAGATGTTCCTGCTGGTATTGATCAATCTGTATCTGGCATGTTGAAGTCTCCCATTATCAGAACCTCCCCTTTAGCTGTCATGTTTTGTATATCTTCTAACAATAATGTGTCTACGTCCTATGTTCTCGAACAGAACTCCACTGGATTGACCCCTGCAACAAGCCAAAAGGACTTTGCTTGCCCTACCTGAGCTTGATTTCGGCTTCTCAGTAGCTTATTTATCTCTAAATTTTGAAATTCAGTACTGCATATTTTAAATTGCTGACAAATCTAGTTGCCTTCACCTTAATGTATTTCAGCTAAGGCATTAGTGCATTATTAGTTTCAGGTCAGCAAGAACTGAACCAACTGCTTAAACTGAGATTTAGGCTGTGATTGAAACTGTGTTCAGAGTGCTGCTGCAGAGCCAGAGACTTCTGTTAATTTATTTCCTTTTTTTTTGTTTTAAGCTACTCATTTTAAACTCATTGATCCACTCTGCAGCAGTGACTTGCTGTAGTATGCCTATTTTTCTCTTAGTCCTGTTCCCTCTAACTATTTAAATTCCTCAGTACCGTTTTTCCCACTCACTCCCACTTCTACTGATTTCTGTCTTGCTAACCACCTTTGGAGCACGGCGCTGACCCACCCTGCCCCCCAACCCCATTGTCTCTCCACCTTTTGTGTAAATCCCTGCCCCCAATTAAAGTAATCTTTCCAGAGGCGACTCAGGACCCCTTCTGCTCAACTAGCCTGTGTCTACTTAGCCTCTGACCCCAATTCTACATTATTTAATTTAAATTTCTACTCTCTCTCGCTCTTTCTCTCACACACACAGACTAGAGCCCCCTGACCAGGTGTGCTCCCCCTGCAGTGCGGCTTTCTCTCCCAATGCCGCCCGCATCACCCTCAGCTGCCAGCAAGGAAACTTAAGGTATGGTCCCTCCAAGGAAGCCTGCAAAATTTTCAAATTGTTTGGTGCCACTAACCTGTAATGGCGATTGGCCACTTTTCCAGCAGAACTACACTGGATTGTTCCCTGCAACAAGCCAAAAGGACTTTTTGTTTGCTCTATCTAAGCCTGATTTTGGCTTCTCAGTAGCTTATTTATCTCTACATTTCACCCGCCACTCTTTAAATCCTCTAACTGCACCTCAAACTCCACCCTGCTGTGCAGCTCGCCCAATTGAAACCTAGTAATTTGCCCCTGTAGTCAATCACAATTTTGCCCCCTGTATCACCTTGTTCTGTGGCTGTCTGCCAACAAACTTAGCCACTCAGTCAATTGTTTATTTCTAGCAAACTTCTCCTCATTTCTTTACTGCTAATATTTCTCATTTAACATTGAACACTCCACCCCCCCCAACAAACTTTGCAGCTCAGTCAGTTGTTTATTCCTAGCATACTTCTCCTCATTCCATACTGCTAATTTTTCTCACTTAACGTTGAACACTCCACCTGTCAACAAACTTAGCATCTTAGTAAATTGTTTGTTTCTTGCAAACTTATTTTCATTCCTTTACTGATAATCTTTCTCCCTCAATGTTTTACACTCCATCGTCTCACTGCTGTCCCTATCTCCAATACTTTATTGTCCAAGGTGCTTTCTCTTACAAGCAAGCCATTTATTAAATACACGTCATTTCCAACCACAGGGGCAGTCCTATTGGTAGAAGCAGTCAGGATAACTGTCTGTCACAGGATCTCTCAAGATCCAACCAGAACAGAGTGTGAGCTGACAGAAAGCATAGACCGAATATGACACCTAATATTTCCCTCTACTACCAGGTAGCTGGCATGTTCCTCCTTTGCCTTAACCTCCACACCAATCCTGAACAACCAGTCCTATCTCATTATATGCGGTGTGACATGGACAGCCCTCACGGCGTAAAATTTTACTGTAGCTTTGAACTCCCTCTTGACCTTCAGAAATGGGGTGCACTACGCATCACACCAGGTAAAACTTTCTGCCAGTCTCTCCTGCTATCTACACCCATCTGTCTCTTACTCTTAAGACTCGGGTGATCCTTCATGCTTCTCTAGGGCCCTCAATAACTTGCCCTCCTGAACCTGGGACTTTCTCTAAGCACCATTTTAAAACGGGGTACATCAGGCTACTGAAGCAGCTACTAAATGCTTTAAAAAATATTTTCTTGATCTTACGACGATACTCAAGTGACATTGAATTGAATCCGGGTCCTGTAGCACCAATCACCTCACCTTCCAATTTGACTAACTTAAAGGGGATGAGCCTGCTCCACATCAACGCCTGCAGCCTGACAAAGAAATTTGATTCTGTACAGAACTGGCTAAGTCATGCCACCACAGATGTACTGGTGGTAACTGAATCCTGGTTAAAACCTACTGTACATGATTTAGAAATTAATATTCCTTCTTATAAGGTCTTCAGAACTGACAGGCAGGCCAGAGGGGGTGGGGAAGTCATCTATGTACAGGATAGATTTCCGTGTTTATCGTCAGCTCTACAACTGTACCAAAGGAGTCTGAATGCCTCACACTTAAGGTTCAAATCTCAACATCCCAGTCACTCCTTGTGCCTCAGGTGGCAAGGTGGATATGTTTTTGCCGCAGAAGCAAAGGGTCATAGGTTTGATTCTCAGTGAGGATATTTATTGTCTGTGTCAGTGGTAGGTAGAACACTCGCCTCTGAGGCCAGGAGATCAGAGGGCTGTGAGTTCAGTTCCAACATCTGGCACTTGGGTTAATATACCAGTACTGTCACTATAGTGCAGCATGAGAGGGGTGCTGCACTTCTGAGGTGCTGTCTTTCGAATGAGACTTTAAACCCAGGTCCCATCTGTCTGGATTGGTGGTAGTTCAGGTGGATGTTAAAGATCCCATGGCACTTATCGAAAAGAGTAGGGGAGTTTTTATTGTCAAGAAAAAACAGAAAAGGAACACACAAAACATAAAAAAAATTAATTATTCCAGGAAATAAAGATTACAATATACAAATAAAATCCCTATATCGGGAAAAAACACACTTATACAGTGTACCAATTCTCAAAATATATACTGTACATTCTACTTATACTTAATAAAGTTATGAAAACCTCTACACCATTAATTGGTTTGTTTTGAAGAAAAAAAAACAATCTCTAGAATGTAACCTTTCCCAACTCATGCACAATTATTGTAGAAAAAACATTATAATCCATCTTCTTCTGGTAAAGGACCCACTGACAGCGTGCCTGCATAAATAAAAGTGAAGAAAACAAAGGAAAATAGACAAAGTATCATGATGAAAATGCAATAAACTGTGAGGATATTTACCAATCACCAGAATGTCATAGGTTAGAAAAGCCAACCATTTAAAATTCCATTTTTGTGCAAAAAAAAACATGTATTTTTCGAAAAAGAGCAGTACAAGAGAAAATGTTGGGTTGATTCTTCTAAATTGATACAATCCATATAGGGCAGTTTCTTTCTTCTCTGGCTTTATATTTAGCATTACCTCAAAGGTTTAATCTTCCATACATAAGTAACCAAAGGGGTTCCCCCATCTGAGGGGGAAGCCTTTTACTATTAAGTTGGGATAAAATGAAATGATTTTCTGCTTCAGGACAATTTTTAAAGCTTGGAACTGTGGGATAGATTTGACACATCAGGGATTTATAAAGGGATTTTCCATGACAACCTAGAAGCATCTCCTTTAATATGCCCCATTTATAAATTTTCTGTGCTGTGGGTTTAAAATATAATGGAACATATACATGTTTACTACACCTAGGAGGTACATGTTTCCAAGCCACTAAAAAATTATTTAAAATTAATTGTACCCAGTTATTACCACCCTTTGCAGTATCTAATAATCCACTAGGAACTGTAACTGAAAAAAAATAATGAAAAACAGAAAAACACTGGATCAGTCATTCCAATACCTCCCTTAGTCTTACCCAGGTAAGTAAACTGTCTTTTAATAGGATTAAGCCTGTTTCCCCACAAACATCTGGAAGAATAAACTATAAACCTTATTCTCTAATATGGCAGGTAATGGAAAAATCTTTGCAACATGTTGTAAGCAGGGTAAAAGAAATTGCTTAGAAATTTGGGTTCATTTCTGCATTGTGAGTTTCCACTGCTTCCATCTCAGTACTTTAGGCTCAATTTTTTTAGAGCCTTATCCCAATTCTCTAGTGGCAAATTTTTTGAACCAAATAAAATACCAATAATGACAATAGGTTCAGTAGAAAATTCAATGCCATGATCTCTAACCAGTAAACCACTTCCTGTACCAATAAACAAACCTCGTGTTTTGGTAAGATTTCATTTAGCATTTGAAATACTTGCATATTTTGCAAATTCAGATAGAAAAATGTTAAAACAGGTACGATATGAAAAAAAAACAACAAACATAATCCTCATATGCTTGTACTATCAACTGCTAATGTATTCCCATACCTGAAATTCCTTCCCATTTAGGGATATCTACTAACCTTTTTAATAAAAGGTCCAAAGAAAAAAATATATAATAAAGGGCTTAGTGGACAGCCCTGCCATACACCTGTATGAACTGAAAACCCTGAAGCAATCTGACTCTGTGTAACTGGGAAACTATAAGAAGACTGGTATAAGAGCTTTATGTTCTGTATAACCTGAATTGGAACATGATAGAGTTCCAAAACTTGGAATACAAATGGCCGATAAACCCTATCGAAAGCTTTTTCCAGGTCAGCTGCCACTATACAATTAGATGCCCCCAAAATTGTGGAGTGTTTAAACACATCCCTAATAGTCATCAGAGCTAACTGTATTGTTCTATTAGGAAGGCCACAGTATTGATGTGGAGAGATTACTTTAGCTGCATAATGTTTCAATTGATTGTTAAGTAAAATGGTTACAATTTTATAGTCTGAATTTAATAAAGTGGTAGGTCTCCAGTTTTTTATATCAGTTCTATTTCCAGTTTTAAACAGGAAAGTCATTAAACCTTCTGAAAAGGAGGGATACATAGTATTAGTCTGAAAAAGTAATCAAAACCCAGTTTTAAACAAAGTGCTATAATATGTGAAAAACATTTATAGAATTTATTAGAAAGCCCATCATGCCCTGGCGATGAATTATTATTCAATGCTTTAATGGCTACCTCAACTTCAAGCACAGTTATTGCTTCTTGCAAAACAGAAATCTCATTCAGAAAAAAATGGAACTGAAATATGATGTAAAAAAGTTTTGATGTTCTTCTGAAAAATCGGAGTTTTAGGAGCTAAAGAATGCAAATGATTGTTTAGCAAATCATTAATTCCTTCAACTGTAGCTATATGATTTCCTGCTTGATCTACTAGGTAATCAATATTGGTAGAGGTTTTAAAGGATTTACATTCTTCATGAGGGTCACCAATAGGGGATTTGTGAGTCCCACTATACAATAATGCCTGGATCATTCAAGCTCTATCATATTGATAGGACTTCATTTCTTTTTTAATCGTGCAATTTGGTCTGTATAATCAAATTTAGAGGTATATGAAAAAGTATAAAGTTTTTGCAATTGTTGCCTGAGCGAGAGATATTTTAAAAACTTCTCATTCCCAGTCCGTTTCCCATGTTTTATAAACAAAATTTTTAAATTGGATTTAGTAGTTTTCCACCATTCCCCTATATTAAAGTATAGAAAAGCTACCGACAATCTAGCTAAAAAAAGATTTAAAATAGTATGATGAACATATGAATCTAACAAAATGGAAGACTTGAGTTTCCACCTATTTAATTTTAGGAGAGTTTGTGCTCCTAGATGAATTGTGCAAAATAAAAATAAATAGTCCAAAATTCTACTGGACATGATTTAAAGTTTCCAACTGGTACATTAGGGAAAGTAAATAAGTAATCTATTGTGGTAAATAATTTACTACTAATATACGTAAAGTTTGGCCCTGAAATCTGATATTTCCTATAATCTGTAAGATCTGCAGTTTTAATCAAGTGTTCTAATGCATGGGAGTCACAATACATTTTCTTCTTGGCCTGAGAATTAGAGGCCTTACGTTTCGGATATAAAGTACAATTAAAATCACCTCCAAAAAGAACTAAAACATTAGTAACTAGGAAGGGTTGAATAACTTTCAAAATGGCTACCCTTCCAGCTTTAATTTGGGGGTTATAAATAGTGATAAACCTAAAGGTTGTTTCTACCCATAAACCATCCAATATCAACACCCTCCCTGCATTTAAATCTATCAATTTCCTCATAGTGAATTTATAAGAATTAAAAAGAATTCCAATTCCATCCACCTTATCTGGACCGAATGACCAATAGGAAGGACCCCATTGCCAATCCCTTTTAAAAGCCACTAGTTGTTCTGCAAAATGCATCCAAGTTTCTTGTAGGAAACAAACAACAATTTGCAAATCATGAACATATTGAAAAACAGCCTGATGTTTATCATAATTAAGGATACTATGCGTATTGAAAGAACCCCAAGTACATGTAGTTAAGTTTTGAAAGTTCAGAGTGCTTTAATTATTTTTTCATTTTTTTTTCCTTTTTACCGTTGTAAACACCAGTACTCTGAGAGGGAGGTTCTAAGGTCGAGGCCTGTGAATCTGAATCCCCGTGATCCATTTCAGAGTCACCCCAAAAAAGTGCTGAATATGAATTTTCAGTCTCCAGAGGTTCTGGGGAAGGGGGGTATTCTAGACTTCAAAAATCTAGTAGACTGCCATCTAGAAAGAGGTGAGGCAGCAGGAGGTGCAGAAAAAGACTCTTCCGAGCCTGGAGTATCTTTATAGCATACAGGAAGTAGTAACTGTGAATCAGAACTAGAGACTTTATCAGACTCTAGTATGGTATCCTGAGGAAGTTCTACTGGACCTGTCACTAAAACGGGGGTTCCTGAACAGATGTAATTTTTAGGTAACTCAGAGAGTGGAGGGGAGGAGTGAGGTGGTGGTGAGGGGCCTGGCTGGGAATGATCAGGAGAGGGAGGTGGGTTCTTTGCTGAAGGAGCTACTGTCTCTTGGGCTTGTTGTATAAGCAATTTAGGGCTGACACAGGATGCTTATTTTTTGCAGCCCAAGGGCAGTCTCCAAAAGTGTGTCTGTATTCTTCATATAAATCACACTTCGTGTGATTAGCACATTGCATAGTGACATGGCCTATTTCTCTGCAATTGTCACAATGCGGTTTATCACAGGTACTTGACAAATGGGTATGGGCCCCACACTTATAACTAGATCTTGGTTGCCCTCCATAAAAACAAACCCCTCTATCCCTTCCCAGAAGAAATGAAGTAGGAATGTGTTCTATTCCAGAATCAGTCTGTCTGAGTTTAACTTTATATTTCCAACTTCCCGTCCATAACCTTTCAGAATCCAGAATTGCTTCTGGAGTACGAAGCACATCACATTTTTGATTCAACCAAAAAGTGATTTCTTCCACATGGAACCCCTCATTCCAAAACATAACTGTAACATATTTCACAAGTGGTTTTGTGAGTGGAATTACTTAGAAGGGGGTCCATATGGGAGAGAACTTAACCTGGCCATAACATTCCCAAAATAACTCTAATGCATGTGTCATCTGAAAACTGACATCAAAGTTGTCTTCTCCTGATATATTTATAAAGGCAAAAACATCAGTATGTGAAAAATGCAAGGAGTCCTTTAATAAAGTCCTGCCCACATAATAGCAGTCTGGTCTCTCTGCTAAACCCCCCTTTATATCTAATGCATACAGCATTATTTCTAGAGGCTGCTTCTTTTTTGGCATGAGAAAATAAATCTGACATTAAAGGTTTTTGATGAGTGTCAGGGTATTTACTGTCCCAATTTGGATCTTCATTACCATTTTCTTGTAGATGCTTAGTGTTATCCGAAATAATTGTAGGATCCTTATTCTGTCTACATTCGTGATCTTTGTTAGATGCTAAAGTCTCCACTACAGTTACAGGTAAATCCTGTTGAATTATAGGATTGCACACAGATCATGCCTGAGGCCCTGGTTTCCAATTCGGTGAGGCCAAAGTAAAATCAAATGTCAAATCCCATGCTGGATCAGGGAGCCAGTTTCCCCCAGACATTTTTTTCCATCCAGCTTCTAAAAGTGCTTTCTGAGGAGTTCAGGATTTGCAAGACAGAGCTGGTCCTTCTGCGGGTGCAATATTAGTGGAAGAGCAAGTAGGTGTAATAGTCCGATCAAGAATCTGTTGTCGACTTCCGGTGACGTCGGCGGGAGGAATGGCAGCTTAACTTGAGAGGTCCCCCCAACAGTAGATAAAATCAAATGGCATCCCGGACATCAAGACATGCAATCCCCAGCAAAAAGCACTAGATCGAAGATGGGAAATGGCAGGAGCAGTCCAACGCCAGCGAGAAAGCTACAAATAATGCTACAAGGGGAACGGAGGGAAAAGACGACTGGGCCTGTGGAGGAAGAGGGAGCGATCTCGACAGACCTGCCAACCAAGGACGACTACTCTCAACTAATAGAATCGATCCTGCAGACAGCAAAAACAGTAAAGAAAATAGATCTCACCCTCACAGAATTAAAAACGGACATCAATAAAATAGAGCACAGAACGGACAAGCTAGAACTGGCCCTCACAAATACAATGGAGCAGACCGACCGGCATGACAGACTGATACTGTATTTGATGGCTCGGGAGAGAGAATTACAAGAAAAACTCGACGACTTAGAAGGACGTAGCAGGAGACAAAATATTAGAATATATGGCATCCCAGAAGGAGCGGAGAAGGACAGCCCAGACACAATTACCTTTATTCAGAAGCTCCTGTCTGAACTTTTGAATCTCCCGCCAGAATTGGATGTCTCCATGGATAGGGCGCACCGCTCTCTGGCCCCCAGACCGACAGCTCCAAACGCAAGACCTCGCTCATTCATTGTCCGGATGGCAAAGTACACCTCTAAGGAGGAAATTTTGAAGAAAGCCTGGCAGAAAAAAAAAGTAATGTATGGGACACATAGATTAATCCTGGATAACGATTACTCGACAGGAATACAAGAAGCAAGGCGGAACATGTGGTTGGTGGTGAAGCAGCTGAGGGCCCAAAATGTCAAGGCACAGATGTTATTTCCGGCGAGGCTTCGGGTGGAATCAAGACAAGGCATCAAGAATTTTGGTAATTTGCTGGCGGCCAAACTGTTTCTAGAGGAAATCGGAATACCAGTCCCAGGGCTCAAAAAGAAAGGTTGGAGAAGGAGCTAAGGGAGACTGCGTGGTCGGTGGCACGGAGAGGAACGACGAGTCGAGGAGGAGCCAATGCCACGAGTCTCAGGAGATGTGAAGAGGACTGATTAGGCCATACACCTCGGGGCTCAACCAACGGCCTAACTTTAGACGCAAGAGGCAACAGTGGAAATTTGAAAAATAAAAATCAGGCTTTGTGGCGGAAAAGATTCCGGAGGTGACCGGCGGCTCAACATTTTGAAGGACTGCCGAAATCAAATTGAACAGTGGGTAAAGTACAAAATGAGACTTGGGCAGGAAAGGGCTGGGAACTCCCAAAATAAAAGAGCCTGATAGAGAGAAAGGTGAAAGGGTAAGGAGGAAGACAGATGGGATATTTGGATAAAAAAGGGGATGAATAACGGTGACCTTACTGAAAGGGGATAAAAGGGGAGGTAAGTGGACTGGAGGTTGTAACGGGGGATATGGAGAGAGAGAGATGGGGTGGACAGGAAGTAAATTGTTTCGGTCTAAAAAGGAGTACCCATGGAGGTGCAGGGGGGTTGGGGAGGATAAGGCGGCTTGGATAAGGGAGACTTGGCTACCTAAGCTTCGATATCTAAGGGGAATACTAGTGGGAGGAACATAAGGACTTAGCTTAGAAGTGGCTGAAAGAGAATAAGAGGATTTCCTAGATCATGCGGATTGGAGAGTCACGATACATGGAGAACAGGGGACTGGCAGGGAGTTTTTTTTTTTTTTTTACGGGCTGTAATAATCAGGATGTCGGGGTCTGCTCATATTACGGAAGAAACAAGACAAGTGCGGGGAGGGGGGTTTTTACTCCCTCCTCGGGGGGGGAACAGAAGGAAAAGAATAAGGGGAAGAAAGGAATCAAAGTAAGGATGAAGAGGGGAGGAGAGTGAACTTGCCATTTAATCCTGCTGATGTTGTTGAGTGTAATACAGGACAGGGGGCTTAGACCCAGAGAAAAAGTCCTGGAGGGAATTGGCCTAAGACACCATCCAAGGCAAGGTGTCACAAGGGTGACACACTCCAGTCTGCAGAAGGCAGGGCAGACTGACCTAGGAATCCGAACTTTACAAGGTTTAACACGGGGCCCCCTTACGAGTAATGTTGGTGGAAGCAAAAAAACTATTGTATTTGGAGGAGTAAGGGACAGTCTTTGGACTGCTTAGAGACATCATATAGACGTAGTAAATTAGTAGTTAGATGTTCAATGTTTGAAAATGTTTACTTGGTTAAACAGTTTGAAGCCCCATTTAGAAGGGCAGTTAAGTGGAAAGCGGTTATGAATGTAATAGAAAATGTTTGGAATGGAGATAGCTATATGTTTATTTATAGACAACAGGTATGGCACAAATACCATACTAAACTGAGGCACAGTGTGAAAGAGGGGAACAAATCAAAGGGGGAAGGGGACCTTATAAGAAGAGAATGGTTTGGGGGGGGGGAAGAAATGTTTGGAAATCATTCTAAAGTTAAGATCACTCAAAAAACCTGTAATATTTGAGGATGGATAAAGTGAAAACCAAAATACTTTCACTGAATGTAAATGGGATTAAAAACCCCATAAAAAGGAAGTGACTGCAGAAGTTTTTAAAGAGGCAGAAGTGTGAAATACATTTTATTCAGGAAACACACCTCTCGCCTAAGGAAATTCTTAAATTGAGGAACAAAGATTTTCCAAACATTTTTCATGCATCCCTACCTACGGGTAGGAAAAGGGGAGTGGCTATATTAGTCTCCAACGAGTTCCCATTTGTGGTGGAGGAGGTAATAAGAGATGAGGGAGCCTGGTATGTATTGGTAGTGGGTCATGTCCAGGAACTTCCGATATCCTTATTGAATGTGTATGCCCCGCCAGGAACACGGATGCCTTTTTTTGTAGATTTATTTAAACTAATAGCGGAAAAGGCAAAAGGAACCCTAATTGCTGGGGGAGATTGGAATGTAGTGCTGGATAGGGCCCTGGATACCACCTGGCATACCGCGTCTAAATCAAAAGGTCTCGAGGTCTCTGAGGAGGCTCTGAGAGATATGGGCATAGCAGACGTTTGGAGAGAGAAATATCAGAGGGCAAGGGATTATACATATTATTCACCAAGGTATGGCATTTATTCAAGAATAGATATGTTCTTTACGTATGACAGGGACATTTCAGTATTTGATTCGCTGTGGGTGGGTACGGAAACTATATCAGACCACAAGCCAGTGTTTGCTAGCCTGGATCTCCAACTTCCCAAAAAATTTACACACTGGAGGTTGAACACAAGTTTACTTAGAGACGAAAAGGTTAAAGAAGAAGTAAAAGCAATAATAAAGAACACTATTCAGTTTAATGAGTCCCCAGAGATTACCCCTCAGATTCTATGGGATACGGTTAAGACACTAGTAAGAGGGAAACTAATTTCAATAGCTTCCTATAAAAAGAGGGAGAGAGAAAAGCAAAGAGAACAGATCCAAATGGAACTTCGAGAATTGGAGAGGCAGCAGAAAGAAAAATTCGAGGTGGAGAGGGGAAAGGAGATAAGGATCTCACACAGAGACTACAACGGATGCAACTCATAGAAACGGAGAGGACATTATACATAAAACAGGCATACCATGAGGGGGGGCCAAGAGCTACTCGCCTTCTGGCCTACCACCTGAAACAGCACACAGCTAGGGCAAATATTACAGGAATAAGACACCCGGGTACGGGGAAATCTGGCATAAGTGGGAACAAATAGCAGAGAGCTTTGTGGTATATTACAGAAAACTCTACCATCCTCAGCAGAACACAAGACCTACAGAGGCAGCTCAATTTTTGGAGGCCCTCCATCTGCCGGGGCTTACGGAGGCCCACAGGAAGACACTGGAACAACCAATCACAAGGGGGGAAGTAATTGACACCATAGGCAGGTTAAAAATAAATGCCCGGCCCGGACGGTTTCGGAGGGAATTTTATAAGATATTTCAAGCAGATCTGAACCCTTTATTACATACAGTATATAACCAAATATGGTTAGAGGGGTTAGTGTCCCACCATCCTGGAACTATACTTCCATATCGGTAATACCAAAGGAGGGAAGGATCCACGGGATTGTGGATCGTATAGGCGATCTCTACTTAATGTAGATTATAAAATTTTACTGCAATAATAGCGAGGCGTCTGCAAACCTTCTTGCAAGATATTATACATCCAGATCAAACGGGTTTCGTGGAGGGTAGGCAGGCACCAGAGGAGTGAGGCAAACCATAAACATTATTGATATAATAAATAGGGGCAGGGTGCCAACCTGTCTTATGAGCCTTGATGCAGAGAAGGCGTCGATAAAGTGGACTGGAACTTCCTTTTTCTGGTGTTGGGGAAGATGGGATTCCAGGGACATTTATAAAAACAATCAAAACCCTATATGCTGCCCATGGCCTCGTCAAAGTTAATGGTGGGATCTCACAGAGATTCACACTTGGGCGAGGCACGAGACAGGGCTGCCCATTGTCCCCCCTACTATTCGATCTTTATATAGAGCCGTTAGCCCAAGCGATAAGGGAATCGGAGGAGATAAGAGGGATAGACGTGGGTGGGGAGGAGCATAAAATATCCTTGTATGCAGATGATGTTCTTTTGTATATATCGAACCCGGAGGTTTCCATCCCAAAAGTGTGGGAACTCATAGATAAATTTCACCAATACTCAGGGTATACACTAAATAAAAACAAGACAGATGTCTTGAGATTTTATTACCACCCCACAGAGAAGATACTCCAAACCCTGAAGGTACACTGGAACAAGGAAAGGATCAATTATTTAGGTATACAGATCCCAAAATCTTATGTTGTTGTATGCAAATAACCTGGAACATACAACAAATCTGACTAAACAAGACATTAAAAGATGGAGTCATTAAACCTACCATTATATTCAAGGATACAGTCAGTATCGATGAATATACTCCCGAAATATCTTTATATGTTCCAGTGTCTTCCCATTAAAATACATAAGAACCAATTCCAGATCTGGCAAAGGATGATAGCAAAGTTCATTTGGAGTGGAAAAAGACCAAGAATAAAGGCGGGGGTCCTACAATCAAATAGGAAAATGGGGGGTCGAAACGTACCGAACCTAGAGGATTACTTCTTGGCCACACAGCTGAAGTGGGCCTTACTCTGGTCAATTAGTTCGTGTAAGGCGAGATGGAAAACAATAGAGGTAGCTTTAACGGATGGCGTGCCGTTGGGAGCCAGAGTAATGGGAACTAAGGTGCAAGGTAGAGAGAAAGATATTAATTTATTAGCAGTCAGAAATACCCTAGGCTCGCTTAGAAGGCTATGGAATAAACACAAGGTGGATGGTGAGATCTGGTCACTGAGATGGTTTGCCTGGGATCCGGAATTCCTCTCAGCTAGGCTAGACCTCACCTTTGGGAACTGGAGAAGACTTGGACTGTACTCTTTGAGCCAGTTTCTTGAGGGAGAGGAGGTCATTGAATTTGCTCAGGTTAAAAAGGACTTCTCACTAAGACAGTCAGACTTCTTTAGGTATCTCCAATTAAGGTCGCATATACAGACCCTACAAAAGAAATACTTGAATCTGGCTCAGACAATGGAATTGAAAGATGTCATAATTGATACCTTGAATTCAATGAGAGTAAAGGGCATCATTTCAGCTATATATGGAGCTATGAGAGATCGGAGAGGGGATCAAACTACACGTATTAGGAACAGATGGGAGAAGGAAATAGGGGAACACCTGGAGGAAAGGACTTGGACGACTGCGTTGGCTGGGGCATCACGCACCGCGTCCTCTCTCCTATTGGAGGAATATGAATGGAAAGTCCGGTAAGGTACTTTCTTACTCCAGAAACGCAAAAGCAAATGGGAAAAGGAGTGTATGGGGGCGTGCTGGAGAGGATGTGGGGTTAATAAGGCAAATTACCTACATATGTTCTGGTCATGCGGACTCTTACACTATTGGAAAGATGTAGAAGCAAAGATAAAGAGATCCTACATATACAATCACATTTAGGTCAGAAAAACTTAATTCTAGGGATACTACCACAGAAATAAGGGAGCAAATCGAACCTATCTCTGAATATCTTGCTAGTGGCAGCCCATAAAGGTGTGACCAGAAGATGGCTTACCAATACCCCTCCGACAAAGCAGGACTGGGAATTAGTAGTAAAGGAAATCAAAGACATGGAAGAGGTGACATTTAGAATAAATCTGAGAGGGCAAACTTGGGTGGAGAGATGGACCCCTTGGCTTATAGGGACAGAAAATGAGGGAAAAGATTAGAGGAGTGGAAGGGAGGAGGGAGGAGGGAGAGAGCAGAAGGTGGAGGAAATAAATGAGCAAGAAACCCGGTTTTAACTATTTTGGCCTCGATAGAGGGGATGAACTACACAGAAGCATCTAATTGGCAGAAGGATTGACTTGAAAACAACAAGAATAAAATAATAAGGTCTAAGGGTGGGGGGGGAAGTAAATAGAAAATGTTGATTGAGTGCTGTTCTCTTACACTGTGCAATGTACTAAAAAAATGATGAAATGTCTTGTAATGAATGTATTTAAGTGCCAAATATGCAATAAACTTGAATATATAAAAAAAAAGAATCTGTTGTCCTTTTAAATCAACAAGATTCTCTTGTAGCACAACGTCTCTGCCTGTATCCAAACATTTTTTCATGTTGGCAGTATCAGTAAATGAAAATACCATAGCTGTGGATTGCTGATTGTGCAATGTTTGATATATAATAGGGTTTCAGGTTTTATCAACATGTCAGATGTCTCAGGGAGTTTGAAAACGAAACCAGCCATCTTGGAAAGCTGGAGACCCGGCTCACAGTCCATGTTATTACCCTGCAATCGGACATTAGGTTTGTCTGCATTAGAACAAAAGGGATTTTTGATCTTTAATTTGTGCAACTAAAGATACTGAAGGCTTTTGGCATACATCTACCTCAGTAGAGTTTGAACTGCCAGCCTGTAGAACATTAGAGTCATTTGTTATTGAAAAAGGCGCCAAAGGAGAAAATGAATCACCCAGCTTCGGTGAAGCCTTTGATGCTGCTGTGTCAGACGCCAAACTGACAGGTGAAGGAGCCAGAATGACAGCAGATCCAACCCGCTGCTTGAAAACAAAGGCAGACCGACTTGGTAAATTTTTCTGCATAGATTCTTCATTTCCAGTAACTGCAGCATTTCTTTCAGATGTTTTTCCCTCCGAGCAAACTGTAGTCTGATTTTTTTAGTAACAGCAGCGAAGATATCTTCTGCCGAAGCATAAACATCCGTGACATCATCATCTTTTCCACAAACGAGTTCTTGATTAAATATCTCATCCTCAGCCTCTGGCAATGCTGCAGTAGAAGAGGAGGCTAGCTCTCCTACCTGAAGTGCATCCGCACACCGTTCAGCCTTGCTCTGAGTGGCCATCACGAACAACAGATGGCCAAAATCTCCCCCTACTGACAGCAATGCACTAGGGGAATTTCCCCAGTGTCCTGGCCAAATTTTCCTCATTCACTAAAAATACCAACAACTGCTTAATCTGGTTCAAGGTCAATTGGCATTCATCTGTATCCCCCTCCCCCCGATCATGCCTGAAAATAGACAGGATTTGTCTAGTGCACTTACCCGGTCAACAAAAACTAAATAAATAAATAGACCCCCCTCAGCTGGGCTCAAAATAATAAACGATCTAAGCAATATACTTGAAGATTCCCCTTTGGAAGTTATTGTCATGGGTAACTTAAACCTTGACTGGCTAGCCCCCTGTTCTAAGCCACTTAAAGAACTCTGTGACGCCTTTGGACTGACTCAAATTATTACGGAACTCACACATCCTAACAAGAAAAACCCTTCAAACAGCACACTTCTGGATTTTATAATGGTAAACAAACTGCACCTGGTTACTCATTCAGGCATTTTCTTTAACGACGTAAGTGACCATTGTGCGATTGCATGCGTTAGATCCCTACCAAAGCCAATCTCGCACTCTAGAGATATTCTCAAAAGGAGTCAACATTACTTTGACCTCCATGCCTTCTTATCTGATCTGGAACACTCCTTTTGGCAAAACTTTTACCTTGCTCCCACCATTAATGAAGACTATGATCTGTTCCAGAACATCCTCCTAGATACTATAAATTGGCATGCACCCCTTGTGAAAATATGAACAAAAAAAAACTCATGCCCATGGTTTTCATCTGGTCTTAAGTCCGAACTACTCCTCAGGGATGCCCTATGGAAAAAAGGCACGTATGACTAAACTCCCCTCTGACTGGACAGCCTTTAGAGTAGCCAGAAATCGCTGCACAAAGCTTACTAGGGCTGCTAAAACTAGTTATTACAATAACAAATTGGATGCTTCTACCAAATGTTCCTTGCTACTTTGGAAAACCATAAGAGACGTAGAGGGTCATAGATCGACCAACTCCTTACCTACAAAAATCATGTCTGGAAGTTCCACCATCATAGACAAAGTTGAGATCCTAAATCTATTTAATAACCACTTTGCCATGGCAGAGCTGGCATTTGACTCGTTTCCCGCCAACAACCTTCGAGACAAATTATTTGGTAAGGATTCAGAATTGGTTGCCCCTTCCCTTACTGAGGGTCAAACAGCCTTCTCCTTCAGCCCTGTCACACTAAAACAAGTAGAGGATTTACTCCTTCAGCTTGACACAAGGAAAAGTGCTGGCGCAGATCTCTTAGAACCACATTATTTAAAAGTAGCATATCACATTCTGGCCATTCCCATTACCCACCTGTTTAATTTGTCGCTTACTCAGGGTACCATTCCCTCTACTTGGAAAACTGCTCACATCATCCCTCTATTTAATTATGGCAATCCTAGTGATCTTAACAACTATAACCCTATCTCTCTGCTTCCAGCACTGTCTAAGCTAATAGAAAAAGTAGTCAACCAGCAAATCAGGAACTATCTAGATTCTCACAACCTACTTACCTCAGTGC
Organism: Neoceratodus forsteri; assembly: GCA_016271365.2. Taxonomy (NCBI): domain Eukaryota; kingdom Metazoa; phylum Chordata; order Ceratodontiformes; family Ceratodontidae; genus Neoceratodus; species Neoceratodus forsteri. The sequence continues at coordinate 408,646,087 of CM057455.1, forward strand.
AATCTGGATTTAGACCTTGCCATAGCATGATCTCTGCTCTTGCCAAAGTTTCTAATGACTGGCTAAATGCCTTGGATAATAAGTCAGCCCAGTGGCACGGAGGGTTGAGCACTAGAATGCCACATCTCACACCACACCAGTGACCCGGGTTTGGGAATGAGCCAGGGCGGTCAGGGGTCAGCAGGGGCAAGAGAGGATGGAGCATCCAGAAAACTGCTCTCCTCTCTCAGGGAGGAAAGGCATGTCATCCCACTTGTCACTCACCCTCTAGTGGGGCTAGGGGGCAATACAATCTCAGGAAACAAGAACATGGCCAGCGTGGCTTGCATGTGCCCCCACATGCATGCACGGCATTCAGCGAGCCAGAACAGGGACAGAATAAAGGAAAATGGCAGAGTGGTGCTCTATGAGATCCTCGACCCTGCTTTGCCTGTGCACTGCCCTCAGCCTTCCCAGATTTGGATTGTGCTCCAGGGAAGGGGGCTTCCCCTCCCTGGCCCCACCATCGAGGGGAGTAATCCATGCAGGGTCTCAGGGATGGCCGTGGCAGTTGGGCGGACAGCGGCAGTGTTGAGCAGGGATGGAGATCCTGCCCCCATCGTGTCCAGGAGGTAAAATTACTAGGGGGGGAAAAAATGTCTTGGATAATAAACATTATGTACAGTATGTGCCCTATGCTTGGATCTAAGCAAGGCTTATGATACGGTGGGCCACTCCTTTCTTCTGGGCACCCTCTGCAATTTTGGCCTGGATATTACAGCCCTCAAGTGGTTTGATAGCTATCTGATCAGCTATTCTCTCCCCAGCAAGAACCCTTCATAGAGGTGTCCCACATGTTTCTATTTTGGGCCCTCTCCTATTTGCTATGTATATTAACGATATTCATACAGGAATTAAGTCTACTAATGTACACTTATTTGCCGATGACACTGTACTGTATATTTCTAGGCCATCTCCAGAAATAACATGTCTTGACCTGCAACTTGAATTTAGCCATCTCCAGAAAAACCTGCTCCAATTAAAACTACTTTTAAATGCCAAAAAATCAAAGGCAATGCTATTCTCTCTGTCTGCTAAATTGTCACATATCACTAATCTGGGTGACGTACCCCTGATCACTACCCTCCTTGGTGAGCCTCTTGAATTTGACACAAAATTCAAATATCTGGGTGTCTGGATTGACAATAAACTCTCCTTTTTGGAGCATATAGAGGAACTCACCAAAAAGCTCAACCAGAGACTTGGCCTGTTATTTTGAATAAAGCACCTTCTTACAGTGGAAGCAAAAAACAGATTTGTCCAAACCACATTCCTTCCACAGCTGGATTATGTGAATATTCTGTATGGTCAAGGTACTAGTGTAGCCCTGTCCAAACTTGACACCTTATACCACTGGGCGATAAGATTAATTACAGGAGCACCTTACTCCATGCATCACTGCTTACTATATGGACTTGTGGGTTGGACGTCACTCTGTTACAGATGGCAGAGAAATGCAGTCCTTTGGACATACCAAGCCATCACAATAAAGCTTCCTCAATACATCTCTGATTGCCTACCCATCTATACTCCTGGCAGTTACACACTGAGAAGCCTTTCTAATATATCCCTGGTCATTCCCAGAGTCAGAACTCATTTTGGTACAGCTTCCATAAGCCATTACCTCCCTGCCTTATGGAACAATTTGCAAAAAATCATCAAACTAGCCTCGACGGTGAAATTGTCCACATTTAAAACCCTGTTCTCCCGAGCCATCACAGAGTCCTGCAACTGCAGGAAATTATTTTCTCTCCAAAATTAGTATTATTGTACCATCCGTGGCCTATTATGCGGCACTTATCTGTCCTCATGCCCTTTTCCCTCCTTCCTCCTTTCCCCTAAAAATTCTCTTATATCTGATTTAAATTGCACTTTATATGTACATATGTATATTTCTCACCCATGCATATATGTTCTATGAAGCTTATGCCTTACTGCTTGAAATGATTAATTGCATTGTTATGTTGGTTTTTCACTGTTATTACTGTATTGTTATGTTGGTTTGCACTGTCATCATTGTCTACTATATGTCCAGGTCCATCTTGTAAATGAGTTCTCCTCAATGTTGTTTTGCCTGGTAAAATAAAGCTTGATTGATTGATTGATTGATTGATGTATGTCTCAGTGAGCCTACCTGGTTAACAAAATCCAATCGATAAAAATAAATAAACCTCATGGAAGAGTGAGAGTATCCCCTTTGCAATATGCTCCTTCCCCAGTGAGTAAGAGATCATCTCCAGAAGCTAATTCATCCCCATGCTGACCCTGGGCAAGAAAAGGCTTGAAATGAAACATGTTTAGATTCAGCATGTGTTGACCACACTCAACTCATAGAAGCACAGCCAGAAATCATATTTATGTAATAAAATGTTTTACATAACGAAAGAGAAAATTAACGTGCAGAAAAAAGTAATATATGAGTGTCAGATGGAAGTTGGCCCATGTGCCAATCAGGACTGTCCTTTACCTCTTAATAGTAGTACAAGTTAACTTCAGCCTCTTAAATATGCCTGTTAAGGCATGCAATAAATTCTCGCAGGCTCTTAGTGTGTAATACATCATCTGATAAACCATTCCAGGCTCCTACCATCCACTGCAGGTAAAAGTATTTTCTGCAGTCCACTTTGAACTGATCTACTGGGATCTATATTCCATGCCTTCTGATTGTGCTGTAGCTTCCCTTCCTTTTTATTCCAGTTAGGAGCTTGGCCTTTGATCCTTTGCTAACACACATTGTTATTGTCACCTCTCACTTGCCTCCTCCCCAAACTAAACATACATCAAGTGTCTAGTCTATTTTCATATGTTCTATTCTCCAGTCCACTTATCATCCTAGATTCCACATCCTGTACTCTGTAAATGATCTCCTTTCAGTACAGAGTCGAGAACTGGCAGCAATACAAGCTGAAGTTTTACAGATGCTACATAAAAAGGGGTGATGCTGTCCCTTGAACTGCTGGCAAACTGCATTCCTATACAATCTAAAAGATCATTTTTGGGCTGACCGGTGGTGTGGTGGGCTAAGGCATCATGCCTTACCTCCTGCCACACCGGAGACCCATGACCTCCTCAGGATGCTAAAAACAAGAGACCACCTATGGGAGCTGGCCAGAAACTCTGGAAGGCAAAACAACATCCAAAACTACAAACGTGCCTGTTATGACTGCACCAAAACCATCCGGCACCTACTATAAGCTGCCTTCACAAACTCCTGGGGCAATGGTTGGGAATTCTGGAAGAACATAAAGGAACTCACCGGGAATCCACCCAAACCCCCCATCAATACTCAACATCAATGGAACCACAACCCTCAATGCAAAAACCATTGCAGATACCTTTAACAAAGCCTTTACCGACCTCAGCGCTGTCCTACCCCAGGGCTACTTCAAATATGGTGAAGCCCCTTTGTCCGCAATGAAAACTACCCCCACCAACTCCCCCCGCTTCTACTTCAAAGCAGTCAAGGCTCACCAAGTATGCAAATATGTTACCAAAGCCCTTGGTAAATCAAGATTCAGTAATGACTCCCTCAATCTCAAAATTCTGTCTCTCACACTTGATGAAGTGCTTAGTCCTCTGACCAGAATTTTCAACCTCTGCCTCAGCCTTAGCCAGTTCCCAGAAAGATGGAAATCTGCCACTGTCACCTCAATCCATAAAAGTGGTGACAAAACTGCCCATGATAACTACAGACCTATCTCCCTACTACCCCCACTCTCCAAGGCAAGAGAACGCATCATCTCGGACCAGCTCACAGAATACCTGGATATGTACAACATCCTGTGCAAGCAAGAACACGGGTTCTGCAAAGGTCACAGTGCCTCCACAGCCCTACTTGAATTCACCGGTGCAATCCACAACATACTTGACTCCTGAGAACTACTAGGCTCAGTCTACATTGACTTAACTAAAGCCTTCAACACCGTCAATCACCACCTCCTGCTTGTCCAGCTTCAGAACACTGGGCTGTCGACTGACTCCATTGGCTGATTTAAGAGCTACCTTGAAGAACGGTCCCAAACAGTAAGAATTGCTGATACACTCTCGGACCCTAGACCGGTCCACTCGGGAGTCCCTAGGGCCCCATTCTGGGACCCCTCCTCTTTAGCCTATTCTTAAACTCACTGCCGGACAGCTGCCCAGAACAAATAATTCTCTACACCGATGATGCTGTGATTCTCACCTCGGACCCTGATCCAATCCTATTACAAAATAAACTTCAGCGGGCCTTCTCCTCCATCGAATCCTGGTTCCTAAATCATAAACTGCTTCCAATCAGAAAAAAAAAACAAGTCTATGGTCTTCTGCAGCCCTCACAACAAAAACAAACAACTCCACCTCTCCATTGCAACCGAATAAGGAGCCATCCTAGAACAAACACAATCGTTCAAGTACCGCGGCATCACCCTTGATCCCCACCTCTCATACACTGTCCATATCAGCAATGTTGCAAAGTCTGCCATTGCGAGGTTAGGCATATTATTCTGGCACAGGAAAGACCTAACCCCAGAAGCACTATCAGAGGCCATCCAAAGCTCCATCATCAGCATCATAGACTGTGGTCTTATCATATATGGGTCTGCAACTACCACTGCTCTCAAACGTATCGTGACCTCCCTGAATAAGGCCTGTCATCTCATCACTGGCTCACATTGCCGTACCCACACATGTGACCTTTATTCCCAATCTGGATTGCTTCAACTGGACAAACGCATAAAATACCAAACCTGCATCACGGCCAAGAAAATTATAATGGGGCTTGCCCCACCTGGTGTCTGTGCCCTCCTTAAGCCTAGACATAGGAACGTCACTACAAGGAGATATAATTCCCAACTACTACATATCTCATGATGTTGCACAACCCAAGGACAAAGATCATTCACCTATCGGGCATCCAACTGGCTCAACTCTCTTGGCAGCGACATAGCGACTGCTCCAACACTTGGCCTCTTCAAGTCCAAGCTGTGCCTCTCACTGCTTGTATCCTGCGACTGCCCATCTTAACATTTCCACTGTTCCAGCTGCACATGCCCCAGCACCCAGCACTTACAATCAGTCTTTGCACCCCTAGCACTGCACCTGTCATATTCCCTTGACAAGGGCTCCTGGCTGCAGTCTCCTGCCCTCGCCCACCTCCCCCCATATCTCCACTCCTGCCCCCACCCCCAACCACCTCTCATACTCCCCTTATTCCCTGCACCTCCTTCCCTTCTTGATCTCCTACCCTCACTTCCCCACCACCCCCTTCCCTTGTCTTGCTCATAGCTCAAGTCCTTGTACTGGTTATTACATGTCTGTAAGTCAATGAATATATGTTTGTAATTAAAATGATGACTGTTGCACACACTGACATGGAACCTTTGTAAAAGAGCATCGGCTCAAAGGTATTGTAATCCTAGATTGAAATAAATAAATAAATGTTCACAGTGCATGCAGGTTGCCAGGGAGGGAGAGGATCAAGTGTTCAGAGGCTAGCTCTCCTCTCCCAGAGATGGTGGGAAACAGAGACCAGTGCCTGCCTGACACCTAGCGGTGGCTGGGTGTTGGCACACCGAGTCCCGCACATCGTAGGGTGGAGACAGAGCAGCCGACTGGCATGCTATATGCCTTCCAGAGGAGGTTGTGGAGTCAAAAACAGTGGTGGAATTCAAGCATGCATGGGACAGTCATGAGGCAATTCTAGGGGGTTGGGGTAGGAAGAAGTAGGCTGCTGGTTAACTAGGATCTGCAGCTTATCCAATAGGTAGGGAAATGGGCAGACTGGGTGGGCCAAGCGGTCCTTATCTGCCGTCAAAATCTATGTTCTATGTAAAAGTGTGTGCAGCTCAGCCATTGTGGGCATTACACACTCCTCCTCCTGCTCAAGCGCAAAAATGGTAATGGTTCCAGGCACGTCAGATGAGTGATGTCCTCCGCAGGCTTCACTTCCAATAGCAGGTACCTCCTTGAAATGGATCCAGTCTCAATGGAGTTGAGGGGGACTCCCCACCACCCTGTCATGAATGGTAAGTCATGGGGGAAGAAGGGAGGTAAGTCCTGCGGGTCAGGAGAATGGAGCTGGAAGGACAGCACAAACATGGGCCAACCGGGACAGAGAGGAGAAAAAGGAAAAAGAAAGATAATTTTTAGGCTTGCAGTGCCACAACAGAAATTTATTTTCCCTACAGACATATTATTTTTACATGTTTTATATCATCATAAGATGAATCCAACAAATGGTACAGTATAAAGAAAACATTACTGTACATAGGCTACCTTAAAACAATCAGTGCAGCTCTAGGACTTGTAGTTCTGCTATGCACCACCACTTATTGCGAAACAGCATTGAGGAAAACATTCCAGAGTGAATATATAACTTATATTAAGGTGGCCTATGTAGTATCTACTATCACTTGGTGTTTATTGTTCCCCATTCCCCTTCCCCTGATTTTCACCTAGAAATGAGCCTTGTCTCAGTGTACCTTTCCCAGTTATCAATTTTCAACCAATAAAAAAATAATATGTAAATATAACAGGTTCCTCTAAGCAATACCTACTTCTGTAAATGTCATTTGTATGCTCATTTGCAAAGTATGCAAATGTTTTGGTATCAGTCTGAGCCATGAGAGAGCTTTTAGGGGCGTACCCTTCCTCAACCTATTACAGCTTCAGAATACTGAATCTCCTCCCTAATTCTGCTCACTCTCTGCCGTTATTCTTATTTTCACTTTGAAGTCTTTGCCCAATCACAATGCTGGAAAAAGCAAGGCGGAGATAAGTTCTCTCTCTCTTTTTTTTGTTGTTGTTGTTGTTACTTGCCCAGGATGGCAGCTCTGGGATATTCATCTCCAGTTTGTCATCTGGGTCCTGGCATATCAGGATCCCTAGAACGCATGGCTGGGTCCTGGTGTACCAAGATCTCAGCACCACACTGCTTGATGCTAAGGAGTTTTATTCAATTTTTCCCCAGATCCTGATCCCTGAGGATGCCAGTGCAAAGGAAATAAGTCCAGGCTGGCAACGTGCTGATGCATGCTACAGACAAGTGCCTAACTGCACCCTCCCTGCCCGACTCCATGAGTCCAAGACTGCCACCAGTGTTTCCACAGGTGGCAGTGCTTAGGGCGTGATGGCAGTCCTTCCCCCTCCTCCCTGGAGGTGGGGAGTGTCCTCTGGGATGCTCAGTCCTCCTCCCCCAAGCCAGCCCAATGACCTAGGATCATTTCAGAATGTGAGTCACTGGTGTCAGGAGCAGTAGCACTACCGCTGCGCCAGTGGGCCAGCCCAGAAATAGGTTCTCTTGTGCAGTTCTTAATTCCTGCTTGAAACCTTTCACTTGCTTTTTGTTCCACATACAGTATATGCTATTGTTTACCATGTTCACATGCGCTATTGTTTAGTACTTTATTTTCTAAGGAATGGCAGAGATGTTGCATAACCAATATAATTTGAGTACTTGCAATGCAGTGCTTGCAACTCATGGAAATAATGTTCTAACATGTTGCTACACTCATTGATCAGTTTGACTAAGGAGCTGTGTTACTCTTCTAACCCATGGTTTGAATATTGCAAGTAAAGCAATTTGGTTCTTACAACATAAATATGCAAGGCACAGCTCATATACACCAGTTTAACCCATTTCTTGTTCTCTCCTGGCAGTCAAGCTGGTTATATTCTCTAGCAAAGCATGTTTATTTATTTATTCAATCTCAGATTACAATATCTTTCAGTGCAAGATGCTCATTTACAAAGGTTCCACGTCAGTGGGGAGGGGTGAACAAACAAAGAGGCGGTAATACAAAGTCTAGGTTTAAAAAACAGTAAAGTATATACTTTATCCAGAATTAATAACTTTAGCAGTGGAGCACAAAGGAGCGGGGGGGGGGTTAATAAGAGAGAAGAAGAGGGGTAAGCAGCCAGAAGGCCTTGTCAGTAGTAATAGAAAGAGTGGCAGGTGCGGGTAATAGGTAGGAGGGGAGGTAGCGCGGGAGTGAGAGTGAGGGAAGGGTAGGAGGATGTAGCAAGGGTTGGAAAGGTAAAGCTTTGAGGTGGAGAAAAGGGAACTGGAGTGTGCACAGGTGGTAGTATCATTAGGTGAAGCAGACGCAGGAGCTATTTGGTGTAAGATGCTGACGGAGCCTGTGCTTGAAAGGACCTAATCTTGGTATGTATAGGATTTCATTGGGAAGTGCACTGAATCTGAGTGGGGCTCTGTAAGTAAATGACCACTGCGCTTGAGATGTCCTGCACCTAGAAATCTTCAGAGATTGATGAACTGAACTTCAAGTGTGCTGGGAGCTGGAGTGAGGGCTAAGGAGGTTTGCAGTTCCGAGGGGCAAAAGGACGAAAAGTGCTTTTTTAGCTAACAGGTATGTTTGGTACTGTATCCTTCCACTTAATTGAAACCACCCAGATTGAGCATGTAGGTCGCATGTGTGGGTAAGGCATGCAGCACTGGTGAGGAGTCTGCACACCTTATTTAGTACAATGGATATTCTATGGGGTGAACAAGTAGTAGCAGCACCATAGACAACCAAGCCATAGTTGATAGGTAAGACAGAGCTGATAATTGCAGTTTTTTCAGGGCTTCGGGTGTCAAGCAGTGTTTATGTCTGTAGAGCAGACCAGTCTTGATGTTGACAACCCAGGCAACATTGTCGATGTGCTGAGCATAAGAAAGTGAGCTGTCCAGGGTTACTCCCAGATACTTAAAGTGTGTGAATATGTTGACATCAGTTTCAGCTGAAAAGGGCTTGTGGGGTTTGTTCCTTTTCCACCTATCACAGTTTCAGAATATTGAATCTTTTCTTACTTCTGCCCATTTTCCACCTTTCTCTGTCTTTTTCCTTTTGAAGTCCATGCCTGATCCCAAGGCTGGAAAATGCAGTGTGGAAATGGGGTTTCTTGTGCAACTACTAATTCATGCTTGAAACCATTCCCCTGTTTTTCATTCCACCTATGTGCTACTGTTTACTACTTTCATATGTGTTGCTGTTTAGTACTTGGTTTAGTAGTATAACTTCATATATCTCATCAAATGTTAAATTTCAGCCAATCAGCGCGTGCCACGTCATTTGACAGGTGGGCGTGGCCTACAACGGACCAATCAGAATCGCCCCTTGTTAAACCGGAAGTCCCTCCCTAAAATGCGCTAGCCCCACCCACTTCTGGAGGAAGTGATGCAACCTCAAACCCGTGCCCTGCCCCTTGCGCAGGAAATGACACACATTCAAACCCGTGTCCAGCCCCTTTTGGCGGAAAATGACATGCGTTCAAACCCCAGTGCCCCGCCCCTTGCACAGGAAATGACCTAACAGCACCATTTTGTAAGCATCTTATGCCCCTCCTTTCGTGACACTCCCGAGCCCCTGCCAGACCATCCTGTCTCGAACCCGAGTCCCACCATGCTAGGTTGAACTCCTGCATCCCCACCTGTCTCCTGCACTCCCACCATCCTGGCTCAAACCCTGTCACCCATCCCTCATTCTCTGACACCTCGAGCCCCTGCCAGACCATCCTGTCTCAACCCGAGTCCCACCATGCTAGGTTGAACCCTGCATCCCTCCTGTCTCCTGCACTCCCACCATCCTGGCTCGAACCCCTGCCCCCACCCCTCATTCTCGTACACCTCGAGGCCCCTGCCAGACCATCCTGTCTTGAACCCGAGTCCCACCATGCTAGGTTGAACTCCTGCATCCCTCCTTTCTCCTGCACCCCACCATCCTGGCTCAAACCCCTGTCCCCTCTTCATCACCATGCTCCTCCCACCCCAAAAATCAGTTAGTGTTTATGTAGTGGTGTGTGACCCCTGTAGGCCTATTGTATAACTGCAGGGGGCATGTGTGTGTTTTTTCATTAGGATATTTTCAGAAAGAAGTATCTAGGAGGGAACCTGATCATGCAGAGATGTCACAGATCTGTGTGGAGACCCCCACTCCCGAGGGGAATTCATCTGCCTGTGTGAGTACCCCTTTTTTCTGTTTTTGTAACAGTATACAAAATTATTTAACATGCATCTGTAGGACTGTGTCAAACTTGCATCAAAAGGATAGCTTTATGTATATGCATGTAACATTTATAAGCTAAAACGGGGGGACCTCTGTGTAAATAAGATGGTTCAGCAGTTTTCTCTGGATAGCATTGCAACAATCGCTAAAAACTAATTATACTTTTGTCATGAATTAGAAAGAATAAAACTATATAAGAAAAAGGAATACACATACCTATAGTTCACCCCTCAGCTCTGTTTAGTATCAAGGAGAAGGCTGAAATGAAATGTGTGTGATATTTATAATGTTTTGAAAAATGATATCTTACAAAGAAAAGACAGAATGTAAAATGATAATGTTTCTCTTTCAAAATAATTTTAAAGCACACAGTCTTAAAATGTATATACAGCTTTGCTTGGAGTCGTTACAAAAAATACACACTTTGTGTGTGTGTGTGTGTGTGTGTGTGTGTGTGTATGTGTGTCCGTCCCTCATTAGGCACACAGGAAAAAGCAATGTATTTTGTGGATGTTTAAAATATAGATGGCCTTTTGGAGCTCACGGGACTGTTGGCTGTGTGGTAGGGGTCTTTGTCTGTTAAGACGTGACAAAACATCTGTTGTTCATTTACACAGCCATGGTTACAAAGGCCTATTGATTCTCTTTGGAAACGTGTGTCTCAAAATTTTTGGGATTACAGGGGTCTGTAAAAAAGTAGCTTTATGCTTTTGTTGCAAAATGTCTATAGTTACATTATCAAAAAATTAAAAAGTCATGTAGTACTAAATAGAAAAATAAATGAAATGTCTATAGTTACATTATCAAAAAATTAAAAAGTCATGTAGTACTAAATAGAAAAATAAATGATATGTTACAAAGATTTATATTCTGATTAGTGGTATGCAAGCAGTTTTACCAAATTACTAATTTAAAGGACTAGCTGTTTAAAAAGACAGAATTTCTGTTTTGACTTTTCAAGACATAACTTAAGCACGCACACCATATATAGATGGCCTTTTGGAGCTCACGGACTGTTGGCTGTGTGGTAGGGTCTTTGTCTGTTAAGGCGTGACAAAACATCTGTTGTTCATTTACACAGCCATGGTTACAAAGGCCTATTGATTCTCTTTGGAAACGTGTGTCTCAAAATTTTGGGATTACAGGGGTCTGTAAAAGTAGCTTTATGCTTTTGTTGCAAAATGTCTATAGTTACATTATCAAAAAATTAAAAAGTCATGTAGTACTAAATAGAAAAATAAATGATATGTTACAAAGATTTATATCCTGATTAGTGGTATGCAAGCAGTTTTACCGAATTACTAATTTAAAGGACACAGCTGTTTAAAAAAGACAGAATTTCTGTTTTGACTTTTCAAAACATAACTTAAGCATGCACACCACTGCCTCTCTGTGTTTTAAGAGTGATAAAAAGCATTTGTTTTAATTAGCAGTATGGCATTTCTTTTTGAACTCTCCTACATAGTAAATGTGAAAAACTTGTGTTTCTCATGATTAACTTTTTAACAAAATAAGTTTTATATTCTGATTAGTGGTAGGTAAGCAGTTTTACCGAATTACTAATTTAAAGGATGCAGCTGTTTAAAAAAGACAAAATTTCTGTTTTGACTTTTCAAAGCATAACTTAGGCTTGCAATCCACTGTCTCTCTGTGTTTTAAGATTGATAAAAAAGCATCTGTTTTTAATTAGACTGTGACCAGCCTATTAGCAGAAAGGCATTTCTTAATGCCTTCCAGCATCATGAGAAGTGAGAAACAAAAAGCCTACATTGACTAGCATAGGGTCTTATATATCCCACCCTTGAGAATGGGGAGGGGGGTGTTGGTCTGATGGACAGTGCCAGATGTTTTTTCACTACTTGCCACATACTTGCGGTGGGGTGGTGGGGGGGTCTGAGTCATTTTTATATAAGCATTTCAAGATACTGGAAGCTCAAGTAGCAGTTGTGTTAGTATCGCTCTGTCCTTTTGTCTTGAGCTGAAAAATTAAAAATATTCAACAATTAGCCATGGAACCGTGGACTCCTGACGAAGAGCTTATCCAAACATTTAATCATTTGGCTAATCCCCAGATTACTGCTACAGAAGGTGTGTATTTTTTAACTAGAAATAGTAGATGCTGCATGTTTTAGAGTTTAAATGTTGTCTTATAAAAGTTTTAAAATACCGAAGTAGTGACAGGGGGCTTATTTTCTGTTTTTTAAATAGAACCGCAGAGAAATCCTGGAAGGGTGAGGCTGGCTAACCCCCAGATTACTGCTACAGAAGGTGTGTATTTTTATCTAGAAATAGATGCTGCAGGTTTTAGAGTTTAAATGTTGTCTTATAAAAGTTTTAAAATACTGAAGTAGTGACAGGGGTTTATTTTCTGTTTTTAAACAGCCTCACAGACAAACCCTACAGGTGTGAGAGGGAAAAAGAGATCATTACATGAATGTGATGTTTTTCAAAGGCATGGCAGAATTTCAACTGGGGTCAGTGACCAGAATACATATAGCATAACTGAACAAGATATACAGCCATCTACGAGCAATGTTTTAAGAGTCTCTGCAGCTGTAAATGAACCAAATGTGCCAATAAACATTGTACAGCCATTTAGGAGCAGCGCTCAAGAGTTTCTGACCAAAGGTTTCAAGAAAGTGACATTGACATGATCAATATTGGGAAAGCCTATATTTTTAAAACAATTGATTGTTTGTTTAATGCCTTGGTAATTGAGGCAGATTATCTAGTGAGGATTATGATCATCAGCTGCTTAAATCTGAGCTTTTAAAAGTTCAGCTACTGTACTGAACAGTGTGCTTGGTTTAATCAATATTTCCAAATTTTCAATCAGAGAAATGAAGAGTTGTGTAGTGCAGCCGTCATGTATGAAAAGTACAGGGCTTGGAGGAAAAAGCTGCCAAAACAAAGAACAAAATACAAAGTGAAAGCACAAAGCTCTCATAAACTGAGTACAAGGGTTGCATCACTAGCAAAATGAAAAAAATAACAAATGGTGTCAAAAAAGAAAAATCTGGGTAAAAAATAAAACAATACGAGAAAAGTTGATCAGAAAAGTAAAACATGCCAGGAAAATAGTACAGCATAGGTTGTTACAAAATGTTACAAATGGTCTGCAGTCTGAATTAGAAAACCATGATGATCAGGCTAACAGGGCGCCCCCTACAGTGTATTTAGAAGCTGTACAGGAATATGAACGCAGTTTAAAAAAATTTAATGCTACAGAATTTCATCAAAGATATGTTTATAAATCTAGATAAAATAAAATCTTTTACAGAGGCTATTGCAGCAATGCACCAGGCTATAGAAAGTGTGTTAGACAGTGTGAAGAGAAAAACACAATATGGGGATTTTATACAGGTAAGATTAAATGCTGCTTCTTTGAATCACCCTTGTTCTCAAGAAAGACAAGTCCAAATGAACTAAATGCTGCAACCTTCTTAGATCAGATAGCTGATATGCTACAGAGCAATACTGAAGTAATTGCTGATTCCTCTATACATCTTGTGATAACGACCATCAGAAACCACCAGGGGTCAGGGTGGGGAGACGGACACTGAGCTCCATCTTGTATAGCAGGTTTTTACAAAAAGAGACGATACCTGATTGATTTAAATAACAGAGACAATAGTTTGTGTTTCGGTGGCTCCATTCTCGACTCTTAAATCCACATATGAGTGACAGTCAGTTGTTGAACAAGGCTAAAATATTGTATGCTGAGCTAGGTTTGTCAGACCAAAGCCCTGTCACTTTTAGTGATGTGTCACAGTTTGAACGCTTTTAGGAGTCAAAATTAAGATTTTATATCATAATGAAGGAAACTGGCAAACATTTTCAACAGGTCCAGAAAGATTTCCTAAAACACTGTTTGTATTATTACATGAAAAACATTATTATGGCATCACTAATGTAAAAAAATTCATAGGCGCACGGTACCTCTGTGAATATTGTGATGTAGCCTACAGCCATAAGCGGAATCATATCTGTGCACAACAGTGCAAAGTTTGTTTCGACCCATGTTGTCTCGAAAAAGAAATTGGCACTGTATCTTGTCAGAAATGTAAGAAGATCTGTAGGTCTTCAGCGTGCCTAGAAAGACATTTAGCTAGAGCTGATGGTGATACAGGGTCTTGTAAATCCATGAAACTGTGTGAACAATGTTTTGTTTTTTACAAGGGATCTCATACATGTAAATTGATTCAGTGTAGCAGATGTGGTTCTTTCATGACAGCCGACAAGCATCTGTGTTACATGTCACCACTCACAGTTGTAAAAAGCACTGAGAAATATATAGTGTTTGATTTTGAAGCCACACAAGAAACGGGGGTGCACATACCAAATTTTGTGTATGCTAAGCAGTTAGATGGGAAGAGGTCCTGGGAATTCAAAGGTGAAGATTGCATAAAAGATTTTGTAGGACATTTTATTGATGCCCCATTTAGACACTACACATTTATAGCACACAATGCCAAAGGCTATGACAGTTACTTTATCATTAGCCAGCTAGTCAAGGAAAGAATTGATATTAAATTGCTCACACAAGAGGAAAAGTACTCTGTGTCACAGTGACATCCCTACACATCAGATTTATTGACAGCCATTGTTTTCTTCCTTTTAAACTAGCAAAAATCCCTGCAGCCCTTGGATTTGAGAATGAGATTGCTAAAGGCTACTTCCCCCATTTTTTTAACACCAAGGCTAATGAAAATTATGTAGGACCCCTGCCCAATGCTCAGTTTTATGGTCCTGAATATATGTTGCCTGCAGAAAAGCAAGAGTTTTTGCAATGGTACCTAGCTAACAGACATAGAATTTAATCTGAAAAGAGCTTAGCTACTATTGTCAGTTAGATGTTGAAATTCTTCAAAAGCCTGTGTCAGATTTAGAAATGAAGTACTGGAGATGACTAGGAAAAGTATTTTAAAACAGTCAGACGATGATACCGTGGAGTATGAAACAGTATCCTTAGACCCTTCCAGTACGTCACCATAGCCTCAGTTTCTATAGCGTGTACAGGTTTCTGTTTTTGAAAGAATGCACTGTTGCTGTTCTTCCCCCAGACAACTACCACAGACAATTGAAGAGGTACTCCACACCTGCTATTCAGTGGCTTATGTACATATCTGAGAAAGAAAACATTTCTATTCAGCATGCGCTAAGGGGTGGTGAATTTAAGGTGGGTCCATACTTTTTGGATGGCTATTCAGTCATAAATGGAATACCCACAGCATTTGAATTTAATGGTTGTTTTTTCATGGCTGCAACATCTGTTACTGGAGAAAGATAGAAACCACATGACAGGGACTAGTTTTGGACAGTTATTCAATAGGACCATGCACAAATTTCATTTTCTAAAAGACAGGGTTTTGCAGTTAGAGTATTGGGGAACATGAATGGAAAGCAATGCAGACCACGGATCAGGGTTTGAATAATTTTTGAGGGACAGGCAGCTACCACAGCCACTCGAACCTAGGCAGTCACTGTTTGGGGAGAACAAATACCATTTGTCTGTACTATAAGACACAGCCTGATGAGAAAATACACTATTATGATTTTACCAGCCTCTACCCTTTTGTTAACAAAACCAAACAGTATCCGATCGGTCATCCTGACATCATTTATGACAATTTTGATGACCTCACTCAGTACTTTGGTTTAGCAAAGTAAAAGTCTCACCCCTAGGGTCTTTTCTTTCCAGTGTTGCCATCCAGGATTGGTAAAAGCTTGTGTTTACATTATATGCGTGCATGTGCTGAAAATAGACTTCAAACAACATCATGCACACATGATGATGAGCAATAGTCACTTACGGTACCTACTGTACCGTAGAACTAAACCTGGCACTGCAAAAGGCTACAAAATCATTAACATTTATGAAGTTTGGCATTTAAAGAGTCATGCACAAAGCTTTTGCAGATTACATCAAGCTGCATCTAAAGGCAAGCAAGAGCATCTGGTTTCCCTTCATGGGTCAAAACTGAAGAGGATAAAGTCAGGTACATACAACAGTATTTTGAAAGGAAAATGTACATTTGAACCCTGCAGCCATAACTATTAACCCTGCAAGAAGACAGATATCTAAACTGTTTTAAATTCTCTTTGGGGTAAATTTGGGCAGAGAGCTAATTTCCGACAACACATAGTAACAGACCCACAGAAATTATTTCAATATGTCTTATCCCTATTTCGATATCTCATCGTGCTTTTTGCGATGATGAAACAGCTTGTTTAAGCTGAAATATACCAGCGATCATTACACAAATTCAATAATATCAACATATTTATAGCTAGTTTACAATGGCATATGCCAAGTCGAACTCTACAACCTGCTAGATAGGTTACAGGACAGGTGCCTTTACCACGACACAGACTCTGTCATTTTGTGTGTCGAAACGGGTGACTGGGCACCCCTCTGGAGTGATTTTGGGGAGCTGACCAGTGAAGTTCCTGCTGATGAACACATTACAGAAGTTCGTTTCTGCAGGCCCAAAAGCGTCTTGATTACAGGCTGTCAGTGGTAGTTGTTCTTAAAGTGAAAGGAGTTTACCCTTAATGTAGCCAACAGTAAACACATTAATTTTGAAAGTCTGAAGGACCTGGTCTTTGACTATACAGGGTCACAGATCTCTAAAGAAATTACAGTGAGTCAACCCAGCATTGTTAGGAATAAAAAGCAGTGGTCCCTTGAAACAAAACAGTGTCAAGACACAGAGTAGTTTATGACAAGCGAGTTTTACAAGACAATTTTAAAACACTTCCTTACGGATACTGACTGTGAAAAATGGATATCAGGTTGCAGCATCCCTTTACTTGTCTGTTGGCTGGCCCTCTAATAGTGGAAAGCTTCTTTATAAAACAGTTGTTGGAACATGCTGATGCCACTTTATCACACAAGCCTGAAAATATTGTCTGGTTCTACAGCTGTTGCGCAACCTTTGTATAATGAATTGCTGTTAAAGTTCCCTCAGATTAAATTTGTGGAGGGGCTACCGATGTCACTAACTGACAATGATCTCTTACCCCTGGAAGGTAAATTTTGTCGTTATAGATGATTTGATGGACTCTGCCTGTCAAAATAGTGAAGTGGAATATGGGTTTACCAAGTACAGTCATCATAAACAATTGACAATATTTTTAACTGTCAGAATGTGTTCTGTCAAGGTAAAAAGCAGGGCCATCACACTAAATGCCAAATAAATGATTCTGTTTAAAAACCCAGAGACAAGCTTCAGATCACAACACTAAGCTAGACAAATGTATCCTGGTCAGACAAAATTTTTCTTAGAAGCTTTTGAAGATGCCACAAAAAGCCTCATGGCTGTTACTGGTTGATTTAAGATCCAATACACCAGACGAATAGAGACTGCATAGTGGGGTGTTTCCCCTGACTAGCCTGTGGCATATGTCATGAAAAAAAAAACTACATGCTTCTAAAAATATTTGATACTGTATTGTCATTATGTCAAAAGACTGCAGAAAATCTGTCTGTTTTAAAGTTACTAGTAAAAGGGCCTCGAGCTTAAGAAAAGCTATTTTATGTTCAGCCTCTGATGATCTGATATCAGCTATAGCTGAGATAGCCTTAAACACTCTCAGAGAAATATTCAGTGTCAGCAAAGCAGTTAGGTGTACTGAAAAAAACAAGAGAGTCATTAAAACTTTAGCGATAAACAATTATTAACTTAAAAGGAAAAGAAAATAGTTAATCAGACTGGTGGCTTTATAGGAGCTGCTGGGGTACCATCCTTTGATCACAGGTCTGCTGGCTAACAGATAATGGATTTACACAGAAAATGTATTTGGTACCTCAGCAACAGATGGATCACATTAAAATTAATTACCCTGATCAGGATATGAGAACAGTTGCAACTAACAGTTTGGACACTGACATGAGAGCTATACTGTCCGGACTGATTTATCAGACTATGACAAAGCCAAGATGTACTCTGCTGTGTTACAATGCTATCTGACTTTGGTAAGACAAGGAGAACAAGCTAAAACCAGTTTGACATTACTCATGCCTGAAAATGGATCAATGTCTGACCCCCTGCGGTCATGAGAGACAGCTTCTGTACCTAGTACTATGGAAAAAGACATTTTAAGTAGTGTTTCTCATCGGTCTAAAACCAATGCTGAACTTTTGTTAAAACATATAGCCAGAACAAGGATATTGTGTTTTGGAGTGATAAGGGTGAATTAATGTATAAAGGCACTGTTGTTTCTGGGTCTCACATGGTCAATTTAGTAGGCGGCTACAGCCACTCCGCAATCCCTGACCACAGAAAGCCAAGGGCTGGGATGTTTTTGTCAAAGCAATGGCTGAGTCTAACATACCCACTCAGTGTTTGCTCACTCAGCAAACAGGAGCTATGTGGAAAGGCTGAAATCAGTAGCTGGTGCAAAACAGCCACAGCCATCTCAGTTAGCCAATGGTCAGTGATGCCTAAAAGACAAAAGTCTTTTAAGAAACCTGTGTGGATCACTATGTAAACTTAAAATGCAATCTCTATGTATGAATGTTAGATACCTCAGTGCCTGTTGTGTACAGCATATGTTGAACATTTTATCTCATATTAAATATGTAATCCTACCTCAGTGACTGCTGTGTACAACCTATGTTAGCCATTTACCTCATACTGAATATGTAATCCTGTTTTTACAAAAAAGTGTTTATATTGATGCATGTTAGTCTACTTCATAGTTAAATATGTTAACATGTTTTTGAAATATGTGCTTATAATTCTACCTCAGGGCTATAGGCGTATATAGTGTGCATTTTTAACAGGAGATGCTTTTGTTTTATTATATCATATCTATGATGTCACCACTGATGCTTGTTGTATTTATTGCCATTTTTTACAATAAATGCCTTTGTATTTTATATATTTGTCATTATTGAAGACATTGCATATCTTATCCATGATGTTACCACTGATTTTTGTTGTATTTTATTGGCAGTTTTTACAATAAACACCTTTATATTTATATATTTTTTGTCATTATTGAAGACATTGCATATCTGAAAATGTTAAACACAGCCCACTCCCAGTTTAAACACAGCAAACAGAGACACACAATTATGAGTGTTTATATATGATTTTTATAAGTGACTGGTTTTGAATAAAATTAGCAAGCTGCACATATTTTAAGTCGTTTACAAGACAAACAAGTCTGAACATGTTGCCACCTCTCACTGATACAGCGCCTGACATGTTCAGATGTCTGGAAAATGGACGCCAAAACTAGTTACCATGGCATCATTTTCAGCAAATCATTAGAGTACATTTTTAAAATCTGATCATAAGAAAGTCCTTTGCATCTGTGGTGTAGAAAAATATGCAGTGAAATCCACAGGTGGTAGAAAAGGTATCTTGTAACTGTGTTTAGGTACAAAATGTTGTTTGCATTTCTGTTAAAAAAACCCAATAGTTTGTGCATGATTGTCAGGATGAAAACCGTAGCTGTCGAAGAACTCCCCAGTCCCATTTTTCTGAAATGTATCGGCTATCCAGTGCTGTCCAGGGAGGTCATGGGGGTCAGTATTGATGACTAGTGCTGCGGGAAGGTTTCTCAGTCTCTCCTTGGGTAGCAGATCACAGGGAAACACGCCCAGAAAGCAGTCACGGATGTGGGTGTCACTGGTTAAATTTTTCCAGCTGCTTTGTGTTCATTTTTATGGTTTATCACATATAATCAAAAATGAAATTTCTTCTCTGGTTTATCTCAATGACATTATCAAACACTGCATAGATAATGAGATTAACTGTTTGTGGAAGGGCTTCTGCAAATCTGATCTCAGCTCTGAGGTTCCCAGTTTTAATTAAAGAATAATGATCAGCACATTCTTGGTCGGAGTGAGATCAAAGGCAAACAGGGTGTACCCTTGGGTAAATTCCTGACGGTTAACTAAAAGCGGTCGATCTTCCTTAGATTTCCCCGCTAGTACTAGATTAAAATATTCTCACAGCATTCCCATTTCTAAAATCTGGCTGCAGAGGTTTAGCGATTTGTTCACCGTCAGATACAAAGCCACAAAATTAATGTTATAATGCTTAAAGTTAAAGGGGTTTTAGTGTAGGAACCACTAAAAGCATCATTGTCAACAAATCCATGACTATCATTTTGGTAACTGTCCCAAAACAAATTATCTTGGTTGCAGACCCTGCTGCCTGCAGGGAGGCTGAACACTTTCATACCCACTCTGTCTATAGGGTATTTAGCGTTGGAGGTGAGCAGGGCTTCTGAGTGTCCCAGACGGACTCCGGGGGTCACTTTAACCCTTTTGACAAACAGAGAGGCGGCCATGACTTTTAGCTTATAAGGCTCAGCATCTCCACTCATCAGGCAAAAGCTGTCCCTGTTACGTGTCAGTTTAATTTTAATATCCACGCCATTCAGCATCAGTTTCTCTTGAAAAAACAAGTCTGTGTGCAAGTGTCCCAGCAGTTCTACCCCTCTACTGAGATGTGTGAAGGAGCTTCTTTTATTAAAACCTACATTATCACCATCTCTGTCTGTGATTTCATGTTTCCCTGGGGTGTCTTTGTAAAATAACCCTGCGGTAAATTGTGTAGAAAGGGTCTCTTCACTGAAGTTCAGCACAGATTCTATGACAGCCCTGTAGGGTAACAGTTATTGCTCTGACTGATGAGCGATCACCGACAGTCACATCCAGCTGACTGAAAATGGTTGCCACTGGGTAGTTTATAAGGCACACTTGGCCGCTGCAGGTATATCACTACCATCGCTTCAGTGATTTTGCAAACCAGGTAAAGAGTGTGTTGTTTAGATCCAAATAGTCTTCACCAGTCCCTGCTATATAAAATTCAATCGGTGAGTTTTCTGAAAGGGCAGCCAGAGGGGGTATCTCTACATAAATGCTTTTTTCAATGCTTGTCTGTGTGGGAGAAACGGCAAACAAGTCAAGTTCTGATTTTGTGCATTCTTCAGAACCACAGTGCATGAAAGCCATGTTTTTTAGAACAGGTCTCTGCTTTTTTTACGACCCCTCGAAGATCCTTTTGCCTTTGAGCATTTTCTTTTATGTGAAGTTTTGCATTTTGAAACACCTCTTTTAAAGTAGCCGGGGGGGCCGATGAGAAGCGAAGGGTGTACTCTGCGCTTTCTCTTTTTACCTCTCTTGAATACAATCAGCCCTGAGTAGGCTTATCACCCCCTGACATCTTTTAAGCGACAGCAGTAGTCACATGCCCCACAACATCCTTTGCAACATTTTTAGCAGCTGTCTGTAGATGTGGTTTTGCAATTTCAAACCCCCTTCTTAAAAATGGAACTGCTTTTCTGAACAGACTACGAAATATCCCTCCTACACCAGAACCATACATAGTAGGAAGACCATGAAAGCCTGGCAGACCGTATCCTGCCTGTGCCTTGTAATAGCTTCTGTACAAGGCAAGGTCCCCATAATGTCGAACAATCACCATCCTTGTTTAAATTTTAGAGCACTCTCTGGGGGCGAAAATGCAACTTCACGATCACCTTTCCAAATCGAAATGGTACAGGTTCATTTTGATCATTCTTTATTTCAATAGTGACTGTATCGATCTGATGTTTACTGACTGTTTGATAATGGGGTTTATCGTAGGTCACGGTCACTATCTCATTGTCTTGGTCCCTGACGGGTACGCATCTCAGCAAAGGCACTAGACTGTCACCCACTATTTCATGTGTGATAATGTCAGTGTATATATATAATGTGTAAAAGCCCCCATTAATATCTGGAGGGTTCTTTGCTAGATTCTTTCCTACACCTACCTCGAGTCTGCTAAAACCCAAAGGTACTGTAACTGTCCATGCATAAACAAAATACATTTGATGTCACTGTCAGCGCTTATTTCTCCCGACGGTTTGTTGTTCCAAAACCACTGGCAGTTCATTTACTTCAAATATACTTTTATTAATTTGAGCAATAACACCAGCCATGTTAGAATAATAGCCCGATGGTATTTTAAATGCTGCTGACTCAGTAAAGGGTCCAGTTGGTGGTGTTTTACTGTGGGCTACATTTAGAGGCTGATAGAGCATACTGAACCTGTTTTTTCTGTGCAGGCACATTGTCCCAGGTATGAGGGTACTGAATTTCTGCTAAGCCCACTTCCCATTCACCAGGTAGTTCAAGCGTTTGTGGTAACTTTACAGTAAAAGTGGATATAGTATTGTGGGGAAAATGTTGTGCGATGCATTGCTGGACAATGTGATATAAAATCCATTTTGAGCATAATAAGCCTTATCTGCTTCTAATGTCCTGAACTTGTGTTGCCTCAACCCAGCTATTAAATTTATCAGGCCACCCTCTCCACTTTACCAGATACCAAGTTTTCTGCCACTTTTTCTCCTTCAGTATTTTCTGCACCCTGTACACGGTCCTCATCAGGTTCAATTTTTGCAGCTCCTCTGCGTAAAAGTACCTTTAATGTCTTCCCCTGATAGTCTTTTAGCTTATAGGTGGGCCTCTGTGTCTTTAAGACCTCCGTCACAATAAATATCTCATCTGTGTACGTCTGTTCATATCCCTTTTCAAACACCCTTTTAGCTTAGATAGTCTCACGTGATCATCTTTCTGAAGGGTACCCTTTTTTTTTGCCAAGAACAAATTGCAGTATAGGATCTTCCATACACCCAGGGCATTGGAAGGGTTAACATCCACAGGTCTGTGTTTAATGCTTCTGTGATAAGTATGGTTATAGCTGTGCACCAGGTCTGACAACACATCTGTATATTTCAAGTATTCTGGGCTGTAGAAACGCCACATCGTGACTTCAGTGTCCTATTAAATCTTCTACAATGCTGGCCTTAACTTCATTATTCGTCACAAAATGATGTATTTTATTTTGTTTTAATAGGTTCTTTAAGGAAGCATTTAGAAACTCTTTACCCTGATCAGTCTGCAACTTCTGGGTGTACGTCCACTTTTAAAAATAGTTTTAAAGGCTTGCATCACGGCCTTGCCTGATTTGTCTCTTAAAGTCACTACCCAGGCATACTTGGACAGCACATCGATGCGTCAGTATGTACTTAAACCCATTATTGTACTTGCATATTGACTTATATCCACTAAATCAGCTTGCCATTGTCTGTCTATGTCAGAAACAATGACAGGATTTCTCTTAAATCAGACTCTGGCTGCTTTGTGTAATGAATAGGGCTCCTGCTTGCAAGCCATTCTGCAACACCTTTCCTGGTGACCTCTTTATCAAGTTTTTGCAACCTTATACGACTGAGTCACCCCTGTGAAACTACCCACTTTTTGCATTTAAATATATATTCTGGAACAGGTGATCATTCATCTCCTTTCGTCAACACCCGACACATCTGCTAGCTAGCAAAACTCTTGTCACCAGTAAAATAAAGTATGTCTTTTTTGTTCTTTTAAAAAACACTATGACAACCACAAAGTGCAATGCATGATTATATTTTATTTATAAATACACACATCATAACAGTATTTGAATATTTACTTTATAATACATCAACTAATGCATATAGGTTCTACATACAAAAGGCATAACACTATGACAACCACAAAGGGCAATGCATGATTATATTTTATTTATAAATACACTGCGTCATAGCAGTATTTGAATATTTACTTTATAATACATCAACTAATGCATATAGGTTCTACATACAAAAGGCATAACACTATGACAACCACAAAGGGCAATGCATGATTATATTTTATTATAAATACACACGTCATAACAGTATTTGAATATTTACTTTATAATACATCAACTAATGCATATAGGTTCTACATACAAAAGGCATAACACATGGTAAGCATGCAACAGATTATATAATAATTTTGTTTTCTACTCTTCAATTTTTACATGCTTCACAATACCCTGAAACAGCAACTTTTGAGCTGCATGTTTTACACATGCATTGGCATCATCCACTTCACTCTTAGTGATGAGGTATGCACAATACATACACACATATGCCATACACACTCAAAATAATAAGGCTGATTTTGAAGACATTCTGTTACATCAAAATGACATTCACCTTGCATACTGCTCACGGTTACTGTTTTCCATTAGGTCAACATAGAATCTCCATACAAGGGGTGGCAACTCTTTAATCAGAGTCAGTGTGTTTTCTGCCAGTGAAGCAGCAGCATCTTCAGAGCAGACATTTAATGCAGGCTGCTTTCAAAGTATATAGGTTCCTTTAAAATGTCCTTTATCACACGGTACATTGTAGACATCAAGACTGTCTGGAATATTGGAAGCATGCCAGTACGTTCCATCTGAAAGTACATTATAATACACTATTTAGGAAAAGCATATGCTAAATCTGGTTTATGAAACACAACAAAAGTGATAAAGAAGCAAAATTTATGATGTCAGACTCAGACCCCCGTTCTGCAAACTAAACACTAAAAGTCAACAGCAGTACAGATAAAACCACAAAAGTGTATTACATCATAAGGGTTATGCATAAACTCTATAGCAATTTTAAACATTGCTTCCTCAAGAGTAACCCCTCATCCTTAAAATAATCCACAGTTTCCTTTTGGGGTCCTCTGGGAGACCATCAAAAAGACTTGCATGTCTCTAAAAGTACAGGCGTTGCTTGTCCTGTAGGTAGATTTAAACCAGGTTGTTTAGCTTTGTGTCTGACTAGTTGGTAAATAAGCCTCTGGATGCACTGACAGGGTGTTTCCATCGTTGTATACTCTGGAAAAAACATACATTTAGCAAGTGGTAAAAGCCAGGGTAACAATATGAACAATATTAAAATGGTAACAAGTAGCAGTTTTGGGGTGGGGGGTGGGGTGTTTTAACAATGAAAACAGTGTTCCTGAATTTCCTTATATCATTTTTGAAGGTCCTTTTTTGACCAGTGGATTATTTCAGCAAGCAGAGAAGCCAGGTTAACAACACGCACAATATCCACAGGTTTTTCTGCTTTGTAGTACACACACATGGCTATGACGACCATGATATAAAGTCCAAAAGACATTCATCGTCTTCCATGAATATATCGGCAATCACTTTAACATTTTCTACAAGTGGTAACACAGATTCATTTATATATTTATCTGTATCCTCCCATACTTCTGGTAGGGCAAACATCATCAGTTCATAGGCTGCATGTATCTCACAAAGGCAAATGTCATATTGAGGTGAATCAAACAGTGATGGATGACAGTAATGACTTAGGATCAGATACATAAACCTTTGGATTCTCTCTGTACTTGCATTCCGCATGATTATCTGTAAAAAATAAAATATGACACATTTTGGTACTGAAATGTTTCCATGTAGTAATTTGGGGGAAGGGTAGGGGGCAGGTGTTGGGGTAATTGTTTTACAATATAAACAGTGTTCCTGAATTTCTTTTTAGAAATTTTTTAAAGGAGCCTTTGCTGACCAGACGGCAGGCATCTTTTTTAATTTCACCGTCTGTCTGCTGTAACATTTGCATAACTAACCACATGGGGTCATCAGATTTTCTCCATCATTTAAAACATGACTTATAGTTTCCAGGGTACAATTGGTCATATTTAACCCCTGATGCTTCATAGCGATTGCCAAGATCACGGGCATGAGCTTGCCCTATATGTATGGCTTCAGAAACATTTCTGTATGCTTCTTTAGACCTTAAGTCATCAAGGACACATGAATGGTTTTTCTGACTGGATCATCTATCTCACACCCAGGACAGGAATCAACCAATTCACGATGTATTACCCTCTGTATCACTGAAGCAATTGCACCACGGATGGTATGATACATAATGTACTTACAATACATATCGTTGTCAGTTTTGGGGGGTTTACTAAGGCCTGATTTTTCACATGAGGTCCCCTGTCTAATCTCAGTAGAAGAAGAGGGTTGTGTGGTGATCACAGCCTGTTCTGTGACATTTTGAAACATTGTATCGCTCTCTGTATTTCTAACATACTGGTTCTCACACATCTCATTAACAACCACATTTGTATCTTTCACACAGCAAAGACAGTCGAGCAGTAGATGTGTGGAAAGTCGAGAATCCATGCTGTCCGAATATGACTGCTGCTCCATCGCAAATCCTTCAGTCTATTAAAGTAAAACAAAAAACAGCATTGGTCCTCTGACTCATTATAGGTAAGATTTAGTTCTACTGCTAACTCATCTCCCTCAGTTATGCCATGTAACCACTCACATTTTTTTATATGTTAAAATGCATTTACCTCATCAAGGCAACTCTTTTCTTCATTTTTCTCATCTTTCTCTTTCTTAGCCTGGGCCTGACTGCTTGTGGCTGCATTATCATCATCATCACCCTCTTGGTCAGAGTGCCCTCTTGGCTCTGTCTTGCATTTCTTTTTCACAACTTTCTCTGATGCTTTTTTTGGCAGTGTCTCACTGACCATCATCTCTGGCTCCCCCTTCTTGTCACTCTCTGTTTTGGTTTCATAGTAACTTCTTTTCTGCATCAGATTTACCCCAGCAACTCTTCAAGGTCTTGCAGTGGTGTCTCTTCAGAAGGACAGTCAGGTTTAGGATTTTCTGATTCACCAAACTGTTCAGCGAGTTTCTTTTTTATGTCAGACACTCTTCCACTCAACAAGACTTGTGTGGGGCATTCGTTTCACACCTCACGTAGTACACACGTTGCCTTGGGTTGTGGGCCCCGGAGCTATCTTCTCTTGCTTTTTCATCTCCAGACTTTTCATTAGGTGGTGTGACAATCTGGCTTGTTACAGGAGGTTGAATTTTTCATTAGGTGGTATGACAATCTGACCTGTTACAGGGATGTTGAAATGAGAAGCGCTTGCCATCTTCTTGCTTGATGTTTTTGATAATCTGCTCCAAGTCTCTAAAACAGAATCTGAGAAATCTCTCAAAAGCTGTGCCTTCTGGCTTCAAATGCAGGGTTTATATAGCGCTTAGCAAGATGGACTGCCCTTTGGTAAAACCATCACCACACCCCATCATACTATACTTGGTAACGTGTCAGAGGTACATCTGTTGTAGCCCTCCACCCCCCTTTTTCAAAACATTATAAATATCACACACATTTCATTTCAGCCTTCTCCTTGATACTACACAGAGCTGAGGGGGGTGAACTATAGGTATGTGTATTCCTTTTTTCTTATATAGTTTTATTCTTTCTAATTCATGACAAAAGTATAATTAGTTTTTAGCGATTGTTGCAATGCTATCCAGAAAACTGCTGAACCATCTTATTTACACAGAGGTCCCCCCGTTTTAGCTTATAAATGTTACATGCGTATACATAAAGCTATCCTTTTGATGCAAGTTTGACACAGTCCTACAGATGCATGTTAAATAATTTTGTATACTGTTACAAAAACAGAAAAAAGGGGTACTCACACAGGCAGATGAATTCCCCTCGGGAGTGGGGGTCTCCACACAGATCTGTGACATCTCTGCACGATCAGGTTCCCTCCTAGATACTTCTTTCTGAAAATATCCTAATGAAAAAACACACACATGCCCCCTGCAGTTATACAATAGGCCTACAGGGGTCACACACCACTACATAAACACTAACTGATTTTTGGGGTGGGAGAAGCACGGTGATGAAGAGGGGACAGGGGTTTGAGCCAGGATGGTGGGGGTGCAGGAGACAGGAGGGGATGCAGGAGTTCAACCTAGCATGGTGGGACTCGGGTTCGAGACAGGATGGTCTGGCAGGGGCTCGAGGAGTGTACGAGAAGGAGGGGGTGTAAGACGCTTACAAAATGGTGCTGTTAGGTCATTTCCTGCGCAAGGGGTGGGGCACTGGGGTTTGAGGCATGTCATTTCCGTCAAAAGGGGCTGGACCTGAGGTTGAATCGTGTCATTTCCTGCATAAGGCGCACGGGTTTGAGGTTGCATCACTTCTGCCAGAAGTGGGCAGGGCTAGCGCATTTTAGGGAGGGACTTCCGGTTTAACAAGGGGTGATTCTGATTGGTCCGTTTTAGGCCACGCCCACCTGTCAAATGACGTGGCACACGCTGATTGGCTGAAATTTAACATTTGACGAGATATATGAACTTATACTACTCTCAGGGAATGGCTCAGATGTTGCAAAACAACCATAGCTTTTTCCTCACTGTGTCTACCATGTCAACATTCACCAGCCCTTCAATGAATCCAGCAGTGAGTGCTCAATCCCACCTCTGGTATCTCATGCCTGAGCCAGCACTACACAAAACTGGCAGTGAATGCTCAGCCACACCACTGGTACCCCCCTTCCCACTCAATTCAGCTGTTAACTGAAACTGGCAGCAGCTGCTCAATCCCACCGCAGGTATCACTCCCTCCTGCCTGACCACCATTTCAATCAAATCATCAACAGGTCCCATCATGGTATCCCCAACCACCCTGCCTAACCCATCTCTTTAATCCAACACCAGAGTCCCCAATTCCTGGTGCAGGCTAACCCCCCCCCATGACTTGGGGGTGTCCAGTATCCAGTGTCAGAAGCAGTAAAAAATATCCCTCTTGAGTCATTTTTCTTATTTTTAAACCTGAAAAGAAGACAACTGTCCTTCAATGTCTTCTAGCCCCTGACCCATGCATACCCCCTTCTCAGAAACCATCTCTCACTTACCTAAGAAGGGTCCCCCAAAGTAGTCCTCTCATGAGGGGCTGGACGTACAGCCTTATAATTAGAGTAACAAGCTGTGAATGAGCTTGGCACATCCAGCAGATCTGGGGTGGATTCCCACAACCTCCACTTGCATACTGTGTGACTCTGAACAAGTTACTTAACCACCCCAGTGCTCCTGGGTTGCCCCTGAAAACAGGCAGTTGTGCCTAGTGGTCCTTACCCAGTTACCAAAAGAATAAAATAAAAATAAAATAAATAAAATGACAGGTGAAGCTCCTTTCACTGTGGCACCCAAAATGCAAACTGACTGAAAACAAGTTAGGTCTGGATCATGGTTTTTTATGAGTTACAAACTCTCACTGACAATTTAATCTTTTTTTAACATTCGTACCCCAAATTTTCAACACAGCCTTTTTTACCCTACATTGAGTACAAGGCAGGTGTCATTTCTTTAAATCCCCTCTAAATCATGCTTTCACAGTCACTATGTGAAATCACCTTTGGGGTGGGATTTAAAAAGACATCCACCTGTCTTGATCATAAAGTGGGGTCAAACAATAACCATGTTTAAAATTTTGTGTCAAAATCTCAAACAACAACAAAATTATGAAAACATTTTAAAATTCTTCAGCATTTACTCATCACTTTGCTATTGTCCATGGGAGAGGTTGAGCTGAGACTGCCACACAGCTACGCACTCTCTATTTTGTGGAGAAAAATATAGAAGCAGGGAGACAATGCTTAAAAATAAATTATAACAGGTATGCCACCATTACCTGTATAGTTTGTCTCCTTTCCAGAAGTTCTTACTGCTGGCCCCTGTTGTGTGTTTTCCTGTCCTTTTTTCTCTTTCCCCGTAGGTAATGGGTCTCTGTGTGGCCAGAGGGAAGCTTACTCTCCTGCGGCATTGGTTGGAGGTGCACGAACCTGAAACTCTTGCGGTGGAGTGGCCTGTGTGGAGTGAGAGGAGGTCTTTGGAGAAGCCTTTGGTACAGAAAAAGCTGCACTAGTAGTGTAGTGTCCCCACTAACTAGATGTGGAGGTCTCACCTCTCTGCTTGACTTTTGTTGAGTTTTGCTGGGTGTCTTCCGGATTCGAGCTGCTGGTGCTGGATGGAGTAGATGCACGCATAAGGGCAGTTTTTTTTTTCTTTATTTAACACTATATATTATTATTTGAGTCTCCTTCTCCCATGTACCCATGTACTATTTTTGATTATTTATACCCCTTCTGATGATTGTAGCCACTGAGGGACTATACAGTGTTAAGGCCCTTGGTTAGTGGGGGGGGTGAAAGAGTGAGGGAGTACAGAAGTAAAGGAGAATAAAGAATTATAGAGATTCAGTGAGATTTGGTGAGAAAAGGAAAAGAAAGAAAGTAAAGCATTTTTACATTATATTGTAGCTTTGATCCATAGATTTGATGTTTAAAATGGACGTTTTTTTGAATTTGATATTTTTTCTCATACATTTCATATTTTGCTCCTTATGCTAATTTTGAAGTCATGTGTGTACTCTGGATTTAGGATACAAAAGTCACATGTGCAAGTGCTTAACACATTCTCATACAGATCAAGCTGCAGGCTGCTGCTGCTACACACTCCATGTTTTATGTTAAATTGAGTAGTTTTTTTCAAGCAAGTGTTATCCCTTTATAATGTTTATGGTCTATGGCCTGCTTCTTAATGCTGTAAGTAGGCAACCAAGGAGCGAGTTGGTGCGCTGGAGCATTGGTGCATCTACAGTACAGCGTGGCACATTTTTAATTCTTTTTGGCTGAAGCTCCTTCTTTTGAATTTAGTACATTGCTCAGAAATGCTTTTAACAAAAGAGACCTCTGGGAAATTTATTAGTTCAGAACTTGTTTGACCAACCCTGCATTTTTAATTCATCGATTACATAAAAGTAAGTTATCATTTTTAGAAAGGTTTGGGGTATACGGTAACTAAGTTTGTTTTATGGTGCAGGCTTTTGTGAATGTTTGCAAATGTTTTAAGCTACTATTTGTATAAGACAGTAATTAATTACTTACACAGCATTTAGAAATTGCATGGCTTTTAAATTCTGTAATTTGAGCTAAACTGATTTTGATTTCTGATTTCTCTGGGTTTTATTGAGTTTTATTGTGCATTGGTGTTTTAAACACTTTCAGTGTATTCACGATCTTGTTGCTCTTTTCATTTTAGTGTACTCTTTATGGGAACCAGGGAATTAAAAGAGGAGAGGAGAGCAAAGGATTGTGTTAAAGATTTGGAGTCCTGGATGTTTAAATCCCTTTTTTATAGTTTGGTCTCCTCGTGCAAACCTCTTTCTAGCCTTCTCTACCATTTTGAAATACACCGTGAGACAAGGACTTATAACTGAACTTTTGAAGCCCATTAAAGGAAAACCCCACGTGCTGGATGTAGAAACAACAGTCATCAATTTACAGTTTTGAACTGCTGTGGAATATACCTTGTCATGAGTCGTAAGTTTCTAAAGGCTGCTTTTTGATTGTATTGGTGGAGTATCAGGACCCCATTATTTTCAGGATACTGTAATTTTCTTGGTCCTTGTTCTGTATTTTTAGGGGGGCTCCACTGCTTTCAAGAATTTGTCTTGTTGAATTTTAACAAGTTTAGTGCTTATAAAAGAAAATGGTACAAACAAGATTGACACAGAAGAAGCTGGGAATAAACCCAAAAACATATACAAATAAAAATAAAAATAAGAATGCAAAGGACATAGTGAATGGAAAGACAGACATGAATAAAGTGTTAATTGATAAAAAAATTACAAGTTCTATCTTAGCACCTGGTAGCCAACTTAATCTGGTGGGTAAAAAAGAGGTTCTGAGAATACAGGGTTCCTCTGTTCCTACCCTCAGCTCCTCCCCTATACAAGAGGGGAAAGAAGCAAGCTTATAGATAATCACAGAAGAACATCCATTGTTGAAAACTATAAACATTTCAGAAGAGGGGGGGGAGAATATTTAAGGAGAGAAAAAGAAACCTTGGTTGACAGAATGACTCTAAAATAACCTGGAGGTTCTGGTTCTGAGGGAAATGTATTAATGGGAGAAATAAGTAATGCACAGAGTAAAGACGGGAGAGAATTGATAGATAAATCCCATCAATGACCCAGTGCTTCTTTCTTGGGAGATTTTGAGGCTTTTTTAACCCCGTACTTACTGAGACCAAGACTAGACCCTTCACACATGCAGCCCCCAGATATTTTGCATATAATAGATGACCAAGAAAATCTTGGGTCAGTAAGTAAAGTGTCTGAGCAAGTTCAGCATAATGAGGGTATAAAAAAAATCTGTAAG
This sequence comes from Neoceratodus forsteri, assembly GCA_016271365.2. NCBI lineage: Eukaryota > Metazoa > Chordata > Ceratodontiformes > Ceratodontidae > Neoceratodus > Neoceratodus forsteri. Next base: position 408,677,995 of record CM057455.1, read on the forward strand.
TGGAAATTAGAGATAGCATCCTGTTAAATAATGAATTGCTGGTAAAGTTCTCCTCCCTATTAGGGGCTTGTTTAGGGGAGAAAATTACTTCAGGAGTAATAAAAGGAGGAAGAGTGGATAATAGATTAACAGAGGAAAAATCACATAAAACAATTAAACAAATGACAGAAGAAATAGGGGAAAAGGAACTAAGGGTGACCTTCCACTTGGTGGAGGGTCTAAAGAAAAATAAAATGGAAAAAAAGAAGTAGAAAAAAAGAAGGAGGGATGGAGGCAATAGAGAGAAGGTATTTGAAAGAAGAGCTGAAAAATCCAGTACTTGGTTGAATGTTGCTGAAGAGTCATTGGATGAAGGGGTAAGCAGTAGTACCCCAGAGAAAAGTAGGATAGATGAAAATAAAGTCAGGAATAGTAGAAAATAAAAAGGCTTGACTAAGAACAATGTTGACTTTATAGAGGAAAAAGATGGTGGGGATACTAAAGAAGATCGTATCGAAAGAGGTGAAATTCTGCCATGTGTTTTTTTAAAGGAATCCCTAAGAATGGGAATGAAAATGCAATTACCCTTAAACTTTGTGTTTTTAACATATGTAAGAGTATCAAGGATAAGAAATTTGCTTGGAATGATATTGGGTCGACCTACAGATATCAAGCAGGAAAGGAAAAAGGGTGGATCTGTATGGTATTAAAGAACAAAAATATCAGATGATCCATTTTAGGCCATAGAGAGTTATTTGAGGATATTGGGGTGAAGGCAGAAACAATAGTTCTAGTTGAGAATACGGCAAGAAAAACTGTAGAGAAAGTAAGAGAAGAAAGAACTAGAGGTAGTAGACAAGAAACAGAAATAGTAAAAAAGAATAATATGGTACAAAAGAAAATATCCCACTACATGAAACTGGTAGAGCAAGAACATTCCCTACTCTCAGATGATAAGGTGGGAAAAGAAGAAACATACACAGAAATCAGAAGTCAAAAGAGAAGGGGTCAGAGAATAAATAGCAGATATGTTCTAGAATCCTCAGAATCCTCAGATTTCTGTGGGTATCCTTTAACCTTTCATACAGTTGAAAGAAATTCCCCTGTACATGAGTTCAATCTAGAAGATAGCTCTGTTTTTGTATTAGATGAGACATGGGAAGAGAATTAACAGTTTACAGACACTAAAGGGATACTATTACAGAACGTTGAGATCCTTTGCTGGAATATAGCAGGCCTAAGTGGTAAATTGAAAGATGTGGGGGTATTGAAATTTCTAGAATCTTTCCCTATTATATTAGTTCAAGAAACTTGGATGGTGGATATAGAGAATAATTATATAGAAGGTTATCAGGGGTGGTGTATTCCAGCAAAAAAGAGGAAACTATATGGAAGAGCTTCTGGAGGGATAGCAACGTTCTTGAAATTAACCCCTGATTTGTCTGCAGAATTTATTTGGTGTGATGAAAAATATTACATTTTGGCAGTAGTGGTATCTTATAAGTGCAGTGTTTTCTGTACAGTGGTAAATGTATATCTTCCACCAGATACCAAGGAGTTTCCAATCAGGAGGGCCCTTGAACATTTTGGCGAGGTAATTCAGAATATTGAAATGGAGTTCCCAAGGAAAATGTTAATTATTGGAGGAGATTTTAATGTTAAAATAGGAGAAAGAACTGAAGATTGTACCCAGAAATGGAGTTTGGATGATATGCTTGGAATTCCATTGAGAGTTTCTAGGGATAAGAAAGTAACCAAACATGGAAAAATATTATTGGAAATTATGAATAAGTTGAATTTAAGAGTGATGAATGGAAGAAGTATAGGGGACAGAGACAGAAATTACACCTATGAATATATGAAGGGAAGTAGTGTGTTGGATTATATTATGTTTGAGATATACTCATTCAAGGATATAGAAAATGTTGCGGTTATTAATAATTGGGGCAGTGATCATAGGTCATTAAGACTTAAGCTTAACCAAGCAATGGGCTTGGCTGTTGAAAATAAACAGCAAAGATTGATTATAGATAAAGAGATGCAAATCAGAGGCTCTAAATGAATTAAGTAGTCAAAAGTAGACCCAGTTTTAATGAAAAATGTCTTGAGATTTAAAAATATTACCAGTTTAAAAGAACAAGTAATGGTGAACCTAAAGGCTCAATTAAGTAAGGAGGGAAAAGATGATGCCTTAGGAAAGATTATAAAACAGTATCAAAATATGGAACAGGAGATTATCCGTGAGATTAAGAGCAGATCCTTAAAGGAACAGTAGCAAAATACTAGAGAAGGGGCAAAATGGTTTGATAGAGAATGTTGCGAAAAAAGGACAATAGTTAGGAAAATAGGAAGGAGAATAAGAAAATATAATAACATGGAAGACAGGATAGCAATACAACACTTAAAATTAGAATATAAGCATTTGCTGATAAAGAAGAAAAAATATTTTAATAGTTATCAGTGGAGTTGCCTACAGAGGGCAATTAAATTGAGAGATCATGTCACTTTTTGGCAATTAGTTGCATTTGGTGTAGAGGAAGGTAGATACAATGTACTACGAGTAATCCCTGGAGGTGAATGGGAAGAATATTTTGAAATAGTTTTTAATAAAGTATATAGGGATGACCTGCACTGTGACTCTACATGAACTAAAGATTACAAGGAGGTTTTACAGATTTCAGAAGAAGAGGTGGTGGGAGTTATCCTCACTCAGAAAAAGAATAAGGCAGCAGGGATAGATGAGGTGAGTGCTGACGTATATCAGTCTGATCCTGATTAGTGGGCAGAAATATTGCTGGGTGTGTTTCAAAATATTTTTAAATATAAAAAGATCCCAGAAAATTGGAAAATTAGTGTTATAGTTCCTCTATACAAGAAAGGTCTATCGAACATAGCAGAAAATTATAGACCTATTTCTCTCCTGAATGTTGGTCTCAAAATATTTTCCAGGATAATTCTAAATAGAGTCCATTGTTGGTTAGAAGAGCAGAAAGTAATTTCAAAGTTCCAGGCAGGCTTCCAAAAAGGGAAATCTACAGTAGATCAAATGTTTATTTTACAATGTATCTCAGATAAGTATGTTCAAATTAATCAGGGGAAAATATATGCAGCATTCTTTGATATTAAATCTGCATTTGACTCAGTTCATAGGGAGTCTTTATGGCATATTCTGGAAAATAAAGGCTTGGAACCACAATTACTGGAAGTTATTAAGATTTTACATGAAGACAACAAAACTGTTGTCAGATGCGGTAAAGATGGTACATTAACAAATAGTATCAGAGTTAAAATGGGGTTAACAGGGTTGTTTACTTGCTCCAACACTGTTTAATCTTTATATAGATTCAATTGTGGAAGAACTTGAGAGTATAGACAGCTTTCCACCAAGAATAAATGGAATACCAGTTAAAATCTTACTGTACGCAGATGATGTGGTGTTACTTGTTCAAACTCCACTAGGACTAAAAAGAGCAATACAAACTACTTTAAATTCAATAAAGAATTTAGGTATGGAGTTAAATCTGGGGAAAACTAAGATTGTGGAATTTAAAAAAAAGGAAAGAAAGAACATTTGGGGAAATAAATGGGTCTAAAATAGAGATAGTGGATGAATTCCAATATTTAGGGGTGCTTTTTAGTAATAATGGTAAGTGGGATAAGCAGGTTAAAAGAGTGAAGGATAATGCAGTTAAAATACTTCATGGCATTACACATTTTGCCAAGTGATGGCAAAAGACTCCTTTTTGGCACAATATTGTTTCTTTATGGCAAGAGTGCATTCACAATTAATGAATGGGGCTTAATTATGGGGTTTGTGTTGTAATATTAAAGATGTAGAAGTGATACAAAATCAATATTTGAAAAAAGTCTTCGGAGTTCCTCGATACACATCAAATACCTTGGTAAGGGCGGAGACTGGTATGGTATCTTTTTATGCAACTATTGTAAAGAAATGTATTGCTTATTGGAAAAAAATGAGATCTGCCTCTGTGGATAGCTTGTTGTTTAACTGTTGGATAGATATAATTCAAAAACAAAAAAAGTTATTGTTAACCTGGGGAGGAAAATTAAATATGGTTTTAAATAAATACGGGCTTGAGCATAATACAATTTTGAATTGGGCAACTGATCTTATTAGATTTGCACAAGAAGCAAATGAAAGGGTATTGGATATAATAAAACAAAAAGATCTAGAAAGTGTTAGATTAGCTTGGAATACTGAAAACTTGAAAATTAGTAAATCCTCGTTTGAAGTTGAAAGATATTTAATACTATGTAAAAATATAAAATACAGAAAAGCTTTGACTTTACAAAGAATGAGGTTGTATACCCATTGGGGAAATTTAAAATATAATGGAAGTTTTGCTCAAGCCTGTACCTTGTGTACAAATGCAAAAATGTGCTTGACTCATTTAAACTTAGATTGCCCTGAGCTTCAGAAGGAGAGAAGTGATATTATTGGGAATGTGTTTCAAAATTTAGGAGGATACTCAAAAGTAGAGCAACTAAATTTTATATGTAATACAAAAGATGAAATTAAGATTTTTGCACTTACTAGTTTTGCCTATCTGGTTGCTAAGCGATGTAAATCGAGGCTTTAAAGTGTGGATGGTCGTAAGAAGTTTCTGAGTGACAGGATATATGTGTTAAATATTTATATATATATATATGTGTCAGCTTCAGATGTATACATTGTAATGGAATTATGTGATTTTAGCATATTGCATGTAATAAATGTGATTTTTATGCACGATGTAAAAATAAACTTGAACTTGAACTTGAACTATTGTCCCAGATTTTGACCCCACATTTTTAACATAGTCCTTTCTTACTCTACGTCAGGAACAAGACAGGTCATTTTTCAAATCCTGTGCAAAATGCTATGCTGCAAAGTGTTTTGGCCAGGACTACATAAATCACGCTTGTTATGCTTATAAGGTGGTGTCATAAAAAGACTATGCTGAAAATTTGGATCAAAATTTAAAAAAAAAACACATTTTTGAACAAACATTGACATTTTTCAGAGTTTACACATAATGTTGCCTTTTTTTGTTTACTTTTTGAACTCACATTTTCAACATATTAATTTTTTACCCCCTCTCATGAACATGGCAGTTGTCTTATTCAAATCCTCCTCCAAAACCTGTTTTGTGGTTTTCCACAAAATCCCTTTCCAGAAGGCATTTGATAAACGACAGCTCTCATGTTCATATCTTGGGATAATAATACTATCTTTATAATTCAGGGTCACAATCTAAGAGAACAACGTTATGTGTAAACCTCTTCATTTCCCAATATAACAATTTCACTGTTAGAATTCATGCTATTAATTTGTTAATTGTAACCACTGCACTATCTATGACCAGTAACTACACAACAAATACAAGCAAGTGAACATTTGGCACTGGCCGGTGATTGTTTTTATCATGGCAACACGATTTCTGCTGTCATTTCAATTAAAGCATAACTAGACATTGCTGTGCTTCAGCACAGGGGTGCCATTGAGCAAGTACTGTTAAAACAGCAGACAAAAATATTAATTTATAAAAGTAGCTAATTGTTACTTTTCATTTATGAAGCAATTTTTTATTTCCCTTTTCCAGTTAGGAGATTTGCTACATAATAATAAATATGGTTTGATGTGGAGAGCAACATTCTAGTTAGGAGCTGATTCACCTTGTGCTTTCCTTCTTCAGATCTCATCAACACTGTGGTTTCACAAGTGACCAGTCTCTACAAAGGTAAAGTGTTAGCGATATGTGTGAACTTATTTTCAAATACTTAGCACCCGTGATACTAAACATTTTGCTCTTCCATACAGTACTTGTAATTTGGCCACATTTCAAGAAAATTAAAAACCCTATACCACTCCCCAGGTTGCTAGGGCTAATGTCTAGGGACAAGTCCCTCCCCAACCCCAGTCATTTCCCCCCTCAGCCCCTCCACTGAGTTCTCTAATACAGTAACACAAAAAAAGATGTTTGATCCATGGCTCCACCCTAGCCCACCTCCACCTCACCCACTGGCCACCAAATAATAATTTTCCATTTTGCATCCCTCCTCCCAACTCATCCCTGATTTGGGATGCAGTCGTAGTCACAAACTCAAACCAGCTAGGAGTTTACTTAGATCCACACATGAATTTCCAATACCATTTTGATATACAGTAGTATCAAAAAGTGAGCCCAAAATTAGGGTGTTTTATAGGAATAAGAATACTCTGTTATGTGAGGCTAAAATGAAAAACTCTAGGCAGGTTTTATTTCCAATTCTTGACTATGTTAAAAATGTGTTATATAGCTCTTCTGTAGAATTTATACCTGAATATCTGGTTGTCACAAAATCCAGTATGTAATTTTGCCCTATTTGATCCACAATTCCATCATCATTATTACTTGTTTTTTGGATTGAATATTTTGTCTTTGAAAAACTGTATCTGAAGTAAAGTACTAAACATATCCTATCAAAGGTATCATAATAAAGTACATGTATTATTGTCAAATACATGGGTACATCTGGGCAAAAGCCATTCTACTAGGCATAGAAACATAGACTTTGATGGCAGATAAGGACCGCTTGGCCCACCTAGTCTGCCCATTTCCCTACCTGATGGATAAGCTGCAGATTCTAGTTAATCAACAGCTTACTTCCTCCTACCTCCCACTAGAATTGCCTTATGTCTGTCCCACGCACTCTTGAATTCTCCCACTGTCCCTGACTCCACAACCTCTTCAGGAAGGTTGTTCCATGCAGCCACAACCCTCTATGTGAAAAAATATTTTCTAACATTACCTTTGAGCCGTCCCCCCTCTATCTTCAAATTATGCCCCCTTGTTATTGCACATCTCTTCTTCTGAAAGATGCTACCCTCTTGTACTTTGTTAATTCCCTTGAGATACTTCAAAGTTTCTATCATGTCCCCCGTCTCCCTCCTTTCCTCAAGGGTAGTCATATTAAGCTGCTTTAGTCTCTCCTCATATGTCTTCTGGTGCAGACCCTGCATCATTTTGGTTGCCCTCCTCTGAACAGCCTTCACACTGTCTATGTCTTTGTGGAGATGGGGTCTCCAGAACTGCATGCAGTACTCCAAGAGGGGTCTCACCAACTGTCTGTACAGAGGGATAACAACTTTTTGTTTTCTACCAGTGATGCCTCTCCCTATGCATCCTAGTATCCCCCCCAGCCCTCCTTACTGCCTTCTCACATTGTTTGCCCACCTTTAGGTCATCTGATATAATTACACCTAGGTCTCTTTTGATTTTTGTTGTTGTTATTAGTTCACATTTAGCAGAAAGACTAAACAAAACCAAAGTTGGTAAACATTCATTTATATATGCTGGACCAAAAGTTGTAAATAGTCTTCCAAATATAGAGATCACTGTTGTGATTTCAGCCAATCAGCACATTGAGCCACTGTACCTCTTATTCTAAGCACAGTGAGCTCCCATGCAGGAGTATTAGAAGGGAGCACTCCACTTCAGTACCGAGGGAGAGGACGGCACAATAAAACTGAAAAAAGGCTCTAAACTTATTAAAAATCATTTTGCTGAACTCGTGATTTATCAGATAACAGAGCCTCCAAGGGCTGTCTCTAATGGTATAAGAAACTTCTCTCATGAGGTTTGGGCAGATAGAACTACTTAGCTTCACTTTGCAGTCCTTTTGCCCAAAACCTCATGCTTGGAGTCTCTTATACCATAAGACATATCGCTTAAAGGGTCTATTAATTTATAATCTTGCTCTTAGAATTACCATGCAATATTTTGAGAATGCGTTATGAAACAGCCCGATGGACTTTTGTTTGTACCAGTTATAACATGCCGTGATTACACTTCTTTCACAGCTTGTACATATAGTTCATAATGTACTTGTGACTGAATATTGTATATACCTGTTAAAGTACAATGATCATATTTTCCCCACTTGTACATTTTATGCTCAGTATGTGATTGAACGTTTATGCATACTGTACTTGTCTTATTTGCCAGGTATGACTGGAACAGGGCATTAACTTCCCAGATCACTTCCTTAAACAAATTAAACTGAATAAATTTAATAAGGTTCTACTCCTTACACCACACTGTCTGCAAGAAAATCTTATAAGCTGAAGAGAAAGGTTAAATTACATCAGCTATAAAAACTAACAGCCCCCTTTTCAAAATCTTTTCTTTTTCATCATGTCGTAGATACTTATGTGAGCACCTGGAAAGTTAGTGTGGTGCATTTCTGTATTCAAACTCACAGGAAAAAAAGTAGATGAGCACCCACATTCCAGACAGAAGACTAGGACTCCATAAATTGATTTGTTGAATCCTTTATGTAAAAAATGTGCAAATAAATCTCTGGCCAAAGTGGCTAGCAAACAAACTGACCACTTTGGCCAGTGATTTATTTGCACATTTTTTACATAAAGAATTCAACAAATTGGTTTATGGAGTCCTAGTCTTCTGTCTAGAGTGTGGGTGCGCATCCACTTTTTTCTCCTGTCTTTTTCATCATGCGTTTGTCCACCTGTCTGCCTTCTGTGGCCTCCATTTGTTGACTACCCCAAGCCACATCAAACAACCTGAAAAGACCTACTGTACCTTCATCTCTTGAACCATTGTTGGTGGGTGGGTGCCTCAGATGGTGGAGCGGAATTTGCAGGGTGTCACCATCATCCACCATCATGGTTGTTTTTCCTCCAATATTCTCTTCTTATCGGACTAGAGTGCATGCTCTGGTGCTTATGCACCATAAAGATGCAGTAACTCCACTGCGCCTGCCCCTAGCCAATCAGGTAAGCATCCACTGCCATACCACCCTGCCTCTGCTAGGTGGTGACCAAGCAGCATAACATGCTGTCCCCTCTCCCTGAAGGAAGAAAACTCCCTTGTCAGGGGAATTCAAAATGCACGGGACAGGCATAGGGGAACCTTAGCGATAGGAAAGAGGACAAAGTCAGAGATCAAGTAGGGTCTATGTTTTTTTCAGCAGGTAGAGAAAATTGGCAGACTTGGTGGACCTAGTGGTCCTCATCTTGGATTAACACTTTGAATTAACACCTTTGAGCAGAATGCACTTTTACAGAAATGAAACTATCTGCTGTCAAAGTCTATGTTCTATGTCTCTATGCCCTTGGATGCTTAATCCTCCTTCCCCCAGTGGCCCCCAAGCAACCTTGGTCCATTTCCAAATCTGGGTTACTGGTACAGCGGCAGGTGAGGTGGCCAGTGCCTGAGCCTTCTGCACCACTGAGCTGACATGCTATTTTAAAATCTTTAGATATTTATTTTTTGGGGGGGAGTGGTTGTCTTTTAAATGACAGTAAGGGACCGGTTTAATTCAAACTTGGATGCCATGATTTCTATTTCCTCTAACCACTAAACATAAATTTCATTAACAATTTTTAAATGTTAGGAGATTAACCTCCCGGGTTAGTTTATGGTGTTTACTTAAAATGGCTGCAGTGTTTCTTACTAACATACTAATTGCCAGCAGATTAGGCCTTACGGTCTATCGAGTCTGCTCGAACCTCAGATCCCTAGTTGGGTACTGAGGCCCTCCCCCCCCCTTGTGTTCTAGAAACCCCTATCATCCATCCCCACCCCTCAGGCCAGGCCATCATCTGATACATCCGCTTTCTGTGTCTGTCCCACCCTCTCTTGAAGCCCTCCACTGTGGATCTCTGAACCAGCTCACCAGGCACATGCCCAAGGATCCACCACCCTCTCAGTGAAAACCTCCTCCTCTTTCCCTCCTCACCATTCCACCTTCCAACTTCAAACCATGCCTCTGGTGATACCTCCCTTCTTTAGTCTAAAGATCCCTCCCAGTTTACCCTATATATTCCTTGAGGTACTGGAGCCTCAATCATGTCCCCCATCTCTCCTCTCCTCCATGAAAACAGGCAGAGCTCCTCAAGTCTGTCCTCATCACAAATCCCCTAGTCCTTGTATCATCTTAGTTGCCCTCCTCTGTACCCTCTCCAGGAGCTGTATGTCCCTCTTCAAGTGTGGTCTCCAGTACTGTACACAGTACTCAAGGCGTGATCTAACCAATCCATTGTACAGTGGCAGAATCACTTCTATGCTCCTAGAGGTGATCCCCCTTACGATGCATCCCAACATCCTGTTTGCTTTGCTAGCCACTCTCCTGCACTGCTTGTAGTTATTCATACATCCATCCACCATGACCCCTAGGTCTTTTTTCCCTGTTGAGGCCTCCAGTGCCTTCCTTCCTTGGGTGTACCTGTGTTTAGGTTTTCCCCGTCGAAGTTGTAACACCTTGCACTTGGTGATATTGAAATGTAATTTCCATGTGTGAGCCCACCTTTCCATGGGATCCAGGTCCCATTGCAGGGCCAACCTCCCCTCTTCCTCCTCAACTACTGCTCCCATCTTGGAGTTGTCAGCAAAGAGACTCATTTGACACCCTATACCCTCCCTGATGTCCGAAATGTATGCATTAAACAGGATTGGACCTAGGACCGAGCCCTGCGGCACCCCACTACCAACCTCTCTAGGGTTTGAGAGCTCCCCACTGACCACTACTCTCTGAGAGCGTCCAGCTAGCCAGTTTTCAATTCATCTGACCATCAAAGGGCCTACTCCCAACCCCGTCAGTTTCTCCACCAGACCATTGTGGGGGACAGAGTCGAACACCTTGCTGAAGTCCAAGAATAATACATCCACAGGCTTTCCCCTGTCCAGTTCTGATGTTACCCATTCGTAGAACTCCACAAGATTGGTTTGACATGATCTACCTGGCACAAACCCATGTTGTCAACTATCTAGACCTCCCACCTCCTCCAAGTACACCCCCAATCGTCCCTTTTGTATACTCTCCATTAATTTTCCCACCACCGAGGTCAAACTGATGGGTCTATAGTTACCTGGTACTTCCCTTGACCCCCCCCTTTATGGATTGGCATCACATGTGCCTCTTGCCAATCCCTAGGTACCCTCCGTGTCTCAAGTGACCTGTTGAAGAGCTCCGCCAGGGGTGCAGCCAGTATGTCCGCCAATTCCCATAGTACTCTTGGATGAATGCCATCTGGCCCAGGAGATTTATCTTTCTTTAGGCCCTTAAGGGCTAACCACACCCTTTCCGTGGAGATAGCATCATCTGTCCCCTCCAGCTTACTGGCCTTTTTATCCTTATCTTGATGTGACACCCCTGGGGTATCTCTCCTTCCCTCTTGCTCCATTTCTGCTGCTCCCCTGATCCCACTCATTACCACTTCTATCCCCATCGTGCCTTGCTTTGTAGATATCCCATCCCCCTCCCTAGTGAACACAGAGGTGAAGTACTCATTTAATACCTCTGCCTGGTCCCTCGCCTCTTCCACCCACCCTCCTTCTGATCTCAACCTGCCAAGATGGCCCTTAGTTTTTCTCCACCCCCCAGTGTACTGGAAGAACCCCTTTTCCCCTCCCCATATCCCCTGTGCCAGCCGTTGCTCTTTACTGGACTTTGCCCCCATCAACATTCGGGTGACTTGTCTAGATGCAAGATGGTACATTTCCTTTTCCCTGTCCCCTCTCATTGTTTTATATTTTTTGTAGGCAGCCTTCTTTTCTCTGACTGCTACCTGAACCTCACTGGACCAGCAGCATGGTTTATGTGACCTTGCTCCCTTACACTTCACCTTAGCGCAGGTCCTGACTGCCTCATGAAGTCCCTGTTTTATGACCGCCCATCTCTTTCCCACATTTGTCATTGTTTGTTATCCCCTTCAAGTGATCCTTGAGAATATTTCCCATGCCCACAAAGTCTGCCAACCCTGAAGTCCACTGCCAGTGTCCTAGATCTCTCCCCCCTTCCCCATGCTTATATGAAACCAGACAGTATTGTGGTTGCTCCCAGTCCGGGGATCCTCTAAAACCAGGTCCCTTACCAGATCCCCATCTGCCAGAACCACGTCCAGGACATGCTCCTCCCTTGTGGGCTCCATCATGTGCTGTGTTAGGAACACATCCTGGAAGCCATCCAGCAGCCTCTGCTCCTTGGCCACCTTAGAGGACATGGTTCCCCAGTTTGTACCTGGCATATTAAGGTCCCCATCAACACCACTCCTCCCTTTTGGTCCACACTGGGCAATGATGTTGTCCAGCAAACCATCCTCAGAACATCACCCATTCCGGGGCCTATATACTACACCCAGCTTGACCTTACCTCCTGCGGGGTTCGTGGGTGACCCATAAGGCCCTCCACGTTTCCCTCTGCCTCTTCTACCCCAGCAATTTCTATGTCATCTCTAATGAACATAGCCACTCCGCCCCTTCTGACCTCCTTTCTATCCTTCCTAAGCATAGTGTACCCCCGCACGGTTAGGTCCCAGTCATGGTTTTTGCTGGCCCACGTTTCTGTGACTGCTGCCACATCCACTCCCCCCTCAAACAGCATGGCCTGGAACTCTGGAAACTTGTTTCCCAAGCTCCTGGCATTTACTAACACCACCCCAACCCTTATCCCTGATCCCCTTTGTCGAACCCCACCCAGGTTCCTTATACTTCCACCCACCCTCTGCTCCTCCTGAAACCTCCTCCCCCAGTCTGTTTCCTCCCTCCCCCTTGGGTTTGAAGGCTACTCCTCATCCGGAGGAGAAGGCTTCTGGTCATCCCCTCCCTTATCCCTCCCCCCTCACAAGTTTAAACCCCACTTTTCTTGAATGTAGTCAGCCACCCCCTGTTTAAGGACTTCCTTTCCCAATGGGGCAAGATGAAGCCTGTCCTTGGCATACAGTCCCTTATCCTCCCAAACTCCTTTCCAGTTCCCAAACACCCTCGACCCACTTTCTTCACCCCACTTCCTGAGCCAGTCATTAACCTCTGTGATCTTCATTTTTTCTCCACTAAGGCCTTTGGTACTGGCAATATCTCCAAAAAGGAAATGTTGCATCCATTATCCCGACAGACTCTGGCAAGTTCTCAGAACCTTGCTTGGATTTCCAAAATGCTATTTCCCTCTAGATCGTTAGTTCCCAAATGCACCAAGAAATCCGGTTTCCCTCCACAATCCCTAACCAGTTCGTACACCATGAACTTTGCTTTGTGCACTGTCAGCCCAGAGATACTCACTACCTTCACCTGGCTATGGCATTCACCCCCCTGTCCCTCCCAATGGATACCACTAATCATCGAGTCTCCCAATAACAGAACCTTAACACCGCCTTCATCCTTATGGTTACCTCCACTATGCGCTGTCAATCCCCCACCCCCCCCATTCATGATCTCAATTCCATGGGAGTGTTCCTGCCTTACTAGAGACCCCCTTGTCATCCTCCCCTTTCTGTATCCCTTGTTATTTTGCCCACTTAACTCAGACCCCCTGAATAGGTGTCCCCTTTAACTCTCTCTTATCAGAACCATTTATCCTGGCCCTGATGGTTCCCCTTCCCCCACACCACCATCCTCCTCGCTTGTAATAGTACCCCTGCCTCCAGAAGCCCCCTGTGGGTTCCCTTTACCTAGGGCCCCATCCTTGGTACAGACCCCCCTCCAGAAGGGGGGCCCCTCACCCGCCTCCTTGTCTCTCAGTTTCTCTCCAGCCATGCTCTCCTCCCTGATGTCTGCAATATGTTGCATCTCCCCCATCTGCTTAACATTTACATTTCCCCTTCTCTCTCTGGGACTAATTCTATCCTTTCTGTTGCCGGTCTGTGATGCCTTATGGGTATCAGACTCCTTCCCCCCCCCCGGCCTCTGTATCAGTTTCTTCATTTCCACCAACCCCTTCCTCCCCCTCTAGGTTGCTTAGCAGCACAAATTTAATGTAACACTCTATGCCAGCCTCCATCAAGTAACCTGAGTTTTCTCCGACTGCACCTCTAAACTGCCCCTCTTCCTCCCCTCTTGCCCTGTTCTCCTTAGGAGCTCCCTTCCCACAGTCTGCTCTTTTAGGCTTCCCCATAACAACCTCTCCTTTCTCACTGTCTGCTCTTCTAGGCTTCCCCACAACAGCCCCTCCTGACTCTTCCCCCTCCACTCTCTTTATATTCAGAATGTTTACTCCATAAGTTTTCCCCTTAGCATCAACATCCCTATCTAAGGGTCCTCTGTCCCTAATATCCCCCCTCCTGCTTGGTGTAACATAATGTCCTGTACTTTCTGAGCGTTGCCCCAGCCTCCCCTCGGTCTCACCCTTCTGCTGCCCATATCCATACCCCTTATCCTTGGACACCCCCCCAACTCCCCCAGCTTACTCCTTAACCAATATACTTCACTCCTGATATGAGATAGCTGTCTGCAGTGTGGACAGCCTCCCTCCCTCTCTCCAGGCCCAATTGAGAATTATTGCCATCCCACAGCCTGTGCAGCCTACAACCCTTCTGAAGATGCCTGCCATGGTGGAATGTGGCCACCCTGTTTGTCCCTCTCTGTTCATAATGGCACACACCCCTTTTCTCAGTCCCTTCCCCCTGGAATACCATCTCTCTCTCTATATACTGACTGCAGTTGTTTACGAATCCTATTTCAACCTCGCCAATAATGTTCCCAAGTCTCACAAACACATACAGCCCAGGGTGTGTCCAGTCCTGCTAACAGTGTGTGTATGCAGACATCAGGTACCGTATGATGTCACAGGCCTACCAGTTCCTGTTGCTTCAAATTTCAGTCACAAACAGAAATGTACAGCCCTTCAATCCCAACCCCCAGTGGCTTTTCAGTATTTAAGAAAGCCTACAAAACAGAGTGGGTGGGAGGGCTCTCCCACCACCAGGCAAACATCACATTAAATTTCACTCTAATTATCACTGCCAAACAAGTGTTCATACAAGCCCCAATAGTTACAATATCACAGCCCAAGTAACAGTTCTAACTTAAAGTAGTAATTTTTAACACACAGAACTAATTTCAAGTACAAAACTATTCAAATATTTCAGTTAAAACAGAATATAAACCAAACCTCTTTCCTAAACAACCTCCTACTTCTAAATAGTAATGCATTCTTCTCTAGTTATAACTCCTCTTTGTTACTGGGGACATTTCCATGATGCAGAATCTTTTCCCTTCCCCACACATACATACACATCATCTTCTCTTCCTGTTTTCCCCTTTACTACAGATACAATACACAGGCTATGACATCATAATCACTTCCATGGCTACAGATTATGAAATCATAAACTGAACTGTGACTTCATCAGAGAGGAAAGGAGGAAACATAGAAACATAGAAACTGGCAGCAGAAAAGGACCTCCTGGCTCTCCTAGTCTGCCCTACGGTCCCTACCTACTGTGCTACCATGGACTCTAACTGATTTCCAGCCTTACCACCCCCCTGACCTGTTACTAAGGTCCTCCTGTTTGCCTCATGCATGTTTGAAACCTGTTACCATTTCGGAACCCATCACCTCTGCTGGGAGTCTGTTCCAGACATTCACCACCCTTTCCATAAAGAAGTATTTTCTCACATCCCCTCTAAGTCTCCTCCCTTCTAGCTTCATACCATGCCCCCTTGTGCTTGAGCATCTCTTTCTGTGCAAAATGCCAACCTCCTGTACCTTATTGATACCTTTAAGGTATTTAAATGTTTCTATCATGTCTCCACTTTCCATCCTTTCCTCTAGAGAGTACATATTTAACTCTCTGAGTCTTTCCTCATAGAACTTCTGATACAGGCCATGCACCATTTTAGTTGCCCTTCTCTGTACTCCCTCCACCCAATCTGTGCCTTTCCTTAGATGGGGCCTCCAGAACTGGACACAGTACTCCAAGTGGGGCCTCGTGATTGATTTTTACAGAGGTAACTCTACCTCCCTCTTTCTGCTGGTGACACCACTCCCTATGCACCTCAGCATTCTACTAGCCTTTCCCACTGCCTTATCACACTGCTTTGCTATCTTTAGGTCATCAGCTATGATGGCCCCTAGATTCCTTTCCTGTTTTGTGGTTAACACCCCTCCCCCCCCCAAAATGATACATTTCCCTTGGGTTTCTGTGCTTCATGTGCATAATTTTGCACTTTTTGGCATTGAAGCTCAGTTGCCAAACCCTTGACCAGGTGGTGTACCAGAGTCTTGAGACACAAAGATCCTGTTTTCATAAAAATGCCCACAGTAGTAAAGAATAAAAGATGAATACTGAACATTAAATATAAGCTGAATTGTGCTTGAATTTATATTTTAAAACATTTTCCTGGATTCTGCAAAATTACTTTAAGCCCTTATCAGTCAAAATTCAGTAAATAGTGGTAGTAATTGTAGTGGTTTTGAACAATTATTTCTTTCGAACAGAGCTCTAGGATGGAATTAAACATGTACTGGTTTCCACTTAATCACATTGCAGACCATTTGTAAACATCATATGGTTCAGCTGTTTGCTGCCTCTGCTGAACATAACGTGGACCTATCCTATAAAACACAT
The DNA here is from genome assembly GCA_016271365.2 of Neoceratodus forsteri. NCBI lineage: Eukaryota > Metazoa > Chordata > Ceratodontiformes > Ceratodontidae > Neoceratodus > Neoceratodus forsteri. Next base: position 408,694,322 of record CM057455.1, read on the forward strand.
CTGCAAAGTAATAATAGTAAAACTCACTGACTGTAACCATCATTTTGCATTATAATGGGCTCACCTGTCATGTGTGGGCAGAGCCTTTGAGAATATCTCCATCTTGTGGTAAACAAGTGAACTACAGCTACATCAGTTTTTCATGCTGCATGAACATGCCCTAACTGCAGCTGGAAGTACAGTACAAGACCTTGCATTATAAAATGGGTCTTGAAAATCCTGTAACCTTATTGGTCAAAACATGTCAATCTTGCAACATACAACTGGTAAAGATCCCAGTAATCAAATATTTACTTTCTTTAAACCTAATTCATTTTTATTTTAATTTTTAATAACAGATTCATTTTATAATTGCAATAATGCACTTCAGGGCATGTGTAGTAGTAGGATTTACAAACTTCTTGTGCGGTTAAAGTCACTTGGCTTGGCCTCGTGACACACCACACAAGGTGTGTGTAAATCCCACAACAACACATGCCCTGTCATGCATTATTGCTTAACTGTTACAGTGTTTTCAGGTTTGCCTCTCGATTACTGTACAATCAATGCACTACACAGCCTACAGAATTATAAGGAAAGCTGTATGCTAGTGCTATTTGGGATATCTCAATTCCATCAGAATTGAATTTCCATGAAATGTGGGCTACCATCTGACTAATTATGTGACATTCTGTCAGGAGCACACTGTTGACATTCTGCCATTCCACTGTTTCATGTGTTCCCCCATAACTCATTCTTCAACCACTGGGTACAAATTCTGTAGAAGCAAGTGGATAACTTTAATCTGATGTGCAACCACACATTTCCTAATGGCCTTTACACACCTACCTGGGGGTCCTTAAGATACCATGATTGACAGTTGTCTGAAGCTGGCATGATTGACAGTTGTCTGTTTTTTAACTCTACCCAAGTTCTGTTGCTTACACTGACTCTGCAGTGTAGATCACAGAACTGCATTCCTTGATATTACCACAAAGCAATTTTGATTCCTGTGAAAGCATTGGATAGTCCACAAAACAGGTCTTTTTGATGAAAATGTGTCCACAGATAGTGGTGACAGCATGTGGGGTCCTTTCAGACAGACTGCTCCCACCATGTGACTCTCTAGAGGCATTGTAGTCCTGCAGAACTCAAGAAGCATTTGAGTGAGAAGGATCTCTGGAACTGCTGAAGTTTTTGTGAATGAGATGCAAACTGCGACCCCAAATCTTGCTCAAAGTTTTACTACAGTATTGTAGTTCAAGTGCCAGAGGAACCTTTATTGATTTTTATTGCTAGATTTGTGCTTTATAGTCTGATCTAGCCAGTGGCATCACCAGGCTATTTTTGGGGAGGCTGAAGCCCCCCTAATGTAGGCTCAAGCCCCCCAATCATTTTCCCTGAAAAACTTAAAGACTTACAGCTTCACTGCCTGCTGAGAAAAGAAAAAAAAATGTGGTTTAGAGTCAGCACTTTATAGCTCTACCACATGGAGTGCACTTTCCTTTTTCTTTGTCTGGCCCTGGTCCTCTGGATCCCACTGCGATCATTGGTGGTGCTAGTGATGGAAGTCGGGGAGCTCTTCTCCCACCCAGTGCTTTGGTTGCCCCTGAACAGTGTCAGGGTGGAACTTTAGTGGCCTGGGTTCTGTTTTCCATCCAGACACACTTTGTTGCTGCACCTCATGGTCCATCTGCCCAAACTTGTCCTCTCTTGGTGAATGCCACAACGCCAAAACGGATGCCGTCACTTCATTCGGAGGGAAGGGTGGCTACATGAGAAGAACCACAGTCGGGGGTCATCTCAGGGGACTGGAGCAAGAAAGGGGCTCAAGGAGCCCACAAAACAGATACAAATAAAAACAAACAAGCATTTGTCAATGCCGAATGTTGCTTGCTTGTATGTGCTGTTTAGGTATTTGGGAAGTGATAGTTCCATGCCTTCCTCCCAAGACATCCACTGTGTCTTTCCATTCAGTATTCACAGAAGAGTGGGAGGGGCAAGGGCCACAGCAGTACAGCAGTTGCCAAGGGGGTGAAGAGGTGGACAATAGTCCATTCAAAGGCAAAAGAGTCCTGCAGGAGTTCACTAAATTGAAGGGTGGACAAAGCGATGGAACCAGATGGCATACGCCCAAGGATATTAAGAGAACTGCAAAGGGAGATAGATAGCAGTATACCTCTGGCAGCCATGTTCACTGAGTCATTCAACATGAATGAATTGGAGGAGGGCACATGTGGTCCCTCTACACAAGTCCGGCAGCAGGGAGGAGGCAGGAAACAATAGGCCATTCAGCCTCACCTCAGTAGTGGGGAAGATCATGGAGACATTGTTTAAAGAAAGGATAGTGGGGCATCTAGAAGCCATCGGAGCCCAGGACCATAGACAACATGGATTCACAGTGGGGACATCATGTCAGACAAATCTGGTTGAGTTCTTTGACTGAGTGACAAAGGAAGTGAATCAGGGTGGGGCAGTGGACAATGCTTACCTTGATTTCAGCAAAGCCTTTGACACCATCCCATATAGGAGGCTGATAAACTAGCTGGGTAGGCTGTGCATGGGGGAAAGGGTAGTAAACTGGGTTAGAAACTGGCTAACAGACAGGAGGCAGAGAGTGGTGGTAAATGGTGTGCAGTCTAGGGAGAGGGGGTGACCAGTGGGGTGCTGCAGGGATCGGTACTGGGGCCAGTCCTGTTCAGTGTCTTCACTAGTAACATTGCAGAATGTCTGAAGGGAATTTTTTCACCAAATTTTCAACATAGCCATTTTAAGACCTCTGCTTATGAACAGTGTCACTGTGATTTTCTTAATCTGTCCCAAATATTGATTGTGCACACTGAATGCACCATTGTGCGCTACCTGGGCAGAAACATGTTTTGGGCGAGATGTGAAAAATGACAGCTGTACTGCTCATAAGGAGGTGTAGTAAAATGGCAATGTTGAAAATCTGGAGTGAAAATATTGAAAATTCGCAAACTTACGAGCGTGCATAGGATCAGTGCAACAAATGCTCTTAAAACAGTCATTTTTGGGAATTTTTTCACCAAATTTTTAACATAGCCATTTTAACACTTGTGCTCATGAACAGTGTGACTGTGATTTTCTTAATCTCTCCCGAACATTGATTTCACACACCAACTGTGCCATTTTGTGCCACATGCATGGAAACACATTTTGGGTGACGTGAAAAATTACAACCATACTGCTCATAAGGAGGTGTGGTAAAATGGCAATGTTGAAAATCTGGAGTGAAAATATAAAAAATTTGTGAACTTACGAGCGTGTGTAGGAACTACGCAACGCATGCTCGTAAAACAGTCATTTTTAGGAATTTTTCACCAAATTTTCAACATAGCCATTATAAGACCTCTGCTCATGAACAGTGTCACTGTGATTTTCTTAATGTGTCCCATACATTGATTTCAAACACCAACTGTGCCATTGTGTGCTACATGCGCAGAAACACATTTTGGGCGAGATGTGAAAAATGACAGCTGTACTGCTCATAAGAAAGTGTGGTAAAATGGCAATGTTGAAAATCCGGAGTGCAAATATTAAAAATTTGCGAACTTATGAGAGTGCATAGGAACTGCGAAACGCACGCTAGTAAAACTGATTTTTAGGAATTTTTTTCACCAAATTTCCAACATTGGCTTTTTTGAGAGCCCACCTTATGAACACTGGCACTGTCGTTTCGTTAATCGGTCTCGAAAGGTGATTTTGTGCAGTGACCGCGAAATCACCCTTTGGGCCCGAGTAACACCATGACAGTGACAGAATTCATGAGGAGGGGTCCCAAAAACCCCATGTAGAAAATGTGGTGCCAAAATTCCAAAAAATGCCTGAGATATGCAGCAAAGTTGAAAAAACCCTATCTATCTATCCCATTATACAGCTTACCAGCATTTCCTCAGTTCGCGGTCGGCTTTAAAGAGTGCAGACGTGTTCCCAGTCCACCAAAGATCATCACGCCATGGTCCGGAGGTAAGTATGGAGTGAGGGGGGTGTGGGGAGGCAGGCTGCGCAGTGGGTGGGTGCGGGTTGTGGTAGGGGGGCAGGGAGAAGTGCCGAGGGACAGTTTTTGTATTTGCAGGTTTATTTTTTTTTAATAAGACAACAAGGGATGTTTGCCACGCTGGGGTAGGCTCCCAACGTGGCAACTGGAAGGCTGTTTTGGGGGGGCTGGAGCCGACAGAGGGATTGGGCACCCCCGTCAGCCATAACACATTTTGCCATGCCGGTGGTGGGCTCCCAGCGTGGCACCTGGAAGCTTTGGGGGGGTGTGGAGCTGGTGGGGGATTAGGCACCCCTGTAGGCCATACCGTGTGTGCGTGGGGGGAAGGGGAAGGTGCATAAGCACGCAGTATGCTTGTGTGCATGTGTGTAGAGGGGGGGACTCTGCTCACTGAAGCGGAGCTCTCCCTTTCAACTGTACGACCACTGCAATTTCAACTGCTGTCATAGACAGCTGCAGCAGTGATTGGGGAACCGGGGCCGCACCTGCAAACACACTGACTGAATTGGAAGACGGGTGTCACACCTCCGAAAACTCGGATGATGGCACTATGTTTCTTGCACATGCGTGCAAGCAACATTAAAAAATGGCAAAACTGTAGGCAGAAAATAAAAATCCCTCCCCACAAAAGGGCACCACACCCCACAACCAGCACAGAAGGCCAGGCAAAGTAATGGGGAGCAAACTGGAGCCCCCACAAAGGGGAAGAGAAAGAAAAGTAACAAAACAAAGAAAAGAAAAAAAATAACCACTCCAACAAAGCTGGGAAGGGCAACAGCCTGCCGACCAGCAAGTGGCACTAGAGGCAGTAAACAAAGTGGGAAGGACAGGGGACTGCAATAGCAGTTCCATTTGTGACAACACCCAATGTCAATGCCAGAAAAAAAACAAAAAACAACCAGCATACTGGAGAGGGGAAACAGGGGAACTGGAATGGCAGCCCCAAAAAAACACGAACCATGCCACACTTATTCTGCAAAATAACAGGAAGCAAACTAACAGACTTGCCAAGCCATATTTTTATTAGAACAAAAGAGAATCTGGGTGAACATTACCCTCATCACTTTACATCTGAAATGTGATGCTTGTGCTACATGCACTACTAAGCACCCAGCGTCAGGACACCCCAGAAAAATCCAATACAAAAACTGCACACCGAGGGAGCAGACAACTAAAGGAAGCTCACCCTATGGAACTGGCTACTGCTGGCCAGCAGGAGGACTGCTGGTCCTTTTCTGGAGCTAAGGTGTGACTGCTGCTGGAGACCCCTGAGGACCACTGGCTATAGAGAAGCAGCCACCCAGGAGCTACGAACCCAAGCTTCAGGTAAGCCTCCAGGCATCCATATGCCTGTGCTCTCTACTCTGTCAATCACACAGTCCAGAACTGACACTGGCTAGCAGGGAAGACCATTTCTAGCCTAGAGGTAGACCTGGCTTTTGGAGAGATGATTGAGTATCTGGGTCTAAGATCAGTCAATTTGGCTGATTTATGGCCCCTTTAGGCACTGGCCAGAGACCTAGCCTGGTCAAGACAGAGGATCCAGCTCTAGAAGGCCCCGGGAGGGGAGGAGAGGGGGATAGAGACAGGAAATGGTCAACCAGACAGTTTGGTCAATAATCCAGTTGGCTATGCATGGGGTGGGTGGGGAGTTAACTCTTTCCCTCCCTGAGTCCTCTTTGGTCTGCTTGCCTGACAAACTTTAGGGCACTACACTTGTCCTCTTACAAGTCTGATGGAGAAAAAAGAAAGTAAGTCTCGTGAGCGGGCTGAGTTCACTGGTGGCTGGCTGCTGTTTACTGTGCTGTTGACAAAGAGAACATTGGGACAGGAGTCAGGACATCACATTGGGAGAGCTCAGAGCTTGAGGCAGGTATTTGTCATCATCACTCCCAAGTTAGTTGGATTCCAATCTGACAGGGAGCGCTGGGGTGTACAACAAATGCGCTCTGCCTCCGCTAGTCTCTTGGGCTCTGTTCAGTGGGTTCAGAAGCATGAGAGGTTTGGCATGCTTTGCCTTGTAGGAGGCAACACCTGGACAGGACTGGGAGCAAATGACATAAATTGGGATTGGGATTGGTGACCACCTTTTAGTAACTGTCCTGCCAACACAGCATTGCTTGCAAAGCAGGTATATTTTTCAGACAGGCACAGATGTGGTACACATCTAAAAGGCTGTGGAGCATGAGTCTTTACACAGTTGTTTGACAGTTTAGAGAAAGAAGATCTGTGCCTGTGGCTTGTGTGAAAATAAATCTTGATGTATATAGCACCTTTCATACAGACTGTTGCTGAGTGCTTTACAATCCAACGAGGGAGAGAGAGAGAGAGAGAATGGTGCTGCCTTTTTATATAGCAACCTACATAGACACAATTATACATTTCATCCCCAAACTCCTTAGAATCCAGGAAGAGTGGGAGGGAAGGGATAGTCTGCAGCACACAAGGAGATGCAAAGACTACAGAAATTGACGAGAGAGAGAGAGGGCATGCAGAGAGATTAAGGGCAGGAATGTTAAGTGACTTGTTCAGAATTATGCAGTGTGGAAGTGGTGGCTATTTGCTCTGGGGTCCTGAAACCTTCCCAGAAGATCTGCTGGGATAATGGTGTCTGGCTGGTCTCTTATTTGCTCTGGGGTCCTGTAACCTTCTCAGCAGATCTGCTGGGATAGTGGTTTCTGCTGGCTGGTTTCTTACTTGCTCTGGGGTCCTGTAACCTTCCCAGCAGATCTGCTGGGATAAAGGAGTTTGGCTGGTCTCTTACTTGCACTGGGGTCCACTAACATTCCCAGCAAATCTGCTGGGATAATGGTGTCTGAATGGTCTCTTAATTGCTGTGTGGGACTGTAACCTTCCCAGCAGATCTGCAGTGATAATGGTGTCTCTCTTTCCGTTGTTCTCACTGGTCCAGTAACCATAATTTTCGCACATGTACCATTTAATAAGGCCATCAATAAGGCCTGTAGACTTCTGACCGGTGCCCCCAGCTGCACTCACACCTGCCTGCTATACTGTACCTCCAACCTGCTCAACTCTGAGGAACGACTACAATACTAGACCTGCCTTCTTGCTAAAAAATCCCTGCTTGGATTCTGCCCCCCAAGGGTCGCACCACCCTACAACTGTCATCATCAACCATCGCTACATGTAGCTCTGTTAAGACCACCTTCTGGGTGCCCAAAACCAAGACCTCACTTGCCCAGAGATCCTTCCGCTACCGAGCCCCCACCTGGTTCAACTCCCTCCCCAGCTGCATCTCCAACTTACCCAAAATTGGTTTGTTCAAAACAGCCCTACAAAACCACATCTTTAATACCCGCTGTTGCAGGTGTAATTAACCGCCCGGGCCTCCCCCCTGTTGTAACCTGTGTTTTTCCCACCCTCCTTGTCCCATTGGCATGACAACGTCCGCTGGACAGCATCCCCCTCTCCCCAGACCCTCTCCTCACTCGCTAGGTCCTTATAGGGATACAACCAGCAGTTCTGCTGTGAGGACCTGTCCTCCACATGGACCTACTATATCTATGTCGGTAACACACCTCTTGCAACATTATGTAACCTAAGTAACTCACTACTTGAAACTTCTGTATCCTAAGTGTATCAATGTTAAATATTCTATTTTCTTTACTGCACCTGTAATGTCGACCACTGTTGTCTCTGCACCATGTCATGTTTTTTGCCTTTGTAAATGAGTCTCTGACTCAAAGGTTGTAAATCTGACTTGTAATAAATAAATAAATAGATGTCATAATAACCAGGCTTCTCAAACATATATTTCACCATTAAAATGCAGGAAAAGCCACCATTTGAAGGCAAAAATCCTCAAAATTTTCCGGGGAGGGGGGCATGCCCCTGGAGCCCTCCTAGCTTTGTTAGGATTTGGACTGTGGGGCATTAGCCCCCCAACTTTATACCTCTGGTGACGCCCCTGGATCTAGCAGGCCATAGTTTCTGTAGTCTTTGTGGTGGTGGTGGTGTGGGAGGGGGTATGCAGGCCTCAGTCTGCACAGTCCATAGTACAGCTATCTTCATGAGAAAAACAGAGAACTTAAGGAGTCTTACAGTCAAAATTTGCAAAAAACATTGGGTTGCATAGAGCGTTTTGAATTATTAGACATTAGAGTTTGCCAGTGTTGGAATTATACTTCCAGAGCTACCGGGGCCCTAAAAAGTTTGGATCAGGGACCATCTGTGGCTGTTTTAAATCAGTGTGTAACACATGCCAAAGGGTCAAATGAAGGGCACACTGCACTAAACAGTACTCATTAGTTTGTGTAGCCCATGTTTTCTTAGTAAAAACAAGCATACAATGCAAAGCCTTGTGTTGTATAGCTTTTTATGGATTTTCTAAAAACTATATGTTTGAGAATGGCTTGTTGTTTTTTTGTAAATTACTGGTACCTGGGAAAGACTCACCTGGACAAAGCTTATTTCTAGGCATGATCCAGGAGAAACAAGGGGGTACAAAGTTAAAAAGGAAAAAAATGCATAATTAATTATTCAGGGTAGGCAGGTGGGGGAGAACAGTACAATCTAACAAGGTGCAATAAATGCAGAAGAGTAACAACAGTACAAAAAGCAAATATCAAGTGCAGAGAAATACAGTACAATAAGGTGCATGAAGTTAAATACATTTGCAAATGTACAAAAGCAAAACACATACAGAGAAGGAACAATACTGTAAATTGGTGAGGGTGGATACAGTGCAAATGTGGGGTAAGGGAGAGCCATGGATGGAGGGTGGTGGTCAGCAGCTTTTGACATGATAAATTATACCAAGATAAAACAATGAAAGTGCAGTTAAAAACTGAGTAAAACGTACTACATAGCAGCACAGCCCTAGAGCATACGAACCATACAGCCGAGCTTCATCATTTAAAATGCAGCTGCTGGCCACCTTTACTGCTTCTGAATATGTAAATGCTTCCCATGAACATATTGTACTCTTAACAATGAATTATTGTATACTGCACTTAATTTGCCTACGCACCTAACCTAATCCGAAATATGTATGCAGTTATATATTAGCTCTGTATGTACTGTACTTAAATGTCTGTATACCTGACTGAATCCTTTGAAAATAGGTGCTTGCCAGAAAGATTTTAAGTAACTAAAAACAAAACTAAACTAAATGGCAGAAAGACATATTTTCTCTTCCAATGTTATATAAATACATAAGTCTGATAAAGAGAGTCTCTTTAAGCTAAGTGGCAACTATCGCACTAGGGGGCACAGTCTTAATCTGGAGGGTGGGATGTTTAGGAGGAAGTTCAGGAAGCACTTCTTCACAGAGAGGGTGGTGAAAACTTGGAATGCACTGCCGGAAGATGTCATCTCGTTGAAGACAGTAGGCAGCTTTAAAAGAGGCTGGGATTGGCATAGGAGGAAAGTAAGGATCATGGGTAGAGAGGATGGGAGGAGTGGGGAGGGAGGGCAGGGACATTAGCTTAAGCTGTGGACCCTGCAATATGAACAGACTTAGTAGACCAACTGGCCTTCTTCTTCTTCTGTTGGCTTCTTTGTATGTTTGTATGTTATGGTTTGAAAAGCAAAGTGATTACCACTTTCTGAGCTGGACCAGTGCAAAAAAATAGTTAAACATGAATCTTGTTAAACCCCCCCAAAAATTCACAAAGCTGGAATGAATTAGATAAGGCCTATAAAATCGGTAGAGCAATCAAAACAGGCTGACACCGGACATTCATCTCAGCATCTGCATACCATAATGCCTATCAGAGTAAAATGTACCAGTGCCTGCCTGCCACTGGTTCATCAACTCAAATGTCATACTGCCAGTATAAAATCCACATTTTCAAAAAGATGTCATGTTCCCCCACCCAAACCTGTTAGCAAACCAAGGTGAAGAAAGTGTGTCTACTGCTGTACTTTCACTAAGATTCAATCAAATTTATCATATTACTAAATTTTCTAGGGGCGTCTGCTGTTTGTGTGATGCAGTAGCAAAATAAACTTGATCCAGTGCACCCCCCCCAAACTGCTCTAAAGAACCTACCTATCACCCATTTTAAAAATGCAGCAAGGCACAACAGGGTGGCCCATGTGCTGAGATAACCACACTTCCAAGGGATATAAAGCCCTCTGCCTTCAGTGCTGGGTCTTACAACTCCCTAGGCAGCCAGTTAGCCAATTATCTCTGCATAACGCCCACCATCGCTCTATCATGTATTATTACATGCTGGATCATGAATACCCATTCCACACCAGCTCACCAAAACCTTTTCCCCTTATTTCATAGCTTTGGAATCCTCTCCTACCACCCCATGTTTCATACAGGGTAGGCAGTATAGCCTAGAGGCTAGAGCAACGAGCTCTGAATCAGCTTAATAAATCCATCAGACCTGGGTTTGAGTCCCACAGCCTCCACTTGCATACTGAGCCAGTCTGAGCAAGTCACTTAACCTCTCCAGTGCTCCCAGGTTGCCCCAGGAATCAGGCACTTGTTTCTTGTGGGCATTACCTGGTTACCAAAGACTAAAATAAAATAAAAAAATCCAAAGTCGGGGTACCACTTGCCATACTTTTTTATGTGCTTGAGTGGTTTATGACTACAGCCCCTGTGTGTCTTATGGTACAAGACAAATACTGTGGCAAATAACACTGCAAACCTTTTAAATATTACCTGCCCACCACCTGTACTGAGGGCACTACCCACTGGTACCAGTTTAACCCTTAAACCTTAAAGGGAGCTCCCTGTAATTCTCTGGGTACCCAGCCATTGGATCATTGCAGGCCCAGTGACATTGCAACTGGTTGGCCAATGGTGTTGCACTTTAAAACAAACAGAAAAATCAAACCCCCCAAAAAAAAAAAACACAGGCCATGCAGTTGCATAAATGGCCAACCTCCAAATGAGGTATTTGTAGCTCCTGACCTATTGGCCAAATCTGTATACAGTATTTGGTGACAATATTTTGTACAAGCTTTCCCAGTTGCAGGGCAAGCCCTGAGAGTACTCACAGCTGTAATGTACCAGTTCCCTTGTCAACTACGGCTCCTTTTGTTTTCCTTTGTACAGGTGAGATCTGCTCAGGCCTAGAATTCAGTTGTGCAGCTGAGGGGAGCAGCTGAGATGCGGTCTCATGACCGCTTATGTGCTGCCAGATCTTCTCCCAGAATGTCTGCAGTATTGATGTAAGTATTTCTCTCACACTTGTTTCAAAGGCGGCTTTCTCACACAGTCTCTGGTGTCTCTTGACATAACCAGAAACAGTTCTTCTGTACTTTCAAGGTTGTAAAAATCCTTTGCTGTCTTAAAGCGGTACCAAGAAGCATGATGTCATATTCTAATTCGATAGTAATGAAAATATATCCTCCTAATTAACAGCACCTGTGACCTTCCTCCTTCAAAATAATAAATCATCTCTTGTGTGTTATCAGAGGGAGTGTTTGTCTTACCGTTGGTTTTGGTGTAGGCCAAAGAGTGGGAACATAAATCTTTAACTTTACAGGATAAAAACATCTATTTTTCATTTCACATGCTTAATTAGTGACCTTAACCTATTCATGTCTTGATTTTAACTGTAGCAATAGCCTTGCATAGTTTAATGGCTCAAAATTTGTTATTTTGAAGGTATGAGGGGTTAACCTGTGAGAAGAGCTACCGAGGTCATAGCCCCGGCCCTACCACATAGATTTATTTTTCAGAGCTAATGGGCTCTCTGGACAGCTAATGAGGCTGAGCCCCGGCAGACCCTGGCCTAATTCCAACAGTGAGTTTGCACAGGGACTATGGGGCTACTAGTAAATCAGGATACAATGTAGAAATAGGGCACTCACCACCTCATATCGAATAAGCACCAGTCTCCTTGAATTTTTTAGGACAATTCAGTCAATTTTTATTTAAAAAAATACAGGCTGTGCTCACTTGACGTGTTTCATATGTGTACTATCCATTATCAAAGGCTAAAGAACAATGGTAAAACACATAATTTCAACAAAAATGTGACATAATACAAACATTAAAATTTAAAATCCAACAAATTCATTGATTAGACAATTAGTAAATACTAGTCTCAGCATAATTAGGAGTAGACATTTATATAAAAGTTAAAAGAGACAGAGACCCAAATAGTAAAAAAACAGCCGGGGGGGTAGAAATCATTTAATGAAAAGCATTTAAAGCACAACATACAGTATATTACATCTTTCAATAAAAAAATTAACTTTTTTTAAAAATGGCATTTAGAGAATGAAGCTTTTTATAAAAAAACTTAATAAAGACCCGACAGCTGATCACGAGGCTAATATCGATCTAACAATCACTACCGCTTCTGAGAATGGCCTTATTGACAAAAAGGTTCGGGATTTCTTGATAATGGATTCGTCTATTAAGGCAACTTTTTATATACTCCCAAAAGTTTATAAGTCACTAACTTGCCCTCCAGGTCACCCGATTGTGAGTGGAATCGGCTCACTAACTGAATCCTTGTCACAATATGTGGATTTCTTTCCGATGCCATTTGTCAGTGACCTCCCCTCATCTATTCAGGATTCCAGAGATGTACTGAATTTGTTTAAGGACATCACATTGAGTGAAGCTCACTATATATAGGATGCACTTGATTGAGCGTGTCCTATATATAGTGAGCTCCCTGGTACCGATCACTCGGCGGCTGTCAGTGGCAGGGTGCAGACTGCTGTGCCAGTCACTGGCTCTGGTGAGGTTGTAGGGGAGTGGGGTGGGGGGACAATGGCTACCAGAATGGGGGTTCATGTGTGTTTTTACTATGGTTCAGGGCTCAGGGAGGGGGGACTCTAACTGCGGAAAGAGTTGTGGTTACTCATCTTTTACGGTGATCAGGCAGCAGAAGGGGGGACACTACACTATGGAAAAGGGTGAGTTTCCTATTATTTTACAGGGACTGGGCACCAGGAGGGGGAGACACTTCACTACAGAAATGGGGTATTTGATGTATAGTACTACTGACAGTGATAAGGGAGTGGGTGGGGGTACTACACTACAGAAACAGTGTTCGATGGACATTACTAATAACAGTAATTGGAGCAGGTGGGGGCACTACACTATGGAAAATGGGATTTGATGTCATGCTTCACTGTACAGTGATCAGGGTCAGGGAGGGTGGGCATGCTGCACCTTGTCAGATGGTGCTGGGTTTCATTCTGTAGGTGTTCAGGGCTGGGAAGGGTCGGGGTTGCACCGGTGCAGTCCTGTCAGTGCAGCCATAAAAATGAGCCCATAATGGGCATGCATGAGGCCCCTTTGTGCTGTGCATGCCCAATGAGCTCATTTGCATGTGTGGGCTGAATATCACATATGGGGGACTCGGCACATCCCAGTATGTGCCACACATTCCCCTATGGGTGATCTTCAGCCCCGCACCTTGGATGCGCCTTGCCCAACATGGAGACTGCCTGCTCTGTGCCGCACATCCAGGGTCCAATATTCAAACAAAATGTAGGGTCTGTTCAGATCATGCATTCTGCTTGAATATCACAACAGAGCCGGCTGACATTTCGTATTTGCAAAACTCACTCTTTTGTGTGCACATCTGGCCAACTCTGAATATGTCCCCCAAAAGCTTTAAAAACAAAACATTCACTTCTGCTGTCTAGACCTAGACACATACCTATAAAACAAAAAGACTAAATCACAAAGAGTTATTTTATTTGAGGCCAGAACATCAGGCTCCATTCAGCAGATTGCTTTTGCAGCAGCTTTCACTCACTGAATCAATGATCTTGGATGCATCTCGGTCACATTGGACAGGACGCATTGTAGGGAACAAAAAGAGAAATACAAAATCTGAACATGGAGAGCCCCAGGGCAGTACAACTAGTAGGCAAATTTAGAAAACAATTCTAATAGCAAACAATGGGAAGGACACACTAGGACTACACACACAATCAAAACACTCTGCATAGCATATGTTTATGCAAAGGGACTTTGGTGTACTTTTTTCTCATTATTTTTGCAGTCTTGGTGGTTGATATTTTTGTAACATTTGCTAGCAGCTGCATTTTTTCCGTGGTGTGAGGGTAATCATGCTCTCTGGTCACAGCCTAGTAACAGCCAGCACACAAGAGATAAGTTGTAGCTGAGCATCTTTAAGTTTTTAAATTATTGCAATAAGGTGAATGTGAGAAATATGTTTAGTGTACACTCACTGCTGCAACAAAAGAATTGATTTTGTTCACTGTTGTTAGTTCATATAAGGAAACAATGAAGAAGAGCTGTTCAGCTATAGATGTGGTTATGGGTGTGGTAATATGTGCAGGGTGTGCATTGATGGTGTAGAGGGTACAGGTAAAGGCACATGTCCAGTGCCCCCATTAAAGGCAGGCAACAGCTAAGCAGTGACCTTCAACATTCCTAATGTTTTCTGGGTGGGATTTCTCTGTCACCAAAAAAATGATGAGAATGTTGCAGTATGTGCACCCGAAGTCAGGCCCTGTTGGATGCATTACAGGACTGCCTGCTGGTACAGTTGGATAAGGAGTCCACTAGACAGATCGCTATTTTAGATTTGGTGCTCACCAACTCAGAGATGGTGAGTAGAGTGAGAGTAGGGGAGCCACTGGGATTCAGCAACTATAACTGCGTTTGGTTCAGGCTGGCTCTCAGAACCAGAATGCCCGATCAAAAACTGAATTCCTAGACTTCAGAACAACACAGTTTAACTGGATGAGGGAGCAGTTCCAAGAAAAACTGACCAGGGTGGATAGCATTGGAGGGGTAGAGGAGAGCTGAGGGCCAAGCAAGGGGACCATTCTCGAGGCAACAAAGTCATGCACAAGAGTTGTTATAAAATAAAATGGGTACAAAAGGCCAATATGGTTCTCAGACGGGTTCATAAAAGCAGTGAGGGCCAAGAAAAAGGCTTTTACAAGGTACAAGGAAAAGCAAGGGAGGAAGAATGGGGAAGGTACCATATAAAAACTAAGGAAGCAAAGAAGACGGTCAGGGAGGCAGAAACAGACACGGAGCTGCATATCACAGAGGGGTTCAAGGGTGGGGGAAAAAACAATTCTGCAGATATGTTAAGGAAAATAGGAAGCAGTGAGTAGGTATTGTTAGGTGACAAGAGGGGGAGGGTACTGGATGAAGATGAACAAAAAAGTATCCCTTCTTAATGATTTCTTCTGCTCTGTCTTCACAAAGGAAGATAATGGGCCCCTACCTCAAAGTGGCATCATTGTTTCTAATCCCCCCCAAGCCACCTTAATATCCTACACTTTACTTGTCCCTTTTCTGGGATGGTCATGTAGACACCAGCACTTATTCCTAGCATCTGCTTCTCCTTGTGATCTACTTCATTTCCTTTTTATTCTACCTTGTTGTACTTCCTTGTGTTCTTACAAAGTTAATCGGAATTGATGCATTACTAGCCATGTTCTTATATGTACTGCTGTTATACTGTAATTCTTATTGTTATTGTGTATTTTGTTGATTATGATGTATGTTGTACAAGGGACATCCTTGCAAATGAGTTTGCTTAATGGATACTCATTCCTTCACAATAAACTGAATTGAACTGAACTGGAAGACTGTCAGGAGCATTCCTGAATTAAGGCAGTCAATATTTACCAAAGAAAGGGGCCAGAGGGGGTTTGAAGCCCTAATGGCACATGGAGCCCAAAGGCCAGATAGGATACACCTAAGGGGGCTCCAATAACTGGCTGTGGAAGTGGCTGAACCCCTAGCAGGGCTGTTTAATAGCTTGATTTAGACAAAGGTAGTTCTGAAAGACAGGGGGTAGCAGACATAGTCCTGCTACACAAGGGAGGGGGGACCAGGAGCAACCAATGAATTACAAACCTCTCAGCCTTACCTCCTTATTAAGTAAACTGCTAGAGTGACTGACAAAAAGGACCTTGTTTGCTACTTAGACAGCAATGGTCTACAGGATAGTAAATAGCCTGGGTTTGTGGCAGAGAGGTCTTGTCAGACAAACCTGATAGTTTTCTTTGACTGGGTAACAAAGATAGTAGATAAGGGCTCCGTTGTGAATTTAATGTACTTTGATTTCAGCAAGGCTTTTTACACAGTGTGACACAGATTTCTGAATAAGCTGGAGGACCTGGGTACAGCTAGGGACATAGTTAGATGGGTATGAAACAGGTTGAAGGAGAGACAGCAGAGGGTGGTAGTAAATGGGGTCAAACTGGAAGCAAGAGAGGTCTTCCATGAGGTACTGCTTCCGGGGTCTACCCTGAGTTCTGTCCTCTTCCA
This sequence comes from Neoceratodus forsteri, assembly GCA_016271365.2. Lineage (NCBI taxonomy): Eukaryota > Metazoa > Chordata > Ceratodontiformes > Ceratodontidae > Neoceratodus > Neoceratodus forsteri. Next base: position 408,710,530 of record CM057455.1, read on the forward strand.
TATGTTCATCCATGACATCGGAGAAGGCATCCAGGGCAAGAAGTGCCTCTTTGCAGATGACACAAAGTGCTGCGATAAGGTAAAGAATGATAAAGGGATTAGGGAGATGCCGAGGGATCCACAAAGGCTAGAGAGGTAGTCTAGGATTTGGTTATTAAAATTTAGCAACAACAAATGCAAAGTTATGCACATAGGTTAAAAAAAAGGACAGAGTACTGCATGGCAGGGGTTAAACTGAGCACTGTGGCAGTGGAAAGGGACATGGGAGTCATCATTAATGACTCCCTCAAACAATCAAGCCAGAGTAACAAGGCCTATAGTAAGGCTAATAGGATGTGGGTGTGTATCAGAAAGGGTATTGTCAGCAGGAAAAAGGAGATACTACAACCTCTATATAGGTCACTGGTGAGGCTGCACCTGAAATACTGTGCTCAGTTCTGGAGTTCTGACCTAAGAAAGGACAGAGACAGGCTAGAGAGGGTGCAATTCCAGGTGACCAAGATGATTCAGGGCCAACAGTGCAGATCTTACAAAGATCATATCATGGCACTAAACATGTACTCACTGGAGACAAGGTAAGGGCAGGAGGAGGGGGCATGATAGAGACCTTCAAATTCCTGAAGGGAATAAACAAAGTGAATTGCAGAGGGCTTTTAGTAGGAGTGCAAAGTGAAGAACCTAAGGTCATGAGTGGAAACTGGCATGGGAAGGTTTAAGAAGGACATGAGGAAGTTCAGTTCTTATGGAAAGGGTGATGTCGCTGTGGAAATGTCGATCAGCAGATGTGGTGGATGCTAAGACTGTAAATGGTTTCAAGCATGGCTTGGACAGAGTGAAGGGTTTGGTAGTTGCTCAGGCCAGTTGCAGTAGGGATGGGAGTGGGGTGGTGGCCTGGGAAGGATAAAACCCGATAGAGACACTAGCTTCCAGGGCAAAAAGTGAACTCCAGGAAGACTAGATGATCCTATGGTCTTTTTTCTGCATTCATTGTCTCTGTTTCTGTATCAAATTTGACAGACTCTAGTGAGTTTAGGGGAACCTGGGATGTGTCATGGCACCAGTGGACAATGTAGCCAGTTAAAGACAAAACATTTTTTCATGTAGCAGCAACATCAAAATAATGCACAACTTAGTCTTAGTAGACCTGTTGGTGAAAGTTAAGGTTCAATGAGGAGGACTAGATGTTAAAATGGGCAGGGACCCACAGGAACTCAGTTCCCCCACTTCTTAAAAATTGCATGAGAGTTCCTTTACCTATGTCATCATTCTCAATTTAATAATGGAGTTCTCCCACCTAAAAATGACAGGTCCACCATTTACAAATCGACAGGTGAGAGTTCAACTACCTGAACATTTCCACTTTCGCCACAGAAAAGGACAAAGGAACTAGCAGTAAGGAGATGCTACAAGATGTAAGCACTGGCACCACCACCCCAAGCACCATGCAAGAGGCCAACTAGCACTGCAGTCGGCAAAGCACCACAGTCCATACTGTAACTGTGTATTTTCCAAGCAAGGAATGATGCAGTCATCCACCAGACATGTCACAACTAAGAGCAAGAATGCGCTCCATAGGCAATACCTAGTCAAAAGCATCATTCCATCTAGTGCATCCTCCCAAAGTGCAAGCAACCATCACACAAAGATGGTCAAATTCATCAAATATCTCTGCAACCACCCTGTGGTTATGGAATTAAGTAAGTAATGATACCCAACAGGGTGGGTGGTATTGGGGAATACTGGACCGCCCAGGGGCATAATGAGGCCCAACGCCACAGGCAGAGGGCCTTATAGCCCCTGGAAGGTCTGGTATTCCCCAATACTGCCCAGCCTGGAGGGTATTTTTGCACTTAGAAAATGGGCACTGTAATGTATTTGTTTAAAAAGGCATACTTTTATATTTAAATGTTAAAACCTTTAGATATTTCATTTATTCTGTAATAAAGTAGTTCCTATGCCTGCATTACAGTGTCAAGATTTTTTTTCTTTGAGCTTCTGACTTTTGTCCTACAGGAGTCTCTGTTCATGTGCCTTGGATCTAGTTGTCATGGTTACCCTCTTATCCACAGACACGGAGATTGAGCGAGCTGTGAAAAAAAATGCAGTGAACTCTTTTAAAAGGAGTACATTAATATTTCTTTCAATGGTTTCTCTCTTCATCTTGATGCGATGTTACACAGCCGGCTTGCGTTTTAATTGTGTAGGTACTGGGATCACATGGAGGTTGAGTGAGCTGCCACAAAAAGATGAAAGGAACTGCTGTTAAACAAGTACATTAATGTGTAGTTTAATGATTTGCTGTGTATTTTCTAGTGGTATTGTGGAGCAGGGCAGTGAAAGTACAGAACTGTGATGGTACTACCTGGATGAGGGGCAGGTACAGTCCGAGGACCACAGCGGCAGCAGTTCCATGACATTCACTGCCCAGTAATGGAGATGAGCTGCTGGTTGCTTATGATACTACATTGGCTGGCATTTGCGAGAGAAGAGCATGCAAGTGTTTCTCTCGCACCTTTCCTGTTTCTTGAGGCTGCAAAACAGTCAATTCTGTAACATGTGTCTGTTTTTTTTTCATTTAGTAATGTTTTTACTGACAGGGTAACTGGTTGCATAATGCGTGTGCCAGAATGAGGATTTAAAACATGCAATCCCCTTAGGTGTTCTATTTCACTCTGTCCTTTCTCCTTTTTTTTCTGCCTATCCTTTCTTTTCCCTATCAGGATGGCCAACCTGATATCTATTTTCTATTCTTTTCTATCCCCTATTTGTTAAAATGCCTGTGTTCCCATTTAAAAGCAGCTCCTGAAAAATAACTGGTGCCTTAAAGAAAAAGCAGTAAGTTCCTAGTGCTTGCAAGAGTAAACAGATAAGGAGCGCGCCCTTTTCTGCTTACATTTTTCAAGCCTAGTGACAGCTACTGAATATTTTTCTTCTGATTTAAAATATTACAGTGAGCCAGAAATAAAAGGAAAAGGGTCATTACCTGATGTTTCCAGAGGTCCTGCTATAGGGCTGGCAGCTCCTGAACTGACTGTATTTATGGGAGAAGCAGTCAGTGACATCACAGTAGGGGAGGAGTCAGCTCCCAAGTGTGATGTCATGCCCTGTAATTAAGGATTTATTTAGCCTTTTTTTTCAGAAGAGAGACTCCTTAAGAGCCTGCATGATGGACATAGAGACTTGCATTAAGCTAGGCAGGCTAGGACATTGTTTTATGAAATTTAGAGGTTAAAAATAAAGTGTTCCTGCTAATTGATGTTGTCATCTGACCTCTGATGTCACGTCAGGCTGCCATAAAAGGTTGTCCACCAGAGGGCTAGGGAGATAGACAGGAGAGAGAATATGGAAGATGGTCAGTTGCTTTGTGATCAGAGACTGAGCAAGAGCTAAGAAGAGCTGAGTGTGGAGGTTTACACACTGTCAAGAAGGAAGGTCTCAGGAATTATTTTGATTTGATGCTTAATGGAAGAAGAATGATGTCCTGATGATTTACATTGGTGTGAAGAATTAACACCCTCTTATTTTCCTTTTTGTAAATATCCTTTATTTTCTTTATTTTGCTTTTTGGACAATAAATTGACAAACGCAGAATATGCGTTTTATGCACTATATTACAGTTGTCTGTCTAAATCTGTTATAAAGAATCCTCGCTACCACAACTGGTGTCAGAAGTGGATTCTCTTACCCTGGTACGTCGAGGCTGCCCAGGAGGCGTGATCAGGGGTGTTGCTACAAAAGCACCCTAACAGATGAGTAAAAGTGGGCAAACAGACATTAGTGCATTTCATCTGACACGGTCCATAAGTCAAAGAACTGGTATACAACCATTTCCAGGTTTGACTCCAGTAACTAGACCGAAGATAATGTGGACCGAGGATGAGGATAAAGTGGAAGGTGCCACAGCAGCGGCTGGCAATCCTGAAAAGGAGAAGGAAGAAGGCCAGACCATCCCAGCACCAGATGACCCTAGTGAGTTGTTAAAATGGCTTTGTCTATGCCAACTTGAGACGCATCGGTGACCTTTTTGAGTGGGGGGGGTTGGTAAGTAGCTCGCTAAGTGAGCAGGAAAGCAATGGCAGCAACAGACTTTGAAATTCAGGGTGCCCAGTAATATTGTAAGTAATGGGGCACCCTGAATTGGTACTTGTTTATTACCAGGCTCTATTCAAAAATACTTGCCCGGTAATCCTAGTATCCTTGCCAGTCAGAATGCTAGGATTCTTTCACCCATTTTCTAAATGCTGCTGTGGCCCAAATGTTTGCAGTTGATATGCTGCTGTACTCAATTGTTGAGGGAAATGTTGTCATTAGAGAATTCCCCAAAAACGTTTTGGGCCCATAATTTGCATGTGTTTAAAAAGTGCTAAACTTGGACACATGTCAGTACATAAATGTCAGGAATAGCACAGCATATTGCAAGTAGACAGTGGGATTGGGGGAAACAGACATGAAAGAAGAATGAGCAAAGATTTCTAGCTTCATCAACAAACACCTGATATGGGGTTGCCACCGACAGGTATATTTGCCATAAAAACCTATACGTTCTAAATCCTAAGGGTTAATACAGCCAACTATTTACAAATTCAGTACAGCTTAATTCCCACATCATTATACAGGCAGAACAGTGCTAGTGATCTCTCCAAATTCAGAACAACTTTTCTCATATTCAGTAAACAACTATTTCCCATGTAGCGAGAACATAACTCTCTGACATGCAATACTGAATTTTCTCCACATTCTGCACATAACTCTTAGTTTTCTCACACAAATTAAAATATTTTTAAAGTGTGATTGGGAAAACTGAGATGCCAAGATTGTGAGAAACTGAGCTTTTTCATGGCATTTTCTAAATAGGGTTCCCTGAAGTTAGTATTAGCATGCCTCCATACAGTGAGTAGTGTGTGATGCCACTGGTTTGTTGAGGGAGTGGAGAAGGAGGTTGTGAGCAATATAGGGTCACATATTTTCAGGTAAAGTTGGAAACTGGTTTATAAGCCTGGTCACTTACAATGGAAGTCATGTTTTATTTCAAGTTTGTTCTATGTCTGTTAAAAGCCAGCATGTCATTTCTGTAAGTTGGAAATGGCTGTTTAGGTTTTCTGTTAGCTATTCAAGTGTATGCAGGGCTATGCTTGTTTTTCCTAAGTCTAGCCTCCCCTATCTAGTGGTGTACAAAGCTCTAAAAATTCACTTCACACATTAATTAGAAAAGTAGAACAACTCTGCAAATTTATTTTATGTTGCCCCCCCCCCCCTCGCCTGGGGGTATGAAAGCGGTACTGGCTGTGGGGAGGGGGTGACCACAACCAGAAACTGAATGGGACACTGAATACTCTACAGGGGTGCTGGGCTAGAAGGCAATTTTGATTAGAGACACACAGCAAAATGCATCAGGCAGAAGTAAATAAGGCCAAATAAAGAACAAACTAGGATTTTTTAATGCTGAAGTTAATACTCCATGGAGGGTGTGGGATTTAATGACAGATATCACTTGGGGAGAACAGCATGCAAAGGGACCAGGGGTCCATTACATTAGTGTCCTAGCATTGTCTATACCAATGTTCATTCTGGCATAGTCCATTTTGGCATAAACAGTGCATCCACTCACTGGTCCAGACAGAAATTAATCTCACTTTTCCCATGCCCAGTATAATATCCATACCAGTAGACAGTAGGGCAGGCAGCTTATCTTTCCCCACACTCAGTACACTAATCTAGCATATACTCTGAAAAGCAGGCTATCTGCTCTTCCCACACTCAATGCTGACAACTCTCTCTCCAGTGCCTATATTCCCAGTGGCATTCATCTCTCTCTCTCTCTCTCTCTCTCTCTCTCTCTCTCTCTCTCTCTCTCTCTCTCTCTCTCTCTCTCTCTCTCTGTCTTTTGGCTGTTTTCTCAGATCCCTAGGGCTGGGATCAGCATCATGCCCAGATGCCCTGGTCGCCATTATCCACCAATAGCCTCATCTTCCCATGGCTCAATCACAGCATCCATGCTCCCTAATAGACTCAAGCAGCATATACCCACAGGGGTATTCCCTTAGTACTCCAAAATGCCTGGTTGCTCTCCCTTTCACTCCTCTGGATGCTTTTCAAGTCCCCATGTCTCTGTTGACCACAACAGCCTTATAATGATGGTGGCGTATCCCACCATGGATGAAAGGTCCAAGTTCAAGTTTGTGCAGTGGACTAGGAAGTCCATCCTCCCTGGGTTCAGCTTTTGGTGATGCTAAGCAAGAAATTTGGTCTCTCTTCCTCTCTCAGAGCTAGTCATCCCTAGTGGGGTCTTGGCAGTGATGGCCACAGCCACATCCACTTGGGCACTGTCTTCAACCTCCCTTATACAGAAAAACCAATGGGCTCATGCAGGAGCGGTCAATCACCCCCACTCCCACCTCAGGACTGACTCCTTCCTGCCCGTGCTCTCCTTCCTGGACCAGACAAGTCCCGTCCTCCTGGTGCTACCAGGCAATCCCCAGGCAGCTTCCCAGGTGGAGATAAAATTAACCCTTTTAGGGGGTTAGGCCAAAGACCTCCTGAGTGACAACCCCTGCCAAATGTCTTCCACAATTTTACCCCCAAGGGGGTTTTATATTCACATTTTTGAACTGACACTTTGCATATTATGCCAATTTCATAAAGCCTGCAAGATGAAACTTAGATGGTGAATTTTATGTCAAAGTTTGGCATTCACACTCCCTCAGAGTATCCCATGTGACTTGTCTGTAGTCAGATCATATGGTACAGTGAAACGAAAGTGAAGGCATTCATGAAGCATACTCAGTGCAGTCTTCAGAGTCAGTGAGGGAAAAAGGTCTGCTCTTTCATATTCCCTAGGAATACCAGTAATTTATTTTGAAAATCATAGCTTTCAGTAATGCCACCTTGACATTTAGTCTCTAGACAGTTCTGAAGTTCTGTGAAGTTATTTTGTATTTTTGCAGTTGTCTGCCTTACTGAATATTTGTTAGGTTTGTGAACTTAGTCACAACACTGCTTCAGTACCTGTGTGGGGCCTCTGAATCAGGGGAAGGAAAATGTCTCCATTATTCCTGCAATGCTTTTGTGTCACTGGAAAACAGTTTACTTTTCAGTATTTGCTCATACCTTTTTCGTGTGTGTTTAGATTCATACAGTATTTTTCTATATTCTGTAGCTTTTTTATTTATTGGAGTAAGGACAAGTATAGCTATTACAGATATTTTTGTGATATACAGTATTTATGTTATTTTCTGGCACACTGCTCATTGAAGTGTTTCTCAAAATAATGACATGGCATGCTGAAGGTGTTGATTCTGACCATGGATGTGGTGGAAAAGGGAAAGGTTGAGGAGAGGCTGTATGGCAAGAGGGCATAGTTAGTGTATAAGGTAGCCAAGGTGGGAGGAACTGTACCGGCTGTTAAAAAGAGGAAGTTAGCATCAGGCAGGCAGTTTCATCATGAGAAATAGTAAAAGCTTATATTTCTCAGAAAATTACCCCAAGGTAATATGAATACTACTAGTGCCAAACTTTTTTCAGATTCAGATACAGCAGCAGTAGTGCTTAAGGGAGGCAGCAGAAGCAGCATGAGCCAGACACCAGGGTTAAAGAAAATAATTGGTCCCAGTTTGACAGAGGCATACAAGGGTATGAGTTCTGCTGGTGCAGAACCAACACGGCTCCGAGGTAAAGTTGTGGCTGGTATTCCACAACATGTATTAGTTTCAGTTTCAGAGGAGTTTGGAGATTGGAGCTAGAGGAGGAGTCTGGGACGACTGCAGAATGGCTGCACGCTATTCCCCTGAGGATGAGATGAAGAAGCAGGAATGCTGAAAGGCTTTCCCTGTATTTAGAACAGGTATGCCACTGTTGCCTGTATAATACATAGATAGATGTATTTATTTTGATAAATACAGGAGAACTGCAATGGCAGTTTGTGGATTCAGCACCTTTTCAATCCGACTTGTTGCTGTTGATGGCTAGAATGATCTTCCTGTACTGAACATATTGCTCCTAGGCTTGGAGTCCATGTCGGTGGAGGAGCCTGCCCGGTAGCAAGGATTCTCGGGGCCGCCCCGCGGGGGGTCAGCCACTCGAAGGCCTGTTTTCTAGCAACAAATTTCTCATTTTGAATCATATGAGACTTTTTTATGCTGCCAAAATCCTCAGAAAATACTCAGAACTACTCTTTAGAACTACCCTCTATACATTGAGAACTGAAGGGATTTATTCACATTTGTATTTATATATGAACATTTAGGGGAACCTTTGGGGGAAATTTTACCCTGAATTAGCTGTCACTATTGTTATTATTGCTGCTATCATTGTTATTATTGTTATTACTGCTGCTGTTGTTACTATGTGTTGTTATTTTATTGCTATTTAGGGAGGAGAAGGAAAGCTGAAATTAATGTGGACACACAATTGAAATTAAGTGCGAATATACAGCTCTTATGATACATACACATTCCCATCTCTGATAGCTAAATTGCCCTTGGTGAAAGAAAAGGGCTAAGCATTAAAAGGCTTCTTGCACAAGTGGTTAGAATCACAGACTGCATAGATTTGCACAGACCTAGTTGGAAGTCAGACTATTTTGATGGAGACTTTTTGTTTCTGTGGTATCTTTACATTTGCTTGGCTTAATCTGACACAACCAGATTTAGTGCATAAATAGAGCAGTTCTATGCCTTTTTTCTGCCTTTTGCTTTTTGCTTTCTAGTCTGCTTATTCTGGAGATTCATAACACAGAAACACAGCAACTACTATTAATATATTAATATAGTTATTGCCTGTTAAAATTGGTATTATACATACATACAAGAATTAGGAATATAAGGAACTATTAAATGAGAGCTGTTGGATAAGATTATGTTTCTGAGTTGTTTAAAATAACAGGTTAACAGGTAACTAATGAAGCTATAGATTCAGCTACACATTCAGCATGTAATTTAGATCCCCGTTAAACTGGGTGTTCTTATTACTCAGTTATTTAATTGATATTAAGACTGCAGACTACGCTTTGGGTATTATGGCCTTAATGGCTGGATTGATGATCTAAGGCTTGGAACTAGTTAACGAATTAATAATCAGCGTTTTGCATGTTTTGCACACTGACATGCTGCTCAATCAGGTAAAGAGCAACAAATAGTAGTCTGCCTGTTCTGTGACTGGATTTATTAGGCAGAAGCTCCCTAGACTTCTCGTAGATTCAACCAGAGTGTGTGCTGTGCAAGTAAGACCAAGTCAGGTTTTTTACTGCCTTTTTTATCTACTATATATTTTAGAGCTGTCTGAAGATAAAAGCAGTAAACTCAGGTCTGAAGAAACTAACTCTAAAGCTATTTGGTATTGGCGTTGAGGTAGGTGTTAGCTGAAGCTATTTACCAAGAATCACGGAGTACTTGGTATTAGCTAGCATCTTTTTTGCTTAAATTTAATCACCGCAGCTACTCAATAATTGCCGATAGTACTGCTGCCATCGTAAATAGCTATTTTTGACGTCTTAGGAATAGAGTTTTGTTTGCTCTTTTTGGAGATACACAGTTATTTTCACTAAAAGTAGGTAAGCAAAACCTGGCTATTACAGAGTGCTGACTGTGTAGCTGTGTAGCTCATGTAGCTTGTAATGAAACATTAGGACTTATTTCTTAACTTGTCTAAATTACTTGTTTTAGGCTAAGTTAGTTCATGTTAACTTCATGTTAACTTGTTATATTAAGCCTGTATCACAAAGTTTTATAAAGCCTCTGTAAAGATTTTTTGTAAATATTTTGTGCCGAATATCAGATGAACCAAATATTTTTAGGAGTTTTTTATTTTTAATTTATAGTGAAGAGTTTTGGAAAGAAGATCGATACGGAGACATTCTATTGCCCATTGGAGAGGAATATCTGGACAACAGGGACTACTTCAGATTTTCCAAACGGGTATAAAGGATTTCACGACATAAAGTCAATTGGCTTGGAGAGTAAGGAGAAGGATTGGGAGAATCAGGAGAACATCTTAAACTCAGAACTAACTCTGGGGAGTAATTATAATCAGAGCCACAAGAGACTGATTAGAAATAAAACAATTTGGACTGTTATGATGTTTAGACCTTTTAATCCTAGAACAAATAAATAAAAAAAATAAATAAAATAAAAATATTTTTGTTGGAGGAAAACAAGGGGCTTCTGTATAAACAGACCACTCATTAGGCTTTCTAATTTTGTTTTTAACTCTTTGTTTATCCTCCTATGGCCCCCAGACCCTCCTTTCTCTCAGATCCCCAAGTCATCCACTTTTCAACCCGCCGAGGAGTCTGCCACTAGAGTGCATGTGGCCTCAAGTTACTTTCAAGTCCCCAGTTAAAACCCAGGAGGGGCAAGGAAGGCCCCCTTACCATCCTTGGACATCAGGAAAGTGTCCATACACAGCGGAATCTGCCTCTCTGCATCATGGCGGCGGAGCAGGGATCATTGCCAGACCATCTGGGGGATTTTTCCTCCTTCTGGTTCCCTTGATGTCAGCATGCAATGAGGACCAATAAGCCAGATGCATATTGAGACATGTGTCTGCTCCTGTCCTCTGCCAATGTCAACCTCTTTGTTGTCCCCGACTGCGCCGGCACCCCCTGAGATCCTCAGGTGGTGGCAGTAAAGCAGCAAGGCTAACTCCCCATCCCTCCACAGAGAAGGAAAGCAAGCCATTAGGTGCTCAATCCTTCTGCCCCCAGCCAACCCCCAGTGGCCCTGAGTCCATTCCTGAACCTGGGTCACCAGTGTGGAATGAGGTGTGGCATCCAGTGCCTCAACCCTCAGCGCCACCAGGCCAGCAACAGCTTTCTAATTTTAAACTTAATGAAATACAGTCACACAGTTTTTGAAAGTGTGTCAAATATTTATTAACATTCGCGTAGCCTGTACCTTTTGTATTTCAGCTTTAGTATATTGTTGTGTTTCTTACTTTTGTTAAAAAATTAAAGTAATATAACACTGGGAAACAGTAGTTTTATATGAAATATTGAGTATCTTCTTGTCATTAGTATATTACTTTTAATACTTTAGCACTCTTGCATACAACAGTGCTTGATCTATTTTATAATTATAGATCTCTGAATAATAGTTTTTTTATTTTGCTTTTGTAGCGAATATCTAATTTATAATTTATTCTATTCTAAAATGGTGTGCAATAGAAGTGGAAAACCTTTTACTACTAGCATGGAGAGGAATGAAATTAAGAGAAAGATTCCCTTTAGGAAGGGAAATAAAAAAATCAGTTTCAAGGAAGTTCCGATATTAAACTTAAGCATAGACAGTGCAATGGACCCACTTCAGTTTAAACTTACTGATATGTGGGGCAAAGATGTCTGTTCAATTGGCCCAGATATGAATCAGGCTAGTAAAGAAGATTGGGAGGATAGTAAGAATATTATGAATAGAGAAGACTGAACAGATCTCATAGAAACATAGAAACATAGAAACATAGACTTTGATGGCAGATAAGGACCGCTTGGCTCACCTAGTCTGCCCATTTCCCTATCTAGAGGATAAGCTGCAGATCCTATTTAACCAACAGCCTATTTCTTCCTACCCCCCACAAAAATTGCCTTATGTCTGTCCCATGCATTCTTGAATTCTCCTACAGTTTTAGACTCCACAACCTCCTCAGGAAGGCTGTTCCATGCGTCCACCACCCTCTCTGTGAAAAAATACTTACTCACATTGCCCCTAGCCGTCCCTCTATCTTCAAATTATGTCCCCTTGTTCTTGCACATCTCTTTTTCTGAAAGATGCTACCCTCTTGGACTTTGTTGATTCCACTGAGGTACTTAAACATTTCTATCATGTCCCCCTCTCCCTCCTTTCCTCAAGGGTATATATATTAAGCTCCTTTAGCCTCTCCTCATATGGCTTCTCTTGTAGACCCTGCACCATTTTAATTGCCCTCCTCTGAACTGCCTCCATCCTGTCTATGTCTTTGTAGAGATGGGGTCTCCAGAACTGGATGAAATACTCCAGATGGGGTCTCACCAACTGTCTGTACAGGGGGATAACAACTTCCTGTTTTCTGCTGGTGATGCCTCTCCCTATACATCCCAGTATCCCCCCAGCCCTCCCTACTGCCTTCTCACATTGCTTGCCAACCTTAAAGTCATCTGATATGATTACCCCAGGTCCCTTTCCATTGTTGTTGTTTTGTTCTTAGAGGTAAATTTAGGAGAAACTCAAAATAACATGATAAATACAGAAAATTCCTCTATACCAGTACCACAAGTTGAAGGAATCTCACTGGACAATTATGGATAGGACTCATTTGAGTCATTAGACCCCTCCTATGGCATTAATAACTCTTATAATCATAGGACTGATGACTATTCAACAGAGTCATATGAGCCATACAGTAGTGATAGCAAAGATGATTGTACACGTGATGGTTTCTCTCCAGAAAACTCACTAAATATGAGTGAATTACATTTTCCAAATGAATTGCTTGAGAGAGGAGATATACCAATACAAACACTGGGATTACCACAATTAAATATAACTACTAATGAATCAGAAATTAAAGAAATAACACAAACTCTTAGTATGATTATTGAGGGACTTAAGACTCTGGAAAAAACACAGGGAGACATCACTCTAGAAAACATAACACCAAAGGTCCCAGAAAGATCAAAAAAATAAAGGCTAGGGAACTAGAAAGCAGTGCAGGAGAAAGTAAAATATAATAGGACATTTTTCACTGGGATGGGAGACTTTGTTGCCTGAAGCTTATTGTCTAAACAAATGTTAGAAATTATCAATAATCTCTACTATGCGAGTATGGTCATCCTGTAAAATTTAGTGGTGAGTAAGGATGAGATTACAAATCTCAGGAAAGACCCTTTTTATAACAGGGATATGCTAAATAAGATAATGCAGAAAGATAACCCACCCAACGATCAATCTAATATTCTATCTGAGATAAATGGCCTGGATGGGAATAATAATATACCAACTGAAAACAAGGCAGTTCAAGTAAATCTTCCACCATTTCTTGACAAAAAAACAGGCATGTGAGTGCTATCTCAAACCTGAAGTTAATGGTGGTGCAGGAAAAAAACACTATTAAAAACGAAAAGGGTAAAAAAACAAAGGAGTCAAGGTAAACTATCTTTAAGGGAGCTGAAAAGGAATGAAAACTAAGAAACTGGGAATGAAAACCCATTACAGTTGGCATTTAATACTACCCCATGAATATATCAAGAAAAGGAACTCTTATAGGTGAAAGAATAGCAAAAAAGAAATTAACATTTAAAAAGGCTGATATGAAAAAGAGAAAGAGGTTAAATGAAAATATACATAAACCTGACCATATGGTAGTGCAAGAAAAGGGTACAAGAGAATTAAGAAAGGAAAATAGATTGGCCTCTGACAGGAGGGAGGTTGAGACCTCCAAAATGTCACCACAGAATGGACATAAATCTGATAAATACATTGATTTAGAAGTAAAAAATCTGGAATATTTAGTTGAAATTTATGGAGTGGAAAGATTAAAAGATGAAAGCAATGATAAGCTTAAGGGAATGGATGATGCATCTGCTCCACTTGCCAATAGGGGATGATCCTAAAGTAAATTGTGTTAGACCTCCAAATAAACTGTATCAGGATTGTGTTTTGTTATATACTAAGAGTGGGTGGGTGACTGAGGCAATATGGAAACAAGAAAACATCCTAAAATGGTCGGGAATATCATTAAAACCAGCACAGATAGTGCCTGACCAGACATTAAATTGTGGAAATGGAGGGGAAAAAAATAGACAAAATAATATTGTAATTGGACAAAAGGAAAAAAAAACTCAGGAAAAAGATAAGGTACAGTATAAAGAAGAACCCAAGGGAATTACTCAGAAAATTGAAAATCATAAAGTAAAACAACTAGATATGTGGCTTAGTAAAACAGTCACTATGTTTGGATGGGAAACCCTGAAATATGACTCTCTGGGCTACATAAAACAGGAAATTGCATCTTTCCTTTATAGGTCAATACACATGAATATTTATAAAAAAAAACAATTGAATACATTAGGATACATAAAAGACAAAAGAATGTGTCACAAATTAATATTGCTTTTAGAAATCCAGAAATAACCAAATTAGTGCCTGATAACACACAAAGTTTGTACAATTTGGGTCTTAACTTTATTTCTATGCAAGAGTGGATGATGAGTGAGCAAAATAAAGTAAATGTGCTAAATGAGTCAAAGAAAGAAGGCAGCCAAGATAGAGAAGAGTGGGAAAGATACACCTCTATAGATAGGTTTGAAAGGCTGAGCTTAGGTGAAACAGAGTGACTGAATATTATTAAAATTGAACATAGCCCAGGAGTAGATGATGATGAAATAAAAATCAGAATGATAACCTGGAATATCGAAGGAAGATATTTAAAAATAGCTGATCCAGAGGTTAAAAGTTTGCTAGAAAAATTTGACCTTATTTGCCTGCAGGAGACTAGATGTATGTTAGACGACACTCTGAAGATACCAGGCTACACAAATATATCGAAAATGGCTATCCAAAAGAAAAAATATGACAGAAATAAGGGTGGCATAGTAATATACTGTACTTGTCCACAAAATCACATCTCAAAATTAGTAAATCTTATGATGCTCCAGAGGACATTCAAATGCTGAAGATAGAGAATGAAATAGGACATATTAAGATAATAATATTAAACAATTATTTTCCTCCATTTGCGGCTGCTACAGACACTATAATCTATAAGTTATCCTTGGCAATTGAACAAATTACAGATTCAGAATCTAATATACCCATGATAATAAAGGGAGATTTTAATGCAGGATATCAGGGCAAGCTGAAAATCCTGAATTTGCCGATTTTTTACCAGAATATAGTAATAGAATGGAGAAGAATAGAGCATCGCTGGATTTAAAACATAACAGCAGAGGAAAGTTGGCTAACACCTATTTGATAAATAAAAATATGCTCCTTCTCAATGGAAGGTTACCAGGACATAAGAAAGGAAAATTTACATATATGAGCCCTTCGGGCTCTTCAGTTATAGATTTAGTATGGTGCAACTTTGATGCTATTACAATGATACATGACTTGGAGGTTATAGAAAGAATAGAATCAGCACATAACCCAGTACAGCTAACATTATACACTGAGCAAAGTGCACAGGAAAGTAATACACTGTGCACAAATGATGAAATAAAAATAATAAATCAGAAACAAATTAGATGGACATCTAGCTCTATTTGTTTGTTTAATAATTTAGTTAAGGATTATCTAGAAGAGATGCATAAATCTATCATAGAGGAAACAAACTTTAATAGTGTATTTGATACCTGGACAAATATGAATAACTTGATTAGACCCCAATGTGTAAGTACTAGTATTAGGAGTAATAAACAACAGTTGAAGACATGGCTTAACTCTAGGAGCAGGAAAGCAAAAAAAAAAAAATTAAGTAAGAAACCCAGAGTATTTATGCTGTGGAAATTGCAATCTCATAATCAGAATAACAAAAAAATATCATATTAATGTAAATAGATATGCAGCGAATTTAAAATCTGCCTGCGAAGTGGACGCGAAATGACCACTTCGCGTTAGCGTAACACTATGCAAAGTGGCCACTGGAAAGTGCTCACTTCACCTTCTCATTATGACTTCACATTGTCATTCCACCTTAATGCGAAGTAAGGCGAAGTGATAACAATATAGGTAGCCCCCCACACATCACATGGCTTACAGTACTGTAAGTCACATGCTTTAGCCAGGCAAGAAGGAAGTGAATCGGAAAAAGCAGTTACTTTCACTTTCTCCTTTGCGTTGGAGAAGGAGTAAGCCTTTTTGGTGTAGAGAGAGGAGAGTTTGTTTTGTAGTTGGTATCTTGTGATTTTGAGCACAAAGAAACAGCTTATTTAAAAGCAACATCTTGATTTTTTGTGTAGTGTGTTTTTCATTGTTTTTTTGCTACTGAATTGTTTTTTATAAGTTTTTGTGTGTGTGTGTGACTGTGTGTGTGCATCTGTGTGAGACTGTGAGGGTGTGTGAAGGAGTACTGAGGTATCAGTCATAGTCTGAGGGACTTGTGCACAATGGACCTGGGAGGAGAGTCTGTGGCCCATAGGTATGGGTAGAGGGGAGGAGTGTGCACACATAGGGGTGGTTGGGTGTTATTGGACCACTCCTGACTCTTGGGTGTTGCGTCTCCCCCTCTGGAAGCAGCAGCAGCACCAGTGCCACCAGTGGCGGTGCATCCAATGAGTCCACCACTACCATCACCACCACCAGTAGCAGTTGCAGGGGCTCCAGCAGCACCCCCCTCCACCACCTCCACAGCCGCAGGTGGAGCCCCAGTTAAATGAAGGTGTTTCCAGCAGTATATTTGGTCCCCCCACACTCCCCAGTGTGGCAGTTTTTTAACTGTGTGGGGGAGACAGTACCATTCTGGTTTGCCATCTGTGTGGTGTGCAGGTGCACCGTGGCCCCCAGGGACACATTTGGGGACTGGTGGCCAGTGCACACACATGGAAAACCGCCACAAGGTAGAGTGGCAGTCTGCTACTGAAGGAGCCAGGCATCCACCTGCTGGCCCTTCAGTGGCAGTGGCAGAGGCTGCTGGGGGTGTTGTGCCTCACTGCCGCAGCAGGAGGAGGGCAACAGTAGCAGCTGCTCCACCAGCACCACCAGCACCACCCTCACCACCACCACCATCACTACCTGGCTTTCCTGCTGCAGTGGACCCCGCCACAGTGCCTGCAACGCAGGCAGACATTGCACTGGTGTGGGCGGACCTTGAGGAAAGCAATGAGAGGGTGGGTGCTGTGCAGCAGCAGGGGGATCAGATCAAGCAACAGCAGCTGCAAATACTGTCAATGCTCCACCTGCTGCTGGAACACCATGGAATCCCCCATTAAGCAATTTTTTTTGGGACCTCTCCCCCCACTGCTGTGCTGTAGTGTTTTGCGTGTGTTTTTTTTTGTTTAATAATAAACACTTGCCCTTTTGTTATAATACAGTGCCTCGGTAATGTTGACTTTCTGTTGTGGAGTGCTTGTGGACAAGACGGTGTGAGCAGTGCAAGTATGATGTGCTAAATTGCATGTGTGCAGTCAGTGTTGTTTCCTCTGTGTGTGTATATGTGTGTGTGTGTGTGTGTGTGTGTGTGCATGTGTGTGTGTGTGACATCAGACATTGTGCGTATCTTGCAAACATATATTGCTGTTGCTGACTTATTGCAGTGTTTATGGTATAAAGAATAGTGAGCAGAATAACGTATATTTTATTGTCACCATCATCATCAGTGGACTAAGTGATACGATACTTTTTCAGAGGTGTCTGGCCAGAGTACACCTTAGTCGCATACTGCACACAACTTTTAGGAGAGCATGTGTTTTTTGTGCTATGATCTCCACAAAGTCATGTGTGCACTGTGAGTGACTGAGGTGCACAGTGACCTGATACCTCTGAAAAAATATTATATCACTTACTCCGCTGGTGCTGATGGTACCAATAAAATACACATCATGTATTCTTTGCTATCTTTATTCTTGATACTGCAACAAGTCTTACCATATACATATATATATATATATATATATATATATATATGTCTGCATGAAACTGGAATGTATGCACACACAGGAAAGAACACTGACGGCACACATGCAGTTTAGCACAACATACTTGCATTACTCAGTCATGCTTTTTGCGAAACACTTCAAATCTGATTCATAAGTCCCGAAACAAAGTAATCATTACTGAGGCTCTCTAAATATTTCATTTGTGAAATAGACATTAAATAGATTCACCAACTTACAGCATTGTATCCTGATATATGGGCGCTTTACTTCCAGAGGAATCTTTCTTGCTCCACATGTCCTTACATAAGTTACATAGTGCAATACATTTCTGTCAAAAACACCCATAATTTTATTAAAGTGTGTCACATCATGGAGGAATTCCCATTCTGGAAAGCTACAAAAATTCTGCTCCCCTTTCTCAACAATGTTAGAGACGTGATGCCAGGGAGAGCACGGCGTGCGCGTTCCATTATAGTGAATCGGCGGCTATCTCGAATGTTTTTGTATTATAATGGTCATTTGTGGTGAAACGTGTGGGCATGTTTCCAGTAACAAGAGCCTTGTTAGTGGAAATGTGCCCATGTTTCACCACAAACTGACCATTATAACATAAAGAAACATTCAGAAAGCTGCCGGACATTCACTATAATGGAGCATGCACCTGAGCTCTCCCTGGCATCATGACCTAATGTTGCTGAGAGAGCGGGCAGAATTTGGGCGGCTTTTCAGAACGGTAATTCATCCATGACATGACACACTTTAATGAAGTTATGGGCATTTTTGACAGAAATGTATTGCACTATGTAAGGACATGTGGAGCAAGAAAGATTCCCCTGGAGGTAATGCACCCATATATTAGGTACAACACCATAATAACTATGTAATGTGGTAAATCTCTGTAAAGCAGCAGTGCAACAATCTGTTGAAAACTCTGACCTATACTTTTTAGTGCTATTTTACATTGCCGCTTTACTTACATCCTGACTTGTTTGATACTATAATTTCCAGCATTTAAGTCTGCTTTACTACTTTTTTTCATGTCTGAAATAATAAAAGGAGCACTCCTTTTAATATGGTGCTGACCAGGTCTATGTCAGTATTTTCCGCTGCTTTTCTCCATTAGTTGTTATACATCACTTCTGTTGAAAATTAACAGTTATGCAGCAGGCAGTGTTTTATGACCCCACAGAACAATATTTATTGAAAAACAGCTGCAAATAGTGCTAAAAATATGGTCAGAACAATATTGAAAGGTGTGCTCCTTTTTTTTTCAGACATGAGAAAAAGTAGTAAAGCAGACAGAAATTGTGAAAAGAAGAGTATCATTCAAGTCATGACTCGGATGTAACTAGTTGCTGGCAATGTAAAATAGTATAAAAAAGTACAGTACAAAAATGTCACCACATTCTTGCAATGCTGCTTTAATTGATAATTTCAGTATGACATCATGTGCTCACAATCACAATACACAAAATGTATCTGTCTTGTGTGCATAAATTGACAAGTGGTAACGAAGTGAAATGTGAGCGTTAGACCACATGCGAAGTCCCCCAGAATTAATGGCTCACTCAGTCATGCACGCAGAACTCACAAAGTCTCCAGATTTTTTTCTGCATGCCTAAAATGCATCTGTCTTGTGTGCATAAAATTGACAAGTGGTAACGAAGTCAAATGTGAGCGTTACACCACATGCAAAGTCCCCCAGAATTAATGGCGCACTCAGTCATGCGCGCAGTACTCACACAGAGTCCCCAGATTTTTTTTGCATGCCCAAAATGCATCTGTCTTGTGTGCATAAAATTGGCAAGTGGTGGCTGGCCTGGTGGCACTGAGGGTTGAGGCACTGGACGCCACACCTCGCGCTGCACTGGCAACCCGGGTTCGGGAACAGACTCGGGTTGCTGGGGGTCGGTGGGGCGAAGGAGGATTAAGCATCCCAACAGATGCTCTCCTCCTTTGGGGGTGGGATACCGGGGGTGCTGCATGCACCCGATGCTCCTGAAGCCAGTGGAAGCATGGGCTGGCATTGGTGGCTCTGCTTCACAGAGTCAGGGAAGGGGAACGCTGTTAGGTGCTTGACTGATGGCGTGCATCAGCACATCACCTAGTCTGGATGTAATCCTTTGTGCCGGCATCCTAGGGGTTGGGAGAAAAATTGGGGAAAAATATAAATACCCCAGCCTTATGAGCAAGATGAAACCGGGAACAGGGATGCCTTGGGGAGATAGCCCTGGTGGACGGAGTAGGAGGAGGTACGAGGCCTCCACTGAAAGCCATGGGAACTGGGCAAGTGGGAAAAAAAATTGACAAGTGGTAATGAAGTCAAATGTGAGCATTGTACCACATGTAAAGTCCTCCAGAATTAATGGCTCACTCAGTCATGCGCACAGTACTCACACAGAGTCCCCAGATTTTTCTGCATGCCCCAAATGCATCTGTCTTGTGTGCATAAAATTGGTAAGTGGTAACGAAGTCAAATGTGAGTGTTACACCACATGCAATGTCCCCTCAGAAATGATGACCATGAGCAAACTGTTGCTGGTCCAATGTGTGCTGCGATTCCAGCAAATGTAATGTGATTATCTCATCTGAATGGAAGAGTGCCCTTTGTCTGTACACTAATAGTAGCCTTGGTGAGTTGATATATATATTTGTGTATTTTATAGGTGGGGGATTGACATATATAGACATGTACTCATTGTATTGTTTTGTATCACAGGTCACAGATAGTGTTGGTGTGCACATACCAGTGCTCGATGAGAACTTTTTGCATAGAAATTTGAAATGGATAACTCTCAAGCCAATGAAGGTAAGTTTTTTTTTTGGGGGGTGGTGAGGGGGAGGCTTATTTGCAGGTTTGTTTCATTAATGGTTTCTTATTTGGTTACCTCTTCGCAGATTTCACCTGCATCCTTCTCGAGTCTGGTTGTTAATGATGCTCATGGTCATCGATTAAAATTACTTCTGCATGTTGCCTGTCTGCCCCAGCCTCGGGGTGGGGATGCCTGATTTTGAAGAACTTCTTTGGATAAGGCCACTATGATACAACAAAGCATCTGGAAGTTTCCTATAAAAAATAAATGAATGACTTCTTACAACTTGATTGTCCCTGGTTCTCAATCTCAAGTCAAGTTACATTTCTAAACCACATCTTGTCAAGTAACACAACCTGTGTGCAACTTTTTCAACACTGTCATGGCTGCACAGCTGCAAGTTCAGAATACAGTGCATGATATCTTGCTGAAATAGTTTTGACGACATACACATGTCACCTAGTTTATGAATCGAACTCAGTCGCATTTGCTGCAGTCTTTTAAAAAACAATTGAACGGGATGAAATAAAATCTTGATACTTACCAGTATGGATTTGAAATGGATATTCCATAGGTTCCTGTGTACGGTACAGCTGCAGTACCATTCATACCGACTTTCAGCAAAGAAGAGTTTTTTTGTTAACCTGTAAAAAAATAAAATAAATTTACTGTATATGTTTGACCATTGCAGCACAGAAAAGCTACAGAAAACAAAACATATACTAAAGGAAGTTAAATAGCATAAAAAACATTAGTACACATACTCACTTTATAGTTTTACTGTTAAGAAGCTTTGTGCCTGTGGCTGATGGATGTGGTCTCCTGTTCAACTCCCTCTGCCTTGGCATGGTCAATGTAATGGGGAAACATTGTCTGAATGACACTGGTGGTGGGTGCTGGTGGTGATAGCTGCAGCACATGATGACATTCCCTGTGATATCTTCCTGCATCTGGTGGTGGTGGTAGTGGCTAACATCAGTCCCAGTGGTGGTGGTCCGGGGGGCGGACAAACTCATGCTTAGTGGTGGCAGTGGCTAACATCAGTCCCGGTGGTGGTGGCCCAGGCTAGCGGACAAACTCATGCTCAGTGGTGGCAGTAGCTAACTTCAGTCCTGGTGGTGGTGGTGGTCCAGAGGGGTAGACAAATTCATGCTCTGTGGTGGCAGTGGCTAACATCAGTCCTGGTGATGGTGGTCTGACTCCAGAGGGGCACGCCGTCTTTTAACAACTTCAGTTAAAACCTGCCAACATTAACTACATCATCATCCTCATAAAGAAAGCTGCCCTCACAGTCATCTATATCTGAAGGCTGACCACTGGGAACTTCTTTCTCCATTGCATCATCATCTACATCAGTGGTGGACCGTTTCATGCTGCCACTGCCAGTGCCACCAGGATGGTCCATTTCCACATCACCAAAACCACCATGACTAGGCCGGTGTACAAATACTAAGCTTGCAGTCTGTACTTGTATGCGCCTCTCATTCATTTTTATGAATGTTAGCAAACTAACATTTGCAAAAGAGACGTTTGTCCGATGATCCCTGACTATTGCACCTGCTGAACTGAATGCCCTCTCGACACTTACACTAGAGGGTGGGCATGTGAGGTACTTCA
Source organism: Neoceratodus forsteri (assembly GCA_016271365.2). NCBI lineage: Eukaryota > Metazoa > Chordata > Ceratodontiformes > Ceratodontidae > Neoceratodus > Neoceratodus forsteri. The sequence goes on from CM057455.1 coordinate 408,732,517, forward strand.
GTGCCACTGCAGTCAGCTCCAGCCATTCACTGACCTTTCCACTCCAGTATACAAGAGGATCATCAGTTATTGACAGATGCCTGTTTTCAGACAAATATGACTCAACCATTCTCTGTGCCGCACTAAGTCCAGTGGTTGATGCATCATCCTGTTCTCCGGAATAATTAATTTCACAAATCCCCACTTGGGACAAAGCCTCCCAAAGCGGGTTGATGCCAACTGCTTTGGATGACAGACCACCTGGAACTGCAGGATATGCTTGATGCTCCTCCAGGTGCACCTTCAGCCGGATTATGCTGCTGAGGTTTGCTGAACTTGGCACGTGACTTCTGTGCCCCATGAACCAAGTGCATCAATTGCCCACTGACATTTTTTACCTTTTCAGGCCCTCCCTCCAGTACTGATGCAATTCCACATTTGTATCATGGGTCCAGCATTGTTGCTATGGCAAAGTTGTCACTACACTGAATGCTCAAAGTGTGACTATTCTGGTTGAATACTGTCAGCATGTGTTTCAGTAACATACTGCTAGCACTGTTGCCAGCAACATCAAGATCATGCTGTACATTCACCAATGTCTGTCTCAGCACCCACAGTAGTGGAATTGATTGGCTAATGGAGGCAAACTCGCCACTCACTGCCTGTGTGTCATGTTCAAAAGGCCACAAAATTGTTATTACAGAGTCCATGAGGTGCCACTGTTCAGTAATCATAGACATGGTGGCCTCAGAACTGTCATGGCTAGTGTGCATGTAAGCAATAAGAAACATCGGAGTAATACGGTGATAAGTTCCTAGCGAGTTCGGCATGAGGTCAAGGTCGAGTGCTTGTCGTCCCTAGGAGTGAAGTTATCACACCATAATGCACAACCCCGGAGTGTCTTATTGCACTTATAAAATGGCCCTTTATTTTTAGAAGCAGTTTTTTTTTGTCTTGAAACACATTTTTAAATAAGCAAAAATGTACATGAATCTGTGCTTCTAACATAAAATAGTCCTTCCGCCTATTGGTACCAGATTAAAGAAGTGTTATACAGTGTGTGCCTCCCTGCCCACTTAAGCTTCATATTCCCCTGCCAGCCACAATTCACAAATCCTAAGTATGACACCTAGCCCCCTTACTTTATTTCATTCTCCTCACTCTGTAGACAAAACTAAATGGAAGCCATAACAGATGCATCTCAGTTCTCCGTTGCTGCAAGCATGAGTGTGGTTCAAAACTGCTACACTCATTGACAGCACTATGAACTGCTCGCTCTATCCCCAAAGCTAAACAGCAGGGTGAGTAATTTACCACCTTTTCTCTTTGTTTATATAGTACTATTGCTTACTTTCTTCAGTCTATGTTTTTTTTTCTCTGTGTTTCCCCAAATTCAAGAAATGGAACATTTATCATTGAATGTTTACCATGGAATACAGGGATTCAAAATTCTGCTCAGTTCCACTGGCAGAATGTTCCTTTTCTAACATACTATATACACACACAAAGGCCTTTTCTAAAGCCACATGCTCAATTATCTCACTGTCAGGGAAAGCAGAAGAGATTTCCCTGATGAGCAATTAAAAATAGAAGGGTGATTTTTCACTGTTATCAAAGAAACAGTTGTAATGAAAACTATAAACAATACTTATTGTTTCTAGCTTGTTTATGTGTGTAAGAAGAGTGTAAAGATCAAGGAAAAAAAATAATTTGTTGTATTTTTTATTGAAGGTAGTTTTATTTTTAGGGCCCAGTTGAAGGTTTTTACAGTCTAAAGATAACAGCCATGTTTGTGATGGAAAATCAGTTCTGGATCTAGGGAGACTGATGGAAGATAGTTCTGGTTGTAGGAGGACTGATTTGCTTATTGTGTGATGTGGTTTAGGACCAGGATGACTGTGCGTATATAGAGACTTAATGTACGGTCAGCAGATGTCTCTTGGCCAATGAGATTTCTAGACTTTCTTATGCCATTTTATAACACAAGGTATTCTGAGATGCCTTTGGATTGCTCATACAACCTCTCTGCCATGTATAAAGTGCAGTTCCACCAGGTCACAACTTCCAGCTTCAAGCAGTGCGGAGGGAGGCTGTTTTGCATCTGCAACTGCTGAAGTTGGTCACGGGCCTTTGCAGATCGTGAAAAGTGAAAGCAGATACAGCGTGCAACTGTCAGCATTTCCTTTACATCAGGGTGCTGCAGAAATTCCTGCACCACAAGACTTAAACAATGGGCCATGCATGGAACACGAAAAAAGCCACCATTTGTGATGCATTTCATTACATTTGACACATTGTCACTTGCTATGAACCCAACTCTCAGGGACAGGGGGTTCAGCCACTTGTCAGTTTCAGTCAGTACCACGTCCAACATGTTTTCACCAGTGTGTGAACAGGTCACGTTGTGCATAGTAATCGTTGCATGCTGTCGAATTCCGGGAAGATTGCTACCATGACAATCTACCTTACTGCACTGATTATTCACACTACCAACATCACAAACAACCCCCGGCACCTGGCCCAGTATGCAGTTATACACAGATATGAACTCCCCACTATTTTGCCACTTGTCCACATATTCATAATTAAATGGATGAATGGAGAGGAGGAATGTTGAAGGGCATGTCTTACTGAGTTGGTCACAGTAAGGAACAACTCGGGACAGCACGGGTCAAAAAGTATGTCCTGGATGAGACTTTCCATTTTGGACAGGCACATGCAGCAAACTTCCAGAACCCAGAATTCTCTACAAAGGAGAAGGGCAAAAGATCAATTGCCAGCATTTCAACTACAGCAGCATTAAGTTCACGTGACACTGTGTGATTGGGTGGGTACTTCAACTTACGGGCAAAAACACTGTGTAACATGGGCTGACTTAAACGTTTTACAGGGGGTGTGATGACAAATGGTTCTGCTCTGTGAATGGCAGGGGGTGGAGTGTGGACGTTTGATGAAGACAGTTGCACAGGTGATCATGACAAACCCAGAAATGCGGTTATTTTGCCAGATTTGCCAACAGGGTTTGAGGTACCACTTACACTAGACATACTGCATTCACTACCACCACCACCAAAACTGCTACTCTCACCAGCACTGGACAACATTTCAAAATCATTATGCTCCTCCACATCATTATGCCTGTAGTAATCCTCTGCTCTTATTTCCTCACTACTGCACATGTTTAATTTCCTACTGGACTTAACACTCGTGGAAGGGGATAACATACTTGTTATGGTTGATGATGAGGGTGAACACCCCACTATGGTATTAGCTACCATCTTGTGCTGAGTCCACAGTGCCATGTGCCTATTCTTAAGATGTGTATGCTGTCCTCCTGTGCCCAGATGGCTCCCCTTTTCCCTCGACTCATGCACATGGCAAACCTGGCAGATTACAACTAGCTCATCATTTCTTTGTTTGTTTTTTTGTTTTATTTTTAACCAGGAAGTGGACTGAGCACAGCACTTTTTCATCCACGCCTGACATATAACATTACAATACAAAATTACATTTACACAAAAATACAACATTATTCACAATTACAAACAGTATCACAATATAGCTTATCTAACAATAAATGTTTAAAATTAGATTCTGAACATGCTTTTTGAATGAACTCTCCAAATTCATTTAAAAATGAAGGTGCCCACCAGGAAAATGCTTTCCTGCTCATTTGCAACCTATAAACAGGAACTACGTAGCAATTTAAACACTTTGTCCTAGTATTCCTACCATAACATTTTGCCAGTATTCATTTAACTAAAGATTGAGGATCACCTAAATATTTTATCTGAACTACAAAGTTCACTAGTATACACTTCAAACAGTTAACTGGAGAGAGAACACCAAGATCCTTATATAGCTGACAGTGATGAGCTCTGTATGGGACATGTAAAGCAAATCTACAAATAACTTTGTACAGAACTTTACATTTTGACTCAAACATCTGATTGCAATATGCAAAAGTAATACTTTCATACTCTAATGTTGGAAAAAGAACCTGCTTAGCAATAGTATAATGAGCGTCTACAGACAAAAATGTAATATTTCTATAAAGAAAACCAAGTTTATGATGAATTTTTATGCCCAATTTTTCTAAATGAGGGACCATACTAAGGTTTGAGTCCAAGCATAAACCTAGGTAGTTAGCCATTGTGACCGAAGGGAGAGGGTCGCCACCGGATCCTACTATAAGAATGAAGTCAATTTTCTAAAGTTTTTTTGAAGACCCAAACATCATAACATTAGTTTTAATTTCATTCATAACTAACTTATTTAACTGAATCCAATTGGCAAAAATTTTTTTTTAGTTTTTGAAGGGAATCCTGAATTTTGCACATTTTTGTTCCTGTTACTCAAAATGCAGAATCATTTGCATACAATACAATATTACTATTAATAAAAGAGGAAGGTAAATCATTAATAAAAATTTTGAATAAAAAAGCACGAAGTACTGATCCTTGAGGAACTCCTGCCATTATCTCTCTAACTTCTGACAAATGGTCATTAACTTTGGTTTTTTGACTACATTTTAACAAATAACTTGAGAACCAATTTAGTTGAACATCCCTAATTCCTAATTTTCTTAATTTATTTAACAGGTTTATTGTGGTCCACCATATCAAAGGCACTAGCCAGGTCCATGAAGACTGCACAAGTGGCTTTGACCTTCTCAGCTGCCACCAGTACAACATCCGTGAACCCGGCCAATGCTGTTGCAGTGGATCACTCAGCTCTAAATCTGTGCTGTTGATCAAGAAGTATATCCTGTTCTTGAAAATACACCTGTAATTGCTGGTGAACAAACTTCTCCAACAGTTTACTAATCTCAGACAGCTGGGAAATAAGTCTATGATTAGACTCCATAAATCTGTCACCACTCTTATAAAAAGGAACCACAATGGATTCCTTCTACAGAGCTGGAACAATGCCCCATTGTAATGAGGGATTAAACAAAATTGCAATATAATTGCATCTTGAACAAAAATGTGCTGCTTATTGAACTCTGTTCTTTTAAGCACTGAAGTGGGGTGTGTACTACGTGATGTTTCAAGCAGTGCACACCTGGACTGCAACGGATCACCATGACTACCTATCATTATTACTGGGTCATCATCATCATCATCAACTGAAACTATTAAATCACAAGTTTTTATAGGGGGGGTGGAATTAATGCAAACAGACCCAGACACAGCCACCTTGAATTAATTTTTTTCCAGTTCCCAACTGGGGTCAATTACATCGTCATCATCATATTCATCTACCGTACATCACACACATCCACATCTTCTGCTTGGATGCTGTCATGAGGACTGCATGTTGCAACCACAGCAACATAATCATCATTATCACATTCATCATCATCAACACCACCATTGCCTGATATTTTTACACCACACTGTGAATCACTGCATGGAAAATGCGTGACATGAACTGCAGTGGAAGAAATGTCACATTATATGCTATCGTTGACATGATTATCAGAATCCTCAGGTTCAGTTACAGGGATGTTACTGGGAAGTATAACATCTACACTGCCACTCACTTGCACTGCTTCACACTCCCCTATATTTTTGGACATGGTACACTGGTCAGAAGTCGAACTTGAGGGAGCAATATTCATACTACCACCACCAGCAACTGCACTAACACTACCGGCTGGGACAACATCATCTCCTCCAAGTATGAGTGAACCTACTGACTGGGCTGTAAAAAACTTTGCAAGTGAAATACCTTTCCTCACATCAGCAATGTACTTCTGCATCTGCGTACTACTGTGCCCACAGACTATCTTACTGTCAGCAGTGCCATGGCGAAAACCAGCTTTGCCTGCACATCTCTTTGTGGGCATTTTGGGGGATCAACAACAATATTCTAAACAAATTTACATAGAAACATAGACTTTGATGGCAGATAAGGACCACTTGGCCCACCCAATCTGCCCATTTCCCTACCTACTGGATAAGATGCAGATTCTAGTTAACCAACAGCCTACTTCCTGCCACCCCCCACTACAATTGCCTTGTGTCTGTCCCATGCATGTTTGAATTCCCCCACTGTTTTAGCCCCAACAACCTCCCCAAGAAGGCAGTTCCACGCATCCACCACTCTCTCCTGAAAAAAGATTTCCTCACATTATCCCTGAGCCTTCACCCCTCTATCTTTAAATTGTGTCCCCTTGTTCTTATACATCTCTTTTTCTGAAAGATGCTACCCTCCTGGACTTTGTTGATTCCCTTGAGGTACTTGAACATTTCTATCATGTCCCCGTCCCTTCTTTCATCAAGGGTATACATATTAAGCTCTCTCAGTCTCTCGTCATATGATTTCTGATGCAGACCCTGCACCATTTTAGTTGCCCTCCTCTGGACTGCTTCCATCCTGTCTATGTCCTTGCGTAGATTAGGTCTCCAAAACTGCACACAGTACTCCAGATGGGGTCTCACCAACTGTCTGTACAGAGGGATAACCACTTCCCTTTTTCTACTTGTGATGTCCCTTCCTATGCATCCCAGTATCCCCCTGGCTCTCCTTACTGACTTCTCACATTGCTTACCCACCTTTAGATCATCTGATATAACTACCCCCGAGTCCTGTTCCATTTTTGTTGTTGTTAGTACCTCCCCTGCTATTGTGTACTCTTCTCCTGGGTTTTATTTCCCAGGTGCATTACTTTGCACTTCTTTGCATTGAATCTAAGTTGCCATATGTCTGACCATTCCTCTAACCTTGCCAAGTCCCTTCTCATCCTTTCTACACCCCCTTGTGTATCAACTCTGTTACAGATCTTTGTATCATCTGCAAAGAGGCATACATTTCTCTCCAGACCCTCTGCAATGTCACCTATAAAGATGTTAAAGAGGACTGGACCCAGTACTGAGCCTTGAGGTACTCCAGTAGTGACCCCTCTTTCTTTGGAATGTGTTCCACTCACTATTACCTTCTGTGTCCTGTTGTGCAGCCAGTTTGCAACCCAGGCTATGACCCTGGGACCCACTCCCAGGCTGGCTAACTTGATTATTAATCTTTTGTGTGGAACTGTGTCAAATGCCTTGCTAAAGACTAATTTAGATTTTGGTATGTTCACTCTGATTGGGGGACGCTGGATGTGAAGCTAAAAAAACAACTGTGGCTTCAGTAACAGATAGAGATGCAAATCCACAAGTGAAAACAACACCTTAACTAACCAGTGGTGCTGAGGTCACAAATAATCCAATCTGGAAAACAATTCCTTTTGCCAGTGTAGGTGGGGGAGAGCACTGACTGCAGATTTTTATAGCAGTACAAGTAGCAAAACAAAGAACAGATACCACGATGGCAGTACAAAATCAGGCAGCTGCAGTGGATAGCAGGTTCACACTGCTGCACCTGCAATTACACTGCAGCACAATAAAAGGTGTATTATTTGATGTCGCACAACACCACACACACACACACACACACACACACACACACACACACACACACACAGTTTGTCTACAATGGTCAATGAGTAATGCGTAGCAAATTGAAAAGTTCAGTAATATGCCATGTATTGTAAACAACCTGAAATTATGAACTGCTGCATCAGATCCACACAACACACAATTAGCAAGAACATTTCAGCAATTACTGACAATATTACTGTGTGTACATTAACACAGTCAGTTATATAATAAAAATATAACCAAAAAGCAAAGGACTCCCTATTTCTCCAACTTAAATCTACCTACACCACAGATACGCCGCTCCCCCAAAGCACACTTCCACTGTCTTTTGCTACACACTCTCATTGTTGTACATTAACATTCAAAATCCACACACAAACAAAAATGCTCGATGATATGAACACAGAAGAGTTTCCTACAATTGATGAAGTAAACTTTGAGCAAAAAAAAACCCAAAAATGCTTTTTTAACAGCTTTTAGAAGGTATAAATCACAGACAGCTCTCAGAGTACACTGTCTCCTACAGCTTCCTACACACACTACCCTGAACTAAGGCTGTGCAGATCAATATAGAGCCCATGTGACCTGATATCCCATGAGTCACTGCAAAATTCACCTTCAGAGCTTAAAAACAAGGCAAAGTGAGGTGAAGTACATTGTTTCTAATGTACTTCACTTTTAAGATTGGTGGAGTAGTGGTCTGGGAAGGCAGAGTAATGCAAAGTCATTGTTTTCAATGGACTTCACATTACCCATCATAAAGCAAATTACTCCACTTCAGGTTGTGGAGTACTGTATGAATTCACCTTTACTCTGTGAATCACTTCGCGGAGTGGATTGAGCCCACTTCACCCACCACTAAATGTAAATAAAGAAAGGGACAAATACAAAAAAATTCTGGAACAAGAAAAACAAGCTCATTCTAAAATATTATGAGAAAAATTAAGATAGTCGGTTATGTACAAAGATGGTAGAAAATTTTGGAAACTAGTAAGACAGAGATATGACAAATATTATCCTAAAATATAAGCTTACATTCTCTCAGATGCCTGGGTTACATACTTCTCTGAATTATACTTTTCTTTGGAAGAAGAATTAATTTCACAGAATGAGCAATATAATAAGAAATCGATGTATTTTCCAATACTCTTGGGAATACCAAAAGAAGAAATATTTGTAGCAATTGCTAAACTCAAATCAAATAAAACACATGGTCCAGATAAGATCATTGGAGACATCTATAAATATTTTGATGACTGGTGAGTCCCTGTTTCTGAAAAAATATTTAATATCTTCATACAAGGTCACAATCTCCCTTCAAGTTGGCATGGAAGTATCATTTACCCAATATATAAAAAGAGTGACCCAAGTAAACCAAAAATGTACAGACCAATCTGCTTGCTAGACATTTCTCAAAAAATATTTACTGGAATAATTCTGGAAAGGTTAACGAAATGGCTGGATGACAATTCCATACTTCATGAAGTACAAAATGACTCTTGGAAAAATAGGTCGACAATACAACATTGCCATGTGTTAAATTATTTAATTTGGAAGAAAATAAGGGTCAAGAAGGGCAAATTATACTATTGCTTCACTGACTTTTCTTCTGTGTTCAATAGTATTAGTAGAACAATATTAGGAAAATTACAAAAATTGGGTATAAAGTATGTCAGGAACTTTTAAATATCTTAATATGATTGCATGAATGCACATGGGCTATGGTACAATATAACCAATATGGTCTCACAAGTACAGCTTTTTGCACCAATATTGGGGTGCATCAGCGTTGCCTTTTGGCCCCACACTATTCAATATTTACATAAATGAGATCATTCTGGGCATACATAATACCAAATTTCATGTACCAAAAATAAGTACATTGAGAGTTGAATGTCTAGCATATGCTGATGATTTGGTTATGATCACAACCTCAAGGCTGGGTCTTCAAAGAAAACTAGAATATGTTTCAAAATTATGTAGCAAACACAAGCTAAAAATTAACATGTCTAAAACCAAACTGATAATTTTTGGAAACAAAAATTAAAAAAAAATTCTACAGTTTGGATTAATAAAGACAAAGCTGAGATAGTTCAGTACTATGATTACCTGGGAGTAAGATTCAGTCAGAATCATAGTTGGAAAAATCATATAGAATTAATCTGCAATAAATCTAAGAAGGCATTTAATGCTTTTTAAATATTCAATGCAAAAATGGGAAGTAGTACAGTCAAAGGAATCCTCAAAGTAGTAGATGCAAATATTAAATCTTGCTTATTGTACTATATGCATCAGAGATCTGGGGTTCTTCAGACCTTGGAAAAGTAGAAATAGTTTGCAATAAAATAAGTAGGTACATTCTGATGGCACCTCAGAGTGCATCATCAGTAATTCTAAATTTAGAACTTGGTCAATATTTTATAGAGACTCTGGTAAGAGAAAGGCAGATAATTTCAAATTAAAATTGTTCCTCCTAAAGGAAGACAGACTTCCAAGACAATGCCTGGAGGAGGAAATAAAATATTCTGAGTTAGGCTTTAAGTTCTCAGCCCTAAAGGTAATTAGAAAATGTCTGTTTCCATATGGCCTCAGTCACACTTTGTGTGATATCTATACACACTCCTGGGAAGAAATAGCCTATTTAGTTAAAACTAGGCTCAGGGACACAGATAGAAATAATATACTATCCAAATCGAAAGATTACAAATTATTTAGATGGTATAAAAAAATTTAAACAAACACATGGACTGGAACTGTATTTAGTGAAACGTATGGATTATAATTTAAGGAGGGTTATTACAAAATTCAGACTGGAAACATATGTAGCAAATTATGTTTATCATAAACAAAAAAGACAAAATATAGATTCTCCTTTCTGTAAGTGCAATAGATCCATGCAGGATGATTTAAAACATATACTACTAATATGTCCACTATTTGAGAAGCAATGTTTACATTGGCTGGGTGACATTGTGGCAGAACTCAACCTCCCTCCTGAAGAAATTTTAATTTATTTGATAAATTCAAATGAATTTGTGATTCTAGAAAAAGTAGCAAATTTTTTGAAAAGTATGCATCTTTAACACTGTAAAGGATTCACTTTTTAAGAGATATACTATTGGAACTTTATTGTATTTTATTTGGATAACACTTTTTGATGTGTTTGTGTATTATTCAGAGTTTTAATGCACTGATGTGTATATAGTATATTGTAATGGCATTTTGCCAATCAATGAACGTTTGACTTGACTTGAGCCACAGAGGTTGTTGTGGAGGAGAAAGAAGATGGACAGGAAGAGTGAGATCCAGTTGTGACAGCAGTGGGTGATATTTCTAAGGAGTTAAAGTCAGATGAAGAAGCCACAATGATGGTTATGATGACTATGAAGACACCCCGTGGGAGCTAAAGGGGAATAAGAGAAAGGGTGGTGCTGATTTGAATGTTTCAGGTACTGGTGAGCGTGAGGGTAGCCCAGTTGAGAAATAGGACACTGATTATGGTGGTAATTCTTCTGATAAACAAGTCACTCTTGCTGTTAAGAGTTCATCACTTCCACAAATAGAAATTACATCATCTCCAAGCCCTGCTCCCATGCATCATGGGAAGCTCAGAATACCTAAATCTCTTGTATGGGATGTCTGTGTTCTGGATACTGAGGATAACACTCTGCCATATGCCAACTTCACCATACTAAGTTTAGCTGTGATAAAAAGTAAAGTCAGGTTTGTCTCCCCATACGATGCACAGGGGTAATGCCAAACTTCACCCAACAACTAACACACCAAAATCTGGCCAATGGAAAATCATGTACACAAATGCTCACAGCCTGGGAAATAAGATCCCAGACCTGCAGGCAATAATGTCAGAGGCTAAACTGGACATAGTAGCAATTAGTGAGACGTGGTTTACCAGTAACCACACTTGGGAGACTTCAGTACCTGGATATGTATTGTTCAGAAGAGACCGAGGTTCAAAAAGGGGGGGAGGGGTGGCCCTGTATGTTAATGAAAATATCAAAGCTACAGAAATTCAGAATACACATAAGGAGCCAGAAGAACTGTGGGTCACCCTGAAACAGGTAATGGGACAGCCATAAGAACTGGGGTTGTCTACAGGCCCCAGACCAGAGGGAGGACATAGACACATTACTGTTAGAAGATATACAAAACATGACAGCTAAAGGGAGGTTCTGATAATGGGAGACTTCAACATGCCAGATACAGATTGGTCAATACCAGCAGGAACATCTGCCAGAACTAGACTCATAGTGGATTCCTGCAGGAGGGCCTCAAACAACTGGTACAGCAACCCACAAGAGACAGGGCTATCCTAGATCTAGTACTGACTAACAAAGAAGGGATCACAGATCTCCAGGTAGAAGGTCACCTGGGGGCCAGTGACCATCACATGGTATGGTTCAATTTGGCTACTACATCTAAATCATCCCATTCCAAGGCAAAAATATGGGACTTCAGAGGAGCTGACTTTGATAAGATGGCCAACAGAGTTAAGCTAGCCCTGGCAAAAAGAAACACAGGTGAGGAGGTACAGGCAAAGTGGGCAAGCATTAAGGATACAATACTTGAAGCAACATCCCATTGTGTTAGACAGAAAAGGAAGTGCAAAAGAAGAAGGAAACCACTTTGGTTCTCAAATATAGTAGCAGAAAAGGTCAGAGCCAAAAGGCTGGCCTTCAGAAAATATAAGGGAACACAGCGGGATGAAGATAGGAGGCATACCAAACTGCCCTAAGGGAAGCAGGTAAGGCAGTAAGGCAGGCAAAGTCCCAAACTGAGGAAACACTAGCACGAACAGTAAAAGAAGGTGACAAGACTTCTATAGATACATTAGTGAAAGGAGAAAGTCCAGAGGGGTATTGTGTTTAATGGAGAAAAGGAGCATGTGAGGAGGAGGACCCTGTAAAGGCATCTATCCTAAATAGATACTTTTGCTCAGTATTTACTGAAGAGAAGGTAGGGCAGGGCCCACAGCTCAGCATCATGGACACAGGGGAGGGAGGTGAGCACTACTCCCTTCACAAAAGAAAGGTCCTACAAGAGCTTGCTAAGCTCAGGGTGATAAGGCAATGGGACCTGATGGGCATACATCCCAGGTACTTAAGGAGCTAAAGGAGGAACTAGCAGAGCCATAAGCAGAATTGTTTAGTGAGTCTCTGAGCACAGGAGAGGTCCCAGAAGACTGGAGAAAGGCTCATGTGATCCCACCCACAACAGTGGTAGCAGGGAGGAGGCGGGAACTAGACCGTCAGTCTTACCTCAGTAGTGGGCAAGATTATGAGGCACTCCTTAAGGAAAGGATAGTGCAACACCTGGAATCCATAGGGCACAGGATCCAAGACAGCATGGGTTTACAAAGGAAGGTCCTGTCAAACTAATCTCATAGATTTCTTTGACTGGGTAACCAGAGTGGTGGACCAAGGGGAGCAGTTGATGTCGCCTACCTTGACTTCAGCAAAGCTTTTGACACTGTTCCACATAGAAGATTGATAAATAAGCTAGGTAGGCTCGGGTGGGTCGAAGTTGGTCAACTGGGTGGCAAACTGGTTGACTGGCAGAAAACAGAGAGTGGTGGTAAATGGTATACAGTCAGAAGAGATGCAAGTCACAAGTGGGGTACTCAGGATCAGTCCTGGGGCAGTCCTATTCAACATCTTCATTAGTGACCTCGCAGATGGACTAGAGGGTAAGGCTTGTCTGTTTGCAGATGACACCAAGATCTGCAACAGAGTAGATGATCCAGATGGGGTGGGCAGAATGAGAAGAGATCTGGATAAACTAGCAGAATGGTCAGAAGAGTGGCAACTGGGATTTAATGCAAAGAAGTGCAAAATCATGCACATAGGGAAGAGAAACCCTGAAGCCACTTATAGGCTGGGAGGGGAGTTGCTAGCAGTCACAAAGGAAGAAAGAGACTTGGGCATCATCATCACTGATGACCTAAAATCATCAAGCAGACCTCTAAAGCAGTAGAGTAAGGCTAGGGGTGTTAGGGTGTATTAGTAGGGGTATCACAAGTCGTAAGAGGGAGGTAATAATCCCTCTGTACAAGACATTGGTTAGGTCTCATCTGGAGTACTGCGGCAGTACTGGAGGCCACACCTTCACAAGGACATTAACCAAATTGAGGCAGTCCAGAGAAGGGCAACCAAAATGGTGCAGGGACTGCATCAGAAGACATATAAGGACAGATTAACGGAGCTCAATATGTATACCCTTGAGCAAAGGAGGAGAGAGGTGATATGATCGAGACATTTAAACACCTTAAGGGCATAAACAAGGTGAAAGAGTCTAACATGTTTAAATATAAGAAAAATAGCAGGACAAGAGGACACAGCATGAGATTAGAGGAGGCCGATTAAGGGGAATGTGAGGAAATTCTTTTCACAGAAAGGGTGGTAGATGCATGGAATGGCTTACCACAAGAAGTGGTGGCTATGAATACAGTGCAGGGCTTCAAACAGGCATGGGATAGGCATAAGGGAGCAATACAAATGACTATGAATAGATAGGTCACTGACAGAGCAAAGGCCGATGGCACATTTATAAGGTAGAAAAAGAAATGGGCAGACTGGATGGGCCTTGGGGTCCTTATCTGCCGTCAACTTCTATGTTTCTATGTTTCTATGTTTGGACTGGTTGGCAACATACTGACCTTAAAACAAGACATTCAGCAATATGCCTTGCTCATCAGAAATAAGCAACAGCTAGGGCTGGGAGACATCACAAATTCCAATTTTGTGGAATGTTTAAGAAATTTTGCAAATTTCAAGAAATTTCAAGCATTTTCAGAAGTTGTTTATGTTGGCTATACCTTGGTCAGTCTTATAGTTAGAGATATGATGTTCAGCATGCATACCTCTTATAAGAGGCCCTAAAATGATATCACATATCATGACAGTTGGATGAGGGGTTGGGAAGTTATAGAGGCTCAAAGTCTGGCAATTTATTATTCATGTGAACATTTCTGAAAATATTTCTAAGCTTACAACATACCCACCTTTGGAGCTAGATGACTGAAAACTGGTAATGTTTGCATATTTTCTTGGAAGTCTAAGAAACTGCTAAATAGAGATGTAGTTGGTTATGTAAATTGTAAGTTACAGAAGTTCGTATTTTCACTATATAATTATTTGTTAAATTATGTGAAAGTGTCCACAATATTTGTATGTTTATAGCTCCATTGCTATTGCAGGTATACACTCATGACGTGGCATGCACACCAAAGTAAATATGTCCTGGAATCTAACTAAGCTGGATAAATGTGATTTAGTAAGTTAACATTTATTGTGGATACTTTAGAAATTACTAATAAGTAAAATTTGCTCAAAAATTCATGGATGCATAATAAGTAATGCCGCTAGAATTCCACTTGTAGAATTTAACTTTCACAAAGTACTTAATACCACTGAGTCACCTTACCCGCACTGGTATCATGACCCTGCAGTACCCCTCCTACACTCCTGCAAAAGTGATACCCAGCATCATGCTCCAACACGACTAAAAGATAACCAGATACTTCTGTTACAATGACCTAAAGTCACAACTAGTTGTAAGGCTTAGTGTCACTTGATGCCACTGTTTTAAATATTAAAAACATACATTGTTATCAACAATGCTGCACGTGCATTTGCTTCCACACGTCATTAAGTCAGTGAGCTCTAGTGGTTAGCTGACATATTGCAGGAAGACAGGCTGGTGCACAGCAGTGTCGATGGCTAGAAAAAAGAACAAAATTATGGCACTCACAACCATAACCTGCCACAGGAGTCAGAATGCAAGTGTTACACATTTTATTGTGTAGCCATAAAAACACACTGAAAAGACACGTGACACATTTCACACACCCTGTGTGCTTTATCAAAGGTGAGGCAGCACAATGATGATGTAATTTATAGTAGCCTTTTAAGAAACTGATAGGCTTAACGCATCATTACAAACTGGTGCCCGAGCCAAAGTGACACACACAGTCCCACAGTAAAACATACAATAATTACACATAAAATCTAATGATAAAACAGAGTTAAAATAAGGCAATACAGCCATGCAACCTTTGGTACTAATAATTCATTATATCTGTTAATCAGCTGTTTGTAGACAGTGGAGCACCAACCCTCTCCTACAGAAAATTGTTGATAACCTTTACTCCGGATAGTGTTAATTCAGCTGACTCCCTATTATTAGCTTTAAAAAGAACTTGTGAACATAGTGGTAAAAGCCTGCAAGTTACAGTATATTGGAATATCATAAGCTTGGAGGCTTATCTAAAGAAGACTACATGTCCTCTGAGGCTTGAGACTGCAAAAAGCACCAGTTCACTATCTTGAGAATGAAGAATTTTTACAGAAGTGGAGACAGATTCTTCACGATGCTTCAGTTAAATTAATAAATCTTGTTTTAGCAGAGAGAAAAGCCATCTCAGACCAACTCAAAGAAGAAATCAAGAAAAAGGAGAATAATCTTCTGTAGTATCCAAATGACTGACTTTGAGCGTTTCAAAGAGAAATTAAAAGATACTATAGCCAAGTTGGACAGGAAGCTCAAAAAGGTTAAACAGCGCAAGCTGAATAGAGATGAAACAGATTACGAAAATAACCAGGTTTTCACCTGCAAGAAATCTCAAGCTCCACATAAACACAGCCATAATTCCAGAGGAATACTGAGAACTTCATTACAAGTATCCTTTGGCTTCAGTACTGACACAAGCAAAATGGAGGCTGGCAGTTCAGATAACTCAACTTTTTTCGAGAAGGAGGGGGATGACAGGGATGGACCACCTCCACTGAGAAGAAGTGAATGAGGAAACCAGATATCACAGTTTTAACAACTGACACTAGCACCATTATTCAGGAAGAGGTGGATGAGAAGGCTGGGCCAACACAGGAAGAGGAGAGTACAGAAGACCTCCACAGCTGCTGCAGCAACAATTCCAAGAAGAGCAGCAGCATCAATATTGGTGCCCCTAACCCCCCGAAAGGATGAAAGCAATCAACTTGTCCAATTATAGCCAAAGTGAAGCTGAAGTTAAGCTTTTAAGTAAACATTTGTTGGCGCTGACAGCCCCAACCAAGACATTTGAAATGATCATAGATTTATATAGACTTTGCCAAGTTCTCAATTTAAAAAAATTCTTCCACAATGAAAGAAAGATGGGCAATACATGGAACTGAGGTGAATTCTGAAGGAGTTGCTACAGGGGAACCATCATTTGGAGATTCCAAAGGGATTAAAATGGACACACACCCATTTCATGTGATGTCTACTTTTGGCAGTATAGCGAAGTGGTCTAAGGCTCTGAGCTGCAAATTTGGTGACATCCAGCAGACCAGACCTGGGTTTGAATCCCACAGCTTCCACTTGCATACTTTGTGACCCTGAGCAAGTCACTTAACCTCCTTGTGCTCCCAGGTTGCTCCTGTAAAAAAGCTTTCAGCTTAGTGTGCTATACCTGGTTAAACAACTAAATAAAAAAAAAATCGATTCTAAGTCCAGCTATGAGTTCATTTAAAGATCTTTGTGAGAGAGATATCAAAAATATGTTTAGTAATCCTCTGATATCTGAGTACAAAAATATGACTAGAGAAGATAGGCTGGTTTTAGAAAAACTGCAGCGTAATCTAAACATTACCATAAAGCCAGCTGACAAAGGCAGTAGAGAGATTGTCTTGAATACAGATGACTGCCCTGTTGAAATACATTGACAGCTAGCTGATAGATCTTATTACAAATGGTTGAAATGTAGCCGAATGAATGAGTTCAGACATGTAGTGGATGAAGCAGTTACCAGTGCCTATGTAAATCAATACACTGATCTGGAAACTAAAAATTGCTTGATCACCCCCTTCACCATGAAAGCAATGATTTATGCATTCTCTAAAGTGTATAACTCTCTGGAAGATTCTCCTGGTTACCTAATTATTAGTAGGATAGATACACTTTCAGAACCCCTTTCTAAATTTGCAGATTTTTATAGTAAGCCTTTTGTACCCCAGCTCAGATCATATGTCAAAAACACAACAGATCCATTGAAAAAGTAATGACACGGTAGTTGAGGAGGGAACTTTATTTGTAATGTTTGACATTGAATCTTTGTATTCCAACATCTCCCATGAAGGGGCATCGGATACGACTGCACATTTCTTAAATACCAGAGAAAATACAGTGATGCTGCCTACCAAATTCTTCCTTCAGTCATCTGAATATTTACTCAGGTTTAACCATTTATGATTTTGGAACAACACTTCCTACGGGTCAAAGGTACAAACATGGGGGCATATTTTCCCCCAGTGTGGCAAACCTATATGTTGGCCTGTGGGAAAAAGAGTTCATTTATGATTCTGAGAAAAATCCATTTCTGGAAAACTGTATCCTATGGAAACATTTTATAGATGATGTGGTGGCCGTGTAGTGCAGACCAGCTGCTGATCTTCACCAATTCATGGAATATATTAATTCAACAAATTCCTATTTAAACTTTACCTGTACTCGTCATAAAAATTGCATTAACTTCCTGGATTTAGAACTCTCAAGAGGAGAGAATGGGAATGCTGAAACCAATATTTACAGGAAACCTACTGGTAGGAATACACTTCTGCTCTCTTCCAGATGCCATCTATGCCACACAGTAACCAACATACCAACCGGATAGTTATTTCATCTTTAAAAGAAGCCAGACGGGGAAGGAAGGAAACATATTCAATTCAGTGCTTTAGAGTAACTGGTAATTGCTATTTTTCTTTTAAACTTAGATTGTGGGCTTGTAGTGACACTATACTTTCTTTGTTGTCTTTACTTATAATTGTTTTTGGGCTGTTGAAAATTTAAAACATAGTGGTGGTGTAATTCTGTGCTGTCTTTAATTGCTGCAAATTTTATCTTGGCTCTCTGACTGCCCTGTAGTTGGGTGAAGAGTGTTAATTGTCTGGCCTCTGACCTCAGCTACGTGATAACTGGAGGTGGGGCTTAGTCAGAGTTAAAGTAGCAAGCAGAGGTTTATTTTCTCAGAAGAAGCCAGAAGGGGAAGGAATGAAACATATTCAATTCAGTGCTTTAGAGTAACTGCTAATTGCTATTTTTCTTTTAAACTTAGATTGTGGGCTTGTAGTGACACTATACTTTCTTTGTTGTCTTTACTTATAATTGTTTTTGGGCTGTTGAAAATTTAAAACATAGTGGTGGTGTAATTCTGTGCTGTCTTTAATTGCTGCAAATTTTCTCCCTTCCCCAACCCTTAATTATACGCCCTGATAAATCTGATTGACAGGAGCTAAACACAGGTTATAGTAAGGGGTGTGAAGTAGGAGGGGCATAAGGGGGAGGAAGCCCACCCTCAGCATGACAAGTGTTTTGACTCATTTATTTATTTATTGGTTTCTTTTTCCTTTGAAAAAAAAATTATCTGAGGATCAGTGACAGGATTTTTAGTACAGTAAACTAATAAAAAGAGAACTAGGAGAGCTTCAGTAGCAGACAAGTAGTGGAATTGCAGTATAATGTGGGGAGTGGTGCAATGCAGTGGCTGTGGGGCAGCCATATTCAGGCAGACCTTCTGGACACTGAGGTGCTGCCCTATCTGCATGCATCTCTCTGGACTGCGGATGAGGTAGCCAGACTCAGAGCGGAAGTAAACTGGGTCAGGGGTACCATCACCCCTATCCAGGGACCACCCAGTCCAATGCAGCTGCCTCAAAGGATGCCGAGAACGAGGAGCACTTGGATGACAGTGGGCTCAGGGAGGGTTAGAGCAGTCAGGCAGAGGCACATCCCAGATCCTATTCCACTCAAGAACTCATATGCCACACTGGCAAACGAGGACAACCAAATAGAGGTTCCCAGAGAAGTGGAAGGAAAGGATGTGGAGGTTAGCCAAGGAGGTGACCTCAGCGGGGAAAGCAGTGGACCCCAGAGGAGGAGGAAGTGAATCCTGGTGGGGGACTCCATCGTAAGAGGGATCCAGCTAGGAACACAGGAGGGGGAGGACAGGGAGGTGAGGTGCCTACCAGGTGCCACGGCATGGAGGGATGGAAGGAAGATCCTGGGGATCACTGGGAAGGCAAGACGAGAGGGTGAGCTGGATGTCATTATCCACCTGGGTACTAATGACCTGGCAAATGGGGAGCCAAAGGAAGTTCAGGAAGAGTTTAGGAAACTGGGAGGGTCTCAAGCAAGTAGCTACTTCTGTCACTTTCTAGAAGTACTACCTGTGAGAGGCAAGGAGAGCATAGGAGTGCATGCACCAGGAACTTTAACTCATGGTTGAAGAACTGGTGCTGTGAGGAAGGGTTTGGATTCATTGGTGACTGGGACCCACCTGGAGGGATGGAGGTTTGTTCAAGCCTGACGGCCTGCATCCATCCTGAGGGAATCAAGCACTCAATGATAAGTTTAAATGCTACATTGACAGCATTTAAATCCAGCAAAGGGGTGGCAGGCCAGCAACGAGGGTACCTACTTGCTCACCCCCACAGCTAGCAGTGGAACCAGTGAACCAGAGGAGTGGCTATCTCTGCAAAGCAGTGTGCAAAGATGGAGATTAGTGCCCAAGAGGTGGATAACAGAAAGGGGCAAAATTCAGCAGAAGGGCAGACAGCAAGGAGAACCAGGGATAAATGACAACCAAGGAAGGGGCTGGAGTAGAACAGTGAAGCAGTCTAGGAGGTCAAATCATGGAAAGCTGTGTGCAAATGCCAGGAGCCTTAGCAACAAGATAGAAGATCTGGAGGCTGTCATGGTACAGTCAGACCTGGACATTGTGGCCATCACTCGAAACCTGGTGTAATGATAACCATGACTGGGAGATGGCCATACCTGGCTACAACATATTCAGAAGAGACAGAGCAGGCAGGAAGGTAGGAGGAGGGCACTGCATGTGAAAATGACATAAGGGCCACAGAGATCCAGGAGGAACAAAATGGGGAGAGATACTGTGGGTTAAGCTGGAAAGGAAATGGGCCAGCCATCCGCACAGGTATGGTCTATAGACCACCAGCCCAGGAGGAAGAAACAGATAGGGAGCTGATGCTAGCCATCCAAAGGATGGCAGACAAGGGTGAGGTAGTACTGGTTGGAGACTTCAATATTCCAGACGTGGACTGGAGCATCCCAGCAGCAGCATCAACTAGAAACAGATTTATCCTGGACTCCCTTCAGGGTGCCTTTCTCAAGCAACTGGTCATGGAACCAACTCGCAGAAGGCAATACTGGACCTTGTGCTCACAAACAGGGACAGTGTGATGGGGGTAACAGTGGGGGAGCACCTGGGGAACAGTGACCACCAGTCATTGTGGTTTGAAATCACAGAAAGAGCAGAACCAAACCACACAAAAACACGTATCCTGGATTTTTTGGGGGCAGACTTTGGGAAAATGGGAGATACTTGAAAGAGGCATTAAGGGAATGGGACAGGAATCAGGAGTTGAGGAACAGGGGCAGTATTTAAAATGGGATTACAAGAACGACAGAATTATGCATTAAGCAGGTTAGCAAGAGGAAAAGGAAGAGGAGACCATTATGGTTTTCCAAAGAGGTAGCAAAGAAAGTGAAAGCCAAAAAGATTGCATTCAGGCAATACAAAAAGACACAGGCAGAAGGGAATAGGGAGAAGTACCAGGAGAAGCAAAGGGAGGCAGGGAGGTCAGTAAGGGAAGCCAAAGCTCAGACAGAAGAACACATTGCAAAATCAGTGGGTAGAGGGGACAAAACCTTTTACAGGTACATAAGTGAAAAAAGAAAGACAAAGGGAGGGATAGTGAGACTGAAGGGGGAGGATGGGAGCCGCATGGAGGATGACAACAGTAAAGCTGACATATTGAACAGGTATTTCTGCTCAGTCTTTACTGAGGAAGAGGAGGGTAATGGGTCTGAAGGGAGTACAAGGGGTAAGAATGGTGCAGAATGGACACAAGTCCCTTTACATGAGAAAGGGTCCTGAAGGAACTGGAAGTAATAAGAGTTGTAAGCACATGGGGCCAGATGGGGTGCACCCAGGGTCCTTAAAGAACTAAGAGAGGTGGTGGCTGAACCTCTGGCTATCCTGTTTAGCCGATCACTGGAAACAGGGGAGGTACCCAAAGACTGGAGGACAGCAGATGTAGTCCCCTTATACAAAAGTGAGAACAAAGAGGAAACAGGGAACTACAGACCAGCCAGCCTCACCTCGGTAGTGAGGAAGATCATGGAAGCACTACTGAAGGAGAGATTGGTGGAACATCTGGTTGTCAATGGACTACAGGACCCAAGGCAGCATGGTTTCACCAGGGGGAGGTCATGTCAGACCAACCTCTTGAATTTTTGACTGGGTGACTAGGGAGGTGGATCAGGGGAGGGCAGTGGACATGGCCTATCTGGACTTCAGCAAGGCCTTGACACTGTGCCTCATAGAAGATTATTACACAAACTGGGGAATATGGGTGTGGGCAGGACAGTAGTGTGGTGGGTAGGTAACTGGCTGGGTGGCAGGACACAGAGGGTGGTGGTAAATGGCTGTCACTCCACAGAGGAAGAGTGACCAGTGGGTACCACTAGGATCAGTGCTGGGACCGGTCCCATTCAACATCTTCATCAGTGACATTGCACAGGATCTAGAAGGCAGAATTTCACTGTTCGCTGATGACACAAAGCTCTGTAACAGAGTAGACACACCAGAGGGTGTAGACAGAATGAGAAGTGACCTGCAGAAACTTGAAGAATGGTCAGGGTTTGGCAGTTGAAATTCAATGCAAAGAAGTGCAAGATAATGCATATGGGCACAAAACCCTGGCACAATATATCAGTTGGGGGTGAGGATATAGCATGCACCAAGCAGGAAAGGGATCTTGGGGTTGTCATCTCTGATGACCTCAAGGTAGGAAACAGTGTGACAAGGCAGCAGGTAAAGCAAATAGGATGCTGAGATGTATAGGCAGGGGCACCACCAGCAGGAAAAGGGAGGTAATAATTCCACTATACAAGACACTATTGAGGCCCCACCTGGAGTACAGTGTACAGTTCTGGAGACCATACCTACGTAAGGACATAGACAGGGTAGAGAAGGTTCAGAGGAGGGCAACAAAGATGGTGCATGGATTGCATCACAAGTCCTATGAAGACAGGTTGAAGGAACTGAACATGTACTCCTGGAGGAGACAAGGAGAGAGGGATATGATAGAGACATACAAGTATCTTTCAGGGAGGAACAGGTGCAGGAAAACACTATTTTTAAGCGAAAAGATGTTCCAGGACTAGAGGCATGGGATGAAGTTGGAGGAGGACGATTCAGAGGAAACATGAGAAAGAATTTCTTCACAGAACGGGTGGTGGACAAGTGGAACACCCTGCCAGAGGAAGTGGTGGGGCTGAAACAATCACGGGATTTAAGAATGCATGGGATAGACATAAAGGAATTCTAGAGGTCAGGGGTAAGGGGAAACAGACTTCTAGGAAAACAAACTGAACTTACAAGCTCAAATGGTCAGACTGGGTTGGCCATAGGCCCTTATCTGCCGACACTGTCTATGTATCTATGTATCTATGTATCTATGTATAAAAGGACTGTAGTACAGATACAGGATTTGATGTGGGCATGGAGGATTTAAGAAAAAGATTTCTTGAAACGGGTTATTCAAAACAAATTCATAGCAGGAGCCGACCAATATGCCAGAAATCAGGATACACAGGAACTTTTATTTAGAGAGCAGAGACATGGTCAGGCTTCTGAAAGAGTGAACTTTGTCACTACTTTTTCATCTTATTCAGCTCAAACTGATGGTGTCATTAAAAAGCACTGGAGGGTTTTGTGAGGAGACAAGGCATTAGAGTTGGTTGTTAATGAACCTCCTAGGATGGCACATAGGAGAGTCAGTACCTTTAGAGACAAATTAGTCCTTAGAAAGCAACAACCAACTCACAGCCATAGGTCCTGGCTAACTGAACAAAATAAAGGTTGTTACTCATGCAGCAAGTACACTTACTGCTATGCTGTCAAACAAACTAAACATTTTATAAATCCTAACTCACAACAGAGTTGTGAAATCAACAGCTTAATCACATGTCAGACTAGTGGTGTAATTTTCACATATCAGACTAGTGGTGTAATTTATCTGGCAGAGTACTAATGCGGAGCCTATTATTAAGCAATAAGAGTTTGAAAAATTCTGAATCCATGTGGAAGAACATTGTATAGCAATAAGGCAAGGTAATCTCACCTTTGCAACAGCTCTACATATTACTTCAGGTAGAGCCCCTGAAGAACATGGTTTTCAGTTTATTGGTATAGAGAGAATTTTGCCTCATGCTAGGGGATCAGGGAATTTTGACAGAAAACTAATCCTCAGGGAGACATACTGGATCTATACCTTGGAATTATACAAATTGCCAGATCTCAATGATTGATCTGACCTGGCACCTTTTCTCAAAGTCAGATAAATTATTGATAGCATGACTATGTAAATTGTGTTTTTGTAGATATGTTTTTCCTCTTTTTTTCTCTAATTATATCCAGTACAGGTTTTCAAATCCAAGGTTTAAGTTTTTTCACACATGTGAAGGCTTTAGTGCAAGTGGACTGCAACATTAAAATCTGAATAAATTTAGCAACAGCATTTATTTAGTGCCAGTGTGACCAACATGTAATAATAGCATTTGAATTTGAACTTATCCTAGTAAATACTGCATCAGCAGATATGATGAATTATTAGTACCAAAGGTTGCATAGCTGTATTACCTTATTTTAAACCTATTTTAGTAATAGATTTTATATGTAATTATTGTATGCTTTACTGTGGGATTGTGTGTCACTTTGGCCCAGGCTCCAGTTTGTAATGGTGTATTCAGTCAATCTGTCTCTTTAAAAGGCTACTATAAATGACATCCTTACTATGCTGCCTTGCCTTTGATAAAGCATACAGGGGTCTGTGAAATGCATCAGATATCTTTTCTGTGTCTTTCATTACTACACAAGAAAGTTTGTGACACTTGTATTATAACTCCTGCGGCCATTTAAGATGATGAGTGCCATGCTGTTTTTCTTTTTTTCCAGTGTGTTTTCTCACCCTTGGCACCAGGTTCCTAATATGCCTCCTTTTTTTCTTTTTTTAGCATGTTCGTGACTATTCTTCATGGTTCATCACTCAAGATAGTGATCTGACACTTGGTACCACAATACTTTTACTATGGAGCCTCCTATGAATGCTAGCTTATAGCCACTTTAACCAGCCTTTACCATCCTCTACAATGGTAACTCAAGTGCATGACTGGGCAAAATGTATGGACATTGCTTTGACAAAAGTATCACAACATTCCACAATTTCACAAAAGTTCAAGAAATTCAACTTTAATTACTGATGTTGTTTTAGAATCTTTGGCTTCTTAAACCTTGGCCAGCCTTTGAACAGTTGATTAAAGAGCTGACACACAGACAGCCTCTTTTTTTTCATATTGGTTTTTCTCCTGGCTAGCAACTCATATTTCAGAGATATAATCTGTTCTCAAGGATATACCCAGCTCTTCACTGGGATGTATCCTGCTCAGGCTGAACCCAGCTGTCATTCAGTTGGCTACTGTGTTTTTTCTCCCACATTTGTTCCCACCCACCTCCCCTGGTGGGGGCGATGACTCTGTTAGCCTTGCACAGCCACAGCTTCTGCTGTTGTAGAAGCAAAATCCCTGGTTCAGCCACAGGGTCACTGTGCTGGTGAAACCTGTTACCAACCTTCCCCAACTAAGATGCGCTGCCCAGCGGCTGCTGTCTCGGCCATGGTTTGCCTCTCAATTTGACTTCCTGGGCTCACTTCCGAACCCAGGTCATCAGCATGGCAATCAATCAATCAAATGTTATTATATAGCTAAAAAGCTATTACAAAGCATACATATCTTACAAAATACAACATTTTTCATAAAAACATACTACTTTCCATAAATAGCACAAACAATTCATAAGATCATGGTTCAAGTTCCAGAATATTCTTTCATAATAGCAGTTAATACATATGTTTCCACCAATCAAGTACAGTCTAACAGATACAATAAATTGCACATATATCCCATCTTAAAACTACTATTTTCCTTTTTATATTACTAATAGTTTGAAAATATTTAGCAATCCATATCACAGTGTAAGTATCATCAGTATTAAGTAAAATATTAGTTAATGTTCCTTTGTCTGCACATGCTCTAGGTCTTCATTACCTCCATAGTTACAATGACACGTTCCCAAGTATACTCCTACTTTTTTATATCTATATAATAACATATTACTAGGGAATTGTTCAAATTTATAATTTGAAAATAATGATCTAAGATTAGGATTTGTAAGGATCTCAAAATAAGGTTTTACCCAAAATAGAAGCTGTTTTGTGCAAACCACTTAGAATATTGTGATTCCACTAATTGCTGAAGATCCTGTGTATTCCAATAATTATTTATTTTTCAGTCACATATTTTTTGTATTTAACACTCAATGTAATCAAATGATCAACAGCCTTTTTTAAATTTCTGAGTTTATGTTTTTCCCAGTAAGACTCAAGAGCAGTATACCAATACCCATATCTGTAACCCAGATTAAACCATTCTTCCTTTTCACCCAAACATTGTTTTGCAAGTACATTTTCCTTTATTTTAGTTAATCTTATCCAGTAATTAACTTTTCATATTTCCATGGCTGCTTTTACATCAGTGAGCCCTAACTCAGATCTTATATAAGCAGCTTGGCACAAATGCCCAACTTTCAAAATACAGCAGAGTAATTTAAATAGTGGTGACATTAACACATTCAAGTTATTATTTCGCATATTTCTGCCCCATACAACAACTTTGCCTCACATTTGGCTTTAATAACATTTGTAAGTGGTTTAACTGTCATTCCTCCAAATTTTGCATTAAACCTTATCAGGCCAGCCAGAGTTTTCTTTAACTTATCTACCAGTAGATCTGTATGTGCAGTCCGCCAACAGTTACTGTGAAACAAGATAATTAAATGCAGATATTTATCTATTACCTCTATTTTATCGTGGCCCACTGGCCATGTCCCTTTGGTTTTTGTTTTATTATTCTCAAAAATTACTATTTTAGTTGTATTTAAATTAATTTTTAGTTTTAACTGAGTGGACCTTTGCTGCATATAATTCAGCTTGGTTTGTAAACCTTTTTTGAGAGTGAAATCAGAACAATGTCATCAGCATATGCCATAATTGGACACAGAGGTCCAGATATTCTAAGGAGTTGCGTATGGCACAACAGAGTTGCACCTGCACAACCCCACAATGTGCCCCAGTGGAATATTCAAAAGGCTGCCAGGCACAGTGCAAATCCTGATGTGCTGGGGTGCAATGGTAATGTATGCAGTGCACATGCAGGCGGCATGCCTATGCATATTCTGCACATCCCGATATTCAGCCCGGGATGTGCAGCACATATGCTGGCACAACCCTGATGTGCACCGCATAGGGGGGTGCAATGTTGAACCCATGAAAAGGAGGAACAAATCCTGGCCACCCACAGGTGGGCTGCTGCATTGTAGGGTGCAATGCAGCACCCACCAGCCGTGGGTGGCCACTTGCCCAGCAGGGACACTGTCCAGTAGCACATACACCCTACCCATTGCCCAAAAGAAATATAACCTGGTGGTCTAGAGGTCTCCCTCTCTGTCATGCCTGATCACTGGCATCAGTGAATTACAGTCCCACCAGGTGTTCTGGTGGCCCCCCCCCATCATGCACGATTATGGGCATCAGTGAATTAATATCCCACCTGGTGGTCTAGTGGTCTCCTCCCCATCATGCCCAATCACGGGCATCAGAAAAGGTATCCCAGTACCTGGTGGTTCAGTGGTCCCCCCTCCCTTCCCACCCTCAGAGGACCCCCAGCCACCCAGCTCCCCCCAGTTATCGGTGGGTGGCAGCACCCCACCTGCATAGCACCTGGCCACCCACCAAATGACAGCATACAGTATGTGCTGTACGCCTATTGGTCTACAGTGTGGACCAATGAACCTGCAGACCATACTGTACTACACAGGCACAAATATGTGAATGAACATTCATTCACATATTCCTGCCTGTGTAGTATAGTATGGTCTGCAGGCCCATTGATCCACACTGTGGACCAATAGGTGTACAGCACCTACTGTATGCTTCATTCAACGGGCAGTCAGGTGGTATGCAGGTGGAGTACTTCTGCCTGTCGATGACTGGGGGAGCTGGGTGGCCATGGGTCCTCTAAGGGTGGGAGGAGAGGGGACCACTGGACCACCAAGTACTGGAATACCTTTACTGATGCCTATGATTGGGCATGATGGAGGGGGACCACTAGACCACCAGGTTATTATTGCTTGTACATGAGCACACAATCAGGCATACAGCTATGCAGAGCACCAGGCACAATTTGCCAGGTTGCCCTGTGCAATGCGTGCAAATGGGGCCATAATGACATGCTAATGTCCCCATTAGCACCATGCATATATTATGGCCTCATTTGCATGCCCTCTTCTGAATATCGTAGGTGCTGCACCCAGCACAACTGCATTTGTGCTGGCACATCCCTGTGCTCCCTATCTGTGGCTTGCACTGCGCATTGTCACTGCACCATGCACAGTCCATGCCATATTTAATGGGTCTGTGCCATGGCACATCACCATTGAATATCACCTGGTCCTGGCCCTGGCAAATCCCAGATGCACTGAGCCCATGCTTGTGCCATTACCAGGTGCAGTCTGAACATCCGACACAGAGTTGTCTTAATTTTTGAAGAATCTGCATTGATTAATTCAATGTCTGTGAGCATTTTTTTAATATACAGGGAAAACAACAGGGGGGCTAAAACACACCCGTCTCACACCTCGGTTGATATCAAAGGGTACTGACAGTTGTCTCTTGCATCCAAGCTTAATTTTAGCCCACATTCCTTAATATAACTCTGCTATAACTGCAACAAGGGAATGATTAATATCTCAGTCTACAAGGAGAGTCCAAAAATATTCTGCGAAATACAGTCAAATGCCAAGGAATAATATATGAAAACGGCATATAACTTCTGTCTTCTAATTTTAACATATTTTTCAATAATATGCCAAAGAACAAATATATTATCACACATAGAAAAATTTGATTTAAATCCTGCTTGATATTTAGATAGACCACCAGTATTTGCTATTTCAATTTTTAACCTCTCCAGCAGAATTCTACTAACTATTTTTAAGTTTACATCCAATAAACTGACAGGCCTATACATGGCTGGGTTATATAAATCTCCTTTTTTATGTAATTCATCAGCATGGCAGCATGACGCTCTGCTGCTGGGCCCTGGGGTGGCCTCAAAGCCCAATATGTAACATAAATATATTTACCTGGCAGGGGAGATATCATGATCAAATGAGCCTAATAACATTTGTGATATTCCTTTCTCTAGTTTTAAAGTTATAGGCCCTTAACATTCTGTAGTTTGCATAATTGTGAAATGTAATTTAAAAATGTCCAAATGTTTGGAGCCATATAACTCAGTTATCTTTAAAGACAGAGATTTGAAATGTGGCATATGTCTCTATGGACCTTAGTAACGTCATTGTACCAAATTAAGTACAATTTAGACAAATTATTTTTAAATTAGATGGAAATAAACTGAAATTACAATTTTTTGCAAACGTTTGCCAAATTTTTATGGAACTTTTGTAAATTTCATAGAAGAAAAGCCATAATTTTGCCAGAATTCTGTCAGCTGAAGATATACTTTAACCAACCATAACAACAGGTGTTGGAGAGAGTGCAGCAGCAAAGAGTGGCATTATCATCCCCAGTTCCACTTAGAAAAAAAAATTCCAAGATACCATATGGGGATAAAATACAAACTCTGGTCAGGGCCACTATGGCTGCTAATGCATTAACTTGATAAGGGTGTTTCATGGGCTTAAACATAAAGATTAAGTTCCAGAGTCTGAAGCATGTGCAAATTTCAATTTTGGTAAAGTTAGATCATTTATCTGGTTAATCCTGTGTTTCCCATGTGTTTAAAATGTGAGTGGCAAATGTGCCTTGTACTATATATAGAAGGAGAGGGAGCACCGCACCAAGGCCTTCAAGAAATGGTAAAAGGATTGGTGCGGGGGGAGAGGTAGGTCTAAATTGGGGCCTGTGAGCCAACCTGGAAGGATAAGAGCCTATGCCGAGATGATGGCCTGCTTCTATCCAGGAGGACACCATAGTCCTCAGTGGACGGTTTAAATGTTACTTCAATGGACATTTAAAGTAGCCAAGGAGGGTAATGGAAGAAATAGAGGAGGCAGAAAGTGGCCCACCACAGTGCTGAGACAGAGAGTAGGGAGATCCCAAGGGGAGAGAGTCCCACCAGGATGCAAGTTATTCAAGGAAATTGGGGGTTAGCAAAGGAGGAAGGGGGAAGGTGCAGTCAAAGGAGAAAGGTGAGGAAGCAGGAACAATTAAAATAAACTCTGGTCAGAGCCAATATGGCTGTGGAGAGCGTTTGGGATGCTTTTAGCTATTATTTCTAATGAATTTTCACAATGCAGATTTGTGGAGAGGTGGTTTTAATGTGGTCTTCCTTTTACACATTTTTACAATGTGTTTTCCTAGAATATGCCCGCTGATTACTAGATATTTAGTCTGGATAGTTCACAAAAGAAATGATATCTTATTATCAGTGTGGCTCTACATCTACACAATATTATGCTGCATTGTGCAAAATCAGAACGCACTAAAAACAATATTTTATATCTGAGGAGATATATTAAGTGCCGGATCGATGCATGAGCAGAAAGATGCATTGCACAAAGAGGGTGCACTGGTCGGCACTGATACAACATTCAAAGAGAATGCACCACAGGTACAGGGTGTGCATTCAGTGAAGCCCACCAGGATGAAGTGCAGCACTGCAGAATTCTGCAGTAGAGTTACTGCAGCAAACAATGCAGTTTCAAAGGGAGTTAATCCCTTTTGTCATGCAGTAAACCTGTGACATTGCACTTCATCCTGGGAGCTTCATCATTTCTGTTGAAAATGTGACCCTGGACAGAAGTCACAGTGCTGGCGGCCACCAAGTCAGGTGCATCTGGGGTGATCCAGACTGAATGCCTTCCAGGGGGAATGCGTGAGACATACAGGCATGTACCGCAACCCCATTAGCAATATTCAGCCCAGGAATGCAAATGAACTAATTGAGCATGCAGGGTGCAAAAGGGCCTTATGCATGCTCATTACCAGCCCATTTGCATGTTGGCATGGGGATGAACGCACCAGAGCAGCTCTTGCCCCAAGCCCTGACCCCAATCGCTCCCACGTGGAAAGTCTCTGGTGATATAGTGGCACCCCCTCACCCTTTCCACCAACCCCGATCCTACCGGAGACCAGGCTCAATTGGTTCCATATTGTAGGGACCCCAATGCCATCCCTAATTGCACCTGTATGCACCCACAGTCCATCTTCACAGTATAGTGGCCCTGCTCCCCCTCAATGGTGCACAGACAGCCCCTTCCCTGCCCCCCGCCATCCCATTGTGATGACTGGGTCTGTAATGTGATCATACCACTCTATCGGTAGGTGGCAGAGCAGTCGCAGTACAATGCTGGAATGTGCTATGCATAGGGATGAGCTGTGTGTGGGTGATAACACCCAGTGGCCATACTCCTTAGGCACTCGCATGCAGATCCATCATCCCGGTGCCATTCCACTGCTCAGTGTGGGTGACAGCCGATGCTGTAACCACTCACACAGGCCCCAAAACAGGCATGTTACAGCCAATCTCCCATTCATTTCTACAACTGCGGAACTGTGGATGAACTATTTATAGCCTGAAGTGTACACTGCAAATGGCATTACAGGATACCGCACCCCATGGCACCCGGGATACTTCAGAAGTCTGGAGGGTGGCATATTACACAGGGGAACAGGGGAGAGTGTGGACTTGCAGTGGTATGTGACAGCAGGAAGATACAGCATTGACAAGGCATGCATTGGAGGTATGTAAAATTCCTCTTCAGTTTGCCAGGGACATACACACAGCTGCATACACTGGTGGTTCAGCAGCTGGCATGGTGCCCCAATGCACGGTACAGACAGTTGGGTCATTCCAGAGTGCAGGTCCCCAGCCTAAGTTCAGTGCAGTCAATGACTGGTTGGCAGAGTATGGAGGGCAGTGCCAATCTCTGCAACAGGTTCAGGATGAGGGAGTGAGGGTGTCTGTGTGCAGGGGCAGTGGATGGGAGTCCTGTAGACTATGGCTATGGACCATAGTTTCCTCTGTTGCAATCAGGTCTGGGGTTTGGGAGGCCCTACACTATGAAGCTCTTCAGGGATGGAGTTGGCTAGATTGGGGTAAAAAGGGGGTACCTCTAGTCTACCAGGGCTGCCAGGCTGTTGTGTACATGGGTGCACACCTGCAGCCTGCCTGTGGGTGGCTGGCCGGGTTAGACCAGCTATTCATGGCCTAACTGTGGGCCATGGTGCTCTGAACTGTGAGGGGCACATTCCCACTGAATATGCTGCAGCACGGCATATGCATGGGATTGCCCCCTCAACTTGAATGCCATACCATTTGTGTGTGGCCTGGCCCATTCCCTTGCATCCTGCACACGTTTAAATATGGAGCTGTTGCACATTGTTGGAATTGTGCAGCACATCTCCTTTTTCCACAGGGATGCACTGCATATCTCCTTTGAATATGGGGACCCTGGACTAGGTAGCCTGAATACATTATAAAATTAGTAAAATCATTACCGCACTAAAAACAAGATATTGCATCTAATCTGGGACAGCCTGAGTAAATACAATGCAAAAATGTATAAATGAACATCCCTGTGACAATGAGATGCAGCCCTATCCAGGATACAAAATATAGGATGAGAAATATTCAGTGCTCCCAGATCCAAATAACCATTGCTCTGTAAGAAGCCCTAATTTTCCTTGTGTTTTCCCCACAAATGCAGAATCAAATTCCTGTATAAATTCAAATAAATTTTCCCATAAGCCACTGGTTCTTTATTTATGACTTTGTTCTTTATTTATTGTATCAGCTGCCTTGTATTGGGAAAAGATCTCTGATTTGCTGTTCAGTATTAAATATTATATGTCACGATGGTCTTGGGATGATTTGGATTTATATGCTATGCATAAGGCATAATGGAGGACTGTATGAAACAACAAATATCAAGCTCATTATTTCATGAACTACACACAAAATTAGTAGTCACAAGTCAGACAAACCTTCAAAAGATACCAGTAATGCCTATAAACAAATGTATTGCAAACAGAGACATTTCCACATATATAGACACACACACACAAATACTATTTTTGCATCTTATAGTTGTTAGTTTTCAGACAAATTCTCATAGACTTTTTTCTGTCCACCTGATGGAATCTTGAATGACTTAAGTAAATGTTATTTTATCAAGGTCCTGATCCAGCCACTCAGTAAATACACACTCAGTATATCATATTATAAAATGACAGAAAACAGTCTTCTGTTTGCAGTTGTTTGATCGGAATTTTATAAATGGTGTAAGTTATTTATGTCACATTTATGTTGGTCTAATAAAAGTTATCAAATCATATGCTTCTGTAGCACTCATAGTTTGTCAGCAGTTAATTCATTAGATGAGGTCTCCCTTGCCTAGAGTTTGTCTGCTTCTCTACCCTCCCCCAAAACACACACACACACACACACACACACACACACACACACACACACACACTTACTATAAGAGATCTCAGTAGCTCTTATCTGTTATGTTTGGGAAGCAGGCTGCAGCCCTTTTCTGTCAAAAAGAAATGTTTGTATTGGGTATGGGTAGTTTGCTGAAGACCTGGTATTTTATCAGCTAGGTCCTGAGAGGTTAGAAATAGTGTAAATCTTTACTACACTTGCTGGGAAAGGGTAACATTTATGAGGTATGAATCTTCTTGAAAGATATTCATCCCCAACTGACTTAGTAGCACAAAATGTTTAAATGCTAATCATTTAAATGTGCAAACTGTTGCATTTCGGAGGGGGTAAACAAATCTCCAGTTTAACAGGCAACCAATTTTTAACAAGCTGTTTCAGTTTTCTAATGGTCCTCAGAGAAGCAGCTTGGAGTTATGTCTCCAACACTCTAAACAGAAAGAAGGGATTATTTTATTTTAGTTGTCATAGTGGTTTGTAGATGTGGAAGAATACATTGAAATGTTCAAAAAAATGAATTCCGAAAAACTCCATTTTCAAGCTACAGATAGCAAAATGGCTGTAGGCCCCATCCACAGCCATAAAAAGGAGAAAGCGACAAGAAAAGAGCTAAAAAAATAAGGAAGGCTATGCGTGCTTATAGTAGAAGTCTGGGAAATGCGATCCCAGACCTAGAGGCCATCATGATAGAGGCAGACCTGGATATTGTGGCCATTACCGAATCACAGTGTACTGACAACTATGTTTGGGGCATGGTCATACCAGGCTATACAATGTTCAGTAGACACAGGGTAGAGAAGAAAGGAAGGGGGGGTGTAGTGCTTTATGTGAAGGAAAATATAAACACGACAAAGGTACAGGGAATTCAGGGTGACCGAGGTGATGTGGGTCACCCTTGAGTCTAGAAACAGAGCTGCTATTTGGACAGGAGAGTTCTACAGGCCTCGACACAGGGGAGGACTTAGATAAAGAAATGTTAGAAGTAATTGGCAAAATGACTGAAAAGGAGTAGGTGTTGCTGGTGGAGGACTTCAGTCTGCAAAATGTAGATTGGAGCCCTCCTCCTGCAGGTTAGCTAGAATCAGGGATATCCTGAACTCCCTGCAAGGGGCATTCCTCAGGCAAGTAGTCAGTGAACATGCTTGTGATAGGGAAATACTTGGCCTGGTTCTTACTAACAGAGACAGTATTGCAGATATCAGGTTTGAAAGCCATCTGGGGACCAGTGATCATTGTACAGTGTAGTTCAACATAAGAACAGCAGTAGAATCAAACCACACAAGGGTGCGGATCATGGCTTTCAGAAGGGTTGATGGTACAAAGATTGTTGAATGCCTCAGGAATAACCTGGCAGGGGGAGAGGACCTGAGGGGGTTTGGAGGAAAAATTAGTCAAAGTAAAAGAGGAAATAGTGAAGGCAACAAACCTCAGTGTCAAGCAAGTAAGCAAAAGCAAACAGAAGAGGAGACCACTATAGTTCTTGAAAGAGGTGGCAAAAAAATGAAGGCTAAAAGAGTAGCATTCAGAAGGTATAAAGAGACTCAGAGGGAGGAGGATAATGAAGAGTATCAAGGAAAACAGACAGAGGCAAGGGAAGTAGTAAGGAGCACAAAGGTGCAAAATGAGAAAAGAATCGCTCAGGCAGTGTCAAAAGGGGACAAAATATTTGTGGGGTATGTTAGCATGAAAAGGAAGACAAAGGGGAGGATTGTATGGGTGAAGGGTAGAGGAACTGCATGGAAGGGGACCAAGAAAAGGCAGACATCTTAAACAAATGCTTATGCTCAGTGTTCAGAGTAGAAGATGAAGGAGAAGAATCCCACAAATGCACCAGAGACTTTGAGGGGAGGGAAATGGACACTAGTCCCTTTTTTGAGGAGAGAGTCCAGAAAGAACTCACTAATTTGAAGGTGGACAAAGCTATTGGGCTTGATGGAGTGCATCCAAGGGTGCAGAGGGAGCTCAAGGAGGTACTAGCTGTGCCTCCGGCATAGTTATTTAACAGATCAGTGGAGACCATCATGGTCCCAGAAGACTGGAGAAAGTCAGATAAAAGTCCCACTTCACAAAAGAGGTGGCAAGGAAGAGGTGGATCAGCCTGACATCAGTGGTGCAGAAGTTAATGAAAACACTATTAAAGGGAAGAATTGTGGAATATCTGGAATCCAATGAATTACCAGGCCCAAGGCAGCATAGTTTCACAGGGGAAAGTTTTGCCAAACAAATCTGATAGATTTCTTTGACTGGGTAACCAAGCAGCTAGGTTTTAATGCAAAAAGAAAGTGCAAAGCATTGTACTTGGGCTACAAAAACCAAGGGGTGGAATACAAAATGGGGAGAGTGTTACTGACAATGACAAAGCAAGAAAGAGATTTGGGGAGATAATCAAATCGGATGACCTAAAGGTGGCCAAACAATGTGAAAAGGCAGTTGAGAGGGCTAGTGGGATGCTGGGGTGCATAGGTAGGGGTATCACCAGCATGAAATGGGAGGTGGTTTTACCAATATATAGGTCACTGGGTAACACCCCACCTGGAGTACTGTGTCCATTTCAGGAAACCACATCTCCAGAAAGAGACAGGCAGAGTGGCGGCAAGTCCAGAGGAGGGCTGTCAAAATGGTGTATGATCTGCATCAAAAGCCCTATGGGAAGAGACTAACAGAGCTCGATATTACACCCTGGAGGTGAAGTGGGAGAGTGGGGATATGAAAAAGACCTTTAAATACCTCACAGGGGTTAATAAGGTACAGGAGGGAGAAATGTTGCAGAGAAAAAGGTGCTCTAGAACAAGGGATCATGATATTAAGCTGGAAGGTGGTAGATTCAGGAGAGATGTATAGAAGTACTTCCTCACAGAAAGGGTTGTGGATTCTTGGAAAAGACTTCCATTGGAGGCAGTGGAAGTGAAACCAGTGGTGGGTTTCAAAAATACCTGGGAAAGACACAAGGAAATCCTAGGAGCAAGGAAGAGGATGGGAGGCAGTATTGCACAGTGGTTTAAGGATCTGAGCTGCAAATCTGGAGAACTGGGTTTAAATCCCACTGCTCCCACTTGCATACTGTGTGACCCTGAGCAAGTCACTTAACTTTCCTGTGCTGCCAGGTTGCACCTGTAAACAGACTTTCAGCTTAGTGTGTCTCACCTGGTTAAACAATTGGAAGAGACAGTGCTGTAGATCAAGTAGGGTCTGCAACAAAAGTGATCATAATTAAAAATGGGCACACTAGATGTGCCCAACGGTCATTATCTGTTGTCAGTTTCTATGTTTCTATGTATGACAGGTTATGTGATTAAAATGGATACGGTGTAAAATTATTAATTTGCACAACGTCCATACTGTAAACTGTGTGGCATACATAATTCATGTTGTACTATGTTACACATACACGATAATCAAATGGACATTAATATTTGCATTGAGCAAGGGAGGAAAAAAATCAAGGGGAACACTTGTGAAGCAATATACTACTCATACAGTGTTGACACCATGATAGGTACATACTGTATGAAGTCACTGTATTACGATGATACCCAGCTATATACCAACGTTGAGTTACCTATATTATGGGATGTTATTTATTTTTCTGTTTTTTTTTAAATAATTCATACATTGTCTACACACTAATGACACATAGCCAAGGATGCACCTTAAAATTTTCAACCTTGTTTTTTTTTTTTTTACCACTTTATTCATTTTTGGAAAATCACTTGCAGCGTGGCACATAATACAGAAATGTATAGACAGCAGACTCTTGAGAACTATTTGACCTACATTTTCAAATGACAAGAAGATGTTAATCCCAGAGTAGATTCAGGCCTTAATATTGACAGTATTCCAATAAAGTACTGAGGTAGGGTTCGGAGTGATGTGCAGTGCCCTCCATGGTGGAGGCCCCCTTCTGGAAATTTTTTGTCCATGAGTGTACTCATAGTACCTGAGATCATCATTCTGAGAACCAGAAAGCAAATTCCATTCAGTATTAAAGGCCAATTTAAAATGTCCTTTTTAAAAATATAAAAAAGGCATTCACTTTATGTTGCAGAGCCTGGGTCTGTAACAAAAATAAACACACAGAGTCACCTTGAAAAAATATCGAAATTCCCCTTTTATTATGTAAATTTACAAACAAATAAATGAATATTTGTACCCTCCTGCCTGAACAATTTCCATCTGACAGTCCGCTTCCTAGAGACACTACATCAGCCTAAGTGTGGACCCACTGATTGCTATGGGCAGCAGCGTCATTCTGGGGTAGCCAGGTGTTGCAGTTGGTGCCCCTATGATTTCTTTGCAACACCCTGTGATGCCCCTTGCAACCCCTGGAAACCTCTTAAACATTGTTTGCCTAGCGTTTATTTATATAAAATGTAATCAGTGGAGGAGCTTTGTAACCCTTATGATTCTGCTGAATTGATACTCTGCTATTGGTAAGATCCCACCTTCCTTTAGAGGAAAACTAACCTTCCTACAAATATAAAGTCATGAGAGTTCCACCTTGTAAATATTTGCAATTTACTAACTACTGTACATTCTAATAGGCTACAATATGCTATTGACTGCATCAAATTTAAAGTCAGGCAGCAGAAAATGTTAACATTTAAAAAGGCTGGGAAATCATTTAAAAATTTAAGTTGACAAAAAAGTTTCCAGACTTAATGAAAAGAAAATACATGTACAGGTGCCAGCTGTAATTTAAGGCATTTGTCTTATGCTGTGTAACTGTAGCATCAGCTGGTAAGGATTATCTTGTTTTGTTTTGTTACATCTGGGACCTCTGAGTCTGTAACTTTCTTTGGCAAAAATTGTATTAATAAATAAATATGCGTACTGCATGATACAACATCCCAGTTGTTCACATTTCATATTAGTATCAACGGCACTAGCAGCTGGGAAGTGGCATACCATTATTCCTGCTCAGTGAGGCTAACTGGCATCGGCATACAGCTCTCTTTATGAAATCCCCAAAACACACCATGTAATACACTGCTAGGATTTATCCCACCCCTACGCCCCATGTACTCTCCAAACAAGGAGACTGATCAAATTATTGACTGGGTCATGACCACCCTCAATAATGGATGACAGCCCCCTCCTGTATTTGGGGCACAGCATAGTGGCAATTCCAAATTCAGATGACCGTAGGATGCTGGAAATATGTGCATTACAGGCCATCCGCCTTCTACAGGTGCTGGCCAAGGTAAGTATTCAATTCTGTCAACTTTGTTTCTTTTCACAGATGAATTGACTACCCTTAAAGATGGATAGGGAATATCATGTGTCTTATGCTATTTGCTATTCTTTCCACAGGTGCTATCCTTACATACCTCTATTGACCAATAAAGTTGACAACTCTGTCCTACTCCACCTGCAGTGCTATGTTGACTGGGTCCTTGACCACATGACCAGAGACATGCCTTTTGGGGGGCCTTAAGGCATGGTAATTGGGCTGGCTGAGTTACGTATTCTATTCCGCCAGCTGTTTTTCTTTTCACTGGTTCATTGACTGTCCTTGAAAATAGGCAGGGGTTACATGTGCCTTATGTTATTTGCTTTTCTTTCCACAGGTCTTGATTGCAAGTACACCCACAGGACGTGTTATTTGCCTTTCCTTCCAGAGGTCTTAACCACAAGTACACCCACAGGACATGTTGTTTGCCTTTCTTTCCAGAGGTCTTAACCGCAAGTATATTCACAGGCTATGTTATTTGCCTGTCTTTACACAGATTTTAACCACAAGTACACTCACAGGACATACTCTACTCAGCTCAACTGACAGTACTGCCTTGATGATGTTTTATATTGTGATACCTCTGGCTTCTTGATGCCTCCTCTTTAGGTGCCTTATCTGTTGCTGCTGATGCCTTCATTACTCTACTGCTGCTTCATAATCCAAGAAACCTTAAATGTTTCCTTCTCAGATGCCTTATCTGCTGCTGCTGACTTATCATCTTCCTCTCTTTTGCTGCTGCCTAATCCAAGTTCTCAGATGCCTCCTCCTCCACCGCTGTTGCTGCCTCTCGGGTGCTTCATCAACTGCCTGAGTACCTGAATCATAAAAATGGTTAATAATAACCATTTCTATATTCTAGGAGACTGAAAATGCTGGGATGGTGTAGCAATGAGGTGCATTAAGGAGGCTTGACATTTAAGCTGTGCTTTTTATGTGCACTGTATAGTAAAATGGTTAGTAATAAAACCAGTTTTATATACTGGCATATTGAAAATACAGAGACAGTGCAGAAATGTTGAGAATCAAGGACACTTGACATGTATGCTGTGCTTTTTATGCGCACTGTATACCAACATGGTTAACAATAAAACCTGTTTTATATACTGGGAGACTGAAAGTGCCAAAACATGCAGAAATGTGGAGAATTAAGAAGACTTAACCATTTAGAATCACTTTTTATGTGAACTCTAAACCAAAGTGGTTAACAGTAACCAGTTCTGTATACTAGGAGATAAAGTGTGGGCACAGTATAGCAGTGGGGAGACTGTACTGTGCTTAACTTTAACAAATATAGCTAAATTCACATCTGAAGTTCAGGCGAAGTGCAGAGTAATGTGGCAGTGAAGTTTCACCAGTGAATTACCCCAAATTTGTGAAGTTATTCGCAAATGTGAATTTAATCAATTCACCAGAACTTTGCCGGTAAATTAAAACTTGAGAGCATCTCTAGATAAGCACTAGCAATTCAGATTAAGTATGTTGATACAGTTTAAAGCATATCAATAAATTTAAAAGAATATCAATATAATTTTTAAATAATATTGACACTAGTTTTGAAAATATATTGATAACATTTAATGGAATATTATGTGCTATTTCCTGATGTTTTAAACCCCTTTTTTAAATGTTTCTGATTTTTAGTGCATATTAAGGTCCATGTAATATTATTTAGCCAATTCTGAGATTTCTACCCCATTTGCAAAGTACTGTAATTGCACTGCAAAAAAAAAAATGTATTCAATGTTCAGTAATCTCATATCTTCCTTGCTTTTGAACCAGTGAAAGTTTTGGGACAAAATTATTAAAAAGAGGCCCCTACTGAATTTGATGGAGTACACGCCCTCGTTCTTCAAACTGAGACATTGTGAAATATATGAGCATGGGGGTGGGACCGTGATGGGGTCAGCCTTCCAGGAAGAGGAAGGTTTGGGCAGCTATATCCTCAAAACTATATACCAAAGCCTTTCCCTCTTGAAAAAGGAATTGTTTGTATTCTGTATGTCTGTATTTAGGGAAGCCATGTGCTTCAAAACCACCAAATCTGTTCAAGTGAGGAGGAGGATAGAGTAAACACATTGTCTAAAAAAAGACACATTTGCTGAACAGGGACTCTTCTCTAGAGAAATTAACAAGAGCTGTGGAATGTTCCACACTTATGCCAAGAGGACAACTACTACAATACAAAGAAAAGACCATCAGCAACCGAACACCAAACTGATTGTTTTGTACAACCTGGATCTAGAGCCCCTATGAAAAATTCTAAAAGATCTACAACCAATATTCAGTGAGGATGACACCTTGAAATGTATTTTACAGGAACCACCTTTCAAACCCCAGGAAATCCGACTGTATTCTTATTTAGGTAGTATGGTCTCACCATAGGACTGCCCAGGAGCCAAAATGGTTAATAGAATTTATGCAAATGATGGAATGCTAGGCTGAAGCTCGGGTTTCAAACCACTTTCCCTGGTAAACAGTTCTAAACCATCAGACTCTTTATTCCATTTGCTTCAGTAAAATGTCTCCGGAGAGAACTCCTTTATTGCTTGAAGAAATTTTGTTTTTCTCTGTTATTTACCTAGTTCATTTATTTATTTTGGTATTATTTTCTCTCTACTTGGTTTTCAGTTAGTAATTGTTTAGATTTAAGTTAAAAAAGGGTAAGTAGTTGTTTTTCTCCCCGGTTCACTGACCGAGGGGAATCAGACATCCCCCCCTTTTTAGGTTTTACTGTTTAATAGTTTAAATTTGTACCGACTCAGACATAGTCAGTTTGTTTTGATTTAAAATTCAACCAGAGTAACTCCTGGTTTATTGTTCGGGTAGCGTAACCAAAAAAAAATATATATATATATATATATATATATATATATATATATATATATTTTAGTAGTGTGGACTTTAGAGTTAATCACTTTTGTTGTTCTGGGCTATGTCACAGAAAACCAAAAAGAGAACAGAACCCACAGGTTTCCAGCACTGCAATGAGTGCAGGGAACTTTTAGCTAAAGATGATCCACACTTAATTTGTTTATTCTGTCTGGGGTTTGACCACCTACCGACAGCGTATGAGATCTGTAGTAATTTTACTCAGTCTACCGTTGAAAGACATTTAAAAAGACTGAAGGAAACAATGACTGAAAAGGCTGCTAACCCAGCCATTGAGCAAGTGGTTCCTCATCAACCTGAACTGGAGGAGCTTCCCTCTGAAACGGGTGATGCCTCTTCCTCAAAGAAATGAACCACTGAAAAGGCTGCTGAACTGACTGTTGAGGAAAAAGAAAAAATAAGGAAAAGCACCAGGAACCACAACCAAGAAAAACCACGGTTTCTTCTACTGAGGAAATTGCTAACACGATTAAAATAATTAAATCTTTACAGTCCTCGGTTCCGGTTGGAAACCAACTGCTACCACAAACTCCTGGTTCAAATACAGCTCCCAGTTTAATAGACCAAAGTGGGGGAGCATTTTGAGGATGAAGAATATGAAGAGGATGAGGATGAAGATGATGAGGATTTGGGGGAGCCCATTGATCTGGATATTTCCCTCTGATCCTCACAGACCAGATTCCCCTGACACGGGAACAGATGATTTTACATCCTACTTCTCATTTATGAAGCAGGTTGCTCAAACCCTTGACCTCTCATCTCAAGAATCTGTAGAAGATAAGGAGAAAGGGGATTACAAAGAAATGATGGATGAGCCACCATCAAAGAGGTTGTTGTTACCACTTTATAAGTCCCTGAAAAAACAGACTATGAAAGTGTTGCAGACACCCACTTCTGTCCCTCCTACAGATAAGAAGGCAGACAAAAAGTACTGGGTGGCTAGGACTGGTGTTGAATTCCTTTTCAGACACCCCAGTCATGAAGGTGTAGTGCAGGCTGCAGCTTGTGACAAAGCTGGCATCCCTCTAGCCTCTCACCCTTCCGACAAAGATTCAGGGAGGATGGACTCTATAGCAAAGAAAATTTATCTGGGATCCTCACTGGCTATTAGACAGGCTATATAGCTAGATACTAAAAGAATCTGTGGTTCACAGTGCTTCAGATAGCCAAGGCAGTTCCTTCTCCCATGGCTGCTGACTTGGAGGAAGCTGAAAAAAAGGGTGTAGAAGCTGCTAAGATGCTGTTTTAGGATGGCAGTGGACTCCAATGACACTGCATCCAGGCAGTTGGCATCTGCTGTGTTACTTAGGAGGTTTGCCTGGCTCAGAACTACCAGTCTGACACAAGATACTCAAACTAAAGCCATGGATTTTCCCTGTGACCCTATGTCTCTGTTTGAGGAACAAACAGAGGTATATATGAAAAAAATGGATGTGTACAAGGCTGCCTGTAAAAGTGCAGCAGCAAAAGAAAGAGCTTCTACCCCATCCCCAGAAACACCAGACTATGGGTGGCAGAGGCAGAACTGCCTGCAGGCTTTTTTCCAACCACAAACTTTTCCTCAGTATCAGCAAAGAGGATACTTCAGAGGCAGGGGCAGAAGGGGCAGTGGCCGCACTAGCCCTAGTGTCCAGCCAGCAGTACAGACCAAACAGACACCCTGAGGTAACTGTTTGGGTCACCTCCACAATTTCAGTAGGGGGCAGGCTGGCCCACTACCTCCAGGAGTGGGAAAATATCACCACAGACAAGTGGGTCCTGGAGGTAGTGGGCCAGGGACTTGTCCTCAGTTTCACGGCACTGCCAAAGCTGAGGGCAAGGGCCTTCAAACCCTCTTCCCCATCAGAAGCAGTCCTACTGGAAGAGGAAGTCATAGGCCTTCTGCTGCAAAAGGCAATAGAGCTAGTCCCCTCAGATCAGAGGAGAAAGGGCCTATATTCAAGGTACTTCCTCCCAATAAAGAAAACAGTGGAGTGGCGATCCATTCTGGACCTCAGACACTTAAACAAGTAAATTCAAGATGGTTACTCTGGCTACTATATTACCAATCCTAAGGTAGGGAGATTGGCTTGCATCCCTGGATCTAAAGGATGTCTACTTCTGTATTCCAATAAGGGAATCACACAAGAAGTACCTCTGGTTCACATTTCCATGAGGCCATTACCAATTCAGGGCAATGCCCTTCAGACTGACATCTGCTCCAATGGCATTCACAAAATGTCTAGCTGTAGCAGTGGCACACCTAAGGTGGTAAGGGGCGTCAGTTTTTCCCTACCTAGACAACTGGCTGATAGTAGGCCAATCATGCCAGCAAGCAAGGGAGGCACTGTCACTAACATAGGAAACTTTGCTCTCCCTGGGGTTCTTGGTAAACCAGAAAAAGTCTGTTCTGGAACCAGTTCAGCTGCTCTAATTCATAGGGGCAGAACTGGATACAAGGCAGGGAAAGGCTTTTCTCCCTCAGGACAGAGTGGGCAACCTTATTCAGGTAGCCAATTCTTTCAAACTTCAGGTTCCAGTGCCAGCAAGACACTTCCTGCAATTGCTAGGCCACATGGCAGCATCCACAGGAAGAGTGTCAGGGGCCAGGTTCCAGATGAGAGATACTCATTTTTATCTGAGATTCCAATGGCTCCAAAAAAGGGACTCTCTGTCAAAGCTAGTTCCAGTCAGTCACTTTTCTCCAAGCCCTGCAGTGCTGAGACTGAGACAAGGAGAGTGAGAAAGCAGCCACAGCTTCCTTGAATCAAGGAGGTTATTTTCTAGACTACACTGAACTGAATTATTACTTTTTGGACCTGTGTAAGTATCTAGTATTGATTCTGTTTTTGGGGTGCACTTTTCTTAGTTTTTAGTTTTAAGTTTTAACTTTAATTTGCCAGGGTGGAACTGTAACTGGGAGATATTTGCAGTTAGTTGTGAGTAGACCTGTTACTTAGCCTTTGTGAAATAGGTGTCTGAAAGGAAGGAGGCACTCCCTGGGGTGGAGGATAACAGTTGTAGGTGATTGTTTCTAGACAGCATAGATTTACACAGGATCGTGGTAGCAGTGGCAAGGGGGAGGGAGCTGGATGTCATTATCCACCTAGGGACCAATGACCTGGTTGAGAATCAGATCACAGCAGTGCAACAGGAGTTTGTGGAGTTGGGGAGGGGCCGTAGATAAGTAGCACACACGGTAACTTTTTCGGAAGTGCTACCTGTCTATGGCATGGATGAGGCTAGGGCACTCTGCACCATGGGATTCAATGACTGGTTGAAAAGCTGGTGCAGAGCTCTGGGATTTGGCTTCATTGGGAACTGGGACTCCACATGGAGGGATGCAGGCCTATACAGGCAATATGGTCTGCATCTATCCTGGAGGGGAACCAGGATCTTAGGTGATAGGTTTAAATACTTCAATGGCAAGCATTTAAACTAGCCAAGGGGGGAGGC
The DNA here is from genome assembly GCA_016271365.2 of Neoceratodus forsteri. Taxonomy (NCBI): domain Eukaryota; kingdom Metazoa; phylum Chordata; order Ceratodontiformes; family Ceratodontidae; genus Neoceratodus; species Neoceratodus forsteri. The sequence continues at coordinate 408,777,139 of CM057455.1, forward strand.
ACTAAAGAGGAAAAGGGAAATCCTAGCCACCCCAAAAAAAAATCAAGGTAATTAGTGAGGTAAACACCAAGATAGAGCAGTCGATAGGGAGAAGGGCAGGGGTAAATGGAGAAAAAGACAAAGGCAATAGGGACAGGAATGGGGCAAAAAGAAATAAAGCCATAAAAAAATGAAAGGTAATGAGTACCAGTGCCCGTAGTCTAGGTAAAAAGCTCCCTGAAATGGTGGCTTTGATGGAAGAGGCATTCCTGGATATTGTGGCAGTCATAGAAACATGGCACACAGAGAACCATGACTGGGATGTCAACATACCAGGGTACACACTCTACAGGAGGGACAGGGAGGGAAGAAGAGGAGGAAAAGTAACTCTCTATGTAAGGGAAGGGATCAAAGCAACAGAGCTAAAGGGTAAACAGGGAGGAGAAGAGGCACTGTGGGTCACCCTGGAGACAGGAAATGGCTCCACAATCCACACAGGGGTTGTATACAGACCCCTGTTTCAGGGGGAGGAAATAGACAAGGAAATGATAGAAGGCATCCTTGGTATGGCAAAGAAAGGGGAGATATTGCTGATGGGGGACCTGAATATGCCAGATGTTGACTGGAGCACCTTTGCTGCAGCCACATCCAAGAGCAGGGCCATTCTCAATGCCCTACAGGGGGCATGCCTCAGACAGCTAGTTGTGGAACCCACTGGGAGAGAGCAGTCTTAGACCTGGTACTCTCAAATGGCGACGGAGAGATGATCTCTGATCTTGAAGTGGGTAGCCATCTGGGAACAAGCGACCACCAAACAGTGTGGTTCACGATAAACTTAGCTGTAGAGTCAAGCCACACAAAAGTGAAGGTACTGGACTTCAGGAGGGCTGATTTTGTCAAAATGGGAGAGCACCTCAGAAAACACTAGCAAACAGGCAAGAAGGTGGGGTGCAGCAACAATGGGGAAACATCAAAACCGCCATCACAGAGGCAACAAGCCTTTGTGTGAAGCAAATAAACAAATCAAAACAAAAGAAAAAACCACTATGGTTCTCAAAAGAAGTAGCGGGGAAGTAGTAGAAAAGTTTATTTTTAAACAGGCAGTAATAGTAACACATCATTGGGAAGGAATCCCATTTTCAAGATGGACCTGTATCAAATTTCCATTCCATATTTAAATACAATGACATAAAACTTACATCAATAGACACTAACACATAATTTAAAATACAAATAAAAAAAAAGGCAAGGGAGAAAAATATAGCATTCAGGAAGTGTAAGGAAACACAGAAGGAGCAGGACAGAGAAAACAGTTAAAACAGAAGGAAGAGGGTAAGGCAGTCAGAATAGCAAAGGCCCAACCGAGGAAAAGATAGCCAACTTAGTTAAGAAGGGGGATAAAACCTTTTATAGGTACATTAGGGAGCAAAGAAATACTAAAGCAGGGATAATGAGTCTGAACAAAGAGGAAGGTGGTTGGGCAGAGAGCAACAGTGAAAAAGTAGGGATACTGAACGACTACTTCTGCTCAGTAGTCACAATGGAAAAGCAGGGGGAAATACCTAATATGGTCAATAGAAGCACTCTGGATAGGAGGGTTGATATTAGTCCTTCCACAGAAGAAAGGGTTCTGAAAGAACTCTTAAAACTGAAGGTGGATAAAGCAATGGGGCCTGATGGGATTCACCCCAGAATTCTAGAAGAACTAAGGGAAGAACTAGTAACACCACTGACTACTCTTTTTAATAAATCATGGGAGGATGGTATGGTACCTGAGGGCTGGAGGAGGGTGGATGTGATTCCTCTTCACAAAAGTGGGAGCAAGACAGAGGTAGGAAACTACAGACCTGTCAGTTTGACCTCAGTGGCAGGGAAAATGATGGAATCACTTACAAGCTCAAATGGGCAGACTGGGTGGGCCATAGGCCCTTATCTGCCGACACTGTCTATGTATCTATGTATCTATGAAGGAAAGAATTGTTGAGTACCTAGAGGCCAGTGGGGCACAGGACCCAAGGCAGCATGGATTTACAGCGGGAAGGTCATGTCAGACAAATCTAATTGATTTCTTTGACTGGGTGACCAAAGCAGTAGACCAGGGAAGGGCTGGGGACATGGCCTATTTAGACTTTAGCAAGGCATTTGACACAGTCCCACACAAAAGATTAATAAACAAATTAGCCAGCCTGGGAGTGGGTCCCAGGGTGGTAGCCTGGGTAAAACACTGGTTGGACAACAGGACACAGTGGGTAATAGTAAATGGAGTCTACACTGAAGAAAGGAGAGTTACTAGTGGGGTACCGCAGGGTTCAGTACTGGGGCCGGTCCTTTTTAATGTCTTTATAAGTGACATTGCAGAGGGACTGGATGGAAAGTATGTCTCTTTGCAGACGACACAAAGATCTGCAACAGGGTTGATACACAAGATGGGGTGGAAAGGATGAAAAGGGACTTGGCAAGGTTGGAGGAATGGTCAAATGTATGGCAGCTTAGATTCAATGCAAAGAAGTGCAAAGTAATGCACCTGGGAAACAAAAAACCCAGGGGAAGAGTACATAATGGGGGGGGTGAGATACTGACAACAGCAAAAATGGAAAGGGACCAGGGGGTAGTCATATCAGATGACCTAAAGGTGGGCCAGCAATGTGAGAAGGCAGTAAGGAAGGCTGGGGGATACTGGGATGCATAGGGAGAGGCATCACCAGTAGAAAACAGGAAGTTGTTGGCCCTCTGTACAGACAAGTTGGTAAGATCACATCTGGAGTACTGTGTACAATTCTAGAGACCCCTTCCCAGCAAAGACATAGACAGGGTGGAGGCTGTCCAGATGAGGGCAACCAAAATGATGCAGGGTCTGCATCAGAAGACATATGAAGAAAGACTAAAGGAACTAAAGATGTATAGCCTCAAGGAAAGGAGGAAGAGGAGGGGGACATGATAGAAACGTTCAAATACATCAAAGGAATCAACAAAGTCCAAGAGGATAGCATCTTTCAGAAAAGGAGATATGCAAAAACTAGTGGGCACAATTTGAAGATAGAGGGGGGATGGCTCAGAGGTAATGTGAGGAAGTATTTCTTCACAGAGAGGGTTGTGGATACATGGAACAGCCTTTCTGAGGAGGTCTTAGAGTCAGAAACAGTGGGGGAATTCAAGAATGCATGGGACAGACATGAGGCAATTCTAGTGGAGGGTAGGAGGAAGTAGGCTGTTGGTTAACTAGGCTCTGCAGCTTATCCGTTAAGTAGGAAAATGGGCAGACTAGGTGGGCCAAGCGGTCCTTATCTGCCATCAAATTCTATGTTTCTATGGCAGGAGCAGTGCAATCTCAGGTAAGAAGTACCTTTTCTGCAGCAGGCCCCTTCACTGATACTCACTACAGATGCATCCTTGCAAGGACAGGGAGCACATCTGGGGGATCACACAGCCCATGGCACATGGACAAAGCAGAAATCTCTCCTACATATCAACCTGTTAGAACTCTGAGCAGTTCTTCTGGGTCTTCAGTCATTTGCCAATCGACTAAAGGGAAAGGTGGTTCAGGTCAGAACAGACAATACTACCACCATGTACTACATAAACAAACAAGGGTGCACAAGGTTAACTCCTCTCTACACAGAGGCAATAAAATCTTTGGGCCTTGGCATATTCCCATGACACCTCCCTCTCAGTTGTTCACCTCCCAGGAAAGGACAAAGTCTTGACGGACACCCTCAGCAGAATAAACCAGAACCATCATGAGTAGTCACTAAACAAATAAGTCCTGGAGACCATCTTCAGGAGATGGGGAACTCCAGAAGTGGAGCTGTCTGCAGCTCCAAGCAATCATCAGCTACCACAGTATTGCTGTAGACCCCCCATCAGGGGCACAATCCCTCTGAATGCACTTCTGGTGGACTGGACAGGGAGGTTCCTGTAAGCATTCCCTCCTTTTCCTCTGTTACTGAGGGTACTGAACAAACCAGACTCCAGCCAGCAACAATGATTTTCATTGCCCCCGACTGGGCCAGACAACCTTGGCATTCTATGATCCTATCATTGTCAGTGACCAAGCCAATCAGTCTCCCCAGGAGGCATCAACCTGCTGTTGTCCTTACAGGGCAGGATCACGTATCCCAACCTGAAATCTTTCAGGCTAAAAGCCTGGCTCTTGAAGACCTAGAATATGCAGATCTGCACCTCTCAGAAGGGGTTATGTATATCCTGAGAGTATCCTGAAAGCCTTCCACTAAGAAATATATTCTTCTAAATGGAAGAGGTTTTCAATTTGGTGTCAGGGTAAGGGCATAGACCATGCCCAAGCCAGTCTGTCAATAGTCCTGAACTATATTGCCCATCTACATTCTACTGGTTTAAGGGCCTCTACCCTGAGAGTGCATCTTGCAGCTGTCTCAGCCTATTTATCTGTGGGTAAAACTTCTTCCTTGGCTTCAAATCTGGTACTTAAGAAGTTTTTTAAGGGGTTGTTGCATTTGCATCCACCACACAGAGAGCCAACTCCCATTTGGGATCTGAACATTCGCATTGTCCCGCTTATGCAACCCGCCTTTGAACCCATGTCCTCGGCAGATCTCAAGTATGTGACTTGGAAAATAGTATTCCTGGTAGCCATTACTTCTGCCAGAAGGATCAGTGAGCTCCAGGCATTGTCCAAAGACCCTGGGAACATCGCTGTCCATAGGGACAAAGTAGTCCTTAGGACTAACAGCAAATTCTTTCCCAAGGTGGTATCAGAGTTCCACCTCAACCAGTCTATTACATTGCCAGTGTTTTTTTATGGATCATTCCACTTCAGATGAACACAGGCTGCACAGCCTGGATGTAAAGAGGGCAATCAGCTACTACCTCGACCACACGAAAAGTCATAGGCAGGATCAAACTCAGCTTTTCCTCACTTATGGGGATATAGGGAAAGGAAAACCAGCCACAAAATGATCCATTGCACAATGGATTGTAGCCTGCATTCAGTTTTGCTAGTAAGGTGGATAAGGAGCCACATACAGGCCTCAGGGCCCATTCTACCAGAGGTACGGCAGCTTCTTTGGCAGCTGCTAGAGACACTCCCCTGGTGGATATCTATAAAGCAGCTACCTGGAAGATAGTCCACACATTTACCAAGCACTATTGTCTGGACGTCTAGGCCAGAGGGAATGCCAGGTTTAGCACAGCAGTCCTGCAGAGCCTGTTTCCTAAATAGGTTTATAGGCCCACCTCCAAAGGCACTGCTTGGATAGTCTGCATAAGTCAGAATACAGTAAGATTTCCTGGGGTTTGAAGAAAAAAATACTCACCATAGAAATCTTGTTTCTTCCAAGGAAATCTTATTGTATTCTGAGCTCCCTCTCTTCCTCCCATACTAGAAACCTATGGTCACTGCACTCCAGCTGTAACAGAGATGTTGCAAACCTGTGTGTGTGTAATGTTCTTCTTTTGGGCATCTGTGACTTGAGTCTTAGTGATGCCACATTAACATTTTTCTAAATAGGGAGCAAAAATCCTGAAATTTATCAATTTAAATTTTATTAGGGAGAATTGTTGTTAGTATTACAATAGTTGGATAGTTCTTAGTTCATGCTTTGTAATAATCTGACAGTTTAGAACTGTTTACCAGGGACAGTGGTTTGAAAACTGAGCTTGAACCTAGCATGCCATCATTTGCATAGGTTCTATTAACCATTTCAGCTCCAGGGCAGTCATATGGTGAGACCATACTGCATAAGTCAGAATACAGTAAGATTCCCTTGGAAGAAACAAGATTACTACAGTGAGTAATTTTTTTCTTACTGTCCTTCACACAACCACCCACGTTATCCTAACTGATTGTCAGGAGCAAATTTGTGCCTGACTAAAACCACAGAACTCTAGGAGGCACTAAACCCTGTAATATTCCTAAATGTAAAACATGTGAGTACATCTCCACTTCAGACTTTATCAACGCCCCCAAAACTATTCAAGACAGAGGGGAGCTATGCATATAGATCCCAGAATGTTGTCTATTACATCCATTTCAAGAAGTGTTCACATACAGGCTATTTGTGGGAAAGAGGGCAACCCCTTCAAACCTGAATGAACACAACATAGAGGAGAAGAAGGCTGGAACACCAGTGGGACAATATTTCTTTCAATCTGATCATTGCATCTCTGACCCCCCTCTCCTGGTTCTCAAAGGGCACTTAAAAAAATACATCAGAAAGGCTAGCTTATGAGCTCAAATGTTTTTGACCTCTCAATACTAAAAATAATGGACAGAATATAGATCTCAATTTTGTAACCCATTACAAACTTTGATTGACAACTGCTTTTTTCTTGGTTCAGGTACATATGCATTTCCTGTGCAAATATTTATATGCATTATCTCTTGCATTTAATATGTAGTTTTAATGCGCCTTATACATTAGCATGGTTGTATTTATATAGTAGTCTCTCTCTCTGTCTCACGTGCATGCACGCTGGCACACACACACACACACACACACACACACAGAGTCTGTATCTAGGGAGGCTCTTAGAATATAAAGATCGATTTATAGGCCTCCTGCTGTCACATTCCATCCTAGGAACGTAGTCTGCATCCCTGGTCTGATTTACAAACAGCTATAGTATTTCAAAAACTGTTTTTTTGCCTCTTCATACATCTTATCTATAAAACTGTTTATACCCATGTGTAAATGTTTATTCATTGGGAGACTGCTCTATCCAAAGTAAAAAAAAGCTTGTTTTCTGTAGAACCTGCTGCTACACCTGAAGAAGGGCTCTGTGCAACCTGAACGTTTGTGTTTTGTAAACTTCTTGTTAGTCCACTAAAAGGTATCAAATCACCCACTTTGTTCACCTCCTAAATAGAGACATCAAAAAAATTCTGCAATTTGGACTAATAAAGTCCAAGATAGGTCAACTAGCATTGATGGCACTGTTTTTTTTTTTTGGTTGTTGTTTCTGGGGTGGTTTTTTTTTTTTGTTCAAAATTAGCATGATTTGCGCACTTTCTGGCTTAACTCTACAATTCAGATGGGAGTTACATTCATAAGAAACAGCTTCCTGGCAGAGACACACAAGTTTGTTAAAAATGAGGAGAGCTAACATATGCCTTCTTTACAGAAACTCTCGTGTACTCCAGGAAAACAGGCAATACGTATTTGCATCCTAATCCTCCCTTTCCAGATGTTGGGGCAATTGCTTCACAATCAGAGCTACTTCACTGGAACCTCTCCTGACATTTGAACTTTCACTGTGTTCCAAGTATGGGCCTGTTTCCTTTCTTACTGTACCATGCTTGGTTTAGGTGCAGTCTTTCCAAACATACAAAGTGTTTCAGTCACTCCAACATATCTTCTGTCCTTAACTCTGAGAAAATTGATCAAATCAAAAGCCAATGGATCAAATCCTCATTAGCAAAACCTCAACTGACACCTGTCACTGCACTTAACCTCCACTCCCCCACCATCCCTATTTCATCCTCTCTTCCATACTTGTTTTCTAAGTAGTGACTTTTATGTCTATTACTTACCTGACTCATATGCAATCTATGTTATGTGCTGATACCCTACATTATCAACCCTATACCAAAAGCCTGTATTTTGAATAAGAAGTCTGTAACATTGTGTATACCTTGTATTATTATTCATTTCCACTCTTCTGAAAACCTGTGTACATTATAAATTTAATGTTTTGTCAATGTCTAAGGGGACTGACTGTTGCACTGTAAATAGTGTTTATATTGTAAATATTCATTTCTCTGTATACTGCTCATTTCTCTGTATACTGTTCAGTTTATGTCTTGTACAAAGGACATCCTTGCAAATGAGCTTACTCACTGTATCTTTTCCCTCCACAATAAACTTGAAACTCAGACTTGAACTTGAAATCTAGAACTAATCTGGAGGCTTTTCACTTCTCTTCCACACATTTTAAATATTTTAACACCCACTACACTAACTCCAGCATCTCTGCCAAGCACCAGAGCTCCTTGGTGTCATCCATGGTTGGTCTCTCATCACACAGTCCAGAGTCTGACTCTCATGATATGCCCAAATGTAACATCTGACATTTACTACAGTAGAGATTCTCAAAGAACTAAAGGGTCTCAGCCTAAACAATAGTGCTGGTGCTGGCTTCCTTTACCTGAAGCTTATCCACCTTGTGGTGCATCATATCAGCACCCCACTTAGCAGGTGAGATGAGGGGAGTGCAGGGTGGGGGAATGTCACACATAAGGGGGGGCACTTGAGAGGCCACTAGACTACCAGGGATAGATATATGACAGGGATTTCTGGCACTACATGGGTGATCCAGGGAAGGAGTCCATTAGGTGCCAGGAAGTCCTGTCTACCACCCAGCATGGGCACTAAGGGGTCTGCTGCATGCAAAGAGCCTATAATGGGCATACAAATGGCCCCTTAGTGCTGTGTATGTGCAATAGGGTAATTTACATATTAGGGTTGAATATGGCCCACAGGACCCTGGTGCTATCCCTGTTTCTGCACGCTATCTCCTGTGGGCCACATGCAGCCTTGGCCCATGGCAGCACAGCAAATACTCAGTTAGCACTGCTTCAGTACAGCCCAATATCCCATCAGTTAGCCCACTCTGTTAGGGCATGCTAACTGGCTAAATATAGAAAACAGCTGCCCGTGTGCGATTTTTGGTTCAGTGCTATCATCTGGCTCCAAATATGGGGGCTGTACTCTCTTATCCCTATGGAAATATTGACCAAAAACCTTTTTATTTATTTTATTCAGATTTTATTGACTAGGTAAGCACACTAGACAAATAAATGCCTATTTTTAGGTATGACCCAGGAGGTTACAAGGTATGCAGGCATACAATTTTAACAGTGAAAAGACAACCGCATATGGGTAAAGTAACAGTAAAGATCATAACAACAGTAATAGTGTATACAAATGACACAAATGTAAACATGCACCTCAGAAACATATCACATTATCATCTCTGATTGTCCCTGTTTGTTTCCCTTCTACCTACAGAGTTAAAAGAATCTTAACATTAAAGGTGATAGGAAACAGTTTCTACACCTCTAGAAGCCCTCCAGTTGTCCTTTATTGGCTAACCAGTATTGTGATATATTTTTGACATTTTCTGTTAAAGTAATAATCTAATTTTGTTGCCTTTGTAACTAACCTGAATCCCTCCCTCCTCAGTAGTTGCTGCTTTTTCTTTTCATACTGCCTGAACATTCTATGACTTCACAAACTCCTTTCCAGGCCATTCAGATGAAGAGCTCGGAATGGGAGTCTGTGATGTCATAGAATGTCTTGGAAATATGAAAATCAAGAGCAGTATCTGGTGAGGAGAGTAGAACTCTGTGTAGATCTGAGGGGACCCCAAAGCTAGATTATTTATTTAACAAAAAATCATCGAAACATATCAGAATACATAAGTTGCATGGAAAGGAAGATGGAAGAGCAGTTAACTATGTAAAAATAATTTCCTATATTCTTTAAATGAAATGCATAAGGGTCATCTGAGGTGAGCAGTCCTTTGAACTGTTTATATTTTGATTCCCTTAATGAAGCTAGGAAATTCTCCCAAAACAGCTTCCTCTGAGAATCACACAGGGGCCAAATCATTATATATAGAATAATACATGGGGGGGGAGTGCATAATGAGAATTTAATGCATACCTGAGGTGTGGGCACCACCCCACACTGAGGGTGTGCATTAAATTAGAGTTGTGTGCCCCCCTCCCACCATGTAGTGTTTTACATAATTGCTGTGGGACATTTTTTCTCCATCCAGATTTCTTAAAATAAATGCTGTTTCAGTACAGTCTTGTGTCTGTTTTTATTTATTTATTTATTGAATTTTGTTGACTGGGTAGTCCACTGACACTAGAAGTCCATTTTTGTAGCTGTTATTGTAGGGAGTTTAAAATATTGTAAAAACTAGGGGTTGGCAGATATCCGATCCGATAAAATGATCCAATTGGATATTGACCATTTTGAACATAACATTTCCAATCGGATATTTTAACAGTCATTAGTCAGATTAGCTATAGGAGAGTGGGACCATATCAGCTGAGAAGGCGAGGTGTAGTAATGCTGAAAGAGGGGGAGCAATAGCGTTAGCAATAGGCAAAGAGTGCTGTCCCGTCCTCAGCACATCTCTCTGCCATGCCATCCTCATAACAGTTTTGTGCTATCTTGTGTCAGTGTGCTCCAGAGGTGGTGCTCACAAAACAGATAGTGTCAGGGTGCTCCACAGGTGCTGCCCACAAAATGTCTTGGTATGCTGGGGTAGCGAAAGAAGTCCAGAATTCACTCACCGGTAGGTTGTGGGGGGGGGGAAACAGAGAATGAGCACTGTGGTCGGCGCATCCATTCCCTCCAGAAGTAGAAAAGCTGGCAGAAGCAGAAACTTCACCAACCGTCTGGAAGAGAAATGGTACAGGTGACCAACCTTTCTTTTTTTGTGTCACTCGAGCATATCCCTTCCCATCAAACTGTGTCCTCTAAATGCAATATTACTGCAGCTAGCTATTTTTATTTTGTAACAACTTTTTAAAAATAAAGACTCCATTCTGTATATTATTAGTTTGTACAATATTTTTACAATTGTGTGGGGCTGCGAGGGATGTGGGGCTTTAAATCTGAAGGATGTAGTGATAGTTTCACGGTTGCTGTATTCGACCCAATAAATATCTGGATCCAGTTGGATACAGTGATACATAAATCCGGATCTGAAATCCGAGCAAAATTAGAGATCCGCCCAACCCTAGTAAAAACAAGTTTTAAAATTGTGCTGTCAAGTGTTTTTACTTACTATTTTGAAGATTTTGCTTAGGTCCGAGTGGTCGTTTCCACGGCGATATGCAAATGAAGTTCAGAGTTCCATGTTCAGTTTGCATATCGCCATGACGAGGAACACCTATAATAAAATCTTGAAATGTGTAAGTAAATAGACCTCGGAGCTGTGCTTTTTTTAAAATAGTACTCTCTCTTGAGTCCAGGAAATTCTGGGGATTGACTGCTGGTTTTGTAAGATCAGCATGGTTGATTGAGTGTGAGTGGGGCCGAGCAGAAGCTGGGTCTGAGTAACTGTCAGATCCTAAACTGCTCAAAAGTCATTCCAAAGATTAGAAACTTTTTTGTTGCTTTTTACTTCTTTGACCAATTTTTAGTAACTGGTGTTCCCCCAAAATGTTTCTGTCTTTGCCATTTGACAGCAATGCAGGTGGCAATGTGAGAGCTGTAGTGAGTGAGCATGACCGGGAACGAGGAGAAGCTGACATGTGTTTGCCATCATAACCCACAGGTTATAACTGTGAATTATAACCAACTTCTCTTATGAGAGAAAATGTCCCCCAGTTATTACAATATGATATAGGAAGTCATATACATGCAATAACAATTACAATATGGAGATTAATAGTTATTATACTTGTCAATCAATCAATCAAAATCTTTATTTATCCAGGCGGGCACCATTGAGCAAGGTTCATTTGCAAGGTGGACCTGGTCATGAATACATCAAAGTACAGTACAGAAGCAGGTATACAAAAAGCAGTAATATACAAGGAAGAAAAAGTATATACAGTACAATACAAGGTTGAAATAAAAAAAAACAGCATTATTTTACAATTGAAGAAGTCAGCAGATGTACAATCAACCACAGGCATACAGGGGTTATAAGCAGAGATCTTTTGAGTGAGGCAGCTGGCAACTACACATATAGGGGAAAGTATGGGGTGGCAGGTTAGAGAGGTAAAGAAGAGGAGGGATATATTACTGACGACTGGGAGAAAAATTGAGCTAAAACCACAGAAAGTGACGATAGCTGTCATGTACTTGTTTATTACGATAATGACAGAGGAGGGTTAGATAATTGGGACACTACTATGGATAGGGTGGGACTTTAGCCAGGCTGGAGCAGACAGGGAAGGGGGGGTGCAGCAGGAAGAGTTAATAGGGAAAGAGTGAGAGCCAGGGGTAGTAACATGGCGAGCGTCAGGATGGGAAGGGGGAGTTGCAGAATTAGTGGGCTAGCACTGAGGAAAACATTTGCAAGGTACTTTCATGTAGTGATCTTAGAGCACCTTGAAGATATTCAAGCTAACAGGGCAGCTCAACTTCAAGTTCCTTTGTAAACTGTTCCACAATGTGGGTACAGAGAAGCTTAGAACAGCTTTGCCGAAACAAGTTTTGACCCTTGGAACTTGGAGGGCAATTAGGGAATAGCTCCTTAGAGTGTAGGTGCCTAACACACTCCGGGGAATACAATCTGAGACATATGAGGGGAGCTTGTTGGTCACTGCTCTGAAGGCACATAAGACGGTGTTTCTATTCCTTCTATAGTGAAGGGCAGTCCAGCCTAACGATGAGCACAGGGAGCAGTGGAGTGTGGAAAGTGGAAGGCCAGTAATGAACCTGATAGCTCTGTGGTAGAGGGTGTCCAATTTAGACAGTGCAGAGGCAGTACAGTGGCTGTACAGCAGGTCTGCGTAATCTATCAAAGATAGGAAGGTAGCTTGAACCAGTTGAATCTTGGTCTCCTTTGTGAGCAGGTGGTTAATTCTGTAGAATAGTCCTAATCTTTGCCTTAGTTTCTTCTGTAGTTCTTCGAGATGGTTGGCGAAGGAAAGTTTATGATCGAGCCAAACTCCTAGATATTTGAATTTAGCTACATACTCTAGTGTTTCTCCAAGAACAGTGGTAATTTGTGGGATAGCTCCCCCCAAGCAGGAATTGCCACATGCAAGGAGGGGGAGAAGAGCATGGCTTTTGTCTTTTTCGCAATGAGCAAAAGCTTTTTGTTTATGAGCTGGTATTATAGAAGGTTAAATTCAGCTTGGAGGTCTTCACAGGCTGCTTCTGGCGTGGGACGATTCAAGTACAGTACAGTGTCATCCGCGAATAAGTGGATGTTGGCATTTTTGATGCGGTCATTGATGTTGTTAATGTAGACTGCAAAGAGGAGGGGACCAAGGACAGAGCCCTGGGGCACGCCCCTCAGCATAGGTTTTAATGGAGAAAGATCACCTTCAGCTTTAACCTGCTGTTTCCATTCTCTGAGGTAGTCTGCAAACCAACACATAGATTTATGGTCCAGGCCTAAGGTGCTTAGGGAGGAAAGAAGCAGGCTGCGATTGACTGTGTCGAATGCCTTACTAAGATCCAAGAAAACAGCACAGACATGCTTCTTCTTGTCAAGGTCTAGGAGCCAATCATTGGTCACCTTAGCTAGGGCTGTTATGGTGCCGTGCTTTGCTCTGAATCCAGACTGAACCGGGTTTAATAGGCTTCTGGATTCTAAGTATACCCCTAGCTGGCCACACACTATTTTTTCTAGTAATTTAGACAGGATGGGGAGGAGGGAGCACGGTCTGTAATTATTTAGATCACAGGGGTCACCTGCTTTTAAAAGAGGGATGACATGAGCTATTTTCCATTGAGGGGGGAGGCTACCCTGGGAGAGTGACATGTTGAATAGGTGAGTGATTGGCACCACAAGCACATGGTAGGCACATTTCAGATAGTATGGCTCTATGAAGTTGGAGTCTGCTCCCTTCCTGGTGTCCAGTTGCAGCAGTAGGTCTTCCACTTCTTTTAGAGAGACAGACAGGAGGGAGAAGGCCTCCTTGGTAGAGGGGGACTCATGGGTTGGTGGGCCCTGAGCTGTGCGGAGGTCATTGGCAGGAGAAGTATCAAATGCTAGCCCTGCCATTGCAAAATGGTTATTGAGGGCTTCCAATAGCTCCGATAGGTTAGTGATAACGCTGCTACTGGACTTAATTTTTGCTGGAATGGAATTACCAGGTGCGTGTCCAGACATGTCTTTTAATGTTTTCCAGAGTTTTGTAGGATTTCTTGAGGCAGAGGCTAGCTCCGAATGATAGTAGGCAGCTTTGGCTGCTCTGACCAACTTGGTGCACTTGTTACGTGCTCTCTTAAAAAGACACCAATCCAAGTCATTCTTGCTTCTTCTGGCTTTTTTCCATAAAGTATCTCTTTCTAACAGGGAAGCTTTGAGCTCAGGCGAGAACCAACGGCAGGTGCTGCTCCTGACCTGCACCTTAACCAAGGGTGCATGCTTATTTAAAGCCTCACTTAAAATATCGTAAAAAACAGTATATGCCCTTTTAACTGTTTTGGCTAGGAAGAATTCCTGCCTTCGCAGTGAATGTTTCAAGTCGTGGACATAAGCAAACAAGTCAAAGTTGCGTTTGCACCTCTTGATAGAGAACTTTGCCACAAACTGCGGGTTGTGCACAGATCTAATGGTGGTGATTATACAATGATCGCTAATGTCTGAGGAAAATGTTCCGACATGAGAGAACAGGTGTGGCTTGCTAACCAAAATTACATCTAAGAGGGAGCTGTTGTTAAGGTTCTTTTTATTTGGGTGAATAGGCTCGCCAATGAGTTGCACCAGCCCTAGAGTGTCACAAAAGGATTTCAAGGGAGCTGATGCACTTGATAGCCAATCGTACTTCAGGTCGCCAAGAATAATGGTTTCCAAGGAACTGAGCCCCAGTATGGAGCTGAGGTGAGACAGGAGATGAGACCCAGCAGAAGGGGGCCTGTAGCAGCCTATTACACAGAGTGCACTGGAAGGAGAAAGTTCAATCTTTAGGGTCAAGCACTTGTGATATCTGTAATTTAAAAAGTTGCTCTTATATAATTTTAATCTGAATCTAGAGTATACCTTTCTATCAGACTGATTTTTAATTACTTATAAGTAAGGTTCAAGATGAATACTTTTTTTATTTGGGAGTCGATCCCCTTCAGAGACTTACACCAAGCACAGTGAGTACTGTGGATGAGGTAGAATATGTGGCGTACATGCAGAAGAAGCAGAAAAGCTAGACATCTACAAAGAAAAAATCTAATGACAAGGGCCGTGGCGAGCAGACTGGTGACCTTCTCTTATGAAAAGCAGGCAACTGATCCTGCAGTTTTCTGTTGTTCCACAATCTACATCACAACAATCTGAACTGAGTGGGACACCAGTTGTTATTGTTGGAGGGTAGAAGAGGATGTTGCTCCTATGTCCTGTGGTGCACAAGAGTGTTAGTCATGGCAACAATATGAAGGGAAGCAATGCTAGTGTCCATGACAATAAAAGTATCACGTGGCTGCATTTTTTACTGTTGCCAAAGATACAGTGACTAAGTTTGTGCAGAAAAGGATCAGCTCAGCACCAGATTCTGAGGTACTCTGCTTGTTACTTCCCTTACTTCTGAAAACTCCCCATTTAATATTACCCTTTGTGTTCTTCTATTCAGCCAGTTCTCCACCTAATTTGCCAATCCCCCCAAGTCCCATGTTTTCTTGACCAGCTTCCTGCATGGCATTGAGTCAAAGGCCTTGCTGAAATTCAAGTATACCACTTCTACTGTCTATCCCCTCCCTGCTACCCTGGTCACCAAGTCAAAGAAGTCAGCCAGGCTTCTCTGGCAAGACCTTCCATTCACGAACCCATGTTTTCTGGGTTCCGATAGACTACTGCCCCACCAGAACATCTACCAGTTCATTTCTCAGTAAATACTCAATAATTGTTCCTGCTAAAAATGTCAAGATGACTAATTTAAAGTTTTCTGGCTCATCCTTCCTTCTGTTGTTGTGTAGAGGGGCCACATCTGCTGTTCTCCAGTCCCTAGGAACTACCCCTTACGCCAGCGAGCAGTTAAATATGTATGCAGGTGGCCCTGCTATCACTTCTGGTACCTCTTTCAGCATCCTTGAGTGTAAACCATCAGATCCAATAGATTTTTCTACTTTCAACCCTACAAGCTTTTCCAATACCATTTTGTAATGTTATTTTGTGCATGCCACTTGAACCTTTGCTCTCCTCCCTTCTCCTCTTAACCCTATATTCACACAGTGGCTCATCCTTCTACCTATTAAATACAGAACAAACATGTCTTTTCAGTACCTTTGCTTTCCCTTTGCCTGCTTCCTCCCATCCTCTCTCACTCTTCAGTTGCACAATAACCCCTTTGACCTTACATTTTTCTAGATAAAACTGAAGAATGCATTTTCTCCTTGCTTTACCTCCTTTACCTGCTGGATTTTGGTTACCACCTCGGCCACTCTCACTTTCCTGGTTGCTACCTTTGTTGTCTCCAGGTGCTTCTCCTTATCCTCCTCTGATTAGCTTCTCTTTTACTTTAAGAATTATCTCCTTTAGTTGGCCCGGTGGTGCTGAGTGTTGAGTCGGCCTTGTGTCGCTAAGGGTTGAGGCTCTGGATACCACACTTGTGAATTGGGTTTGGGAACAAGCCTGTGTTGTCAGGGGTCAGCGAGGAGGAGGCGAGGAGCAGAATTCAGCTGCCACGAGGCAGCTTTCCTCTCCCAGTGAGGGATGAGTGGTTTCCCTGTCCCTTGGTTGCCACCTGGTGGAGAATGGATGGTAATTTGGGCAATGGGAGCCCAACAATAGCCAGAGGTGGGGCAGAATGGGCTGAGCTGGTAACCAGAGTGCATGTGTGCCTCCACACACATTCACTGCTATGTCTGACAGTGAGATCTCCAGGAAAAAAAAAACGGGGAAAAAACACAAAAAATACTAATTAAAAGAAAAAAAGAATGATCTCCTTTTGGGTCCGATCACTGTCTCATCGCTGTCTTTACTATACCACATTACTTCCCTCCATCCCTTGCACTACTTCTAAATTAGCACCTTCCAAACTGTGTACCTTTTACAACAACTCCTCTCCCATAATTTGTACTCCCCCTGCAACCATCCAGAATATTTACCCTTTACTACACCTCACTCCAAATGGAATAGTTCTCCCACCCATGGGTTGTATGCAGGGGCAGGGGTACACATTTTGGTAAGGATGTGGGATGGGATACAAATTTTGGAAGAGGTTGCAAACTTTGGGGGAAGTGCAGTGGTAAAAGTAGAAATATTGGGAGTTAGACAAAGAAAATGTGTTTTGGGAGGCGTGCAGGGTTAGAGGGTACACATTTCAAAATGAGATGTACATTTTAGTGGGGTGAGCTGGTAGGGTTTAGTCTGGGAGGGATACGAGGGGAGGTATGTTAAATTCAGGATGGCAGTGGGGCAAAAGTACAAATTCTGGAAGGGATGCAGGAAGTAAATATTTAGGGTAGAGTGTAGAGGTAATGGCAAATCTTTTTGGAGAGGTGTAGGTTAAAAGTACAAGCCTGAGAAGGGGTTTGAAAGAAGGGTTTCACATATACAGTAGAGGGATGCAGGGGCAAAAGTGAAAAGTTTAAGAGAGGAAGGTGTAAAGATACAAATATTGAGGCATATTCACTAATGTTGCAGATGGGCTACTCGCCGCGTAACCCAGGTGCATAGACCACCAGCACTCATGTGCACCCACCGCAGCATTCCTAAATGAGTTATGCCCCCCCACACCAGATCCCTGGCCAAGCACAGAGCTCCACACATGGGCAGGCCAGGGTCTCCGTGACAGGGGCATTCTGGCATGCCACCCCATACACAAATTGGCAGAGTGCCTTAAGCAGGGTGCCAGCAGCTGTGCATCTAGAAACCAGCCGTAACAGCTATGCACCCACTCCAGTCACTGCTGCCGGACCCACTGGTGCTGGCAGAGGGTCATCAAACCCCCACAGGAAGGTGCCCCTGTGGTCGGGGGATGGAGATCAGGCTGGGACGGATGGCCAGTACATGACCCCCCAGGCTGCATTGCCAGCGCTCTACGCCCCCCACAAGATGGTTCCATACTGGCACATGGGATCCCCTGTGGGCCTCGGTAGGGCAGCCAATTGACTGTCACCTGGGCTCACATCCCTGCCCTCACACACCTCCATGCCTGGGGGGGTTGGGACATGGAAGGGAGCTGGGCGGAGACTGCTGCTTCGTGAATGTGGTCCCCGTGAGGTTCTCCCATGGGTGCTGAGCTGCACGCACCTTGCACACTTGCTCCACGCCCCTTAGTGAATGGACCCCAATGGGAGGGATGCTGTAGAAGAGGTGCACCATTTTAGAAAGAGGAATAAATGTCTAACATTAGCAGGGGTTCAGGGTAGAATTACAAATAGAATAACAGAGGGACATCCATGGTGCTGGAGGATTCTTGTGTTGTCATAAACTTTGAGAGCACAGCTTGAGAGATTAATGGCATCACAGAAATCAAGAAATGGATTAAAGCAACTGTAACAAATGGATTCCTATCTGTTGCTTTTTTTTAAATATCTGGTTGCCATTTTTTTTCCCTCCGAACATTCTGTAACATGCTGTAGAAACAGTCAGCAGTGCCACCTCTCTCCCTCACTCCTGACTCCCACTGATAGCTTACCATAGGAACAGTCAGCCTTGCCACCTCCCTCCCAACTCCCAATGATTGCTTACCATAGAAAAAGTCAGTCATGCCACCTCCCTCCTTCCCTCCCTCCTATCTCTAATTGATCACCAATCTTGAGTGAAGTGACAGACATGTTGTTCTCAGCTGTGGGCACCACTCCTGTCACTTTCTACCTGAAGTTTGAAAGCTGCGACAGAAGCAAACACTGAGAACAGCTGAGCACAAGACTCTGATGCATTCTTTTCTGTAATATCATTGTTTCGACATCAAATCAATGGTATTATAGATCCCTGACATCAGAATGATGGTATAATGACTGTCAAGTAGGCTGGCTGATCCATTAAAAAAAACAGCAACAGTGTATTACAAATTAGGAACACACACATGACAAATGTATGCATTTTGTAAGGGTTAAAAGGGCAGAGATACAAACTCTGGGAGGATGAGAACCCATTACAGAGCAGATGCACAAAATTTGGGAGTGTGGATAAAGCTCAACAAAAGGAGTGCAATTATTGTAGGGTTTGTCAAGAAAATGGAAAGCAAACTTTACATAACCTGATGCATTTGGGCGCGAGTGCCTGGATTTTCAGAACTGTCTCAGGGACTTATAGCATGATTGTCCTGCATCTCCATTACATGTAACAATAATTTAGACCACCTAAAATGTGACCAAACTTATATGTGCAAAAACTGCAGCTTGCGACATTTCAAGAGCCTTGTAATGATGCATGTGTTAATAATATATGATGTGTACTTCATAAGATTGCTGAAAAGCAGGTCAATTGATGTACATACACCACAATATTTGAAAATAGCATTCAAACATTTTGCCACATTTTGGATGTCCCTGTTAGCGTCCATATTAGGAACTGCACCTGCGGCCATCACTTTAAAAATCCAGCCCCCTTTTCTTGTTTAATATTATCCTAGATGTTTTACTGATTGGCCTGTAAAGCTTAACATTTATTGTCAGTGTTGTGTTGATACAATTCAATTGACAAAGGCTCTCAGCCAAATGGAAGTGAACTGATTTTTCCCATTTTACAATCTAAGGTACTGTGTGTGTGTCCTGAGCTGAGAGGACCATGAGAAAAATTATGTCATCTTTGCGTAAATGACACCAGCACTTATACAAGATTCTGCCAGCTGGTCTAGAAAAGTCTGAAAGGTTTTCTATGAAGCCATCAAATAAATAGCACTTATATAAGAGACGTGTTAATTCTTGCAGTTAATTTGTAATAAAAAAGGGCTGGTTGTCTTTATACTTCATTAGAGAACATGAGTGATATTTAAAATATATTTGCAGTTGATCTTTGATTCTTCTTACAGTCTTTTGACAAGTTTAAAAGTGAAGCCTACAAATGTGAGAATGACATGAGATGATATTGGAGAGTAGGGCTGAGAAGTGTATGTGACATGACTGGGGATATAACATTATGACAGTTAATTGGAAAGAAGAATGGGCTCAGCAGATGCAGGGATGCACTATAGGGGGACATGCAATCATTAGGGGCATGGGACAAAATAATGGGACCTTATGTTTAATGCAGGGAACAGCAATGGTATTTCACCCAAGGCAAGGACTCTATACTGCACACCCAGTGTGGTAAACCACTGGCCTGCATGAGTGAGAGAAATGATACTTGGGTAACTGTTTTAGTAGGCAGATGCCAAATGAAAAAAAATTGACAGGGAGTACTGCACACACCCAAATGAAAATCTGTTGCATAATTAATTTCATAGATTATTCAGTGATGTAAAACTGTAATGAAAAGCTAACAAAGCAGTATTCCGTCATTAACACTAGAGGGCAGCAATATCACAGTATAAGCAAGGCACATAATTCTACCTAGTCACTGCTGCCATTGCTCGAAATCTGAGTTTGTGGATAGAGTGCCTATCTATGAATGCAGGGTTCTAGCTAGTAATTAGGAGTCTGTAAATCAGCTTGACAATCAGTTGCCCCCCCCATCCCACCCACATTCATACAGTACAGTCCTTCCTGTTCCATATAAGTGCCCCAATAGGTATGTTTTTTTGTATGGTACAAATATTAATGTCTTTTGAGGATATATTTTATGTTTGTAATGTCCATATTTGGTACAGTATGTTATATTCAATGCAGAATGTAATCATATGTTAACCATAAATAGTACAAAACACAAGAAATAATTTTGCTGCTGCAATTTATGTTTTTATAAACCAATACATGGAGATTCAAAACTGTTCATAAATAAAAACAAGAAACACTTCTGCAGGCAGACTTACTAACATGGCATTTATACAGTGCATATATTTTTGTTATATGTACTGTTTTTGATTCAATATAAAGTAGATAAAAAGTTTAAGTTTTGCTTCCTGTAATCCAGTTTACAGGGGATTAGTTGTGACTTTATCTGCAGCAGAAGAAGAGTAAGTCTCATTTATAAGAGATTGTAACATGGTTAAGAAAAAGGCTTGCACCTGATTGGTGCAAGTGCAGCATCTGATCATGGATTATTTCTCAATTATACCATGGACGTAAGTGAACAGCCAATGAAATCATCAGACTGGCAGTTTACCACCAGTGTAAATTCTCTGATAACCAACAGCTGTTGATGAGGCTATGCATTTAATCATATGCAGCATAGGAATAAATACAACACAAATAAAAAAACAAAGCAGGCTCTTTAATATTTGATTTTATTATAGTAAAAAAAATTAACCTTGGTATAATCACAATAAGCCACTCGGAGGATGTGGGTTATCAGGAGATTTACCATGCCTGGCGAGGATTTATCCACTCGGCTGTGCCTCGTGGGCAAACCACCCCAGCCATGGTAAATCCCCTGATAACCCACACCCCCTCATGGCATAATGTTTAATTAATCCATGGTTCCAATCAGGTACCCAAGAGTACAGCCAACGTGGCAGTCAGCATTGTGGAGCAGAGTGGTAGCATGAGTTAATGCTTACTGAGAGCACAGTGTATACATGAGAGGGAAAACACCATCACGAGCTGTAGTGTCATTGTAAATTTTAACCTGTCAGGCAGCATGTCACTGGAGCAGTGGTTAGACCATCATTTCAATGAGCAAGAGGCCCATAATGATGAACAGCACCATCCGTCCTATTGGCAAGCTACAAATGAGCAGCATAGAAGGCGACATGCAGCAAAGCAGTCTGCTGACAAGGCTGCATGCAAAGATCACAAAAAAGCCATGCATCACTACAGCACACCAGGGGCCCCAAACCAACTGACAGGCAGCATTAGGCTACAGTCAGGTGAGCGTTATCAGTATTACCCATAAGTCTTGGCAAGCAGCAAATGAGCAGCAGAGAAGGCGACATGCAGCACAGCAGTCTTCTGACGCGCCATGTGCAAAGATCATGAAAGAGCCGTGCATTAGTACAGCACAACAGGAGCACCATACCAGCTGACAGGCAGTAGTGTCTACAGTGAGGGGGGCATTATCAGTGGTACCCACAAGACAGTCCCTTCTATGTATAGAGAGCAAGACTGGCAGCAGAGCACTCAATATGCAGCAGTTGGGTATAGCCAGGAGCTGTCTAACAGTATTACAAAGGATACATGGCTCATAACATTGCACCACAGTGTCCAAACCATGGGACACCCTGAAGAAATGAGCAGATGTGTTCCTAAGCAGAAGTCCCTGGTAGAATTGGACAAGCCTCAGCAGAGCAGGCGGCATGCAGCAATCAGCTCCAGTGAGCTTGTCAAGTTAAGAGTGCAGAAAGAATGAGGCAAACACCCACACAAATACCTCATGTGCACTAAATGTGTTCAAGGACTAGTTGAGTGAAACAGGCAGACAAATTAATTTTCAGATGATCAGCAATAATGAATAGAACGCCAACACACAGCAACAAGCTCTCATGGTAGTAGTTTTAAATTTTTAGTAAAGTGGTGCTTTTCTTTCTTTTCTGGTTGTCAAGCAGTTAGAAAGATTGACTACCTAGTTGCTTTGGTTAATATTTATTGTTCTTTACTTCGTTGTTTAAGGTATGTCAAAAAATATTCGACGGGTGAGCGAAGCAGCAGAGACTCCAAATGTTGAAACTGAGTGATTCTACCGCAATCATCTCACAACAGGTTTTGAAAATTTCCTCAGGCTCCAGATCATCTAATCACTCATTACGAGCCTTGCGGTTGGAGTTTCTTCTGGTGGTAAGTCAACCCCCATTGCTCCCCTCCCGGTTACCCCAAAGGACCAACCTGCTCTTAAACCAGGTAAAGTTTGCTTTCATTTTTCTGGCAACAAAGAAAGTATTTCTCATTCTGTGCCTGCTGGTGTTACTATAGTGGAGATATCAGGGGGAAAAGCAGCGGGTAAATCTCAAGATGTTATGTGCAGGAAAGCGGCCACTAAAAGGAATTCGGCAGCTTTATTTCTTGATAAAGATTCACTGGCGGTGTTAAAAGAACAAACAAATACATTGTCTGAGGCAGAGGAGGAGGAGGGGGGGCTGGAAAAAAAGGAGGTATTCTGAAGCAGAATATGTTCTGGCAACTGATTTAAATTTGTTTCATATGGGGGCTGATGAGAACCAGGAAGAAAATCCATGTAAAGTACAACATGCAGAATTAATCCTTACAAGTTTTAAGAGTAAATTTTTTTTGGTTATGGATGATTTAAAAAATGCTATTCAAAAGGTTTCTGATGGTGGGTGTCTTAACTGATAAATTTGAATCTCTCACTGTTCACACCTCTGAATTAGAAAATAGGGTCTCATAATTGGAGAATGTGTGAAAACCAACACTGCAGAAGCTGAATGTGCATTACAAACAACTACAGGCTCTAATTTGGAAAGTAGCTGAGTTGGAAGACCATTCTTGATCAGGAAAGTTGAGAATTAGTGGGATCCCAGAGGGGCAGGAAGGCTCTGGAGACCCTAAACCCTTTATGGAAAAAATGCTCCCTCTAGCAATGGGTCGTGAATACCCCAACAAGAAAATCTTGCTTGACCGTGCCCATAGAGGAGGAAGAAGTTTTGTAGGTAATAATCAATCTCATACTAGACCCTTCTATATTAAACCACACTATTACCAGGATAAGGAATCTTTATTACAAAAGGCAAGAATGGAGAAAGGTTTGAAGTACCAAGATTTTGTCCTTTGTGTTTATCCAGATGTATCCATGGACACAATTAATAAAAGAAAGACATTCAACTGGGTCAAGGGGAAACTTTTTCATAAAGGTGTTACATTTTCTTTTTTATATCCTGCTAAGCTTAGGTTTGTGGTAAATGAAAAACTGATGGTGTTTGATGATGCAGAAGATGCCATGGAAGCATATCAGCGGTCATATGGAGACTATCATGTAAGAGATCAGTTATCAAAGAAACAGAGAGCACATCCATATCATGAAGTAAATGGCAACTTAATGGAATCAAGTGGTTAATCCTAAAATGAAGTATGTAAATTTATCAGTATTGGTCATTTTGTACACGATAATCAGTTAAGCTTAGAAAGCCTATACAAGTATGGAAAATATGCCTACTTAGATAAATTAAAGAAAAAAATTAAAAAGGGGAAATAAAGTAAAGCTTAATATTGTAAGATTTATTAATTTTTATTGTCCCCTTAATATTAACGTAGGAAAATGAAAAGAAAAAAAAGGGTGGTGAGTAACACATTAGGAGAGTCTTGTGCTGTGTAGT
The DNA here is from genome assembly GCA_016271365.2 of Neoceratodus forsteri. Taxonomy (NCBI): domain Eukaryota; kingdom Metazoa; phylum Chordata; order Ceratodontiformes; family Ceratodontidae; genus Neoceratodus; species Neoceratodus forsteri. The sequence continues at coordinate 408,801,038 of CM057455.1, forward strand.
AGTGGCGTATGAGATGGCAAAAAAAAAAATGCCATCTCTGCTATATTTGGGAGGGAGGGGGTTGCTTCTCTGTTTTTTTGTTTTGTTTTCTATTTTTTTTGTTGCTTTTGTGTAAAACGATTTGTGGGGGGGTCTACTAGGAAGTCCTTATTATATTACATTCCATTCTTAAATTTTATTACTATTGGCTTTGTCTATGGGTCCAAGATTCTAGTTATAAAAATAGGTTTGTAACTTCTGGCTTAAAGCAGTTGCCTCCTTCTCACAGTATGTGGGAAGATTTAAAGAAGAAATAACTCTTAGATGGCAGAAGAAATAAAATTAGTTTTGTGGAATGTTAATGGTTTACAGAACAGGACGAAAATCACTAAAGTCATTAACTTCTTCGTAGCAAAAAAGTCTCCTGTATTCTGTTGCAGGAAATGCACTTTTTAGAAAAATATTTCTTATGGTTTCAAAAACGCTGTGGAATAGGGGCTTTTTCTTCATTTAATCAGGCTTCTCGGGGGGTAGCCGTATTCTTTCATAAAAGATGAATACGTGTAAATCCTATTATTAATTCTATTAAGCCAGATGCATTTGGCAGATATGTTATTGTGGAAGTTAGCTTAGGTCAGTCAGATATTACCATAGCCTCTATGTATGGTCCAAATATTAATTAATAATCCTGCCCTTTTTTCAGAATTTTTTTTAAAGATATTGAAGTGTAAGGCTCCATACATTTTAATGTAGTTATGAGGAAGGAATGTTGTACTTCTACAGTGCCTACCCAGTTCAAGTCATCTATAAGGGTTATTAATTATTTTAGGTTAGACTTTAAATTAGTGGATCCATGGGTGATAGTAAACCCAAACAGAAAAGTTTTCTCTTATTTTTCTGCAAAATATCAAACGTATTCCAGGACAGATTTTGTTCTTAGTTTCAGATTCAATTCTTCATAATATAAGAGATTTAAACTATTCTGGAATTGTAATATCAGACCATTCCCCATGTGGCTTATCGTTACAGTTAGGTCATGAACAAAAGTGGATTATTCAATGGAGGATGGATTTATCCATACTAAATCATCAAGAAATCAAAGTGAAATTTCTCATGGAAATGGATGTCTCTTTTTTTTTAAATAAAGAATCTGAAATTGGGTTGTTTATAATATGGGATTCATTTAAGGCAAGGACCAGGGGATACTTGCAGCAACTTAAATCATTTAGAAGAAGGAAATGGGTAGAGTTGCAGCTGGAACTGGAAAGAGAGATTCAGACACTCCAACAAATACATAATTCTAATTTTGACTCAAATACATATAATACATTATTAAAGAAAAGGGCCAAATATAATTAACTTATTACAGACAGGGCAGAAAGTCAAATCTTGAATACAAGGAAAAATTATTATCTGGAGTTGGACAAACAATTAAAGTTAATGGCTTGGCAGCTTTGTGAGGAAAGGGAACAAAACAATATAGTGCAAATTAAAGATCATAATGGCTGTTTGCATAGGGATCCAAGGGTGATTGCTAATATATTTTTGGATTTTTATGTTAAACTTTATGCTTCAGAAGCAGATGTTGTCAACTTTTCCTCTAATTTGTTGGATCATTTACAATTAAAACGAATATCCCAGGAAGTAAAAATGCTTTTAGATGAACCAAGAGGGGGAGAAGTAACAATGTTCATTAGGGATAACATTGAGATTATGAGACTGGAGGAAGCAGAGGGCAATGTGGAGGCCCTATGGGTCACCGTTTGAATCTGTGTGGGAGGGAAGATCAAGTTGGGGTGGTATATAGGCCTCCAGGACTAACGGAGGACCTGGAGGATTGCCTGTTAGCTAACATTAAGGGTCAGTGTGGACTGGAAGGGGAAGGAGTGGTGTTGATGGAAGACCTTAATATGCCAGCTACTGATTGGGGTACTATGACATCCACTGTAACCAGGGAGCAGAAGCTACTGGATGGCTTCCTGGATGTGTTCCTCAATCAGCATGTGATGGATCCAATGAGGGAGGGTCATATCCTGGATGTGGTTTTAGCAGATGGGGATCTTGTATGAGATCTGGTTGTGGAAGAACCCCTGGCTGGGAGCAACCACAACATAGTTTGGTTTTGGCTTAAACTAGGGGGGATCATTCAAGGACACTGATAGTTGATTTTACCGGGCAAACTTTCAAAATATGGGGGAAATTCTCAAGGGGCATTTGAGGGAGACAAAACCAGGTTTGGACATGGAAGATAGGTGGGAGATCATAAAGCAGGGGCTACAGGTGGCCACCAGGACCTGTACAAGAGTGAAGCATAAGGGTGGTAGGTCTCATAAACCATGCTGGTGGACCAAGAAGGTCCAGGAGGCAGTAAGGGAGAAGAAGGATGCCTACAGTAGGTACAAAAAAATGAGAGGAGAGAGGGACAGAGAGAACTGTCGCCTTGCAACCAGGAAGGTCACCAAAGTGGTAAGGGGGGCAAAGGCCTGGAAAGAGCAGAGGCTGGGGCAGGGGATACAGGGTGGGGAAAAGGAGTTCTTTAGGTACATTGGTGAGCGGAGGAAGGTCAAGGGCCAGCTCAGTAGGTTGAGGACAGCTGGAGGGTGGGTGGAAGGGGTTGGAGAGCAGGTAGAGGTACGAATGAGTACTTTGTCTCAGTGTTCACTAGGGAGGAGGCTGGGGAACTTCCAAAAAAGGGGTTGAAGGACACAGAAGGCACAGCAGACCTGACTGTTGGGGTACCTGTGAAGAACAAGCCACTGGGGAAGGTAGGCCAGGGGTGAGATATCAGGCTGGTTCTGCTGAACTGGGGGGGACGGATGCTGATATTCCTATCAGTCACGTGTGGGAAGCCCTTCAGTCCCAAAAGAAGGATACATCTCCTGGGCCTGATGCTATTCATCCCAGAGTACTGAGGGAATTGGCAGATGTTTTAACTGCTCCATTGGTGGATCTCTTTAACTTGTCCCTCCAGACAGGGAGGGTGCCAAGGGATTCGAAGCAGGTGTATGTTGTGCCCATCCATAAAGGGGGATTGAGAGAAGAGCCAGGAAACTATAGACCCATCAGTTTGACATCGCTGGTGGGGAAGGTAATGGAAAGCATATTTAAGGAAAGTCTGGGAGGTTTCTTGGAGGAGATGGGTTACCTGGATGACCAGCAGCATGGGTTTGTGCCAGGTAGATCATGTCAAACAAACCTTGTAGAGTTCTATGAGTGGGTGACATCAGCACTCGACAGGGGGAGACCAGTGGATGTACTGTTCCTGGACTTCAGCAAGGCATTTGATTTGGTCCCTCACATTGGCCTAAGGGAGAAGCTGGGGGGATGGGAGTAGGTCCATTGATGGTTAAGTGTATTGGAAACTGGCTTTCAGGTCACACTCAGTGGGTAGTGGTCAGAGGGGAGGTCTCATCTCCTAGGGAGGTCATAAGTGGGGTCCCACAGGGATCAGTCCTGGGGCCACTCCTGTTTAATGCCTACATCTCTGATATCAGGGAAGGTATCGGGTGTGAAATGAGTCTCTTTGCAGATGACTCTAAGCTGGGGGCAGTGGTGGAGGGGTAGGAGGGGAGATTGGCCCTGCAAGAGGACCTGGATACTCTGGATAGGTAGTTCTACACCTGGAAATTGAAATTTAATTCCTCCAAGTGCAAGGTGCTACACCTAGAGTGAGACAACCCCAACTATGTGTATACCCTGGGGGGGATGAGTTGCAGGCCATAGCAGGGGAAAGAGACCTAGGAGTCTTGGTTGATGTTAACATGAATAATTCAGAGCAGTGCAGGAGGGCTGCAGTCAGGGCAAATAGGATGCTGGGATGCATCACTTTGGGGATTACCTCAAGGAACAGGGAGGTGATTTTGGCACTGTACAACAGTCTGGTTAGACCACATCTTGAGTACTGTGTGCAGTTCTGGAGGCCGCACCTAAGGAGGGACATGCAACTGACCTGAAAGCCAGTTTCCAATACACTTAACCATCAATGGACCGACCCTCATCCCCCCAGCTTCTCCCTTAGTCCACTCAGCCCTGGACAAAGGGTGCCAAACAGGTGCAGTCTTTATCGATCTTACAAAAGCTTTCAACACAGTCCATCATGGCCTACTTACCTCCCTACTTTCTAGCCTAGGCCTGGCCGAAGGTCCTTGTGCTTGGGTAAAAAGTTACCTGTCCAATCTGTCACAGGCTATAAAAATCTCTAATGAACTCTCCGACTTCAAACCAGTTCTCTCGGGTGTACCACAGGGATCAATTCTTGGACGCTCCTCTTTAGCCTGTTCCTTAACTCCCTCCCAGATATCTGCCAGGAGAAAATAATCTTATACGCTGATGATGCTGTAATTCTCTCTTCCCACAAGGATCCAAACTCCCTATGAAAAAGCCTGCAACTTGCTTTCTCTAGTGTTGAAAGGTGGTTCCTGGATAGTAAACTTGTGCTAAACCACAATAAAACAAAAGCCATGCTCTTCTCCAATCACCAAAACAAAAATAGGCATACTCCGCTCACCATACAAACCTCTGCGGGAATTACACTGGACCAAGTAAATACTTTCAAATACCTTGGCATCATTTTTGACCAAGGGCTCACCTTTGCAACCCGCATTGACAACACTGCGAAAACAGTGAACCAACGCCTTGGAATACTATTCCGTAACCGTCAATTTCTAAATCAGGCAGCATTGAGAATAGCTATACAGAGTTCCATAATCTCAATCATTGACTATGGCCTTATTATTTATGGCTCAGCTACCTCCACTGCACTAAGGCGTATCTCAATCACTCTAAATAAGGCCTGCCGGCTCCTCACGGGGGCTCAAAGACTGACTCACACGTGTGATCTGTACTATGAATCAGGCTGGTTGAACCTATCAAATCGTCTTATTTATCTCACCTGCACAATGGCAAAAAATCTATCTTGGGACTGACTCCATTATGTATTCAAACCTACTCCGACTGAATCCTGGCTCTGACCCTCCACCAGATCTGAACACCAACCTTTCCTGGTTCCGAGATGCCGGACTGCACAGGGACAAAGATCTTTCGCATACAGGGCCCCAACATGGTTCAATGCGCTTAGTCCACCTACTCTATCCTCAACCTCGCTTGAAGCTTTCAAATCCATGCTCTATGCCCACCTCACCACCACTAGCAACTGTGACTGCGCTAGATAAAGACTACTACTCCTCATGTCCATCCTCACATCTGAGGGCCTCTTCCTCCTGACTAATGAACCCTCTGGTACCTCTACTACTTCCTGTCTCCCACCCAAACTCACTCCCCTTTTTCCTGTCCCTCTCACTTACTCTCGCTCACCACCTTTCCCTCCTCTCTAGCCTCCTTTGGCCTAATGATCACCCTCTCCTGGAAGTTTCCTTAACCTCGAAATTGTCTACCGCTGAACCTGTTATAGCTTGTTTTTCTATGAAACTTAAAAACGTTACTGCCTTAAACTGTTAATAGCAAATTTATGATGTAACTTTCCTGTCTGGTTTTACCTGTAATGTGTATCGTGCTTTGTTAAATGTTCTTTGTGACGTGGAACCTTTGTAAAAGAGCCCTGGCTCAAAGGTATTAATTCCTAGACTTATAAACTAAACTAAACTAAACTCCTGGAGAAGGTTCAGAGGAGAGCAACCAGAATGCCCTGGGGCCTAGGGGATATGACATATGAGGAATGACTAGGGGAGCTCAACCTGTTCTTGCTGGAGGAGAGGAGGGACCAGGGGGTCATGATTGAGGTCTTCAAGTACCTCAGAGGAGTAAATAAGGTAAGCCAAGATTGGATCTTTTGACTGAAGGAGGGTGGAATCACCAGAGGACACAGTTGGAAGATTGAGGGTGGAAGGATTGGGGGGAAAGAAGGAGGAGGTACTTCACCGACAGAGTGGTGGAACAATGGAATGCCCTGCCTGGGGAGCTGGTTCAGGCAGCTATGGTGGAGGGATTCAAGAGAGGGTGTGACAGGTATAGGCAAGGGGTGAAGCAGAGGCTGGTTTGCCCGGGGGAAGGACTGGGGGATGGAGTAACAGTGGAAGGAGACAGATAGAGGGCTACGGTACCCAATCAGGCTGCTGAAGCATGAGCAGACTTGATAGACCAATAGGCTTACTCTGCTGGTGTCTAGTATGTTATGTTAGTATGTTATGTAATAGCACAATGGGAGGTGGATAATGCTATTGATACCTGTTTGGGGCAGAAAGCACCTGGCCCAGATGGGATTCAAATGGATTTCAATAAAAAGTATAAAGAGAAATTGTCCCCTATATTAACAAAAATATTTATTTACATTTTGAATATGCAAATGTTGCCACAATCATTTAATCTGGCAACAATTTTATTGTTGTTAAAGCAAGAAAAAGATTTGAGTTATTGTACATCTTATAGGCCAATTTCCTTGTTGAACTCGGACTATAAGATTTTTTCAAAAATGTTGGCAAATCGATTGGAGGGGCATGCCCTGCATTGGTTGATCTGGAAGAGAATGGCTTCATAAAAGGGTGTTCTATTAATGAAAACCTAAGAAGAACAATTAATATCATAGCCAATAATAATCTCCAAGATGCCATTCTTTTGGTAGTAGATGCTGAGAAAGCATTTGATAGGGTAGAATGGGGTTTCATTTTCTCCTTATTAGAGAAAATGGGGTTTGGACAAAAAATTATTGGCTAGGTAAAAAGTATTTATAAAAGTCCTATAGCAAATATCAAGATTAATAATAGGATTTCTGAAGCCATTCATTTAACCAGGAGGATGAGGCAGGGGTACTCCCTCTCACCGTTAATGTTTGTGTTGGTGATGGAACCTCTGGCTATAGCAGTAAGACAAAACCCTGGCATAACGAGAATTAGGTTTATTAATTTTACACATAAAATAAGTTTATATGCGGATGACGCTTTATTGTATTTGTTGAATCCACAGCAGTCATTAACTGAATTTATGAATGTAGCTTCACACTTTGGTGCTCAATTGGGATATAAAATTAATTGGCAGACATCAGTAATTTTAAAATTAAATTCAAATATAAATTTTGAGATTCCTTCATTATGCCCTTGTCAACAATTGGATGCAGTTAGGTATCTTGGTATTGCGATTACATTGAAATATGAGGATTTATATCAAGCAAAATTTCCTAACGTAATAAAAGAAATACAACTTGATTTTCTTAAATGGCAGCATCTCCCATTGACTCTCATAGGGAGAGTCAATGTTATCAAAATGAAAATCTTACCTAAACTTTTTTTTTCAATCACTTCCAATTCATTATTCCAAATTCCACATTTGTCCTCCTAAAGAGACTTACATGAAACTTTATTTGGGGGAATAAAACACCGCACATTGCTTATAATAAACTAATTTTTCCTAAAAATTAAGGAAGTTTGGTTCTACCTGACTTTAGGAAATATTATATAGCATCCCAGTTGGTAATAATGTGGCAACGGTTGAAAAAGGATTAGAACCAACTTCACTCTATTCAGATAGAGTGGAGTGGGTTCTCTTACAGATCAATGAAAAACATTCTGTTTTCTGGGATTTTTAACTGAAAGGAGAATAAGGGGATTTATAACCCCATCTGTTTTGTCACGTTTCAATGTTGGCAAGAGTTACATTAAAATGCTAAAATTAAGATCCTTATCACAAAATACACTCCACTACTTGATAATTTTCATTTGTTTCCTTCAATTAAAGATCCAATACTTAAAATTTGGCAGGAGAAAGGGATTTTTGAGTTTGATCAACTATGCAAAAATAATGATCTAAAATCATTTAATCTAATTCGGTCTCAATATGATATTCTGGGTAGTCAAATATTTACTATTGAAGAGCTTTTTGTTTAGAAAATAATTGGCTCCCTTCAGCTTCTCAGTACCCCCGTGTAGATCTTTTGGAGGGGCAATTGATAAGTGAGAAATTGATCTCCAAGTTACATAATGGGGATTTCAATGTTATTCCTTCCAGTGAAATAGTCAATTAAAAAAAATGGTCTAAGGATCTGTGTATCGATGTTTCAGATGAATTATGGAAGGAAATGTTATTGACCCCTAGTCCTATTGTCAAATCTAGTAAATTGCAACAAATTCAATATAATACATTACATAGGGTTTATTTTACCCCTCATAGGCTTCATCAAATCAAAAATGACATATCTGCCAGTTGTCCTAGATGTACTAGTACTTCGGGAACACTGATAAATATGATCTATGAATGTCTTCATTTGTCCAATTATTGGTTAAAAATGTGTGCAATATTAACTAAAGCTTTGGGGACTTACGTTCATAAGGAATCATTAATATCTTTATTGGGATTTTTTGGAACAATTGTTTCAATTTAATAACTATCAAAGAATTTTAGTAACCAATGCAATGATGATGGCTAAGAAATGTATTCTTATTAAATGGAAGGATGTGGCTCCCCCAGATTATAAGACTTGGCTTAATTATATGGTACACTCCATGAAGTTAGAGCATATCCATTATTTACAAGGTGGAAACATTTCCATTTTTGAAAAAGTTTGGCTTCCTTTCTTCCGGGCAATGTAGCTATTAGTTATGTAGTGTGCACATATGTATTTTCTTTTAGTAGGAGATAATAGGTTATAAAATTATAATAAATAGGGAGAATCTTGGGCCCACAGGTAATATGGTTATGATGATAAGGATCTTATTGTGCTCTGAAGGCCTTAAGCAGTGGTAACTCCCTTTTTTGGCTAATGATGTAGCTTTTGCAACTCCTAACTGAACCATATTACTAAAAAGAGAAGAAGAAAAAAAAAAGATCAGTAATAGCAACCTAGCAACACTCCTGAGAGAGTTGTATGCCTCAGTGCAGACAACTGGAGATCAGCAGTACACTATTAGCTCATACATTGGTTTGTGAGCTGGACTCAGCAGACACTTTAACAGTGTTAAGATCAAAAGGAAAATTAACATTGTTACAGATGCAAAATTCATGTCTGCTAGCAATGTTTTTGTGACAGTATTAAAGAAATATTGGAGAGCTAGAAATGATGTCATCACTCATCACCCCCGAATCACTGACTCTGACTTACAATTAATCAGATCCTGTGCCAGACTCAGTCCAGACACCACTTATGGTCTAGTTAAGTGAGTCTGGTTTGAGTTACAGCTTGGTTTGGCTAGACGAGGGTGTGAAGGACTCACAAAGCTAAAGCAGCAGTCCTTCACACTGACAACAGACGAGAGTGGCTGAGAATGCATATCAGTGACTTTTAATGAAGCAACCAAAAAACACAACATGATCAATGAACTTTATAGACAATCCCTCAGAGGTGTTCACTTTGCCATCCCAAGTAACCCACAGTGCCCAGCAGCTCTATTCAAAAAGTATGTGTCAAAATGCTCACTCAATGCTCTCTCTCTTTTTTCTCCATCCAAAGAAAATGCCACAGTGCATTTTAGACCAGCATTAATGGCGGTATGGCAATCAGCCAATGGGCATAAACTATGTTGGTGTCATGATGGCCCAGATCTACTGAGAACCCTGCCTGAGCAGGAGGTACAGGAATCATTCCATCTGAAGCACAGCAGTCTAACTACTGTCCGAGGCAGGTTTGGCATCCCGGGAGATTATGTCAGTAAGTGTGCACCATTGCAAGACAAGCCTCCAGAATTAATGGGCCCCTTCAGTGACAAACCAAAATAAATGGTCTACCATTTTATCTCACACTGCTTCACAGAGGTCAGTAGCATCTGAGACAGATAGTGACTACCACAGCAAGTACAACCTTCTCACATACCAAAGAGTATCACAGAGGCTGTAGCACAGAGAAGGTGGCATGGAACGCTCCCAACCCATTGCATATGGAGCCTGCCAGCAACAGCACATCATAGACAGTACCATTTCCCCAAAACTTGACAGCACAATGGCTGCAGCAGCACTTGATAATACATATGACCCCATACGGTTGCTTGCCTGCCCTGCACAAATGCAAATGACAGCAGTAGCAAGTGGCATTGCATAGAATGCCGCACTATGGAACCCCTTTAATCTACAGAATTTTACAATCAATGGAGCAGCTAATTTTAATTATTACTCCAATCAATGGCAGTCTAGTGGTCCGCAGAACCCTGCTTGGCACACACGGCACCAGGGACCTCATTGTTAAACCACACATAGTATGCCTGCTGTCAGTTGCCCAATCAGTTGTTTACAAGACCCGTGTTTTTGATGGCTGAGTCAGCCTATCTGATTGAACTTTCATTACACAACACCATACAGTATGTAAAATAATGGGCTGTTCTGTGTTTTTGTTTTATTGGAACCTTGTGGATTGAGGTCTAGCCGCCCTGAGGTACTGTTTTTTTCTATGAAATCCTACCTTATCAGAAGGTGGGAACTGCAACTGATTAACATCCAGGGGTGTGATCAGGAGGATAGTGTTGAATCCATCTTCGCAGACTGATAGCTTTGTGCCATTCTTTTCAATAAAATCGAATACCCCCCTACCACACATACAGACACACACACACACACACACACACACATATATGCATAGTAGCTCTCCTGCGGCCAAATTTGGGAAAATAATTATTGGTTCGAGGCAGACCTCTCCTGGCCTTGACGAATGCACTTGATTGACCGGCATCTCTCATTAGGCTGCCCACTCACATGTTCTCTCCAACTCATGCTATAGCACTGTTGTAAGCATGCACACTTGTAGCATTATGGTTGCATAAGAGGACACACAGGTGGCAGCTGGGAGAGCTGAAAAGGGGGGAAAATAACAGCTTTTTTTTTTATTTCCTTGTGGACAGCCGGGCAGCTGGGTTTGGTGGATAGGAGGGGAGATTTTTTTAAAAAATGTAAGCCCAACTGAAAAAGTGAGAAAAGCATAGCGAGGTGGACCCAGTACACCTTCAGCACAACTCCTGATTTACCTGGGTCCACCAGATGCTGAGAGATCCGGGGGGGGCTGATTCCCATTGGGCTGATCAGCCGATCACTATATTGTACACTGTAACAAAATCGATGACTGTCTCTTTAAAGTGCAGCTTCCAAAACACTTTTCTTTGGCACGCCTGCGTCAATTTTAATAATTATTTTCTTCACATTACATTTGAATCTCAGGGTTAGTCTTTAGTTGTCCCCCTTGAATTTTCTCTGTGCCATGCAGTGGTAAGTAAACAATAAGATGCAGTGCTGTATTGTTTGTTCTTCTGCAACCACATGCCCTGGTGCATAGTGAAGCAGAATTGGCTTCAGGTGTTTTAGGGGCCTGATTGAGTGTTCAGCAAAATAGTAGTTTGCATGAAAATAAAACCAGGATTAGGGATTGCAAAATCAAGGCAGAAGCAGAGGCCAGTCTGCAAAGATAGTGAGTGTGGGAATAAGGAGACTATTGACTTTTATATATCTAAATCTTAAAAAAATATCACAAATATCCTCTCTACTATCTCTCTTTCTTTCTGTTCTCTATTTTTTTTCCAATTATTTAACCAGGTGAGACACATTAAGCTGAAAGCTTGTTTACAAGTGCAACCTGGGAGCACAAGGAAGCTAAGTGACTTGCTTAGGGTCACACAGTATGCAAGTGGGGGCTGTGGGATTCAAACCCAGGTCTCCATATTTGCAGCTCAGAGCCTTAAACCACTGCACCATACTGCCTCCAAATCTGGGACCTCTGAGTGGAGACTGCTGAGGGCTTTAGTTATTCAGTAGCATAATTAGAACTACCAAAACTGATCAGGAGACTGCCAGCAATTTTAGGTGCTACTGTACCAGTTTTTACACTTTTAACAAACTCTTAGGGCTTAGCATGACTTAATAGGCTCTATATTGAGCCATTTTAAGTTATTTTTTTATTTAATTATCTAAGCCTGAGCAACCACGAGAACAGCACTTCTGGGTCAGACCCCATATTACCAGTTACCCTACAATCATCGGCAAGCATGCGTGGAGGCAGACATAGCAGAGGCAAGTGTCTGCTCTGTCAGCTGGGATTAACTGGGTAGACATCAGGAACACTGGGCCATGTAAACAAGGAGTGAACAGAGGGAAGGTCAGTTGTAATAGCAACTTTGTTACAAGACTATACAGTATTGGCTAACAACTCTAATCAAATACATTATTTTAACTGTGGTGGGGATTTCAATATTGTTCTTACTTCTGGCTCTGTAACCCTTCCTTCTAGCTGAGGTTACTAGGTTATTCCTCTCTATACATTTTAAATTGGTGTTCTAATTTTAACCACACAACAGTGTAAACAAATAGTTCAAGTGTATAGTATCACCTAGTATCTACATAACAGTACATAATATCCCTGACCAAGCAGCATGGAGACCAATATAATACTTACAAGCTGTGAAAAGTGTCAAATGTGAATCTGGGGTAGTGAACTGAATAACCCAACAGAATATGTACTGTACGCACCAAATGCATTTATATTCAGGCAGTACAGGAGGAGGTAGAAATGCTAAGGAAAAATACAAATGAATCAGATAATGTCAGACAGTTAGAGGAATTTACAGATGACAAGATCAATATATTAACTTAAAAGGATAATACAAATGAAGGGGAAAGACTAAAGGTACAAGAAAAGGATTGTGGGACCAAGACAAGAGAATGCAGGAAAAGACCTAGACCAGGAAATGATAGTGACATTGAGGTTAATGAACTACCATCTTGGACACTGGTGGAATGTAGATTTTTTTTTTTTTTTTGCAGTTAATCTTTTTATTGAGTATCTTATAAAATAAACAGGATAAACAGTACAAATACAGACAAGGGCAAGAAGTGAGTGCATTACAGAATACATCAAAAAGAGTAGAAAACAATCTCACACACCTGGATTACATAGGTTATCTTTGAGGTTACAAATGCATATTTATTATGTATTGCTGCTACATCTGACCAATAACTGCTACTACCACAATAAGCTAAGAGGAGGCCCAGTGTTCCTGGGTTATGTGAGGATAGGGTATAGGAGAGATCCTGAGAATATGAGGCATGATAAACTGGGAGGGGGGGATTTTGTAATGTGAACAAACCCATGAGACACAGCTAGCTTGAAACCAACTGGGGGTTCACATCTGACCTCATGGAGGTTTCAGGAGATCTTTTCTCCAGACAGGGTTTGGCCTTAGATGCTGGGACTCTATGTATTCTAAGTACAAACCCCACACTTTTTGATACATAGGGGTGGTTTGCAGGGAAATGTATAACAGTCTGGAGTTTTTTGAAAGACTTTGCATTGCCTTGTACCATTCTCCCAGGCCTGGGACACTGGTTGTTCTCCACCTTACTAATAATAGTCTTTTGGCTTCTACTGAGACCTGTATAAGCCATTTTAGTTTACTTTTCCTGAACTGTGTCTCTGAAGAAGAGAGGCCAGGGAGGAATAGGGCTGGGGAGCAAGGTATAATGATCACTAAGATATTCTAACATTCTCATGCCACTTGACCCTAGAGGGTGCAAATATGTGGGCAGTCCCATAGTATATGAAGTAAATTTGCACCTTGGGCATCACACCTCCAACAATGATCTGTGGGTAACAAACCCACTTTTTTTCAAGAGTGTGGGGGTGTGACACCACATGTGAAGTATTTTTTTTTTTGAATGAGAAGACTCTTTTGGTCCTTGCAGGCACTTTGTGCAAGTCTCCAGCATCTAATCCACTCTTCATATTGATAGACCTTTCTAACTTCACCTGCCACCTGAATTTGGTCTAGAGGGATGGGTTTGGACTTACTTTTTTAATCATGCCCTGTATTCTACCTGCCAGGCCCTTTGAGTTTTGAAGCCAATTTAATAGGGGAAGGGGTTGGGGAAGGTGGACTGTGCCTCTGTTACATGCTGAACATGCATTTCTGCTTTTGCCAAGAAAGGTATAAACTCCTGATCTGGAGGTATCTCCAGAATTCAGTCCTTGGGATGTTACAGAGGGCCTATAACTCCTGAAAGGAGAGCATCGTGTGTTTATCTGGGCCAAGCAAATCCTTGCTCTTAACTATCTTGTCTACTTTCCATGACTCTCAAATGTGGGTTTTTTTGTCTATCTGGAGGAGGGGCTTGAGTCAAAGAGGGGAGTAGATTCCAGGATGCATACACATATTGTCCAATTTCCCCACCTTCTGAACAGCTGCATGGGCAGCTTTTATGGTGAGCCAAGAGGAATATTGCTTCGGGAAGGGGGAAATGAAATATATTGCTAGATGTGCTCCTTCCAAGACTAAGAACTCTATCTGGACTCACGCTGGGTTCTTGGTTGATGAGTCCTTCAACATGCAGACTGACAAGGCCAATAAGCTGGTAAACATTCGGCAGATTCCACCCACCTCTATCCTTTTGAGCCTTCAAGTTCACCCAACTAAATCTGGGCCTCCCTATACCCCATAAAAACTCTTTTTATTACCCTGTTCAGTTTCTTAAACCAAATAGCTGGGATCTCCACTGGAAGGTGTGACAGGACATAGTAAACCCTAGGGGCTGCCATCATTTTGATAGCTTCTATCTTGCCTACCAGAGAAAAGTTGCACTTGTATCTTGTATCTGTTTTTATATATTGTTCTTGCAATTGTACTGTCATTGCTGAATAGGCCAAATAGCTGGATTGTGACTGATCTCTAACCTTTTTCTGTACCAATTCTTGTTCACTTGATTTTTTCCTGTATATACTGTTGTCTACATACCCTCTGTTGTAACCTCCCAGGTTGTACCTGAAAATAGGCAGCCATGCTGTCTAGTGTGCCTACCCGGTCAACAAAAACTAAAGAAATAAATAAGTTCAGGTGAGCTCACCTGTCTGTCTCTTTTTGCAAAGTTTGGATGAGGGGATTGAGGTTGTTTGGGATTGTATTCTGAAGGTTATTTGGGATCTGTATGCACAGGTATTTGATTCCTGTCCTTGCACAGGTTAAGCCAAGGGTGAACACTTGTTGGGACAGGGGAGTTTTGTTAAGGGGTAAAACTTCTGATTTATTTATAGATATACGGAGGCCAGATAGGGAGGCAAAGGATTGCAGAATTTGTAAAATATGTGGCAAGCCTTCTCCTATGTCTTCCATCAGTATCAGACAGTCATCTGCATACAGTTTTGTGCTGTATTCAGAACCCCCCATTCTGATATCCTGTATATGTGGGTGAGATCTCATGGCAGCTGCTATAGGCTCCATAACTAGCACAAATAATAAAGGTGAGAGAGGTAGCCAGCTCGGTGGTGCAGAGGGCTGAGGCACTGGACACCTTACCTCTCGTCACACTAGTGACCTGTTGTCAGGAATGAGCACAGGCCATCAGAGGTTGGCATGGGGGTTAGGGAGTGGTGCAGGATTGTGCTTCTGACAGACAGCTCTCCTCTCCAGGGAGGGATCTGTGCTATCTCAGCTCTTGACTGCCTTGCAGTGGAGTCCGGAAGGCAGTGCAAGCCAAGGGAGCCAAGGTGCTAGGCCAATGGGGTGGGAGGAAGGGGCTATCTCCAGAGCAAGAGGGTGCATGCATACCTCTACACACATGTGCCTCTCTGTTCAGGTCCCCAAGAAACTGGGAAAGGGAGAAAATGTTGAAAATCAGGGGCCACAGCAGGATGATACCTCTGGGCTGGCTCTGGGGTTCACCGGGACATGCATTGTGTTCAAGATCCCGAACTACCAAAGAGTCTGGTAGGGTTGGCAGATAAGTAGTTGTGGCCCACTGCAGTAGGATAAACACCTATATGCGGAAAAAAAGGCAAGAGTGGGCACCCCTGCTGGGTCCCTCTGTGAAGCTGGGATGGCTATGATAGGATGTTGTTGGGCAAATAATCTAGCCAATGGGGCCTGACAGAGTGTGCAATCCTACCCACAGAACCTGCTCCCAAAGTTACCCTGGTCCAGTACTGCATGCAAGTATTCCCATTCTACAGAATCAAATGCTTTTTCAAAGTCTACTGCTATGGCAGCTGTGGGTGTGGGAATACTGCCAGCAGCCTTGATCAGGGTGATCAGAGCTTTTGGATGGTCAGTACTTGCTCTGCCCTTCACAAACCCCACCTAGGCTGGATGTATTAGAGAAGGGAGAATTTGTTCTAGTCTGATTGCTAGCACTTTAGTTAGAATCTTGGCATCTGCATTTATTAGGGAAATTGGGCAGAAGCTAGCAGGGTTTAAGGGGTCCTTACCCTCTTTAGGGAGCACTGTTATCATTGCTTCATGGAGGGTGTGAGGGAGGCTTTGTTGAGCATGCATGCTGTCCAGCATGGATAGCATCAAGGCAGATATGGAGTCCAGAACTGTATGGTAGTAATCTGCTGGGTAGTGTAGGGATAAAACCCTTGATGAAAAAATGATTTTATTTCTATTATTAAGAATTCATTTTTAATTATCTTTATTATCATTATTATTTAATCTGACTTTTATATGGTATTAAGATGGAAAATGTTTACTCTAATTTCTGGTCCAGATTAATGTTGATTAAGTCTTAAAAAGAGTATAATGAAAAAATGATGCCATTTAAAATAGAGACAGTTTTAGAGTTGAGAAAAAAAAATGTGTTCCGGTAAAGTCTTCTTTTAAATTGGAAGTCCCATAAGAGGGGCCTAGCCACATTTTATGGAAAACACTTTTATTAGAATTTATGGGTGTCTGTATTTAAAAGCCTTAGCTAAAGTTAGGTATCAACGACTACTATCAAGATAGGAGGTCATGTGACTAATATAGGCTAGCACCAAGGAAAAAAAAGTCTTAGACTTTAAAAGTCCTATTACTCTGTATAGAAATAAGTTTTATTTATAGTTTAAAGATGCACTGTACTGCCACTATGAAAATTGAACAGTTATTGAATAATAGTATGATAAATAAGCTTACCAAGTTTTATGGATACAGAATAAAGAGTTCAAAAGTTATGAATATAATTTATTTAATATTATTTTTGATTTGAGAACTAACCAAATTTAGTATGTCGTGATAGCTCACATCTTAGAAAGTCTAACAATATAAATCTTAAATTTGTAGTTTGTTGCTATAAAAAATACCATCTAAAAGTTTATAGAAAATTAACTTTTCTAACAATAATTAATGTCTTTCAGAAAAAAACAAAGGATTTTGTGTGTCTCTACAAAAAGTAATGTTTTAAGAAATTTAGGAATGGATTTTTCTTACAAATCTTTTATCATTTTGTAGTTTAGACTACTAAAAGCAAAACTATTATTTTATTTTAAGAAGTTTTTTTTTAAATTATGAAGTTATAACCTTAATAGTGTAGTTTAAAAAGTATCCATACTACAGATATTAGACTTGTTCTAAAATGTTTGGCTTAAGATAAAACACCTGAATATGCAAGTTTAATTTTTAAATTAGGTTAACTAAGGATTTTATTAAAGGAAAATAATTTTAAACTAGAACCAAGTTTGAGAAAAAGGGGAGTGTTTTAGGAGGCATGATTGTATGTCATCATTTATCTTTTAAAATGCCCAACATTTTTAGTGACTCACACCAATCAAAATCTGGTGATGACCAAAGCAGTTTTTATATTAGTAAATCCTGCTGACCACTCCTTAGTATGAGCTAACTATCAATGTAGGAAGACCTTTGTTTGGTTAACAAAAAATTCAAAAGGCTTTATGCTGTAGCTAGGCCAAAAAAACGCTGAAGCAAACCTATTTAAAATGCAGGAATTAGCCTAAAAAGAGCCAACACTTATGCAGAGCTGCTCAAGGATCCGGGTGCAAAAAAAGATGCAAGGACATTCTCATTGTCTATAAAGCAAGGTCTATGTTTTGTCCACCAAACCATGACTACAGCATTGTTGCCTGTTGTTAACCAGACACAGACTTATTTTTAAAACTCACACAAGCTTTACAGTGTTGTAAAAAAAGGTCTAGCATCTTGAGGTTTTAAAAAAAATAAAACATAAACAGTCATTAAGTTCCAGTTGTTAAATAACTTTGTTATTTACAAAAAAAGTTCTTTGAATCCAGTATTGCTATGCACTGTGCAAATTAAAGCTGCGTTCTACACATCTAAGAACTGTTTTTTAGTAAAAGTTTAACTTGCAGAGTGTATCCATGCTATAAAAAAAAATTCAGGGTCAAAGTTAGCTGACAAAGAGACTATTTCATCAAAAGCCAGACTCAGCCAGAGTTCTAAGTTGAGAAGAGGAGAACCACTTTTACAACCAAAAAAAAAGTATTTCTTTTTCATTACTTTCACTAATTTTAATTAATAGTCTTGGTAATTTAAATCGGCTTATCTAAAAAAGTAAAAAAAATCTACTTTTAACTATAAAATCTGGGTATATAGCTTAAAAGCTTTAAACTAAAATATGTTGCATAATTTAAAAAGTTAAAACTGAGTTTTATAAAAGTAGTACAAATCACTAATGTAATAAGTTGTTGCCAGTTCTCATAGAAAATACATTTTACATGCAATAAAGTTTTGAAACAAGTTTTATACAAAAATAATCTGAGATATTAATCTTATAAGTATATTTTCTTATGCATAAAGGTTATGTTAAATACTAAGTATGATAAAAGTAGTATAACTATCATTTATCATTTATTATGCTAAGTATTGCTTATTTCTTTACATTGTTTATTTACTAGAATTTATTAGTTGCTGAATTATCTAAAACAATGTTGTTGATGTTTACAAAATTAGGCTTAATATTTATGCTAATGAGAAATATTTAAAACCATTGTATAGGTATACATAAAATATCTATTTTTCATATACTGTAACTATACGTAGGGTAAGCAGTGACATTTACCATTATATTTAAATCTAGAGAGCATAGGATAATATCACATACAAATATTTATTATTGTTAGTGATTTATAACATAATATTTGAGTAAGGCCTGAGGTAACTATAAGTGCAATATTATAAAAAGTGATATTTTAAGCCTTTGTTCCAACATCTTTGGGACTTCATCCTCATTCAGGATATAACTGTTAGTAAATGACAATCCACACTTACAGTGTATGAAAAACAAATGTTGTTATTATTATTAGTAATTGCAAGATATCTAAATTGCAAATATAATACTTTGTGTTTTGTTTTTCTGAGTCTAAAGTTATCCTAAACAAAAGAAAATGGAAGCTAAAGCATTCAAGTGAACATAATAAAATCACTGACTAACAGTAAAGCAATAACAACAACAAAAAAACTTTTAAAGCCTCAAAAAAGAAAAAGGGACTTTGTTTAAATTGTTGTGTAAGAAGTTATTGCTGTTTCATTTGTTTTCCAAAACAATACTTAATTGTTGTTAAAAGTCTGTAAGCACTATTGCACAGCCATGACAACATTAGCTGTAACTACAGATATGCTTAGCACCGAGACAGTAATTTATACCCCAGCACAGCTAACTTTTATTAAAAGTAAAAATGAAAGAATACAACAGCTAAACAAAATGTTAAAAGATAAATGTTTTGAGTGTGGCAGGTTTGCAGACCAGGTAGATATTTTAAAAAAGCTTTTACAAGAACATAAAAATGACCTTTCTAATAACTATTGTGACTTAGTCAAGCTAAAGGGTAAAACTGCTGTCTTGCAAAGTAAATTATAGCAATGTCAAGAACATTGTTTAAACTTAAAAATATTTTTTAACTAGCAGATGCTTATGCACAAGTTAACAAAGATTTGGTTAAATTAAACAAGTATAACAGTTTACAAAGTAAAAGTCAAGTTAAAGGAAAAATAAAAGCATTCAAAAGGTTAGATTGCTTAACTGATTCTGGTATATCAGTGAGTGTGTCATCTGACTCGGAATATGAATTACCTCAAAGCAAAAATAAAATTTCCCCTAGACAAAGAGGAAATCTGCATTCTAATTCAAAGCACAAAATCTTCAAGAAATACAAAAAGAAAGCACAAGATTAGACAAAGGAGAAAGACCTCTGTACCTCAAGCTATGTTATGAAATGGACAAGCCGTGTATTAGATGTGTCTAATGCACAGCTAAAACTAGAGCCCCCATTTAGAATACACAGGCCCATTTTATAAGTGCAATAAGCCACTCCAGGGATATGCATTAGACAGTTCTAATGCACAGCTAGGGGACTGGATGCACTCAGCCTGTGGCCTCATGCCTCACTACATCACCCTAGACATGCATTAGAACTGTCTAATGCACACCCCATTGTGTCATATTGCTTACGTGTTAAAGGCTATCTCCTCTAATTCTCCAGCGAAGGGGATACTATCTCTTGTTTTTGTGGGGGGGGCTTTCACCCCCAAACCCCCCAGACATGATATATCTAACTCTGAGGGGTGTGGACTTCGGGGATGGGGTGAAACACTGGAGGGTGAAAATGTTGTTTAAAAAAACCTGCAACAGTAGAGCCCTTATCAAGACTCAAACCACTACCAACACTGGAGTCCTTCTCAAAAGGGTGGAGGTCCAGGTGCAAGGTATGGCTGTAAGTATGGTAACAAAACTGACCACAGGGGGCACCATTATTATGACTATGATCAGCAAAATAATAGTGCAACTCAAAACAAGTTTACACATAGTTGTACAAGACAAGAGGAAATAATAATTCACAGAAAAAAGTAGAGGAAACAACCAAAATGCTAAAAGAGTTAAAAGCTCATTCTCAAAGATTGATCCAAGCTGTTCGGTCATCTCTTTACCTTCATTTGCCTGTAAAAAATGCCTCCTCAACTGTACCCTGTACAGATGGGACTAGTAGCGATATGTGACTTATGGATCCTATACACACTATTGCTGACATGGTTACAAAAACTACTATTGTTAAAAATGATGATGAGATTGAAATGAGATGCCAAGTAAAGTTAAAAATGCTATCTCTATGCTTAACCTTTCTCAAAAAGTTCCTGAGATAGTATCAACCAATGTACTATGTCATTGTAAAAAAAACTGTTGTATTGCCAGACAAAAAAGACAAATTCTGCCTGGGCAATTTAATTCCCAAAGGAAAAGCAGGAAGATTGTACTGTCACATAAACATTGAAAACAGTTTAAATCATAAGGCTTTGCTTAATTCTGGGGCTAAAGTAAGTCTCATGTCTAAAAGTCAGTATAATCAAATGACTAATGCCTTAGGTAACTCCAAGAAGCTAAAAACCTTTCCTGACAGCTTACAAATTGTAGGATATGGAGAGAAAGCTCGAAAGACCTTAGGTAAAGTTTTGTTAAAATTGAGATTTGGTAAAACGGTAATTAAACATCCAGTGTATGTTACAAACAAAACAGGCAATGATTTCTTAATTAAAAGTGACCTTCTAAGGAGGTTTAAACCTATTCTAGACTATGGCCAAAATAAGCTTATGGTCACAGGTAGAGAGCCCTATTCCATTTAAAAAGAGTCAGTAAAGTTTCTAAACAATAAAATTCATGCTACTGTAAAAACAATGATTAAATAATTAAACTACATTTTGTAGAATTTAAAAAAAGTAAGAAATGTAGTTTTGGGTAATTGCAAACATTGATTAAATAAAAAAGTAAAACTTGTGTGGCTTGTGTGTCAAAACAAAATGTGATAGATCTCTAATTAAAATGGATGCCTAGCTTTCTTCACAAAAAAGAAAGTATGTCTTGTTTTTCTCAATGCCATCCTGTATTTGACAAAAACATTTAATTCTTAAGTACCAGACCCACTGAGGACTGTGGAAAAGAGGTGTCACTTAATAAAACCAGAGGTAAAGCCAAAATGCAAGATAACAACAGAACTGGTAAAGTCCTGTATTGTCCAAGCAGTACACAGGTTTACCCAGTTTTAAAATAAATCATCACAAATGTTCCAAGCCACAAGCAAAGTTTAAAAAGTATAGGCACTTGCCTTAAAACTCCAGGTAAAAAAAAATACTATATCCTGTATGTGATACAATGTTTAACATCTCCCATGACTTGGGATTGATGTACTTGTACAACTGGGTGTGTATGTAAGCCTAGCCAATAAAATGTTGTGGTCACAATTAAGGGAAAACCCTTACCCAATAAAGTGACATCACCAGCCTTGAGGTCTGGATACATTATCCCTCAACTGTGCCAAATGGTAAGGTGCTCACTGCAGCAATCTCAGATAAAGTAAATTAATTTTCTGTTAAGGTTAATAGAATGGTATTATAAACTGTATTGTTTGTGCCTAGGTGTGTGCACTAAAGTAATGCATGTGTTTCTCCTAGTACATAAATCCAAAAACAGAGCCAGTCACTTTTAAAACTAACTGTGGTTAGCAAAAAGTAAAAAATAAATACTTTACAGTTCAAATATTTGTTGTTCCAGTTATTAAAAAACTAACAAAAGTATTACCTCAAAAAAAAAGATTAATTTTTTTAAAGAAGCATATGTAGTTAATAATGCAATACTAAAGTGGGTAACAATAAAAAAAATTAAAATGCTGAAAAATAAAATAAATTCAAATAAGACTTTTTTGATTGATGTTAATTTTGATTCAAAAAATGTACAAAAAACTAGTGAAAGTTTAATTGTGATTTAGTAAAAGTATAATGATGTAACAATAAAAAAAGTTTGTAATTTCATTTAAATAATCCAAAAGTAACTATAATTGCTATAAAGGTAAACTACGAATAGAGCTTAAAACTTAAATCCATGTAATACCAAAAAGGTAACTTCCAATCAAAAAATATCTTGGTAAACACTGGCAAAAGTTACAAGTGGTAGTTTAGTAGTGCCTTCAGCACATAGGAAAATAAAACTAATAAAATGTAACAATAAGTAACTACTAGCCTTATTTGTACTGCAATACTAAAGATTTAAAAAGCTACAAAAATGTATAAAGATTAGAACTGATAAACAAAAATATAAAATGTCAATTCTAATGCTGATCATTAAAGTTAATAAACATAGAAAATTTGTTGTATTCAAAATGTTCAAAACCATGTAAAAATGTTATTTTAAAACTGTACATAATTGTAATCATGTTTAATCATGTTAGTTCATGTAGTACTGTACACATATCTATGCAAAAAGTTATGTCTCCACTAATGTCATCTAGTAATGTCACATCTATGATGTCACATCCTATAATGTCATATGTGATAATATAATGTGCTAATAATGTCATACGTTACCACATAATGATGCAACTTTGTCTTTTATATTTTGTTTTCCCTGCAATGCTTAAACCTATATACCCATATATAGTAAAATTATTGTTTTGAATTGCAAATGCATTTTTGGGGTGCATTTTAATTAACAAAAATGTAGGGACAAAACCCTTGATGAAAAAAAATATTTTATTTTTATTATCAAGGATTAATTTTTAATTATCTTTATTATCATTATTATTTTATCTGATTTTTATATGGTATTAAGATGGAAAATGTTTGCTCTATTTTCTGGTTACGATTAAGGTTGATTAAGTCTTAAAAAGAGTAAAATGAAAAATGATGTCATTTAAAATAGAAACAATTTCAGAGTTGAGAAAAAAAATGTGTTCCAGTAAAGTCTTCTTTTAAATTGGAAGTCCCATAAGAGGGGCCTAGCCACATTCCAGGGAAAACACTTTTATTAGGATTTATGGGTGTCTGTATAAAAAAGCCTTAACTAAAGCTAGGTATCCATGACTACTATCAAGATAGGAGGTCATGTGACTAATGCAGGCTAGCAGCAAGAAAAAAATGTCTTAGACTTTAAAAGTCCCATTACCCTGTATAGAAATGACGTTTTATTCATAGTTTGAAGATGCAATGTACAGCCACTATGAAAATTGAACAGTTATTGAATAATGATATGATAAATAAGATTACCATGTTTTATTGTTGAAGAATAAAGACTTCAAAAGTTATGAATATAATTTATTTAATATCATTTTCTTATTAGAGAACTAATCAAATCTAGTATCTCGTGATAGCTCACATCTTAGAAAGTCTAACAATATAAATCTTAAATCTGTAATTTGTTGCTATAAAAAATACTAGCATCTTTCAAAAAAAGAGATGTGCAAGAACAAGGGGGCACAATTTGAAGATAGAGGGGGCAGCTCAGAGGTAATGTAAGGAAGTATTTTTTCACAGAGAGGGTTGTGGATGCATGGAACAGCCTTCTGGAGGAGGTTGTGGAGTCAAAAACAGTGGTTGAATTCAAGCATGCATGGGACAGTTATAAGGCAATTCTAGGGGGTTGGGGTAAAAAGAAGTAGGCTGCTGGTTAACTATTATCTGCAGCTTATCCATTAGGTAGGGAAATGGGCAGACTGGGTGGGCCAAGCAGTCCTTATCTGCCATCAAATTCTATGTTTCTCTTATTATAAATTAACTTTTCTGACAGTAATTAATGTCTTTAAGAAAAAAAACAAAGGACCTTGTTGCGGCTATACAAAAAGTAATATTTTAAGAACTTTAGGAATGGATTTTCTTACAAATCGTATAACATTCTGTAGCTTAGACTACTAAAGTTGTATTAAAATTATGAAGTTATAACCTTAATAGTGTAGTTTAAAAAGTATCCATACTACAGATATTAGACTTTTTCTAACATGTTTGGCTTATGATAAAACACCTGAATATGCAAGTTTAATATTTAAATTAGGTTAAATAAGGATTTTATTAAAGAAAAATAATTTTAAGCTAGAACCAAGTTTGAGAAAAAGGGGAGTGTCTTAGATGGCATGTCTGTATGTCATCATTTATCTTCTAAAATGCCTTACCTTTCTAGTGACTCACGCCAATCAAAATCTGGTGATGACATCACTAAAGCAGTTTTTATATTAATAAATACTGCTGACCTCTCCTCAGTCTGAGCTAACTGCTGTATCAATGTATGAAGACCTATGTTCGGTTAACCAAAAATTCTAAAGGCTTTATGCTGTAGCTAGGCCAAAATACTTTGGGCTACACCTATTTAAAATGCAAGAATTAGCCTAAAAAGGGGCAACACTTATGCAGAGCAGCTCAAGGATCTGTATGCAAAAAAAAAAATGCAAGGACATTTTTATTGTGTATAAAGCAAGGTCTATGATTTGTCTGCTAAAATTTAACTAAAGCAATGTTGCCTGTTGTTAACTAGACACAGACTTATTTTTAAAACCCACACAAGCTTTACAGCTTTGTAAAAAAAGGTCTAGTGTCTTGAGGTTTTAAAAACAAATAAAACATAAACAGTCATTAAGTTCCAGTTGTTAAAACAACTTTGCTATTCACAAAAAAGTTATTTGAATCCAGTATTGCTATGAAATGTGCAGATTAAAGCTGTGTTCTACAAATCCAAGAACAGATTTTCAGCAAATGTTTAACTTGCAGAGTGTATCCATGCTAAACAAGCTCCATGGTCAAAGTTAGCTGACAAAGAGACCGTTTTATCAAAAGCCAGACTCAGCAAGAGTTCTAAGTTAAGAAGAGGGGAGCCACTTCTACAACCAAAAATATAAGTATTCCTTTTTAATTACTTTCACTTATTTTAATTAATAGTCTTGGTAATTTAAATTGGCTTATCTAAAAAGTAAAAAGAAATCTACTTTTAACTATAAAATCTGGGTATATAGCTTAAAAGCTTTAAACTAAAATATGTTGCATAATTTAAAAATTTAAAACTGAGTTTTATAAAAGTAGCACAAATCACTAAAGTAATAAGTTGTTGCCAGTTCTCATAGAAAATACATTTTACATGCAATAAAGTTTTGAAACAAGTTTTATACAAAAATAATCTGAGATATTAATCTTATAAGTACATGTTCTTGTGCATAAAGGTTATGTTAAATACTAAGTATGATAAAAGTAGTGTAACTGTTACCATTTATTATGCTAAGTATTGTTTATTTCTTTACATTGTTTATTTACTAGAATTTGTTTATTAGTTGCTGGATTATCTAAAACAATTTTGTTGATATTTACAAAATTAGTCTTAATATTTATGCTAATTGGAAATATTTAAAACCATTGTATAGGTGTAAATAAAATGTCTATTTTTCATATAACTATATGTGGTGTAAGTAGTGTTATTTACCATTATACTTAAATCTAGACAGCAAAGGATAATATGACATAAAAATATTTTTTATTGTTAGTAATTTATGACATAATGTTTGGATAAGGCCTGAGGTAATTCTAAATGCATTATTATAAAAAGTGTTATTATAAGACTTTGTTCCGACAGTATTCATCACTCCTCGGGGACTTATGGAGGGCCATATCTAGAATGGCTTCCTTGAGTTCTTGTTCTGTAATGGAGGTATCCAGGGATTCTCTCTGATTGTCAGAAAGCTTAGGTAAGAGTAGGTTCTCCATAAAGTTCACAAAAGTCTGTTGGTCCCAGTGGATGTGTGATGTATACAGCTCTTTATAGAAAGCCACCATGAGTCTACTAATGTTCTTGGGGCTGCGAATTCCCTGCCCATGCTGTCCGCAAGCTGAGCTATATGCCTATTGGCCTGCTGTTTCCATTATCAGAAAGCCAGGAGTTTGCTGTTCTTCTCCCCACATACCCAGTATTTAAATTTGATCCTCTGTAGCTGGAGTTCCATTTTTCTGGTGGCAAGTGAGTTTAATTTAATTCAGGGTAGTAATCTCATAAATCAGAAAGGGGTTTTGCAGTTATTAAGTATCCTTTTTATATATTTATATACATCTATTTTTGAGGGTCCTTTCTAGGTTCTCTACCTCCTTTTCTCTGTAGTCTATGATGGGATGCATAGCATATGATCTTACCCCTCATTGTAGCATTGTACCTTTCCCATATCCCTACTGGTGTTGCTGAGCCTGGGGGGTTGTCTCTAAAATAGTTTTGTGATTCCAACGCCACCCACTGTTGAAAGTCCTTATCCTGAAGCAGGAGGGGATCCAGCCACCATTGTGTGGATTTAGGCTGAAGGGATTCAACCGGGTATCTAAGAGTAATAGGAGAATGATCAGACAGATATATTGGGGTAATGGAGGTCTTGACAGCAGTTGTGGTTAGACCTGGGGAGGTTAACCAAAAATCTGTTCTGCTTGTCATAGCTTTTGTGGCCCAAACATGAGTGTAGTCCCTCCCTGCAGGCTGTTTGGCCATCCATATGTCTGTTAGTTGGTGCAAGGCCATAAGGCTTCTGAGGCCACTAAGGAGTGGACATGTGGCTCTGGCCAAGCATTGGACCAGTCAAGGAAGTGGTCCAAAGTAAGACTGAATTCCCCCTAGGATGACATCTGGGTCATCAAATGCCATGCCCATTATAGCCTGAGATATACTATATATGAACTCTGGTCTGTCTTCATTAGGGGCATAAGCATTTGCAAGAATGAGAGGGCATTTGGGAGTTGCCAGTTTTACTAGTACCCACCATCCTTGATCATCTGATCTGAAGTCCAAAACCTTCCATTTGAGGTTTTTATGTCCTAGTATGAAGACTCCTCTTTTTGCCATTTTCAAGACATTGTGCACTTCCTATCTCATCCATTCTTTCCTTAGCTTACACACTTCTTTATCAATTAACTTGGTCTCTTGCAAAAAAGTAATTTGGAAAATGAGATTTTTTAGGTGGGACAGCACCTTCTTCCGCTTTACTATGGAATTCAGACATCTCACATTCCATTAGGTGGCCTTGATGTCTATAGTGTTAGCCATGATAAGTTTTTCCCTTTGCTATAAGTAGGTTAGAAGTAGCTGTCCCATCTAGAAGACTCCCTCTCTGTGCTCCCTAACAGTCCCATTTCAATTTCGTGTTATAGCTACCGTCAAAAGATACTCTTTTCTTTTACCCTGTACTGACACATTATTCAACCTTAGTTGTGCCTGATTTGTCACCCTACATCCTTTCTTACTGTCTGTAGGGCTGTAAAACCTCAGGTACAATTGTAACACCCTTGATAGGGTGAAGTTAAGAAAAAAACACAACATTATAAGATAACACATAAAAACATTTGGTATTGTCAACTCTAACTTTAAACATAGACACCACAGAGCCTACAGTGGTGGTCTGGCTGCCCTTGCCAGAGTAGTCAGTGACCCTGGAGAGCCCCAGGGGGGTAATTGTCTCCATGCCTACACATTAGGCTCAGGCTGAAAAACAAAACTACATTCAGTGAAAATACCTCTAGTGTGCTCTAACCTAAAGGGATAGAGAATCCCCAGGACCACTGGTATTAGTTCATTTAGCTGGACCCATATTTCTTGTGTGCATTATACACTCCTGGGTAATTTGTCACCCCTCAGGCATGGTGTATTAAGAAGGCAGAGTTACACTGGGGAGTGTGGGCTGCCCCCCCATTATGTCCACCTCTCTTACCCTCATTTAAAACCCAAGCTTCTCAAGGTAGAACTGTGACAACCTTCATTTGGCATTATTACCTGTTCTACCCTCTTCTCTTGAGGTGGGTGTAATACTATGGGTTCCCCCACATACCCTAGAGGGTGAATAAAAGGAGCTGGTTTCCTTGGCCATACTTGAAACCAGGCTCCTCATGGGAGGGAGAAGTCAGACATGAAAGATTGCAGGGGGAATTGATAGGAGGCCTCGCACAATGTGGGGCTCATATTTCCCTTTGCATCATCAGTTGTCCAGGGACAAAGAATCTGCATAGGCTGGGGGGCCTTGCGATGCTTTCCCTGCATGGCTGCAGGGAGCACATTTGTAAAACAGGAGATGGGCTCTGAGAGCTCCAGACAGTTGGTATCTAAAGCTGCGAGAAACTGCGAAGGTAACCCTGATGCCCCAGATGTCCGAGGAGCTCCCAAAACATAACAATAGTGCTGTAAGCTCATATCCTTTTTTGGTTCTGAGGGTCAAATAAGAGAGTGCCAAAGAACTGGACTGCTCCCTATAACTTTGCAGCCATAACCTTATTTACACAATCCCTCAGCAGCATACTCAAACACATTTGGAGAGACCTTAAAACAAACAGAACTCCCCACTAAATATGAACATCAAGGTGGGCATGCATTATAAAATTGCCTTAGCCACTCCATCTGCTCCTGTGCACACTTAATCCCTACTGCACTGTCCATATTGCTGAAGTCATCTACTGGTATAATGGAGAAGCTAGTTCACAGCACGGTAGTCCAGTGTTAAAAGAGCCACAAATTTCACTTGGGAAGTGTCAAGGGGTTTCAGATCAAGCTCCCCAGAAGAAGGGATATTTCAATGAGTTCAGATATGCAGCTAGAGGTAAATTAAACTCAGGACTGTACCGCAAGAGGTTCCGCTCAGACTCTTGTAGATTTCACTGCATAGCTGTCAACCACTCGGCAGGAGTAACATGCGCACCATAAGGTCTGAATCTGTCAAGTAAATTTCAGCCTTTTGATAGGATTGTTGCTGACTCAGGACTATTAGGAAGCCCCTAGACCAGCTTTACAGCAGGCAATCAAGCAACTTTACCTTGATTGAAGCTCGGTGGTGGTGTGCTGATCCAGGTACTTGAGGTTACAGCAATCCATTCATCTGCAATGGAGTCGGCCAAAGCTTGGCAGATTAGGGCCCATTCCTTCCAATTGTCAGAAGGCAGAGGGTCCAAAGTGCTCACTAGTTTGTCTCCTCCAGACATATCTAGTACCACTGGGGTCAGCTCCAAAGAAGGAGCAAATCGGTTGGACACTTTGACTAGGGTGTCCAAGGGGGAGGCACTGCTAGTGCCAAAGAGGTGGTGATAGCTTTGGCGGATTCTCAAATGCTCCCAGGGCACTTTCTCCTTCTGGTTGTTGTGGCCCTTGTTCCTCCTCTTTTGATGGCTCCCCTGGACCTGCTGCCAAGCCTCAGCGGGAGTCGGTTCCATTGGCTTGGCAGGAACATGTGGTTGGGCCTCCATCTGTACTGGTAGAGGGGTCTGCCACGCTAGCCCCCGCTGTGTCCTAGGTGGTTGAGGATGCATGTTCATCTCCTGGCGGAGTTCAGCCAAGAATTGCTCTACTTGGGATGAGTCATCAAAGATCAGGAATTCACCCTTGTAGTTAATTCTTAGTATCAATGGATATCAGAGAGAGGCCGGAATGCCAAGGCGGTAGAGTTCTTGTTTGACTCCTGCATAGGCCCTCCATTTACATGACAGCTTGAGAGAATAATCTTAAAAAAGCTGTATCTTGTGGCCTTCCTATAGCAGCATACCCCTTTCTCTGGCAGTTCTTAGGTAAAGGCCTTTTGTGGGGTATTTGAGAAATCTGCAGAGTATCGGGCAGGGCCTGTCCCTCTCTCTCGGTTTTGGTGCCAGGGATCTATGTGCCCTCTCTAGCTCAGGCTGAGGGATGTTATTTAGCTTCAGCAAGTCAGGGAGAAAGGGGATTAAAAAAGGTAGCACGCCTTTACCTTCTGCCCCCTCAGGGACCCCAACGATTCAAAGGTTGTTCCGTCGGGGCCCTGTTCTTCATGTCGTCCACCTTTTGGAGCAAATATTGGATCTAGGCATGGTGTTCACACAGGTGACTCAAATAAGAGTGTAGAATTTCTTCATGAGCATTAATAGTTTTTTTAGTCCCTGTTACTCTCATTCTCATAGCCAGCATGGGTCATGATGTCATGGCTGAAACCACACAACACAACAATGCCGCACACAAAACAGTGAGTGGCAAAACAAGGTCAGGAAAAAAACACTGACCATACATGGAACAGCACACATGGCATAAGAAAACACAGTGGGCAGGATTCACAAAACAAAAGAAGCCAGGAAAAAACCCACAAGTACCCCAACAAACATGCAGGTGCGTGAAAAATGGACTTGCGAACTGCACCCAATTCACAAAATACCTGCAGCTGCATGATAAAATATTGTGCAGGCACAGAAAAAATGCAGCTGCTTGAAGCCACTTGTGGGAGAAATCCTTACTTACAGTCAACAAAATGCTATCCACAGTCCCAAAACACCCACAGCTGCGCAATTAAATTCACGCACATGCTGCACAAAAGTCAGGGAGGTGTAACTCACACCCGGTGGGAAAGGCAGCATGCCATCAATTAAGAAACAAATCAGGGAAGTATTACCAATCAAACCATACAAAAGGAAGGGCCAGTGCAGGAGACAGCAACCAGCACAAACATACAAAGGAAATCCAAAAAGCAGACAACTGAAACCTGCAGTACTGGCCAGAGAAACAACAGAAACAGCACAGGCACTGGCAGAAAAATACCACTGGCCATAACTGACACACAGGGAAAGGCCAGACAAAGGGGAAGACCACAACAATGCCATTGGGGGAATGGGCAATGTATATCAGAGGTGAACAGCATGGAAGGCAACAGGAAGCACCTCAGCAGCTGCAAGCACCAAGGCAGCAAGAACGCAACAGGGTGGCCAGGAAGAGACGTCAACCACGGCAATACCGTGTACGACATTCATACAAGGATTTGACAGATGAGCAATGTAGAGCCTGATATAGACTGTCAAAAACAGCAATCGACGAACTCTGCTCAATATTACGTGGTGAGCTAGAAAGCAGAACAGCACGGAGCCATGCCATACCAATACATGTGAAAGTCACTACAGCATTGCGTGTATTGAGTACAGGAACATTTCAGACACCAACAAGTGATACAGCAGGCATCAGTCAGGCATCTGTTTCCAGATGTCTTAATCAATTCATTGATGCCCTCATACTCCACACAAATGAATATATTTACTTCCACACACAGAGGCATGAGCAACAGGCTGCCATGGAGGGTTTTTATGGAATGACTGGTGTCATAGACTGCACACATATACCCATCAAAGTTTTTGTATGAATAGATTAATAAGAGAAACGGTAATTAAACAACTTCTTCTACCCGTTCTGGAATATGGAAACCATGTGTATGGCTTAGCATCAAAAGGCCTTTTGCAAAAAATTGATAAAATGTATTATAAGGTGGCTAGATTCATTTTAAAAAAGGATTATAGAACTCATCACTGCCTAATGTTAAATGATTTGGGCTGGCTTACCCAGGAAGCAAAAAGACAATTATCTTGGGCTATGCAAATTTATAAAGTTATTTATCAAAATCAGCCAGAATGCCTGAGTGATAGATTAGAAAGGAAAATACATGTTTATAATCTGCGTAAAAATAATCAGGGGCTTTACTTACTTCCTAAACTAAAGAATAAATAGAGTTACATGCGTTTTCCCGTAATAGTGGATAGAATATGGAATAATTTAAAAATAGCTGCAAGTAATAAATTTAAAGATGTGAAAGCATTTTTATCAAGTATGAAGTTGGAACTAAGTACGAGGTGTGAATGCTATGGCTAATTTATTATGTATTTTATGAGTAACATGTATAAAACGAAATGTAATATGTAGAAGCGTTTATTTTTTTTTTTTTTCTCTTCTTCGTTTAACAAGTATGTGTTTGTATTGTTATATTAGTATGTTTTTCTTCAATATTTAAAGGAACGTAAGACACAGGAGCATCTTGTAAATAGGACTTTGTCCTAATGATGTAATAACGCCAACAATTCCTGTATAAAAATAAAGGTTTTACTACTACTACTACTACTACTACTACAAAGCACCTGCAGACAATGCTGATGCCTACATCAATAGAAAGGGTGTCCACTCAATAAATGTGCAGGTTGTGTGTGACAGCAAATGCCGAATAACTGACATCTGTGCCAGATATCCTGGAGCATGCCACAATGCATTCATCCTGCAGCAGAGCACACTCTGTCACATGTTTGAATGTGGTGAATTCCCACATGGCTGGCTACTGGGTAAGTAATGACACACAGAAACACACAGTTACTGTGATGTAAGCATGGCAACAGTTAGTAACAACACACAAATAGTATATGTGAAGCAACACTCATACCTTGCACAGGATACAAAGTGGGGATATATGTATAGTGCATGCCAGGGTAAATGGCTAACTGGACATAGGCATATGTGCCATAGACACAGGACTGCCACACCAGTAACAGGCATGTGACAATGGCAGAAGGCAACACACTGCAGCACGTGCTTTGCAACACTAAACAAATAGTGAAATGTTAGGCACATGCCACACAATACCCTGAGCATAGGCATGGGTGTGTGATGTACCACCACCAACAGACATCAAGATGCCCTACAACAATACAGTGGTTGTGTAGCATGCACTAAAGGTCACTGGAGTGCGTACAGAATACAGAGTGCATGTGGATGCAGTGGACAGGGAACACATGTCTGTGTGATGGACAGCACAACAACATGTGGAATGTTACCACCGCAACCACATATTTTATGGTAACAATCCATATGGGTGCCACAGTACACACATCACTGCCAGCTGGATATAACATGCCATTGCAGCAACCACAGACACACACTGCTACTTGGAATAAAAGCCATACATGTACTGACTAAACAACACTCTGATAACCAAAAGATAGCTAGACTGAGAATGCCACATAGGCAGCTGTGTATGGCACAATACCCACAACCAATGATATGCCATACAGTCCCCCACATCCATTGTACACAATGAACACAATACAATGTGTCACAAGAGAGAAGCACCATAATGGCAGACACATATATGCAAGAGCAACAGACATGCTGCTGTACATTGATGAGTGACACTATCCCTGAGAACAATAGTCACACATTAAACAGCACAATGCAAATGTGATTGCCAAAGTGATGTCCCATGTGCATCTTACAACAGCAGTAACAGCCAGCAAGATAAATGGTCACATGTGACATGCAGTATGGGCTGTAAACACACACAATGCACATCAGTCAGATCAGTGTACCTCGCATATATGGAACTCGCAGCCCACAGTACACAATAATGTAGGAGGTGCAGCATGTATGAAACAACCAGGATGCCCAGATAGCATGGTCATGCACCTCAACAGTGCATACAACTGTACCATAACATGGTAGTGCAAATATGACACAGCAGTGCCACATAGCAATGATTGCAATAAAGACACCAAGAAAGCCTGCATACAGCAACCTGTGTAGATAGTGCTGTAAACAAGAACAGGCATGAGTGTGTAATGGTGCAACACCCACACACAGCACGAGGGTCAGCATAATGGATGCAAGTGTGTGGGCTGCAACACAGGGCAATGTTGTACTGATACATAGCAAGATGCAGAGCTATGTACAGGTAATGACCACACAACAGTGCTTCCATGCATGCACACAGGGATCACATGTCAGTACATAGCTAACTACATGGCAGAGCACACAGTGTCACCATGCCATGACTGTGTAAGTGTATGTCAGCTGTCAAGCATCCCATCTGCAATATTATATATGCCCAGTAAACTCATAAAAGTGTAAACCCCTGAGAATCATCTCAGGCAGCCATTGTGAACTCCCAGTCCTGTTTCATCTATGCACCAGCATAACAGACAATATACAATAAGGGATGCCAGTGATACAGTACAGTATTGAAAGAGCAAAGCACCACAATGTGTATGTACTCCCACACATGGTGCATTCAACACTCCAAATACTACAGACAGAAGCCCAGTAAACACACAGACACATATATACCTCCATATAAAATGTATTAAAATATCAAAGGTTAAGAACAAATTATGGCAAATGTTAACAGTCAACAGGGTATCAAGTACAACAAAACAGTAAACTATAATAACACACATGAAGTAATGGAAAGGGGGTGTTTGAATGATATGTAACACAATGACGGAAAGAAATATTAAACACCCCCCAAATGCAAACCTCCAATTAACAACAACACCATGATATAAACATAAAATGCAAATCGTAAAAAACAATTACTGGTGATGTGCACATGCCTCTTCAAGATACTTTGAAAGGGCACGTAACTGTCCCAAAAGTGTTTCAAATGTGTTCACTATTGTGAATAACTTGCAACTCACCCCTGACACAACAGTACAGCAATTGCATGCTGCCCCAGTGGACTGACCCAGGCTTCCTGTGGATGCTGATGATACCACAGTGTCAACAGCCACAGGTGAATCCCCCCAACTCCATCACCTCAATCCCAACTGTCGTGTCCTCTTCACATGCAACAGCTTCCTCTGAAGTTGCCATCACTGGCACATCAGACATATCCTGTGGTGCAGATACCTGCAGAACAGCAGCAGTCCCAACAGTAGAAACATCCAGCCAGTGTCCACCAACAGCACCACCATCCTCCGCCCCCTCCTCAGAGTCACTGCTGATACGCAAGAGTACAACATGTCTACGCCGTGGCTGGGTCACTGCACCCCTCCTGGCAGTCATGCATCGCTGTGCCATAAGCACTCTCCTCACCTTCGCCCTCTCCTTCTGCACCTGGCTCTCAGTGTCTGCAGTAAAGAAAGAATACATTTTTAAGTGTGAAATGCAACATAAGTGGTAGTTCTGCTCTGGAAGTAATACCAGTGATAAACAACATACTGTACATGCACATGAGGTTAGTCATGAACTAACAGATATATCCATCAAACACATCATATACATATAATGTAGCACACTATGTATGTAAGCTCAAAATGTGTGTGCAGTGTGACATTATGACAAAATTCAGCACCAAGGTTACAGTGCACCCATAACACAGGAAACAACAGTCCCATGCATAACAGAAACACTGAATGTGGAGTGGTCTGTGACATCCATGAAAATGGCATGGGCCTGGATGAGGGGGGAAGACATGCTTGAAATGACACCAGTCACTGATGTGTGGGAGTTGTACACTGCCATGATCCACAAAGCCAAGGAATAAGATGTGTGCACTGTATGCAGCGACATGGGGGACACGGATCAGGCCTATGATGTCAGGGATTGCACACAGACCTGACGCACATTCCTGGACTGCACATGTGAGGTGGTGTGCACAGACATGCTGGACAAGGCTCAAGCTGTACATGTGGGGGGGGGCAGCGACATGCTGGACAAGGCCCAGGCTGTACATGTGGGGTGGTGCGCACAGACATACTGGACAAGACCCAGGCTGTACATGTGGGGGGGTACAGACATGCTGGACAAGGCCCAGGCTGTATATGTGGGGTGGTGTGCACAGACATACTGGACAAGGCCCAGGCTGTACATGTGGGGTGGAGTGCACAGACATGCTGGACAAGGCCCAGGCTGTACATGGGGGGGACAGTGACATACTGGACAAGGCAAGCTTTTAAACTAGCCAAGGGGGAGGCACTGGAAAGGAGCAGGAAAATCCTAGCCCCCCCCAAATAATCACGGTAGTAAGTGCGGGCAAACACCAACATAGAGGTGTCGATAGGGAGAAGGACCGGGATAAATGGAGAAAGTGACAAAGGCAAGAAGGACAGGGATGGGGCAAAAGGGAGTAAGGCCATCAGGAACTGGAGAGTAATGAGTACCAATGCCCGTAGTCTGGGCAACAAGCTCCCTGAGCTGATGGCCTTAATGGAAGAGGGATGCCTGGATATCGTAGCAGTCACAGAAACATGGTACACAGAGAACCATGACTGGGATGTTAACATACCAGGGTACATAACCTACAGGAGAGACAGGCAGGAGAGAAGAGGAGGAGGAGTAGCTCTCTATGTAAAGGAAGGGATAAAAGCAACTGAACCAAAGAGTAAACAGGGAGGAGAGGAGGCACTGTGGGTCATCTTGGAGACTGGAAAGGGCACCACAATCCGCACAGGGGTTGTGTACAGACCCCCATGTCAGGGGGAAGGCATGGACAAGGATATGATAGAAGGCATTCTTAGAACGGCAAAGAAAGGGGATATACTGTTGATGGGAGACCTGAATATGCCAGATGTTAACTGGAGCACATTTGCTGCAGCCACATCCAAGAGCAGGGCCATTCTTGATGCCCTACAGGTGGCAGGCATTAGACAGCTAGTTTCGGAACCCACTCGTGAGGGAGCAATCTTAGACCTCATACTCTCAAATGGGGCAGTGAGAGGATCTCAGATCTAGAAGTGGGTTGCCATCTGGGGACAAGTGACCATCAAACAGTGTGGTTCACATTAAACTCAGCTACAGAGTCAAGCCATACAAAAGTGAGGGTACTGGACTTTAGGAGGACTGACTTTGGCAAGATGGGAGAGTGCCTCAGAAAAGCACTAGCAAACAGGCTAGAAGGAGGTGTGGAGCAACAATGGGGAATTATCAAAACTGCCATCACAGAGGCAACAAGTCTTTGTGTGAAGCAAATAAACAAATCAAAATGAAAGAAAAAGCCACTGTGGTTCTCAAAAGAGGTGGCTGTGAAAGTCAGGAAGAAAAAGATAGCATTCCGGAAGTATAAGGAAACACAGAAGGAACAGGACAGAGAGCTGTACCAGTTAAGGCAGAAGGAAGCAGGGAGGGAAGTCAGAATAGCAAAGGCCCAAACTGAGGAAAAGATAGCCAACTCAGTTAAGAAGGGGGATAAAACCTTTTATAGGTACATCAGCGAGCGTAGAAAGACAAAGGGAGGGATAGTGAGGCTGAATAGAATGAACGGTGGGTGGGCAGAGGGGGACAGTGAAAAAGCAGGAATACTGAACAAATATTTCTGCTCAGTATACACAAAAGAGGAGGGAGAATTGCCTAATCCAATTAACAGAAGCACTCTTGATAGGGGGGTCGATCCCAGTCTTTTCACAGAAGAAAGGGTTCTGCAAGAACTCCTAAAACTGAAGGTGGACAAAGCAATGGGTCCTGATGGAATTAGACTCAGAATTCTAAAAGAATTAAGGGAGGAACTAGTAAAACCACTGGCTACTCTTTTTAATAAATCATGGGAGGATGGTGTGGTACCCGAGGACTGGAGGAAGGCGGATGTGATTCCTTCACAAAGTGGGTCCAAGACAGAGGCAGGAAACCACCACCTGTCAGTCTGATCTCTGTGGTAGGAAAGTGATGGAGTCACTTCTGAAGGAAAGAATAGTCAGTACCTAGAGGCCAGTGGAGACCCAAGGCAGCATGGGTTCCCAGCGGAAGGTCATGTCAGATGAATCTAATAGATTTTTTGACTGGGTGACCAAAGTAGTAGACCAGGGAGGGGCTGTGGACATGGTCTACCTAGACTTTAGCAAGGCATTTGACACAGTCCACACAAAAGATTAATAGTCAAATTAACCAGCCTGGGAGTGGGACCCAGGGTGGTAGCCTGGTAAAACATTGGCTGGACAACAGGACACAGAAGGTAATTGTAAATGGAGTCCACTCTGAATAAAGGGGGGGTTACTAGTGGGGTACCGCAGGGTTCAGTATTGGGTCCAGTCCTTTTAATGTCTTCATCAGTGACATTGCAGAGGGACTGGAAGGAAAAATATGCCTTTTTGCAGATGACGCAAAGATCTGCAACAGGGTTGATACACAAGGAGGCGTGGAAAGGATGAAAAGGGACTTGGCAACTAAAATGGTGCAGGGTCTGCAAGAGAAGCCATATGAGGAGAGACTAAAGGAGCTTAATATGTATACCCTTGAGGAAAGAAGGGAGAGGGGGGACATGATAGAAACTTTTAAGTACCTCAGTGGAATCAACAAAGTCCAAGAGGGCAGCATCTTTCAGAAAAAGAGACTTGCAAGAACAAGGGGACACAATTTAAAGATAGAAGGAGGGCGGTTCAGGGCAATGCGAGGAAGTATTATTTCACAGAGAGGGTAGTGGATGCATGGAACAACCTTCCTGAGGAGGTTGTGGGGTCTAAAACTGTGGGAGAATTCAAGAATGCATGGGACAGACATAAGACAATTCTTGTGGGGGGTAGGAAGAAATAGGCTGTTGGTTAACTAGGATCTGCGGCCTATCCTGTAGGTAGGGAAATGAGCAGACTAGATGGGCCTAGCGGTCCTTATCTGCAGTCAAAGTCTATGTTTCTGTGTTTCTATGTTTCTAAGGCCCAGGTTGTACAGGTGGCTGGGGTACAGTGACATACTGGACAAGGCCCAGGCTGTACATGTGGGGAGGTGTGCACAGATATACTGGACAAGGCGCAGGCTGTACATGTGGGGTGGTGTGCACAGACATGCTGGGCAAGGCGCAGGCTGTACATGCGGGGGGGGACAGTGACATACTGAACAAGGCCCAGGCTGTACATGTGGGGTGGTGTGCACAGACATACTGGACAAGGCCCAGAATGTACATGTGGGGTGCAGTGCACAGACTTGCTGGACAAGGCTCAGGCTGTTCATGAGGGCGGCAGTGACATACTGGACAAGGCCCAGGCTGTACGTGTGGGGGGGTACAGTGACATACTGGACAAGGCTCGGGCTGTCAATGTGTGGGGGGGTAAAGACATGCTGGACAAGGCCTAGGCTGTACATGTGGGGTGGTCTGCACAGACATACTGGACAAGGCCTAGGCTGTACATGTGGGGTGGTCTGCACAGACATACTGGACAAGGCCCAGGCTGTACATGTGGGGTGGTGTGCACAGACACACTAGACAAGGCCCAGGCTGTACATATGGGGTAGTGTGCATAGACATACTGGACAAGGCCCAGGCAGTACATGTGGGGTGGAGTGAACAGACATACTGGACAAGGCCCAGGCAGTACATGTGGGGTGGAGTGAACAGACATACTGGACAAGGCCCAGGCTGTACATGTGGGGTGGTGTGCACAGACATACTGGACAAGGCCCAGGCTGTACATGTGGGGTGGTGTGCACAGGCATACTGGACAAGGCCCAGGCTGTACATGTGGGGTGGAGTGCACAGACATACTGGACAAGGCCCAGGCTGTTCATGTGGGGTGGAGTGCACAGACACACTATACAAGGCCCAGGCTGTACATGCGGAGGGGGCAGTGACATACTGGACAAGGCCCAGGCTGTACATGTGGGGGAGGTACAGACACACTGGACAAGGCTCAGGCTGCTCATGTGGGGTGGTGTGCACAGACATACTGGACAAGGCCCAGGCAGTACATGTGAGGTGGTGTGCACAGACATACTGGACAAGGCCCAGGCTGTACATGTGGGGTGGTGTGCACAGACATACTGGACAAGGCCCAGGCTGTCAATGTGTGTGGGGGGGGTACAGACATGCTGGACAAGGCCCAGGCTATACATGGGGGGCAGTGGCATACTGGACAAGGCCCAGGCTGTACATGTGGGGTGGTGTGCACAGACATACTGGACAAGGCCCAGGCTGTACATGTGGGGTGGTGTGCACAGACATACTGGACAAGGCCCAGGCTGTACATGCGGAGGGGGCAGTGACATACTGGACAAAGCCCAGGCTGTACATGTTGGGGGGATACAGTGACATACTGGACAAGAACCATGCTGTCACTGTGGGTGGTGTGCACAGACATACTGGACAAGGCCCAGGCTGTCAATGTGGGGGGTACAGACATGCTGGACAAGGCCCAGGCTGTACATGGTGGGGCAGTGGCATACTGGACAAG
Organism: Neoceratodus forsteri; assembly: GCA_016271365.2. Lineage (NCBI taxonomy): Eukaryota > Metazoa > Chordata > Ceratodontiformes > Ceratodontidae > Neoceratodus > Neoceratodus forsteri. The sequence continues at coordinate 408,841,099 of CM057455.1, forward strand.
GCCCAGGCTGTACATGTGGGGAAGGGGGTACAGTGACATACTGGATAAGGCACAGGCTGTAAATGTGGGGGGGTACAGACATGCTGGACAAGGCCCAGGCTGTACATGTGGGGTGGAGTGCACAGACATACTGGACAAGGCCCAGGCTGTACATGTGGGGTGGAGTGCACAGACTTGCTGGACAAGGCTCATGCTGTTCATGAGGGGGGCAGTGACATACTGGACAAGGCCCAGGCTGTACATGTGGGGGGGTACAGCGACATACTGGACAAGGCTCAGGTTGTCAATGTGTGAGGGGGTACAGACATGCTGGACAAGGCCTAGGCTGTACATGTGGGGTGGTCTGCACAGACATACTGGACAAGGCCTAGGCTGTACATGTGGGGTGGTCTGCACAGACATACTGGACAAGACCCAGGCTGTACATGTGGGGTGGTGTGCACAGACACACTAGACAAGGCCCAGGCGTACATATGGGGTAGTGTGCATAGACATACTGGACAAGGCCCAGGCTGTACATGTGGGGTGGTGTGCCCAGACATACTGGACAAGGCCCAGGCAGTACATGTGGGGTGGAGTGCACAGACATACTGGACAAGGCCCAGGCTGTACATGTGGGGTGGTGTGCACAGACATACTGGACAAGGCCCAGGCTGTACATGTGGGGTGGAGAGCACAGACATACTGGACAAGGCCCAGGCTGTACATGTGGGGTGGTGTGCACAGACATACTGGACAAGGCCCAGGCAGTACATGTGGGGTGGTGTGCACAGACATACTGGACAAGGCCCAGGCTGTACATGTGGGGTGGAGTGCACAGACATACTGGACAAGGTCCAGGCTGTTCATGTGGGGTGGAGTGCACAGACACACTATACAAGGCCCAGGCTGTACATGCGGAGGGGGCAGTGACATACTGGACAAGGTCCAGGCTGTACATGTGGGGGAGGTACAGACACACTGGACAAGGCTCAAGCTGTTCATGTGGGGTGGTGTGCACAGACATACTGGACAAGGCCCAGGCAGTACATGTGGGGTGGTGTGCACAGACATATTGGACAAGACCCAGGCTGTACATGTGGGGTGGTGTGCACAGACATACTGGACAAGGCCCAGGCTGTCAATGTGTGTGGGGGGTACAGACATGCTGGACAAGGCCCAGGCTGTACATGGGGGGCAGTGGCATACTGGACAAGGCCCAGGCTATACATGTGGGGTGGTGTGCACAGACATACTGGACAAGGCCCAGGCTGTACATGTGGGGTGGTGTGCAGAGACATACTGGACAAGGCCCAGGCAGTACATGTGGGGTGGAGTGCACAGACATACTGGACAAGGCCCAGGCTGTACATGTGGGGTGGTGTGCACAGACATACTGGACAAGGCCCAGTCTGTACATGTGGGGTGGTGTACACAGACATACTGGACAAGGCCCAGGCTGTACATGCAGAGGGGGCAGTGACATACTGGACAAGGCCCAGGCTGTACATGTTGGGGGGATACAGTGACATACTGGACAAGGACCATGCTGTCACTGTGGGGTGGTGTGCACAGACATACTGGACAAGGCCCAGGCTGTCAATGTGTGCGGGGGGTACAGACATGCTGGACAAGGCCCAGGCTGTACATGGGAGGGGGTACAGTGACATACTGGACAAGGCCCAGGCTGTACAGGTGGGTGGGGTACAGTGACATACTGGACAAGGCCCAGGCTGTACATGTGGGGTGGTGTGCACAGACATACTGAACAAGGCCCAGGCTGTACATGTGGGGTGGTGTGCACAGACATACTGGACAAGGCCCAGACTGTACATGTGGGGTGGAGTACACAGACATGCTGGACAAGGCTCAGGCTGTTCATGAGGGGGGCAGTAACATACTGGACAAGGCCCAGGCTATACATGTGGGGGGTACAGCGACATACTGGACAAGGCTCAGGCTGTCAATGTGTGGGGGGGTACAGACATGCTGGACAAGGCCTAGGCTGTACATGTGGGGTGGTGTGCACAGACATACTGGACAAGGCCCAGGCAGTACATGTGGGGTGGTCTGCACAGACACACTGGACAAGGCCCAGGCTGTACATATGGGTGGTGTGCACAGACATACTGGACAAGGCCCAGGCTGTACATGTGGGGGAGGTACAGACACACTGGACAAGGCTCAGGCTGTTCATGTGGGGGTGGTGTGCACAGACATACTGGACAAGGCCCAGGCAGTACATGTGGGGTGGTGTGCACAGACATACTGGACAAGGCCCAGGCTGTACATGTGGGGGGGATACAGTGACATACTGGACAAGGCCCATGCTGTCACTGTGGGGTGGTGTGAACATATATACTGGACAAGGCCCAGGTTGTCAATGTGTGTGTGGGGGTACAGACATGCTGGACAAGGCCCAGGCTGTACATGGGGGGGCAGTGGCATACTGGACAAGGCCCAGGCTGTACATGTGGGGGGGGTACAGTGACACACTGGATAAGGCACAGACTATAAATGTGGGGAGGTACAGACATGCTGGACAAGGCCCAGGTTGTACATATGGGGTGGTGTGCACAGACATACTGGACAAGGACCAGGCTGTACATGTAGGGTGAAGTACACAGACATGCTGGACAAGACCCAGGCTATACATGGGGTGGTGGACAGTGTCATACTGGACAAGGCCCAGGCTGTACACACGGGGGGGTACAGTGACATAGTGGACAAGGCCTAGGCTGTCAATGTGGGGGGGTACAGACATGCTGGACAAGGCCTAGGCTGTACATGTGGGGTGGTGTTCACGGACATACTGGACAAGGCCCAGGCTGTTCATGTGGGGTGGTGTGCACAGACACACTGGACAAGACCCAGGCTGTACATGTGGGGTGGTTTGCATGGACATACTGGACAAGGCCTAGGCTGTACATGTGGGGTGGTGTGCACAGACATGCTGGACAAGGCCCAGCCTGTAAATGTTGGGTGGTGTGCACAGACATGCTGTACAAGGCCCAGGCCTCTGCTGTGTTGTGGGGTGTATGTGCAAACTTACAGGTCCAGCCAATGGTCCTGCTATATTGGACTGCTGCACAGAGCACAAGACAGTCATGTGTCATAGTCAACGCCACTGACAAACATACCATTGCTATGGTATACTGGGTGGTCTGTCAATATAGCTGCACACAGTGTCAGTAGCTTAATGTACATGGAGATGTACTCCAACAGTACTGTCACATGATCCCGTGTACATCGATGCATCAATGTGGCAATGCTATAGTATAACAGCGGAAACATGTACTCACCCTGTTGCTGGGATGTTCTTGTTGCTGATCGCCTTGAACCTGATGGCTGGTTCTCACCACTCACATCCGGTGCTGTACAGAGGATAGAATAATTTTGTTAAAACCTTGTATACCCATGTCACAATGGTGTGCTGATCAGTTCAGATGTCATATGCATGTCCTTGTACACAGTAGCATGCTATATTAGACCCTACATACTACATCAGGCCGCAGTGACAGCAATTTGACAACAGCTCAGTGTTTTGAACAATCTCTGACCCTATGGACATGTATTTATATCACGTTGTACACATATCAGATGATGCACAGTTCATCACATTAGACGGCTTCAAAGTATTATCCAGGACCACTATCACTGACTCAGTCCATGTAGCCATCCATCATCAACATATCTATCAATCTACCCATGCACCCTTCTACACATCTATCAACCTACACGCCTGTCTGTCTGACTACCTATCTGCATATCCAGCCATCAATGTCTCTAACAGCCCATGTCACTGCACAACCAACTATACATCATCTATCTCTATCCATCTATCAATCTATACATCTAACCCTAATATGACTTCCCATTTTATTATGTGCAATGTAAGATACATTATATATCAATGAACTATACACTTCAACAGTGCACCTGTCAAATGTCTATCATTATTACAGATTCAAGCATTGACGTAAGCCAGTTTAGAATGTATACCTACCTTCAACACTGTCTGCAGTGTTCCCACTGCCACTTGACACCAGGTTGGCGATTGCTGGATCACAGTGTTGGAGGTCACACCAGCAGTGCTTTAGCTGGTACACAGTCCTAGAAACACCTGTTGATGCCTTCATTCTTCTAGCGATCTTTCCCCACACCTTGTCCCTTGCCTTGGGGGTGTGCCCTCTTACCAGGGGACAGCAGTACACCCCTGTACATCCTGAGACTATCCAGGAGCACGGCAGTCTCAGTGTTAGAAGCCTTAGGGTGTCTGATGGACATCTTTATGCTCAAATACACAGATGAACACCAGCTACTGTGACTTCAAGCTGTGTAAGCAGGCCTCACATTTTTCATGCATGTGCATTGTGAATATGCAGGTTTCTCTGCGCGTGCGTGAAAAAGTGGAACTTGACCTCCACAATTTCACGCATGTGCGTAATAGTCATTCTATGTTCAATTACCAGTGGTTATCATGATTACACCAACCACATTGTTAACAACTGCTATGTGCAAAGTTCAATGGCATGTTTCATTGAATGGTCACTAAGGCATATGGGAGATATGACTGTCCATGCATGGCATATTGTTTAGTAGATGCGTCACATATCCCAGCAATGTGGCCATTGTCTGTCTGCAATGCCACTGGCTATGACCACATGTCATATTCATAATTAACACATTAGTCAGTTATGCATAGTATAGTACAAACTCATCATAGCCACTACATGTGGACTGTTACTAGGTAGCTATTCATGATGTCATGCTGTGCTGCATCCAATATCATTGTATATCACACAGTATCGTCTTGTCGTGCTGCCCCTTCCTGACCTCCACTGACCCATATGTCATGTGTCACCCTCATACGCCACCCCCACACCCCCATAATGAGACATGGCACATGGATGAGCTCAGGTCATATGATGCCCTATACGGGGCCACTTTACAGCATGACATCCACCAGGTTCAGCTCTGGTCTGCCTCACATCAGCCATTCCTAAATGCAAAAATGAGTCTCCATGACTTCTGCCACTAGACAGAGACTCTCTAGGCAACACTCCTTACCCCCTCTCCAAACACTTGATGTGCCCATCCTTGAGGAACACCCATCCTACAGATACCTGGTGTCTGTGTTGCCCAACACCTCACCGTCTCTGGCCACATTGACCCCATTTGGACAGGACTGCTCCCCATGTCTGGAGTCCTGTACAGGAATTATACTTGAATCCCTCCCATGTCCTGGTGAGAACAAGTCCAGAACATGATCCTACGCATTTCTGATTGCTGTGAAGTGGTCTGTAGTGCTGCACTCATATGTCGCCTTACAAGATTGGATGGTCTGGTCAACACCTTCTGTCAATTCGTTCCTGATGCACCATCACAGACACATCATTGTGACCTTTACTGTGCTCTGTGCTTCCCCTCACCTGCTAACTGAAACATGGCTCACTGTCCTAAGCTAACGTCACAACACCTGCTTACTGTACCTCTTCCTACCCCCATGTTCCCTCCTGCCCACCTTCCTCCAAATCCCTCATAACCTCTGACACTCACACCCTGCTAGACCCCTATTGTAACACCCTAGTCGGCCAATCATGAATCTCCCGTCACATCCCCAATATCTGGAACTCCCTCCCACCCCACATACGACACTCCTCTCTCTCCCACTCCCTTGTCTCTGCCTTACATGACCTCTCTGCTAGCTGCTCCTGCTACACTCCTCCTTAACCTGTTACTCCATGGGCATGCTTCAGATTCATGCACACCTCTGACCTGCAAAAGCCTCCCCATGCATCCTCCCCCCAGCACATCTTCCATGCCGCCTAACTCCCATCCCCCCACCAGTCCTCTCCTCTGTACACCAGAATACCATTAATACACAGTCATCATTGCCTTGCCTTGGCCCCTGGCAGGGTGCTTCGCATCCCGGTTGTGTCCTGAACCTAGGGAAAAACCTTTCTCAACTCCTGCTTCCATCCCATTGTATCCTGAGAGGGCTGGGTCTCAGCCCCTCTTCTCTCCCACCTTCCTCCGTCTTAGTCAGTCTGATGGCTACTCCCAAGCACTGCCTACATCCCTCCTGTCATGATCTTGGTATGCTGTCTACTACCTGCCTCCCTCCTGCTGTGTTCTACCACTGCCTTGTATAGGCAGGGTCCACTGCCGGAGGGAACATGCCCTAGCAGACACTTATCTTCCCCCTTGCTTCCATTCTTACATGCCCGAAGTCTCACTCTATACAACCTGCTTCCCTCTTGTTCATGCTTGACCTACATCTGTTGCAGGCAGGGTCCACAGCATTCTGGAGGGGGCAGGTCCTGACACCACTTCCCCACCACCCTTTTGCCTTCCCATCCTGCAAATGCCCCCTTCACACACCCTTTTCTCGGCCACTGAGTGCTTGGTGACACACCTAAACAAGAACAATGACACATGCATAAGACAATACATGGAATGTATGACTGGGTCCCTATCGATGTAGATGTGTATATGTGTTCACCTGTAAATTACAGTGGTACAGCATATATATTATCTGGCTCATAATGTGTTTCATTTATCCATAGGTGCCAGTGGATATCCACTCAGGACATGGCTTATGACACCTGTACACAACCCACAGACACCACAGGAAGACCGATTCAATGCCAGTCATGTGGCCACAAGAACAGTAATTGAGAGGACATTTGGTGTACTCAAGATGAGATTTCGATATCTTGATACATCAGCAGATGCATTGCAGTATCAACCAGAAAAGGCATGCACAATAATCCTTGCATGTTGCATCTTGCACAATATTGCCATATCACACAACATGACCACGCCTGATTTACAGGGTCATGATAATGATGATGACAACAGTGGTGGCAGCACACCCAGGCCTCACACACCCTCGCCACTACCAGATAGAGGTGAGGAACAGCTGTGTTTGCACAATGAGCACATGATCGACTGATTCAAGAATGCTTCTGAGTATCCCAGGACATACAACAGTGTTTGTGGCAGTCTGCGCATGTGGCAGACAAAGACACAACCATGATTATCAGTCAAGGCCGGGGACACCTGACTGAATATTGACCTGTTGTGCATTGGTACATGATATTTGCTTGTGTCATGTATATGTAAATTCATTAAAATACAGGCATTGTGGTGGCCACAACCATGCCTGGTGCTGGTGCTGTTATTTATGTCTGTGTATACAATTTAGCAATAAAATGTTAACAATATGACACCTTTATGGAATGGAATTGCATATCAATGTGGCAGTGCAGGTTCAACTGTATCTCCCAGCCTCTGTGGTCCCTGTGTGGATGAGGTGTGAATGTTATTGCTGCACACTCATACATACACCTCTGTACATAGAAACATAGAAACATAGAATTTGATGGCAGATAAGGACCGCTTGGCCCACCCAGTCTGCCCATTTCCCTACCTACTGGATAAGCTGCAGATCCTAGTTAACCAGCAGCCTACTTCTTCCTACCCCCACCCCCCAGAACTGCCTTATGACTATCCCATGCATGCTTGAATTCCACCACTGATTTTGACTCCACAACCTTCCTCCTGAAGGCTGCTCCATGCATCCACAACCCTCTCTGTGAAAAAATACTCTTAAATTACCTCTGAGCCACCCCTCTATCTTCAAATTGTGCCCCTTGTTCTTGCACACCTCTTTTGAAAGATGCTACCTCTTGGACTTTGTTGATTCCCTTGAGGTACTTGAAAGTTTCTATCATGTCCCCCCTCTCCTTCCTTTCCTCGAGGCTATACATATTAAGCTCCTTAAGTCTCTCTTCATATGTCTTCCGGTGCAGACCCTGCACCATTTTAGTTGCCCTCCTCTGGACAGCTTCCATCCTGTCTAAGTCTTTGTGGAGATTAGGTCTCCAGAACTGCACACAGTACTTCAGATGGGGTCTCACCAGCTGTCTGTACAGAGGGATAATAACTTCCTGTTTTCTACTGGTGATGCCTCTCCCTATGCATCCCAGTATCCCCCCAGCCCTCCTTGCTGCCCTCTCACATTGCTTGCCCATCTTTAGGTCATCTAATATGACTACCCCCAGGTCTCTCTCCATTTTGTTGTTGTTAGCATCTCACCCCCATTATGTACTCTTCCCTGGTTTTTGTTTCCCAAGTGCATTACCTTGCACTTTTAGCATTGAATCTAAGCTGCCATACATTTGACCATTCCTCTAACCTTGCCAAGTCCCTTCTCATCCTTTCCACCCCACCCTGTGCATCAACTCTGTTGCAGATCTTAGTGTCATCTGCAAAGAGACATATTTTCCTTCCAGTCCTTCTGCAATGTCGCTTATAAAGACATTGAAGAGGACCGTCCTAATACTGAACCCCTGGACCCCACTAGTAACCTCCTTTCTTCTGAGTGGACTCATTTACTATTACCTCTGTGTCCTATTCTCCAGCCAATTCTTTACCCAGGCTGTCATCTTGGGACCCACACCCAGGCTGGCTAACTTGTATATTAATCTTTTGTGGGACTGTGTCAAATGCCTTGCTAAAGTCTAGGTAGGCCATGTCCACAGCCCTCCCTGATCTACTACTTTGGTCACCCAGTCAAAGAAATCTATCAGATTTGTCTGGCATGACCTTCCGCTGTGAATCCATGCTGCCTAGGGTCCTGTGCCCTCTGGCCTCTAGATACTCGACAATTCTTTCCTTTAGAAGTGATTCCATCATTTTCCCTATCACTGAGGTTAAACTAACAGGTCTATAGTTTCCTGCTTCTGCCTTGCTCCCACTTTTGTGAAGGGAATCACATCTGCCCTCCTCCAGTCCTCGGGTACCACCCCATCCTCCCATGATTTGCTAAAAAGGGTAGTCAGTGGTGTTACTAGTTCTACCCTTAGTTCTTTTAGAATTCTGGGATGAATCCCATCAGGCCCCATTGCTTTGTCCACCTTCAGTTTTAAGAATTCTTTTAGAACCCTTTCTTCTGTAAATGGGCCGGTATCAACTTCTGTATCCAGCGTGTTACTACTGTTTGTTTTATGTACCTCCCCCTCTTCCTTTGTAAATACAGTACAAATGAGTAGTGTAAACAATTATATCATCATTATGTGGTGTAAACAAGGACATGGCAGCATTGCCACGGTCTATCATGTCACGTTGCATGTACAGGGCACACTGTACCACAGATGTGTCACAACGCAGCTTGGAATGCATCACAATAAGGCTATCAGCCTGGAATGCGTCACAATAAGGCTGTCACACAACATTCATGTACAATATATATACAGATCTGTACATACTGCCATGTGCCTTGATGTGCATATGTCTTGTGTATCACCAGTGTCAGAGATGGGCATGGTATGATACGGACACACACTGAGACAGAGTGACAGTGTGTACCACACACTGAAAAGGACATCAACCTGTTGGAGAAGGACCAGAAGATGGCTTTAAACATGATAGCCACTCAACAGGGCAAGAAATACAGGGAGAGGTTGAGTGAACTGTACATGCGCTCCATGGATGACATGAGGGAGAGAGACAGAACATGATTGGGACCCTCCAGTACTAGAAAGGGATGTATAAGGTTGATGAGAAGGGTCTCTAAGATGAGTGGCAACAAAATTCCAAGGGGAACAGTTGCATGATTGAGGGTGGGAGGTTTAGGAGGGAGGTCAGGAAGCACTACTACACAGAGAGGGAGGTGGACACCTAGAATGCACTGCCAGAAGAGATAATGACATTGAACACAGTGGGCAGCTTTAAGAGAGGATAGGATGGGCATATGTGGAGTGTTAGGATCATGGGTAGTGAGCATGGGAGATGTGTGGAGGGAGGGCAGACACATTAGAGCATGCTGTGGACCCTGCAAAACGAGCATGCTTGATAGACCAAATGGCCTTTCTGTGCCATCTTCTCCGTATGTTCGGATTAGTATCCATTTCGTCATACACGTGCATGGTAACACTGTAGAGGGAACACACACAGGAACAGACAGAACCGGATAGGAGGTATTACTGCACTACGTCTGCTCAATTACAGCTTCCGGCTGCTTCTAGCAGAAGAGAACTGGTTGCAGAGCAAGAAACGGAAGTCCAGAACTACAGATTTTTTGCTAATTAATCACTTCTGTCTCAGCAGGAGTAGTACCTGTTTGGATTAAGCAAACAGATACTTTATTAGATGAAGGGGGTCACATTTAAGTAAAAAAAAAAGTGTTTTTTTCTGAGGAAGGGGGCAGTATCACCTTAATTTACTGAGAGCAGAGAGAGAATCTAATTGGGGTGTGGCTTAGCAGCTTAAGTGTACAAAAGCAGCTGTCTCCAGTTACAGCTTCCGGCTGTTTCTAGCAGAAGATAACTGTTTGCAGAGCAAGAAACAGAAGTCCATAACTACAGATTTTTTATTAGTTTCCCTGCCTCCCACCCAAAGCCAGTTCTAGTTTTATAGCCACTGAATTTGATTGACAACAGGAACTTCCTGTTTGGCTGTAGGAAGGGAAGGTTCACTGAGACACAGTTTCAGCAACCTTGAAGGAACCTAAAAAAAAAAAAAAAAAACTGTTCCCCCCCCCCCGGCTGCCGAAGGTCTGAATCCAAGCACAGAGGAAGGAGACTGCTGAAGACTACAGGAAGTTCCTGTCCCAGGACAGGAAGGGTGACAGTTGTAAGGGCACATAGGCAGTAGGAAAGTAAGTGTAAAAGTACATAGAGGGAGGAGACAATAAGCATACAAAGCAACAGGAGAGGGGACACAAAATAAGCCAAGATGGGAGTGGTGCAGTGCAATGGCTGTGGAGCAGCAGTGTTCCGGGAGACATTCTGGAGGCTGCGATGCTGCCCTATTTGCAGGCACCTCTCTGGTCTGAGGGAGGAGGTTGCCCGTCTCCAGGCTGACCTGGCTGGGATTCGTGAAATCTCTTCCCCCACCCAGGGACCACCAGGGCCACCACCGTTACCTCAGAGATGCAAAGAAAGAGGAGCGGTTGGACCAAAGTGGGCTCAGGAAGGGAGAGGGTGGTGAAACAGAGGTGCATCCCTCAGTTGTAGCTCTCCACAATTCATATGCTGTTCTGGCAAAGAGTGGTTCCTCTATGGAGGAACCTGCAGTGGAGACCAAGGAGGATGCTGGGAACCTCCACAAAGGAGACCCACAGGAGGGTGGCACAAGACCCCACAGGGGAAGGAAACAACTCCTGGTGGGGGACTCATTCATTAGGGGGGTAGACGTGGGGGAGGAAGGGGATAGAGAGGTAAGGTGCCTGCCTAGCGCCACAGCTTGGAGGGCCAGGAAACGAATCCTCAGGATCGGGAGATCAGCTGCACGAGGGAGGGAGCTGGATGTCATTGTCCACCTAGGGACAAATCACCTGGCTGTAAATGGGATCAGAATGGTGCAAGAGGAGTTTATGTAGTTGGGGAGGGGCCTTAGACAAGTAGCATGTACGGTAACCTTCTCGGAGGTGCTGCCGATCTATGGCAAGGATGATGCTAGGGTATTCCGCACCATGGGATTCAATGAATGGTTGAAAAATTGGTGTGGAGCTCAGGGTTTTGGCTTCATTAGGGACTGGGGAGCCACCTGGAGGAATGCAGGCTTATACTGGCATGATGGTCTGCATCTGTCCGGGGGGGATCCAGGATCCTAGGTGACAGGTTTAAATGCTTCATTGGCAAGCATTTAAACTAGCTAAGGGGGGAGGTGCTGAAAAGGAGCAGGGAAATCCCAGTCTCCCCCCAACAAAGCACAGTAGTTAGAGAGGTAAACACCAAGGCAGAGAAGTCAGTAGGGAGCAGGACAGGGATAAATGCAGTAAAAGGTGTTAAGGACAGGGATGGGGCTAAAAGGGGTAAGGCCATAAAAAATAAATGGAAGGTGATGAGTACCAATGCCTGTAGTCTGTGCAACAAGCTCCCTGAACTAGTGGCCTTAATGGAAGCGGGATGCCTGGATATTGTGGCAGTCACTGAAACAAGGTACACAGAGAACCATGAGTGGGAAGTCAACATACCAGGATACACAGTCTACAGGAAGGACAGGGTGGGTAAAAGAGGAGGAGGAGTATCTCTCTATATAAGGGAAGGGATTAAAGAAACAGAACTAAAGAGTGAACAGGAAGTTGATGAGTCACTATGGGTCACCCTGGAGACAGAAAATGGCACAACAATCCACATGGGGGTTGTGTACAGACCTCCATCTCAGGGGGAAGAAATGGACAAGGAAATGATAGAAGGCATCCTTAAAATGGCAGAAAAAGGGGAGATATTGTTGATGGAGGACCTGAATATGCCAGATGTTAACTGGAGTACCTTAAGCACATCCAAGAGCAGGGTCATTCTTGATGCCCTACAGGGGGCATGCCTCAGACAGCTAGTGTTGGAACCCACTTGGGAGGGAGCAATCTTAGACCCGGTGCTCTCAAATGGGGAAGGAGAAAGGATCTCAGATTTAGAAGTGGGTAGCCATCTGGGAACCAAACAGTGTGATTCACAATAAACACAGCCATAGAGTCAAGCCATACAAAAACAAGAGTATTGGACTTTAGGAAGGCTGACTTTGGGAAAATGAGAGCGTGCCTTACAAAAGCACTAGCAAATGGGCAAGAAGGAGGGGTGGAGAAACAATGGGGAATAATCAAAACAGCCATCGCAGAGGCAACAAGCCTTTGTGTAAAGCAAATCAATAAAACAAAATGAAGGAAAAAACCACTATGGTTCTCAAAAGAGGTGGCAGGGATGGTTAAGGAGAAAAGGATAGCATTCAGGAAATATAAGGAAACACAGAAGGAGCAGGACAGAGAACTTTATCAGTTAAAGCAGAAGGAGGCAAGGAAGGCAGTCAGAATAGCAAAGGCACAAATTGAGGAAAAGATAGCCAACTCTGTTAAGAAGGGGGATAAAACTTTTTATAGGTACATTAGGAAGCGAAGAAAGACCAAGGGAAGGAAACAGAGACTTAATAAAGGGGGAGGAAATGTGGGCAGAGGGTGACAGTGAAAAAGCAGGGATGCCGAACTAATATTTCTGCTCAGTATTCACAACAGATGAGGAGGGGAGGTGCCTAAACCAAACAAGGGAGAAACTCTGAATAGGGGGGTCGATACCAGTTCATTCACAGAAGAAAGGGTTTTGAAAGAACTCTTGAAACTGAGGGTGGACAAAGCAATGGGGCCTGATGGGATTCACCCAAGAATACTAAAGAACTAAGGGTAGAACTAGTAACACCACTGACTACTCTCTTTAACAAATCATGGGAGGATGGAGTGGTACCTGAGGACTGGAGGAGGGCAAATGTGATTTCACTTCACAAAAGTGGGAGCAGGGCAGAGACAGGAAACTGAAGACCAGTTAGTTTTACTTCAGTGGTAGGGATAATGATGGAATCACTTCTGAAGGAAAGAACTGTTGAGTACCTAGAGGCCAGTAGGGCACAGGACCCAAGGCAGCATGGTTTCACAGCAGGAAGGTCATGTCAGACAAACCTAATAGATTTCTTTGACTGGGTGACCAAAGTAGTAGACCAGGGAGGGCTGTGGATATGGCCTACCTAGATTTTAGCAAGGCATTCAACACAGTCTCACACAAAAGATTAACATACAAGTTAGCCAGCCTTGGAGTGGGTCCCAAGGTGGTAGTCTGGATAAAAAACTGGCTGGACAACAAGACGCAAAAGGTAATAGTAAACGGAGTCCACAGTAAAGAAAGGAGGGTAACTAGCGGGGTACTGCAGGGTTCGGTACTGGGACCGGTCCTCTTTAATATCTTTATAAGTGACATTGGATAGTACCTGGAAGGAAAGGTATGTCTCTTTGCAGATGACACAAAGATCTGCAACCGGGTTGATACACAAGGTGGGGTGGAAAGAATGAAAAGGGACTTGGCAAGGTTGGAGGAATGGTCAAATACATGGCAGCTCAGATTCAGTGCAAAGAAGTGCAAGGTAATGCATCTGGGAAACAAAAACCCAGGGGAAGAGTACACAATGGGGGGCGAGTTAATAACAACAACAAAATCGCAAGAGACCTAGGAGTAATTATATCAGATGACCTAAAGGCGGGCAAGCAATGTGAGAAGGCAGTAAGGAGGGCTGGGGGGATATTGGCATGCATAGGGAGAGGCATCAACAGTAGAAAACAGGAAGTTGTTATCCCTCTCTACAGACAGTTAGTGAGACCCCATCTGGAGTACTCCATGCAATTCTGGAGACCCCATCTCTGCAAAGACATAGATAGGGTGGAGGCTGTTCAGAGGAGGGCAACCAAAATGATGCAAGGTCTGCACCAGAAGGCATACGAGGAGAGACTAAAGCAGCTTAATATGTATACCCTTGAGGAAAGGAAGGAGGGGAGGACATGATAGAAACTTTCAATTATCTCAAGGGAATTAACAAGGTACAAGAGGGTAGTATCTTTCAGAAGAAGAGATGTGCAAGAACAAGGGGGCACAATTTGAAGATAGAGGGGGATGGCTCAGAGGTAATGTTAGAAAGTATTTTTTCACAGAGAGAGTTGTGGATGCATGAAACAGCCTTCCTGAGGAGGTTGTGGAGTCAGGAACAGTGGGAGAATTCAAGAATGCATGGGACAGGCATAAGGCAATTCTAGTGGGGGGCAGGAGGAAGTAAGCTGTTGATTAACTAGAATCTGCAGCTTATCCATCAGGTAGGGAAATGGACAGACTGGGTGAGCCAAGCGGTCCTTATCTGCCGTCAGATTCTATGTTTCTATGTTTCTATGGGTGAAATGTGCCAGCAATACACACGCCATTCAGTGTCAGTGCATGGCTAGGGAATCATGTCTGTACATACCTGTCACCTTTGGTCTGCAAAGGTCTCACACAACAACATCTGTGGCATTCAGGGATATACAATGGACAGCTGCAGAAAGCCATGTTATGGTGATACATCATAATGCATTTACGTATACACAGCACACATTGACCCAATACTTGTATCATTCTGAAATTACTAGTTGATAACTCTGATGAATGTACAGGAGGCCTATTGTGCACAGGCCCATTGTATGTTTTATTGATGTACACATTTATTTCTCAGTCCTTCAATATGTACCTAACACAGATATCAGTAATGTCATGTAATAATGAGGAATATGTATCATTTCAGACATACATTCATCAGGTCATGTGCTATGCAGACATAACTGTGTGCATAGTTATTATATTCTGTGCAACAGTAATACACCCAAAGTCCCCTGTGTCTACATTACAGAACTATGCAACATTGAAAGAAACAATTGTACATCACATAACAATAGGGAATGGTGTCACAGAAAACCTTATTGGTACACAGTAGATGAGTGTAATGGATACACTGTGCACATGGATGATATTACACTACGATATAGAATTACATCTCTCTTATGTTAGCACCAATAACAATCATATCATCCATAAGCAGGCCCACACCACAACTGCAACATCCCACATGAGGACCCCATGGGGTGCCAATAACATCACAGTCATAGATAAGACTTACCAGCTTAGTTTCCCCTTGGGCACTAATAGTTGGTGCTGAGTGCTATGCCTTCCCTGATCCTCAGAATACTTCACTCTGTCCTTACTAGTCTACACTCTCTACTGTACTCCATCCCACCCTCCACTCTACCTTGATCTACCCATGGGACATATCCTGAACCCCTCTGATACTGCAAATAGATATGTACACACGACCTTCCGCACTGCTAGTGTAGACCCTTAGAATTAGGCTAGCCTACCGGCCACATCTGTGAGTAACATGTAACGATCCCTATACTTCCCTGCACCTTATATTGCACTGTTGCGGACCACCACCACCGTGTCAGCGGAACGCCCTTGACTTTCCAAGGTCTGACCCCTGCTGTGACCCTTGTAGAGTGCTACTCCACACTCTCACCCCCCTTTCTACCATAATCTGACATTCCTAAAATACCCTGTAATCCTATGCTTTCCATCCCCTACATATGCCATGCACTGCATATAACCTGCTATGCTCACACAGAGGCCAGGCTTCTTATTCTGATTACTTTGTGCTGATGAATCCACTGCATCCATACATTCCATCTACCCTGAATGCCACCATTTGAGGAATCTTGTTCCCATGCATTAGACACCTGGCCCACTACAGATTTGTATAGTAATGTACACCACTGAGCTCTCTATTCGATGGATGTCACATGCACGTTCAGCTGTGGTTTGTGTCTTTGTTCCTGTACTCACTGTCACTTGCCCCTCCCCCCACTGTCCTGCACCTACTATGTGGTCTGTTCTCACCTGTTGCTATCAGGGGCCATACAATGTAATGCTGGTCCTACTAATGAACTACAGGTGACTCAAACCATCTCTGACTTATCTACACAGGGCTACCTTATGCACACATGAACATCTGTAGCCTCCCATCTAGGTCTAATGATGTAGAGGTAGGAATAACACCTCACACCCCACATGTCCATGCCATGTCAGTAACATGGCTGGCAGCACACATATGGAATTACACATACCACCTCCCAGAGTACACTCTGTGATGCTGGGAAAGGAATGGCCCTACATAGAGGTGTGGGTGTCTCTCTTCATAGCTCAGTACCACTATCTGCCTCCTCTATATACTACTGTGAAACAACATTCCACAGTGATGTGAGCATTGTGTGTACAACCCTTGGACTGCTACACCTAGATGTATGTGTGATAGAGGGTGGGGTTAGTGACAACACAGAACAACAACGTATAGTTCGCACACACTAACTTTGTGTGGCTAATGATTTATTGACATTAACAATATAAATAAGGCAACATTAGCAACATTAAAGAAAAAAACAGAAGGAAAGCAACATATATCACTTCTTCAACTGAATCTCAGCACTCTAAACTGGAGTACTGCCACAGAGTGGTCACTACAGAGCAGTAGGTCCGCTATACTCTGTGCATCCCACCTATCTGCCTGGCATCATCATTCTGCACCTTTTGTAACACCCGAAATCTGACATCACAGGTTATATGATCCGCCCCCTATTACTAATACAATCAACATACCTCAGCTAATACATAAAGTGGGGCATCAAAGTGACCAAAGCATAATGTTTTATCATATTAACAAAACATATTATGCATTAGATGATATTAATGCAGGACAATACATATCTAGGAATGCATGTGAAAGGGTCAATCTAAGCTCTGGCCCCTCATACTGAATATGGCCTCACACTGACACAGGACTATGCAACTGGCCCACCAGAATGCGGCTGGCACTAAAGGGTCACCATGTCATTCAAAGCTAACATGAGAAAGTCTCCTGGTAAGTCAGGTTTCTCATATACAGCCTGTCACTAAAACGTACCGGCCACAAAGCGGCAAACACTGTAAGACGAGATGCTATTTATTCGTTATTTATCTTTTTATTTATTTTAGTGTTTGGTAACCAGGTAAGGCCCACTAAGCACAACTGCCTGTTTTCAGGGGCAACCTGGGAGCACTGGGCCATTAATTGACTTGCTCAGAGTCACGCAATATGCAAGTAGAGGTTGTGAGAATCAAACTCAGGTCTTGTCTGTTGGATGTATCAAGCTCGTTCACATCTCGTTCCTCTAACCTCTAGGCTATACTGTACTATTCCACCTAAACAGGTGTACAAAGCAAAGCTCTAACTCCTAGGTCTTCATCCAGGTGTTGTATTTAATTATGGGATACAATTAAAATGTAATGTTATGCCCATGTTTTACAACGTAAAAGTAAACGCTTGCTCACCTGTTGTTATTAATGAATGGCTTCATCTATTACAAGTATCACAGGGAAATTGCCCTTGTCTAACAAACGTTAGAGAGAATTTATATTAACTAGTTTATACTATTCTTAGAGCATCTTGACTTCTTTATCATTTTCAACCTTGTTCCCGAGATGCAGACCTACGTCCATTTGATGAAGTCTATGCAGAAGGAGAGGTATCGCCACCCCTGTTTTACAACAGCAGGCTAACACCATGCTTGGGCTACTAGAGGACTGAGTACAAGGATCATCAATCATACTGCACATGCTGCAATGCAAGTGATTTGGGTCTTTTCTGTTTCTGAAGACCATTTAACCGCTGCAACAGAGGATGGGGCACAACTCACCTCCTCCTAACCGACAACCTTCCCTGTTAAACAGGTAAGGAAAGATCATGGGGAGAACATCTTAATAAGGGGGGGGTAGTGACCGAATGGTTCACTACAATGACACAAGGGAGATTTAAGCATGTGACACTGTCTAATAACACATAGTTCTACCAAAATGGATAGAAGGGATATCCTTTTAGGTTGGGGGGAAATCAAAATAACTCCATCTTCCAAAACAGGACACATTTAACATAGGTAATACCCAGCCTATGGTCTATGTTATATCATTTATTGTCAGATTACAATCATGGCTCAAAGACCCAGTTCCTTCCAACCACATGGATGAAACGAATGTATAAAGGGATCAATATAGAAGTAGATATCATGATGGGAGGCCACACCATCGTGACATAAATTGAATAAGCATGTCCAGAGAGACCAGAGGATAGAAATCACTAATGCAGTAGATCTTGAGAAGGGTTTGGAGGACGAAGAAGACTGTCCAGTAGTGGGGGGGGGGCACTGTGTTATCATAGTATGCTGTATGCATGCTGCCTCCACAACACACCAACAGGTAGAACAACTGTGCTAGAATACTCCTGTGTACCACAAGCATCCAGTAGCATCAATGTTACAGGTTGTGATCCCTACATAACGATGTATACGACCTGCTGAAACAGCATACTATGACCAATGCCTTATATGTCTCAGTTAGGAAGCACACCTGGGAACACACACACTCCCTCGTAGACAGTGTGGGCATGGACACAGAGGACAAGGAACATCACTCTGTGGTCTGCATGTTTCAATCACTGATCATAGCCTTACATTTATCACCTGGGCTACAGGGTCTAGATATGCCCCAATAAAGCACATCTCTATCAATACCTGCCAGCGCCCTGATAGCCCTGCCATCTGGAAGGACAGTAGAGCAATGTACTATGTGGCTGTATACCACCTTATGGCCATATATGCACCCACAAACATATATCCCAAGGCCCTCCTTTGACTACAATACTACTATACATCTCCTAATTCCAGGCATGTGAGTGGTGGCTGAACCTGCTGTGCAGCAATGTGACTCCTGAACTAGATGATGGGTATTACACATTCATGGTATGTGTACTATCATTCTCCCCTTCCCTGCTCATGTCCACGTCTGTAAGAGATTCCATAACCAATGCAATGAAGGTGGACAAGACACCTTGCCCAGATGGAGAAGAAGAAGGAGAAGAAGGAGAAGATGAGGAAGGATGAGAAGGAGATGGAAAAGAAGAATCAGCATTTATATAGCGCATTTCTTACACAGTGTATCCCAAAGTGCTTTACAAGCAATGCTAGACTGGTAGTGAAGTGATTGGTTGTGTGGTGGCAGCCATATCACACATCACCCACACACAGTCTGGATAATTGCATGAACTGGTTTATGGGAATGGGAATGTTGGCCAGGATATTGGTAATGTTCCCTACTCTTTGCAAAGAGTGCCCTGTGTTCTTTTACTTCCACCAGGACACCCACCAGGACAACACCAAGATGGGCAGAAGGGACCTCGGTTCAACGTCTCATCCAAAGGATGGCACACTCCAGCAGTACAGCACCCCCCAATACTGCCCTTGGATGCCAGTGATTGTTAGGTGCAAGTCCAATCCAGGTGTGGGACAAGAACCCACAACCATCTGGTCCAGAGGCGGATTTGCTACCAACTGAGCAGTGGTGTTTGGCATTTATGCAGCCCCCCCCCCCTTAGTTGTGTCCATGTCCCTTCAGCACCCATGTCCCAACAGAGTACATCTCTGCAACTCCTCTTGCATCTGATTTACATTTCAGCCTCATACGTCTTAACTGTCTGTCTTAGGAACCTTAACACCCTGGTCGTTGTCAAGGTTACAAGCCTGTGTGGAAATTGTGCAATGCACGCTCATAACACAATCATTTTGTGCAATTTACCGACCAAATTTTCAACATAGGCATTTTGGGGCCGCCGCTCATGAACAATGTCACTTTGATTTTCTTAATCTGTTCTGAACGTTGATTTCCCACAGCAACTGCACCATTGTGTGCCAGATGTGTGGAAACACATGTTGGCCAGTGTGTGAAAAATGACAGCTGTACTGTTCATAAAGAGGTGTGAAAAAATGCCAGTGTCAAAAATCTAGAATGAAAATATTACAAATTCTCGAAGATAGGAGTGTGTGTGGAAACTGTGCAATGCAAGCTCGTAACACTGCCATGTTTTGGAAATTTTTCACCATATTTTCAACATAGACATTTTATGACCTCCACACATGAACGGGTGTCACTGTGGTTTTCATAATCTGTCCCGAACATTGATTTCCCATATCGACCATGCCATTGTGCGCTGGATGTGCAAAAACACATTTTGGGCAGGATGTGAAAAATGACAGCTGTATTGTTCATAAGGAGGTGTGCAAAAATGCCAATATTGAAAATTTGGAGTGAAAATATTACAAATTCAAGAAGTTATGAGTGTGCATGGAAATTGCACAATGCATGCTCATAAGACATTCATTTTGGGAATTTTTTCAGCAAATTTGAAAATAGGCTTTTGGGAGCCCCCATGAACAGTGACACTGTCATCATCTATATTTGTCCCAAAAGGTGATTCCATGCAGGACAAGAAATCACCTTTCAGGACTGAATAATGGCATGACAGAGACTGAATTTATGCAGTGAGGTCCCAAGAACCCTATGTTGAAAATCTGGTGTCAAAATTAAAAATAATGGCCGAGATATGCACCAAAGTTGAAAAAAAAACATGTGTGCCATTATGCAGTTTACCAGCATTTCTTCAGTTCACAGTTGGCTTTGAAGAGTGCAGACATGTTCCTGGTCCACTGAAGATCGGCAAGCTGGGTCTGGAGGTAAGTATGGGGTGGGGGTATGTGGGGAGGTGGGATGCGCAGAGGGAGGGCGCGGGTTGGCGGAGGGGCAACAGACTCAACAAGGGACCATTTTCTGTTTTTACTGAAAAACAAACAAATTAATAAATAAATAAACTGCGGGAAGTTTTTGGCATGCTGGGGTGGGCTCCCAGCATGCCATCTGGGTGTTTGTTGGGAGGGGAGCTAGAGCTGACAGGGACTGGGCACCCCGGTTGGCAAAACAGTGTGCTGGAGGGGTGAATGAGCACGCTGGGGTGGGCTCCCAGCATGTCACCTGGGTGTTTGTTGGGGGGCTGGAGCAGAGGGGGAATTGGCACCCCCCTCAACACACAGTGTGGGGGGGCAGTAATGAAGGAGAGGGGAGGGGAAGGGAGGACAGCAGCAGAGGGAGGAAGCAGGAGGGATTTCAAGCAGAAGGAGGGTGACATAAATATGGTAAATACATACACATTTCCACTACTGATTGCAGTGGTGGTTTTTTTCAAGTGAAGACCACAGCAGCTGAACTGCTGTCATAGACAGCTCGGCATCTATTAGTGGGGTAGGGTCGCACCTGCTACACTGAGCACTGCATTGGAATGGAGGGTCACATGCCTCCAAAAAGTCATACTATGGCAAGACATTCCTTGTGCAAGCGAATGCAAAAATGACAGAAAACACAGTCTCAGAGTCAAGCCTTGACGCTGGCTGTGCATGCATTCATATGTGTATGTGCACGTCCAATGTCTCGGCTCAACTCTGAGACTGTTTTCTGTCATTTTTATCCCCTCAGTTTACAAACAGAGACACTTGCCCAAGTTCAGCTGTGGTTAAACTGCAAGAATTAACTTTTAACTGTGAGCCTTCTAAGTGCAGGCTCGGAGAAGCCTGTCACAGCATTGTTAGTGGTGCCAGCTGTTCATACAGCCAAGAAGAGTGGCACAAAATGCCAGCACTACTATGCAATTCCACAAAAAAGAGGGATCACGGTCACAACTCTCTGCAACCATTTATTCAGAAAACAGTGGTGTTCAGACGTACCCAGTGGCACTGATCTGGTTGCTGTGCACCACCACCAATAGCTCAGAGTTGGCAGTGTGAACGGGGCTTTAGTTCTGAGATTTACAGATGCCACCATTTGTAAGGGGATAAAAGAAACATCAATAGTATGTTGTAGGAGCTAAGGTAAATATGTGAGATAAAATATTGAAGGTTTAATTAAAGATGTGGGATCAAAACCAATTGTACTACTTCATGTTAGAGTTAATGACATGGGGAATAGACTTGAAGATGCTATTAAAGATTTTGTGGCCATTGGTAATAAAACAAGAAAGATAAGGGTTTCCCTGGTTATAAAATAAATTTTACCAGTCCCTAGGATGTGAGAGTGGGAAGAACTGGAGCTATTCAAAGAATAAAATCTTGTCTAAAAGAGTACACAAAGAAAGAAGGCTTTGGTTTTATCCACAACTGGAATAAATTCTCACATCACAATAACCTATATAGAAGGGGTGACCTCCATTTTAATAAAATAGGGGCAAGGAGGTTCGGGGACAGTGTTAACAAAGCAATCACAACATATTTTAACTAACAGATAAGGGGAATGGGGTAGGGACTTAAATCAGCAATCACACCAATCAGCTTCAAGAACATTACTTAAAGTAAAATCATCCTAATAGACGACCAGGAGGAGACCGAAATTAATAAAATAGTAATTAAGAAAAAAGATGGATGGGAGTGCATGGTTGTGAATGACAGAAGCATGGCAAATAAATTATGGAGAACTAGAGGCCTTAATACATACAGATACCTCAGACATTTTTGGAATAACTGAAACCTGATGGTCAACAGATAACAATAGGAATACAAATATTCCAGGTTATACACTATGTAGGAAGAACCGTATAGGGAGAAGAAGTGGAGGTGTGGTCCTATATGTGACTGAATACCTGAGGCCAGAAAAAAACATGGTCTTATCAACAAACACTGAGAATTAAACTGTCTGGATTAGGGTGGGAAAAATAATAGAAACTATTTCAATTTGGGATTATGTTACAGACCACCAAATCAAAAACACTGAAACTGATAAAGAACTAATTAAAGAGGTAGAAGTCCTAAGTGGAAAAAATAGTACAGTATTACTATGATCAGGGACCTAAATATTCCAGGGATTGACTGAAGCAAGGGAGATGGTAGTAATCCACAGGACAGATTTCTGGCTAGGGAACTGTTAAATTTAAACCTTATCCCAAAACCAACAAGGGAAAACAACATAACAGATGTGGTATTAAGTGACTTGGGGCATTAAATCTATAACGGCATCACCCGTGAGTAGAGCTGGGTGAATTTTATCTTCTGACAGTGGAATTCTAGCAAAATGCTGATTTTACTTCCATAACATTTTGTGAAATTTCCATGAAAAGGTTGTGAAATTTTGCCAAAATTGTGATTTCATTTATTTCTGGTTTTAGTTTAAAAAGTGTTTGTCGAAATTACAACAAATTTGATATGGGGACTTTGCCACTGCCCATACAGATGTGTACCAAGTTTTCAATTTCTGTCTTTAAAGATGATGGTATTATAAGCCTCCCAACTTCCAGAAATTTTAAAATTGCAGTTCACTACGTAAACTAAACGTGTTTGTTCAAATTGCAAAACATTTGGTATGGTGACATTACCTATGCCCTTACTAATGTGTGCCAAGTTTCAGATCTCTAGCTTTTTAGGACATTCAAAAATTACGTTTCACAATTATGCAAACTGCTAAATTGTAAGCTCCTATAAGTTTAAAGCTAGAGAATAGAATATAAACAATATTGTTAGGTTCATTGACCCTAAATATTAGGCTTTAAGGCAACCCTTATGGTCCCCTATCAGAGCATCATGCTGCCATGCTGATGACCTGGGTTCAGAAGCAAGCCCGGGAAGTTGTGTCAGGAGGCAGGTCATGGCTAAAACTTACAATTTACATGATCAGTACTTCTCTATTTAGGAGTTTTTATGACTCTTCCAAGAAAGTATGCGTATGCATTTTCAATTATCAAGCTCCAAAGCTGTCCAAGTTGTAAGCATAGAAATATTATTAGACATTTTCACATGAATATTAAATTGCCAGATTTTGAGCATCTATACCTTCTCTACCCTTCAACTAAATGTTATGAAACTTAACTCGTTTTTAGGGCCCATACCAGACAATAGGCATGACAAATTACAGATCTTTAGCTGCAACATGGACTGAGTCATAGCCAATTAAAGATTTTCAGAAAGTACCAAAAACATTCATGAAATTTCACAAAATTTCTCAGGCTTTCATGAAATTCCACAAATCTGGGATTTGTTAACTTCACCCAGCTCTACCTATGAGCCTCTCAGAGAAAGTGATCATGCAATGGTCTTGTTTTACATTAAATAGGACTTTAAAGGAGTGAAAAGAAATACCAAATATAGATGTTATGACAAGGCCAACTTTGAAGTTATGAGGGCAGATTTAGAAAAATGGAAGTAGTAAGCTGAACTTGACAACACAGATATTGATATGGCATGGAAGGGTTTAGAAATCAAAGTAAGTGATATTGAAAATAAGTTTGTACCACTTTATAATAAATACAACACCAAAAGAAGGAGACTAGGATAGATGAGTAGTAAACTAAAAAAAAAAACTGAATAAGGGAAAACTTTTTTAAACAAGCTAAGCTAAAAAGGATCATTCAGTATGGCACACATTTAAAAAGAAGCCAGAGAGTATAAATTAGAGGTAAAAAGGGCTAAAAGAAAGAAAGAAATAAACATAGTCAAAAATTCTAAACAAAATGCTAAAATGTTTTTTGCCATTTATAATGGATAAAAGTGCTGGTGATAGGCAAGTAGGACCACTACAAGACGAGGACAAAAAAAATAGATAAAGATGGAAACATAGCTAATGCATTAAACAAATTCTTTGGAACAGTTTTCCAGAAATCAGAACTGGACCAAGTAATTATAAAGGACCATGACATAACATCTAAGACTGATAGGTGTGAGGTTCAGAGGCTATTTGAACATTTATATATAAACAAATCACAAGACCAGATAGTTTGCATCCAAGAGCCTTGAAAGAGTTGACCCCTGGGCTGGCTGGACCTGTGATGAAAATGTTTAATATCTCACTGGATAAGAGAGTTGCTTTTGAGGCCTGGAGGGTTGCAGTAGTGGTGCACATCCATAAAAAGGGCAGTCTATCAGAGGTTTCTAATTATAGACCTGTAAACCTAATAACAGTATTAAAGAGGTTACTAGAAAAGCTTATTATATACAGAATAATGCATGGGGTTGTGTGTTTAGTGAGTTTTTACACACACCCTGAGGTGTTGGATGCTACATAAACCCAGAGAGCAAAACTCAAGGGGTTTATTTAAACATTCAATACTGAGGGGTGTCTGTAAAATCTCAAGTTAAACACACAACCCCATGTTTTGTTTTATATAATTGCTGGGGAGTATTTTCTTCCATGGCAATGATATAAAATAAAACAGCCAGCAGTTCTGGTTGGGATGAAGCCTGTCTGTGTCAGCAGCAAAGCAGCTGCAGAAAGCTTTTCTTTTTCGGTGTTTCTCCATCGCCCCACCCAGCCATTTAAACATAGGATTACCTACTGAGGAAAAGGAAACTGCTGTGAGGCAAGGTTTTCATTTTTTTTGTTTTCATTTACCGCCGACCGGTGACGCCGATTGATAGTGGCACCCTAATGCTAGTTGAGGGGAGAGCGGAGGGAGGTGCATGCATTGAACGAGGAACCACGGCCTATGTTCACCATTATAACTGGGGTTCCCTATGGGAGAAAATGCTCCCCAGTTATTATTATTTACTTAAAGGTCCCTGCAAATAAGCATAACAATACTTCATTCTATTTACATTCCATTTAACTTAATTGCAAATCCATTAATTAAACCTAATGAGGTATACCTAAAACTCCTGTACTCCTTTTTGTATCAATCCATAACATGCATTTCTTGGGTACTGAAAGGGGGGGAGACACTTTTTGAAAAACCTTCCTCAACCATTCATATTTCCATACTTGCAGCATATAAATTACCAACAGTAAATTTATCTTGGTTGAATTACCACGATAAAAAGATTTTTTAGAAACTAATGAACTTTTAGCAACACTCACTCATAACTAGGGGCACTTGAACCCCTTCTCTGTGAGTGACTGTCTCCTTTATAATGTCCATCATGCACTAAAAGAAACAAACTTATGATCTGAAATACAACCAATAGCAAATAATCTTGAAATAAACTGTTAAACAAAAAGTCTCTTTCAAACTAATATATGCCTTCACTAATCCACAGGATTAATTTCCTTTTAAACTTTATGTGCACAGAATGCTCTGTTCTCACTTATTACTCCATCTAGAGAAACAGGGAATGCAAGAAATGAACTCTTTAAGTTGCTTATAAGCAACATTTTGTTAATTAGAACTGTGCTAAAAAGTTTTCAAAAAAAAGGCATTTGCACATATTTTACAGCTTGCCAGCGTGGATTGTCATTGCTGCAGATGCTGAGCAGCATGTAGTGACTGATCCAGCTTCCTCTTTCTTGCAAGGGGAAGAAGCGGTGCCATAGGCCAAACAGACCAATGATGCAGAATGCATCTCTGCGTCACTGCCCCGATGATGTCACCCATCTCCCGACATGATGACATCACTCCTAGCAGCAACGCAGTTTGCTATTTGGTTGCCTGGGTGCCAGGAGCTCACAGAACTACAGCACTTAATGGAGTGCTAAGACCTCACTGTAGAAGCCAAAACTTGAAAGGGGGAAAAAAACAAAACAAAACAGAACTTTTTGCTCCCAGCTCTTAAAAACTATTGAAATAGACAGCAAATACAAGTGATACTTGATCTGATTAGATGATACGCTGGAGATAGTAGGTATATATTTTTAAATGCAGATAAAAAACATAAATAATTTGCATCCTAAAACACAATGCTGACAGAAAAATTACATAAATGTGACCCAGTCAATTGGATCATTTAGTCCATATCTACTGCTCATGGTATTTAACTTGTTTATCCACCATGCTTCCCTTCTCAGGAGCAGTCTGTCCCATTTCCCGCCTCTGACTAGTCTGTTGACTTTTTCTGTCCCCCCAAAAATAATAAAATGGCGATAGAGTGTCCCTCTTCAATAAAATGCCTAAATAATCAATCGCTCAAATGTCTGGATTCTCTTAGCCTGGTTTAAAAGGATACATAAGATGATCTCAGACTTCATCTGGACAGTGAGGAAGTCCTGGATAAGTTATAACAAGCTCTCAGCCCCCAATGAGAAAGGAGGACTTCGTCTTCCGCACATTGCGCTGTATCACTGGGCCAGTCATGCGAACAACTACTTGAGATGGCCCGCATTGGAATTCCCCGTAATATCACATCGCTTCACTCCTATATGGCTGAAAATTGAATGTTCCCTAATAAAGGTTAATGGGCTATCTCCCCGGGTGCTTCTGCATACTAGGTTAAAATCTCTACCTCCCTCGCTCAAAGGTAGCCTGATTGCAGTTTCGATAAGAGTTCACTCACAGCTATGCGCCTTTCTGAAATATGAGCATACATTAGATCCTTCTCAGTCATGGTGGGGGAACCCCAATCTCACTCTTGAGGGCAAACCTCTCCAACTGAAGTGGATCCCCCAGCTGGGAGATTGTCCACTTAGTTTTTTCACACGGGAAGACGACTCATGGTTAAATTCTTCCGAGATTATCCACAAAGCCCAAATCCCGAACTCTGCCATTTTCAAAATATTCCAGTTATGGCATCTATTGGTGAAATCTCTCAGCCCTGTCCCTCTGGCCCCCTCTAATTTGTTCTATTGGACAGAACTGATTTCCATGGCAGGCCTACCCCATGCTGTATCTAGGATGTATGGGATACTGCATAACTGGAAATGGCCAGAATGTTTTGGCCCGACCCAATTTGGGGCCTCACTTTTTCCCCATCAAGAAATTAACTGGCCTTCTTTATGGGTGAATTGTCATAAGTATATTAGACATGACAAGCTCCAGCTAATGCAGTTCAAAATCTTGCACAACTACTATTATTCTTCTCAGAAATTGGCTAGGCTGGGACTCCTGTCATCTGGTACCTGTATTTGCTGCCACCAGGAAGAGAAGAAGAAGAAGAAGAATCAGCATTTATATAGCACTTTTTCATACATCCAAAGCACTTTACAAGCAATGCTAGACTGGTAGTGAAGTGGCTGAATGTGTGGTGGCGGCCATATCGTACATCATCACCCACACATAGCCTGGATAATTGCATGAACTGGTTTATGGGAAGGGGAATGTTGGCCAGGGCACCGGGAATGTTCCCTACTCTTTGCGAAGAGTGCCCTGGGTTCTTTTAATTCCACCTGGACACTCACCAGGATGAGCAGAAGGGACCTCGGTTTAACATCTCATCCGAAGGACGGCACATCTCAGCAGTACAGCACCCCCCAATACTGCACTCGAATACCAGCGATTTTTAGGTGCAAGTCCAATCCCGGTGTGGGACGAGAACCCACAACCTTCTGGTCCAGAGGCGGATGTGCTACCAACTGAGCCACGCTTCAGGGGAATCTTCTACACATATTCTGGAAGTGTCCCAGAGTAGCCCCCCTTTGGCATGTGATTCGATCGAGGGTAGATCCTTTACTAGGATTAAATTACCTCTTCACTCCCGAAATTTGCATGTTGGGAGAATTTTCCTCTTTTACAGTTAACAGTAGGAAATTTCATATTGCTCTGATAGCTATGTCGGTTAAAAATCTGGTTTTGCGCCATTGGAAGGACGCGACCGACATTGCTTATAGTGAATGGTTGCAAGAGTTGTTGGCAAATCTGCATCTGGAGAATATGATAGCTAGTCTACATGATCAGTCCCAGAAATTTCAGAGGACATGGGGCCCTTTGCTGACATTGTACTCCTTATAGGCATCATAGAGGTTCACCGTCCTCCTACTTTTCCTCTGAATATCGTACCTGTGTGAAGAAATGGGGAAAGGGAGGGGGGAGGGGGGAAAGGGAAGAGTTGATCTAATCTCTGTTTGTTGGACCTGTAGCAATTGTATGTATGCTTATTAGATCTTCTCTTCGAAAATGTATAAAATTGAATAAAGTTTGAATGGAAAAAAAAAATTAAATGCCTAAATAGAGGAGAATGTTCATTCTTTGTTCTTATACTGCTTTTATGTACAGAAATGTGGACCTTTAAAGGATGTGTTGTTTTACAAGTGTATGAAAGCCCACATGGTCATTTAATACAATACAGTAAACCACATGATCTGACTTGCATGATATAAAGTCAGTAATTGTATATGTTTCTTAATTAGAAGTGTTTTTACTAGGGCTGTGAAGGGGCTGAATATTATTTCCTGAATACCATGAATAGTAGGACTCACAAATATTTGGAAGCCCTTCCTGAATAGGGGACTATTTAAATTCAGGAAAAAATATTTGGCTGGCTACAAAATAAAAATTAAATAAATAAAAATAAAAAGCTCCTCCTTCCTAACCCAAAAAACAACAAGATAAATATAACCCCCATCCCCCACTCAATATCAGCAGCCCAATGCCACCCTCTTCTCCCCAAGCCCACACAATTTGTTATATTTTATTTATTTTGGATATTGTAACTAAATCCCCCGATGGACAATGGGCACAGTACACCCACCTCCACAGCTGGCAACCATCTTTCTTACCTCTCGCTGCACATAAAACTATCAGATATATTCCCCCACTCCCCACCCTGGCAGCACCCCAGCACCAGCACCCAATTCTTAATATGGAGAAGGCAACTGGCACAGACCTGCCCTCCTCCATGGCTGGCCACCTTCTCATAATGAAAACATGCTTATGCTTGCTCTCTCTGTATAGTAAAACCAACTGATCATGTGAACTGTTGGAACTGAACTATCTGACACTATTACACTGTAGAAGAATCTATAATGTTATAGACTCAGACAGTTCAGTTCCAATAGACTCTGATAGTAGTAGTGACTATGGGAACTGAGCCAAAGACCACAGTATTCCTACTACCTTAGGGTGGATACCATCAGGGTATCAGGTTCAGACAATGGTATCCAATATATAATAGATTTTCCCATAGCAACAGTGCTGGCAGAGGTTTTTTTTTTTTTTTTTTTTTTTTTGAGAAGAAGATAGTGCCAGGAGGAGAAAGCAGGTTAGGAACAGAACAATAAAAATAAATGGATACAGGAGAAGGTGCCAGCAAAACACACAACACCAGATCGAGAGCAACGACTCAGAACATTAAGTAAATATGGTACAGCATCAGAAAGAGTATGTACAATGTTGAAAGTGAGCCTTGGACCAAGGGAAAAATATATTCTAAAGGATGATAACTATGATATATTGTGTATTGAAACAGCAAGACAGAAGCTTCTCACTATATATTGATTAGTGTATATATTCTACCTCATATGGCATCAGCTCTGATGACAAAATATCTGATAAAGCTTAAAGAGGTGATAACACATATTCAACTACAATATCCAGGTGCCATTTATGTTAGGTGGAGATTGTAGTGCCTGAACAGGAGTACATATGGAAGACAAATGTAAAAAGTAGAACTTTGACGATGCCCTTAGTATTCCAATTAGAAGTTAATTTAATGTAAAAGTCAATAGACAGGGGGTTATGTTGGTGGAGTTTTTTCAATGCTATGAATATGAGAATAATCAATGGTAGGTGCTATGATGACACTCAGGAAAATTTGCCATATATGTATCAAAAAGGAGGCAACCTCCGATGTCTGCAACTGGTGCAGAATGCAGTGGCAGGAATGCTGATGGGTGTGAAAAGGTGTGATCATATCACCCCGGTCCTCCATGAACTGCACTGAATGCTGGTCAGGTGGAGGATTGTCTTCAGGGTAGGTCTCCTGACCTACAAGACCCTACATGAAAGGGAGCTGGGATATCTGCAAGATCTTCTTGTGCCCTACCGGCACCCCAGGCACTCTATTCTGCCAAGGGTTGCCTTCTTGACGTTCCCAGGGCTAGGTTGTGGCATTCAGGAGACATAGCATTTTCAGTGGCTGCTCCTACCCTGTGGAACTCATTACCTGGTTATTTGAAGGAGGCTCCCTTTTTAGAAGCCTTTAAAAAGTGCCTGAAGACCTGTATGTTCCAACAGGCATTTAATGACTAAAGAATTTGCAGAAATGTTTTAAATTAGATAGACAGATTAAGTGTATGCTGACTCCCAGTTAATTCTATTTGTACTGGCTGATTTTAATAGTTGTACTATTCTGATTGTACAGTGCCCTGAGTCTTCAGAAAAGGACACTTTATAAATAAAGTATCCATTCTATCTCTTGATCTCTTGATCTATCTCTCGATCTATCTCTCGATCTATCTCTCAAACAATCCATCTATCTCTCTATCTAGCTATCTATCTATCTATAAAGGTGGCAGTGTGATTGATTATTTTATTACAGATATTTTCTCATTTGGGAATGTAAACCACTTTGAAGTGGTTGAACAGTGGGATAGTGATCACAGACCTTTGAAAATATCTTTAAGGGGAGTATGGGAAAAGCAGTATGGCGAAGACATTCATAGAAGGATTGATGCAGATGAGAACATGATGATTTATAATTTAAAAAGAATTAAGTGGACTGAGCAAACTGCAAATTTTGTAAGAAATGTATTGCAAACAGATGAAATGAATGATTTCAAACTAAAATGTATGCTGCTATCTGGTTCATATGAGGGAATGGGAAAAAAAACCTGGAAACTGTATGTACTATAGAAATAGAGAAACTAATTCTACAAGAATTAAATAAGAGCCATAAATCTAACAGATCTAACAAGGCATACAAGGCAAAGTGGTTTGATAATGTGTGTATGAATATGAAAAAAATACTCTTTAAAGTGGGAAGAAGAATAAGAAGATTTAATCTAGTGGTATACCATTCCCACAGTGACGGGAACACAGCGAAGACCATCACAGCTGCAAAATCAACAGTTCTCTGTGTTGGTCAGCTGGTTTCCTGACATTGCTGTCTCTGGGGAGTTCGCTCTCTCCTCCGAACCAACTCTGACTTAAACACACTTTTGTACAGCGACTGCACAATACCAATTGGCAGTGTTGTGCCATCGCGTAGTGACAGTCAATGAATTTCTTGTCGCTGCGGTGACGTGGAACCTAACCTAGTAGAAGATAGAATATCTCTGAAAAACTTAAAAAAAGAATATAGGACCATGTTAAAGGGGAAAAAAGCAAAACACCAATGGGGATTATGGGATACATTACAAACTTCAATTGAAAATAAAGATAGCTTCACCTTCTGGAATATGGTTGCACACGACCTGGGGAAAGTTAGATTTAACATTGACACAGTCATTTCAAAGGAGGATTGGTATCTACACTATAAAAATATTCAGAACAACCAGTGGGAAACATGAAACACAATATAATGTGAGTGAACATTCAGAATTAGCTAACATTAGTGACAGAATAGGAGAACAGGGATGGTTGGAAATAATTAGACGGGAGGTGATCCTAGCAATACTGGAGCAGAAATTAAATAAAGCACTAGGAACTGACAATATTGGAGATGAGGTGTATCAGACTAACCCTGAATGGTGGGCAGATTTACTCTTTCCTATGTTTGAATTTATTGTTAAATACAGAGTGATCACAGAACACTAGAAAACAGGAATAATTGTGCCATTGCATAAGAAGGGAGCTATTAATACACCTACTAACTGCTGTCCAATTACGGTACTGAATGTTAGTCTAAAAATGTTTTCAAGACTTCTCCTTAGCAGGTTACAGTATTGGTTAGAGGACCAAAAGATACTGTCAACCTTTCAGGCAGGGTTCCAAAAGGGAAAATCCACAGTGGATCAGATATTTACTCTGAACTATATCTGGGATAAATATGTTAGATAAAAAAAGGGAAGATATACTCTGCCTTTATCGACATCAAGGCAGCGTTCGACTCTGTAAATAGAAACATTCTTTGGAACCTCCTGCAGTGTAGCGGTATGAAAAAAAAATACTTAGTATGATAATACTGTTAAATAATGGCACTAATCTAAGAGTAAGATATAATAAGAATGGGGCCCTATCATAGCAATTTGAGGCATATGAGGGTGTAAAGCAAGGCTGCCTTTTCGTGCCCACACTTTTTAATATTTATATTGAGACTTTAGTTCACGATATGTCCAAGACAGACATGTTCTCTCCAAAAATGAATACAATACCAGTTAAAATATTTCTGTAATCAGACGATGCGATCCTCTTAGCACAGACACCTCTGGGATTGAAGAGGGCAATGACCTCAGTAATGGACTCCTCAGAGAATATAGATTTAAGTTTAAATGTTGAAAAAACAAAGACTGTAATGTTCAGAGCCACAAAGAAAAAGTTAGATCAATTGAATATTAATGGCACATATATTGTGGAAGTAAATGAGTTTCAGTATTTGGGGGTAATATTTAACAGAAATCTAAAATGGAAATCATATATGAAAAAAAGTCAAGGACAATGTGATAAGTTCTATACTAGGAATAAATAGTTATGTGCATTCATATGCAAAAGATTCATATATAGCTCAGTACAGATGTTTTGATGCAAAAATTAATGATCCACTGGCCCCGTGGCACTGAGGACTGAGGCCCTGGATGCCACACCTCACACCATGCCGGTGACCTGGGTTCGAGAACAGACTCGGGTCATTCGGGGGCAAGCCAGGGAGGTAAGGATTGAGCATCTGGAGGACTGCTCTCCTACCTCAGAGTGGGGGGTTTGTGTGCTGCATGCGTCAGCACAAGAGTGGTTTGACCCTTACCCAGGTGCACTTGGTTGCCTCCACACAGGTGGACACAGCTGCTGCGCCCATTGCATGGGTACGGGGACAGGGGAGAAAAACAGAGGAAAATACAAGGACCCAGCAGGACTCATGATGGCCCCCTTGGGCCAGAGGATGTAGCTCTCTAAGGGGGGGTCATAGCCCCTGCCGGATCCATGGAGGAGCGGACAAATAATGTCATGACAAAAAAAAAATTAATGTTCCAATGTATGGAGCTGAGGTGTGGGGTGTTTATTGTAATTTAAGGAAGCTTAAGTTGATGCGCAACACTTTTTTGAAGAACATCTTGGGAGTTCCTAAATATATCTTAAATAATGCAGTATGGGCTGAAACTGGAACACTATCAACCCAAACAAGGGTTTTAAAAAGATGTATCAACTACTTGAAAATAATCTATAGTGCACCATCAGATAGAATGCTGGCCCACTGTAGAATTTACATGTTGAATTCATGAGAAAGGGGTACTGTAGGCTGGTTAATGAGATTAAATCAGGAACTTAACAAAGCTGACCTTGTATACTGTATAATGTTCTATTTGATGTCCATCAAGATGGTGATAGTTTTGTAAAAGCAGCTATTCAAAGAATAGAGGATATTGCAATGCAAAGAGACCTAGCAAGCATAAGAGACTCAGTGGTAGGGAAAATGATGGAATCACTTCTGAAGGAAAGAATTGTCGAGTATCTAGAGGTCAGAGGGGCACAGGACCCAAGGCAGCATGGATTCACAGCAGGAAGGTCATGCCAGACAAATCTGATAGATTTCTTTGACTGGGTGACCAAAGTAGTAGATCAGGGAGGGGCTGTGGACATGGCCTACCTAGACTTTAGCAAGGCATTTGACACAGTCCCACACAAAAGATTAATATACAAGTTAGCTAGCCTGGGAGTGGGACCCAAGATGACAGCCTGGGTAAAAAATTGGCTGGAAAATAGGACACAGAGAGTAATAGTAAATGGAGTCCACTATGATGAAAGGGGGGTTACTAGTGGGGTACCGCAGGGTTCAGTATTAGGACCAGTCCTCTTCAATGTCTTTATAAGTGACATTGCAGAGGGACTGGAAGGAAAAGTATGTCTCTTTGCAGATGACACAAAGATCTGCAACAGAGTTGATGCACAAGGTGGGGTGGAAAGGATGAAAAGGGACTTGGCAAGGTTAGAGCAATGGTCAAATGTATGGCAGCTTAGATTCAGTGCTAAGAAGTGTAAGGTAATGCACCTGGGAAACAAAAACCCAGGGGAAGAGTACACAATGGGGGGTGAGATACTAACGACAACAAAAATGGAAAGGGACCTGGGGGTAGTCATATCAGATGACCTAAAGGTGGGCAAGCAATGTGAGAGGGCAGCAAGGAGGGCTGGGGGGATATTGGGATGCATAGGGAGAGGCATCACCAGTAGAAAACAGGAAGTTATTATCCCTCTGTACAGACAGCTGGTCAGACCCCATCTGGAGTACTGCGTGCAGTTCTGGAGACCCAGTCTTCACAAAGACATAGACAGGATGGAAGCTGTCCAGAGGAGGAACTAAAATAGTGCAGGGTCTGCACCAGAAGACATATGAAGAGAGACTAAAGGAGCTTAATATGTATAGCCTTGAGGAAAGGAGGAGAGGGGACATGATAGAAACTTTCAAGTACCTCAAAGGATTCAACAAAGTCCAAGAGGGTAGCATCTTTCAAAAAGGGTGTGCAAGGCATAAGGGGCACAATTTGAAGATAGAGCGGCTCAGAGGTAATTTAAGGAAGTATTTTTTCACAGAGAGGGGTTGTGGATGCATGGAACGGCCTTCCGGAGGAGGTAGTGGAGTCAAAAACAGTGGTGGAATTCAATCATGCATGGGACAGTCATAAGGCAATTCTAGGAGATGGGGGTAGGAAGAAGTAGGCTGCTGGTTAACTAGGATCTGCAGCTTATCCAGTAGGTAGGGAAATGGGCAGACTGGGTGGGCCAAGCGGTCCTTATCTGCCATCAAATTCTATGTTTCTATGTTTCTATGTTTCAAATTCTATGAGAAGTATTTACTGTTTTGTGAAAATGTTAAATATAGAAGAACACTCACTAAGCTAAGATTTGAGCTTTTCGGAAACATCTGGAAGGTGAATAATGTGCACTTAGCAGGCTCATCTTGTTACTGTAGTGAAAACATCAGACTGCATGCATCTCACCTGTTATGGGAATGTCCTGAATTTAAAGAGGAAAGAAAAAAACTGTTGTGCCCTGTTTCTAAAGAAAGCATGAATCAAAAATCTAAAATAAATGTAATATTTAAAGAGCCACTGATGCAGCAAGAACTTTTGAAAAGAGCTGGCCCACCGGCGCAGTAGTAGGTTTACCGCTCATGGCACCAGCGACCCGGGTTCAGGAACAGACTTGGGCAGCTGGAGGGCTGGCTGGGAGGAGAAGGATCAAGCACCCATCAGCTGCTCTCCTTCTCTGGGAGGGGAGGGTTGCCTGTCCCGCTACTCTGCCACCACTAGGATGACCATGGGTGGTTGTGCAGCTGGGACAGCCAGTGGGAGGGGAGAACGTAGGCTGGGAGCCAAAGTGTCTGCACATCACAATGTGCTCTGCCCCTTGGCCCCCCTTGTGTGCCTGCGTCCTCAGGAGATGGCACCAGAAACATGGAAAAAGGACCTCATGGATTTCGGCGTAGATGGTGATCCAAGCTCCCAGATACCATAACCCGGCTCTTGGGGACCTTCCAGACCACCTGACACACACTAATGGACTGGATGGGGACATCTGGGATCCCCCTTCTCCCCACCCGGGGGGGGGAGGCCAAGACAGCATGGGGGCAGATCTGGTGGTATCCCGAGAGGTACCGGGGTGGGCAGAGCGAGCAGAGGATACCCCAGAAAAGAGCGGCATCCATGGAGATGGCAAAAAAAAAACAACTTTTGAAAAGCATAATATTTGGACACAATGCAGCTTATAGTTCTCACTAACGCTGTAGTTCTTATTCCTATTATTTATTACTGAGGTTATATGCTTCAAAACAGGATAGTTGTTCCTTAAGTGTTCATCAGCTCCTATTGCTTTTTACCAACCTGATGTCATAATGCTCTGATTATGACATCACAATTATTCCCATGGCAACAAACTGTGATGTCACAACAAAGCATTGTGATTTCAAGTAGGGAATAAGCTATAGGGGCAGATGAATGCTATGGGGAAAATATCTTGTTTTTGTTGTGGTTTCTTCACTAATAAATAATGGAAAAGAGAACTCTATACAAGATACATGAAATATAAGCTGAATTGTGTCTAAATATCATGTTTTCCAAAGTTTTCCCAAAGGCGTTAGCTGCTGTTTAATAGGGCCAATAAAACACAAATCTTTGCACTTGAGAGCTTTGCCTGTAGGGTATCTTGCAAGCTTTACCAGAACAATTAATTATTAGATTGCATATAATGTTATGGGGGTATGTTTTTATTGCATAACATATGAAAATTTACAGATATTATGGCATTTCCTTTATATGCTGCTAGGGCAAACAAAATCTATGTATAAGTTTTTAAAGGTAGCCTAAAACTTGTTTAAATGTAATAATATGTGAACATTGTAATGAAATGATGTTTTGTTGTGTATTTAGTGGGATTGGTTTAAAAATTTGTGTATGTAACAAACTGATTTTATGCAGACTTGTTAATAAAACTGAACTGAACAGAACAGTTTAATCTTTCCAAGAGGCAGCTTATCTACTGCGAGATTAGTGTCCTCATTAAGAGCCTCAGTTCTTGCATAAAACAGGAAATTAGCGCCGGCCCGGTGGCGCTGAGGGTTGAGGCGCTGGTCGCTACACCTCGCGCCCACGCCGCATTCCGTGTTCGGAACCAGCACGGGTTGTCGGGGTCACGGGAGGAGATGGATCAAGCCAACCGAGGACTGCCTCCATCTCCGGGTGGGGGATTCGGGCGTCGGTGCTTGCCTGACCCCAGCGGAGGCTGGGGATTGACAAACATGCAGCCGCAGAGACAGGGGAGGCGGGGCGTGGCAGATGCTTGACTAGTGCACGCACAGGGGCGTCTGCTGATACTCAATCGCCGCGTCATTGCACGCCATGCCCGCGGGAAGAAAATTAGGGAAAATGGAGCCTGCAGCACGACGTGCCGCCTCGCCGCCATCTCAGAGTACGCCTCCCGGCATGGACCCGTTCTGGTGGGTTTAGTCGCTCCCCACCACCCTGCCGTGAAGGGTAAGTCGCGGGGTGCTGAAGGGAGGGGGTCTCATGTCCGGGGATGGCGCTGGAGGAACGGCGGAGTGCGGGGGGGAGGCTCCTAAAAAAAAAAAAAAAACAGGAAATTAACACTTTTGAGTTTAAAATGGATTTACAAAGATTCTACAGAAAAGTAAAACTGAAGCAGTTCTTTGCAGGGAGTGAAAATGAACCAGAACATTGTTCACTTGGGAACTCACAGCAGCAGGTTGGTTGGACAGAGCTCTGGGTTTATATTCTGTTTTTAACTGAAATATTGGAATAGTTTGTAAGTGAAATTAGCTCTATGTGGTAAAAATTATTACCCTGAATTAGAACTGTTACTTGGGCTGTGATATTGTAACTTTTTGAGGTTTGGGGACAGTTGTTTGTCAGGGTTAATTAGAGGGAAATTTAAATGTGTTGTTTGCCTGGTGTTTGGTAAGAGCCCTCCCACCCACACTGTTTTGTAGGCTTTCTTAAATACTGAAAAACCACTGGGGTTGGGATTGAAAAGCTGAGTATTTCTGTTTTAGGACTGAAATTTGAAGCAACAGCGTGGTGGGCCTGTGACATCATACGGTACCTGATGTCTGCTTACACACACTGTTAGTGGGACCGAACACACACTGGACTGTATGTGTTTGTGAGACTTTGGAACTTTATTGGTGGGGTTGAAATTGGGTTTGTAAGTAACTACAGTCAGTATAGAGAGAAACTGTATTCCAGGGGAAAGGGACTGAGAAAAGGGGGTGTGCCATTATAAACAGAGAGGGATAAACAGGGTGGCCATATTCCACCATGGCAGGCATCTTTGGAAGGGTTGTAGGCTGTACAGGCTGTGGGATGGCAATAATTCTAAATTGGGCCTGGAGAGAGGGAGGCTGCCCACTCTGTAGACAGTTATCTTGTATCAGGAGTGAGGTATATTGGTTAAGGAGTAAGCTGGGAGCTGGGGGTGTCCAAGGATAAGGGGTGTGGATATGGGCAGCAGAAGGGTGGGGCTGAGGGGAGGCTGGGGCAACGCTCTGAAATTACAGGACGTTATGTTACAGCAAGCAGGAGGGGGGATATTAGGGACAGAGGACCCTTAGATAGGGAAGTTGATGCTAAGGGGAAAGCGTACGGGGTGAACATTCTGAATACAAAGAGAGTGGAGGGGGAAGAGTCAGGAGGGGCTGTTGTGCAGAAGCCTAAAGCAGCAGACTGTGGGAAGGGAGCTCCTAAGGTGAACAGAGCAAGAGGGGAAGAAGAGGGGCAGTTTAGAGGTGCAGTCAGGGGAATCTCGGGTTACTTGATGGAGGCTGACATAGAGTGTCGCAATAAATTTGAGCTACTAAGCAACCTAGAGGGGGAGGAAGGGGTTGGTGGAAATGAGAAAACTTATACAGAGGCCGGGGGGAGGGAGTCTGATACCCATAGGGCATCACAGACCGGCAATGGAAAGGATAGAAATAGTCCCAGAGGGAGAAGGGGAAACATATATGTTAAGCAAATGGGGGAGATGCAACATATTCCAGACATGAGAGAGGAGAGCATGATTGGAGAGAAACTGGGAGACAAGGAGGTGGGAGAGGAGCCCCTTTCAGCAGGGGAGTCAGTACCAAGGATGGGGCCCTAGCTAAAGGGGACCCACAGATAGCCTCTGGAGGCAGGGGTACTATTACAAGGGGGGAGGATGGCAGTGTGGGGGAAGGAGAAACCATCAGGGCCAGGATAAATGGTTCAGATAAGAGAGGGTTAAAGGGGACACCTATTCAGAGGGAGTTTGAGTTAAGTGGGCAAAATAGCAAGGGAGGCAGAAAGGGGAGGGTGACAAGGGGGTCTCTAGTAAGGCAGGAAGACTCCCACGAAATTGAGATCATGAATAAAGGGGGGGAAAGGGGGCTGAGAGGGCATAGTGGAGGTAACCATAAGGATGATGGCGGTGTTAAGGTTCTGTTATTGGGAGACTCGATGATTAGGGGTATCCAGTGGGAGGGACAGGGGGGTGGATGCCATAGCCAGGTGAAGGTAGTGTGTATCCCTGGGCTGACACTGCACAGAGCAAAGTTCATGGTGTATGAAATGGTTAGGGATTGTGGAGGGAAACCGGATTTCCTGGTGCATTTGGGAACTAATGATCTAGAGGGAAATAGCATTTTGGAAATCCAAGCAAGGTTCCAAGAACTTGCCAGAGTCTGTCGGGATAATGGATGCAACATTTCCTTTTGGAGATATTGCCAGTACCAAAGGCCTCAGTGGAGAAAAATGAAGATCACAGAGGTTAATGACTGGCTCAGAAGTGGGGTGAAGGGAGTGGGTTGGGGGTGTTAGGGAACTGGAATGGAGTTTGGGAGGATAAGGGACTATATGCCAAGGACAGGTTTCATCTTGCCCCATTAGGGAAGGAAGTCCTTAAACAGGGGATGGCTGACTACATACAAGAAAGGTGGGGTTTAAACTTGTGAGGGGAAGGGATAAGGGAAGGGCTGACCAGAAGCCCTCTCCTCCAGATGAGGGGAGTAGCCTTCACGCCCAAGGGGGGAAGGGGGTAAACAGATTGGGGATGGAGGTTTCAGGAGGAGCAGAGGGAGGATGGAAGTATAAGGAATCTGGGTGGGGTTCGACAGAGAGAATCAGGGATCAGGGGTGGGGGTTGGTGTTAGTAAATGCCAGGAGCTTGGGAAATAAGTTGCCAGAGTTCCAGGCCATGCTGTTCGAGGTTGGGGTGGATGTGACGGCGGTCACGGAAACGTGGGCCAACAAAAACCATGACTGGGACCTAAACATACGGGGGTACACTATGCTCAGGAAGGATAGAAAGGAGGGCAGAGGGTGGAGTGGCTATGCTCATTAGAGATGACATAGAAATTGCTAGGGTAGAAGAGGCAGAGGAAGCGTGGAGGCC
The DNA here is from genome assembly GCA_016271365.2 of Neoceratodus forsteri. NCBI lineage: Eukaryota > Metazoa > Chordata > Ceratodontiformes > Ceratodontidae > Neoceratodus > Neoceratodus forsteri. Next base: position 408,881,965 of record CM057455.1, read on the forward strand.
TTATGGGTCACTTACGATCCTCAGCAGGAAATAAGGTCAAGCTGGGTGTAGCATATAGGCCCCGGGATGAGTGAGGTTCTAGAGGATGGTTTGCTGGACAACATCATTGCCCAGTGTGGACCAAACGGGAAGGAGTGGTGTTGATGGGGACCTTAATATGCCAGGTACAAACTGGGGAACCATGTCCTCTAAGGTGGCCAAGGAGCAGAGGCTGCTGGATGGCTTCCAGGATGTTTTCTTAACACAGCATGTGATGGAGCCACAAGGGAGGGCATGTCCTGGATGTGGTTCTGGCAGATGGGGATCTGGTAAGGGACATGGTTGTACAAGATCCCCTGACTGGGAGGCGACCACAATACTGTCTGGTTTCAACTAAGCATGGGGGAGGGGTGAGATCTAGGACACTGGCAGTGGACTTCAGGGGCAGACTTCATGGGCATGGGAAATATTCTCAGGATCACTTGATGGGATTACCTCAATGACAAGTGTGGAAAGGAGATGGGAGGTCATAAGCAGGGGACTTCATGAGGCAGTCAGGATCTGCACTAAGTTGAAGCGTAAGGAGCAAGGTCACATAAACCATGCTGGTGTCCAGTGAGGTACAGGTAGCAGTCAGAGAAAGAAGGCGGCCTACAAAATATAAAACAACAAGAGGGATAGGGATAAGGAAATGTACCAGCTTGCATCTAGAAAAGTCACCCGTGATGGCGAGGGAGCAAAGTCCAGTAAAGAGCAGCGGCTGGCACAGGGATACATGGAGGAAAAGGGTTCTTCCGGTACATTGGGAGGCTGGAGAAAACTAAGGCCATCTCAGCAGATTGAGATCAGAAGGAGGGTGGGTGGAAGAGGCGAGGGACCAGGCAGAGGTATTTAACGAGTACTTTGCCTCTGTGTTCACTAGGGAGGGGGATGGGATATCTACAAAGCAAGGCACGAAGGGGATAGAAACATCAGTAAGTGGGATCAGGGGAGCAACAAAAATGGAGCAAGAGGGAGAGAGAGGTACCCCAGGGGTGTCACGTCTGGGTAAAGATAAAAAGGCCAGTAAGGTGGAGGGGACGGATGATGCTATCTCTGCCAAAAAGGTGTGGTTAGCCCTCAAGGCCCTAAAGAAAGACAAATCTCCTGGGCAGGATGGCATTCATCTGAGGTACTATGGGATTGGCGGACATACTGGCTGCACCCTCAGGAGCTTTTCAGCAGGTCACTTGAGACGGGAGGGTACCTAGGGATTGGCGAGAGGCACATGTGAATTAATCCATAAAGGGGGTCGAGGGAAGTACCAGGTAACTATAGACCCATCAGTTTGACCTCGGTGGTGGGAAAATTAATGGAGAGTATACTAAAGGAATAATTGGGAGTGTACTTGGAGGAGGTGGGAGGTCTGGATAGTCGGCAACATGGGTTTGTGCCAGGTAGATCATGTCAAACCAACCTTGTGGAGTTCTATGAATGGGTAACATCAGAACTGGACAGGGGTAAGCCTGTGGATGTATTATTCTTGGACTTCAGCAAGGCGTTTGACCTGTCCCCACAATGGTCTGGTGGAAAAACTGATGGGGTTAGAGTAGGCTCTTTGATGGTCAGATGGATTGAAAACTGGCTAGCTGGATGCACTCCAGAGAGTAGTGGTCTGTGGGGAGCTCTCGAACCCTATAGAGGTTGGTAGTGGGGTACCGAAGAGGCTTGGTCCTGGGTCCGATCCTGTTTAATGGCTACATATCGGACATCAGGGAGGGTATAGGGTGTGAAATGAGTCTCTTCGCGGATGACTCCAAGATGGGAGCAGTAGTTGAGGGAGAAGAGGGGAGGTTGGCCCTGCAAGGAGACCTGGACACCCTGGAAAGCTGGGCTCACACATTGAAATTAAATTTCAATATCACCAAGTGCAAGGTGTTGCATCTTGGTCGGGGAAACCCTAAACACAGGTACACCCTGGGAGGGGAGGTGCTGGAGGTCTCAATAGGGGAAAAAGACCTAGGGGTCATGGTGGATGCATGTATGAATAACTCTGAGCAGTGCAGGAGAGCGGCTAGCAAGGCAAACAGGATGTTGGGATGCATCGTGAGGGGATCACCTCTAGGAGCAAGGAAGTGATTCTGCCGCTGTACAATGGACTGGTTAGACCACACCTTGAGTACTGTGTCAGTACTGGAGACCACACTTAAAGAGGGACATACAGCTCCTAGAGAGGGGTACAGAGGGCAACAAAAGATAATCGAGGGGCTAGGGGTTTGGCGATGCGAGGACAGACTTAAGGAGCTCTGCCTGTTTTCACTGGAGGAGAGGAGAGACAGGGGGGACATGATTGAGGTCTTCAAGTACCTCAAGGAAATACATAGGGTAAACATGGAGGGGATCTTTAGACTAAAGCAGGGAGGCATCACCAGAGGGCATGGTTTGAAGTTGGAAGGTGGAAGGGTAAGGGGGAAAAAGAGGAGGAGGTTTTTCACTGAGCGGGTGGTGGACCCTTGGAATGCACTGCCTGGTGAGCTAGTTCAGAGATCCACAGTGGAGGGCTTCAAGAGAGGATGGGACAGACACAGAAAGTGGATGTATCAGATGATGTCCTGTCCCAGGGGGGTGGGGATGGATGATACGGGTTTCTGGAGCACAAGGGATGGGAGGGTCTCGGCACCCAACTAAGGATCTAAAGTTCGAGCAGACTTGATAGACCGTAAGGCCTAATCTGCTGGCAAATAGTATGTTAGTATGTAAATACGTGAGAAAAGAAGAAACTGAGTTAAGGAAGGGTCTCAAAATTAGATCAGAATTCACACCACCAGGCAACACACATAACAACGTAGATAATTTAATTAATTTAGTAGAAAGAGATATTAAGTGTTGCTGAAAAATAGTGAAGATCAGAGGAGATATTTTAATCTCACAAAGGCTTAATTTTAGGCTTTACAAACAATGGAGAAAGATAACAGTATTTTTATTAAGGGAGCGGATAAAGGGGGAGGGGTAGTAGTAGTATTGGACAGAGAAGACTGCAGACAGGAATGTATGCGTCAGCTAATGGACAGTACAAGTTACAAACAGACAAGAAGGATTCCTTTTGAAGATGTAAGGAACACCATTAATAAGTGCCTGATTGATGCTTTCGATGAAAATTGGATAGAGGAAGGGAAGTTAGCACCTTACAAATGTCAAATCAATTTCCCCACACACACACACATTTTTACTGTCTACCTAAAGTCCATAAGAGATTAGATAAACCCCCTGGCAGGTCAATTATTTCTGGTGTGGATTCGATCACAGAGCCCCTGTCAATACACATGGATTTTGGTTTTGGACACCAAATCCTATGTTACAGATTCAAAACATGTACTACAGATCCTAAAGAAAATTAAAAATGAACATGAGAGCCAAAAAAATGGGATTATTTTGGCCACTCTAGATGATAAGAGTCTTCATGCTTCAATACTCCATAGAAAGGGTTTAGACTTTTTAAAAACTTCTCTCGAAAAATGATTAGAAAGTAAACCCCCAGACAATATGCCCCCCCCCCCACATATGCTAATTATTAATGGCTAACTTTGAAAAAAAAAATGTGTGCATAATCACAATAGGGATGTTCACCTGGATTAAGCGTTAATTTGGAGGCATTTTACTGTCTATTTTACTGTCTATTTTTTTTTTCTTGAAGTGGCACACAGCCACAATTAAATGAATTTGTTTCCTACCTTAATGAGTGTTCACACCCTTTGGATTTCACTCTCAGTTCTGGTACCAGGGAGATCCCTTTTCTGGATTTAAAGATTATCATTAAGCTGGGTAGGTTGACCACAGATCTACTTAGAAAACCAGAAGATAGAAATACTATCCTAAGAGCAGACAGTTTTCATCCTAAGCCTTTAATTCGTAGTATCCCTTACAATCTGTTTTTAACATACAAGAGGAACAGTGGGGATGATCTCAGGTATGCTAACAATGAACAGGATTTAACATATCTAGTTAGGGGATATCCCCTCCTTCATTTTGGATTGAGCAAAACAGAAAGTGGCAATCTTCGATAGGGCAGACATTGTCAAGGATGCAGTCACCTCTGAAAAGGAAGAGAATAACTTTTTCAACAACTTTTTTAAATGAATTTAATGGCAGTAAAACATTATTTTCAAGCATTTTTATACATTGAAGGCTACAGAGATGGGCAAATTGGCCTTTAAACAGACTCCATTGCAAAGAACCAAATAAAATGATAACATTAAAAAGGGCTGATTAAAACCCAGCACTGGCAGAAGGAGGAGGGACCACTTCCATGGCTGGGAATAAACCCCATGGGTTTCTTTAACTGTGACACCAGTGTGCAATGTTCAAATGTATCAAACTGAAAAAATTTAAAAACACATCTAAGGATGGCTGGTCCAGTGACATGGAGAGCAAAGGCGCTGGTGTTGTACCTCCTGCCACACCGGCAACCTGTATTCAGTTGCGAGCATGGGCTGCTGGTGGTTGGTCGGGGAGGGAAAGGATTGAGCACCTGATGGCTGCTCTCCTTTCCCAGGGGAGAGGACCTGTATCCTCCACTGAATGACTGCCACTCGGTGGAGGCCAGGTGGTAATGTGGGTCTAAGAGGGCCGTGGGACTCCAGGACATGCATGTGCCTCCACTCGTGAATGTCTACATGTGCACTCCAGCATGTGGAACAAGGAGAAAACCAGGAAAAAAAGCTTACGACCCCTCATGGCCATATGTGATGGTCCTCGAGGGGACTCCCAGGTCCTGCTTCCATGTGGATCCTTGCTGGTGTGACAGTGGGGGAAGGGTCAATGGGACTGGGATACCTTCCTGGAAACAGCCGTTCAACCAGGACTAGGTTCTCTGTGACAGAAACCAACACAGACTGTAGTAGAAGTCACAGAACTCACTTCCAGAGGCTGAAATTAGCAATAAACCTAATGTCCACGTATCAAATAGCTTCAATTCATACCAAAATCTATTGCTATAAAAGCTCCACAGAGTAGAAAATGTATGACGTGTCACTCATTTTCTGCTCTGTGGGCCGTTAACAATAAAGTTCAGTGGGAACTATAGCTATTTGATGCTTGGACATTAAGTTTATTGCTAATTTCAGCCTGTGAAAGTGAGTTCTGTGACTTCTACTACTGTCGGGATCGGGATACCCTCAGTACAGGGCTCGGTGACAGGAGCATGTGAGGGTAGGTGGGCAAAAAGCTCTATAAAAAAAAGCATCCAAGGAAGAGAAATATCAAATTACTGACTTTATAACATGTGATTCAGATTATTCTGTAATGCTGAGCCTTTGCCTGTTTCATTCAGGAGCTTTGCCTGGCTCCCAAGCAATTGAATGGCCAACCATGTTGCTACTAGGGGTGATGTCATCCTGGTGAGTGACAGATGATGTCATCAGGGGTGGTTTTGCAGTGACACATTCCACATCATTGGTCTGTTCAGCCTGTGGTACTGCTTCTTCCCCTTGCAAGAAGGAGGAAGTTGCTTCAGTCATTACATGCTGCTTGACATCTGCAACAATGACGATCCACGCTGGCAAGTTGTAAAATATGTGTGTCTTTAAAACATTTTAGCATAATTATAATGAACAAAACATTGCTTATAAGCAACTTAAAGGGTTTGTTTTTTGCATTCCCTGTTTCTCTTGATGGAGTGATAAGTGGGAACAGAGCATTTTGTGCTCATTCAAATTTGTTCCATGGTTTAGTGAAGGTATATATTAATTTGAAGGGGTTTTTATGTTCAATAGTTTATTTAGAGATTGTTCACTCATATTGATCGTATTTAAAACCATAATTTTGTTTCATTTAGTGCATGGTGGACTTAAATTATAAATTAGAGAATTCACTCACAGAGAAGGGTTTCAAGTACTACAGTATATTTACATGTGAATGTTGCTAAAACATCATTAGTTTCTAATAAAATCTTTTAAATACTATATGGCAGTTTCAACCAAGATAAATGTACTATTTCTAACTGATACACTGCAAGTATGGAAGTATGAATTGTTGAGAAGAGGTTTTCAAAAGTATTTGCCCCCTCCCTTCAGTACACAAGAAGTGTGTGTTATGGACTTCTACAAAGAGGGGCACTGGAGTATTAGATAATACCTCACTAGGTTTAATTAATGAATTTGCAACTAAGTTAAATGGAGTGTTATTAGAAGTAGGTATTGTTATGCTCATTTACAGGAATCCATAAGTAAAATGTCTGTGTAATGACAACATTCACCTTGTTATGGACTACTAGAATGGTCCACTTGTAAGTCCAAAATTAGGAAAGAAAGCAGAATCCTGCACTCACCACCCGCAAATAATGGACTGCTCACAATGTTGTAAGGTGCTTCATATAATTTCATTTTATTATTATTTTTATCTGGAGCTTGTTTGAAATAAAATGAAGCACCTTACAACGTGAGCGATATGCTGATGTGAGTGCGGGATTCTGCTTTCTTTTCTGACTTTGGTTCTATCCTGGCATGACGACCAAGTACAACCTCTTTTGCTGGCTTCTTCCTAAGTCCAAAATTAATTTATGTCAGTTTCAGTAAACCTTTTATGCAGAAATGTATTTTTAACAATTAAATTATGAAAAAATGTTTTATATTTTCTAAATGTATGCCAAATTCCTGATGAAGTAACTATGATTATGAAACTTTGGATACATATTTATTGGCAACTGATAAAGGTTGGTAAGTGAGACAATCTAGAAGTGTCGTCTTTTCATGTTGTAATTTCTGGATCAGTACAGTCTTCACTACTTAAACAAAAACTGTTTTTATTAGCTTTAACAGGACCCTGGTTCCCGAGACCTACTAGCTTATCTTTGAGTGTTCCATGGCTCAACCACTCTCTCAGTAAAGAAGAACATTCTAGCATCCCTCTAAATCCCATCACCACTACCACCAGCTTGCATTCATGGCCCTTTGTTTTTGACCCACCATTCCTGCTAAATAGTTGCTCACTGTTTACCTTGTTTAATCCTTTCAGGGACTTGAAGGCATCTATCATGTCCCCCATCTCCCTTCTGGCCTCCAGGGAGTACATGTTTGGTGCCCTAAGTACTTCATTGTAGGATCTACACTGTTGGCTCAGAATCATTCTGGTTACCCTACACTGCACTGTCTCTAGCCTGTCTTTGTATTTCCTCAGGTGAGTACTCCAGAGCTGGATGCAGTACTCCAGATGGGGTCTCACCATTGATCTATAGAGAGATAGTATTACCTCTTACCGCCTGCCATCAAAACCCCTTCCAATACACCCCAACATTCTGATTGTCTTGATGAAAGCCTTGTTACATTGGCTACATTTTTTTAGGGAATCACTTATGATGATCACTAGGTCCCTTTCCTCTGAAGCAGTGGCTAGCTTGGCCCCTCCCATCCATTATTCCTTTCTGGGGTTCTTGTTCCCCTTGTGCATCATCTTACAATTTTGGTGTTGAATTTCAACAGCCAGACTTTGGACCGCCTCTCTAATCTTTGAAGGTCCCTCTGGAACACCCTTACCCTCTCCTCACTGTCTTCCCTGCCATAAAGCTTGGTGTCATCTGAGAAGGAACACATTTTTGTCCTTTATTCCTCCTCCATTGTTGCATAAGAACATATTGAAAAGGTCTAGTCCCAGGACCTACCCCTGTGGGACCCCATTCATATTCAATTCATGACCTTCCTTACCCTGATTTGACCCCATTTACCACCTTCTGCTGTCTCCCCCATATCAACTTCCTACCCATTTAACTAGGTCCTTTGCTGCTCCCAGATCCTCTAATTTCTTCAGCAGCCTTCTGTGTGCCACTAACTCAAATGTCTTGCCAAAGCCAAAACAGAGTACATCTACTACTTGTCCATTATCCTCTTTGACTAGTGTCTTCATAGGTTTACCTACAATGGAGGTAAGACAGACGGGTTTGTAATTTCCAGGTTCCTACCTGTCCCCCTCCCTTGTGGAGTGGCACCATGTCCCCTATCCTCCAATCTTTCAGAACAACCACTGACTGTAGTGAGCAACTGAATAATCCTGCCAGGGGTTCAGACAATTTTAATACCATTTCCCTATCCACCCTTGGGTGTATCCTATTTGGCCCTGAAGCCTTGTCTATTTTTAGGGCTGCAAACCCTTTTTTAATGCTATCAACTGTAGTTCCTACCTGTCCCATTTCTGGCATCACCATTGTAGCAGCCTTTATGCTTTTGATGAGGGTATAAAGATATGGATATTGTACCCCATAGCCAGTTCAAACCATATGGTGTTATAGTCACTGGACCCCAGTGGTTCCCCAACCCGCACACCACCTACCATTTCCAAGTCAGTGAGTACAATGTTGACAATGGCAGCCTATCTTGTAGGTTCCCTGACCACCTGCACCAGCTGACAGTCTTTCAATATATATAGCAGGGCCTGACTTCTGGTGCTCTTAGCTGCTAGACTATCCCTATCTAGATGTGGTAGACTGAGATCCCCCTCAACCACTTTCTCCCTCTTTGCTGCCCCCTTCTCATTTGCTGCCCCTAGTTTCCTAGCCCCCTATGTCTTCCTATCCCAGTTGTTTATAGACCACCCCCATGTGCAACTTTTTTCCTGATGCTATTGTGATCTGTATCCACAACAGTTCTGTCTTCCCATTCCCTCCCCTGGTAAACCCATCCTATACTGTTTCAATGTCTTCATTAAAACGGAGGGCTACCCCCACCTCTTTTACCTTTACTTTTAGCCTGTCCCTCCTATACATGGTATATCCCAGTATTGTTAGGTCCTAGTCATTATTCCAGGTGGTCTATGCTTTTGTAATGGCTATGTGGTATAGTCCTGCATCCATCACCATTACCTGGAGTTCACTACTTTTGTCTCCCAGGCTCCTGGCATTTCAGTATTCTGCATTCATGCTTGTGTCTGTACTATTCCCCCTCTTGTGAGTTCCTCACCATTTGTCTTCCCCCTTCCTCCTTAATGTCCTGGTTTTCCTGCTAGCTGTTGGATTTATAAGCCTCCCAGTTGTTAACAGTTGAAGGCTGACATTGTAGGAGATGAACACCTTAAGGTCTTAAGATTATCAGAGTAGATGGAGTATTTACTATCTAGCATACTCGCGCTCTTTTGTGTGATCTCCTATGTAAAGTTCAGGACTGAGTGAAAATTGTTCAGCTAAAAGAAGCAATCCAGCTTGATTTGGGGGCATGAGGTAGTGCCAATATATTTATGTATCCATGTTTGAAGGTGCTTGAAGCAGCTGCAGAGATCTTCATTCTGATAAGCAATAAGTGAAAAAGGGCCAGTCAATTGCCCCTTGGCTCACCAGAAACTGAAGTCGATCCATAATGAACAAAAAACACCTATGACTGCTGGGAAAGATGAGTTGCATCCAAGCCAGAGAAGAGTACAGAATAGCACTGAGGGACTGTAAGACAGGAATTAAAAAAGTTAAGAAGGGGCTGAAAGCCAGGATAGCAACAGGAGCAGCAGACAATATCATAGCATTTTTCTAGTATATACAGTAAACAGACTGAGGAAGATGAAGGAGAGGAATGGTCCTCAGAAGATGGGGAAAACCTGTATAAAAGCCAGGAGACGTGCAGCTTGAATACTTCACTTCTGCATTCACCAGAGGGCCCCTGGGAGGGGAAGGTTACACACTGGAAGGGGCCATAGCACAAGGTGAAGCCATGATGCAGCCTGTGGACAACACACCAACCCTGGTACAGTAGAAGACTAACTGTTACAGATCAAGCTCAGTACATGTGCAGTGATGGATTCTGCCATCTCATGACATCTCAATCAGTAATTTTCAGTAACTCCAGATGGAGAGCTACAGGGCACACCCCATGTGAGAGGTGGGTTAAACTCCCAGGAGAAAAGCCATTAATAGACTGGCTAGAAGATGAAGACCCACTCTACACCATTATCCATCAGCATAATTACATTTGTTTCCACTTGGCTTCTTGTGTAAGGGCATAATAATTAAAATGATTTTATAGTTTTCTGCAAAATATTGACAAACAGCAGCAAGATTCAAATATCTTTTCTCTTCTTGGAGGAATGCTAGGTTGTTTTGGGATAACCTAAAAGAACTAAACGGAAAGTCCAGGAGGTCTTCCCCTGCCCAGCTATCAGTCAACAATAATATTATGTCGGATCCACTCACAATTACCACTGGGCTAAATATGGCATTCTCTGATTTAAGCGCGGTTCTGCCAAACAACTTTTTTGACCCCACCCCTAATTCCCGGGAACCCAACATTACCTACCCTCCTTTCTATCTCAGGGTTGTCACTATGAATGAAGCCAGTTCTTACCTTAAGAAAGCGCTAGGGGGCTCTAATTACTGTACAGACTCTTCTGACATGAGAATCCTCAACTTGGTACTTGACTCGGTACTAGCCCCCCTGACTGATCTCTTCAACCTCTCTCTATGTCTTGGACAGTTCCCAAGTGAATGGAAGATGGCCACCATCACTCCAATACTGAAGAGTGGGGACCCCACACTGCCCAATAACTACAGGCCCATCTCCATACTCCCACCTCTTTCTAAAGCACTGGAAAAAATTGTTGCAAAACAACTCACAGACTACCTACTTGCCCACGATATTCTATGCAGGGAGCAACATGGTTTTAGAGTCAGACACAGCACAACCACTGCCCTCACAGAGTTCTCCAACTCGCTGCACAGTGCACTAGATAAAAAACTATTGACAGGAGCTGTATTCATAGACCTGTTGAAAGCTTTCAACACAGTCTCTCACACCCTCCTCTCAAATACTCTTCACCTCACAGGCATGTCCCCTGGACCCATCGCGTGGTTCACAAGCTACCTCACAGACAGGTGCCAATGTGTGAAGGTAAATGACACCCTCTCACCCACACTCCCAGTCAGGTCGGAGGTACCTCAGGGCTCCATCCTTGGCCCACTGCTATTCAGTGTCTTCCTGAATACCCTGCCCAAATCCTGTCCTTGTAACCTTCTGCTCTATGCAGATGATGCAGTAATGTATGCCTCTCAACTCGGACCCTGCAGTCCTTCAGTCCTCCCTACAACTCACCTTCAATAAAGCTGAAAACTGGTTTATTGACCACAGACTTGTGATCAATGTAAATAAAACTAAATCTATGCTATTCTCCCACTGACAGAGTAAGGACCACAATTCCCAGCTAACAATCCTCTCCAAAAACCTCCTTCCACTGGAACAGGTCTACACTGACAAATAGCTGGGCTTAACTTTCGATCCTAACCTCTCATTCCACCCACATATAACTAATCTTTCCTCTGCTATAAACATACGCACCGGACTGCTGTACCAGCACAAAACCTGCCTACCCCCAGAGGCACTTAACATTGCTGTTACCTCATCTGTTCTCTCCCTTGTAGATTATGGGCTAACCATCTACTCGGCCGCTGACCACACTGCGCTAAACAAAATCCACCTATCCATTAACAAAGCACATAGGCTACTTGCTGGAGTGGATAAGCATACACACAGCTGCACCCTGTATACACTTACAAAGATCCTTACCCTAGATGAAAGAATACATTACCAGACATGTCTCCTTACTAAGAAAATCCACCTAGGCCTTAACCCTCCTGAAGTCTCAAACTCCCTCCATGCTGTACATACCATGAAAAAATACCATGCGGCAGACAAATTAACATGGGCTGTTCCCAGAGTCTCAACCACCCTGGGTCAATGGTCCTTCCCCTACAGAGCACCCTCATGGTACAATGAACTCCCTATGGACATCACCTCTATTCCCAGACTAGGCCCCTTCAAAGCAGCCCTCAAGAAACACATATTCTGTAACCACCTCTGCCTTTGCCCCCACTAATAAACAGATATTTGCCTCGGAAGGCAAGACACTGGCCTAAAGATATCCCTGGCCCACTTCAGCCACTGTATACTAATGACAACGTTGATTTTCCAACTGCTCTCTTCAACTGCTAGTACTTAGGCCTTGCGTTAACTTCCAGATTGCACTACTTTGCCATACCTAAGCTCATTACAAAACAGTATAGCTACCAAATCTGTATAGGTCTAGCATCAATACTCACCTGTACCTACTAAATCCACTTGTACCTACTTAATCTGCCTATTTTCAACAAGTAATGTATATACCCTGTTGTTTCTTCCTCCCGCCATCCCATATGTAATTATGTACAATGTTTTGCCTCTTGTTATGTTTTGTAATTTTGTATTTCTGATGTGGAGCCTTTGGAAATGAGTCTTTGACTCAAAGGTTGTAATCTGATTCTCCAATAAATAAAAATAAATAAATAAATATCAATAACATTCTAAAAAAAATGAATTGCAGGACATTTCATTTTTTATTGCAAAGACATTTGCATGAAAACAGGCTCTGTGCTCCTTAGACTTTGTCTCTCTCTTTCTCTCTGCTTATTCTGCATTGAAGCTATTAAACACTGCTGTGGCATCAGAAATAAAATTATTCTGATGTCACAAGCGGGGGACTGTGACTTTAGGGCAGGCCAAGAAGTCGAGACAGATAATGTTGAAAGGGAAAAGAGTCTGTTTTTATTCAAGTGACTTTAGTAATAAAATAGAAGGTCCAGAAATTCTAATTTGAGGAAATTTTGTGTAAATGAATTATGTTGATGCCGACTACGATATTTTATTGCTATACATCAGAAAATTGCTTTAATTCATTTATTTTTTACCTCCCCTAGCTACGGCTGCCATTTGCCTCATGCACTGACTGGCCAGCTCTGTCACATGTGTCTGTCCCCAGGGGGTTCCCCTTACCAATCTCACAGTTTACAGTTTTCAGGAGGTTTGAAAACAGTGGCAGGGGGGCCCTCTTATGCTAGATGGACAGGCACTGTAGGGCCAGAACATGCCCATGTGCCAAACTTCTGGGCTGGGAGCTTTTTCTTAACTGTTTTCTTCCACCCTGGGATGCCAGCTATGAGCATGCATGCCACATGCACAAAGTACGTGTGCTACACTTGAAGCCTCTGCATTTCCCTGACCCATGTCAATCTCACCTGAATGGCTCTGCCTGTGGGCCCTAGTTGACATTTCTGCAATGAAAACCTCCAACCACAAGCTGATAAGCATCCTATACAGTAGCTTAGTGTTTAAACTTGTCCACCTCTTTGCTTAGTGTTTAAACTTGTCCACCTCTTTACTCCACCCTGCCTCAGTGATTTGATACACCTCCAGCAGGCACCTCGCGCCCTACACTCCTCCTCCCTCCACCTGCTAGTCCCCCCCAATCTATGTCTATCCCTCTCCAGGAGGTCATTCTCATTTGCTGCTGTCTCTGATTGGAACGCCCTCCCTCCCCACATCCTGACTTGTCCTTCTCTTCCTCTATTCAAGTCCAATCTGCATGCCTTTCTCACAGCCTCTCACCCCTGCTCCTGCTTCCGCTGAAGCTCTAAACCTCCCCTCCCTAGCCTGACCTCTGACCTCTACCACCTCTCCCATTCCCTCCTCACACCCCCTCGTCAGCCCTACTCTTCCCTTTCTTTTTCATGCTCAAAATGTGACATCTGTTGCCTATGTATAGTTAAAATCTTAATGTAGATAGAACTTACAGATATGTAGATATGGTGTACATAACTAGCTCTACATTATTGTATCCACTGCACAATGTACTGTCAGATTTGATACTGTAATGTACTGACTCCCTGTACAATTGCTCTACTCTACTGTACCATGTATGTCCCCAGGTCGACCCTGAAAAAGGGACTGCAATTGTCTCAGTGGTCCTATCCAGTCACCAAAACTCAAATAAAATAAAATAAATAATACTATAGGACAATTAAACATTCTCTCCCCACTGGCCTTCCAGCATCCTGGACCCATTCCAAACACAAGTCACCAGTACAAGTGGCATCCCTGCCAGTGTGCCAGAAAATTGCTTTAAGATGTAAGATGCAGCAGGGTAGTCTTTGTTTGGGCTACCCAAGTGCCTTCAACTAACTGAGAAGTGCCATTATCCTACAATAATGCTCAGCCTGGAATGTCTTAACATGATTATAAAATGGGACAAGACTTCATGGAGGTTAATAAATCAAAAAGCTAAATTTGTTTGAGTACTTTTAATGAGGGATAAATCAAAAAGCAAAGTTTATGTATTTTAATGAGTTTTAGATAACATTCATCCACTCAAAAAAGTGCTTCACAAATTAATGTGAAGAACATAATCTCCCACTTACCCACACTTATCAATTGGGGTCATGGCAGAAAATGGTCTTGGAGACCAGTGCATTCACCCAGTTAACAAATAAATAAATACCCTTTCTATGGATTAATGGAAGTTCAACATTTTCCTACATAAAAAAAAAACACTAAGGCAAGGCAATTTTATTTATACGACACCCAATCCCTGAGGCTTTGGGTGCCTTACATAAAAACAAGTAAAATCACAGCAAAATGCAAATAATACAAACCCATACAAATCTATAAATAACAAAAAAAAAACGATGTTATAAATATTTAAAATAAGCAGCTCTTAAAAGACCAGGATAACTTGTATAACTATTCGCCTTTGTCGGGGAAAGTCAAACAAAATAAATGAGCCTTTAGACTCTTTTTGAAAGACTAAACAGTCAGGGCCTCCCTGATAAATGCTGGAAACCAGTTCCACAGGGCCAGACCAGAGACATTAAATGCACAGTCACCAGATGTTTTTAGTCTGACCCTGGGAACAACAAGGAGGCCCCTAGTTGAGGAGCAGAGGGAATGGACTGAGGTGGCAGAAGTAAGGAGATCAGCCAGATAGCCAGGGCCCAGTCCAGATAGGGCCTTATAGGTGAGCAAGCCCACCTTGAAGATGACCCTCTACCTGGCAGGCAGCCAATGCAGAGCCTGCATGACTGGAGTCACATGACTGGACCTAGCAAGGCTCGTCAGCAACCAAGCCACTGTGTTCTGCACTAGTCTCAGCCAGCAGAGGATCCCTCCAGTGACCCCAAATTATAGGAAATTACAGTAATCAAGCCAGGATGTAACAAAGGCATGCACTAGTGTCAGCAGGTCCTCTGGTGGAACTAGGGGTTTAATCATGGTGATATTCCTCAGGTGGTAAAAACCACTTTGGACAACAGACGACACCTGGGTTTCAAGTGTCAATCTGTTATCCAGTATAACGCCAAGATCCTGCACCCTAGAGGAAGCTATCAATGGAGTGGATTCCAGAAACAATCCTGTATGAAGAGAGACTAAAGGAGCTTAATATGTATACCCTTAAGGAAAGGAGGGAGAGGGGGGACATGATAGAAACTTTCAAGTACCTCAAGGGAATCAACAAAGTCCAAGATGGGAACATCTTTTAGAAAAAGAGATGTGCAAGAACAAGGGGGCACAATTTGAAGATGGGGGGGGGGCAGCTTAGGGGCAATGTGAGGAAGTATTTTTTCATGCAGAGGGTGGTGAACGCATGGACCCTCCTTCCTGAGGAAGTCGTGAGGTCAAAAACAGTGGGGGAATTCAAGAATGCAAGGGACAGACATTAGGTAATTATAGTGGGGGGTGAGGAGGATGTAGGCTGTTGGTTAACTAGAATCTGCAGTTTATCCAATAAGTAGGGAAATGGGCAGACTGGGCAGGGCAAGCAGTCCTTATCTGCCATCAAAGTCTATGTTTCTAAGTTTCTATGTACCCATTCTGGAGGCACTGTCATCATACCCATGACCTGGCTCAATCACCAGTACCTCTGTTTTATCAGGGTTCAGTTGCAGCCTAACACTTCCCATATTACATTTATATTTAAAAGCTAACCCATCCCCCCACTTCCCAGTACAATAGCAACCTTCCCCCCATTTTTGTATGAATTGTCCAACTGGGGTCTCATTAAACAGTTGCTTAACAGCTTGTATCATTGGCCCAGTCAGGGACTCAATTACCCGCAGCTATAAGTGGCTGACAGTGATGGCTCAGTCAGTTTCTTTCTATGGTGCCACTTAAAATTCACATGACTTAACTAAATTACCTGATTGGAGCCTTACTTAACTGACACTGGAAGCTGTTTAAATCAAAGACCTGATCAGTCTTCAAACAGTTGTCGATGTGAGTGGCAGATAGAATAGACCTGATTGGTGTCTTAGAAACTTGTAGTTCACAATGGTTTCCAGCAATGGCCAATTGTGGCCTTATAGACATAACGTCTGTATGTATATTTTGCTGCTTGTACAAATGATTGTATTGTCACTATATTGTACTTCCAGTCTGACTGTTACTTCATGGGTCATGCCTCAAAATGGGCAAATCTTCGGTCACAGTCCTTCCTAAACTTGGTAAGGACTCAACTCTTATGTGCCTCTTATCGCCCTATTTCTTTATTGACAGCAGACTATAAAATACTGGCTAAGATTCTCGCCACACGTTTGGACCCCATTCTCCCCAGCTTGATACATTTGGATCAGGCCAGTTTTGTGCAAGGTCAACGGGGGAAGCAAAATATCCAATGGACCTTGAATGTTGTTCATTCATGGGGGAGAACAGCAGTTCGACATGGTGTAGTGGTCCTTGCCCTTGATGCTGAGAAGGTCTTTGACCATGTGAAGTGGGGATATATGTTTGAGACCCTGACCCAGATGGACATAGGCTCAAAATTCAGAGGCTGGGTGGGTGCCCTATATTCTTCCCCTACTGCTAAGATTGTGATAAATAGAGAACTTACCCCCCTCCAACTGGGACGTGGGACTTGGCAGGGATGCCTGTTATCATCCCTCTTATAAGTTCTCCCACTTGAACCACTGGCAGCGGCCATCACGGGGAATTCGGCGATTCATGGGTTTGTGGGGGAGGGGAGTGCAGAGCACAAAGTCGCTTTATATGGTGGATGACCTCCTCCTCTACCTACAGCAGCCAGCTGAGGACCTTCTGGTGGTTAACTCCCTGTTAAAAAGAGTATGGCCAATTATCCGGGCACAAAGTAAATTGGACCAAAAGTAAGCTACTACCAATTGGCAAAACGGATAGAGCACAACTTATTTCCAACCTGGGTGGCTTGCAGATGGTGCAAAAACTGAAGTATTTAGGAGTCTTTATTAAGGCCCAAATTAGCTCCATGTATGCACTCAATTACAGGCCTCTACTTTTAAAACTCTCAGAAGATTATGATAGGTGGCAATCCTTGCCTGTCTCATTGAATGGATGGATCAATGTGGACAAGATGACCATTTTGCCGTGATATCTGTATTTATGCCAGGCTCCCCCCATTCATGTACCTGCAGTGCACTTTAAACAACTTAATGCCATAATTCATAAATTATTGTGGTGAGGTAAAGCAGCTCATATAAAGTGGGAGATCCTACAACTACCACCCCCACTGTGTGGAGTCGGTGTACTGAACTTTTTGCACTACTACTGGGCTTCGCAGCTGACTTTTATTCCAGTGGAGGGGACTCCTGCCAAAACTTCTTGGTTGGGGTTGGAGTAGGAGATCTTGGGGGGCTTCCTGATGGGGATCTGCTCATGGGGGCACTGTGGGTGGGTACACTACCGGAGCTAATCAACCCTTTCACTGCCACCACCCTTAATGCCTGGCTGGCTGTACATGCATGTATTGGATGTATAGTGATGCCCTCACCATACACTGGCCTCATCACCGCTATCCGTAGGAGGGGCCTCTGCTCCATACGGTTACACCAGTGACTGCTGAGCTGGTGTCATTTGGGCCTGCACTCTGTTGACCAGTTATTCATGGGGGGTAAACTGCTTGATTTTACTTATTTGTGTAGAACCTGGGGCCTGAATTCTGGGACTTCTTTGTTTATTTAATAGTCAGGAATCACCCTGGAGGATTCGCTGGATGTGGGTCTAGCCCTCCCCTTTTGAAGAGGAACTTTACAGACCTCAGCTGGGTAGAAAACCACTGGCCACATACTATCAAAGACTACAAGGAAAGGAGAGCCTAGCTTCTGATGAGATCCAGGCTGCATGGGAACGGGACCTTGATACTCAAATTACCCCAGACATATGGAAATTGGCCTCTAGGCACTTCCTCACTTGTTCTAGAAGTAATAAGCTTAGGCAAGTCCAGCTCAACTTCAAGTACCGGGCTTACATTACCCTCAAGTGCCTCCACTCTTTTGATCCAGAGAAGTCCTGTGAATGCCTCAAGCGTATGGTGGAGGAGGGTGATTTTTTGCATATAGCATTAACTTGCCCTAAGGTTACATTGTTCTGGATTGAGGTGCACAAAGTGATGGATGGAGTGCTGGAATACCACCGTTCTAAGTCCCCATTTGAATTCCTGCTTGGGACGGACCCTGTCCACCCCGGTGCCATGAGAACTAACCCTCTGTGGTCCCTGGCACTGGCTGTGGCCCAGAAGACAATAGCCCAGTCTTGGATGGCACCCTATCCCTCATCCATACAACAATGGGCCAACAACCTCAAGCAATGTATGACCCTGGCGAGAATACGGCTATTCGTCAATGGGGATGGTGAGTCCTTCTGGGATATGTGGACACCATTGCTGAGTGCTATAGAAAGGGGAGTTTCCCCTGTTTAAGGGATTGTGGGCAGGTTCCTAACCTGCTACATTACCGACTCCCCCCCCCTCACCTTAGGATGTTGGCAATGTCATAATACCCTCTTGTCTTCCCCTGTCCTTCCCCTCCTCATCTACCTTTTCTCCTCCCCTTCTCTCCTCCAATTCCCCCCTCTACCCATCTACCTTCGCCCCCTCTCCACCGTATTCTTGCCACCTAACAAAGCCCACCTCTTGGGAGTGGGCAAAGCTAGAGCTCCATACACACTCCCAAGTTTTTAGAGTGGGCCCTTGGTTGTATTGGCTTTAAACCTGTAAACCCACCCCTGAATGTGCATTTTATTTATCTAATATTGTGAGTTTGTAGAAACTGACCTGCCATTTAGCTGTTACAGCCTCTCATTTATGTTCTTGGTATCTAGCACCTTGTGAACAGCAGTATAAATGCTATTAATTTTCAGTTTCATTTATTAACTGGATCGGCCATGCGGTCCTTATCTGCTATCAGCTTTTATGTTTCTATGTTTAAGTTTATTGTACTTAAGCACAGCTAAGATGTTTGTAATGTTTGTTTGTCAATGTATGTTTTTCTCTTTTCAATAAAAAGAGTTAACAAAAAAAAAAACAGGCAAATCTTTGTCTAGTGCACTTACCTGGTAACCAAAAACTAAATAAAAACATAAAAGAAATAGGAGTCACTTTTCTGCTAGAGGGTGGTGAACCTATGGAATAACCTACTAGTGGAGACAGTGGAAAACATGAAGATAGTACAGGCCTTTAAGAGAATCCTGGACAAATTTATGCTTACCAAGGGAATCACTCTATATTGTATTTTAGTATATGGCTATCCCCAGATGCAACCCTATTTCTCACCAAGCTAAATGCTTTTGAACTAAAGTATGAATGTCATGGAATGCTGTTGTACCCTTCTGTTGAACAACTGCAGTTTAGTTAAATAATATCTCATGCCACCTGCATTCTGCATGACTCCCATTCCTCGTGCACACTTTAAAACTCACTTGTCTCCTTTACGATTTTAAAAACATAAACCCTCCCCCAATCAGCTACTGACTCCCCAAGCCTGAAATAGTTGTCCATTTAACAAATAAATTAAAATTGCATTACTTTTATAGAAACCTCTGCAGGGCAAACAAAGAAGTGATTGCAGTGATACTCAGTGAGCGCAATTCTGCAATTCAGCTAGAAGAGCTTACACTGCAGACAGTCATGCTCACTTCTTGCTCAGCACTGCCTAGTGGTTTCTATAAAAGTAATGTTATTTTAAATTATTTATGACATGAATGAGTATTTCAGACATTGTGCGAATATAAGCATCTGACTGGAGGAGAATTTAAGTTTAATAAATGGTAAAAAGATGGCAAAAGATTATGCTGGGGGTGCATGGCAAACATTACGAAATAATACATAGGAAACTGTATCCAACTCTTCAGGGTTTCCATCTCAAGGAATCTCCCTCTTGAATTCGATGGTGTCATCAGAATCCCCTGACATATTTAGAATATGCAGTAATACTGGAATACGCTTATGAAGAACACTGGGCAAAAGTTAGAAACCAGACTGCACAACTTCCAAGAGACTCATTTGCTGGGAGCCATTCCAGATAAAGGACTGCCTAAAGCACAGCAATATTCATTTTCTGTTGTGATCACTGCTACTAGGAAACGTATCACTAGAAAGTGAAAGTGGTTCACACATTTGCTCCAATGGCTGGCCCAGTGGTGTGGTGAGCAGTGATATGGGCTGTCTCACTGCCTGCCACCCTCATGACCCACTTTGAGAATGGACCAGGGTCACTTAGGGGCTGGCCAGGGGAAGGAGGGAGGATTGAGCATCCCCAGGACAGCACTACTCCTTCGGGGAATGCATGTCCCATAAGTCAACTGACACCTGGAAGAATCTGGGTGGCAGTGATGTGGGACTGCAAAGAAGGGAACCCCATTTCCAGATGCCAGGACATCTTTGCAAAGTCACTGCATGCACGTGAGCCCTAGGAAGAAAATAGAGAGAGAAAACTCTGACCACAGTGCAGTGATGGCCCAGTCCTTTGCAAGCCTTGCACTGATGACAGGACACCTCTGGTCAAGTCCTGTGGCAGAGGACACCAGCAGAGCCATGTGAACCCCAGGGAAGTCAGGTGGGGGGAAGGGACAGTCCAGATGGGGACCAGTTAGACAGACTGGAGAGAAAACAAAGGATTGAAAAAAATATTCCCTCCAACTAGAGAGGAACAATCAGGCACTGTGAATGAAATTTATCAAATGGAAAATTTGACATGCATTGTGGGACTACAAAAGGATGTTTTAGACAACAATCTATTGATGGACATAGAACAAAAGTTAAAATGTGCCATACATGGCCTCCTGATGGCTCAGTGGGAAGCACTGCAATGTGTTCCATGCTGATAACCCAGGTCCACATTCAGAACCTGGGCTATCACACGTTGAGCAGCAGAGTCATTTCTGAAACTTCATGTTTGCTGGCTCCTACATGGGAAAGGGTAGGTTACTTCTGTCATTACACAACACAACTGCCTCCTGGTGGCCCAAGGAGTAATTCATGTGAGGAGGAACAATCTGCTCTAGACACATGGATGAAGTTCTGCTGCTGGTCTGAAATAGGGTACTGACACAGGACACACTGTAATTATATGCTCTGTCCTTTATTTGCAAGTGTCAGTCAATGTATGATAGGTGTGCCTTGTCCCACCCAATTTCTGACAATCCATAAAGGTTTCCTATCTTCTGTACCCCAGCAGGTGGGAGTGAAAAACTGATGAAACCATAGTGGTACTCAGGCAGATAACATCACCAAGTTTTCCCCAACCAGTTACAATGCCCACATTTCTGAGTGGCCTGCCTCACCCCCGATGGAAATCATTTGGTACGTCATTTTCCAACAGACATAGGGTAAGTCAGTGACACAAAATGGAGGGAGGCAGTGGGTGTCTGGGGATTAGTGGCAACTGTTTCAGCAGGTGTTAGTTCATGGTCTGTGGATAAGCTAAACAACAGCCTGGCACACTGGGTAAGGAGAGAAAATGAAAAGTCAAGTAGATTTAATAAATCAGGTCTTGATGAATCCTGCATTTATAGAGAATGCTTTTTCTGATCAGGGCATGTAAGCAACGTACACCGATTAACAAACAGCATACATACAAATATTGATTCTGCTGAGACATTAAAAAAACATTATTAGTGATGAAGAATGTTCTACTAATGTGCTACCACATGTTTTTGAAGGTAAAAAGCACAGAGCCACACCAAGATATTAATTTTTCAAGCTGGGCGTAGTAACGGAGTGGGACATTTTAAAAACTTTCAAATCCCATTTCTCAATTTAGGATTGAAAGAAAATAAGAAAAAATAGTACAATATATTGATGTTTTTGCCTGGAAATTAGGATTACTAAATAAAACTACATAAGGATTAACAAATACTGCTGCTTTAACTACTGAAGTCCCTATCAATAATAGTATTTATGTAAAACAGACCTGAAAGGTGCTGACTATGGCAAAGGCAAGAAAGGTGAAATGGCCTTCATCTGTGTACAGACTCCAGGATTCTGTAATTTACTGAAAATATACTTTCACTTACAATATTCTAAGTGGCAACTGTAAATGAGAAGTTGTTTCTTTCTTTTGTTGTACCTTGTTTAATTAAGACAGTTTTCATTGTCATTTGCACAAACTGCTCTCTAAATTATTAAATTACTATTCTGTAGGGATTAAAACCATCATATGTGACTCCTGCCCTACTAAAAATCCCAAATGATAGAAGCTGTGAAGGCAGTATGGTCCTGTGGGAGCACCAGCTTGAGAGACAGGAGCTCACAGGTTGAATCCCCACTAGAGCCAAATAGTGTGTGACCTTGAGCAAGTCACTTAACCTTCCATTGCTGCAGTCCATCCAGCCACAAACATGAACAGAAGCAGAACCCCACTGAAAAGATTTTGCATCTCAGCTCGGCTATCCTGGGTAAATAAACTGAAAAAGTAAACAGCTTACGCAGTATATTGTATGCTCTTTTGTTGTCTTTCTATTATGTTTGCAAGCACTAATAAATAGCCGGTTTTTTAACAATTGAAAAATCTTGTGGATTCAACAATACAGACTACTATATGTGGTTCATGGAACATTTGGCTTAATGATTTACTATAAATTATGTATTAGCGTCCCTCATCCTGCTATCTAAACATCAGGAAGTTTGATAAAACAAAATTGGCATATGAAAGTCAGTGTTGCTATGTGCTACAAGAAGCTTGTCAGTAAATGTTAACATTACAAAGCTAGGCCTCAAGCATTTCATTTAATATTGCTGTTTCAAGGAATATACTTCAATGACATACTGTATATGCAGCCAGTTTGTTCTTTACAGCAGAAAACAGAATGTTTGTCTAAGCAGCAAAATAAAAAAAGGTATGCAATGAAAGCTGTAATAAACCTCCATAGAAACATGCCTATGTTAAAATGAATGCTTTTGAACATAAATGGTCCTTTGAATGGAAGATAATGTGCATCCCCTTCCTAGTGGTTTATTCAAAACAATGCAAACATTATGATATTCACCCCCCCCTGCACCCACCCCAACACACACACTTAGTCACAATGAAAAATACTGTAGGACTAATTTGTCCTAAATATCAGCCCTACTGAAATGCAATGGTTCTTTCCCCACTTTTGGTCAGAAAACTAATTGTGTTGGTAGGAGTTTTGGAACAATGGCAAACC
This sequence comes from Neoceratodus forsteri, assembly GCA_016271365.2. Taxonomy (NCBI): domain Eukaryota; kingdom Metazoa; phylum Chordata; order Ceratodontiformes; family Ceratodontidae; genus Neoceratodus; species Neoceratodus forsteri. The sequence continues at coordinate 408,905,145 of CM057455.1, forward strand.
TCCATGTAAGCAGTAGGTCATGATGACAGGGTGTGCCTTATGTAAGCATTAAGCCACGACGAAGGTGGCATCTAATGGGGAATTAATGCATGATTGGGACCAGTGTGGCATGAGGCCGCAGGCCAAGTGCCTACAATGGCCCAACCATGCATTAATTCCCTATTAGATGCCACCTTCGGAGAGGCTCAATGCACTTGTAACATGGCAAGTGCAAGGCAACTATTACTTAGATATTGATTTTTTTGCTATGAAACACACATGAGCACAACTACTTCTTTGACTTCCAGTTTCTTGCTTCAGCTCTCTTACTTTCTACGGGTCTGTCTAACTACAGCTATGCCCATGCACATTGTTCAGCCCACAAGCAGTAATGTGGTGTGTACCAATTTCTACACACTTACCAGTTTGCTTTACATTGTAAGACTTACATTAAACAATGATCACACGTACAAAATTCGCCATTTTTATAGGCTGCTATATTGCTGAAAATCCATTTTGAGGTGAGATTCATCCCATGGTGACTTCTGGGCAGATAGAATTCCCTGCATCACTTAGTATTTCGGTTAATTCACTGCAGTTCTGTGACCGGAGTGTGTTGCACAGCCAACAGTGTTACGACCAACAGGTGGTGCTTCCGAAATCCCATTTCCCTTTTAGCATTTCTCTCTTTGGTACGCTGCTATTTTGTGTTTGCAAATATAATGCGCCCACTATGATATCACTTGGTTTCCTAGCTGCATATAAACCAGCTCTTTTCTGGGTGGTATACATATATTGTGTCGTCTCCATTGTACCCAGTGCTTCACTATTGTAGCCCACGACAACAGACAGGGGTTTTGCCTGATGGGTTCATCGTTTTGCCGACCAATAGGTGGTGCTTTCACAGAAGCAACAGATTTTTCCTTTTCACTACCTGATGTGTGTTGCTACCACTACCTATTGATCAAACTGTTGGAAATATATCCCGTGTTGACTTATTGACAAGCATGCTCCACATTTGTTATGCTCGTCCACACCGCCACCTGTGCTCCAATCTTTTGCTCTGCATACTCCTGATGGCAACATGACATTATCGTGCCATAATGCCATGTTGCATTTGTACCACCTGATGCTCTTCTACCAATTCTTTTTCTTGCTTTTGGTTGTCTTATTTTAGCCATGTTACAAACAATATTAATGCACACTCCAGGGACGTAGTAAGGAACAAAGTCAAAAACCGAGTGTCCATATGCCCCTTGGAAGTACAAGTCCTATAATGTACACCCTGGAGTGGCTTATTTCACTAATAAGAAGACTTGTTCTTATGTGCTGTATTTATTAAAAAGAAACAAAATTTTTTTTTTACTGTAAAATCTTTTTTTGTGTAAAATCTGTTTATTGGCAGTATAGGTTGAAATAACAAATGCATGCTAGGTAAAATACATAAAGTACAGTTTGTGCTGGCAGAAAGGCTAGGCAAGGGAAAAACAAGTATTGTGCCCAGTCCCAAAGATGCAACAAGTATTGAGTTTCACAAAGGATTAGAGGTACACACAGCCAGAAAGAAATATGGTACAGAAAGTTCCCCTTGCCTCACTGCATGCCATTGCCACTTGTCTCCAGTGGCCTCACCCTTGAAATGAATCCACTGACAGAGCTGTTTCCAATGGGCCCCACATTGATTAATATATGTGTATGTAGCCCGCCCCCAGTGTCTAGGGATATGATGGTGAAGTGGGGGCAACAACAGCAGTAGAAACACTTTCCTGGCAGGCTACATTTACCCAGGTCATAGCTGGAACCAGAGTGCCAGCTGTTTCCAGACAGTGCTGTGCTAAAAAGGAGAACCACAGGTTAGCAGCTTAAACTGTTCAAATAAACGAAACAACTCTTGTACTGTAGAATCAACGGGATCCCTTCTAATAACTTGATCCAACCAATTACTCCATGGAGCAGTTAAAGAGTCACACAGTGGGGGAATAGTACATTTCTGCAGGACCGCGGTGGTCACATAATCAGAACAATCTCTGGACCAGGGAGGTCACATAACAGTGGAGTCCATTTAATCGGAGTCTATTTTGAGGTGCTATCTGGATGACCCCAAACAGCATTGCAGGCAACTCAGTTCAGCCTGTAACAAAAACAGCACATGCTCCACAGTCTCAACAGTTCTGCTTCCCTTATGTTCCCAAGCAGTGACCGCTCAAACCGGGGCCATTGCTTCTCTGTCCAGTGGGCTCTTTCACACTGCAGGGCAGTCAAGGGGTGGAGGAAAGGTGGGAAATAATTAAAGGGGACATTGTTGAGGCAACTAAGTCATGCTTGAGAATGATTACCAAGGGAAACAGGCACAAGAGACCAATCTGGTTCTCTAAGAAAGTCAGGGAAGCAATGACAGCAAAAAATTAGCCTTCCTCAGATACAAAGAGAAGCAGTTGGATGAGGAATGGAGTGAATACTACGTAAAGATGATGGAGGTGAAGAAGGCAGTCAGGGATGCAAAAACAGACCCAGAGGTGCGTACTGCAGAGGGGGACAATGGAGCAGAAAACTGTTTTTCAGATACATTAGGGAAAAAGAAAGATGATAAGGTAATTGTTAGGCTGACAAGAGGCGGAAGTGAAATAGAGAAGCATGAACATAAGGTAACTGTTCTTAATGGCTTCTTCTACTCAGTATTCATAGTGGAGGATAGTGAGCCTTTGCCAGAAAACAGCATATGTCTGCTGCATGGTAATCCCAGAAACTGGGCAGTCGGTATTTACAGAAGAAAGAGTCAGAAAAATAGCTTTCAGCCCTGAGAATAGACAAGGCTCCAGGGCCAGATGGGATGCACCTGAGTGTGCTCAGGAAACTGGCATCAGAACCAGCTGAACTCATGGCAGGGCTACAAAATAGCTCAATACAGTCGGGTTGTTCCAAAAGACTGGAGGGTAGTACACATTAGTTCCACCTTACAAGGGAGGGAACAAGGAGCAACCAGGTAACGAAAGGCTGTCCATCTTACCTCCACTATAGGTAAACTGATGCAGACACTAGTAAAGGAGGACCTAGTGGACTACCCGAAGAGAAATGGCCAGTAAACAACACAAGTTTATGGCAGGAAGGTCTTGCCAAACCAGCTTAATAGTATTGTTTGATTTGTTAACTATGGCACCAGGTAAGGAACAAGCAATGGAGTTTCTCTAGTTCAGCATCAGGGAGGTAATTTACCCACACATAAGGTTTCTGAACAAGTTAGAGCATTTCCGTGCAGTGACGGCCTTAGTTATATGGGTGGATGGGTAGTTGGTTGGAAGGAGACAGCAGTGGTAAAGTCAAGTCATGGTAGAGGAAGGTCACAAGTGAGGTGCCGCAGGGGTCCGTCCTGGGTCCAATCCTTTTCAATATGTTCATCAGCACATAGATTAAGGAATACAGAGCAAGATATGTCTCCTCACAGAAATAAATTTAGCTCTGTGCAGAGTGGACAACGGGAGAGGGTAAGGGAGGACCTGCCTAGGTTGGAGAGATGGGTAAAGGTTTGGCAGTCAAAAATCAATGCCAAAAAGTAACGTAGACAATGAGAAGGAGTTAAGGGAGATGCAGAGGGACCTTCAAAGGTTAGAAGGGTGGTTCAAAATCTGGCAGTTGAAATTCATTGCCAAAAAGTGCATTGCGATGCATATAGGGAACAAGAATCCTAGGATAGAATATTGGATGTTAGAGGTATAGCTTGGCACTACTTCTGAGGAAGGGACCTAGCTGTCATTATTATATGTGACTCCCTAAAACAATCTTGTCAATGTAACCAGGCCTAGAGCATGACAACCAGGATGCTGGAGAGTACTAGGAGGGATTTCAACAACAGGGAGAACAAGGCAATACTACCTCTCTATAGATCACTGGTGAGGCCCCATCTGAAATACTGTGCCCAGCTCTGGAGTCCCCACCTAAGAAAAGACAAAGGCAGGCTGGAGATGGTGACCAAAATGATTCTGTGATTCAGGGCTAACAAGGTAGATCCTACAAGGACTGGCTTAGAGCACTGAACATGTACTGTACTTGCTGGACACCAGAATGGAGAGGGACAATATGATAGAGACCTTCAAGTTATTCAAGGGAATTCACAGAGTAAACTGTAAGAAACTATTCAGCAGGAATAGTCAGTCCAAAAACATGGGGACATGAGTGGAAGCTGGTGGGAAAAGATTCAGGAAGGACATGAGAAAGTTTTATCTTACAGAAAGAGTGGTTAGGCCAAGGATTAACCTACCGACAAAAGTGAGGGCCAAAAAAACCCTTAATGGTTTCAAGCATGACTGGGACTCAGGGGAGTAGTGGTAAGGCATGGGAAAGGAGGATGAGGGGCAAACTCCCCATTCAGACAGCAAGTCTCGGGGTAGGATAGGGTGTAGCAGGGCAAACTGGATGGGACAATGGTCTTTTTCTGCCAACATTTTGTGTGTGTGTGTGTGTGTGTGTGTGTGTGTGTGTGTGTGTGTGTGATGGGTGGGGATTAGGCTGCAATGACAAAAGAATGACTCGGGAGTATAATAAACTTTTACAACTTGTGGAGCATGATAAAAAAACTACATGGCACATTAGGAATGATATGTGTTTAAAAACAAAATGGTGCCTTAATGAGAAATAAGGTATTTAGAACTATGAGTGTAGCAAAGGAGAAGATTTTTAACATTATATTAGTACAGGTTTTACAGATTTCTGTGAAACATAGAAACACAGACAATGTTGACAGAAAATGAAAATTTAGTCCATCCAGTCTGCCCTGTTTTACCGTATGTCACGGACAGGTTGAGTGAGCCATGGAACAACCTATCAGTTGATGTGGTGGCACAAGAACCATTAATGGTTTCAAATACAGCTGGGACAGAGTAAAAGGCTCCACCAGTGGAGGCATTTAAAGGGGGCCTGAAGACCTACTTTTTAATAAAGCATTTTAGAGAGTTTTTAAAATCTGTAATTTAAGTTATTGTATTAATTTTATTGGAATTACTGTTGTTCATGCTGCCACAACCCTACCTGTATATGTAATGGCGCTCAAAGTCTCTGGGATTGGGTGCCAAATACAAATAAACTCTTACTTACTTACTTAATTACATAGGAGGAAAAGAGCAAAGCAGGGGATAAGGGGAGACATGAGGGCAATAACCATGATTAGACATTAGGTCCCTAGGTATGATAGGGTAAAACACGGCAGACTGCATAGAAACACAGAAACATAGGATCTGTCGGCAGATAAGGACCATATGGCCCACCTAGTCTGCCCATTTCCCTACTCACTGCTGTAGCCCCAGATCCTATTTGATCTGCGACTGTGCTGCTCTGTGCATCTCCAGGGTACCCTTATTTCTATCCCATGCACTCTTGAACCCCCGTATTGTTTTCGCCCCCACCACTTTTGCTGGAAAGCTGTTTCATAACTCCACAACCCTTTCAGTGAAAAAGTACTCCCTAACATTACCCCTGAGCCTTCCACCCTTTACCCTCATATTATGACCCCTTGTTCTTGTACAGAGTTTTCTCTGAAATATGCATTCCACCTGTACCCTGTTTATTCCCCTAAGGTACTTCAAAGTCTCTATCATATCTCCCCTCTCCCTTCTTTCCTCATAGGGCTTCTGGTGCAGTCCATGTACCATCTTCATTGTCCTTCTCTAGACTGCCTCTATATTGTCAATGTCCTTTCAGAGATGTGGTCTCCAGAACTGGACACAGTACTCCAGCTGAGGCCTCACCGGTGATCTGTACAGTGACATCACAACCTCTCCTCCTGCTTGTTATGCCCCTCCCTATGCACCCAACATTCTGTTTGCTCTTCCAACTGCCTTTCCACACTGTTTGGTCACCTTCAGGTCATCAGATATGATAACCTCCAGGTCTATCTCCTAGCTTGTGGTGGCCAGAATTTCCCCACCCATCCTGTACTCCTTCTTCTTTGGATTCTTGTGACCCTAGTGCATGATCTTGCACTTTTAGCATTGAAACCCAACAACTCCTCTAATGGGCTTAGGTCCTTTCTCATTTTATCCACCCTCACTGGTGTGTCCACTCTGTTGCAGATCTTGGTGTCATCTACGAAGAGGCACACCTTTCCCTCCAGACAATCTGCAATGTCGCTAATGAAGACATTGAATAGAACTTTCCACAAGAGCTTCATCTGATTCCTCTCCCAGTGCCGGAGGCCTATAAATCACTCCAGTGCAAATGCCTGTCCTTTTTCTCACCTCCAGGGTGACCCGCAGTGCCTCTTCTCCTTCTTGTGACCCTTGAGACTCTGTTGCTTTAATCCCCTTCTTCACATATATAGCAACCCCTTCCCTTCTCCCTTTCCTATCCTTCCTAAAAAGTGTGTATCCTGGTATGGCTATATCCCAGTCATTGTTCCCTGTGTACCATGTTTCTGTAATAGCTACTTTACTATAATATCTATCTATCTATCTATCTATCTATCTATCTATCTATCTATCTATCTATCTATCTATATATATATATATATACACACACACACACACACACTATAAACCCATAGTCTGTTTCTGCCAACATTTTCTATAAAACCTATCATCTAAATGGGGCTCACATTCAACTCCCCCTTGCTCCTTCATTCCTGCTATGCACCTGAGTAACTAAGCTCTTAAGTGTGTCCCAGCTGTACTTGAAATCATTCATGTTTTTTGTGCTCACTACAGTATCAACAATACTGAACAGATGGAGATATTTGATCTTGTGTCCTTCAGCAGGATGCAGGGACAGAACAAGGAGCACAGAGGTGTAACAGTAGGATTTACGTCTTCACCCAGAGCATAATGAACCTATGGAACAGCCTACCCCCAAAATAATGGAACTGAAGACAGAATCATCCTTCAAGGTAAGCCTGGACAAATGTCTGCTTACCAAGGGAATCACAGAATACCATGGTTAGTAGAGTAGACAGGGAATTCCCAAAAAAGTAGTATATGTTTGCATGGCACACTTATTCATCCCTCCTTATTAAATGTGGGTGGGGGGGGGCTTGGCTCTAGAATCCCTTCCAACGGTGCCACAGTGTCCATCTGGGTTGAGCTAGTAAAAAGGGGGGGTAAACGAATCATTCTCTGTGTGTGTTCTACAGGCCCTTAAAATATTCAGTGGAACATGATGTCCACTTGTATGGAGAAGTTACAAAATTCATCCATTGGGATGCAATGTGATCCTGGGGACATCGATATCCCACCATCGACTAGTGCCCTGAGTCTGATAACAACAGGATGGAGATCAAGTTCCTGTCCATCTTCAACGACTTCTTTGTAGAGCAACTTATCTGACAAAAGACTAGATTTGTGACCACCATTGACACTGTTCTCAGCAGTGGTGACAGAGTCATCTCCAGAGTGAACATCAAGAAACCAGTGCAGTGCAGTGACTGCAGCCAGGTAACCTTCTCTCTGGTCACATAGTAGACCAGCTTTGCCTCAGTCACCAGGAGTTAAGGCTTCAGAAAGGTTGAATTGCATGCAATACAGCTGGAAGAGGGGAATTTAGGGGAATGTGAGGTATTACTTCTTCACTGAAAGAGTAGTAGATGCCTGGAAGTCTTCCAGCAGAGGTGGAGGGGCAAAAACAGTGGTGGGCTTCAAGCATGTATGGGATAGGCACAAAGTAATCTTGATAGAGAAACGGCGACGGCGGGGGGGGGGTTAGCCAGAGATTAGGTAGGGTCAACGGTGGTGGGCTAAGTGGTCCTTATCTGCCAACAAATTCTATGTTTCTATGTTTGTATGACTTTGCCAAGAAGAAGAACCCAGTGCCCAAGACTCTGGAGCAGCTGATGGTCATGCACAGCAGATGTGGGCTTTTATTGAAGAAGGTGCTCAAAGAAGCCACCAAGGTCTGCATCCCTAAACAATAACAGACAATGGACCAAGAAGTGGCCCCCTGCCTCAACAAGGACTGAAAGCAACTGCTTCCGAACAAAAAAGAAAAAAATATGACCACTGAAAAGAGATGGGTTGCCTCCATGTCAGAAAGGAATACAGAGCCAATCGAAGGGTCTACAAGACCAGAATTAGGATAGGATAGGACATGACAGGGCAATATAGAATATCATAGGACAGGACAGGACAGGACAGGATAGGACAGGCTAGAACATCATAGGACAGGATAAGCCAGGACATGATAGGACAGGCTAGGCTAGGCTAGGGTAGGATAGGGTAGGATAGGATAGGATAGATATACAATATTACAGGAAATATATTTAATTTAATGCCCACCTAAAAATCCAGGACACTGTACAACCAAAATCAAAAACATAAAATGCAAACACATCAGATCATAAATAAGTAGAGTATGTTCCCTCAAAATTGGATCTGTTACATAAAAGAGCATCAGTGAAACAGAATGATTTGATGCAATGCTATTCTGTAATGTGACCTCGGTACTACAGATGGAACTAAAAATCCACCTACAAACTTTTACTTTAAAGTGCCCCATGCTCTAAATTGTCAGGATATATAACAGGAGTAAGTTTCACAAGCCAGGGTGACAACCAAGAAAGCCCAGTCCTCTGCTGATTTTAATTTTGAGCAGTGAGCCACAACCTATCCCAGGTCTGCAGAATGGTGGGCTCTACTTGAGCAGTGTGGGTGAAGAAGGGGCTGGCAGCTCATGAAAGTAGGTAGGGCCCAATCCATTTAGAGCCTTAAAAAGAACCTGATTCTGTTGTGACAACTTTGAAAAAATTTAATATTTAGACACAATTCAGCTTATATTTAATGGTTTTTCCTGTAATTCTCACCCTTTCTTCTTTTTTAAAGACATTTGCATGTAAACAGGATCACTGCTCTTTCTGTTCTGGCTGCTTGCCTACACCTGTCATCACAGTTCTGTTTATGGCATTGCAATATGTTGCTGTGGAGATAATTATGATGCCATAAATGGGATTGTGATGGCAGGTGTAGGCAAGCAGAAAGAGCAGATAAAATATAAGGACAGTAATCCTCTTTCATGCAACTGTCCTCAGTAATAAAGAAAAAACTGTGTCTACATTTCCCTTTTTTTTTTTTTTAAAGTTTTTCTAATAGCGTCAGGGGCTCTTTAAAAGTCAAAAGAATAACCCCATAGTCCATCTTCTACCTGACTGGCAGAAAGTCAAGGAGGACTTGAAGCCTGGATTGCAGTAATGAACTGCATACAATACCAAAGGCTTCTTGCAGTTCACGAACGGACAGAGGAAGATGCATGAGAGGATCGTGACCCTGAAAACAGAGGAATGGGGAGGAACCTAGGAGAGAGCCTAGGGCAATGGCTAAAATGCTTAATATGTATTTTGCGTATGTGTTTTGTTATTTGCATTTTTATTTTATTTTGCAGTTTGTTTACACAGGATAGCACTGCTGAGAGGCAACATTTCTTTTCCAGTGAGTCCTCCAGTTATCCATATCCATAGCTGATCAGATTTGGGCACTAGGAGATTAAGTGACTTGCCCAAGGTCACATGATGAGTATATGACTTTTCTGAGGTTTGAACCTGTGATAGAAATACAGAAACTCCGACCATTTAGTTTGTTTCAAGATTTTCCATTTGGAGATGCTCTATTTTCCATTTGCATGATTTTCCAGTTCTTATGCTGGTGCTTTAATCAGTGTACCCCATTTCCTATCTGGGTTGATTGTCTCCTCATACGGACACAGACCCACAGATGGACAGTTATGCAGACAGACAGACAGACAGTGATGATAAATATATATATATATATATATATATATATATAGAGAGAGAGAGAGAGAGAGAGAGAGAGAGAGAGCAAGAGAGTGTGAAAGACAGATAGATAGATAGATAGATAGATAGATAGATAGATAGATAGATAGATAGATAGATAGATAGATATAGATGGATGGATGGACGGACAGACAGACAGACTTTGCTGTTATTATCCAGTTGTTGATTGTCCGTGTCACTGTATTCAGGGGAAATTTTCTGAAGAGTTAATAATTCATGTAGCCTAAATGTCAGCAGCTGCTTTTCAAAATCTAGGTCAGGGTACTGACGTTGCACCACTGGAGAACCCTTCAGCAAAACTTGATCATTAAAAGAATTTCATCACCTCAAGGAATTGTTCATTTATTCAAAACCAGTACCATTGCACATCAACAAAGACAGTCAGTTAAAACACTGATACAGGGAGAGAAGATTTTGTTATGAGAAAAAAAAAAGTACAGTACCACAAGGACTCTAGAATAGCTGTTTTCAGTATTCAGCATATCTTTGCTTTCATAGCATTAGATACAGACAATAAAAGTAGTATTTAATTTAGGCATTAGTAAATATATAAATAGTTAAACATTCACAATGTTTTTGGACATGACTGTTCAGCAAAGACATCAGCCATGTAATTTTGACCAATTTAGTTAGCATGGTGCCCTGCGATCTGTCAGGACTTGCTTAAGTACTGTACATTTCTGCCCACCTCCCCACCCCCCATCACCAAAAGCAGGGCTGTTATATTAACTGTTTTAATAATTCATAACAAATTCAATGGAATACTGAGCTTACTTTCACATTTTAGAAATCGTGACTATCCCACCATTCCTAAGACATTACTATATGGCTGGGTCCCTGCAATATGAAAATAATAACATACTGTTATCTCTAGACAACTGATCTTGTTATAGGACACTTATAGCCAATGCTGTAAAACACATTTTAAAATGTCTCACAAACACTTTGAAATACATATTTTCAGTTGTGATTCTGATAATTTGCATGGGATATACTATATGCAAAGAATAATAAACACGTGAACTGCACACCCACACATATTTATTAATATTTAAATTTCAGAAGGATTAGAAGGTAAACTGTATGGTAAGAGACCTGTAATGACCTTACTTAATTTTATGCTGCCTGGGACATCACATCACCAAGGATCACTGCTGCATTAATGTGCCTTGACAGGTTGTTCAAACACTTTCTATCAAGACCTGTTTTTTAGTAGCCATTTGTTCTAAAAGAAGACTCAACACACTTCCAGTGATTTGCTGTAAAGCATCCTATCTTATTTTCCTTCAGGAAAAGGCTGTTTTTATACAGTCCCCTATGTTCTCCTAAGGGTTACAACAGCTTTTCATGTTAACCAAGAAGTTAACTTATCATCTTTCTGTCCAAAACCAGGTATGTGAAAATTAGAATATATGATTCTCATCCACGGTGGACAATCGAATCTGTAAAGGAAGAAAAACAAAGGTTTAGTTAATAAAATAATCTTTGGGGTCGCTGCTCTTTTTTAAATCTGAAAGAACTTAGATCAAATGTGTCATTTAGTCATGGTGGTCTTAACACCCCCAGTTTATAAGATCAAAAGCCTTACAAAAAGCCTCTCTCGGGAGAAGGTTATCCCAGCTTCTACCACACAGTCATAGTTGAACTTTTTTAAGTCTCCGAAAAGTAACATGATGAGATGCTTCCTGTCCCTTTACATGAACCAGCAGGGACTTTCAGTGTCCTCACTCCAAATAGGATGCATATATTTCCCCTCTCATACTCTCAATTTTCTATGGTTTTTACCCATGCAAAATGTATTACAGGTACATGTAGATACGCAAATAACTGATTCTGAGTCACACTAAATTAACCATCTTCAATTGTTCAATTGTAGTAGGATCTGAAAAAAAGAAAAAAAAAACAAAAGGTAACAAGTTAATAACTATGAAGTATTTACAATAGCCTCATTTGAAAGTGTTAGGTGGAAGGTAACCTAACCTCCTTTGTTGCTGTGTTGGTTGAAAGCTATGCAGTATTCTATCACCCATATTGGGGGAACTCCTAAATACCACCTTTGGTTTTGATTCAAAGAATCATCTGTATATAAAATAGGATTGTGCAGAATATGAAATGACAAAGTTAAGGGGGTGAGGATCCCCAGAATGAACTATATTTGAAGTGGTACTTGACCTGTCAGAAGACTGCAAGGCATGTCATAAGATTGCAATAAGCCCTGATTGGCCACCCATGACACCTGTAACTTGGATCTATTCACAAAATTAGTTGTATATTCCTGGCCATCAACCTGCTACCCAGTTCCTCCATTCTCTCATTGTAATCTTGGGGCTGATTTTAGGTATGATTTACCTTCATAAATTGGCTCTAAGAGATGTTCACTATTGTGTGCCAGGGATGGCAACAAAAGAGTTATATTTATTCAAAGCCAGATAGAACCCTCTGGTCAGACCTGGCATGGGGCACTCAGATTTGTATCTTGGTAGGGTTCTGGAGTAGAACAAAGCATAACAGTGATCAAATGGGTACAGCAACAGAGGGAGGGCTAAAGCCCGAGGTTCAATGTGGGGGAATAGCTCCTCCCACATCCCCTACAAAGACCATCCTCCCACAGCAGTTCCCCGCTTAGTGCGTTGTGAAACTCACACTGTTCACAAGTGCTGGGTCCCTACATGGCTCATGTGGCTGAGGCTTCTCCCCTTCCTTCTCTCCTGCTCCCTGCTCCTTTCCCTATGGGCTTCCTTCATCCCTGCATTGTGCCTGTGGGCTTCTGTGTCCCTGCCTGCCCCTGTTGTTTGGGTCCCCATTTTGCTTTGGTTTTCCCTACTGGTCCACCATCCTCCCCTGGTGCCTTGGCTGCTGTTTCTGATCCCATCTCCCCCCCTCCCCTTTTCTCCCTTCTCTGACCATGTTTGAATGCCCCTCTCTCTTTTTCCCCTTCACCCATTTCTTGCCCCACTCCCCTTTCACTTGCTGTTCCCTCCCCCCTTCCCCATTCCCTGTACCTCCTTGGGCCACGTGGGTGCTCTCTCACTTCAGGCCCTGCTCCAGAGGGCAACAGCTCCATTTCCTGTTGGCCTTTCCTGGTGTCCTCCCCGTTCCTGTTCTCTCCCGTCTATTCATTCACCTCCCTCCTTCTGTGCTGCGGTTTGTTTTGCCCTTGCTTGTGCATGTCTTGCCATCTAGCTCTTTTCTGCTTCTCACTGTATTTCTCCCTCCTTCACTTGGTTGTGCTCCTCTGCTTCTGACTTTTGGACACTGGTTTTTTCATGGTCATCTGGATCTGCGTGACCAGTGACTCACCTTGACCCTCTTCCTGCAGAGCACTGTATTGTTTTCTGTTTCAGACTTCTGCTGACCCAGCCTGTTACAGTTGTTGTCTTTTGCATTTACCTGGTACTCTTTTATTGTTATTTTCCATTTCTCTGTTGTACCTTGCTTGATTTCTGGGTATGGTTTACTGCAGTTTTCCTTTGTGTTTCCTTTGATCCCCACCCCTTCACCACCTGCTTGTATCTACCATACAAAACACAAATTATGTGAAACCACAAAAATAAAAAAAAATTAAAAAAACACTACCTTCCCTGTCCTTCCCTCCCTCCCTCTATCCCATGGCTCTTCTTATCCGGCCCTGCTGTCTCCTTTCTGGAGCTCCTTCCCATATGCTCTGCCTTTCTACTCCCCCCCCATCCTCCATTCCTGCACTCGTCCTGTGCTCCCCTAGTTTTTCATTTGGGCCTTTTGCTCCTCATGTCAGCACTCCATCTCCACCTACGCCCCTTGTACCATCCAGTCCTGTGCCACTTCTGACCCTAGTCTGGTGACTGCACCCCTTAATGTTTTACTCCCAGCATCAATACCCTTCTCAGCCTCAAGATTTTTTCTTTCTTTTTTTCCTTTCTTTTTATCCCCCTACTCCCCACCAGCCCCATATCTTTGGGAGCATCACGGAGTCTACTCCTGCAAGCTACCTACCTGGTCTGTCACTAGATCCCCACAGAACCTCAGCTTACCCCCCCCTGGGGCGGGGATGGGATGGGGCCCTTACACCCCAACAATCACATTTCATCAGACCCTTGGGTGGCCAGGCAGGTGGTTACACATGAGGGCTAACTCCTCGAAACTCCATCTCCTCAGGGCTGGCAGGCTTTTTCCCAGTGTTCTTGATGGGGTCGTGAGTCCCTGATGTCACGGCACTAACGCCAATTTTGGATATGTCCTACCCCTTGCTGCCAAGGCCCTTGATGCTGGCATAGCCCCAGACCTCCATCGGAGACTCACCCAGCACTTCAGGTGCTGACATCCTGCAAGACCCCTGGCCTCTGCCAGGGTTTAGCAGATACCGAGCTGCATCCCTCCCCCTTCCCCTGGAAAAGGCAAGCTGTCGTGGGACACTGCAAACTTCTCCCCCCGGCCGGCCCTCCCATGACCCAGGCTCACTCTCGAACCCAGGTTGCCAGCATCACAGATGGAAATCCAACTGCTGCACCAGCATACCGGCACTAGCCTCAAGATTTTATGTTTCCTTGTTCTACCCCTGGTACTCCTCACCTTCCAGCATGCCAGTTACCTGCAAAGTTCACACCTGCCCTCTCTTCCACACCCCTTGCAGCATTCCCCAAGTCCTGCATCATTGGTTCTCCTTATGTAATTCATCTCATCAGGCATTATCCATTCTGTGTGACTACTGTATTGTTTGCGTTTTGTTCCCCAATTTGCCTATGGCTTGTCCTTCCCTAGGCCCTGCCAGTCCCGGAGCCTCTTTCAAGTTTCTACCCTACCATCATTCCAGTTGCTGTTTGGTCTCGAAGATGCTCAGAGATGCTCAGCTCGTGGCTCCCCAGTTTTTCCCATGGTGGGGGACTGGGGTGTCACAGTGGGACATTGTAACTCCAATTTGCAGGAGCCTGCTTTCTGTCAGCTATATGGTCTGCCCTGCCCTCCTGCCTACAAAGCTTCCACTACCCTCGTATACATCATTACACTTGCAGCCGACTCGGCCTTCAGTTATTCATTGCATTCCATTACTGCCCAGCATGCTCCTCGCTGGATTACCCTATCTCCACCTTAATGGCATTCATGACAATTTCCTCCTCCCATTCTCCCACTCTGACTTGCTGCCTTTCCCTTTGTCCTGCCTATTCTGTTTACCTACCTTTGACTATGCAGCTCAGCTGCCCTTTTCTTGCTCAGCCTATACCAGCAGTTTTCTGCTCTCCATCCCTAACTCTGCCTTCCGAGACATCAAGCATAGGTAGACTTGCCTTGTTTGCCAGGGACAGGAGTGTGTTTCAATCTATGTGTGATCTTACCCCGCTGGTTTCTTCACCAACAACTACCAGTTGTACCAGCACCCTGACATCCTCCATCCACAACTCTGCCAGTGTGGCATCGAGTGAAGGTTAGCTCGCCCCAATTACCATGTATGGGAGCCGGTGTCTTCAATCTACTGTTCAACTGACTGCATTCTATTCCTGATAACTGGCTGCTGCATTCCTTTTGGGAACAAGATGACCATACCCCATTTGCCTTCAATCTACTGCTTCAACCAACAGCATTCTATACCTGATACCAGGTTGTCACATTCCCTTTGGGAATGGGACCAATATACCCCATTTGCCCTCAATATCCTACCTCACTCAACTATATCCTGCACTTCCTTGTACTCAATATACTTTCCCCCGCCTTGGCCTCCTCCCATTGTGGAAGTGGACCCCACCAGCTTGCCTAGTTTCCACCTCCACTCAATCCAACAGACACCTGGACTTCCTTGCTGCTTGTCTCCACCTCCTTCCTGTGCTCTTGGGCATCATTGTTGTGGCTTGCCTCCCAGCTCAACCTCCTCCAATCTTCAATCCCTTGGCTCCATGCTGCCATCTCCTCCCTCGTTGCTATGGCAGATGTCTCTGTTGCCTTATTGCCTTTCTCTTGGACATGTCTACTGCATTCCCCTTGCTTCCTGCTGGATCCATGCCATTTGTTCCTCTTCAAGGATGTGTGCCTGAAGCTTTCTTTAAGTTTTCCCCTGCTGCTCCCCTTATCCCAGCCAGTGGTCTTCCAGCAACAGTTCCAGTGCTTTCCTTATCTGCAGCACTTTTCCTGTCAGCAATTCCAGTTCACCATCTCCTTCAGAGGTGGGAACCCATTACCCATCACTGCAGGACCTTGCTACCGAATGTTCCAGTTCACCATCTCTTTCGGAAGTGGGACCCACTCTCCTCAACTTTGCAACATCTTGTACTTAGATTTGCCTCTTGGCTTGGCATGGCTCTCCCACTGAGGACTAACTCAGCTTTTTCGCATTCTATTTCCATATGCTGTGACATCTACTCCAGTCCGGTGCCTTCCCCGCACCTGCCGATGTCTGTACTGCTTGGCCTCAGCCATCTTCTTATCCTGCTCCATCATTTGGTTGGTGGACTTCTGCTTGGACTATTCCCTCGGTCCCATGGCTGCTGCTTTTCTCCTCACCACCCTGGTGGCTCAGGGCTCCTACTAGTTTGCTGTGTCTCTTTTTGGGCATTCCTACAACTATTGACATCTGCATCCCTGCCTGATCAACTACTCCTACCTGTTCATCCATCTCATACTCCTACCTCAGACATCATAACAGTTCCCTTCCAACGTGCTATGGAGCACATGTTCTTCTCACCTGAGGATACCTCATTCCATAGCATCTCTTGACTAGCATGCCCTATAGACTCTTACAACAACCATAAAATCATCAGTACCTCCCAATAACCTCCCCAGGACCAATTTTTGGCATCTCATTTGACTGGACCATAGAAGATTCCATCTCTCAACCATCTCTGCAGGATGTTTCCTCATATATATTTTGTGATTTCAAGCAGCATGGGCATCACTATCTCCCATGTCTACATAGGATCCAAGATTTAGTGGAGTCTCCATCACTGCTATCTTCCCTGGAAACATGACTTTAATTCCTTCTGAGATGTACCAACTCCATGATAACCTTCACCGTTGAGGATAACAGGAACCGCAGGGTACCTCATAGCAATACTGGCATAATCCATTATATCTTATCCTCATAGTTTCCTCCTGAAAGCACTGCCTCAGTTTGATCATGTTATTTGACTTGTACTCCCTTAATAGCCATTGGATGTCCCCAAGACCTTCTCCAGCTACTATACCAGAACACTTATCATTGGCTATTTGGTGTCTAGCTGCCTTGCCGAAGTTACTGTATTCGAGCCACTGTTCCTGGGCCCTGGACATCACCATAACTCATAATGTTATCTATATCTCTTCATCAGGTTACCCTAAATCATGCCAATTACCCATCCAACTTCCCTTCTAACCCATCCATTGGGATTTACCTGCCATACTCCTTCCAGTGAATACCAGCACCAAGAACAGGCTTCCATTGATTCCTCATTTGGCACATCCGCAACTGACCTTGCTGTCTCACTATCCCAGTCATGCCCCACAACAGTCCTATATCTGACTAACCAGGCTTGACACTCATTGCATTCTACGCTGCTCTCAATTTCCCTTGTACCACTTCAGTCCATAGATCTATTCAACGACCCATTCTTGGGCTTCCCTCAACATTCAGACATTGGATGCTCCAGCACTGCAAAGCCACCATGGCCACTCAAACTCCTGCCACAGGTAATGAAGCCACAACAATACCTACATCCACCATTTCACATAGCAGTCCTTCCTGAGCCTATACAAATCTCATAATATCAACAATAACTCTGTTGAACCTTTGAACTCACTGTGCTGAACTTTCCAGTTAGTCCCATTGATATCCAGTTACCATCGCTACAGCATATACCACCCATTCTTCATCGGTCAAAAGTCTTTCATGGTAACCCTCCTACCAGGTACCTAAAGCTTCTGTCCAAATCCTTGATCATCTCCATAGATGCCAATATAGCAACATACCACGCACTGCTGAACTCCAAGCCTTCAGACTCTAATCTGAATGTTGAGCCCTCTACAAAGTCTGATAGATTACTCTATGAATTTCTTAGCCCATCATATGTCCCACAGTTCAGAGTCTGGTGGCCCATTCCTCAACTCATGCTCTTCATGCTTGCATTGACTCTGTAACCCCATTGAACATGAACCAAATTCACATAGGAATTCTGGACCACATTCACCCCTTTTTCAGCTGGATCTAATCCATAATCGGGATCCGGACACTCCTTCAGAATGGACTTGCCTCTTCAGCCTTAGAATCATCATTCCAGAACGCATCATCCAACACACTCTGAAGATAGACCGTCATCTCTCCAAGCCATTCACATTACTCAGAAACTAGAATATGGTTGCTAGAACCTAGGTTTAGAAACATAGAAACATAGACATTAATGGCAGATAGGGACTGCAAGGCCTATCCAGTCTGCCCATTTTTTCTACCTTATGAATGTGCCATAGGCCTGTACTCTGTCAATGATCTATCAATTCATACTCATCTGTCATACTCATCTGTATTGCTCCCTTATGCCTATCTCATGTCTGTGTTGGAAGCCCTGCACTGTATTCATATCCACCACTTCCTGAGGTAGGCTGTTCCATGCATCCACCACCTTTTCTGTGAAAAAGAACTTCCTCACATTACCCCTTAATCAGCCTCCCTCTAATCTCATGCTGTGTCCTCTTGTCCTGCAGTTATTCTTATATTGAAACATGTTAGACTCTTTCACCTTGTTAATGCCCTTAAGATGTTTGAATGTTTCAACCATATCTCCTCTCTCCCTCCTTTGCTCTAGGGTATACATATTGAGCTCCAGTAATCTGTCCTCATAAGTTTTCTGATGCAGTCCTTGCACCATTTTGGTTGCCCTTCTCTGGACTGTCTCCATTTTGTTGATGTCCTTGTGCAGGTGTGGCCTCCAGTACTGCACGCAGTACTCCAGATGGGGACTAACCAGTGTCTTGTAAAGAGAGATTATTTCCTCCCTCTTATGACTTGCGATACCCCTATTAATACACTGTAACATCCCCCTAGCCTTACCTACTGCTTTAGTGGTCTGCTTGGATGATTTCAGGTCATCTGTAATGATGGTGCCTAAGTCTTTCTTCCCTTGTGATTCCCAGCAACTCCCCTCCCAACCTATAAGTGGCTTCAGGGTATTTCTTCCCTATGTACAATTATTTATTTGCTTTTGCTAACCAGGTAAGCACACAAGACAAACAAGTGCCTATTTTCAGGTGTGACCCGAGAGAATACAAGGTACATACATGAACATCAGACAAAACAAGTTAAAGTTACATTTAAGATCATAAGCACACAGGGTCAATACAAGTAACAACAGGGGTTTACAATGCAGGCAACAGGTAATGATCTTGTACTTCTTTGCATTAAACCCCCAGTTGCCACTCTTCTGACCATTTTGCCAGTTTATTCAGATCTCTTCTCATTCTGCCCACCCCATCTGAATCATCTACTCTGTTGCAGATCTTGGTGTCATCTGCAAACAGACAAACCTTACCTTCACAAGTTTGTGGTGATCACTGGTGAGGTGGTACTGCTTCTTCACTGTTATAACCAAAACTGTTGCCGTGAAGTGCACTCACTCTTGCTTGTAGAGCAAAAATACCAAAGCAGACTAACTTAATTCATTTCACTGCTTTATTCCTTCCTTTGTATGGCAGGATAATGTAATACAAAAACCACAAAGGAGCTCGCACTAGGACGGGGTGCCATGGAATACTAAAAGTCAAAAACACAAATCCAGGCACTCACCACCACAAAAGAACTTGGCCCAGAAGAGAAACATTTTAAAAGGATTTATTGAATTGCCTGACGCGTTTCTGGTCCCACTGGACCCTTTATCAAAGGCTAAATGAGGCAGAAAAAACACACACATATATAACCCTAGAATAGATCACATGACAAATTACATCAATTAAAAAACACAAATAAAATGTGTCTAACAATGAAGCAGTACTACATTCCTCCATGGAATTCTATATATCTAACAGGCAGAACACTAATTACTTCAAACATTCAATGAATAAAAACAGCAGTACTAGTTTAACAATTATACAACATTAGAAAACTACATTCCTCCATGGAATTCAATATATCTAACAGGCATAACATTAATTACTTCAAACATTCAATGAATAAAACAGCAGTACTAGTTTAACAATTATACATCATTAGAAAACTACATTCCTCCATGGAATTCAATATATCTAACAGGCAGAACACTAATTACTTCAAACATTCAATGAATAAAAACAGCAGTACTAGTTTAACAATTATACATCATTAGAAAACTACATTCCTCCATGGAATTCAATATATCTAACAGGCAGAACACTAATTACTTCAAACATTCAATGAATAAAAATAAACAGCCCCAATTCTTCTGTTGGAGAGACTACTGTATCAGATATGAAAGTTATTAACCTTTCAAGCTTTAATTTATCTGAATCTGAAAGGACTTTACTCTGTAAAGGTTTAAATTTTGTTCCTACTACACCAATTGATAAGATACAGACGTTGATTGATGTTAGTCTGTTATGCAGAAAGCTGAATTTATGTGCTTTTTATGGTGATAATCAGAATTCCATGTTAGATTTGCCTTTAGATACCTGTCGACCAAACTCCACCTTTTGCCCCCCTTCATGTTCAGCCATTAACATTTTTCGCCAACTAGTAGAGCGAGATTTGAATAATTTGTTTGACAATTTGCCCCATAATGGATTTGATAATTTAACTGTAGATGAAAGAAATGCTATAAAAGTTTTACAACAAGAATCTTCTATTGTTATCAAACAGGTAGATAAGGGTGGATCTGTAGTCATTATGGATAAAAAAGATTACTTGAGAGAAGTTTAGAGACAACTTGGGGACAAAATTTTACATTAAATTAGATTATAATCCAACATGGGAATTTAAAAGTATTATCGATGAAAGAATAAATAATGTATATATGGAAGGTCATATTACTAAGCATGTCAGGGATTTTTTTAACTAAAGACCATCCTATTATGGCTACATTTTATTTATTACTGAAAGTACATAAAACTTTGATAGACCCTCCTGGACATCCGATTATTAGTGGGGTGGGGTCCCTGACTGAGCCTCTCTCTCGTTATTTGGATTCTTTCTTACGAATGTATGTGGAAAAATTGCCCTCTTATTTAAAAGACACTAGGGATGTTTTGAATCTTTTGAGCACTTCACATGTGGAGAGTGACATTTTTGTTAATCTCTTTGGATATAGAATCTTTATATTCTAATGTTCCCCATAATGGTGCTTTAGATGCTATGGCATTTTTTCTAAATAGTGACCCAAGTTACAACGGACCACCTATAGATTTTCTTTTAAAATTGATGGAATATGTTTTAACTTTCAATGTATTTTTGTTTAATCAGTCTGTTTACAAGCAAATTAAAGGGACAGCCATGGGAGCAACTTGTGCACCTTCAGTAGCTAATCTATATGTTGGACTGTGGGAAAGAGAATTTATTTATTCAGCAATTAATCCATTTCTCAATAAAATTGTTTTATGGAAGCATTTTATAGATGATATAATTTTGTTATGGAAAGGAACTCAATCTGAATTTCAAGAATTTATTAGATTTTTACATTCTACAAATGACCATCTGTGTTTTATTTTTAATATAGCTAATGATCGACTTCCATATTTGGATATTTCTATAATGAAAATGGCAAATGGTAGTTTTGAAACAGAGATTTTTCAAAAAAATGTAGATAGTAATACTGTTTTGATGGCTTCTAGTTGTCATCCAGTCCATACGATTAAAAATATCCCTAAAGGTGAATTTTTAAGAGTTAAAAGAAATTGCAGTACAGATAATAGTTTTGTTATGAATGCAGATGTAATGGAAGCAAGGTTTAAGGAGAGGGGTTATAGTAGTACAAATATTTCACAAGCAAGAGAAAAGGCAATGAATACAGACAGAAATACATTATTACGGCCATCAAGTGTGAATAATACACATGATACACAGTTTAATGTTGTTACAACTTATTCGTCACATGCAAATTTTTTTTCTGAGGTTATAAGTAAACACTGGAGGGTTCTATTAGTGGAAAAAAATCTTAAGAATATAGCAGAACAGTCACCAAGAATTACATTTAGAAAGGCAGCTAGTCTAAAAGATAGTCTTGTACATAGCCATTTTGTAGATACACAAACAAATACGTGGCTAATACAACCCTTTGGTTGCTTTAAATGTAATAATTGCATTTACTGTGATGTTGTGAATAATGGTAAAACTTTTTCAACCATTAACAATACAAGGGAATTTACAATTAGACAATTTACACCTTGTAACACGAGTGGTGTGATTTATCTGGCAACCTGCTCGTGTAATGCCTTTTATGTGGGGAAAACAGAAAGGAGTTTCAGGATTAGAGTTGGTGAGCACCAATGGGCTATATTAAGAGAAGATTTACTTTATGCCATGGCAGCACATATTTTAGCATGTAAAAACGATAAGTGTAAACATTTTTTTAAGTATATGGCTATTTATAAAGTATCTCGGAAACCTAGGGAGGGTAATTATAGAAATTTGATTCTTAAAAGAGAAGCTTTTTGGATTTTGCAATTAAAAGCAATTATTAGTCCAGGTTTAAATGGTAATTTTGATCTAAAGCCTTTTTTAGAAGAAAGACGTTAGTCTATTGAGAAAATGAAGCTGGTTTTTCTTCCCCTTTTTTGTAACCCCCCCCATTCTATGTTCCTTTCCCTTGCATGTGGACTTTAGGTACTAATGATATCATTATTAGACATGTTTGATTTGATGTGTTTTCTAATGATGTATAATTGTTAAACTAGTACTGCTGTTTATTTTTATTCATTGAATGTTTGAAGTAATTAGTGTTCTGCCTGTTAGATATATTGAATTCCATGGAGGAATGTAGTTTTCTAATGTTGTATAATTGTTAAACTAGTACTGCTGTTTTTTATTCATTGAATGTTTGAAGTCATTAGTGTTCTGCCTATTAGATATATAGAATTCCATGGAGGAATGTAGTACTGCTTCATTGTTAGACACATTTTATTTGTGTTTTTTAATTGATGTAATTTGTCATGTGATCTATTCTAGGGTTATATATGTGTGTGTTTTTTTCTGCCTCATTTAGCCTCTGATAAAGGGTCCAGTGGGACCAGAAACGCGTCAGGCAATTCAATAAATCCTTTTAAAATGTTTCCCTTCTGGGCCAAGTTCTTTTGTGGTGGTGAGTGCCTGGATTTGTGTTTTTGACAGGATAATGTAATGCAGGCTAGCTTACATTTCTCCCAACCCCATGGGCTTCATCAGAGACAGTGAACAGTGAATTTAATTGCGCTTTTATATTACCACATCCGTTTAATTAATCAGTGATGTCCAATAGTACCTTTGGTTTAAAAGCACCTATGGTATACACCATATTGAAGTGAAATACATTGAATAACAAGAGCTCATGAGGAAAATCAATTAACAAAGACTTTAAATTATCATGTTATTAGAAATCTGCCTTTGTTCCTGTGCGAAGAAAACATCAAAATAGAAGTCAAAATAGATGTATATCATCCATCTGAACTTCAGTAAAGATGATTTGCCACATTTCTGCAACTCCAAGTGTGGTTTCTCAGTTGTTTGTTTCGTATCAGCACTTTAGCCTGGGGTGGGGGGGTTGTCAGTTGTTTTCAAACCCTTTGCTTCTATTTTATTTTCTCCTCTTCTGTAGAAATGGTTTTAGCTCAAACTTATCATTGAGACCTGGGTTTTTAGTTGCCCCTGGCTGAAAAATCCATTTCTGTTCTTCTTCATTCAGAATAGCTTCCAAATCCCCTCCTCTAACATTTTTCTGTATACATTCTAATCCTAGTGCAGAAACTCTGTGGTTTCTGCTTTCCTTGACATTTTTCACATGTAGTGCCATTGCACATTCACAATTTTTATTTTTAATTGCTAATATTTGCTCATTTAATCTCAGACGCAGTTTCCTTTTTGTTCTTCCTATATAGAATTTACCACATGTGCATGACAATTTATACACTACAGCCTCTGTGTTGCGTGTGATACTGCCCCTTACTCTTTCCATTTTGCCTGTTTTGGGGTTTAGAAAGGTGTCTGTCTTTTCCATAAAGGAGCATGTTCTACAGAAACTACATGGTTTTGAGCCCCTTTTAGGCCTTGGGGCAGATTCTCTAGGTGCTGGCTGATAGCTGTGCACAATTGTGTCTTTTAGGTTATGGCCACTTTTATATGAGACTCTCAGGGGGTCTGTAAACAGCATGGAAAGGGGTGGAAGCCCTCTTAGGATCTGCAGATTCCTTTTCACAATTTCTATCAATCCCTTGGTGCCCCACCATAGGATGTTACAAATGCCATAGTACACCCTGGGTCTTCTGGGGGCATTCTTTCATCTGTAGAAGGTGAGCACATGGTATGGCATCTATCTTGCTTTTAGCCTCAGAGATAACCTGTTCTGTGTACTGTGTCAATCTTATCAGACAGTTCCCCTGCTCTGGCCTCATAAAGGTCATTTGTTCCACAGTTTCTCTTCACCCTGATAAATTGGCCCTTTGATAGGTTCTTGACCACATGGCCAGAGTGGCAGCTGGTGGCAAGCCGTATGTTGTTTCTTTCTGTGGGTTTATGGTAGAGATCAGTTACAAGGGTCCCATCAGTCTGTTTACAAACTGTAAAATCTAAAAAATGTATATATCTTTAGTCAGCACACATTTTAAACCTCCAATTTAGATTTGTGCCTTCTAAATAATCAACAAATGCATCAAATTCATCTCTCTCTCTCTCCCTTCCATATTAACAGTATACCGTCAATAAAATACTTATACATATCCAATTTCTCAAAAAAGGGGTTCTTATCTGGATCATAAATAACTTCCTCCTCCCACCTAGCAAGATACAGGTTAGTAAGGCTGGGTGCCAATGTGGCACCCATTGCTGTTCTTCTGACTTGCTGGTAAATTTTCTTCTGAAACATAAAAATGTTATTTTTCAAAACCATTTCAGTCATTTCTACTAGTATAGTGATGTTACTCTGTGGCAAGGAGGTATATAGTAGCAGGCTTTGTTCTATTGCTTGGAGCCCTCCCTCATAGGGGATATTAGTATAGAGCAAGTGTATAGCTAAGATCACCAGCCACCAATCAGGTTCAGATCCTATATCCTGAATGACAGAGAGAATGTTAGTGGTGTCTCTTATATAACTCCTGCACTGAGAAATTATAGGGCTTAAAAAACTGTCCACAAAAATGGACAGGGACTCTATAATCCACCCTATGCCTGACACAATAGGATGTCCAGGTGGTGTAGTTGGGTTCTTGTGAACTTTAGGGAGCATGTAGAATGCTGGCTTCTTAAGATTTTGTGTAGTGAGATAATACAATTCATCTGAGGGAATGAGTGAATTCTGAATTTTTTCCAGCAAGAAAAGCTTCACTTCTTTTTTTATCTGCATAGTAGGGTCAAAGGAAAGTAGTCTATAGAAGGATTTATCTGAGAGATATCTGTTAATGTCTGTGATGTACTGTGTGGGGTTCTGTGCTACTATACTACCCCCTTTGTCTGCTGGTTTTATAATAATAAGGGGATTTTGTCTGAGAATGTTAACAGTATCTCCCTCTTCCCTTGATAAATTGCAGTAGGGTAGTTTAGGTGTATGTGTGTACATTTCCTCCAAATCTCTGATACAACATTCTAAAGAGGAGGACACCCTAGGGTGCAGTGCCGGGCAAAAAGTGGTTGAGGGTTTAAACCTGATAGGTTCACTATGTGTATTAATGATAGCTTCCCCTTCAAATACCCTTTCTCTGTCAGATTCACCTGCAGAAAAAAACATTTTAAGTTACGTTTTCTCCCAAATCTTTGTAAATCTATAAAAGTATCAAATTCTGACATTACATGGGATGGCACAAACGATAAACCTTTAGTCAAAACATTTTATTTAAGTTCTGTTAATTCAACATCTGAAATGTTAATTACTGTCAGTATCTGTTCATTGTTTGGCCTTGTCCCCTTCCTCAAGCTCTTCCTCTGGCCCATCCTCGTTTTCCAGTTCTTTGGCCTCTGTTTCCCTCCTGCAGTTGGAACCTTCTTCTCTGTGTACTCGGTACTCCTCCTGGGTAGGAATTGCCCAGGAGGACAAGACCCTAACAAAGGACCTCATTCAGTTCAACTGTCTGGCTCAGAAGCACTGTCCCCTGTGCTGTAGTTACCAGATAAGTGGTCTGTCCTCCTTAAAATGGATTGTGGTGTTTGTGCAGTCATTGGATCTTGACTAGTCCCTGAGGTGCTTTCTGTTGCACTAGAAACATTCCCAGAAGTAGTGGAGGCCCCTGTTGTATCAGTCATATTAACCACAGTGTTAGATTTCTTTTTCCATGAAAATACTTGGTTTTTCAGATAGTCATTAGTGTTCCTTTCAAACTTTTTTAACTTCTGTTCTTTCATTTTATTATTATAATATTTCAAGTACTCATAGAATTTTCTTCAGCAGTTCTCAAATTCAGGATGCTGACTAAATGTTGCAACAATTTTCTCTTGTGCTGCTATTCCCGTTTTCAGATCCTCTATCATTTCATCGCCATCTTCTATAATTAATTTTATTAGCTCCTTTGATTCCCCATGCATCACCACTTACCATTTCCTCAGCAAACCTAGTTGTTGGGTGCCTGTTGCTGGGCGTTGTAAGATTTTCAACCCTCGTGGTGCCCTTTCTACCATGAGGTATGCATTCATTGCTTGCTTCTACCAGTATAAGTGTTAGTTGCCAATTTCTCTAGCAGATAAAACACATCTCTAATGGACTCAGTCCCTGCAGATGGTGTATCAGTATAATGTCCCACTTTTTCAGTGGCAGTACTGAGTATTGGATTGTCAGCAGGCTCCTCAGTAAATAACAAAGAAAAAATGTTCACCTCCTGTCGGTCTCCCTGCACATTGTCCCCTTCTGTTTGGTTTTCCATTTTACATACAGAAGGAAAGCTCTCTTTCAACACGTTTTAGTCCAATCCGTGCCTTACAAAAAAAATCTCAATTTCACAAGTTTATGGTGATCACTGGAGAGGTGGTGCTGCTTCTTAACTTTTATAACCAAGACTGTTGCTATGAAGTGCACTCACCCTTGCTTGTGAAGCAAAAATATCAAAGCAGACTCACTTAATTCATTTCACTGCTTTATTCCTTCCTTTGTATGGCAGCACAATGTAATTAGGCTGGCTTACATTTCTCCTGACCACTCAGGCTTCATCAGAGATAGTGAACAGTGAATTTCATTGTGCTTTTATGTTGTACATCAGTTTAATTAATCAGTGAGGTCCAATCACTACATAGTATCTTTGGTTTAAAAGCACCAATGGTATACACCATATAGAAGTGAAATACATTGAATAACAAGTGCTTGTGAAGAAAATCAATTAACAAATAAGGCCACACAATAGTATTATTTCTATACTTTAAATCATCATGTTATTAGAAATCTGCCTTTGTTCTTCAGACATGATTTATAATCTCTTTTTTTTTTCTCCAAATCTTAATTCCTCGTTTTACAACCTGGAACCTGTGTGGTGAAGAAAACATCAAAAGAGAAGTCAAAATAGTTGTATATAATTAGTTTGAACTCCATTTAAGATGATTCCCCACATTTCTACATCTCCAAATGTGGTTTCTCAATTGTTTGCTTCATATCAGCACTTTAGCCCGGGGCTAAAGTGAAATGTCATGACTGTGCTACTCAATAAAAGGAGTGTGGTTGGGGATGGGGGTGGGTGGCTGGGTTCTTCCCCTGTCAAAAAAGATGAACCATGGACAAAAGAAACAAGGAGGTAAGAGCAGAAACAATTAACCAACAACAAATGCAGTAGCCCTGAAAGCTTAGCCTAATGATAAATAAAACTGTAAACCCTATAAGCACCACCTGTAACAATTTCACAGAAGACATACCCTGCAAAAACACTTTGCTGCAGAAAATAATAAAACAGTAACAGAAGATATACCTTGCAAAAAACTATTTGAATCAGAGAAAATTACAACAGTAATCTGTAAGCACAAAACAGTAACAATCCTGTAGGCACACCCTGTAACAATGCAGCAGAAAGTATACCCTGCAACAGCAATTTGAATCAGAGAAGATTACAGCAGTAAAATGTAAGCAAAAAACAGTATCAAACCATGTGAGCACAAAAGAAAATAGTAACACGCAGTAAATCTGCCTAGCAAAAAGAAGCCTTAATCTTTTTCCTTGCTTTGATAATGTTGTTCCTTGTTCTGTCCTTACAAGCAAATCTCTTAGTTTACCCAGAGGATGCGTCAGTAACCATGGGTCCTCAGAGGTTTCCTGCACCTGGGTGGTTTTCCTCTCCTGCGTGCTACTGGTCATACTCTCCATGAGTTGGAGGACATCATCTTTTTTTTACTTTCTACTCCCTACTCACTACCTGGCATACCTACCAAGGGTGGGAATAGAGAAAGGCCAAAAAGTAAACTACAGTTACATAAGCACTACCAATCCCATACTCTATTCACCAAAACATTGAATCATTTATTAAGGCAGTCAATGAGATGGGTGATCATAGAAACACAGAAATATAGAAGTTGCCTGCATATAAGGACCTCTTGTATCACCTTGTCTGCCTTATATTGCCTACCTACTGTGCCACCACAGACCTTACTTGATGTCCAATCTTTCCACCCTTGCCTTACTTCTTAGATTCCATTGTGTCTATCCCATGTATGCTTGAATGCTGTTACCATTTTAGCACCCACCATCTCTGCTGGGAGTCTGTTCCAGGTGTCTACCACTCTTTCCATGAAGAATTATTTCCTCACATTTCCTCTGAGCCCCCCAGCTTCATAGCGTGACCCCTTTTTCTGGAGCATCTTTTTCTGTGGACTATGCTAACTTCTTGTACCTCATTAATACCTGTGAGGTATTTGAACATTTCTATCATATCCCCCTTTTCCCTCCTTTCTTTTGGAGAGTACATATTTAGTTCCATGAGTCTTTCCTCTTAAGGTTTTTGATGCAGGCCCTGCACTATTTTGGTAGCCCTCCTTTGTACCACCTCCACCCTTTCTATGTCCTTCGGGCAGTGAAGCCTCCAGAATCGGACACAGTACTCGAGGTGGTGTCTTACCAGTGATCTATATGGGGTAGTACTACCTTCCTGTTTCTGCTGGTGATGCTCTCCCTATGCACAGAAGCATTCTGTTAGCCTTCCCCACTGTCTTATCACACTGCTTGTCTACCTTCAGGTTATCAGAAATTATTACCTCTTGGTCCTTTTCCTGTTTTGTGGTTGCTAATACCTCCTTACTCAATTGGTACATTGCCCCAGGGTTTCTGTGCCCCAAGTGCATGATTTTGCACTTTATTGCATGGAAACCCAGCTGCCATTCCCTTGACCATTTTCCAGCTTTTTCAGATCATCCTCATTCTTTTCAACCCCCCCCCCATGTATCCACTCTGTTGAACATTTTTGTGTCAACAGGCATACTTTCCCTTCCATAACTTCTGTAATGTCACTAATAAAGATATTGAAGAGGACCAGGCCTAGTACTGACCCCTGAAGCACCCCACTGGTCACTTGCCTTCTCCAGAGTGGACACCATTTACTACCACCCTCTGACTCCAGTTGCTTAGCCAACTTCTTACCCATCTTACTACATTTGAACCCACTCCTAGGTTGCCAAGCTTGCTCATCAGTCTTCTATGTGCAATGTAGTTGTAAAAATGTTATTCTGATATTCAGAAAGGGATGACCCAGTTAAGCCTAGACTCATTTACAATGGGATCCCATGGGCATAAGAAAGAATGAACGTTACACACAATATACAAAATATACAGATTTACAATCAGTGCATGATTGACACCAAAACATATTTAAAGTAAATTTACACAATTTGATCACAACAAGCCTTAGGTAAGGCAGCATTCTTCATTAGCCAAGTTTTTATAGTGTTCCAATGTGGAACCATTTTCTGTAAATGTAAATGATATGGTAAATTATTCCATAACTTGGGGCAATTTGAACAACATTTGAATCTCTTTTCACCGTTTTCATAACTGGCACTTCATATTCAATCAAATTGGTTGACTGCAAACCACTCTTTACATTCTTAAGTTTTACTATATCTGATAAATATTTAGGTACTTTGTTAAGATAGCATCTAAAAGCCAAATTAATTGTGTGTATATTTCTACGTACAGACAAACTTGTCCAGTTTAAAGCTCCATAAAAGAGACAAAGATGGATGTTTCACAGAGCATCCAGAATGTACAATCTATTGTAGATCACATCCAGTCTATGGAGCAATAGCCCAGATGCCTCCCTGAACAAAATATCTCCATAGTCAAACCGAGGAGTAACTGTTGAATTAATTATTTTTAATCTTGTGTCTTCTGGCATATGCTTTCTATATTTATATAGGCACCTCAACTTTCTATTCAGTTTGCCAATTAGGGACTCTATGTGAGTATTCCATTTACACTGGGGAATCCACCTAGACTCCCAGATATTTATAGGAATCAGCTAAATCAAGAGTACAGTTATCCAACGTATTTATTTTCAGAGGCTGTTGAATAGCTTCTGGCTTGTTGTGGAACAACATTAGCTGAGATTCTGTGGCATTTAACACCAAACCACAATCGCAAAAATAGCCCTGTAGCCTATCGAAAGCACTCTGGAATTGGTCCTATATTTGAACAACAGAACAACCCTCAACATAAAGAATAGTGTCACCTGCATACAAATGACACCAGACACCACCTAATAGGTGTCTGGCATCATTTGTATACAGATTAAACAGTAGAGGCCTCATGATTAATCTCTGAGGAACCCCTTTTTTGATAGTTAAATATCCAGATCTGAAAGTGTTATTCAGAGTTACTCTTTGCTTTCTTTCAGACCAGTAGCCATGGCACTATTTAAGATTGTAGTTTGTTAATCAAGACGTCTTGTTTCAGAGTGTCTAAAGCTTTTGATAAATCTATAAATGTGGCCCCAACCATGGGACCCCTGTCCATGGCCACCTGTATGTCTGACACAGCCTTTACTAGTGCAGTAGAAGTACTATGAAATGCTCTAAATTCTGATTGATAAATATTGTATAACTTATGTTCCTCTAAATACCGATTTAGTTGATGGACTAGTAGTTTTTCAAAAATGTTTAAAACAACTGAGAGTAGTGATATTGGTCTATACAGTAGTTACTCAGAATGTTTTTTCTGGCCACTTTTATAGATGGGAACTACATTTGCTTGTTTCCAGGCATGGGAGAAATCCCCAGTTTGCAGAGAAAGATTACAGATATCTGCAAGATAAAGAGCAATAACTGGGGCAGACAGCTTTAAAAAGTAGGACGGAATACCGTCTTTCCCTTGGGTCTTTCTTATATCTATTTTCAATAGTTCTTTTAGAACTTGGCTTACAGAAATATGTGCAAAGGAAAAGCTAGAGGGGCAAGGGCCTGTTTGATTACCTCCTATCGACAAGGAAGCTGGCAAACCATCAACTATTGGTTTACTTCCTGTCAACATCGTAGATAGCAAGCCATTAGCCAAAGATGTTCCCATATTAACATACATTTCATTGAACATACCTGCTACTCTGTTCGAAGTAACTTGTGGGATTCCAGTCACAGAAAAAGAGCTAGACAGCTCAGCTGGCTTATTACCCTGCAGTTTTTTTAACCATTTTCCAAAAGTTTCTTGAATGTTTTTCTTATCTGACTTAAAATTTGACAGAAAATAATCTGCTTTTGCTTGTCTTATTTTTTTAATGTACAGTAAGTATTTCTAGCCAGATGATATTTATCCCATAATGATCTTACACTGGGATGTTGCTTTGCAAGTTTCCAAGCCTTATCCCTGATTTTACAAAATTTTCTTAAGTCTGTAGTGTACCAAAGGGAATTGTTATAATTATTTTTTTTTTTAGATGAATTGGGGCATGAGCATCATACACTGTCAGGAATTCACTTCGAAAATAGTGCCAGGCATCATCAATGTTAGGGATGAGTGCCAGTCTATCCCAGTTTCTTGTTTCTAAGTCTACCATAAAGGCAGTATAGTCAACGGAGTTCAGGGCTTGATAGGATTTTACTTGCGCTACGCTAGGTTTATCAATTTTCTGTCTTATACAAAAGGTGACCTGGTGGTAGCTAAAAGTGTCTGGCAGCACACTATGAAAGGGATATTTATCTGGGGCAGAAGTAAATATTAAGTCCAAAATAGAAGAAAGATTTGGATTCTTTGGATTAATTCTAGTTGGAGAATTTATAAATTGAGAAACTCCCAGGGTGAATGACAGATCCAACAATTTACTTGTACTAGAGAGAGATGCCTAGTTTGTATTTAAATCACCTAATAGCATATGTTCATGACTATCCCTATATGGAAGTAATAGTGCAAAAATATTCAGAAACATGTGGTTATTACTTTTGGGGGGGTAACAACCCATTAACAAAATCGGCTTCTGGTGTAGGATTTTTATTTCTAATACTAATCTTTCCATACCTTGGGTCTTGATGTCACAATCAATACAATTTATATCCAGGGCAAGACAACCATAAACCAGAACCCCCCTCCCTTTTTAGTACAATCATTCTTCCATATCTGGTAACCAGGAATTGAAATATCACTGTCCAGTACTTTCTTATTCAGCCATGATTCAGAAATAGGAGGCAGTATAGTGCAGTGGTCTAAGGCTCTGAGCTGCAAATTTGGTGACATCCAGCAGACCAGACCTGGGTTTGAATCCCACAGCTTCCACTTGCATACTGTGTGGCCCTGAGCAAGTCACTTAACCTCCTTGTGCTCCCAGGTCACTCCTGTAAAAAAGCTTCCAGCTTAGTGTGCTATACCTGGTTAAACAACTAAATAAAAAGAATAAAAAATTATCAATACATCTGGTTCCAGATCCCATTCTTTAATAACATCAAATTTTGGGAAAACACTCCTAGTATTGAAATGGACAAAACTAATTCATTTACTGTTCAAAATTTCTGATGTACTGTGTAGGTTGTATTCTGGTCTGGTCCGGGATTCAAATGAATATCCCCTGACAACTTAAGACTAAGCATGATTACAATTTTTAATTTGACCGTGGGCCCACTTTTTTTCAACAGTAATTTCTTTATCATACAGTGAAATATACATGTATATGTCAATGGCCTCACAGATTTATATGGATGGTTAAAGGATGATAAAGTAGATATTTTACACAGAGCAGAAGTTTGATGCTGACCAAGTAACTGTATGGTTATATTAATAAAGGTGGGTTGGTACTCAAGGAAAAAGGATATAGTGTCACTATCCATTTTGAATTGTGTTTGATTCAGAGTTATCCCAGTTAGAGTACTGCTTACAGATATAACCATCTTGAGGCTAGTAACCCAAAGAATAGCTATGCTTTTCATTAACCACATGAAAGATGGACAATAGGTCAGTACAGTCTCAGAAAGTGGTTAAAAGCTAGATTTCTATATACTTAAAATGATTGCCCACAGGTAAGTTATAAAATCCAGTTATAAATATTTTTGTTTAAACTCAGCTTTATTGAAAGTAATTGCTGTTTACAACCATCCATTAAAACATTCAAAATAACATTACTTTACAATTGAAATACTTATTGATGGGTCCTTCATTTGCCACATTAGTTTACCCTATGTTAATGTTTCCTCTTATTACTGTACATTGTCTGCTATATAAGGTGTTGGAGGTTGCTACTATATGTGCTCTTTAATATTACATGTTCCATACTGCCAATTAAAGAGTATCTTTGCAAGAATCCCTGTGTGTGGTGTTGTTTTTAATAGCCAAGTGTATAACTTGTTTCAACTTAACTGACTAACAGTACCGAGTGACTATCCATCCCCCATGGGACTAGTTTGGAGTCTTTATCCTGTGCAGCTACCCATCGAGTATGATCGAGAAAGATCATACCACAGCTCATGTTGGAAAGGTGGATGGGTGGACACCAGAAGAGCTCTACGTCTTCCTGCTACTTGCCTCTGGCCATGTCATTCCAGTTAGCTCACAGTTCCAGGTTTCTAGGCCCTCTGCTGCATAGGTCCCCAGTCTTCTCTTACATTGCTAGTTACCTAACTTCTACTCCTGCCCACCCCCTACTCCTCAGTCTCATTGTTTGGATCACTGTAATATCAGCTTTAAGTGACTCCCTCAGAGGCCTCCCCTTCCCTTGTCTCTTATTGGTCCCAACTGTTACCAAATTAATTTAACTTTTCTAACCAAAGATGCAATGATGCAGTTATTCTTTCCATACCTTGTATCTCCTGTGTCTTATCCTGCCATTCAGGTGATGCCAACACTGAGGGAATGACAGTGATATTAAACAGTAAGGAAGAGCTTCCTTATTGATACCACTAGTCCTTACTATCTGAGATCACTAATCCACAAAAATTACCCCAAACCAGGGCACATTTCTTTTTCCTTTTTTTTAATTCAAGTTTATTCATTTTTACAATAACATGCCATGACATGGTATCCATACATATGCAAAGGTAAAAATTGACAGTGAGCCTGGTCACGTTTCTAATTTCTTAAAAGTATTCACATTTACTGTGTCTGTAGTCTGAATACTATGTCTGCATCTATCTCTTAGAAATATTTTTCCCAGTGGCCCTCCACTCACGCTTGTGATGTGGTGCAGCACCACTCTTTATAGCCCTGTAACCCCTCCTTCACACACCTGAACCTGGTTACTGGCTTGCTGCCGAGCCCCCTCACATATGATCAGGTGGTCACAAAACAACGGGCTAGGGGTACAGGACCAAAAAATACTTGCATTTGAAATATGACAGCAGCAATAAATAAACGAGTAGTGATGGTCGGTTTACACAGTCAGTACATTACATGCAGCAGCAGCAGAGGTCAATAAAGTGCTAGTTCATATATGCAGCAGAGTAGGAGCAGCGGCAACACTTTAGCGCTTGACTTTGAAGTGCTCAGTTTGTAAGGCAGCAGATGTAATTACCAAATCAGGAACAGTTCACACAAACAGATAGCCGGAAGAGTTACCAGCATAAAAAAAAACAGTCTGATGTTTGCTTTGATGCGTTCCATGAAAACAGAAAAATCAGGAGACAGTGTGACATTTCCCTCTGCCTGTTGGTAAACAAGTTTGCAGCTTGTGTGATGGATTTATTAGTGAGCAGTGCAGAACTGCTCTTTATAGCCCTGTAACCCCTCCTCCACGCACCTGAACCTGGTTACTGGCTCACTGCCGAGACCCCTCACATATTATCAGGTGGAATGATGTTGAAGGCCTTACTGAAATCCAGGTAGGTTACATCTACTGCTCTTCCTTGATCATAACTCAGTTCATGAACCTACAGTTCATTCTACCCAGGCATAGTTCTAAACTAAGTGTCCATGATACCAGTTATCACTTAACATTTCACAGGCTTCTATCCCCCAGGTGCAGTTACATTCCATCACCTCAAAGAACCACAATTAGATTGGTGCCCTTGGTAGACTGGCAAAACCCAATACCCTTGGCCCGATAGGACCAGCAGTACACTGGAGCTCCCAGGCTTTCCCTGCCACTTGTCAACTATGCCACAAAGGTTGAAGCATACACATAAGTAACTCTGTTTTAATATTTTTACTTTTATTCAATGTAGCATAAATAGTGTGCCTTTTTAAAATACATACAATAGCCTTACAGCACTGTACTTTAGCTCTATTAGCTTTTGAAAGAAATATAGTTTAAAGTACTCAGCATTGAAATCCATCATTAAAGTGACGTGAAAAATAGGCACATAGCCTGCACTGATACCTGACCAGCCTGTGAAGGAACCGAACCTACTGACAGTCCTACAACTCTCTTATGCAGCAAGGGGCTCTACCTCTTCATCAGAGGGTGGGGCTGGGCTTGCGTCTCTCCAGAAACCAATGCATGGCAGGAATGCCACTCTTGGTTTCCCCAGGCAACACTCTGTCTTGGACAAATGGTACCTGGCCAGCCCAGTAATGGCAAGGCTCTGCCTCCTCCAAATCAGACCATGAGAACTAATTCTTAACCTATAGTACCCTCTACTTATGCCCTGGCATGGAGCAAACCAGTCATTTTCTGTCCCTTCCCCACTGGTGGAGTCTTTGGCATGCCCACTTGTAGCCCAGAATGGGAGCCTGGGCTACATTCTCTCTCTCCCCAAACACTCAGTGTCTTTGGCTATCCCCATGTGCTTACAGCGGAAAGCAACAGACATGCACAAGCCACCATGTGAGTGCTACTTCCAATATAACAGACACTAATTTGTAGACTAACCAATATACATATACTGTATACAGAACCATGATTTAAAAACACATTGGCTATATACAGTATTGTACACACAGAGGTGGGTGCAGTATGTATAGTAATTGCATAATATGTATAATAATTGCATAATCCACACATAGCTGAGCAGGGTACCCATTTTCCCATCACAAAATATGCTGTTTCCCAACCCTGGTAGAATCCATATACCCAATGGGTGTGTTTTGCCCCACCCCTCCCAGACCACCTCCAAATGAATGCACAGCATATGGGTTCCCCACCTGCTAGCCACCCTGGACTGTGTTAGTGAGCTAACCCAGTGTCCAACCCACGGAC
The DNA here is from genome assembly GCA_016271365.2 of Neoceratodus forsteri. Lineage (NCBI taxonomy): Eukaryota > Metazoa > Chordata > Ceratodontiformes > Ceratodontidae > Neoceratodus > Neoceratodus forsteri. Next base: position 408,941,467 of record CM057455.1, read on the forward strand.
CTGACAGCTGCCTCACCCTTTCCCTGGTTGGTCAAACTATGCCCGTTATGACAGGACCCAACCTTAATACACTGTCCTATGTGTTAAACCAAACAGCATAAAAAGATTTTTTGTTGGCTTCGTAGCACAATTGTTTTCGTAGAATGGTTCCTTACCAGCAGGACAGCTTAAACCTGATAAGCATCCCTGCATATTCAAAACACACAGAATAGCAAAATAGAAAATGTTTTGAACACTAGTAAGCATGCATGATGATTGTCTCTTTTTCTTAACAAGTAAATAGTTTTCTTTAGCACAGACTTGTCGCGAATAGTGACAAGACTATGCTAAGGGAAGGGACAATGGGAGTCCGTAAAAAATGAAATCACCATAAAAGACAAAATGCTAAGGGAACCAGGAGGAACAAAGGGAGAAAGACAGATAGATAGAAAAAAGGGTTCAGTTGTTAGATGAAAGGGTATCTTCCTTATTGCCAGAAGCCTAGGAAACAAAATCAGCAAGCTACAGGCAGTGATGGCAGACACGGAAACGGACCTTGTGTACATCACAGAAACGTGGTCCTCAGAAAATAAAGATTAGGATCAGATTGTCCCTGGATACTTAATGTTCAGGAGGGATAGAGGAAAAGGCAGAGGGGGAGGCATAGCCTTTTATGTCAATGATGGCACCGAGGCTGTGGAAGATGGGTGCATCAGGGATAATAAATGGGAGATGGCGCCTCTGTGTGTGTAATTCACAGCAGACTCAGGTAAGAAACTACACTTGGGAGTGATCTACAGACCACCATGGCAAGGGGAAGAGAGGGACAGAGAGCTTGGGAAAGAACTAGAAAGGGGAGTGGAAAAGGAGGAAGTAGTGGTAGTGGGGGGACTGAACCTGCCAGACATCAATTGGGATGTTCTAGTGGCCAGGAGCACCAGAAGTCAAGCCTTGCTGGATACACTCCAGGACTGTCTACTGATGTAACTAGTTAAGGAATCCACCAGACAGGAGGCCATTCTCAATGTGGTACTCACCAACTCAGAGCTGGTAGGAGCTGTGAGAGATAGGCAGCCACTAGAGAACAGGGACCACAACTCCATTTGGTTCAAATTGACCCTTAGTTCTGGAAAACCTAAATCTAGACCTAAAGTCCTCCTTGATTTCAGAAGAGTGGACTTCAACAGGTTGAGGGAGTTGGCCTGAAACAAACTAGTCAGGATTGACAGTGTAGGAGGAATGGAAAAAAAATGGACAATTTTAGGGGATTTCTGGAGGCATCCGAGTTCTGCATGTGAACGGTAACCAAAAGGAACAAGTTCAAAACACCCTCGCTGGGGGGGGTGGGGCAATGGGAACAGGAAGACTCAAGCAGCCCAACCCCACAGGTTAGAGCAGTCAGCAAGGAGGACCAGAAAGATAAGTGGTTGTCAGGTACACCTGAACCAGTGATAAATGGTAGGGCAGAGGAAGGGGGGGCAGCAAAAGAAGGAAACCAGAGATGAAGGGAAGAAACAAGAGGGTGAATGCAGGAGGAGAGGTTGGGCAGGCAACAACACGTAGAAGGCTATGTATACAAATGCTCACAGCCTGGGAAATAAGATCCCAGACCTGGTGGCCTTGATGGCAGAGACTGACCTGGACATAGTGGCAATAACCAAGACATAGTATACCATAAACTATAACTGGGAGGCAAGTGTACCAGGTTGTGCTCTATTCAGAAGGGATAGGGAGGGTAAAAAGTGGGGGGGGGAGCTGTATGTAAGGCAAAATATAAAAGCAACAGTGGTACAGGGTAGACTGGGGGAGGCTGAGGCATTGTGGGTCACCCATGAGCCGGGCAATGGCACAGCAATTCTCACAGGGTGATCTAGAGACCTCCAGTTCAAGAGGAGGAGGTGGATAGGGTGCTAGTGGTAGAAATCCATGAGATGGCAACAAAGGGGGCGGTAATGCTGCTAAATGATTTTAATATGCCAGATGTGGACTGGACCATCCCAGCGGCTGCCTCAGCCAGGAGCCAAGACATCTTGGACTTCCTGCAGGGGGCAGGCCTCAGGAAGCTAGTACAAGAACCCACCAGGGACAGGGCAATTCTGGATTTCATACTGACCAATGGAGACAGACTTACAGAAGTCCCGGTGGAAGGTCACCTGGTGTCCAGCGACCACCACACAGTGTGGTTTATCATGAGCACAGGGTTGCAGTCAAGTCACACAAAGGAGGTGAGGGTCTTGGATTTCAGGAGGGTGGACATTGCTATGATGGGGATTTGTATCAAAGAAGTCCTGGAGAGGAGGGATATGAGGGGGGGTGAGGAGCAGTGGGCACACCTAAAAGGAGCCAAAGTGGAGGTGACACACCAGTGCAATAGGCTGAGAAATAAAGGTAAGAGAAGGAAGAAACCACTATGGTTCTCAAAAGACGTAACAGAGAAAGTAAGGACCAAGAGGTTGGCATTCAGAAAGTACAGGTATAAGATGACACAGAAGGAAGAGGATAGGGTGATGTCCCTAAATTGTCTGAAAGAAGCAGAGAAAGCTGTTAGGAGTGCAAAGGCACAAACAGAGGAAAGATTAGCAAAGACAGTGAAGAAAGGGAATAAGACATTCTATAGGTACATCCATGAAAGAAGGAATTTCAGGGGTTGTAAGGCTCAGAGGGGATAAAATGGAGTGTCTGGAGGTAGACCTGGAAAAGGCATTCATACTGAACAAATACTCCTATTCAGTATTCACTGAAGAAGAGGTGGGACATGGACCACAGCTGGACATCAGAAACAAAGGGGAGAGGGAGATGAACACCAATCCGTTTACGGAAAAGAGTCCTAGAGGAGCTCACCAAACTAAAGGTGGACAAGGCAATGGGACCAGATGGCATTCATTCCAGGATATTAAAGAAACACAGAATTTGATGGCAAATAAGGACTGCTTGACACACCTAGTCTGCCCATTTCCCTACCTGATGGATAAGCTGCAGATTCTAGTAAATCAACAGCTTACTTCCTCCTACCCCCTACTAGAATTGCTTTATGTCTGTCCCATACATTCTTGAATTCTCCCACTGTTCCTGACTCCACAACCTCCTCATGAAGGCGGTTCCATGCATCCACAACCCTCTCTGTGAAAAAATACTTTCTAACATTACCTCTGAGCATCCCCCCTCTATCTTCAAATTGTGCCCCCTTGTTCTTGCACATCTCTTCTGAAAGATGCTACCCTCTTGTACTTTGTTAATTCCCTTGAGATACCTGAAAGTTTCTATCATGTCCCCCTTCTTCCTCCTTTCCTCAAGAGTGTATATATTAAGCTACTTTAGTCTCTCCTCATATGTCTTCTGGTGCAGGCCCTGCACCATTTTGGTTGCCCTCCTCTGAACAGCCTCCACTCTGTCTATGTCTTTGCAGAGGTGGGGTCTCCAGAACTGCATGCAGTACTCCAGATGGGGTCTTACCAACTGTCTGTACAGAGGGATAACAATTTCCTGTTTTCAACTGCCGATGCCTCTCCCTATGCATTCCAGTATCCCCCCAGCCCTCCTTACTGTCTTCTCACATTGCTTGCCCACCTTTAGGTCATCTGATATTATTACTCCAAGGTCTCTTTCGATTTTTGTTGTTGTTATTAACTCACCCTCATTGTGTACTCTTCCCCTGGGTTTTTGTTTCCCAGATGCATTACCTTGCACTTCTTTGCATTGAATCTGAACTGCCTTATATCTGACCATTCCTCCAACCTTACCAAGACCCTTTTCATCCTTTCCACCCCATCTTGTGTATCAACCCCGTTGCAGATATTTGTGTCATCTGCAAAGAGACATACTTTTCCTTCCAGGTGCTCTCCAGTGTCACTTATAAAGACATTAAAGAGGACCGGTCACAGTAATGACCCCTGCTGTACCCCGCTAGTTACCCTCCTTTCTTCCCTGTGGACTCCGTTTACTATTAATTACTATTTATTACCCTTTGCGTCCTGTTGTCCAGCCAGTTTTTTATCCAGGCTACCACCTTGGAACCCACCCCAAGGCTTGCTAACTTGCGTATTAACTTTTGTGTGAGACTGTGTCAAATGCCTTGCTAAGATCTAGGTAGGCTATATCCACAGCCCCTCCCTGATCTACTACTTTGGTCACCCAGTCAAAGAAATCTATTAGGTTTGTCTGACATGACCTTCCTGCTGTGAAACCATGCTGCCTGGAGTCCTGTGCCCCACTGGCCTCTAGGTACTCAAACATTCTTTCCTTCAGAAGTGACTCCATCATTTTCCCTACCGCTGAGGTCAAACTAACTGGTCTGTAGTTTCCTGCCTCTGACCTGCTCCCACTTTTGTGAAGTGGAATCACATTTGCCCTCCTCCAGTCCTAAGGTACCACACCATCCTCCCATGATTTGTTAAAGAGAGTAGTCAGTGGTGTTACTAGTTCTTCCCTCAGTTCTTTTAGAATTCTTGGGTGAATCCCATCAGGCCCTATTGCTTTGTCCACCCTCAGTTTCAAAGTTCTTTCAAACCCCTTTCTTCTGTGAATGGACTGGTATCGACCCCCATTCAAGTGTTTCTCTTGTTTGGTTAGGTACCTCCCCCTCCTCTTCCATTGTGAATACTGAGCAGAAATATTCATTCAGTATTCCTGTTTTTCTCACCGTCACCCTCTGCCCACATTCCCTCCCCTTTATTAAATCTCTGTATCTCACCATTGGTCTTTCTTCACTCCTTAATGTACCTATAAAAGGTTTTATCCCCTTCTTAACAGAGTTGACTATCTTTTCCTCAGTTTGTGCTTCTGCTATTCTGACTGCTTTCCCTGCCTCCTTCTGCTTTAACTGATAAAGTTCTCTATCCTGCTCTTTATGTGTTTCCTTGTATTTCCTGAATGCTATCCTTTTCTCCTTAACCTTCCCTTCCACCTGTTTTGAGAACCATAGTGTTTTTTTCCTTCATTTTGTTTTGTTGATTTGCTTCACCGAAAGACGTGTTGCCTCTGCGATGGCTGTTTTGATTATTCCCCATTGTTCCTCCACCCCTCCTTCTTGTCCATTTGCTAGTGCTTTTCTGAGGCACCCTCTCATTTTCCCAAAGTCAGCCTTCCTAAACTCCAATAGTCTTGTTTTTGTATGGCTTGTTTCTATGGCTGTGTTTATTGTGTACCTCACTGTTTGGTGGTCACTTGTTACCAGATGGCTACCCACTTCTAAATCTGAGATCCTTTCTCCTTCCCCATTTGAGAGTACTAGGTCTAAGATTGCTTCCTCCCGAGTGGGTTCCAATACAAGCTGTCTGAAGCATGTCCCTTGTAGGGCATCAAGAATGACCCTGCTCTTGGATGTCCTTGCAGCAAAGGTTCTCCAGTTAACATCTGGCATATTCAGGTCCCCCATCAACAATATCTCCCCTTTTTCTGCCATTTTAAGGATGCCTTCTGTCATTTCCTTGTTCATTTCCTCCCCCTGAGATGGGGGTCTGTACACAACCCCCATGCGATTGTGGTGCCATTTCCTGTCTCCAGAGTGACCCACAGCGACTCATCAACTTCCTGTTTGATCTTTAGTTCTGTTGCTTTAATCCCTTCCCTTATATAGAGAGCTACTCCTCCTCCTCTTTTACCCACCCTGTCCCTCCTGTAGATTGTATATCCAGGTATGCTGACAACCCAGTCATGGTTCTCTGTGTACCATGTTTCAGTGACTGCCACAGTATTCAGGCATCCCTCTTCCATCAAGGCCACTAGTTCAGGGAGCTTGTTACACAGACTGCAGGCATTGGTATTCATCACCTTCCATTTTGTTTTTTAATGGCCTTACCCCTTTTATCCCTAACCCTGTCCTTACTGCCTTTTTCTGCATTTACCCCTGTCCTGCTCCCTACTGACTTCTCTACCTTGGTGTTTACGGGGGGACCACGTGATGCAAGCTACCGGATAGTTGCTCCTCTGTATAGCTCCAGCCTCCCGTCTCTTTATTTTCGCTTTCTGGTATACTTTCTCGATCTCTAAACCTCTAATTTCGAGTTATTCTGGTTCCCTATAACTTTGTGCCCTTGCAGGGTGATTTTGAGAGAGAATGGACGTTTACATGAAAAAACAACAGCAGAAACACACCCCGCCAGTTACACCAGAGAAGGCCTCAAAAAAATCCTGGGCCTCGAGTGGAACAGAAAAGGGAGACATTCTGAATCTAGGGGCGGATCAGGAGCTGCTCACATTGTCTAGATTTCTGGAGGAATTTAAACCTTTTAGAGATGAGATTAAGGAGATGGCATCAGAAATTAAATCGCTCACGAGAAAAATAGAAGAAATTACCCTCGCTACCTCAGACAACACAACTAGGATCTTCTCTTTAGAGAAGCAAGTTGAGAGATTTGAGCCTGAGATGGCAGCAATGCGTCAGAAACTGTCTAGATTTGAGGTCAAGATTGAAGACCTTGAAGGTCGTAGTCGGCGAAATAATGTTGTGATCCTCGGGTTACCAGAGGGAGAAGAGGGCCAGAATACCATAGCTTTTATCCAGAAGTTGGTCGAGAAGATTGCAGGCCCTTCCCCATTTGGGGCTAAATATATTATTGAGAGAGCCCACAGGTCATTAAGACCGAAGCCTCCTCCCGAAGCAATGCCCTGACCTATAATTTGTCGTTTCTTAAATTTTTTAGAGCAACAACATTTCCTGTACAAAGTGAGAAAACTCCAAGAAGTTCGCTGGGAGCAAGTTAAGCTTAGAATAGCACAAGATATCCCAGGTTCAGTCCGTTTGAAGCGTGTGGCTTTTCATCCTGTTGTTTCAAAAATCATTGCAGCTGGACTCAAATTTCATATGGGATACCCGGCCAGGCTACAGGTACAGGTGGCTGGTTCCTGGGCTACCTACGAAGATCTGGAGGCAGCGTTTGCTGGTTTAAAATTAGCACTGCCAGATCTCTTCAGGGACACATGAAAGGCCTTAGGTCTTTCTCGACAAGATGAGAACCGTTTTGAGAAGGCTGGGCACTCATGCAAAGGGATCTTCTGGAAAGCAACGGTTACACATTCTTGGACTCTCACTTCAGCCTGAATATGGGGCAGAAAGGACTTTCTTTTTCCTTTTTACAGTGATCTAGTTGTGGATGCATGCTTTTACTTGTCTTGTCTGGGTCTGGGGTTTTCTAAGTGTTCCAATCACGGAAGCATATTCATGCTTGTTTTGTCTGGGTCGGGGGTTTCAAGTAATCAAGCGATTTCTCGCTAGTTTTCGTATTGGCAGAAAACAATGCCTATTTAGCAACATCCGGTCTCCCCCTCTCCTGTGGGAGTTTGGTAAGGAAGGGTTTGGTGGAAGGCTTTAGCCTTTTGGGAAATCCAATTACAAGGGCTGTGATGTCCCTTCCTTTGTAAGGCATCAGGGTGCTGTTACACACACTTAACACAGGAGGGAGCTTGTGCTCCATGCGTGTTGAGTGCCAAGGGCTCCTAAAGTAGGAGATAAGCTGGGATTCACTGGGGCAAAGGTGCAGCAACTGGGAGGAGAGGATCGGGGGCTTGTCCCTATAGGGCTGGAGAACTTGCTTAGACGAAGGCCCGCTCAGTGCATGTTATGTTTGGCTGAGGCCGACCTCCCGATCTTGCGCCACGAGGTGCCTAATCACACTCCACAAGCCATATGCCCTTGCAAGCTGTGATGTTACTGGGGGTGATGTTTTATCAATATTGGCTTACTCCCAACGGCCCTCATTAGGGGTTAGGCGGTAGATACAAGGGCCTGTATTGTAGGGAGGTTGCATTCTCTCTCTTTCATTTATTACTAGCATCTCAAAAAAGGGGAATGTATTATAAAGAATATAGGGTTTGGGGGACGGCTTTTCGGGGTGCTGGGGAAGGAGCAGTAAGCGGAGTATTGCTGAACATTGTTAGCGATAAGGGGGAGTTTGGGTGGATGTTTTTTTGGATTATGTTTTGGAGTTACGGATGATGTGGATTGTTCGAGGGTATCGGGGGTGGGGAGGACAGGAGTTCAATGGGGTGGGAGACTGGCACAGCAGATTCAGGGGAATAGAATCACCTGTTACATGACTGCAGGATATGTTAGATATTTTATCTGGATTGTACCTGATATAATAGATGGCTCAGAATATTAATATTGCTACGTAGAATGTGAAGGGGATCAGGAAAAAACTGAAACAATATCAGGTACTTAAACACCTGAGTTTGTTACGTGCCCAGATATCATTCATACAAGAATCTCACTTAGTGGATTCCGAAGTATTACAACTTCAAAGACAACAGATAGGTCCGGTTTTTCATGCTTCAGGGGAAACCAATAGTGGGGTCATGATACTGATTAACAGAAATTTCCCATTTGTCCCTTCTCAGGTATTTAAGGATGTGGAAGGCAGATTTGTCTTAGTGCAGGGCACTATTTGGGCCATGCCATTGGTTTTAGGTAGCATATACGGTCCAAACACAGACGACCCCTCTTTTTTTATGAAATTGATTTCCATGATTCTTCCTATACTCCCTATTCCAATTATATTAGGGGAGATTTTAATTTAGTTTTGGATCCGAATCTGGATAGATCAAGTACTGGGTCGAGGGGACCGACACCTGGACACAGGGCCTTTAAGTAAATGATGGACCAGTGCGGATTGTACGATGTCTGGAGGGTCTCACATCCTAATATTAGGAAATATACCTATTGCTCGCCAGTTCATGGCATGCAATCTCGAACTGATTACCTATTAGTTTCTCATGAGCTCTTGCCAGGGGTTCTATCCACCTCGATCCAACCGGGTCCAATATCGGATCATTCTTTAGCCTTGGGTAATTTGGCTTTTCTTAAAATCCCCAAAAGAGAGACCAGATGGAAATTAAATGAACAATTACTAAAATATGAAAAGTATAGAAGAGTGGTGAAAGAGCAGATAGAGTTTTTCTTTTCCACCAACCCAATAGATAGTGCAAGACCAGATATTTTATGGGGAACCTTTAAGGCTTATATAAGGGGTATTCTCATTAGTCTAGCTACAAGGAGGAAGAGGGCACAGGAAATGGAGTTACTCTTTTTATTGTCTCAGATACGGGTATTAGAAAGTATACACCCAGATAAAATTTATCAAGAGGAGTCACAGAAGTTATTAATATATAAAGATAAATATCTGGGAATGTTAAGAGAAAAGGCTGAGTTGGCAATAATCTGTACAAAGGCCAGTTTTACAGATCAAGGAGAAAAAGCAAGGTGCCTGTTGGCTCTACGTTTAAAACAACAAGAATCAGCAAGATTTATACCCCCAATAAGGTCTCAGTCTGACGGGACCCTGAAGGTATCCCACTCAGAGATAGTCCAGGAATTTGCTACCTTTTACGAACAATTATATAGGAACATGGATAGTCCACCGCCCATTCAAAAACTGGATGAGTATCTCAAGGAAGCTCATCTTCCATTACTATCTGACTCTCAAAAGAAATTCATGTCTTCCCCTTTATCACAGGAAGAGGTAGCAACTGTTATAAAGGACTTGCCTATGGGTTAAGTCCTGGGTCCAGATGGGTTTTCGGCCTTATTTTATAAAGCTTTTACAGAGCAACTACTTCCCGTGTTGCATCGGCTCTATTTGCATATTTTGTCTGGAGAGATGGCAGATGCACATCTGTTTGAGGCATTGATAGTTTTGTTACCTAAACCGGACAAAGACCCAGAAATGGTTCATAGCTATAGGCCAATATATTTGCTGAATCAAGATGTCAAAATTCTCTCGAAGATAATGGCAGATAGACTAACCCTGGTTCTTCCGGATCTTGTGAGTATGTCTCAAGAGGGATTTATGAGAGGACGTGCATCTTCAGATCACCTGCATACTCTCTCCCATGTCTTCTCGGAGTCCAGGGATGCCATATATCCTGTGGGGTTGGTCTTCCTGGATGCCGAGAAGGCATTTGATCGGGTTAACTGGACTTTTCTATTTCAAGCCCTCAAGGCATTTGGATTCCCATCCGTGTTCATAGATTGGATCAGGGCAATTTACCGGTCTCCTACAGCAAGGATTTCAGGGAATGGAACCTTCTCCAAGTCTTTTACACTGCGGTAAGGAACGAGGCAGGCATGCCCTCTCTCTCCATTACTTTTCAATCTTTATCTGGATCCCCTTATTCAACATATTCTCAACAATGAAGGGATACAAGGTATTCCCATTAGGAATGAGGTAGTGAAAGTAACAACGTACGCTGATGACCTTCTCTTACATTTGGCTAATCCGTTAATATCTATCCCGAATATGCTAAGGGAGGTTGATAGATTTAGTAGTTTCTCGAATTATAAGTTAAATCCCAATAAGACATCCTTTTTCCCTCTTAACCATAAAGTCTTTAAGACCGACATTATTTCTCTGGGACTATGCTGGTCACCCTGGGCTATTAAATATTTAGGCATAAAATTAACGTTTAATCCCTCCTTGTGGTTCAAGGAGAACCTGGACCCCCTTTTGCAGGGGATCACTCAAGATTTGGAGTGATGGGATAAATTCCCGTTATCTTTATGGGGTCGTATTAATATTATTAAGATGAATGTGTTTCCCTGTTTATTTTATCCTTTGTCGCATCTTAATTCATTCATCCCCCTAAGTTGGTTTTAGAAAACACATAAACTCTTTACCAAGTTTATTTGGTCGAATAAGACCTCCAGGCTGGCACACCACAAATTAGCTGCACCTAAGAATGAGGGGGGTTGCGGATTCCTTACTTGCCCATCTACTACTGGGCTAGTCATTTGGCTAAATACCTGAGATGGGTAAGACCGGGTCCAGATAACATGAACCCAGTTTGGCTTAAGATTGAATTAGATTTTTTCCAATCTATGAACATGGACCCCCTGACTATACTCTATCTTAAAATTTCTCAGATGCAAGATATTAATAAATGTCCCACTATCATGACCTCACTAAGAGTACATTCACAGTTGTGCTCTTTCCTGCATTACAATAAAAGTAATGATCTTGCTCAATCTATTTGGAATTCCCCTGCTTTCACTATAAACAAACAGAAAATTTCCCGTTCATGCTTCCCTCACTTAGGAGAGGGGATAGTATCTTCATTTCTGGGTGAAGTTGGTGAGTGGCTCTCATTTTCTCAGTTCATACACAAGTTCAAAATACCAGAGTCTCAGACTTTTAAAGTGTTTCAACTGAGTCACTTGTTAACCACGGTCTTTGGGGCCATTCCACCCCGTCCACTGACCTTTGCATTGGTACCTGAACTTTCCCCTTTACTAGTCTCTTCTGGTGTGATTTCCAAGATTTATCAAGTCTTGTTACGATGGAGGTTTGGACGCAGTGGTGGCCCCACCAACTTCTGGGTTTCATTTTTTCCCCATTGTACTTTTAAGTGGTCCGTCCTCTGGATGTACTGTCATAAATATGTATCCCAAGATAGATTACATCTCATGCAGTTCCATACCTTGCATAACTTATACTATACCCCAACTAAACTGGTGAAATGGGGCCTTCTTGATACCGATAGGTGTAATAAGTGTTCCCAGGTTACAAGATCACTTTTCCATTTTTTCTGGTCGTGCCCCCAGATAGCATCATTATGGGAGCATATAAAAAACAATCTGGATCCTTTACTGGGTCTACAGGACTATTTTACACTGGATATTTGCCTGTTGGGGATCTCTCCTCCATAAAGGTTAAAATCCGGAGATTTCACATATCTATGGTGGTGCTCTCGGTTAAAAAAGTCATTCTCAGGCGTTGGAAGGAAAGAACCAGCCCAACATATCAGGAGTGGCTCCATGAGATCTTAGCAAATATACGTACAGAGAAGGCTATTGCTAGCCTTCAAAACAGACTACATAGGTATAAGGATATCTGGGATCCCCTTCATACTTTAATTACGGTGGCTATGAAGTAGTGTGTAGCCGAGGTTACCACTTTAATCACTCTTGGTATAGGTAGTTAGCGGGTGATAACAGTGCTAGAATGAACTGCTGTGCCGGGGAGTGGGGGAGGGAAGGGTTGGGGCAGTATGATTTGTTTTATGAATCCTATGTCAAAGTGCTCATTACTGCCTCCTGTAATGTGGAAAATGTGGTGAATAAACTTTGAATTACCTTGGTGTTTACCTCACTAACTACTGTGTTTTGTGGGGGGAGGCTGGGACTTCCCTGCTCCTTTACAGTGCCTCCCCCCTTGGCTAGTTTAAATGCTTGCCAATGAAGCATTTAAAAATATCACCTAGGATCCTGGTCCCCCCCCGGACAGATGCAGACCATCGCAACAGTATAGGCCTGCATTCCTCCAGGGGGCTCCCCAGTCCCCAATGAAGCCAAAACCCTGAGCTCCACACCAGTTTTTCAACCATTCATTGAATCCCATGGTGTGGAATACCCTAGCATCATCCTTACCATAGACAGGCAGCACTTCCGAGAAGGTTACCGTACATGCTACTTGTCTAAGGCCCCTCCCCAACTCTACAAACTCCTCTTGCACCACTCTGATCCCATTCACAGCCAGGTCATTTGTTCCTAGGTGGACAATGACATCCAGCTCCCTCCCTTGCGCAGCTGCTCCAGCGCTCCTGAGGATTCGCTTCCTGTCCCTCCGAGCCGTGGCACCAGACAGGCACCTTACCTCCCTATCCCCTTCCTCCCCCACTTCTACCCCCCTAATGATCAAGTCCACCACCAGGAGTTGTTTCCTTCCCCTGTGGGGTCTCATGCCACCCTCCTGTGGGTCTCCTTTGTGGAGGTTCCCAGCATCCTCCTTGGTCTCCACTGCAGGTGCCTCCATAGAGGAACCCCTCTTTGCCAGAACAGCATATGAATTGTGGAAAGGTACAATTGGAGGGATGCACCTCTGTTCCACCACCCTCTCCCTCCCTGAGCCCACCTTGGTCCAACCGCTCCTCTTTCTTGGGAACCTCTGAGGTAGTGATGGTGGCCCTGGTGGTCCCTGGGTGGGGGAAGAGTTTTAACAAATCCTAGCCAAGTCAGCCTGGAGATGGGCAACCTCCTCCCTCAGACCAGAGAGGTGCCTGCAAACAGGGCAGCATTGCAGCCTCCAGAATGTCTCCCGGAACACTGCTGCCCCACAGCCATTACACTGCACCACTCCCATCTTGACTTATTTAGTGTCCCATCTCCTGTTGCTTTGTATGCTTACTGTCTCCTCCCTCTATGTATTTTTACACTTACTTTCCTACTGCCTATGTGCCCTTACAATTCTCACCCTTCCTGTTCTGGGACAGGAACTTCCTGTAGTCTTCAGTAGTCTCCTTCTTCCATGCTTGGATTCAGACCTCCAGCAGCCGAGAGCTATTTTAGGTTCCTTCAAGGTTGATGAAACTAATGTGTCTCAGTGATCCTTCCTTCCTACTGCCAAACAGGAAGTTCCTGTTGTCAGTCAAATCCAGTGGCTATAAAAGTAGAACTGGCTTTGGGTGGGAGGGTGCAGGGGTGGGAAGGAGGGCAATTAGTAAAAGTAAAGTAAAAGAGCTGTAGTTCTAAACTGCTGTTACTTGCTCTGACATCAGTTCTCTGTCAAAAACAGCAGGAAACTCATAGGTCTCATAGGTCTCATAGGTAAATACAGAGCTATATAGACAATAGTCCTTTTGCTCGCCATTTTATTAATACCCCAGGATATTATGTTTAAGTAGGAAACTGTCCAATCTGTCCTTGAAGGTATTCACAGTATCACTAGCTACCACTTCTAATGGCAATTTATTCCAAATATTAGTAACCCTTAATGTGAGCCAGGATTTTCTTTTATTTGTTTTTGGACAGTCCACAAATAGTTGTAGTGGGTGTGCTCTGGTATTGCACAATGATTCCCTGTATCGCAAACCTAGGAGTTCCCATAAACCCAGATCAATGGTTGATTTATAGATCAAACACATGTCCCCCCTAAAACGCCTATACTCCAAAGAGTATAATCCTAGAATGTTTAACCTCCTTCGATAGTCTTGACCTTTTACCTCCTGTATGTAACGAGTAGCTCTCCTCTGAACTTTCTCTAATGCAACTATCTCGGCTCTTCCACTTGGTGACCAAAATTGTGCACAGTAATTTAAGTGCGGCCTCACCAATGATGTATAGAGGGGCAAGAGAACTTCCCTACTTCTAGATGCAATATGTTTATTTATGCAATGCAATATACTACTAGATTACTTAATAACTGAATTACAATGTATTTTAATTACTATAATTGGAGACACCTGCTTTTGTACTCCTAAGCTCCCAAGCCTACATAGAAACATAGAAGCTGATGGCAGATAAGGACCACAAGGCCCATCCAGTCTGCTCATTTCTTTTTCTACCATATGAATGTGCCATAGGCCTTTGCTCTGTCAATGGCCTATCTAGTCATACTCATCTGTATTGCTCTCTTATGCCTATTCCATGCCTGTTTGAATCCTTGCACTGTATTCATATCCACCACTTCCTGAGGTAGGCCATTCCATGCATCCACCACCCTTTCTGTGAAAAAGAACTTCCTCATTTTACCCCTTAATTGGCCTCCCTCTAATCTCATGCTGTGACCTCTTGTCCTGCCATTTTTCTTATATTAAAACATGTTAGACTCTTTTACCTTGTTAATGCCCTTAAGGTGTTTGAATGTTTCAATCATATCACTTCTCTCCCTCCTTTGCTCTAGGGTATACATATTGAGTTCAGTTAATCTGTCCTCATATGTTTTCTGATGCAGTCCCTGCACCATTTTGGTTGCCCTTCTCTGGACTGCCTCAATTTAGTTAATGCCCTTGTGAAGGTGTGGCCCCCAGTACTGCATGCAGTACTCCAGATGGGGCGTAATCAGTGTCTTGTAAAGAGGGATTATTACCTCCCTCTTCAGACTTGTGATACCCCTACTAATACACCCCAACATCCCGCTAGCCTTACCTAACAGCAAGAAGCTGTAATTGGAGACACCTGATTTTGTACTCCTAAACTCCTAAGCCACTCCCCCAATTAGCCTCATCCTCTGCTCCTGACTCAGTAAATTAAGTTGATACAGCCCCCTTCCTCAGACAAGCACACAGTGACTTTCTTCTTTATTTTTTTTACTTAAATGAAACCCCCTTCTTCTAAGAAAAGTATCTGTTTGCTTAATCCAAACAGGCATTGCTGAGATAGAAGTGATTTATCAGTAAAATAGTTGTAGCTCTAGACTACTGTTACTTGCTCTGACAGCAAAATTCTATGTCAAAAACAGCAGGACGCTATAATTGGAGACACCTGCTTTTGTACTACTATGCTCCTAAGCCACACGCCCCAGTTAGCCTCAGCCTCTGCTCCTGACTCAGCAAATTAAGCTGATACAGCCCCACTTCCTCAGAGAAACACACAGTGACTTTCTTCTTTTTTTATTTTACTTAAATGAGACCCCCTTCTTCTAATAAAGTATCTGTTTGCTTAATCCAAACAGGCATTGCTGAGATAGAAGTGATTTATCAGTAAAATAGTTGTAGCTCTAGACTGCTGTTATTTGCTCTGCAAAGTTCTCTGTCAAAAACAGCAGGAAGCTGTAATTGGAGACATCTGCTTTTGTACTCCTAAATTCCTAAGCAACTCCCCCAATTCCCTCCCAGGAACTATGGATGCAGCTAGCAGCAGCACTGGCAGCCATCTTCAATGAGTCACTCAACACAGGAGTGGTTCCAGAGGACTGGAGGAGGGCACACGTAGTCCCTCTACACAAAAATGGTAGCAGAGTAAGATTATGGAGGCACTGCTTAAGGAAGGGATTACAGAACACAGCAGTAAAGGGCAACAAAGATAACTTAGGGCCAACAGGGCAGTTCTTACAATGAGCAACTCGAGGCACTGAACATGTACTCACTGAAAACTGGGGGGTGGGGTCGAAATCTTCATGTTTCTGACAGGAACAGACGAGGTGGACTGCAGGAAATTATTTAGCATGAATAACACTTTGAGGTCATGAGAACAAGGGTGGAAACTGACACGACGAAGGTTCAGGAGGGATATAAGGAAGTATTATTTGACTGAAAGGGTGGTGGAACCATGGAACAGTTTACCAGCTGAGGTGATGGGTGCTAAAACCAAAAATGGCTTCAAGCAAGGCTGGGACAGAATGAAAGGTGCAGTGGTTACTCGTGTCATCAGAAACTAGAAGGGGAAAAGGGGGTGGATGGGGAGGGCTAGGACCCTGGATGGACAGTAGATCCCAGGGTTAGATAGGGTACCACAGGCAGACTTGGTGGACCACTGGTCTGTTGCTGCCATCATTGTCTATGTTTCTTTATTAGTATATACAGTATACACATAATAAACATGGCTAAGGTCAATAACTTACTAACACTGCATGTTTTGCAGCCTTGTAATTTATAGTTTATTTTATTACACTCATTATTTAAACTTTTAAGTAACACAAGTCCAGCAGAAAGAAGTACATTTGCATTAAATAACAGAAGGAAAATTGAGGTTACATCTATTGTGGCTGCTTAAACACATATTAGTGGAGCAAAGAAACAGTACAGCCAGCAGTAGCAAGAAACAGAAAAACTGTATTGCTCAATATATACATCATAGCACATTATTAGTTAATTTCAGACAACATTTCCTAGCTCAATACAGCTGGAACATTAGACTCCCCCTGGGTAGGTTTTTCTGTTGAGGCTGGGGGCACACTGCAGAAATGAGGTGTGAAATGTGGTTGTTCTTGAACTTGAAACACTAGATCCTGCTGTGTGGCCTAAAGGGAAAGGCACTCAAAAAGAACCTGCGGGGCCAGTGAAGCATGCAGTCTGATCAAGGAGGGCAGTGTCAGCTTTCCTCCACTTCATAAGAATGAGCTGCTTTGCCTCCAAGGCGTCTGTTGCTAGTAGGTAATAGCTCGGTAGCATCCAAAGTGTTGAAGTATCCCCTACAAGAAATAGGCTAAGGAAGGAAGAGATGTGAGTATGCAGTATAGCAGTACAATTATCGATCACCTCTGTTCAGAAGGTGCCATGGCATGGACATTTACAGAGGAAACTGGACAGACAAGGCACACACTCTCTCTGGTGCAAGACCTAGGTACAGATAAAGGAATATGATAGTCCCTGTTAACTTAACAACAAATGCAACCAGGCCTGCACTGTTGGGGTCACCCGTTAACAAAGCTCTGGTGAGTAAAGTGCCAGGACACCTGAGGTGGTGTAAGTTTTGTTTTGTTCACGAGCAGTAACAGTTGCTTGCCTTATTTTCCAAGGTGTACTGGTTGGAATAAACCTTACCTCTACAACCATTTGGTGCTCAGCTGATTTATTTACCTAGATCTCATGTAACAGCACCCTAAGAATGCAGGCCTGGTTGTGTTTGACATTTACAGAGGATATTGGATAAGCTGGTGTCAACATGCTTCACCTCCAGTAGTGTGCATGAGGAAGAAGTCCATGTCGAGGAGTACCTTGTGGGTTCAGCGCCAGTGATGCAGAATTTTATTCTGGATCAGATAACTCTGGGTGTCCTGGCAAATCATCGGTGCTGTTCACTGACACAGGTCCCAGATCTGGGAGGGAATAGGGAGACTGAGCTCAGTCTCTCAGTTAGGTGACATTTCTCCACTGAGTGGGGGCCTGTGCTCCAGATACTCTTTTAAATCCACCCAGCAATACCTTTGTGAGAATGTATCTAGGACTTGATACAGCAGAAAATTTGTTGACATGAGGGACAGGAACCAAGACCACATAGGGACTGCATAGCCATCCTGATATGGGGGTATCTCCAGAAATCTGTGACAACCAGATGATAATGATTGGTGATTTGCTGAAAGGACATACGGACACATAAACCTGGTGAGTGAAGTTCACCAATGCTACTGGCAAGCCAAGTGTTCTAGAGGAAGGGTCTGCCTGCAACCAGGATGAGTCAACTGGGACACAAGAAAATCGGATGACAAAAGTGACCTGATACACCTAAGCTCCAAGCACAAGGTAGAGGAATGTGCCCCATGCCCAGTAAGTAGCAGAAATGATGGGGTGCATTTGAGGTTTGTATGAAGCTGGGTTCCAAGCAAAGAACTAAGGCAGAGCCTGCTAATCAGTAAGGTCTCTATGCTCAGTCATGGAATGTGGGGAACAGGAGATAACCATTTGGCGGCTTGTAGCATAAGGCAACCTGAGTTTATTCATTTCAAAAGTTTCACAAAGAAAGACATACTGAGCTCATAACAACTCATTTCCAGATGCATTCTGGGGGTTAGGGCTAAAGAAGAGAAAACTACATAGTATTAACAAAATTACAAAACATAAGTCATACACACTACAGCAATGTAATATATCAAAGGTGCCTAATCATAACATTGTAAGGCAATGTAATATTATAAGTTGTATCTCTTGAAGTAAGGGGAACCCCCCATTTACTTCAGTAGCTTGCAGTTTCTTTTGGTTGAACTAGGCATTGTCTCCCCATGCAAACTGGCCTATTAGTCTGTCTATGTATTTAAACAACTTGTCTTTTGTTTGTAACACTGAATGGCTAAAGCATTACTCCAGTTTGTGGAGCACAAACATTTTCACAGCTTCAATCTTCCCCACCAGAGTGAGTGCATCTTTAACAAGCAGGTCACCTAAGAGAGGGACTAAATTAGCTGAGGGCAATGCAGCCCAATTGGAAGTGATTTCCTTGCCCAAATTAGTGATCAATGTTACATCCCCTTTGTTCTGCGCTTAGGTGTTGCCACAAAAAAAACAGGCATACATAAGCAATTCTTGAGGAGCATAGCAGTCTTGGGGCAGTTGGCTTTGAGACCAGAAAGCAAGGAAAACTTGTTCAGTATGGACATGATAGGTTGCAGTGAAGTGGCAGGTTCACAGATAGTAAGTAGCAAGTCATCTGCATAAAGATGAACCAGAAAGTCTTTGTCACATATCCAAATACTTTGAATTTAAGTGGAGTTCAGCAGTACAATTGTGACAGGAGCCAGTGAGAGCTGAAACAGCAACAATTAAAAAGGGCAGCCCTGCTTAGTGCCTTGGGGAGAGGAAATGGCTATGACAGTGTCCCGTTATAAAGTAGAGAGACTAAGGGGTTGTCATACTTGGCATACTGTGTAAGGTGAGCATCCAAAGGTAAAGGATATGAAAACTTGGTGGAGACAGTCCCATTCAACTGAATTGAATGCCTTTTGCCTTTTGGAAATGCCCCACTTCAGTGTCCATTGAGGTTCCTTCTGTTTTAATGTGCCACAGAAGATTCATAAGGATCCCAATGTTATCAACCCCAGGTCTACTCTTCAAAAGCCCTGCATGTGCAGAATGGCCAATTAAGGGAAGAAACATCTCCGGACAGGTGGCTAAGGCTTTGGCTAGAATTTTATTGGCTAATGAGACAAGGGATATAGGGTGATAAACAGTACTGTCCAAGGGCTTCTTACCCTTCTTAGGTGCGAGAGTAATAATGATCTCATTGAACAAAGGAGGTAAATACTTTCTGGCCCTGGCGTCATTGAACACAGCCACAGGAGGTGGAATAACTTGATCTGGCATAGCCTAGAAGAGGTTACTAGTAAATCCATCTCTGCCTGAAGTCTTCCCCATAGCAAGGGAGGATAGGGCATCTTGGATCTCACACTCCATGGGGGGGGGGTATCGAGGGATTCTCTGGCTGTGGCACCACCGGGAGAGAGAACAGTGTGCCAGGAATTTGGGGGGGTTATAGTTGGAAGTAGTACAGCCTCTCATAGTAGTCTTTCATTACCAGGTTAATCCCATCCTAAGATGATACCACAGAGACTTAGGCTCCCTTGAGAGCTTTGGATCCTGGACTCTGCCATTTGCTTCCAGGGGAGATCAGTCAAGAGCATTTCCACATGTATCATCTGCTTCCAAAAACCTAGTCTGGATCTCATCAGAAGCCGCTCTGACTTCGTCTGCATCAAAAGGTTCAGCTAATATTTTAAACCATGATACGAGCACAGAGATTTAATTTATTATTTATTTGTCATGTTTGACCAGGAATGGCACACCAAGCTATTATAGCTTATTTCCAGGTGTGTCCCGGGGGTGAGTTGAATGGACCTGTTTTATTGACGGGGTATGTTGGCCATGGCACCAGGTCAACTCCACTACTCTTCTTTGATAAGCACCATGAGATCTTTTACTTCCACCTGGACAGTGACCAGAGATGGGCATCGGGGACCTCAGTTTAACATCTCATCCAAAGGATGTCATCTCACTGTTGCAGCACCCCCCTCATACTGCACTACAGTGTCAGTTATGGGTATTATCCCAAGTACCTGTAGTGGGACTAGTACCCACAACCTTCCAATCTTCTGGCCCCAGAGGCAAATATGTTACCTACTGAACCACTGATGCTGCTAATATAAGTGAGCATGGATCTTGCTTACATAGATTGCCCAATTGAGCCAGGTCAGATTCAAGTTGAACTCTCTCAGCCTCCCTCTTTTTACTATGGGTGGAAGTGGAAGCAATAACGCAGCTTCATAAGCAGACTTTAAAGGCCTTCCATGCCAAACTAAGGGAGAAATCTGACATGGAGTTAAACTGAAAGCAGAAGGAGTCCACAGGTTGTACCCAGACTATTAAAGGAGTACTACACCCTCATATCTTGTACATTTTATTTGCTTCCTTGTCAACAGACAACTCTTTGCCTGTAGCATTTTGGGGATTTACAGGTTTGTTTTAATTTTTTTCACTGTTCATGCTAGTTCCCTGAAACTATCTTGGGAGTCTCCATTTTATGGTTGTTAAAATCTCATTGTCCATGAAAGCAGCATAAGAACAGGAGAACATGATGCCACAACACCCGTTATGCCATGGTTCTCTATCCTGAAAGTACACATAACCTGAATAATCTCTCTGGAAACACACAAAACTGAATGCAGTTCAAAGGAAAAAAAACTGAACTACCTCTGAATTACAACTAAGACACTTTGCAAAGCTAATTGAAGGCAACTGTGGTATTTCATACCTTACTGCAACTTGTTTTGTTAAACTCTAAGTAAGCAGATAGGCATATGGGGAGTCTAAAGGTGCTGACACATCATGTTCTTATTAGAAAATGGACACCCCCAGGATAGTTACATGGACTAGTATGAACAGTGAAAACAAACTAAAGCAAACACATATATTCCCAACAGCTACAGAAAAACAGTTGTTGGTTGAAAAGGAAATATATAACATTGATAAGAGACTAGGGTGTAGTACTCCTGTAATTCAGATTCTTTCAGCAGTAAGAGGTTGCTCCTTCAACGTGGGGAATAAGAGGTGCCATTAGAAAAAGCTGTTGATACTTGGGAATGATCTGAGCTGACAACATCAGCTACAGCAGTGTGGAAGATTACAGGGCTGCAAAATTATTTGCTAGAATACAGTCAATGCAACAATAGGGACTTGTGAACCAATGAGTGGAAGGTGTAATCCCATGCAGTGGGATAGTCTGTCCTCCAGACATCCTGTAGCCCTTATTCTGATACGAGCTGGAAAAGGATGGCTCTAGCCTGCGGACTGCCATCTGGTTCTGGGAAGCAGGATTAAAATACCTTTTGTCTTGTTGGGACCAGTGCTATGAAGGACCTGACCCACCCATCCTTTTCCCACTCAGTTGATGGTCCTACTCATGAAGTGAATTTTTTGAAGGAAAGCTATCTCCTTTCATAGAGACTTGACAACTGATGTAAGTGAGAATTTTTTTCATCTTTACAAAATAGTTCAACCCTTTACATTCCAAGACAGTAACTTAAGTGAAGGATCCTGGGGAGTGTCAGCCATGCTTCAGAGAGGATGAGAAGGTGGCATGAATTTTTTTTATTTATTTACTTAAATTTTGATGACCTGGTAGGCACACTGAGACAGAAAAGTCCCTTTTTCAGGGGTGACCCAGAATTAGTTACATACGGTAGGTGAATGATTATATATACCGATACTGAACATCATATACAAAAGCAAAACCAAGTGAAAATACAAACTAATACAAAAATGTTGTTACAAATGATGGTTAAAACTAGTACTAAGTAATATATGCATTGGGGAAATAACACTATCAAACTAAATATTTCTTATTTGCAACCCTACCTACCTTGAATCTACTACATTAAGCTGACATGTTTAATATATTAAATTGAACTCCCTTTGCCTACATGATCTCGTGTGCCAGTGGGTTTATGAAAATATTAAATTTGTGTTAACCAAGTAACTGTAATAGTGGTGCTAGAATTACCAGATCTGTATTCTGTCGATTAAAGCACACAGCTACTAAGCAAACAAGCATTTGTCAATGGCGAATGTTTCCTTGCATGGTGTATGTGGCAGGGGTGTATTGTGTTAGTTGAATTATAACCACCTCATGTTCTTAAGTTAAGTAAAAAAATTTACTTTTCCAATGGTGACCAAATTGTCAATATAGCCATCTTATTACCCCATCTCATGTACTCAGTACAGAAAATTTTTGAATCACCACCAAAACGTAATTCTGCACAACTGCAACACCATTCTGTGCCACAGGTGCGAAAACAAATTTTGTGCAGGATTTGAAAAATGACAACTGTGAAAATACATGACATGGGGTAATAAGAAGGCAATGCTGAAAATCTGTGGTAAAAATATTTAACATTTCTGAAATTATGAGCAGGTGTAGCAAAATTGCATTGAATGGTCATAACTTGAGCATTTTTTCATATTTTGACTCCACATTTTCAACATACTCTTCTTATGAGCCCTCCTCATAAACCCCATAGATGAATATTTTCAAACCCATGCCACAACACCATTCCACCTACAGGTGCAAAAACATGTTTCAGACAGGATGTGAAAAATGACAGCTGTACTGCTCATGAGGTGATGTGAAAAAAATGGCTATTTTGAAAATTTGGAGTCAAAATAGTGAAAATTACCAAAATTATGCACGCACATAGAAATATTTCAACAAACATGTGTAACTTGGCCATTTTTAAGAATTTTGCCACCAGATTTTTAACATGGCCTTTTAGGGACCCCAACTCATGATCACTCATGGTGAAATTTCATTATGTGGTCCCAAAAGCCGAATTCATGCAGTAACCGTGAAATTACCTTCCAGGCCTGATTAATGAAATGGCAGTGCCAGTGTTCAGAAAGTGGGGTCCCAAAATGGCCCTATTGAAAAATACCTAAAAATGGCAAAGTTATGATCATAAGTTCAAATGCCATTGAAACACATTATGCAGCATTTACATTTATTCCTTAGTTCACAGTTTGGCTTTGAAGAGTGCAGACATGTCTCGGTCCACAGAATATGACAGCCTGTGACCTCTGATGGTAAGTATGGGGTAAGAGGGCAGAGAGGTGGGTGCTCAGTGGGAGGGTTGGGATGGGGGAGGGGGATGGGGAGATGATGTGGGGCTGTTTTCTTTTTTTCTGGTCTTATTAAAGAAAATAAATATATCTGGAGACTGGGGATGGACTCCCCAGTGTCCCACACTGCTGTGGGGGTAGCACTAAATGCTGACACGGGTACTGGGCCCCCCAATGTCGGCTTATTGAGTTATTATGTATTTATATATTTATTTATTTTAAAGTTGTTAGCCAGGAAAGGCACACTGAGCCAGGGCTCATTTCTAGGTGTGACCCAGGGGTTAACAGATGCGAATAAAGGGTGGGGGATGGTATAGTACAGAGGGAGGGACAGAGGTTTTTTCCTACCTACCAGGACATGAATGGAGATTGGGGCAGTACAGCGCACAGAGGGAGGGAGGGAGTGAGAGAGTTCTTTAGTTTGTATATGTTTCACTACCATCAGCTCTGGCCACTATTTTGGGGCTGCTTGTTGTTACTTCTCATTGTAGAGGCAAGTCAAATACCGGTCCTGAGCTCTGCTGCTTGCCGGATGACTTCATGCAAATGAAAGTACTGAAGCGCTCACTCATTGGAGTGCTTCAGTTATTTCAAGTGCACAAAGATTATGCCCATGAAACTGTGACGAATGTCATACCTGCTTGTGTGATCATCAGTCTGTCAGGGATGAGCCCAATGTAAATTGCTCTGTATTGGGCTTGTCCATGACACACCTCTCAAATGCCGTTCTCTGAAGCAAAGCAAGATGTTTCATGCGCACGTGCAAGGAAACTTAAAAATGAATGAGACAATTGTATTATCAAAAGATAAGAAGCTAGCATTGAAGAGTATAGAATGCAATATGTTTTTTATTGGTCAATGAGGAAGGAATAGATGAAAATTTCATATGCACAAGATGAAACTAGTAGTGGATCGATGTAAGGAAAATCTAGAGTTGAAATCAAGATTGAAATATCTCCAACATCCCACAGGACACATCTGCAGGCACCACCTGAGAAGCTTTAAAAACACAGAAACACAGAGTTTGTCAAGGATCTATGTAAGAAAAATATTGACTTGAACTCAAGATTGAAATATCTCCAACAACCCACAGGATACATCTGCAGGCACCACCTGGGAAGCTTTAGGAACATAGAAACATATAATTTGTCAGCAGTTAAGAACTGTTTTACCCACTTAGTATTCCCATTTTTACCTGCCTATAGTATTACCACAGATCCAACTTGATCTCTGGCCCACTCACCCCCCCCCCCCATTAAGATTCCCTTATGCCTATCCATGCATTCTTGAACCTCCCCACTGTTTTCATCCCCACCACCTCTGCTGGAAGGCTGTTGCAGGACTCCACTACTCTTTCTGCAAAGAAGTACTTCCTCACATCTCTCCTGAATCTACCCCCTCCAGCTTATCATGCCCTCTTGTCCTTGAGTGTCTTTTTGCTTTGAAAAATACTTTCCTCCTGTACCTTATTTACCCGTGAGGTATTTAAAGATCTCTATCATAGCCCCACTCTTCCTCTTCTCTTCCAGGATATACATATTTAGGACTTTAAGGCTCTACTCTTAGGGCTTCTGATGCAGACCTGGCATCATTTTAGTTGCACTCCTCTGGACCACCTCCACCTTGTCCTTTCAGAGATGTGGTCTCCAGAAAGTGGACACAGTATTCTAGGTGGGATCTTACCAGTGACCTACACAGGGGCATCACCACCTCCCTGTTTTTGCTGGTGATACCACTCCCTATGTACCCCAGTATCCCACTAGTCCTCCCAACTGCTGTGTTGTGCTGTCTAGGCATCTTTAGGTCATTCGATATGATCACCCCCAGGTCTCTTTCCTGCTTGGTGGTTGGCAATACCACGCCTCTCATTTTGTACTCTGCCCCTGGGTTTTCTGTACTCCAGGTGCATTACTTTGCACTTTTTCATCTTGAAACCCAGCTGCTGGGTCACTCCTTGAGTTTTCTTAGTCTCTGCTCTTCTTTTCTACCCCCCAGAGTGTCATCCCTATTGTAGATTTTGGTGTCATCTGCAAAGAGGCAGACCTTCCCTTTCAGCTTCTCAGCAATGTCACTTACAAAGACATCAAAGAGGACCGGTCCTAGTACTGATCCCTGCGGCACCCGTGGTCACCCTCCCTTCCGTGGAGTGAACTCCATTTACCTCCACCCTCTGTCACCTATCCCCTAACCAATTTATTTCCCAGTCCAGTAGCATGCAGGTACACAAACACCTCAATGTTTCACTTCCAAAACCGGAAGCTTTGTCACTCTTGACAAAAGTTTCCAATTTCAGTTAAACAGTGGCGATGTTCAGTAATACCTATGTGCTACTGGCTGAATTAAATTTGCAACTACAGCTTTAATATCTTAGCCTGCTTTTTAATTCTGTGTTGCGAGCTGCATGGTTTTCTTTCTGGATTGCTTAGCTGTTTACTGTGGTGCACCGTGTCTACTGAGGCTTCCTTTTTCTGTCTTTGTTCAATTTCTTTCCCAGTTTACTACATTTGGACCCACTTCTAAGCTACCCAGCTTGCTTACTAGCCTCTTACGTGGAACGGTGTCAAGAGCCTTTCCGAAATCTAGGTAGGCCATGTTCACTGCTCCATCCTGATCTTTGGTAACCCAGTTAAAGAAATCTATCAGATTCATTTGTCTTGACTTCCCTCCAGTGAAGCTATGGTACCTCGATTCTTGTAACCCATTGGATTCAAGATATTCTACAATCCTTTCCTTCAGCAATGACTCTATTAAAGTTCCCACCACCGAAGTCAGGTTGTCTGGCCTATAATACCAGCCTCTTCCTTGCTACCACTTTTGTGAAGTGGGACTACATCTGTCCTCCTCTACTCCTCCGGAACCACTCCTGTTTCCAATGAGAAATTAAATAGGACTACTAGAGATGCAGCCAGTACCTCCCTGAGCTCCCTTAATACCCTTGTATGCACCCCATCTGGCCCCATTGCTTTGTCCACTTTCAGACTAGTGAGTCCCTTCAGGACATTCTCCTCTGAAAATGCACTAGTGTCCACCTACCTCCATCCAATGCTCCTGTTACTTTTTTGTGGTACCTCCCCTTCTCCTTGCTCTGTGAACGCTGAAAAAAAAAAGTAGTTGTTCAGGAAGTCTGCTATTTCCTTGTCCCCTCTGAACAATCCCCCCTTCCCTTTTTAATCTTACGATCCCACCCCGGGTCTTTCTCCTTTCACTTCGATACCTAACAAATGTCTTGTCCCCCTTCATCATTGCATTGCCTGGGCTATTTTCTTTTCAGTCTATGCCTTTGTGCTCCTTATTACGTTCCCTGCTCCCTTCTGTTTCCCCTGATATACTTCCCTATCCTCTTCCCTCAGTGTCTCCTTATACCTTCTGTATGCTACCCTTTTAGTCTTTATCTTTTAGCCACCTCTTTTGAGAACCATAAGGGTCTTTTCTTCATCTTGCTTTTGCTCACTTGCTTGTCACAGAGGTTTGTTGCCTTCCCTGTGTCCCTCTTTGGCTTTGCCCACTGATCCTCTACCCCATGCAGGTCATCCCCCTTAACCATCCCTGAAGCATTCATTCATCTTTTTAAAATCTGCCCTCCTGAAGTCCAGGACCCTCATTCTTGTGTGGATCAGTTCTGCAGCCATCCTTATATTGAACCACACTGTACAATGGTCCCTGTTCTCCAGGTGACCTCCTACCTTGACATCTGCAACACTGTCCCTGTTAGGTCCAGACCAACCTTTGGGGGAAATCATTAGGTATATGGCACATAGGCATCACCAAAGGGGGGAAATCAGTTACAAAATCCAATATGTCATCTGAAGGTTAATAAAAGTTTGAGTAACAAGCTGTGAATAAGCTTGGCACATTCAGCAGACTAGGGTTTGATTCCCCAAACCTCCACTTGAGTACCATGGGACACTGAGCAAATCATTTAATCTCCCTAGTGCTCCCAGATCACCCCTGAAAACAGGCATTCTGCCTAGGGGGTATGCCTTCTGCACAGCAAAACTTTCACAGTGAACACCTCGATGCTGACACCATCAACAGTTCACTGTAAAAATCCACCTTGGACCCTGGCACTCTTTCCCCAGTCCTGCATCCCTCCTGAATCAACTCCAACTCAGAGTTGATTATCCCTAAGATCTGGGGATGGGGCAGAGAACCCCCATAGGGGGTTTGGGGGCAAAGCCCCCCGAGAAACAGCACCTGTATCTCTGATGGATTTATGTCAACTGCAAACTGCAATAGACATAAATCCATCACTGTAAGGTCATGCCAGGAACAAGTTTTCACTGTAGTGTCATAGAGCCACGCCTAGATGGCCTTACCTGGTTATCAAAAGAATAATAATAGTAAGCCACAATAATCCCAGCGGTTTAACAAAAATAAAATCAAGTCCTTACTTCTGAATGCATAAAGCTTGAATAATATGTTTGAAGAACATTTAGCCCTGACTTAACATAATAAACCAGATGTAATTGCCATAATGGAGGCCTGGTGGTCTAATAATGATGTATGTGATAGAAATTTTTAAGGTTACAATCCTTTTTGATGCAATACAAAAAATAGAAAGGGGAAGGCATGACCCTATATACAAACTCAAATTATGAATATCTCAAGGAAAAGAAAGAAAACATCACTGATCAAAACTCTGTGCGTCAAAATGTTTGCCAACTTTTCAGACTCCCCAATTATAGGCCTTTGTTATTGTCCTCCAGACACAACATCAGATATTTTATTTAATAGTATTGCAGAAACTGAATCTGCAAGTGGTTTGGGAGAAGTCATCTTCATGGGGGATATAAATTTCAATGACATACTGTAAATCGGGTCACTCTCACAGCATCCTCCATCATAGGTAAATAGCTTACCTCTGCCTGCAAGCAGCTTCAATTGTAACAGTATATTTCTGAACCTATCAGAGGCTTAAATGTCTTAGACATTGTGCTTGGGACAGAAAATATAAATATTAAAAATATTAATATGGGTCCGCCTTTAGGAATTAATAACCACAGTCAAGTCAGATTTGAGGTAAATTTTTCTAAGGTCCAGTATCGTGGAGACACTGAATTCTATGTATATCATAAGGCAGACATGACGAAAATCTCTGAGGAATGATCAAAAATATATTGGATTACACTTCTTAAAGATTGTGACACAGAAGCTATATGGATCAAAATCAGGAATATCATTTTTCAATTAAGTAACAAACATATTCTGAAAGTTATGAAATTTGAAAAATAATAAACTTAGACCTAAATGGTTGTCCAAAATGATTAACAAACTTTGAAATAAGAATGTAAATTGTATAATGAAGTTTAGTTACTTAAAACTCAGGTCAATTGAGATACCTATAAAAAAGTGCAAAAACAATGTAAATGTGCCGTTAACAAGGCTAAAAGCAATATAGAGCAGAAGATAGCAAAATAGGTAACAAAATATACTGTAATAGTAGAAATTTTTTCAGTTATATACAGTAAATTCACAGTAAAAACCTCAGTGTAAGGTGGTCCCACTAGTCTAAAACAATACAAATGTTATTACGCCCAACTGGATATAGCAAATGTTTTTAGTAGACATTTGTGTGATGTCTTTGCAAACAAAAAAAGTTCTGGCCAGAGCCAAAATGTCTGCTGGATTTGACCTGATAAGGAATAAATTTAGTGTGAGGCTTGGATTGTGCTTTGATTATTGTGGGACCCAAAAAAAAAACAGAAAATTAGCAGTTCTTGTGATTGTTCACCTATGTGAAGTGCAATGTTCTGTAATTTATCTCACCTTGCAATGTGTACACAGCATTCAATATTAGTATCTACTTTGGTAATCTGCTGTACCTTTTTAGGTGATAGTATAAATTGTATTTCCATTTATTTATTTATTTATTGAAATGTTTCACCAGGAAGGCACACTGAGCAAGAAGTCGCTCGTCTCCCGGTGCGACCTGGCGGAAGGGGTACAACTGGAATAAGACATTCAACATTACAGTTACAAGATCAACATTAACATACAGTTGTGAGGCAGGTGTTACAAACAGTGTTACAACAGTGTTGAACATAACATGTAGAAAGAGTGAACAAAAATAAGTGCCAGGTTGATAAGTAAACAAGTGCTTACATGAAAGAAAGGGAGGGAAGGGGATGGAGAGGTGAAGTGGGGGGAGAAGAGTCATGCCCTTGGAGACCCCTTCAGGATGCAAGGAACCCTCCAAGGGGACTGGTGGGACCAGAGAAAAGGGGTTAAGACAGTGTCCCAGAGAGTTCCCTAGAAGATGGTGGAGGAAGGGAGTAGATGAGAGGTACAAGCCCCTTGGGGGGGTAAGGAGAGGGGCCCATGGAGAGCATCCAGGGTTCTGTGAGAGATCAAGGGAGGCCAGTAAGGAGGGACAATTAGGGGAAAGGGGAGAAGGGCTAGGGATTTGGGGGTGGGTGTGTACAGCAAAAAATGAAGGTTAGGGTAGGGTGGTAGGGTTTGTCCAGGGCTTCGAGGAGGAAATTAGGGAAGAACATGGCAGAAGCAAAGAGGTGCAAGGTAATTATTGAGGGCAGAGCTGATGGAGTAGGCAGAGGATGAGTGCCGGCTTTTGGGGGGGATTCCAAATTTTTGGGAGGAGGTGAGAGTAGCTAGATTGGCCAATTTGGGTGGCTTTGTGGGGACAACCAGGGTGCAGGAGCTGGTTGATCTAAGAGAATGGGAGGTGGGTGGGAATGTTATAAAGGAGGTGATGAGGTAGGAAGAGCTCACCCAACCAGTGCTGGAGGCGAATTTAGCACAGTGGGAGAGCGTCGGTCAAAAGAGGGAAGGATAGGCCGTGATAAAGATTGCAGTGATGGCGTGGAGGGGGTGATCCAGGGCAAAGCGGCAGAAGGAATTGAAGAGGGTGTCCAGTCTGGCCAAGGAAGACTTAGTGGCAGCACCATAGACCACGTCACAGTAGGTGAAAATGGGCAGTATCAATCTTCTGAACAAGTTCATGCCTAGCCATAGGGGGGATGCACTATGGTTCACGAACAGGGCACCAAGCTTGGGGTGCAGTTTATTCTGGATGGAATCAATATGTCCAGAGAAGTTTAGGTGTTGGTTCAACCAAACACCTAAGAACCTGAAAGAGAATTTGTTCTCAAGTAAAGTCCACTCAAGGGTATGAAAAGTGGGTAGAGAGGGAAGCTTAGAGAGTCTCTGCCTTGTGCCAAAGGTCATGGAGACTGTCTTTTTGGCATTGAAGAAATGTTTATGGTTAGCAAACCAGAGCTGAACCATGTCAAAGTCTTGCTGTAAGCTGGTTGTAACCTCAACAGAACAGGAGCTAGATGCATACAGTACTGTATCATCAGCATACATACGTATAGCAGAGGATGGGGAGCAAATGGAGGGCAGATAGTTTAAGAAGATGGAGAATAGGAGAGGCCCTAATACCAACCCTGGGGGGACTCCAATGCTAACTGGGAGGGATGGGGAAGTGGCATCCAAGATCTTAACTGATTGGGTCCTACCAATAAGGAAGGCCTTGAACCAGTTTGTGTGGAGGGAGATAGGCCAACTGCTGGGAGAGAGTTGAGGAGGAGGGATTGAGAAATGGTGTCAAAGGCCTTGGCCAGGTCGACAAAAAAGGAAGAGGTAATTTGCCCATTGTCCATCCCAGTTAGGATGGAGTCAGAGTCGTTGGAGAGAGGTGGTGGTTGAATGGTTTTTCCAGAAACCAGACTGGAAAAGGGTGAAAAAGGAGGTGTCAGATAGAAAAGAGGTGGGTTGGGAGAGGACAATGTGTTCTTGAAACTTGGCAAGGGTAGGGAGGAGTGAAATGGGGCGATAGTTGCCAGAGGATGAGGGGTTACCCCATTTGGGTAGAGGGAAGACCACAGCATGTTTCCATGAAGAGGGGACAGAGGCAGTAAAGAATGAGAGATTTAGGATTATTGAGAGGGGGTAGGCAATGGCCATAGCGGAGAGGGAGAAGAGTTTTGGGTCAAGACCATCAGGGGAGGCACCTTTAGAGGGGTTGATAGTGAGGAGGGCACTTAGGGCATCATTTGGGGTTACAGTAGTGAAAGAGAAGGGAAGGTGGGAGGGTGGTGGAAGGGGCACACCGGTAAAGGGTGGGGAGGGGGATGGGTAGAAGGGGAGGGATTTCAGTAGCTCAGTAGTGCAGGAAGTATAGTAGGAGTTAAATTCTGCAGCTGCAGCTGGTGGGTAGGACACTAGTGAACTATTTACTTTAAGTACCGGGGGTGGTGGATGAGATGAGGGGGTAAATAGGGTATGTACCACCTTCCAAAACTTTGAAGGGGAATTTATGTTGGTGATGAAGGCAGATTAGAAATATTCGAACTTGGCTAACCTTGTAGCCCTGGTGCAAGTGTTTCTGAGCATGCGGACATTTGCGAGGTCACTAGGATGCTGGGTAGCTCTATGATGCTTCCAGGCTCGATCTCTATCCCTGAGACAGGCCAGAAGTGCAGGGGTTATCCAAGGTAAGTGGTTACCTCTGACTCTGGTTTGCTTGAGTGGGGAAAAGGCATTCCAGTTTACAAGAAATGTATGTGCTTCATGAACCTGTTGCCACAAGCAGAAAGCACATGGTACTGCGCTGGTAGCAGCGCAGCATGTCTGCACAGGTACTTTACATGTACATATGTGTATGTCTGTGTCTGTGTCTGAAGTGAAACAATATTTTCTATGGAAATGTGCCATGGATAAAATGAAATGATCACAAACATAGCACTTGACCAACATTTTCCGAGGGATAACTACACATTGAGATTTCCACCCTCCCCGTTTTCCTTGTGAGGCCACTGTCCTACTCCCTCCACCCCCAGTACCGCTGCACAATTTGCAACTTTCCACATCTCAGTGTACCACTGTCTCTTTAATCTACAAAACATGTTCAAGGATACCTTCTCTTTTGTCAGTTTGTTTGACTTGGGCATCTCCATAAAAACTGAATACCTTTCCTTCTCATGTACTACATGAACCTTCCCCCAAGCCAGCCATAGGCCATGCCTCTAGTGTACTTATTCCTACAACAGCCAAAGTATGACTCAGTAATCACACTGGCATACCTTTAAGATACTGGAAGTTGTCCATCAGCCCCCCTCCCCATCATCAAGAGACTATATGTGAAGGCTACTGAGCAGCTCCTCCTGTAGGTGTTGCCCTGTAGGTCTTTCTCTAAGTAGTTTCCAGCAAGTTGATGTTCATAATTTAATAAGATACCAATACTACATACTGAAGTCCAGGTCTGGCATCAACGTTGATCTGTGGAATGGCCTGTAATGAGCTGTCCCCAGTACGAAATGTCATGTGGAGACAGCGGTGGTGCATTCATAGGATTACTATATTGCCGTAGCTTTACATAGCTCTAATTTGGAGCCTACGTGTGCCCGTACTATAATGAGACCAGGTACAGATTGGCAGGGTGCTGGTTAGTCTGTACCTGGGCTCAGTATAACATGGACAAACGTAGGCTCCAAACTGCATGTATTTGAAGCTACAGTAATACAGTAATCCTATGGATGTACCCTGGCTGCTCCCTGCACGACACGTCATACTGGGCACAGCTGCAGGTGGTTGTGGGCACACCAGGAAGGGCCCTAAGTTGTAAAATGCAGACAGGGAGGGTGCATGATCAACCAGATACAATTTTAAATAAAAAATGACACAGTACATTGAAAAATTATGCTATTTATAAAATTGCTAATCAGGCCCTGCTTCACACCAAGGTGGGGCCAGATTGGATGTGGACATTTCTCTTTAAGTAGATAAGTAAGTACATTTTTATTTCTACAGTGCCCAATCCCAGAGGCTGTAGGTGCTTTACAGAGAAGTGTGAGAAACATACAAATATGTAATGTCATATAAAACACATGTACCACTGCACTAAATGTTTTACCATCACCCTACAGTATATTTGTAGCCATGAGCAACAATTCATTTTTATAGAAGTCCCAAAAATGGCCTTTTACCACCATCCTTTACTGCACTACTACCCTTGTTATAATACCAGTACTCGAAACCTTACTTAATACTCATGAACATGTATTCTGTATATAGGAGGCCCAATGAATAATACACCTTCAACCCCGATCACCACTGCCACCGCCCTAGATCTGCAGGTTATGCGGAAACCTGGATTAGCCAAATAATATTTACAAGAAAAAAAACAGTCAAATTGTGAGCTCCAAAATGATCATTCAAAACTTGGGTTTATGAAACAAGTAAACCTCTTGAGGTTCACTACATGTTATTTTTATGTTCCATAAACCCCTGAATTGAATTGTAACCCTAAATAACACGTTTGACCATTTTACAAATGTTTTAAGTGTACTAGTCCATTCCAGGGGTGTGTCACTGCTGTGAAAACCTCACTTCTTGGGTTGGTGAAGGACCTTTGCTGTGCCTTGGGCCTCACAGCCCAACCCGGTTGCTTGGTTATTACAATAGTGCTGTACACCTAATCATGAAGTATTCCTCAAGTAAGTCACAGTTGGCAATCAGTTTTTCTATATATAATTATTGTTATCCCTTTGTAATACACAATTTGCTAGTGTTTTCAATCGCTTTAATACCCTGGGTTTGCATAATAACAGGCAGTGCATTACAGCCATTTTTCCAAACAACCCCTCTGATCTTCATAAGCCATATATATCACTCAGGTCTGATGGCTGTGCTGTTTTACCTGCTTGCTGCACACTGCAGGCCTCAGCCTTGTAGCTTGAGTGAGTAATCCCGCTCACACCACAGGTGCAATCTATGACAGCATCAGTTCATGCATCCCCTTTTCACTCACACACTACACACTAAACAGCATAACTGGCAGTGCATCAACACTGCTGCCTCTCTGTATTAATTGTATGTTGCAAGAATCTTCCCTCTAAAAAATAGGCAGATATATTTTTTTAATACTAATGATAAATATCAAACAAAATATGGCGAGTTCCTTCTTTCCTATTTTTATAAGTAGTCTCAACCAGAAATGATTAAAAATACAAAAAAGCTCTCATCTCACATTTTCAGAGACAAAACACTGCACAGGTGCATGACTGTTAAAACTCAACAGTTTTTGAACAATTCTGATTATTCTGAAAGCAACAAGAAACTCACAGTTACTTCCTACCATAAAAAGGGTACCATACCAGTTAATCGTTGCACAGTGCATTTCCAGGCACTTTTTTTTTCATTACTTTGATTTCAAACACAAGTCACCTCGCTTGATTTCACTACTGAATAACTAGATTATTAGTACCACTATTCCACCTGAGGTTTAGAAAACACTTTTAAGAAAGTAGAGACAACTCACATACTGTAACTCACTTCTCTAAAGGCGCTTTTACATACAGGTTTGTAAAACGAAATAAACGTTACCTGTGTGGCGCCATTGTACTCTGTTGCATTTGGGTTTCCGATTACACCACTGTGAGTATTCCGGCTAATCCCGCCTTCATTTGTTTCGGCTCCCCCAGAGTTTGCTGCTCTAATGGCAGTTTCTGCAGTGGTACCGGAATGGCTGTTTTACATAGCCAGATCAAACAAAACATGTTCGTGCAAACTGCAAGAAGCAGAGATTGCAGTTTGGATGAACGTTCACCAAGGGAATGAAACAAATGCTTTTTACACACAAGGAATGTAACGGAATACTGTTTCCGTAACAGTTATTCCATTATATAGACCTGTGTGTAAAAGTGCCTTAACTGCTCTGTTCCGAGTCTGTCAAGACTCAGGACTCTTGTCAATAGACATGCTGCTGAGATTTCACACTCTTAACATAGGAAATAATCAGCACTATGTGCCCACAGGGGAGTAGCTAGGTCATACTGGATGCAAACCTTTTCACCAAATATTCCTGGCCATGGATAACAACCTATCCTACAGAATACAAACTGGTCCTTCGGCTTTTAGTGTTTTGAAATCCTGGCTAATGACATACGTCCAGAGCAGCAATCAAATGTAGTTCAAGTTAGTTGTAACAGTGCATCTGTCCTGTAACAGTTCACCCACCAAGTATATGTAAAATTGGGGGACTTACCAGAGTGCCAAACGGTAGTTCTGGGGAGATGTCCACCACACCTGTAAAAAAAGAAAAAAAAGGGGGGGTCACAAAGGATCTGCAGCTCTCAGGGGAATAAATAGGGAAGAGAGGAAAGAATGGACATAAAACTGTACTTATCTGATAGGGTAGGAGTCAACATCCTGTCAGAACTGCAGGAAAAAAAAGAAGACAGGTTAGTTGGAGGGAAATGGCAGCAGAGCAGAAACAGAGGAAGGAAAGTGTGTTTGGGGGTGGGGCTAGTGTGCAGGGTGTTGTAGCACTTCTGAAAAACCCATTTATGCCATTATACTGCTTACCAGAATTTCTTCAGTTCATAGTCGGCTTTGAAAAGTGCAGACATGTTCCCGGTCCACCAAAGATCGTCGTGCTGGGCTCCGGAGGCAAGTATGGGGGAGGTGTAGGGAGCTGGGGTATGCAGAGGGTAGGCACGGGTTGGGGGAAGGGGTAAGAGACTCAGTGAGGGACCGTTTTCCTTTTTTACAGGTTTAAAAAAAACAAAAAGATGACACAGGACTTTTGGCATGCTGTGATGGGCTCCCAGCGTGCCACCTGGAAGTTGGTTTGGGGGGGAGTGGAGCTAATGGGGACTGGGCATCCCTGTCAGCCATGCAGTGTACTTGAGAGTGCATCAGCTGAGGGAGATTGGGCACCTCGGCACACAGCACAAATGGGAGGGCATCATGCTGGCGGGGTTGGGCTGCCCCGTCGGCTTCACCGGGGACTGTGAGAGGCGGCGGCTGTCCGTCAGCTTTCTGGGGACTGTAAGAGACTGGCGAAGAAGCTGTCACCATGTTTACTGAAAGGGGACACCAGACAATGCAGCTGTAATTGACTGCTGCAATCTGGGACTGCCCTGCAAATGCAGCTGATTGTGTAGTGACGGGGCCCTCCCTGATTGCAGCGGTCAATTTCTTTGAGCATACTGGTATGCTCATTAACTGCCATCATTGACAGCATGCTCCTCTATTCACTATGGTGGAGATCAGCCCCAAAATGGACTGCTGCCACTCACCACAACACTGCCGCACCTCCACCACCCACTACTGAAGCAAGGTGTTTCTTGCGCACGTGCAAACAAACACAATAAAAAATATGAGTACCACCACCAAGTCGAGTGGCAAGCAACACTGGGTCTTATGACCTTCTAGCTCGTATTATCCTATGAATCAAATAGTAGTTGTAGCCAGCCCGGTGGTGCTAAGGGTTAAAGTGCTGGATACCACACCTCGTGCCATGTTGGTGACCCAGGTTCAGATGTGAGCCTGGGTCACCAGGGGTTGGCAGGGGAGGGATGGGATCAAGCATGTGGAGGACTGGTCTCCCATCCCAGAGAGGGATCCAGGGAACTATCACTCTGTAGCGGCCCCTGGTGATGACCAGGGGCACTACTAGAGTGGTGTAGCAAGGGGTGGAGTGCAGCGGACGTTGGCATGCTGTGATGTCATTGCACACTTGCACTCCAGGGGACAACATTGGAGAAGAATGACAGCACAAGGCCCGTGGCAGCTTGATGGCCGCAGCTTCACTGGCCAGCAATTGCCTGGATAGAGGCATGTGCCTGTATTGGATCCTGGCTGGGGCATGGGGGCATAGGAGGGAGCCCCTCTCAACCCACAGATGCGCATGCAGACTGGGCATGCACAACTCCGGGATTGGCAGTGAGGAGGAGTGGTGGCTGGAAGTAGGCAGGGCTGTGGCTACAGGAGGATAAAAAAAATAGTGGAGATAAAAAAACAAATAGTAGGTATAACTTTAAGGGATACTTGTAAGCTAAAAGGGTTACTTTATGAGCCTTCAGGCCACCAGAAGTTGTGAACACTTCCACTTGGGCTGTATCAGCTTATTCTTTTAGTAGTACCCTATAGTACAAGGCTGTGAAGTGAACTTACTGTTTCATCTTTATGCAGTTCACTAGCTGCTGGTACACACACTTCAGTCCCTAACCAGTGCAGTCCTGGTTTCCTGGAAGCTGATGCCCTAGTTTTTCTTGTGTCATTTGGGCCCTGGGGAAAAAACATTACATGGTTTAAAAAGTTGTTCTTATTGTATTGATTTCTTCAGCCCATTACCTTTAATGTAGAAATTCAATTGTAACATAATTTTAAAGTGTCTGTGGTTGAAATTAAAAACAGAATTATTAATATTGAATTCAAACAAAAAAAATGTTTTCTGTAAATCTTCCCAAACACAAACTTGTTTCATTCTGTTTTCTTTTTTCACTTGGTGCCCTCAACCGGTCATTAATCTGCCTGAAAATATCCAGAGTCCGATAGGCCTATTTCTACTGTACCCCCCCCCCAACACACCCACACACACAAAAAATTACCTTTAAACATGAATTCTGCACTTTTCAAGCTGTAGATGGCCCCTTTTTTTTCCAATTGTTTAACCAAGAGTGGCACACTAAGCTGAAAGCTTGTTTACAGGTGCAACCTGGGGGCACAGGGAAGTTAAGTGATTTGCTCAGGGTCACACAGTATGCAAGTGGGGGCTGTGGGATTCAAAACCAGGTCTCCAGATTTGCAGCTCTGAGCCTTAAACCACTGTGCTATACTGCCTCCCATTGCATTCATTTTCCTAAACATGCACTGCTTTGTTTATGCTAGTAAACTTTCCAGGTAGAGATAATATATACTAGCAGGGCCAATCACATCAGTGGTTTCCATGCTTGATACTTAGCTTACACTTCTCCTAGTTGCCCCACCCCACCCCCACCCCTCACATCTTAAAATGAACTCTGGTTCAGTCTGCCTTTCCTAGTAAACATATTTTAAATACAAATAAATAATACCTGTACAATACATTTTTTCAGACAAGTTTCGTTATACAGTATTCCATCCACCCACCTACCTCACATGTAAAACAGCTTGACTTTGTTTTTGTTGCATATTGTGTAACATAAGTGTGGACCAATTACAAGCTTTTCCATAGCTAAAGCTGATTCCAGATTTCCAGTGGCAGAGAATATGGAGCTGTGGGCTTTGAAAATGCTTTTAAAATGGAAAAGGTAAATTCTTTACTTCAATTGATGATATCCAAGCCCAAATGTGCATTAATACAGTATTATCACAACGGTGACCTAAAATGTTTTATTTTGTGAGTTTTTGAACATTTCTCATTTATTTTTATCAGTAAAATTTCACACCACTGGGATGTGCATCCTGCTGAATAAACATACTTCCACTGGTTGTGAAGGCACTCAACTGTACTTCTTACTTCACTTACAGTATACCCAAGGGGCATGTGTTAATCCGGCAAAATAAACACACTGCGGTGAGTTAATTCTTGCTTATCATATTGCCTCAATCTGCAAAGTGTAGTGAACAGGTATTTAAAAACACCCAACGGTGCTGCAAGTTCACTCCTAACTGAAGTCTGACAAATATTTTCCTGTGGTGCAGTAACATCATATTCAGCAATCCACTATGCCAAATGATACCACTATTTATAAAATGGATAGAAAAATATAAACCAGTTCAGCTAAAACAGATTATATGACTGTGCACCGATTTATCCCAAGGCACAGTCATCCCAGTACCTAGCTTCATCACAAATATTTACATCACCCAAGAATTTTAAAATATGATTTTTCACCCATTTTTTCCCCAGTGAAATAGACGAAACCCATACAACACATTCACTAATGAAAATCCCTACTGGTTTACCTCTCTTCCTTGTATCTAGCACCAATAAAAACATCCATACTAAATACCCGAGATATAAACATTTTTCATTTTTCTTCTGCCTTTTTTAAAATCATGTAATTGCATTCTGTGGTGTCCACCAACATCTCCATTTAATTGCTCCATCATTGTTCCATACCTAGGGTAACAAATTAAATATAGCTTGTATCCTCTTACAACCGCTCTGTGTTTCTCCTGTTTGTCTAGTTCTCATGTAACTGCTCTTTAATGCCCAATGAGTTGGTGTCTGTAACCACTGTATATTGTGTTTTGTCTTATTGTCCACCCTGACGTGGAACCTTTGTAAACGAGCTCATGCTCAAAGGTCTTTCCGATATTACAAATAAATAAACGCATAAATAAATGAAATCACACTCCTGCTTCCATTTTGTCGGGTTGCCCATTTGTGCAAAATGACATCATAAAAAAAGGACAGTAACATTGTACTAAATGATCTTATTAACACTAGATATCACTTTTTTTGCAGTTAAACCTTTTATTAATTTTTCATAAGATATACAGGCAAACCTCTTGCAGTACAGTACAATGTGAGGTATTTTAGAAAAATTGAGGCAGCATATAACAAGAACATTGCTATAATAATAGAAGGAGCTTATAGTTTAAGATACAGTAAACAATACAGGTCATGTAATTGACATATACTTGACATTTGTAGTGAATAGATACCACATTTTAATTTGCAAATAGAAGCCATGTACCTTCCCCTTCCCCGACCACAGAGCAGTGGTTTGGTGCTCTTGCTGCACCTCTCTCTTTCACCATGGTTGACTTGTATTGTCCCTGTCACTGTCTGCACAACTCTCATTAGGGAAAAACAAATCACAGACTTATTTTTTTAAAGGATCATGTATCTGTGTTTTTGGGGAGGGTAGAAATGTGGCAGCCAAACACCCTCAAACTACCAAAAAAACTACAGCTATGGAAAATACAGTAGGTCAGAAAGTCTTAACTCAAAAATAGGCGTCAAGTTCAATCAGGTGGAAAACCTAATTTAGGAAAAATTCA
This sequence comes from Neoceratodus forsteri, assembly GCA_016271365.2. Lineage (NCBI taxonomy): Eukaryota > Metazoa > Chordata > Ceratodontiformes > Ceratodontidae > Neoceratodus > Neoceratodus forsteri. The sequence continues at coordinate 408,981,433 of CM057455.1, forward strand.
TGCAAACAGTTAAATCTATATAGATAAAATACATTGTTTTAATTCCTAAACATGTTTAAATTAAAAAAAAAATTAAGTGCAGCGAGACACTGAGGGTGTGTATTATGCCGATTTATCTGTACTTCCAGGGGCTGAAGGCATTTAGCCAGCAACAATGTATCTTACAGCACTACACCCCTGGGTATGCAGTTAGAACAGCACAATATACACCCAGTGATGTCTTATTGCGTACCTTAGTTTCAACTTATTTATTTATTTAGTTTTTGCTAACCAGGTAGGAACACTAGACAGCATAGCTGCCTATTTTCAGGTACGACCCGGGAGATTACAACAAAGGGTATATAGACAATAGTAGACACAAGAAAACATCATGGGACCAAGTAGAAGTCAGATATAGTACACTTACACACATTTTTCAGCAATGATAGTACATTTGCAGGAATCTATATGTAGTAACAAAACAGAAATATGAGTGCAATTATACAATGGTGTGTGAAAATCCTGTAACCTCATTGGTCAAAACATGTCACATGACCACTGGTAAATCCTGCATAACCCATGACTGAGGAATGGCATTTATAAAAAACATAAACACATTTTAAATTTATTTTACACTTGGGTCCATTGTATAATCGCAATAAGGCACTCCAGGGTGTGAGTTACTGGGTGATTTACCCACTTCTTGTGTGGTTAAGTCACTCAGCTGCTCCTTGTGACACACCACACAAGGCGTGGGTAAATCCCCAATAACCCACACCCTGTTGTGCCTTATTGCTTAAATAACTAACAGTCATAAGTCATACAACTAGTGAGTAAGTGCTAAAAGAGAGGAAATAAGATTTCCAAGCAGGTTTGAGAGTAGCAGAGGTTGGAGTCAGTAGGCAACTAGGAGGAACCAGTACATGAGTGGATGGATAGAGGACAGGAGCAGGGTTCCGAGCTTAGAAGAGCCATACGAAGCTCCTGTTTGAAGCTGTGTGGAGAAGGGGAGATTCTTAGACTCAGTGGAAGGGAGTTCTATAGTTTAGGGGCCCAGCTAAAGAAAGCATTCTCCCCCATTTTGGTTTTACATCTCGGTTGGACAAGAAGGGATTTGTCAGCTGATCTCAATGGGTAGGCAGAGGCCACAGGTTTGAGCAGTAGAGCCAATTTGTCAGGCATCTGGGAGGAGATTATATTCTTTATAAAACAGTAGGAAATAAACTGTCAGAAGGCCGAGGGGGTAATCCATCCCAGACTGGAGTATAGTGTGTATCGGTAAGTTTGGGCAAAGATAAAGCAAAACGGCAAATGCTGTTGTAGCAGACATCCCACTTTTGGAGGAGCCCTCCAGTAGTTGCCGGAAAGGCTATTAATCCATATGCTAATCTGAGTCTCAGGATCCCCTGTGCAATGGCCATCCTCGCCATGGATGTTAGGCTATGTCTCACCTTATATGCCAGTCCAAGTTGAATATTGACAGAGTTAATGACTGAGGCTAGGTGCTGGTCAAAATCCAAGGCGAGATCAAGGGTTACTCCTAGGTATTTAAAAGAAGTAACTGTGTTAAGGGGAGAGCCATCAAGCGCTCTGATACTTAATGGTTGGGTGCAGGACCGAATTTATCAACCTGAACCAAAGAGCATAGTCACCATTTTATTTTTATTTAAGACAAGCTTGTTTTGCAATAGCCAGCTCTGAAAGGTATTGAAGTTACTATTGAGATTCAGGTTGATATCTGAGAGGTTTGAGGAGGATGAGTAAACTTGTACTTGCATGGCTCAGCAATAAATAAAGTTATCTTTGTTTAAGCCCCAGGCCCCATACATGTGTCACTGCAGCTGCCTTTGATTCCTGAGTGTCAATGTTGTAAATTTTTATGACCTTGTAATAGTGCAGATTATAATAACAACAGCATACTAGTACAGTACTGTGGCTATGAAAACAGTTTCATTACAATCCGCACTGCTTCCACCACTAACAATATTCTTGCTGAAAAGTGTACAAGCTAGAAAAAATGGATTTTGATTTAATTTGTAGAAACACTAATCTGGTTGTATGATTTTGCACAGACAGGACTACCTTTAGTATCTTGCTCTGATATTCCATTATTTTAAGCAGGCTATCTAACCTAGGGCTGCCTTTTCACCCATGCCAGCTAGTTTTTACAGTAAACGCTGATACTAATTTTAATTAAAATATTCTGCAGTGTTTACTGTATTTGAGGAGTAGCTTTCATAGAAAATAAATATTATGAAATGGGTAGAATGCATGCTGGCTACTGATTGGCCAAGAGGTACTTTCAGCTGTGCCATTATCCCAGCACAATAGCCCAGCTAAAGTAACTCAACCAAAATAGGTTTAAAAAAATACATCCAGTTTACAAAAAGGACCCATTTCAAAATCACAATAAGGCACTCTAGGAAGTGCATTATGGTGAGCTGATGGCCCTTCTTGAGTGGTGGAAGCACTCTGCTTCACCTCGTGCCTCAACCCACCCACGGTGTGACATTATCCAACTGTAATGCACCCTCTGTCATGCTGAATTGCTTAATTTTAGTACACAATGTTTAAATATAATTCAAAAAACCATAATTTGTTTACTGCACTGTTTGCCTTGATTTTGCACTGTTTTGAATATTACAATTTTACACTTGCTCCACTTATAGACACTATTTGTACCTATTTCATTACCTTTTTTTTTTGGGTGAGTCTCTTTTTTAATTTTCTCCCTTGTTACCATTCCTGTATGAGGCATCCAGAAAGAAGCTGATCTCACTGCTTAATATGCCTTGGTAAACATGTTTTGTTGTTTGGCAACTTAGAAATACAAATCTTTGCGATTTTGCTAATTTATTAATCTCAGCCATGCACAATTGGAATCATGCCACGTTCCTACTGTTTTCAGTTTAATTTAACTTGTCCCTTGAGTGATAATGTATTTTACAGAGACAGCTTTATGATCTATCATCCAAGACTGCCGAATTTGTGACAGCAGCTATTGTTCCTTACAGGTAAGGTTTGTCACAATCTTAAGAGAACTGTTTGCAGAGTATATCTTGATAGAATTGTAGGCTGTGGGCATGGGTTGTACGAAAAAATAATCGGTGCATCCTACATGAGTACAGAGCAGCTCTGTGTCCTAAGTAACATGTCTCGCAGCTTAAATTACATAATTCAATCCTACAAGGTGTTCTTAAATTAAAAATGGCACTACTTACCAATGATAAATTGTACAGCAAGTACACTCGTCTGGTTGCAGCATATTATTAATTACTAATTGACATCATATGTCACAGGGCATGATTGACAGGACCACTCATCCAGCTTCTCTGAAAATTATTGCTGCCTCCTTTATAAGAATTTTTTTTTTGTGTGGGGGTCTTACCAGTTAAAAGGCTTGAAAACAAACATTGGTTAGACTTGTATAGAAAGATCTCTTCTACTTAGCAGTTAGTATTTTTACTGCTCCTTACTCGGGAGTGTTGATCCAGATGGTGTCAAGGTGACAGAAGTAGATGCACTCTTTATCCAGGAAGAAGGAGCATGAGCAACTTTTCAATCTACTTCACAGCCACCAGGGGACATCATACAGTTCCACTGCCACCACTGAGACCGTGGGAAGCTGGGAGCCAGGCCAAGCATGGGTATCGACTGATACTGCAGGGGAAAAACAGAAAAAGAAAAACTTCAGGTTAAAATATGAAAAGCCCCCACCACACAATGCACATCATAATTCATAGATTCATAGAAGTGCGATGGCAGGAAAGGATCGACAAAACCTACCTAGTCTGCCCATTTGTCTAGCTATCTGCTTGGACCTGCGCCCCCCCACCCTTAACACTCCCATGTGGTTGTCCCATGCCCTTTTGAATCCCTCCACTGTTTCTTCTCCAAGGACCACCTCTGGGAGTCTGTTCCGCCTTTCCACCACTCTCTCTGTGAAATAGTATTTCCTAATTTTACCCCTGAACTGCCCCCCCTCCACCTGCAGGCAATGCCCCCTCATCCTGTGATTACCCTTCATCTGGAAGATGCTTTCCATTGGCACCCTTAAGGTACTTGAAGGTCTCTATCATGTCCTCCCATTCCCTCCTCTGTTCCAGGGAGTACATGTTCAGATCTCTCAACCTTTCTTCATAGGATAGGTGACTTAACCCTTTTACCATCTTTGTCACTCTCCTCTGAACCCACTCCAGCCTCCCCACATCCTTTTTGAGGCATGGCCTCCAGAACTGGACTCCATACTCCAAATGCAGTCTAACCAGATGGGTGTACAAGGGTACTATGACCTCCCTATTTCTACTGGTGATCCCCCTTCTGATGCATCCCAGCATTCCACTCCCCCTAGCCACTGCCCTCCTGCACTGCCTTTCCACCTTCAGGTCCCTCAATATAATGATGCCTAGGTCCCTTTCTTGTTCCGTTACCTTCAGATCTCTGCCCCCCACACAGTACCCTGCCCTCTGATTCCTGTAGCCTAGATGCATGATTCTGCACTTTTCTGTATTGAATGCAAGCTGACACCTCTTTGACCATGTCTCAAGCCTCTTCATTCTATGGTTCAAAGTTCATTCTTCAACCCAGTGCCCCATAAATTGGGAAAAATGCTTAAAAAGAGAGAGAGAAAGAGGGAGAGAAGAACAAGATTATAACTCAGATATTTAACTTGTAATTCAAATCCTGACTCTTGTGAGAATGAAATGTCATATTTAGGAGGGGATTATCAAATTTTTGAGGCAAAATCAGGGACCTCCTCGATAAATCAGAAGCTGTTGAGAGGTATGTTTGCCAGTGAGCAAGCCTTTCTGCTTTAGTCCCTTGCTACTAAAACATCCACACTTAAGTCTTGACCCTGATGAAGTATGGGGAACTGACACATCAGATCAGAGAGATAAAAGCTCTGGATAATGTAGCAGCAACTAGTGCATTCTTTTGTGAAAAAAGTTTTAGTTTGATTCAGAATCGTATATTGATATGACTTTCTGCTTTAAAGTTCAAGTTTGCAGTAGTAGCCGGTCAGCACCTTTTCCTCGAGTGACGGAACAAACTTGAGGGGGTTAAATGAGGTAGTGTTCTGCCTAATATGGACAGGCGTGACCTGTCTGCCGTCTCACAAGCTCTCCCAAAAGTTCATGCAAAAGTTGACAATGCACCTAGGACATGGTTCTCCCTTAAAAAGTACTAGCTTTTCAAGCATTCCATGTTATTTAAAAAGAGCCCAGAGGCTGACAACACGTGCGGCAGGGCTGTTTTGAGAGGTTCAGGTATTATTTTATTTATTTATTTAGTTTTTGTTTACCGGGTAGGTGCACTAGCCAAAAAGACTATTTTCAGGCATGACCCGGGAGGGTACAGAGACAAACTTCAAAAGAAACATTTTTGTACATAATACAAGAGTACATGTAGATGTTGAACAATTAACAGTGGTAGATATGACAAGAACAATATAGCATTTGAGTTTGCAAGTGGCAAAATACAATCAAGTCAATTTTTAAAGTGACTGAGCAGTATACAAACAGTGAGGAATAAAGTGCTGTGAGAGCAAGTAATAGACAGGCGGAGTGTAGTGAAAGGGGAGATAGTGAGAGCAGTGGAAAGAGAAGGAAGGCAATAGATGGGGGGGAATAGTCATGGTTTAGTAAAGTACAGGTTATCAAGTAAGGTTCAGCTGATGATGAAAGAGGAAGGCTGTGAAGTTTGAGAAGAGAAAGCACTCAAAAATTAACCAGAAAGGGAAAAGTAAAAAAGGAAGAATAGAAAGCTTGAAGTAAGGAAGTGTGATTGAAAGGAAGTGCTCCCTGTTGGAGTGGACCCCAGGTTCCCAGGAGACTACAGAGAGTGGGGGGGTTGGGGATTAGACAGTAGGGGCTAGGGTGGTTTGAAACAGGAGCATACATAGGAGGAGAAGAGATAATGGCAAACTTAAATGGAATGCAGACAATTTGGAACAATTAATGCTCAAGTAGTATGAATAGTATCATATCCTGTGGTATATGCTGAAAGAGCTGAATGTTTGCTTGCCTTATTTCTCAGATCAGTGCTCACTGTTCGTCTTCTAACATGGTGATAAAATTGTGTGGGATCAAATGTTAATGCTCAGTGTTACTTTTGTGGCTGCTGCCTGTACACTGCATGCCCGTCTGCCCCGGCAGTACCCCATGAAACATGTCCTCATTCAGGCAAGTTCATTTGAGCAGCTGCCTGGGCTCGGTGGATCAGGTCGGAGCCATTAATGGCTTGCTCAGACTCTGACACCTTGCAATAAAGCTTGGATTCCATGGCTGACTTATACCAGACTTTAGACACCCCTGCTCTTAATAATGTGTGGGAAAAGTCCCAAAGACAGGATTGATCTATTGCAGGACTATTGTCTTTCTGCCTCTAGCCTGCTGAGCCAGGCTGTAAGAAAAACAACGAGGAGCAGGTTTCAGGGCGCTTTCTACTAGCTTACACTGACATTTTTGTTAATTAAAACTGGAGCGTTAATGTCCTCAGCCCTTGATCTGCAAGGGAGACCTTTTAACTCCCACCATATTTATTATACAAACCACATAGGACACAGTCTTGCTCTTGCGAAGATATTTTAGAAAACTATTCAAACTAAGTCCATTAAGCAAAAATACTGAAAATCGTGACTGTACTGTACATTTCCCAAATCAGAAACTTTCAGTTCCTTATTCCTTGCAGATATTGCAGCAGAAACAGATAAAGCAAGCAAGAGTTGAGCAGACTAAGCAAGTGACTCGTTCTAGTAATGAAGAGATATCAGACACAGAGTTTGATCATGCATACCTGGTTTTTAATCATTGTTTTTTACTAAGACAGGAACAGGATGTATTGATGGATGTCAGTTTAATGACCTTTGGGACACTCACTTATTGAGGGATTGTACTACAGTACTTTTAACTTTTAATGGGGAGGAGGGTTGAGATGATACCATTCTAAAACCTTGTCTTAATGGTCCATTTTAAAACAACTGTAAGATTTTTTAAGGATCAAACTGACGAAATTGAAAAGTTTGTGAAGTTGCACTCCCTGGCCCAGATATTCAAACTGCACCAGTTTGTGGCACAAGCCCCTGCGCCGCTCAAAATAGTTGCGCAGGGGTGTGGCCAGGGCGATATTCAATGGAGTTGTGCTATGGCGCAACTTCTTTGAATATCGCCCCCTGGCCACACCTACTGTGCATGGCGCAGTGGAACTGCGCCAGCGCAAGTGGTCAGAGTGGAGCACTGAGATGCTGTGGAGCAAGTTCCATTGCGCCATGCACAGCACCTGCGATATTCAAAGGGTGACATGCAAATGGGGCCATAATTTATGCAAGGCGCGGGGGGCCATTTGCATCTAATTACGGCCCCATTTGCATGCCATTAGCATGGAGTGCGCTGATCCCGACTACTTGCAACTGGCGCCCTGCCAGGCAGCAGCCGTCGGGACTGGCGCCCTGCAGCCCGATCGCGGACATAACAGTATTCCCCGCGCGGCCCTGATCGCGGGCATGAAATAGTCTCCCATTAGCCGATCACGGGCATAGCTGAACGCCCTCCCGAGTAGCCGATCGTGGGCATAACAGTATTCTCCCCATTAGCCTGATCACGGGCATAACTAAGCGTCCCCCTCAGCCCGATCACGGGCATCTATCCCCCAAGTCCAATATCCCTGGTGGTCCAGTGGACCGCGAACCCGATTGCGCGGCATTCCTCACCTCCCCAAAGTCCGAAATCCTGGTGATCTAGTGGCCCCCCACCTGCCGAGCCCCACCACCGCTCCCCCTGCCAGCGGCGGGCAGCAGCACACCCACCTGCCTGCCACCCGCCGCCCGCCCACTGACAGCTCGGTATGGCTGCATGCCCATTGGTTCAGAGCGCGGCCAATGGGCATGCAACCATCATCTAGAAATCAGTCAGATATATGAATGAATTCATTCCACATATCTGGACTGACTTATCTGATATAAACTACGCGCCCATTGGCTCATGCTCTGAACCAATGGGCATACATCATACCGGCTTGTCGGTCGGCTTGAGCGGCGACAACGGTGAAACTGCTATACTGAGTGACGGGGGCGTGTGTGAGGCTCCGTGGCGGTGAAGCACTAGATCTCAAGGATCTGAACTTTGAGGTGAGGGTACTGCCTGGGATTGGGCTCCGTTCAGTCACTGGACCACCGAGGACTATTGGACTTTGGGGAAGGAACAGATGCCAGCGGTCTGACTAATGGCAGGGGCAGGTTAGGGTTATGCCCACGATCGGGCTACTCGGGAGAGGGGAACACTTGTGCCCAATGCATCAGGCTACCGGGGGGGAATACTTCTGCCCGCGATCGGGCTACTGGGAGGAGGTACAGTTATGCCCGTGATCGGGCTAATGGGGGGGTACAGTTATGCCCGTGATCAGGCTAATCTCAGTCCACTGGACCACCAGGGATATTGGACTTGAGGGGGGATACTGATGTCTGCGATCGGGGCATGGGAGGGCGCCACCAGGTGCGGCAGGAACAAGTCAAGGGGCCACCCACAGGTGGCAGCTGCTGTGTTGCGCCCTGCAATGCAACAGCTCACCTGTGGGTGGCCCTCGATTTGTTCCTTTTTTTTTTGGCATAACTTTGTGCAGGCACAGGTAGGGGTTGTGCTGCATAACTCTGCACGGCCCAGGTTGAATATCGGGCTGTGCAGTTTATGCATGGTTCCTCCCCCTTCGGTTGCGCATGCCTCCATTATCATTGTGCTGTTGATCAGCATGATTTGGGGGGTGCAAGTGCCTCCTGCTGAATATCGCAGAATGGTGCATTTCGGACTTGCGCAGGCGCAACCCTATTGCGCATGGCTCAACTCTTTTGAATATCTGGGCCCCTGTGTCACAAACTGGATTTTTTGTTCAGACCCTGATTGGATGTAAACTTTTCATAAATGTGTGAAGTTGCACGCCTGATGTAAAAAATCTGATTTTTTTTTCTCTGAAGGCAATCTGCATTTTTTGGTAGGGTGTGCCAACATTATAGCTGACCTCTTCCTCTAACAAGCTTCCAGTTCACTGACCTATGAAGCCAGTATAGTGTTATGCTTGTGCAACTGTGTTAGTTCGGTTTTGGCTGTTTGCACTCTCTGTTCCAGAGGAATTACCACCCTGTACGGGTATGAAGGCAAGGAACCCTCAGAGAGGGTTCCACCCCTAGAGGTGCAATGGGACAGTTCCCGTGGCTAAAGGTACCTTAGGAATCCCCTAAGGAGAGAGTGCTGCCACTGGAGGAGGAGGAGGGGAGGATGGTGGGGCAAAGAAAAAGTGCTTCACAGTGAGGCTTAGGGGAACTGCTTATGTAGGTCAGGAAGTGGGAGCAGCTGGCTGCTTGGTCACTGAACTACAGAGCAAGTCTTTCATTTAGATTCAAGAAGGGAGGTGAGCAATATAATTTCAGCAAAGGAATGGGTTCATCTTAAACAAGCAGCTTGTTGTCAACATCCCAATTTAACCATAGGCACAAGCATATGTATTTTAGCTGTTAGATGTAATGCCCTTTATTTTGTTTGTAGCGGTTTAATTCTTAGTATAAAGGAGAAAAAAAATGGAGAGAAATAAGGATGCATAGGAAGCATCCAAACTTTGAAACACTACAAATGGCTTCTAGCCTAATGCAGCTTCTACATAAGTGATTTGTTAATAAATTTAACATAGTACTTTTTTTTTATAGAAAGATTGTTTCCGCACTTGCAGACACAGCTACAGGTCTCTCTGTCTCTCTATTCCGGCACAGTGTGAAACAGCCGCACTTGCCAGAAGCACGAGGAAGACTGGAGGTTGTCCCTTGTCAACATCCCAATTTAACCATAGGCACAAGCATATGTATTTTAGCTGTTAGATGTAATGCCCTTCGTTTTGTTTGTAGCTGTTTAATTCTTAGTTTAAAGGAGGAAAAAAAATGGAGAAAAATAAGGATGCATAGGAAGCATCCAGACTTTCAAACACTGCAAATGGCTTCTAGCTTAACGCAAGTGATTTATTGATAATTTAGCATAGAACTTTTTTTTGTAAAAAGATTGTTTCCACACTTTCAGACACAGTTACAGGTCTCTGTCTCTCTATTCTAGCACAGTGTGAAACAGCCGCACTTGCCAGAAGAACGAGGAAGACTGGAGGTTGTCCCGTCAGAAAAGAGCCGCAGGACTTTGAGAAACATTTTTTTGGCTACAACCACCCAAGTTCACATTCAAAATATAGGAGCGTCGAGTGTTCAGACCCTGGTAGCGTGACTGCACTCCACCTCATTGCTGGCTTTCTAAATGAGTAGGAGGGTCAAAGAAATCCAAGATCTGGTAGGATTAGGGATTAGTGAGTGCCAAAAAAGCCTGTGAAATGGAAACTAGGAAAACAAAGAGTAGGACACGCTGCTGTCTGCCTGCTTTTTTGCTACCCAGTGGCTACTTGGCATATACGCTGCAGCTTACCTGACGTATTGGTAGCTATACCCTTGAGAGCATATACTTCCCTCAATTGTCAATGCTCTTCATTTCAGGGCGATGTATCCAGACCAGCGGTTGTCTCAAAGAGTAGATATCCATCTGTTCAGGAACTACTGGGTTCACACATGGGAGGGGAGCCAGAGATCTAGAGGGTCCCCTCTGGGCAGGTTGTAGTGTTCTTTGTTGGCTGTTGATGCCACATGAAGAAGGAAGAAAGCTGGTCTGGGCTATGGGTGGGCAAAAAAAAAAATGAGAGGCTGTCCTCACCCCCAAAATAGTGCAATAGTGTGGTGGAGAATATACATACAGTGGGGATATGGCGGAGGACTTCAGCTGGTGGAGGTATCTCATGCCTCAGCTCTATTATTGCTATTCACTCAGTTCCGGATGCAGTGAGTGCTTTTCTGAAGCTAAACATCTGCAGGCTCTGCCTCTGCAGACGTAAAAAGATAACTCACCATCACATACTGATATTAGCTTATGTCATGCTATTGATACCTCATTATATAATATCTGTAACCAAATCAGTGGCATAAAAGTGAAATAATTCCCTGGTCCTGAACTAATACTAGGGAACATGATTAAAATCATCACTAAATATCTGGAGTGTCCTATTAAAATGATTTTTTGGGGAAAGTATAAATAGTGGGTACAGTATATCCTTCATGCTGGGAAGACCACTAATGTAGTCCCTCTTTTTAAACAAACTCTAGTCAGTAAGTAGTAGTAAGTAAGTAAAATGTATTTATACAGGATGAGAAGACAGCTTCGAACACCATTAGGGCCACATGGCCATCTTTACAAGGTGCACTTATTTGATGTCAAAATACAATGGTTACACAATTAACAACAGACAGAAACTATGCATTTAACAATACAAAAATTACTAATACACAAGACAAACAAATTGTATGTCACATCACAATATCATCATTAAAATAAGACAAATCATCTATTACATAAGCAACAAAAGCATATTTCCTCCTTCATAGCTGTATTACATTTGGCTATAGTCATATCCTGAGTTTTCAATGTTGGTGAAAGTTCATTCCAGGTTATGGCAGCTCTGTACTGAAAGGCCATGGTTACAAATTTATTTTTATTTTTTGGGACTATTAAATCTCTCACCCCTTTCTTACGTAAGTTAAACTGATTAGTAGGGCTAGTAAACCTCTTTACCAGGCAAGGGGAATAGCCAGTCTTATGCATTTTAAAAACTAAGTTCATCCAAATTTGTTGTCTCTTGATCTCGAAAGAAATCCAATTAAACTTTATATACAAGCAACAATGATGAATATCAAATTTACTTCTCAACATAAACCTTGCTAGCCTTTTATAACATGTATCAAGCTTGTGTAATGTTGTTTTATTCACACTAGAATAGACATGGCTACTATAATCAATCAAAGGAATTATTAACTGATTTGCTATGACCAATCTATCCTTGGTACTCAGACAATTTACCATTCTTCTAAGCGCACCTATCCTGGAATGAACTTTTTTTTATCAACATATTTTTATGTTGTTCAAAAGAGAGCTTTTGATCAATAAACACCCCCAAATACTTACAGACTGAAATCTGAGTTAAACAATTACTATTTACAGTATTTATTTGCAATTTTCCATCTTTTGAACCTTTCCTAAGGGTATCTGGACCAAATGACATTGTTTGGGTCTTCTTGGAATTTAAGACAAGATGTGAGGAGGTGAACCAGGCCTGCAGTATGTTAAAGTCTGTCTGCAACTTGGCTTCCACCTCCCCCAAATCCAATCCCTCAGAAACCAAAACTGTATAGTCGGCATAAAGCCTAATATGAGTAGATTTAATTGACTTGGAAGTTCATTTATATAAGTAATAAACAACAAGGGTCCTAATATGGACCCTTGTGGGACAACACAAGTCACTGGAAGAAATTTAGAACCAGTATCTTCCACCATTACTATTTGGGATCAGTTTTCTATATAGGGCGGCAGTATAGTGCAGTGGTTTAAGGCTCTGAGCTGCAAATCTGGTGACATCCAGCAGACCAGACCTGGGTTTGAATCCCACAGCTTCCACCTGCATACTGTGTGAACCTGAGCAAGTCACTCAACTTCCCTGTGCTCCCAGGTCGCTCCTGTAAAAAAGCTTTCAGCTTAGTGTGCTACTCCTGGTTAAACAACTAAAATAAATAAGATCGAAACCAGTTTAGTGGTTCAACTGCTAAGCCTATTTGTTTCAACCTCTGTAACAATGTCAAATGATCAACCAGGTCGGAAGCCTTTGATGAGTTGACGAACACAGCACCCATGGATCAGAGCCAAAATGGCTGTTAATGCATTAATGTGACAAGGGATATAGAAGTAATGTAGCCATAAAAATTAATCATTTCAAATGAAATTGGTCTCAGATTAATGCATTAGCAGCACTTTCAGCTCTGACCAAATTTGTGTGTGAGTGTGTGTGTGTATATGTGCACGTGTGTGTGCGCATGTTTGTGTGTGTGTCTGCATGTATCTTTATACATGTGTGGCTCTATGTTTGTGTGTTCCAGTTCTGGCTGTGCAGGCGCATTTGATGTAGCAGTTTCATCTTCATTTTAAACAGTAAAACGAACCAATAAAAGCAGTATAAAAATATATTTTCCATGTTCATCTGTATGTGTTCTGAAGGGACCACACATCAAGCTTTTATATTGCTGTAAATGAAGTTGAGTATGTATTTTCTAGAACATTACTTCTTGCTGCTGTGCAAATGATCTCTCCCATCTGGACCACACAATTCAAGAGCCACAGGTTACCTGGGTTCTTCTTGCTGTGCTACTCTCTCTTGAACTTGACTCCTGCTCTGTGTTGCTGAACACAACCAAAAGCCACTCCCAGCTATTGCCTCCTGTGCCACCTAGAGAACCCACAATCACCACCACTGACTGTACTGTACTTGCCCACTGTTTCAGGCTGTCTAATACATCACTCTGCAACTCCTGTTATGAACATGTAAATGTTTAGCCATAAGGACATATTGAAATACAGCACATATTTGCCCTTCGAGGCTGTCCCCAGCTACTTCTCAGTGGTACTATCTATCCAGATTTTACTCCCATAAATAGTCATCTATATTTTCTTTAAATGTTTTCTTTCTTTCTAAGTTTACTGGGCTACTTGGGAGCTCATTCCATAGATCTATCACCCTCTGTGAGAAGCAATGCTTCCACCTGCCCCCACACCACCAAAAAAAATGTCCCTTTGCAGTTGCCTGTTCTGGCCCCTTGTTTTATTTTCATTTTGCTAAATATTTAACCCCAGTTCTTTGCATAATTCTGGATCTTATAGGAAACCATGCAACCTAATTAAGCCTAGATACGCAGCGAATTAAAATTACGCCGGCGAAGTGAAGGCGAAGTGGACACTTTGCGTTGCCACTCCGCTACGCAGAGTGGACAATGCAAAATGCTCACTCCGCCTTGTCATTGCCACTTCACGTTAAGGTGGAATGGCGATGCAAAGTAAGGGGAAGTCATTGTTTTTAATTGACTTCGCATTCCTCATTATGATTCTAAGTGATCCACTTGGTGTTTCAGGTTTGGCAGCCCCCCCAACACATCACATGGCTTACAGTACTGCAAGTCACATGCTCTTTAGCTAGGCAGGAAGAAAGTGAGTCATAAAAGCAGACACTTTTACTTTCTCCTGTGCAGATGGAGAGAGAGTAGTGTGTTTTGTGACTGCTGATACTTTGAGCTCAGAGCGAGAAGGAGATTTAAACTTTGATTTAGACCCAACCACTTTTTTAAAAGCTAAATTTTTTTGTCTTTTCTGTACTCTTTTTTACTTAATTTGTTCTTTCTGTAAATTTTATTTTTCTTACCTTTATAAGTAGTTAGTTGTTTGTCTGTGTCTGCGTGACTGTTTGTGTGTGTTGTGTGACAGTGTGAGTAGTGATTGCTCGGACTGAGGGAGCTCAGTAGGAGAGACAGACCAGGGTGAGGGAATGTCTGGGGCTGGGGCAGCTCTGGGAGAGCGTGGTAGTGGTAAGCATCATACCATGTGCATGTGTGGAGGGCATGGGCACCCATTCCTGTTGGACCACTCGAAACTTGTGAGTGCCCCCCCCCCGGAAGCAGGACCAGCACTGCCTCCTGTCCTGACTCTGAGGCAGTTGAACCACCACCACCACCACCAAGTCCAGCACCAGGTCCTCTGGAGCAGGATGTGCCTGTTCCCCAGGGCCTGGGTGTGGATCCCATCTCTGTTCAGCACCATGACCATCCGGCTGCCAGTTCATCTGGCCATCCCCTGCTTGTGCCTGGTCCTCCCCGCACCTCTGTTGTTTGGCAGTTTTTTGACTGTGTTGAGGGGGGACAGCAGTGTGGTCAAGTGCCGCCTATGTGAGGTGGAGGTGCACCATGGCCCCTGGGGGACTCACCTGGGGACTGGGGGCCAGCACACCCATATGCTCAATCACCAGCAGTTGGAGTGGCAGGTTGCCACAGAACAGACCATGCCTGCATCTGCTGGCCATTCTGTGGCAGAGGGTGCAGCTGTGCATTGTGGCATCGCTAAGAAGAGGAGGGCCACAGCAACACCTGCTGCTCCACCAGCACCGCCACCCCCCCACCACCACCACCACCAGCAGGTCAGCCTGTAGAATGTGTGGACCCCAGATAATTGCGTGTAACACAGGCTGACTTGGCAGTTCTCTGGAGTGCTGTCGAGGAGAACAACAAGAGGGTGAGTGCTGTGGAGCAGCAGCTGGATCGCATAGAGAGACATCAGTTGCAAATAATATCCATGGTGGAACTGCTGCTGGATTACCATGGGATCCCACATTAGTTTTTTTTTCCCTCACACCATGTGCCCCCCCACACCTTCCTTGCTGTGTTATAAAATGTATTCCTCCGCCATCCCCTTGCATGTAATTATTCCCTTTTTTTTGTTGTCTTCCGTATGTGTGACACTTTGTATTCTGAGCAGTGCAAGTATACTGTGCTAAACTGCATATGTGCAGTCAGTCTTCTTTCCAGTCTGTGTATGTACTGCACACACTGTCCAACTCTCTGACTTAAAAACATTTATTAATGAGTACAATGGTGGGATGGTGAAGCCTGGAGAGATACTACAAAACAGGCTTACAATACATCTCTGGAGTTCTCATGGAACCACCTTCCTGGAGAGGTTGTGGGGTCTAAAACAGTGGAGGAATTCAAACTTGCATGGGACAGACATAAGGCAATTATAGTGGGGGGTTGCAGGCAGTAGGCTGTTGGTTAACTAGAATCTGCAGCTTATCCAGTAGGTAGGGAAATGGTCAGACTGGGTGGGCCAAGTGGTCCTTATCTGCCGTCAAAGTCTATGTTTCTATCCAAGTAACTAGAAAAAAAATTAATGTTGTGATTCATGACATGATTGTAAATCATGATTTGTGACTGCATCTGTGACCGTGATGATGAAGAAATGTGAATGCCTATGGCTGTACTTCCCCGGGCCCCGATGAGGGGTGGCACAAAACTCCCTGACTTAAAAACAATCATTAATGAGTACAATGGTGGGGTGGTGAAGCATGGAGAGATACTACAAAACAGGCTTACAATACATCCAAGTAACTATTAAAAAAAAAAATTAATGTGTTTCGTGACATGATCATAAATCATGATTTATGACTGCATTTGTGACTGTGATGATGAAGAATGTGATTTGTATCACGAGTGACTCATGATGATGGTCCTGACTTAAAAACGCATATTAATGAGTACAATATTCATGCAGAATTATGCACCACACCTGTCAAAAACTCTGAAGGGAAGCCAAAGAAACAATTGTGACTTAAGTTAGAGATGGAGATTGGGCCCTAAAGAGATGCAAATACACAGACAGATTAAGATTGCACTGCACACTGAAGAGATGCAGATGCAAAGGCACAACACCTAACCAGTGCTCACCACCAGAAATTCAAATCTGGAAAAGAATACCTTTGCCGGTCGGGGTGGGCCGGGGGGGAAGCAGTGTACTGCACTGCTGCAGTAACAGTCACTAGTACTAGTACCAGTAAAGATACCACAAAGAAGTATCAAAACTACACAGCTGCAGTGGATAGCAGGTTCACTTTGCTGAAATTATGTGGCACAACAAAAGGTGTCTGATTTGATGACACGCGTCACACACATGCTCAAATACACACTAAGTAACGCATAGCAAATTGAAAACTTCAGTAATATAACCACATATTTTAAACAAACTAAAATTATGCACTGCTGCACCACAACAATCAGCAAAAAAAGACAAGAATTATTGAAAATATTACTGTGTGTACATTAACACAGTTATACAAGAAAAATATCACCAAAATAGAAAGCACTGTCTTTTTCTGCAAGTTAATCTGCCTACACCACAGATACACCCTTCTCCCAAAGCACACTTCCACTGTCTCTCAGTACACAGACTGAATGTTGTACATTAACATTCAAAATCCACACACGAACAATAAATGCTCGATGATATGAGCACAGGAGGGTTTCCTATAATCGATGAACTAAAGTTTCAGCAAACAAAATGACTCAAAAAGGCTTTTAGAAGGTTTGAATAGCAGAGAGCTCTCAGAGCAGATTGTATCCTACAGCTTCCTACACACACTACCCCAAACTGAGGCTGTGTAGAACAATCTAGAGCCCATGTGACCTGAAATCACATGAATCATTGCAAAATTCAAAAACAAGGCAAAGTGAGGTGAAGTACATTGTTTTCAATGTATTTCGCCTTAAGAAATGGTGGAGTAGTGGTTTGGGAAGGCGGAGTAACACGGAGTCATTGTTTTCAATGGACTCTCAGAAGGTCTATTATAACGCTGGCACTCCACTTCAGAGCTAAGTGGAGCACCCTATGCAGTCACTTCACAGAGCGAATTGGTGCCACTTTGCCCATCTCTAATTAAGCCCCATTTTAACCACTTTTGATCCAAGCTAAACATGTTAAGGGTATCCAGTCTTTTCCTCTGTTCTAGTCTTTCTCCAGTTAGCATTAATCTAGTTGCTCTTCTCTGAACTCTTTCCTGTCTCTGTCCTTCCTGTTGCCACAATACTGCTCACCCATACCTCAACCATAGGTTCAACTGACAGTTTCACAGACAGTTAAGCCCTCTTCCTGTCTAACACTTACAACAAACCTGTACAGTATTACAATGGTTAGCTTGTGTGACAAAATGGCTGACTGCTTGCTGCGTCTGTACTGTGCTTTTTCTGCTCTGCTGCCTTCACACTGACATACACAGCACCACCCTAAGTCAATCACCTGGCCAATGACAGCTCAGGTTTAACTGACAAGTAGCAGGCAGGAACAAACAGATATGAGGCAAGAGACAAGTGGGACATGACTGGGTGAGACATTAGGGATCAGGAACTTCAGGCAAAATAGAAAAAAAAATCCTGCCAAAAAAGTTGCACCTCCCCTTTATGTGCCAGATTTTAAGTTGTTAAATTGGGATTTGCTTGTTGCTGCTTGTCACTTTCCAGAGCTAAATGTATGTCCTGTTGTTCACATGGTTACAGTTCACATTGGTGCAGAGAGCTTTAGTTGCTGTAGCTGTATACTTTACATGCAACCATGTGGAGAGGAAATGTTCTTTTCCTGTGGTTTACCAAGTACCATGTATTGTGCTCAAAATAAATTTAGAAATAAAGGTATGAGTTTCCATTAATGGAAACAACATGGTTGTCCTGTCTGCCTTATTCTAGAGTTCCCAGAAGCCTCAAGTTGTTGGAATGTTTGGGCTACCAGAATGTGAAAAGGTAGCCTCTTGTGTTAAACAGCTAGCTGAGGGGAAAAGTCTGTTTGCATTCTAATTGGCCATTACCCCGGTATTATAAAACGGTTCTCAGAAATGCTGCAATCTGATTGGCTGTTAGGATTCCAACAGCCTTATATTAATCTATGGTATACTGTCATGCACAGATTGATTACAATGGCACATGGATTCTTCCTGTCAGCATTCCATTCTGTAGCACTGCTGAATGACTGGAATGATGCATTCTGATTTTGAACCAGCATTCTTAAACTCTTGGTGGAAGAACTATTTTATTAAAAATCTCCCTCTAAATGAGGAAAAATTAAAAAAGTATTCTTTAAACCCTATTTTTTCATAACTTTTTTATAATAGCAATAAGGCATTCCCAGGAGTTAGATTAACAGTCAGTTAATCACTCCCTAGGGGCAATATGGCACTCGGCTGTGCCTCATGCCACTTCACACCCCTAGGGGGTGATTAACAGACTGTTAATCTAACCCCTTGTCATGCCTTATTGCTTAAAAGAAAAGAGCTGAACCTCAGTGTTCTTCATTCTGATTACAGAAACATAAAATCCATTCAGATAGGCAGCCCTCCAAACAAACGGATAAGTCCAGTTGTTTTATCCACTGCTCTTTCTTTACAGCCATTAGACATTAAAATGAAGGTGAACAGTATGGCTGGTCATAATTCTAGCCACAATAATATTTGGAGGCCAAATATTGTACCTTAGTAGCCATTTGACAGGAAAGTAGGAAATTAATTGGTAAAATGAAACTACTGTTTTGTCTGGAATGCATATGTTAGCAGCAAATGGATCACCTACCCTTCACACTGATGTAGCACAGGGCTCCCAGATAGTTTAACATTTCTTATGAGTGCAGAGAGAAAAAGAAAAATTATTAAGATCTCAGCAGAAGAATGAGAACAAAGGGAAGGAATGGAATTTGTTTTTGTAAGCCCCCCTAGCCCGGCTTACGTAAGATGGGGATGGAGGCTCCTCTGCCCCTCCTCCGTGGCTGTCCTAGGCGATACTCATGCCTGGTCACCCCTTGCTGAAGCCTGATGCCAGCTCGCACAGCTCCAAATGCAAGGTGTGGCCCAGTGGGGTCTCGGGGCCCGGGGGGGGCCATGCAGGAGTGACGGCTCCTTTCTTTTTCCTCTCTTCCAATGTGGGCATCATGGCGGCCCTCACACGGATGTGCATGCATGAGGACTGCTGGCCCAGTTAAAGGGGCAGGCATCCTTTTTTGGCTGCCCGTAGTTCTCCAAGTGTTTCCCCAGTCCCCAAACACACAGAGGGACCGGGGAAGGGGCGCAGAGCTACCGGATGAGCTCCGGTTATGGAAGCAGGGTAGGGCAGCATGATCCAAGGGCTACAATGTGATGGGGGGCCCTGAAACTTTCAACCAGGGAGCAGTACAAGATGGTGGCTTCCATGCTGCCAGGACACCAATGGCAGCTGAGAAGTCACCTGGGACACAGTGGACAATAAGGAAAGAGTGGGGCTGAGGGTTTAAAAGGCTGTCACTGGCACAAAAACAAGAGAGGAACAAAGGGGAGAGATGGAGAGAGGAGGAAGACAGGGAGAGGGAGCAGGACGAAGGGGAATCCAAGGTCCCCAAAGGCTCTTGGACTGCATCCCTCTCCACCTCCCCCATTAGGCAGCAGGAACAGGAAGGAGCCAGACAGCCACTGGGGCTGTGCAGGAGGGCCTCTCATGTTGGTTGCTCGAGGGTACTGGGGCAGACTGTTTGGCCTGAAGGTACCGCAACCTCAAGCCTGGGGCATCTGGGAGGCTGCTGCATCAGGGGCAGAATTTCCTGCAGGGGAGAAGCTGGAGAAGCAGCGTTAGTGCTAAAAATGCACCAGGGGAGTTGAATTGCTGTGCCCCCCCCATTGCAAAGATCAGCGAACCATGGAAAGAAGGATGAACAGGCCTGCCTGGTGAAAGCCACATACAAAGGCCTGCAGGCGAAGCTGGAAAGGACAGGCAGGTGAAGGACTATGCCCCCCTTTCATATGAAATGACATTCTGTGGACTGCAAGGGTCTTTGCCCTCTTCAGGCACTGTGAGTACCCTGAGCTGCAGCTCAGGGGAGAAATTTGTTTTCTCTGCCAGGAGGGTCATGAGGGATCCACCCTCTATACCAGTTTTATCTTCTTTCTTGGAACTTGTGTGGTTGTGTAAGTGCCCCAACAGTACACAGCAGGCCTGCAGACTAAGGGACCATGAGGTACCCACCAACGGTGACTGGTCTGGGTGCACTCAGGGGAAGGGGGATGTGGGGATAAGGGAATGTTTTGTAACCAGGAGGTTTGAGAGGAATAGCCCCCCCCCCCCTTTTTATTAGTGTGTGGTAATAAACTGGTTATTTATTGTTCATCTGTTTCCATCTGCTGTGTGTGGGTAAACCCATTGTGTGGAGGGATTGTGGGTCTGGGGGGGTCATCGGGGCAGTCATTAAAGGGAAAACCTTTACTTATCCTGGGGAAATGTGCTAATGTGTTCTACCCACAGGAGGTGACACAGGGCCCCCAGGTGGAGGCACCAAGGCACCACAGAAACTACCAGTAAGGACTCAGGCCCAGCCCCTCAGGGAGGTACTGCTGAGCTCCCAAGATCACCAGGGCAACCCAGGTGAGTGGAGTATCATGGGGGCTGTTACAAATGGAGGCATCGCTGAGATTCATTCACTGACTTGATGACCCCGTGGCTGCCCAAACATGACTGTGGTTGACTTCTCTTCCCCACATTCAGTTGCACTCTTTTAGTATTCCTTGACTTCTGTAGTTGGGTGATAGTTTTGTACTGGGACCAGGGAGATGGCATTCCAGGACGTAGAGGACTGGTGCGACTTTGAGGGGCTAAACTCCTGTAAGTTGCTACTCGTGCGTACATGGCCATGGGACGACAGAAGGAGGACATATTAGACTTTTGAGAGGAGGCCTTGCCCGAGTTTATGGGGTTGAAGGTCCAGAGGATAATGACCGACTGAGTCCAGGGGTGTAGGGATATCACCCTGGAGGATGGGAAGAATTTGGGCTCCGTGGGGGTGTCCCCCGAGGTCACCTCAGAGGGGTCCAAAGAGACATGGGACCTTATTAAAGAAAGGGTCAGCCAGCGACCTGCCCCTCAAGGAGCCTGGTCCCTCGGGCCCCCCACCCAAGGGGCAGGAGGGTTTTGAAACTCATCTGGGACAGGTGGATTTGCTTCAGGTGTGGGCAGGATGGCCATAGTTTGCGGGGTTGCTGCAAGGAGGTGAACCCCCAGCTGGTAGCTGAGAGGTGCCAGGATCAGGATAACTCCAATGGAGGCTGGTAAGGGAGCAACCCTTGCCCCAAAAATGGCTTTGCTCCATCCTCTGGACTGACCCACATATACCTACCAACCAGGACCTGCTGAGGGGCCTAATTGGCCCTCGAGCCGACACCGAGGTTCTGGTGGAAGGGGTGGCCTGCTCAGCACTGCTGGACAGTGGATCCCAGGTTACCATCATCCACTGGCTCTTTTATAACCAGCACCTCACCCACCTCCCTCTCCAACCCCTGTCCAGATTGTCCCTGTGGGGTATCAGCAGCACGGATTACCCATACGATGGGTATTGTGTGGTCAGTATCTCCTTCCCAACCAAGGGAGGGGAAGCCCCACCCACCATAGAGGCCCTAGCGTTGGTCTGTCTGGAGCCAAAGAGCATGTTGGACACCCGGGTGCTTATTGGGACCAATGCCAACATGTTTGAGCATTTGGCCCAGATGTGTCATGACCGGGGTGGCGTAGGTGAGCTTGCAAGCCTGGTGATTACCACCGCCATTAAGCGGTTGGGGCTTGAAGTGGCCGGCAGTCCCACAGGAGTCGATGGAGGCGGGGTCGGGGTGATTCAGTGATTGAAGGGGGGAGACTGACTCTCCCCCAGGAGCCGAGTGCTGAGTGGTAGGAATCACCCAGTTCGACCGATCCACCCCCCGGGGGAGGTGATAATCCTCGATGCCCCTCCCCCGGGTGGTCTGCCACCAGGGCTCTTAGTCCAGAGGGGGTGCTGCCCACCCCGGACAGTCCTCAGGCCCCGCGTGTTACAGTTAGGGTTCAGAACGAGTCAAAAAGGGAAGGCTAAGCAGGAAGAAGAGGTAGTGGAAGTGGAAATCACAGCAGAGAGAGTGAGGGAAGCCCTCAGGTCCCTTAAGATGGAGAAAGCACCGGGGCCAGATAAATTACATTCCAGAGTGCTAAAGGAACTTGCGGATGTCCTGGCGAAACCCCTCGTGGAGCTTCTCACCATCTCTCTGAGAACAGGGTGGGTGCCCCAGGACTGGAAGGTGGCGCATATAGTGCCTATCCACAAGGGGGATCAAGGAAGGTGGCAGGGAATTACAGGCCTGTCAGCCTGACATCGGTGGTGGGCAAGGTGATGGAGGGCATTGTCAAGGAGAGGCTAAGGGGGGACCTGGAAAAGTCAGGGTGCCTGGACGATAGACAGCATGGATTCGTCCCGGGGAAACTGTGTCAGACAAACCGTGTGGAGTTCTATGACTGGGTGACGAGTGCCTTGGACCTTGGTAGACCAGTGGATGTCCTCTTTCTTGACTTCAGCAAGGCATTTGACTCTGTTCCTCATGTGGGCCTGTTGGATAAGCTGGGAGAAATGGGGGTGGGGAACCAGATGATCAGATGGATAGGCAATTGGCTCCAGGACTGGACCCAGAGGGTCATAGTTGGTGGGATAGTCTCATCCCCAAGGAGGGTCATTAGTGGGGTCCCACAGGGATCAGTCCTTGGGCCCCTCCTGTTCAATGACTATGTCTCTGACATTAGGACAGGAATCAGGAGTGAGATGAGTCTCTTTGCGGATGACTCAAAACTGGGGGCAGTGGTGGATGGGGAGGACGGGAGGGTGGCCCTACAGGGGGACCTGGAGGCTCTGGAAAGATGGTCTAGAAAGTGGAAGCTGAGGTTCAATGCAGGGAAATGCAAGGTACTCCACCTGGGGGCCAGAAACCCGGGCCAAGTGTACACCCTTGGGGGGGGAAATGCTACAAGTCTCGATGGCTGACAGGGACCTGGGGGTGGTGGTGGATATCAAGATGAACAACTTGGAGACTTATAGGAGGGCATCAGCCAAGGCCAACAAGATGCTGGGATGCATCGCTAGGGGGATCACCTCCAGAAGGAGGGAAGTGATACTCCGTCTGTATAACTGCTTGGTGAGGCCGCACCTCGAGTACTGCATGCAGTTTTGGAGACCACACTTAAAGAGGTATATTAATCTCCTGGAGAGGGTCCAGAGGAGGGCAACCAAAATGATTTGGGGCTTGGGGGACAGGACCTATGAGGAGAGGCTCGACGAGCTAAATATGTACACATTGGAAGAGAGAAGGGACCTGGGGGACATGATAGTGGTCTTCAGGTACATGAAGAGGGTAAATAGGGGAGAAACAGTCAGGGTGCTTTGAAGGAAGGAGGAGGGGGCCACTAGAGGGCATGGGTAGAAGCTGGAGGGGGGAAGATTCAGGGGAGAAAGGAGGAGGTGCTACTTCACTGAGAGGGTGGTGGAGCCATGGAATACGCTGCCTAGGGGGCTGGTGGAGGCAGAGATGGTGGAGGGGTTCAAGAGGGGGAGGGACAGGTACAGAGGAAGGGTTCTGGAAGCAAAATCCCATATCCGGAACTCGGAAGGGAGAAGCCAGAGAAGGCGAGGCAGGCAGCAAGGTCAGCACCCAGGGTGGGGGCTGACCAAACGAGCAGACACGAAAGACCATTAGGCCTATTCTGCTGGCATTTTCGTATGTTAGTAAAAAAAACGGTGACCATCCAGAAGGGTTGTGTGTTGGCGTCCATCTTTCGGTGTAACTGGGCCATGTCTGTCACCCCTGGTGAAGATCCCAGGGAAGAGACAGACCTATCCTTGTTCGATTTTGGTAGCTCCCCAATCTCTGATGCCTGTAAACGGAGCCTGAGCCACAAGTTGGTGAAGTGCCGGTGGGTCTTCTCTTTGTATGAGTGGGACATGGGATGTGTCACAGGGGAAGAGCACCACATCCGGCTGAGAGATGACTGCCTGTTCAGACAGCAGTCACAGAGGTTTGCCCCCAGGGATGTGGAGGATGTGCGGACACACCTAATGGAGTTGCTGGGTGTCGGAGTCATCACAGAGTCCAGCAGCCCATATGCTTCCCCTATTGTGGTGGCTCAGAAGAAGAGTGGAGCGGTGAGAATGTGCATTAACTACTGATCTCTAAACAAACAAACTATCCCAGACCAGTATACGGTGCTCAGAGTTGAGGACGCACTGGACAGCCTGTCTGGGAGCAAGTGGGTCTCCATGCTGGACCTTCAGAGCAGGTACTACCAGATACCCATGGCCGAGGAGGACAAGGAAAAGACTGCTTTCATATGCACACTGGAATTCTACCAGTTCAAGCGTATGCTCCAAGGCAAATCTAGAGCCCCAGCCACCTTCCAACATTTGATGGAAAGGGCTGTGGGAGACATGAACCTACTAGAGGTCATAGTCTATCTGGATGACCTTATCATTTTTGGGTGGACCTTGGAAGAACACAGGGCCTGGCTGATGAAGGTCCTGGACCAACTGGAGGAGTTTGGCCTGAAGGTCTCCATCAACAAATGCCAACTCTGCCAACCATAGGTTAAGTATGTTGGGCATTTATTCTTGGAAAAGGAGGTACAGTCCAACCCGGCTAAAGTAGAGGCCCTCAAATCGTGGCCCCAGCCCACACACTTGCATGCCCTGCAGTCCTTCTTGGGGTTCTGTGGGTATTATTGGCAGTTTGTGAGGGACTACTCCCTGGTAGTGTGTCCCCTGAATGACCTGATGCAGGGTTATCCACTGATGAACCAGAAGAAGGGTCAGGCCCCCTGCCAGGACTACCTGCGCATTGGGGAATCTTTTGGGTCCTGTTGGATGCCGGAGTGTGAGGAGGCTTTCTGGGAGATTGCCCAGAGATTGGAGGAGGCTCTGGTCCTTGCTTTCACAGACCCACTTAAGCCCTACGTCCTCCACATTGACGCCAGCCTTACCGGGCTGGGGGTGGTCTTATACCAGGAGTACCCTGAGGGGTTATGGCCCATGGCATTCACTAGCCAGGGCCTGACCTCCTCCAAGAAGAACTAACCAGTGCATAAAATGGAGTTCTTGGTGCTAAACTGGATGGTCACGGAGAAGTTCCATGAATATCTGTATGGGGTACTGTTCACTGTGCGCAAGGAAAACAATCTTCTGACTTAAGTCACCACCACATCTAAGTTGGACGCTGCAGGGCATTGGTAGTTGTCGGTCCTCTCCACGTATAACTTCAGCCTGGAATATTGGAGTGGGTGGACCAATGTGGACGCAGATGCCCTGTCTTGCCGTCTGCACCTGACACCCCAGATCCCCCGGTTAAGGTCGAACAAGCTCTGGTGCAAGTGCTCTGCTCCCAGGCTGGGCCCCCTGGCAATGCCACCAACTTTCCCACCCAGAGCATGGAGGTGCTGGGAGCCCCCCCCCCAAAGCAATCCCTCCTGTTCATCTGAATTTCACAGGCCTGGATCTTTCGTCCTTGCCACAGCGTAGTAAGGCAGATTTGCAGCAGGAGCAAGGGGTGGACCCTGGCATCTGAGATCTGCTTTGGGCCCTCTCCGAGGGGGGGTCACCCTGGCAGGTGTGGAGCACCCACCCCAAGGCTCAAGGGCTGGTTAAGGAGTGGGACAAATTGGTGCTGTGGGATGGGTTGGTAATGCGGACAGTGCAGGACCGAGATTCCTTGGGCCATTCAAGACAGCAGTTGGTGTTGCTAGGGGTCTACTGGGAAGTGGTCCTCAAGTCACTGCATGATGATATGGGGCACCTAGGCTATGACCGCACCTTGGACGCCTGCTGGGCCAGGTTCTATTGGCTGCGGATGAAGGCAGATGTGCAGGGCTACTGCAAGCACTGCTTGCAGTGCATCCAACAGAAGACCTTGCCCTGATGAGCCACGCCCTTGGTCAACATCCAAACCAGTGGGCCCCTGGAGTTGGAGTGCATGGACTTCCTGTCCTTGGGGCCGGACCAAAAGAACGCGGTCAACATACTGGTCATCACAGACCATTACACCCGGTATGCGCAGGCTTCCCCACCAGGGACCAAAAGGTGAGCACCGTGGGTAAGGTCCTGAAGCAGTATGTCCAACACTACAGTCTCCTTAAATGGGTCCATTCTGATCAGGGCCGGGATTTTGAGAGTCATTTGGTGAGGGAGTTTCTAGCATGTTATGGCATACAGAAATCCCACACCACCCCTTACCACCCCCAAGGGGACCCCCAGCCCATGCGGTTCAACTGAACGCTGCTAAACATGTTGGGCACCTTGGACCCCGCCGATAAGGCTAATTGGAGTCAGCGAGTGGGACAATTGGTGCACGCCTGCAACTGCACGAAGAACGATGCCATCCAGCGCTCCCCCTTCTACCTCATGTTTGGTCGCGAGGCCCGGCTGCTGGTGGACCTCTGTTTCAGGGTATCCACTGATGAGACCTCCCATAAATTGTACCTGGAGTACACCGGCGACCTACGGGAACAGCTCCGTGCGGCATACAAACTCGCCTCCAAGGCAGCGGCTTGGAGCTGTCAGGGGAATAAGAGGAATTATAATGCCAGAGTGTGCAGCCAGGACTTGGAGGTGGGGGACAGGGTCTTGCTGTGAAACCTGGGATTCCAGGGTAAGCACAAGATCAAGGACCGGAGGGCCCCATATCGTTATCTAGTGGTGGAGAAACTGACTGGCCTGCTGGTGTACCGTATTAAGCAGGAGATTGGCCGGGGGCTCGAGAAAACAGTACATCGAAATCACCTGCTCCCCATAGGGGAGATAGTGCCTACCCCAGCCTCGGAGTCCAACCCACCAATGGCAAGGTGCCCCATTACCCGAGGAATGCGTAAGTGGTGGGGACAGGTTGTTTCCCCCACCCCCGAACACCCCACTGTGGGTCCTGATTCGGATACCCAACAGACCTCCCTGGGACCCCAGGACTCCTCCAGGGAGGTGACTGAGGGGGAGGAGGGGGACTCCATTTGTCTGCAATGGGGAACGAAGCCCAACAGCTCCCTCTCCTGCCGGGAAGGGTCCTGCAGGACCCCTGCCCCCTCCACCAGCACCAGCCACTTGGAATCCCCGACCTACCTGGCCCGTGAGGCCCTGCCCTTTGTCCCTGAGGCCCGGCCCACAGTTCCGGCATCCAGACCACACCTGGAGCAGGTTTTGGAGAGTCAAGGGGGCCCCCCGGAGTGCCTGCCTCCATGAGATACTGAGTCACCTGCTGTTATGGACTCTGCACAGGTTCCAGAACCAACCCCCAACAGTGTAGAAGTACTGGGATTGCCCAGAGTGGGGATGATGGACCATGGCCTTACCGGACTGACTGCACCCCCTGCCCTGATCCTGGTGCCAACCGATGCCTTGCCCCGCTGATCAGGCCGGCCACTCCCCCGGCCCACCGTGAAGCTCAAGTATGAATCCTTGGGTGAGCCCATAAATCTGCCCCTTGATGTTCTCCTCCAGCCTGTGGTGCCAGTTCTCCATCCTCCAGTGTTGCTCTAGGGGGGTAGTGGGGGAATGTAGGTGCCCACCCCCTCTTACATGCATATAGTATGCTAATGCGACCCGACCTATCCAAGCTCATTTGGGGATCCAATGGTTGCTGATACTAGTTAGGGACCATGGGTAGAGTCAGTAAAGTTCCATCTGTTGGTCAGGGGTGTTACGGTGTGGGAATAACAGACACTTAGGCAGGAGGTATGATGCATAAAATAAACACACGAATGCGTTTATGATTTTTTATTCAAAATCAAATTAATATTTATAGAAATTAAAAAAAAAACACAAGGTGTTAGTCAACACACCAAAATAAACAAAACTCTGAAGATGACTCTTCCCAAGTCACTTCTTCTCTTAATTTTACCACTTTTTAAACCAATTCACTGGTATGAAAACAAACACACCTTCCTCCTGCAAGACCAGCAGCTCACTGGCACACCTCTTTCTAAACATCCATCTAGTGGTGAGTTTTGATAGCCTTATGGCTGATGACATCATGGCCAGGTGATCAACATCAAGGAAACAATTAGGCTTTTATTCTTTTATTTTACAGAATAAATGCATTTTATTCCATGCTTTTCCAAGACCCTATACTCCTTTACCTGATAATAGACTTTAGTTTAAAAACGCCTTCAGGTAGGGATCAATAATAGCTCTTTAGGCTTAATTGGGACTCATTTGGAAGCAAGCCCCTCCCTTGTTCTGATGTCACTGAAGCCTGCATCTTTAAAACCAGCCATTTTGTGGGCAGCCAGCCCTATAGCAAGAACTGCAGGGAAACCCACAGGTAATTACCACTCTTTTTTTTCTTTTCTTGTAGTAACCTTAGAACCATTTTAGCCCTCATTTTGTTTAGAAATGCTGCCATTTTTCTTAACCCTTGCAAGGGCTCTTACTAGGCTCCTTTAGCAGCCCTGCCACTATGCAGCACTTCCCTTTATTGCTCTAATGGCTGAAATGTGCAGCCATCAACAAAACATTTCATTTGGGCCTTTCCTAAACCCATTTCCAACCTTTGGCTATTTCTTTTATTTATCAGCCCAGTTACAACATCCCTGGGCTCTTTTCTTTGTACACGAATGTTTTATTCTTTATCTAGACACTTCTGTTTCGCTCTGGGCACTACTGCTAAACTGGGAACACTCCAGGAAACTCAGGAGTGTTTTCACTATTTAAAAGTAAAGCCCTACTCATGTTTGGACATTTCTACTAGGGGAGTGCTTTACACTGCACTCAGCCCTATCTTTTGCACCGTAAGGGGGATTTGAGAAAAGGGATAGTAAAGTAAACAATGAGATATGTCAGGTTGGCCACCCTGACATGAAAAAAAAGAAAAGGACAGAAGAAAAGATGAAGAGGATATGACAGTGTGACAGAAAAAAGGGGGGTCACCTTTTTATTAGTAGGGGAGTAAACCTTACAGGGAACAGGGACCCTGTTACACTCCTTCCCACACAAGAAGGCAATAACTGTTGACTCAGACCCTTCTACCCTTGAAGGGTTGGAACTTCCGCCCACCCACTCCAGAAGTTCCCCTCAGGAACCCTTATAATTACAGTAATGGTATATCAGTATCTAGATATTGACAATAGCTACCATACAATTCTATTTCCTGAGGTTTAGTATCTATTCATGACACTTGATAAAAACTATCTTTTTTTTCACAGTTCAATTTACTTTTCCCTTCAATGTCTGGTTATCAGCTCCAAATCTAGACACAAATCAGCATTTTTATGCTGGGCACCTGCTGTATGCTTAACCATAAACCTATATGGCTGTAAGGCAAGGTACCATTGCATAATCTGTGCATTCTTCTTCATCTGGTTTAACCAGCACAATGGATTATGGTCTGTCAAGATGGTAAACTCAGTGCCCCACAGGTAAAAGCGTAGGGACTCAATGGCCCACTTCATTGTGAAACACTCCTTCTAAATGGTCGAGTATTTCCGTTCTCGCTCATGAAGTTTTCTGCTGATATAGATCCCAGGATGCTCTCCCTTTTTGTCAGTCTGGGACAAAACAGCCCCTGTCCCTGTGTCTGATGCATCTGTATGCACTTCAAAGGGCACCTGGAAATTTGGACTCCTAAGGACTGGGGCAGAACATAAAATGGCCTTTATGTTTTGGAAGGCTTTCTTATACTCAGTAGTCCATTTAACCTTATTAGGAAATTTGTTTTTTGGTGAGTTTAGTCAAAGGGGTTGCAACGGTTGAAAAATCAGGGATAAATATCCTGTAGTACCCTGCTAAACCCAGGAAGGAACGAACATGCTTTTTCGTGGTGGGAATAGGACTATTTGCAACAGCCTCTACCTTACTCTTTTCTGGTTTTACTGACCCATGTCCTATTACAAACCCTAGATACTTTGTTTCAGTGTTTGCTAGGGAACATTTTGCTGGGTTAATGGTCAGTCCTGCATCAGTAATGGCTTGTATGACTGCACTTAGATTTGTCAAATGGGTTTGCCAGTCTGGACTAAAGATAACAACATCATCCAAATATGCAGCACTATACCATGTATGTTGTCTAAGAATGTGGTCCATGTACCTCTGAAATGTGGCAGGGGCACCATGAAGACCGAATGGCATTGTTGTAAACTGATACAGACCAATGGGAGTGCAAAAGGCAGTCAGTTCCTGTGCATCTAATGCCAAGGGTATTTGCCAATACCCTTTTGTCAAGTCTAGTGTGCTGATGTATCTGGCTGTTCCTGTTTTATCCAGCAAATCATCAGTTTTGGGCATGGGGTACCCATCAAAGGATGAGATGGCATTGATTTTCCTAAAATCTAAACATAGCCTTAGACCGCCTTCCTTTTTTGGGACCATAACCATGGGTGAAGACCAAGCACTTCGTGAAGGGACTATCACTCCCAGATATTTCATTTTTCGTACCTCATCTATGACCTCTGACCTCATCCTTTCAGGTAACCTATACGGTTTTTGATGTATGGGTTTTGATTGTATGACTTTTATGTTATGTACCACCCCTTTGGCTCGACCTGGTGTATTTGTAAAGGTGTGCTGGTAGTACCGTAGCAAGTCATGTACCTCTTTGATCTGTTCAGGGTCTAACTCAGGACTGATCTGTACATTCTGCTTCTCTTGAGAAGGATCTAATTGTTCATAAGCAACATCCAACTCAGTGTGCACCTGTTCAGGGTGAATAAATAGAGTAGGAGGGGGCGTCGTTTTTTCTACCCACCTACACAGCAAGTTGGCATGATAAACTCATTTCTGGGGCCATTTCCCTGGCATCTCAATCTCAAAATTTACCACACCTGTTTGGCATGTAATGTTAAAGGGACCCTGCCATTTCATCAACAGTTTGTTTTCTGTTGATGGCAAAAGTAAGAGTACTTGCTCTCCTGGGTTAAAACATTTCTCCTACAGTCCTACATCATACCACATTTTCTGCTCTGCCTGGTTACTGGACACATTCTGATGTGTCATGGTGACAAACCTCACCAACTTTTCTCTTAAAGAAGTCATGTAGTCCAATATGTTAGAATGTCCAACATTTCTACCTTCCTCCCAATGCTCCTTCACAACATCCAGGGGGCCACGCGGATTTCTACCATACAACAGCGTGAATGGGGAAAAACCTGTTATAGCCTGGGGTACCTCCCTATATGCAAAAAGAAGGTAGGGAAGAAACCTGTCCCAATCGCACCCTTCTTCCTGCACATACTTTTTTAACATAGTTTTCAAGGTTTTGTTGAAACGTTCTACAAGGCCATCCGTTTGGGGATGATAGGGGGAGGTTCATACTGCTGATACACCCAGAAGTTTGTACAATTCCTTTAACAATTCAGAAGTAAAGTTACTTCCTCTGTCAGTCAGGATCTCCTGAGGGATACCCACCCTACTAAAAATTTTGGCCAATTCCTCGGCAATCCGAGGAGCCTTTGCAGTGCGTAAGGGTATAGCCTCAGGGTATCTTGTAGCGTAATAACAGACAATCAAAATAAACCTATTGCCTTTTGAACTGGTTGTCAGGGGCCCAACTATGTCCATTGCAATGCGCTCAAAGGGAGTGATAACATATGGAATAGGTTGCAGAGGTACCTTATCTGCTTTCCCACCTTGAGCAACCAACTGGCACTGGAGACATGCTTGGCAATAAAGCTGCTACATCCTTATGAATGCCAGGCCAGAAAAATCTATAGGTTATGTGCCCAAGGGTTCTATCCCTTCCCTCATGGCCTGCCATGGGTAGGTCATGTGCTAATTGCATCAGTTTTTCTCTGTATACATTAGGAACCATAAGCTGTTCTACACAATCTTGAGTTACTGGATTAACACAGTTATGGTATAATAACCCATTTTTCAACACAAAATGAGGCAGTCCTTCTTTTACTTTTTCCTGGACCTGTAAAAAAAAAGGTTTTCAAGATGCATCAGACAACTGTTCTGTTTTTTAAATCACAGCTGATCAGACCTGGTGGAACCTCAGAGCTACCAGCCTGTTTAGATTCCAACCATAACCTTTTCTCTCTTCTTCTTTGTTTCCTGGTCTTTTTGGTTTTCCCTGGGCTGTCAAACAAGTCCTCTTCAAAGGGAAACAGCTGGGTTAGTTGGGCCTGTTTAGCTTGGGACCGGGTGGTAACAGTCACAAGTTCATTGGTAGCATGTTGGGTACTCATTAGGGCAGAAAAATGGGGAAAGTCTTGCCCTATGATTACTGGTACAGATAGTTTTGGTACCAATCCCACATTCATGCAGTGCTGCTGGGTGTTAACAGTCACTTCAACCCTGGCAGTGTGGTATTGATGAACATCACCATGGACACATGTTACAGTTGTATCAGCCTGGGTATATTCAGTAGTAGGCAGCAGATCTGCTCTCATCAATGTCTGTTTACTGCCTTAGTACAGCAGGCCCAAAGTCTGATGTTGTCCAATCCTCACAGTGATGACATATTCAATATTGGCCAAGGCTAAATGGGCAGCTTCTGATCTTTTGTTAGGACAATTCCTAACAATATGCCCTTTTCCCAAACATCCGTGGCATATAATCTCAGAATAGGGTACCCTTCCCTTTATGTCTCTTCTTACATAATTAGCCTGTCTCTGTGGTGTAAAATTGAAAGATCTTACCAGCTCCGCAGGTCTGGGTGCCACATTCTGTCCTCTGGGTCTTGAGGTCCTGACCGCTAGGTAGTCCTCAGCAAGCTGGATGGTTTTCACTGCAGTCTCTGGCTTGTGCTCCCTCACCCACACTTGTACATCCTGGGGTAGAATCTGTACAAACTGCTCGATTTCAATAGTCTCCAGAATTTGGTCCACGGTTTTTGTTGCCGGTTGTAACCACTTATTACAATAGTCTTTTAACTTAGCAAAAGTCTCTCTTGGGGCATCAGAATAAGACATCCTCAGTGACCGAAAATACTGCCAGTACGTTTCAGTATTAATGTCATACTGACGCAATATTTCTTCCTTAACCCGATCATATACTACGGCGTCTGGTCCGATTAACTGACTATAGACCAGCTGGAGCGCGTCCGAAAGATATGGCACTAGTCTTATTACCCACTGGTCTCAGTGACCATGTACATGCGAGAGCAATACGCTTAAATGCAGTAAGGTACGCCTCTATGTCATCATAATCAGTTAATTTTGTTAGCTTAATGTCTTTAGGTAACGTGTGATCAGGTTGCCCTAGTATTAAGGCCTAGATTGCCTTAATAGTGTCTGTCCACTTCACCTTCTGTCGCCGCCAATCCTCCTCCTGTCACTGCCGATCCTCCTCCTGTTGCCACCGATCCCCATCTCGCTGCCATCTATCCTCCTGCTGCTGTCGATCCATCTCCTGCTGTCGGATGCACAGCCACTTCAGGAGCTCACTGGTATCCTCTGGTGCTTCCATCTTCTTCATGTCCTACTCTTCCTTCTCCTCCTCCGACTCCTCTTCAGTCTTCATCACCTTCGACTTTATGCTGAAATCTAAGCCAGGTCTAGGTTGCACACCTGTCTTCTCAGCCATTGCCCTTGTCAAGTGAATGACCTTCCCCTGCCTCTTTTGTATCTGCTGGGTGCTAGATCCAGTACCCACTAATGGTGCCTCCCAAGCAGTCTCGACACCACCAGAATCCCACTTCTGACACCAGTGTTATGGTGTGGGAATAACAGACACTTAGGCAGGAGGTATGATGCATAAAATAAACGCACAAATGCGTTTATGATTTTTTATTCAAAATCAAATAAATTAATATTTACAGAAATGAAAAAAAAACAAGGTGTTACTCAACACACCAAAATAAACAAAACTCTGAAGATGACTCTTCCCTAGTCACTTCTTCTCTTAATTTTACCACTTTTTAAACCAATTCACTGGTATGAAAACAAACACACCTTCCTCCTGCAAGACCAGCAGCTCAGAGGCCTACCTCTCTCTAAACATCCCTCTAGTGGTGAGTTTTTATAGCCTTATGGCTGATGAGATCATGGCCAGGTGATCAACATCAAGGAAACAATTAGGCTTTTGTTCTTTTATTTTACAGAATAAATGCATTTTATTCCATGCTTTTCTAAGTCCCTATACTCCTTTACCTGATAACAGACTTTAGTTTAAAAACACCTTCAGGTAGGGATCAATAACAGCTCTTTTAGGCTTAATTGTGACTCATTTGGAAGCAAGCGCCTCCCTTATTCTGATGTCACTGAAGCCTTCATCTTTAAAACCAGCCATTTTGTGGGCAGCCAGCCCTATAGCAAGAACTGCAGGGAAACCCACAGGTAATTACCACTCTTTTTTTTTTCTTTTCCTGTAGTAACCTTAGAACCATTTTAGCCCTCATTTTGTTTAGAAATGCTGCCATTTTACTTAACCCTTGCAAGCATACCTCTCAACTGTCCCTGATTTTCAGGGATGTCCCTGATTTTGCCTCAAAATTTTTCTGTGTCCCTCCTAAAAATTGTGTTTCCGTGACCAAACAGCAGGGGTTATAAGCACAAACTAATGTCAAACATTAAAGTTACAGACTTGTTCTTATTTAGAAAATGCATTTTACACTAAGCCCTTTATTCTACCAGCTTCCTGAGTGGATATCTCCAATTTTGAAGAAGTGTCCCTGATTTTGGTCCTTTGTCCCTGATTTTTTTAAGCCTTGTCCCTGATTTATGAGGCAGGAGGTTGAGAGGTATGCTTGCAAGGGCTCTTACTAAGCTCCTTTAGCAGCCCCTGCCACTATGCAGCAATTTCCTTTATTGCTCTAATGGCTGAAATGTGCAGCCATCAACAAAACATTTAATTTGGGCCTTTCCTAAACTCATTTCCAACCTTTGGCTATTTCTTTTATTTACCAGCCCAGTTACAACATCTCTGGGCTGTTTTCTTCATACACGAATGTTTTATTCTTTATCTAGACACTTCTGTTTTGCTCTGGGCACTACTGCTAAACTGGGAACACTCCAGGAAACTCAGGAGTGTTTTCACTATTTAAAAGTAAAGTCCTACTCATGTTTGGACATATCTTCCACTAGGGAGAGTGCTTTACACTGTACTCAGCCCTATCTGGTGCACCATAAGGGGGGCTTGAGAAAAGGGATAGTAAAGTAAGCAATGAGATATGTCAGGTTGGCCACCCTGACATGAAAAAAAAAGAAAAGGACAGAAGAAAAGATGAAGGGGATAGGACAGTGTGACAGAAAAAAGGGGGGGGCACCTTTTTATTAGTAGGGGAGTAAATCTTACAGGGAACAGGGACCATGTTACAAGGGGTTTCCCACAGGGGCTTGTTGGGATGCCAAGTTTTCTGTCAGGGGAGTGTATAAGCACTCCCAGGGCAGCTTATGTAAGGTGGGGGTGGGTGCTCCTCCACCCCTCCTCTGCAGCTGTCCTGGATGGTACTCACACCTAGTGATCCCTCGCTGAGGCCTGATGCTGGCTCACCTGACTCCAACCACAAGGTGCGGCACAGCGGGCTCTCGGGGCCCAGGGGGCCATGCAAGAGTGATGGCTCCTTTCTTTGTGGGCAGCACAGTGTCCCTCGCATACGTGCACATGCGCGAGGACCACCAGCCCAGTTAAAGTGGCAGACATCCTTTTTCCGCCACCCATAGTTCTCTAAGTGTTTCACCGGTCCCCAAGCATGCCGAGGGACCAGAGAAGGGGCACAGAGTGTCACGGAAGTAGGGTAGGACAGCCCATTCCAAGGGCTAGAGTGTGACATGTGGGCCCTGAAACTTCCAACCGGGGGAGCGGGGGAGGAGTACAAAATGGCAGCCCCCATGCTGCCAAGAACACTAAGGGCAGCTGGGAAGTCACCTGGGACACAGTGGCCAATAAGGGAAGAGTGGGGCTGAGGGTTTAGAAGGCTGTCACTGGCACAAAAATGAGAGAGGAACAAAAGGGAGAGATGGAGAGTGAAGGAAAAGCAGGGAGAGGGAGCAGGACGAAGGGGAATCCCAGGTCCCCCAAAGGAAACCAGAAGGCTGTTTTGGTTGTTTGCCTGGCAAAGGCTCTTTGGCTGCATCCCTCTCCACCCCCTCTCTCCCCCTATCAGGCAGCAGGAACAGGCAGGAGCCAGACAGCCACTGGGGTTGTGCAGAAGGGCCCCTCAGGTTGGTTGCTTGAGGGTACTGGGGCAGACTGTATGGCCTGAAGGTACTGCGACCTCCAGCCTAGGGCTTTTTGGAGGCTGCTGCATCAGGGCATAGTTTTCTGCCAGGGGAGAAGCTGGGGAAGCAGAGTTAGTACTAAAAAGGCACCAGGGGAGTCGAACTGCTGTGCCCCCTCCATTGCAAAGATCAGTGGAACCGTGGAAAGAAGGACAAACAGGTCTGCCTGGTGAAAGCCATATACAAAGGCCTGCAGGTGAAACTGGAAAGGACAGACAGATGAAGGACTACACCCTCCTTTCAAGTGAAATGATGTGCTGTGGACTGCAAGAGTCTTTGCCCTCTCCAGGCACTGTGAGTACCCCGAGCTGCAGCTCACGGGAGACCTTTGTTTTCTCTGCCAAGAGGGTCAGGAAGGATCCACCCTCTATACCAGTTTTATCTTCTTTCTTGGAACTTGTGCAGTTGTTTAAGGGCCCCGACAGTATACAGCAGGCCTGCAGACTAAGGGACCGTGAGGTACCCACCAACGGTGACTGGTCTGGGTGCACCCAGGGGAAGGGGGATGTGGGGATAAGGGAATGTTTTGTAACCAGGAGGTTTGAGAGGAATTGCCCCCACCTCCTTTGTATTAGTGTGTGGTAATAAACTGGTTATTTATTGTTCATCTGTTTCCATCTGCTGTGTGTGGGTAAACCCATTGTGGGGAGGGATTGTGGGTCTCGGGGGTCATCACGGGCAGCCATTAAAGGGAAAACCCTTACTTATCCTAGGGAAATGTGCTAACCTGTTCTACCCACAGGATGTGACACAGGGGCCCCAGGTGAAGGCACCAAGGCACCACAGAAACTACTGGTAAGGACTCAAGCCTGGCACCTTGGGGAGGTACTGCTGAGCCCCCGAGACTGCCGGGGCAGCCCAGGTGAGTGGGAGTATCAGAGGGGCTGTTGTATTTTTATATAGCACCTTTCATAAAAACTGTTTCCTAAACTGCATTACCACCCAGAAGAAGGATGGGAGAGAATGTTGCTGCCATTTTAGGCATCCATGGAGATTCAGACAGCACAGAGATACATCTGAGACAAATTAGAGAGAGGCTAAATGACTTGCTCAGGGTCACTCAGTGAGTATGTGCCAGTTGTAGAATTCAAACCTGGCTCTACAGATTGAGAGCAATGTGCTCTAACCATGGACCAAACTTGCATCCAAGGAATCTTGTGTCTGCTGTCTGAGCCACACCACTATCCTTTACATTTATCTGGGGGAAACACTGCAGTAGGCAAAGCAATGAAAAAAATGTGAAATGTAATGCAAACATAAAAAGCTTCCAGGGTGCTGATGCAGCTTACCTGACAGTCCTCTTGGCTGCCTTCTGCACCTCAGAAGTGGGCCTGAAGGCACTATCCTAGACTTGATGAAGCTCTGTCAGGGGTTGACACTATCCAATCCAGGATACACTGAGTTGAGTTTGGGGGCTGCACTGACATTGCTGGGCTCGTCCCAGATTGCAGCACCACCACCTGCAGCAGTGTTGCCCCTCCTCATGTCAGAGCTACCACAAGACTCCTCAACCCAAGTGATGCTAAGCAGCGGGTGAAGCTGAGGGAAATGCTGATCATCACTGGGCCGACAGGAAATGTGAGCAGCATGGAGAGCTGCATTGCCCTCTTGGACATTGGAGCGACCAAACAGGCCTGCCGGGAACTGAACAATGAAAATGGAAAGTGATTCCATCTGCCCTGGACTGAAAAGGAAAGATGCTGAAGTAGGAATGACTGGGATAGTGATTGAACCTGCCTGGGGACTGGAGGAGTACCACTGGAAGAGCTGGATTGATAAATCCTGCCCCGGATACCAAAGGGGGGGGACTGGGAAAGCAAGCGAGTCTTAGCTATAGGAACCCCTGCCTCAGTTCAGCCCCATTCTTGCAGAATCAGTTTTAGCAGCCCATGTGGAAGTTGCAAGCAACCAACTGACATAGCATGGAGCTGGATGGGTTCCACTGACCAATCATTCACACCTGGATTTGAAAAAGTCATCTGCTGCAGCACTCGCAATACAGTCTAAATGAAACTGCTGCAGCTCTACCAGGCAGTGAATTCAGCACTACACCTACAAAATCCTCCAAAAGCAAAGAGGTATGAACTAGGCAGTATAGGAATACTTAGCATGGAGTCTGATTAATGGCAGGGCTAGCAGGCAGCTAACACATCTGGCAACAGCTGTCTGCAGGCCCTGACCTTAAACAGCTCCCAACCACTAACGATTTCTAAGCTGCCTAGCTCCATTCACACTTCTTGCTTTTGGGGGACTTGGCTGTAGCGGATTGATTTAGACAACTCTTTTGTTTTATGAAGCAGTGTGGGGTGCAGCAGAGATTCAAACTTCAAAGGGGCACCAACAGAGTTCTAGCACCTATGACTTACAGTTCTTTTCCCTTCCAGCTGCCTTCCTCTGAACAGGTGAAAAACCTGGGGGTCATTCTTGATGATAGGTTGACACTGCATGCGCAAGTGTCGGCAGTCTTCACATCCTCATTTTACCATCTTAGGAACATCGCCAGGATTAAGCACCTTGTTCCATCCGGCAACCTTCCAACACTGATCCATGCCTTTGTGAACTTGCGCCTTGACTACTGCAACTCCCTGTACTTAGGGCTACCAGGGGTTGATATCTGCCACTTGCAGCTAGTGCAGAATGCTGCGGTACGGTTGTTGAAGGGGACTCCTCATTCGAGTCACATTACACCGGTGCTGCATGAACTGCACTGGCTGCCAATTCAGTGGTGGATCACCTTCAAGGTTGGGCTTCTGACCCTTAATGCCCTGCATGGACTGGGCCCAGGCTATCTGCAAGAGCTCCTGTTGCCTTACTGCCCTGGATGACCACTCCACTTGGCTGACAAGGGGTTGTTAGAGATTCCCAGGGTACATCTTTAAACATCGGGGGCCCGTGCTTTTATGTATGCGGCCCCAACCCTGTGGAATTCTCTATCTCGTCAGATACATGAGTGCATGACTATGGAGAATTTTAAGAGGGCCCTGAAGACCCATTTATGGCATCCTGCCTACCAGGACTAATTATATTTTGACAATTACTTATTAATCTAACTTGTTATATGTGAACTTTATATTTTTTATTGGATTTTATTTTGCTTTTAAAGCTGTACAGTGCCTTGGTTATAGAAAGGCGCTTACAAAAATTAAGTTATTATTATTAAACCAGAAGTCAGCACAGAACAAGAAAGCAGAGAGAAAAAATAGTGGAGTGCAACACTGGTCTACTGAATAGACCCGGTGGTTTGCTTCAACTAGCTAGAGGAGTGACTGTGCTTCAACTCCAACATTTTGTGTTGTTTGTTCAGAATCCAGTAAGTTGATTTTTACTTCTGTGATATCAACACATCTGCAGAGCTCCACCCTGCAGCTGTAGAAAGGAGAAAAACACAATGCAACCAACTATAGACTCATTTGTCTCACTCCCATTCTTTGCAGATTAATGAAGAGTATAATCAAAGACAACATATCAGCTGTATTATTTAATCTTGACCCAAACCATATGGGTTCATGAAGGGCAGGTCTTGTACCACAAACCTCCTATGCTTTTACAAAAAAGTCAATTGCCTTCTTGATAAGAAGAAACCATGCGATATAATCTTAGATTTTTGTAAAGCATTTGACTTAGTCCTACGTTAGACGATAACTGAAAAATTAAAAGATTGAAGCATAAATCCAATATTTCAAACTGGCTGGAGGACAGAACTCAGAGAGTGGTGATAAATAGTCACCTGTCAGAGAGTGTTACAAAGTCAAGTGTGTGTTCCACAAGGTTCAGTACTTGGTCCCCTTGTGTTTCAAAATGTTATCACGGATCTCTCGACGCGACTAAGTAGCTGGTACACTAAATACACCGACAATTGCAAAATAGGGGGCCAAAGCAGTAAAGCAAAGGAAATAGCCAAAATACAAGAAGACCTAATTCTAATCTCAAACTGGGCAGCCAAATGGGAAATGTTTTTAACTATGAAAAATGTAAAGTTATGCACTTAGGTGCAAGAAACATTAAATAACATTACTATCTGTGTGGAAAATTGCTTGAAGACACATAAGAGACCTAGATGTTATAATCTCTAATGATTTAGGTTGTACTAAACAGGTTAATAAAGCTATAGGCAAAGCAAATAAAATCTCATGGGCAATACGGAGAACTATTAAGTCAAGAAATCAGGCAGTTATTGTCCCATTATACAGATCTTACAACCGTCCTCATTTAGACTTTTTCTTCCAGTTTTGGTGTCTTTTTAAAAAAAGGTCATGTCTTGCAAGCAGAGACAGTACACAGGAGATGCAAGATAGGACATCCTCTTCATGTAAAGTGTCAAAAATTCAACACTTTAAAATGAAAATATTTCTTTTCACAGAGGGTGGTAAACCCATGGAATTCTGTTCCATTAGATATAATTATTAGTGAAAGTAAGAATAAGAATATTTTTAAAAGCAAATTAGATAAATTGATTTTATGGGAACCAATTTGTCTTATTATGGGTGACTGACAGGAGCTTTAAATGGACATTTTGCCCTCTGTTACTGTACATACCTAAGTATGAACCTAAGTATAAAGGGAAAAAACTCTTGCAACCTTGGAGAAGGACCTGCATGAGCAAGACATTCAATGCAAAGCCACTCCACACCCAGATCCCAACTCTGATGCACACAAAAAAGTCATGAAACTTAGAATGGAAATTAACACACTGTTGGCAGGAAAGGCTGAAATTGATACCCAGCAGGTCAGAAATAAGTACTGGGATGGCAAAAAAAGAGGCGGCAAACTGCTAGCCTAATGCCTCCAGAAACAGCAGAAAGACACATTACAGGTCTCAAAGACTCCTCAAGACAGGTAAAAGTGGCCCCTAAGGAGTTGAATGCCATCATACACCAATGTTACTACACGCTATACTCCTCCCCCAACCCTCCTGATATCGCAGCAATCCAGGTCTTTCTCCAGTCCTCACATCTACCCAGGTTGACCTATCAAAAGACAGACCTGTTGAATGCCCCGTTCACGTCTGAGGAGATAAGCAAGACCCCACTCTCCTTAAACTCCAGCAAGATGCCAGAAGGTTATGGATAGCCAGCAGAATTCTTTAAGCCACGAGATACACATATTGTCCCAATTTTGTGTCAGGTATACAGAGAGACAGAACAGATAGGTATGCCCCCCCCCCAGGAAGCAACAATTACAATTCTATCAAATAAGGGAAAAGACCCCACACTTCCCAGTAGCTATCGAACAATGTCCCTTATAACAGTAAAATATATGCTAAGGCTATAGCCACCAGGGTAGACCCACCCTTGCTTCTTCTTGTCTACTGCTCCCTTGGGGACTACATTAGGGGCAGGCATAGCCCCAACCACATGCAGGTTGCCTCCTCTACTCGTATACCTGCTGCAGCCATAGATATTGACTCTAAGAAGGTGCTTTATTCTGTTGAATGGAGCTACCTGCACCTGGAGTTAGCCCACCTGGGACTGGGACCTGACTTCCTGGCCTGGGTCCAAACCTTATACTCCTCTCCTACAGTTTGAGTCTTGACAAACTGCCTTTTCTTGGATCCTTTCCCCTAGTGAAAGGAACTCAAGAAGGCTGCCTCCTGTCTCCCCTGCTTTTTGTCCTGGCGACTGAGCCCGTAGGAGCTGCCATCCACTAACACTCCCTATAAAAATGCATCCAGATTGGGAGACACATGTGCTCCACTCTACTATATGCAGATAACTTGCTAGTCCTCCTAGAGGATGCCCCATGTTCAATACATCTTCTCCTAGACCTCCTCACACTATTCTCTTCTTTATCAGACCTTAAAATTAACCAGGCTGCTATTTTCAAGCAGGTTGGTCTCAAGTGGTTCCCTAAAGTCATAACATACCAGGGGCTTCGGATCGCTCCTACCATATCCAAACTGTACAATGTCAACTTCTGTCCACTTCAGTCTGGAAGTGTGACAGGTGGAGTCCCCTGAAGCTTACTCTAGCAAGGAAGTTCTCTGGTTTAAAGATGGTGACAGCAATGACATTTTTTTATGTACTGTCACCCCTCCCTCTTACCATTCCTCTCAAGTGACTCACCTCCACAGACAAGCTCATGGGAGACTTCATATAGGAAGGCTCCAACCCACACTATAGCCACAACAAATTCTGTTCCTCCTGGAAGGACAGGGGCAGGAGCCTCTCCTGGGCAATGGCCTACCTGTGAATGTACCTGGAAACACAGACCCTCCAATAGCTCAAGCCCTGGTTCCTGGATGACAACTACCCACAATGGATGGACACTGAGGCAGCACAACTACAACGGCACTCATTTGGCAGCTCTCCTGTGTACCCCCCCTTAAAAAAAGCCTTCAACTCCCAGCTGACCATATCCTCATCTTTGGCTAATTGGGCCATGCTACACAAATGGCTGGGGAAGTCCCTCCTTCCATTACACTATATCCCACTGTGGGACAGCCCTCTTCTTAAGGTGGAAAATAAACATTTCTGCTGGCAGTTATGGAAAAAGAAAGAGATATTCTCCTTAAAAGATATCCTGATACCATACACCATCTGGTAAATATCTTTAGGCCTTATAGGCTCAATGGAACATTTCTAAAGTGGATTTCTGGAAGTTTCTTCAGCTCCTCAGTGCAACACAAATCAGTCCTGGTCACTGACCCTTTGGTTGCAAAATCTCTTACTAAAGGACTACTGGAAAAATTTATGAGGAGATCTGTACTTGTATTCCTAGACAGTTTGCATAACCCAAAGCCACATGGTAAGCTATGCTCACCACCCAGATTTCGGAGCAAGACTGGAATGTCTGCTTGGCCTCCTGTCACAAAACTTTAAGGATGCATGCAGCAAGCTTATCCAAAACAAAATATTAAATTCATGGCACAGAACTCTTGTAGTGCTCCATAAACTAGAAATCCTACCCTCAGATGCATGCTGGCACTGTGGAGCTCCTGCAGGTAATATTTTACACCTGCTGTGCTCCTGCCCTTCCATTTAATCTATCTCTGGGATAAGGCTTGCCTTATGAGACAGGAAGTGCTGCACACCCAAATCCCCCCTTCACCACTGATCCTCATTCTTGGTGTGGCATCAGTGAAGAAGAAGAATCAGCATTTATATAGCGTTTTTCATACACAGTGTATCCCAAAGTGCTTTACAAGCAATGCTAGACTGGTAATGAAGTGACTGAATGTGTGGTGGCGGCCATATCGCACATCATCACCCACACACCCTGGATAATTGCATGAACCAGTTTATGGGAAGGGGAATGTTGGCCAGGACACCGGGAATGTTCTCTACTCTTTGCAAAGAGTGCCCTGGGTTCTTTTACTTCCACCTGGACACCCACCAGAACAACACCAGGATGGGCAGAAGGGACCTCGGTTTAACGTCTCATCTGAAGGACGGCACACCCCAGCAGTACAGCACCCCACAATACTGCACTCAGATGCCAGTGATTTTTAGGTGCAAGTGCAATCTT
Source organism: Neoceratodus forsteri (assembly GCA_016271365.2). Classification (NCBI taxonomy): domain Eukaryota; kingdom Metazoa; phylum Chordata; order Ceratodontiformes; family Ceratodontidae; genus Neoceratodus; species Neoceratodus forsteri. Next base: position 409,025,285 of record CM057455.1, read on the forward strand.
GGTGTGGGATGAGAACCCACAACCTTCTGGTCTAGAGGCGGATGTGCTACCAACTGAGCCATGCTGGCACCTAACATCAAGCCTCCTGGACATAGATGGCTGGCCTTACTCAATATGCAGGTTAAGAGACTCCTCCTGTGCAGATGGAAAACCCAGGACATACCCTCCCACCAAGAGCTCTTAGCCAGCCTCACTCATGTGGCAACCCTGGAGGACAGGGTATCACATTTTTCAAACTCCACGGCAGAATACATTGCTTGGTGACTCCCCTACTTTAACTCCCTGATGCCAAGGACAGGCTTGGGCTAACAGTTGTCCATATCCACACCTCTACTTGTGACTTTTGTTACTGTTACCCTGACATGGATTCCCCAAATCGTCTATGTGGGCACATGTTATGCACTTTGGTTACCTTTGGAATGTTTAGGAATATACTATCTGAACTTCATGAGATCTTAACTCGGTCTGTAGTAGCTTTGTTTAACTGTTTATTTGTTAGCTAACACTGTATTGCACATTTGCAGTGTTTTTGTTTCCTTTGGTAAGACTGAGAATGCCTTATGGCCGCCACATGCTGACTGCTGTTATTCCATATGCATGTCATCTATTCATTGTCATTGTACCATTGCTTACCTTATTGTACCTTTGATGCATTGTTACTGTTTGTATACTTGCGTTTTTAAGATCTATGCAAATAAAGAAGATTAACTGTAAAAAAAAAAAAAAAAAAGACCAAAGAGTCTCCATCAGATCAGAAACTAGGGAAACTTTCTGGGCAACTCAATAGCGACATCTAATGATGGAGGTATGAAAAAACCAAAGTTGCCTCCAAGGCAGCCCTGCCTCAGAGGCAGGGCTTCTTCTGAAATAAGTCCATCTCTGAAGCAGACATTATAGATAGGCTGCCTCCCAGGAAAGCCTTTAACCTCTAGATCTAAAGAGCCGAACGGTATTGCTGTGCCAGCTTTGTGGTGAAGTGGAAATGTCTACAGCTTGACAAACAAGAGATGAAGAGTTCAGATCCACACATGGTCCTTTTGCTTCACTTTTGTCATGATTTCACATGAGTGGTGGTCCATGGTGGCATGGTATTAGAATAGTAAATACAGAAGAGATGGAACTTAGTGCGAGAAGAGTTAAGTGTAAAATACTAAAGGGCAGCATTGGGGTGTGGTGTGATACCCCCCAGCAAACATGACTATTTCCTGGGATAGGGCTTTAGTGCTCTCTGTCCCTGGAGCCACAATACCTGGTGCAGACATGCTAGGCAGCATATTGCTTGCACCCATGTTGGTCTCGACAAAATGACTTTTGCACCAATATGTGTGAACCTAATCTATGTAACATAAATTGCAGTAGCATGGAAGGGCTTATTAACACTGAAAATAAATACTTAGTGACCATCATGGACTGATTTTTGGAACAAGTTGTGGATAAACCAACCTGAGGAAATAGCCTATGGGACTTATTTTTTTTTTAATTAAAGTTTATTACAACTTTGGAACTCACAACAAAAGCACACCAACAAACTACACAAACATATACACAATACCATACAATGCAATCAGAAGATACTGTGTGCAGGAAAGAAAAATCAGATCACATATAAACATTCTACTGCAACATAAAACTAATTGGACTTGGTTATTAATTTAACCTAGCTCATGAGGTTGACAATTAAAATACAACAGACCATTTGGGTTCTAGCAATCACAACATCATCCAGTTTAATTTAAATAAGTCTATTTGGAGACAGAATAGAGAGACTGCAAAAGCACTGAGCAGCTTGTCATTTGGCTGGGGCTCCCCCCTTCTGACCTGAAGTAGGTAGGGGGGAGCATCCTCCTGGAGGGGGAAGAGCAGACCCTGGCACCACCCCAGGAGGAGGAACCACAGTGGCCACCCATAGGACAGTGGCTATCAGGAGAAGGACAGAAAGAGAGAGAGAGAGAGAGAAAGGGGGGTTAAAAAGAGCTATGGGTCAGCAGTTCCCTTTCTTTTTTCCTCCTTCCTTGGACAGCCACTGACCAGGAGCTCGCAGCCTTAAGTTGCAGTTTCTCATTACATACTGAAGATGCCTAGCAAGAAGAAGAACCCCACAGTGAAGGCAGCAACAGCAGTGCTAGAGGCCCAACTATGAGAGATGTACTGAAAGAAAGGGCAGCAGTGGCTGGAAGCCTGCCCAGAGAGCACCAAATAGCCATCTACATTGACTATGGTGATGGAAGCCATGAGGAAGAAGTGGCCTGCCAAGGAAGTGGTGATACCCCCACTGAAGGTACTGAGGACATCTCAGTAAAGTAAGGAGGGTTCCGAGGATTGGCAGTTCTCTGAAGGGGATGATTTTGCTGGGGGGGGGTTTTCAGGTAGCACAGTCCAGGGAAGAGAAGGAAAGAAGATTAGCCCCAGTGGGAACAGTGCAGAACCCCAGCAAGGTCATGGTTATCCTTTCCCCGGTGGAGGAATCAGGGAGCAAGCCCTGGCCTTTTCCAGCCTAACTCCCAAACAGCAGGAGGTCAAAAAGGGGTCTACCACAGATAAGAAGCTGGACAAGACTGTGAACTGGTGGCTGGGATTGCCATGGTGGCCAAGGACCAGCAACCACATGGAGGATAGCCTGTGGGGTCACACCGATGACTGGGGCAGGCTTGGCAGCAGGCCAAGCATCAGAGGCAGAGGGGCCTGGCTATTATGTCAGCCTGGCAAAGCCATAGGGACCCATTTGACCGATAGGGTCAAACAGCAAATATGTAACCGAGAATACTTAGATATGTTCTCCCTTCTTTATCAGTCAGGGAACAGGAAGAGAAAAAGGACAAGTCAGAGGAGTCCAATGAGAAAAGGGCAAGAGGGCCTCACACATTTGATAACTGGTTAGCGGGCTTCTTTGTGTTTGCCAGCACCATACTGCAAATGGCGCAGGAGCACAAGTTGGATTTGATTAATTGCATGAATAAGATCATGCTCATGCACAGGCATAAAGGGGAAAGAAGAAATTGTTAAACCAGGAAAGGCACACTAACCCAAAGCTTGTCTCCAGGTGTGACCTGGAAGCACAAGAAAGTTAAGTGACTTGCTTAGGGTCACACAGTATGCAAGTGGGGGCTGTGGGATTCAAACCTAGGTCTCCAGGTTTGCAGCTCAATGCCTTAACCACTGCACAACACTGCCTCTTCTAAATGGGGCATTGCATGGCTAGAATATGATGTTCCAACACTGGAGGCAGTGTGATGGTATGCAGGGGTGGGGCATGCCGGATATGGCCATTAGTGGATGTGATGCATGGAGTTGGGGTCAACCATACTGACAGCAGATTACCCCTCAACAGTATATCAGCCACAGCAGTAGGAGGCAGGGACCCCCCAAGTTTGCTTCATGTACAACCAAGGGCACTGCATGAGGAATAACTGTAGGTTTCGCCATGAATGTATTGCCTATGCTGCATCAGGAATAACTGTAGATTTCGCCATGAATGTGTTGCCTATGTTGCATGAGGAATAACTGTAGGTTTCACCATAAATGTATTGCCTATGCTGCATGAGGAATAACTGTAAGTTTCACCATGAATATGCTGCCTGTGGACAAGCATCCCCTAGCGCAGTGCACCTCCTCGTAGCCCTCAAAGGTTGGCTATTGAACCATTCAAATGAAGTATCACAAGCAGCAGGAGAGTCGGCCTGACCATCCCAGTAAGAGTGGACAGACTTAGACCCTAGCTTGACCAGAACCCAGACAGGGAGGTGACCCATCTGCTAAGTGAAAGCTTTTTGGTTGGCTTCAGAATTCTGTACTCAGGCCCTTGGAAGAGCTATGAGGCAGAGAATCTGAAGTCAGCTAGAGACCATCCACAGGTGGTCCAGGAAAAACTGGAAAAAGAGCAGTGGCAAGGGTGGGTGAGTGGCCAGTATGACATATTGCCCCTACCCCACCTCAGGGTCACTGATAGGTCTAGTGCCAAGAAAGGTACCAGGGGAATTCCAGATTATCAAAAACCTGTCACATCCAGAAGGGGATTCAGTGAATGATCATATTGATCCACAGTTCACATTGGTTCATTATGAGTCATTTGACAGGGCCATAGAGGTACTATGGGAAGCAGGGCCACAAGCCCTGCCCCCTTAGGAAGACCTAACAGTTGAAGCACAGGGGTTTCTGCCGGTGACTGCAGTGTCAGGAGGCCTAGCAACTGCCAATAAATGATACATTTAAATACCCTTAAAGTCAGGTGCAAAAAATAAAAGAAACACTGTGCCATAATTAATGTAATAAAAATTCTTACAATTATTTAACCTGTCTTACATTAAAAACAACGATAAAGGGGAACCACTAATTCACTTCCAGCTCTCCTTAGTGGTAGTGATGGGAGAATGCTTATAAAAGCAATTCATTTAAAGGGTAATTCCCATTTCCACATCACCACCACTGCTGAAAGGGAAAGAAAGGTGCACCAACATCATAAATAATGTGTTCATTGCAAACAAAACTAATAATAATAACCATAAATACCCCAGTGTATCAATTCCACATCATTTAAACACTTTTTAAGGAATTTAATTTCATGAGATACTATTGTGCCATAATATGGAACACACTGCTTAAGCAGCTGTACTGCCAAATACACTCATCATAATGCATGTGGATGTTATAACACTTGTAAGGAAATAACTATATTATTATATAAATCCTTAATGAATTAAGGGCTTCCAATCCATATGATTGTTAAATCCTGAGGGCTTTTAAGTTCTTAATTTAAAAATCCACATTGCTTCTCTTTTGTCCAGCATTAATTGTCTATCCCCACCCCTATACATATAAGGGACATGATCAAACCTCATAAATTCATTATATGTTGTGAGGGGTCTGGTATACCATCAAGGTGTCTGGTGACAGAGTGTGACAAATCAGCATTTTGTATAGCCCTGTGGTGCTCGTGTATTTTTTCTTTACATTTTCTTGATGTCTGCCCAATGTATACTTTTCCACATGAGCACCTCAGGGCATACACCACAAACCTTGTGTTGCATGTAATAAAATGACTGATAGTCACATCCCTGACACCTAAAGCCCCAGGGTTTATAAACTTCTTCCTATGAAAAGCCATTTTACATGACTTACAGTTTTTACAGGGATAGATGCCAGAAGGCTTATTTCCTAACCATGCATGTTTTGGTTCACAATCCTTGTACGCACTTCTCAGAAATAGATCTTTCATACGTTTGCCCCTTCTAAACGTAATGAGCAGACCATTCTCATGTATCACACTCAGATCTTTGTCAAGTCCCAAAATGTACCAGTTTTCCTGAATGATAGATCTAAGATCTTTTGAAATAGGGCCATAGGTTGAAATAAATGAAACTTGATCAGTCCCGCTTCTTTATCTCTATATTCTAACAGATCTTTCATTTTCATTTTATTTACTTTGACATAGGCTTCCTGTAAATTTTTTTCTGAATAACCTCTATTCCTAAGCCTCTCAAATAATTCCTCCTTGGCCAATAAAAATATAGCCAAAAAGCACTTGAAACTGCATAGAAGCTGGATGGGGGAGGTTATGTCTCCCACTTAGAGGCTCATCCTCACCGACAGGGGGTGGTCATCTTAAAGCAGCAGTATTACCCAACCAGGAAGTGAGCCGTTACAGCTGTTGTAGCACCACAGGTGATATGGCACCCGCTATCTAGTCCATGGAATGGGGGTTGGGGCAGAAATGTAAACAAACACAAAGGATGATGGAGCAAATTATTCGGTGATAGTACACTGACGGCAGGAAAGAGTACCAAGTACATGCTCAGCAGAGCACAGGGAATAAACAGTCGAAAAAGCTCAGATTTTTTTACATAGTACTGCTGCTTTAATCCATAAGAACACCTCTTTGGTGGTATACTCAGTGGACAGAGACCCAGCAAGCTGATTTCTCCTGGTTAAGGGAGAGTACCGCAGTCAGGCGTGTGTTCTTTTAAACCTTTATGCTCCAAAATGGAGTTCAAGACAAGCAACTATTTCTTCAGCAGGTTTTAGGAGACACTATAGCTGCCTTCCACAGTTTGATTTTAGTTGGCGGAGGATTTTAATGCTGTGCTGAATCCCACGCTGGATAGATCTAGCCATAGTGGCCAGCTGCACTATCAGACCAGTAAGCTGCTTTCCTGTCTAAGCTCTGAAATGGGCCTCACAGAGGCCTGGCGTTTCCTGCATCCCGCTGTGTGAGATTATTCATATTACTCACCCAGTTATATGAATATACAAACATTAAAAGAAGCCAGCAGAAGGCGGCCATTTGGTCTATCTAGTCTTTTTGTATTGCAGGGTTCACAGCTTGAGCTACTGACCCTGCCCCCCACTCCTCCCAACCTTTCCATCCTCTCAACCCATGATCCTTACCTTTCCCCTATGCCTGTCCCAGCCTCTTCTAAAGCTGCCCACTGTCTTCAACAAGACCACCTCTTTCAGCACCACATTCCAAGTGTCCACCACCCTCTCCATGAAGAAGTGCTTCCTGACATCTCTCCTAACACCCCCCCAGCTTAAGACTGTGCCCCCTTGTGTTATGGTTGCCACTTAGCTTAAAGTGACCGTCCTTATCTACCTTATTTATCCCTTTCAAGTGCTTAAAAGTCTCAATCACATCCCCTCTCTCTCCTGTCCTCCAGAGAGTACATGTTCATTGCCTTCAACCTCTCCTCATATGCCTTACCCTGCTGACTCACTGTCATCTTTGCAGCTCTCTTCTGGACCTTCTCCAGTAGATTAATGTCCTTTTTGAGGTGTGGGCACCAGTACTGAGCTCCATATGCTAGATATGGCCTCACTAGTGACCTGTACGAGGGCAGGATAATCTCCTCTCTCCTACTGCTAATCCCCCTAGCTGTGTATCCCAGCATCTTGTTTGCCCTTTCCGCTGCTTTCTTGCACTCGAATAGGTTCCTTCACTACATCTGACCATGCATTAGTTGAGTTGCAGCTGTCCACCACACTCCTGCCTAAAAAATTCACCTAGCATATGAATGTCAGCCTCTTAAATAAGGACAAGTTTAAAAATATGAGGCTGAATTTTCAAATGTCCCTCACTGCCGCAAGATCTGGGTGTACCGAATATATGAAGCATGGGGCTTGCGGCATTCTACAGGCTGGTGATCAGGATTTTCTATCCCGTGCACCAACTGCCACAAGTTAGACCAACCTCTTCTGGTCTAGCTTGTGGCAATCTGGGATACCCTTTTTTACAGTGCTTGCACCAAATATTTGGTGCAAGCTGCCATAAATTGGATAAAGAGTCGTACCTTCGCCTGGCCTACTAAAATTGGGCACAGTTGCAGCAAAGGTGTTTGCTGCAGCTGCACCAAAAAAGGGTTTGACACAGAGCATGATGCAGGACCTGTGTCACCCTTTGAAAATTGGTTCCATGGTCCATAAAGTGATACAAGATTATCTAAGTTTGAATGCCCAGGGGTCACCTCTCCTAGCCTGAGATGCGATGTCCTGAAGTGTGCCTTATGTGGACAGATTATCAAATATTCTTCCCAAATGAAAAGGGAAATGGTGCAATGTAGACTGGACCTAGAAAAAGCTATTGCTGACTTAGAATTTCAATATAAGGTCATGTTGAATGCAGAGGTGAAATAAGCTTTGGACGAGAAACATAGCTCTCTTGTTTGCTTGATCAGCATACTGAGGGTGAGTTGAGGTACTCAAAAGTTTTATGAACAGTGTAATATGGTAGATAAGTTGCTTGCTTGGCAGCTCCACAGAGAAGCTGCAAATTAGGCACTCAGTAAAATTAAGCATCCTAGAACAGGGGCTATCACTACTCATCCACCAGAAATTTCCAACACATTTGTCCACTTTTATTCAGAACTTTACTCAGCAGACAGAGGACCAGATCATACCGAGAGGACTGAGCAATAGCTGCAATAGTTTCCACTTACTAGGGATAGGCAGGTACTAAAATACCTGACCCACAAGACTACCCATAGGTACCTCAAAAGTACCCTAAAAATAAGATGAAAACTGAGTTGTCGGGTCGGGTTGGGTAGTTACTACCCGACCCATTCTACTACCCAGTTACCCGATCCAGACATAGCAAAAATCATGTGAAAGACTATTTTTTTTTTTTACTATTACACAATTTGTTAGGTGCTCCTAGCCATTATACCCAAGAGGGGGGCATTGCTGAGGCCAGTATGAGAGGCACAGCTGCTCTTAGTGAGCCTGCTGCTGTTTCCAAAATTTATACCCATGTTGGGCATTGTTCAGGCAGGTATGAGAGGCACAGCTGCTCTTAGCAAGCCTGCTGCTGTGTCCAAAAATTATACCCATGGTGGGCATTCCTGAGGTAGGTACGAGAGGTGCAGCTGCTCTGATTGGGCCTGCTGCTGTTTCCAAAAATTATACCCATTGTGGGCATTTCTGAGGTAGATGCGAGAAACGCAGCTGCTCAGATTTAACCTGCTGCTGTTTCCAAAAATTACACCCATGGCGGACTTTGCTGAGGTAGGTACGAGAGGTGCATCTGCTCTGAGTGAGCCTGCTGCTGTTTCCAAAAATTATACCTATGGTGAGCATTGCTGAGGCAGGTACAAGAGGTAAAGTTGCTCTTAGCGAGCCTGCTACTGTTTCCAAAAATTATACCCATAGCAGGCATTGCTGAGGAAGGTACGAGAGGTGCAGCTGCTGTGAGTGAGCCTGCTGCTGTTTCCAAAAATTATACCCATGGCTGGCATTGCACAGGTAGGTATGAGAAGCTCAGTTGCTCTGAGTGAGGCTGCTGCTGTCTCCAGAAATTATACCCATAGTGGGCATCGATCAGACTTAGATAATATAAAAATTATGGCTGACAAAAGAAAACTAAGAGTTGTGTGACACATTTGTCTGGCATGGTGGCAGTGGTGATGGTTCTATTTGTTTCATACACAACCTAGTCATCATATTCAGTATCACTGTTTGCAGGCTGTTGTTCATGTCCAGGGTCAGACTCGCATAATTCAGTGTTTGGCACAACTGGGAAATTGTCAGCATTTATTCTGAGAGATGTAAGCAATTCCAAATGTGCAGGACTTAGCAGTGTTCTGTGGTCCGTGACTATTTCTTCAGCTGTACTAAATGTGCTTCTGAATATTCATTTGAAGGTGGACAACTGAAGTACATTATTGTAAGATTTGTTAGATCTGGCCATATTGTTCTCTTTTGTTTCCAATAGAGTAATGGATCTTCCTCGAGACCTGTACCAGTATGGTCTGCAAAATACTCCAGGATTATTGTGCTGCGTGAGAGGGTTCCCAGTCTGACAGATGAATCAGCTGCACTTTCTTTACAGGATACTAGTCCATGTTGTTGCAGGTGACTGAGAAGTTATTTGCCTTTCTGACCCTGAACATAGGATGCCTGAGAAGTAGCTGCAGATGTCTTTTCCTGCACTGATGATACTGGTGACCATGAAGAATTGATAGATGTGGTATTGTCTGCGCCAGAGGCACTCTCTGATGGTTCATCAGGGTTTGACTACTGTACATCAGTTAATGGTGTTGGTAGGCAATGTTACATTTGGTTAGCAGAAGATCTCTCCAGTATTCAATGTCTTCTCTTGCTGGAAGAATGGCTTCAATGTTCCACTTAAAGTGGGGACCTAGCAACGTAGCCGACACATAGGTGTCATTCTTAAATATGGCATTTAGTCTGTGATCAGGCAACAGTCTGAGACTCAAGTCATCTGCCAGCATAACAGAGGTGGTCTCTTCTTTTGACTGAAAGTCTTTCTTTATGTTATCAAGGAAAATGTGAAGAAATCTGATTTGAGGAAGAGTTTAACTCAGAGTTGCTCTGTCTGCACTGACACCATGTGTGATAGCCTCAAATGACTCCAGTAACATGACCAAAGATTCAAGTAGAGTCCAGCTGCTTGAACTGAGCATGATGTCTACTTTACCTATTTGATTCTGCACAGTGTAGTCATGTACAGCTTTTTTCTGTTCAAGACGCCTTTCCAACATGTAAAATGTTGAATTCTAGCGGGTCAGAACTTCCTGCTTTAATGTATGCAATGCTAAGTTGTTTGACTTCTACAGCCCCTTCAGAATTTTTTGTATGGACATATGAACATACAAAATTTACCAGCAGATAAAGGCCTAGAGGTCTATCAAGTCTGCTTTCGAATGAGCAGCTAGCACCTTATTTTGCAGCTGCCTCCTCCCACCCATCCTCTCCATTGACCCTCCCTTGCCCTGTCTCAGCCCCTTTGAAGCAGTCCACTGTTCTACAGGATACCACTTCTGCTGGTAATGCATTCCACCCAGCTACCACCCTCTCTGTAAAAGTGTCTCCTCATGTCCCTCCTGAACCTTCCTCCCTCCAGCCTCATATCATGGACCTGGGTGTCCCTCCCCTCCCATACTTTGAACAGCCCCTCTGTACCTGTCTTGTTTATTCCTTTCATGTACTTAAAGGTTTCAATCATGTCCCCCCATCCCTCCTCTCCTCTAGCGGGTACATGTTCAGCTCCCTGAGTCTCTTCTCATATGGCAAGTCCCCCAGCCCCTTGATCATCTTTGTCACCCTACGCTGCAACCCCTCCAGTAACTTAATGTTCCTCTTAAGATACAGACACCAGTACAGCACACAGTACTCCAGATGCGGTCTAACTAATGACCTATACAGTGGCAGAATCACCTCCCCCTTCTCGAGGATATACCCCTTGCAATGCAACCCAGCATTTTGTTGGCCTTTGCAGGTGCCTTCCTACATTGTGCAGAGTTGTTCATTGACCCTGTAATGAGCACCCCAGATCCTTCTCCTCCTCTGTCTTGGCTAGCTGCACTCCCCCCAGCTGGTAACTCCTCCTTGGGTTCTTCACCCCAAAATGCAGCACCTTGCACTTTTTGGCATTAAACCCCAGTTGCCAGGTGTCTGACCAGGTTTCCAGCTTTTCCAGATCATCCTGCAACCCCTGCCATCCCCCTAGGTCATCCACCACTGCTCCCATCTTGATGTCATCAGCAAACAGACTGATCTTGCTCTTGATGTCCAATGATATGTCTGCAATGAATATCCCAAACAACACTGGTCCCAGCACTGAGCCCTGTGGAACACCGCTCATCACTACCCTTGGGGATGAGAGAGCCCCACCCACCACTACCCTCTGTTGTCTTCCCTGAAGCCAGTTCCCTACCCATCTCACTAGCTTTGTACCTGCCCTTGTGCCTTCTAATTTACTTTCCAGTCTCCCATGTGGCACTGAGTTGAATGCCTTACTGAAGTCCAGATACAGGACATCCACTGCATGGCCCCTGTCCAATTGCCTAGTTACCCAGTCATAGAACTCCACCAGGTTGGTTTGGCAGGATCTTCCATGTATGAAACCATGCTGTCTGCTGTCCTGTAGTCCTTTAGCCTCCAGGAGGGCCACCAGCCTCTCCTTCAGGATAGTCTCTATTAGCTTACCCACAACGGATGTGAGGCTCACTGGTCTGTAGTTACCCAGTTCATCCTTGGGGCCACTCTTGTGGAGGGCACCACATGAGCCATCCTCTAATCCTGAAGTACACACCCCAAGTGTAGTGAGGCATTAAATAGGTCTGACAAAGGTCCTGCAAAGACCTCTACCAGCTCCTTCAGTGCCCTGGGGTGGATGTCATCTGGACCTGGTGCCTTGTCCACCCTCTGTGCCCTCAATCCCTCCAGAACTCTGCCCTCCATGATTTCCCTATTTGCCACCCCCTCTCACCCTGTTTCTGCCATTCCTCCCCCCTTGGGTATCACCCCCCTTTTCTTCTTAATAAATACTGAGCATAAGTAATCATTTGGCGCTTCTGCCTTATCGCCCCCTGCTTCACCCAACCCCCCTCATTCCTAATCCTTACTATGTAGTTCTTACAGTTCTTTTTCTCCCTGATGTACCTAAGGAAGTCCTTCTTACCCTTCTTAATGCCTTGTGCCAGCCTGAGCTCCGTAGATGCCTTGGCTCTCCTTATTGCCCATGTCACCTCCTTAGATTCCTGCAGGTACTCCTCCCTGTCCTTCTCTCTCCCTGTTTTCTTGTATCTCCTAAACACAGCTCTTTTCTTCCTTATCTTTTCCATGACCTACTTGCTCACCCAGCTTGGTTTCTTAGCCCTAGCCTTCTTGCTTTGAGCCTTGCTGCATGTTCTGGTTGCCTCCGCTACCCCCAGCTTTATGAGCTCCCACCTCTGGTTAGTGCCCATGCTAAGTTGAATTTTGGCCAGGTACCCTTTTAACACTTCCCCCATCCTCCCAAAGTCACCACTCCTGAAGTCCAGCACCCTTGTGCCAGATTCCACTCCTTCCTTGCCCATATCCAATGTGAGCCATACTGAGTGGTGGTCACTCCCTGACAGTGGTTCTTCCACCCTACATTAAGTTCCCTCATAAACTCCCCATTTGCCAGCACAAGGTCAAGAGTATTCCCTAACCTAGTTGTTTCACTGACCATTTGCATCAGGAAGCTATTCTGGAAGGCATCCAGCAGTACCTGCTCCCTTCTATTGCTGGTTGTTGGGGTACTCCAGTCCACTCCTGGAATGTTGAAGTCCCCCCCCCCACAATCACCACACTACCCCTCATGCAGGTCCTTCTGATCTGTACTGCTAGTTCCCTGTCTAACTCCTCTGTCTGAGAGGGTGGCCTAAACACCACTCCCATTCTAAGAGTCCTATTCTAGGAATCCTGGAATTGTATCCAAAGTGACTCCATGCTACCCTCTTCCCCTTCCTCCCTTACACACTTCAGTCCTTCCCTCGCATATAGTGCCACCCCTTCCTTTCCCAATCACCCTATCTCTACAAAATAACCTGTACACTGATACAAACAGGTCCCAGTCATTGTATTGGGTGGCCCATGTTTCTGTGATGGCTGCAATGTCCACCTCTCCTTCTGCCATGAGCGCCTGTAGGTCTGCAGTTTTCCTTCAAAGACTCCTAGCATTAAGGGTGACCACCTTCCACCCTTTCTCCCCCTCCCATCCTGCCCTCCTTTACTAGCATCACCAATAGTACTAGCCCTTTGTCTTTTGTCACTGTTATGGGGTGTAAGCTCATGTGGCTTCCCAACCTGTGGTCTCTGCATGTCTCTTGTCCACTTGCCACCCCCCCCCACTCCTAGTTTAAATTCCTAACTTCCTCTATGTACTCTGCTATCCTCTGTTTCAATGCTTTCTTTCTGTCCTCGCTCAAGTGTAGTCTGTCTTTGGCACAGAGACTACTGTCCTCCCAGGTCCCTCCCCACCCCGCGCCCCACCAGCCCATACCCTTTAGCATGACACCAGGTTCTTAGCCATCCGTTAAATTCCTCTATTCTTAGCTTTCTTGTTGTGCTTGCCTTGGGCACTGGGAGTATTTCTGAAAATGTTACTGATCTTCCAGCCCCCTCACATAATTGTCCAAGTTCCTCAAACCTCCTCTGGACTATATCTACCATCTTGTCAGCCAGGTCATTCATCCGAAGATGTATAATCAAATAAGGCTTGTCACTACCCCTTCTCTCATATTTAAGAACAGATTGTCCCACCCTTTCTGTTGTCATTCCTTGCATGGCCTCTACCCAAATGTGACTATGCCTCTCCCCTTTGCTACCCCACCTGACTCCTCTAAGTATTGAGTCCCCCAGCACTAAGGTTCCACCCATCTTACTTCCTGTTTGCTTCCATTCCTCTCCGTCTCTCAGTCCTGGCTCCTCTTCTTCCTCCTGCAGTATTTCCCCCTTCTGCCCTTGTTGTAATTCCCCCAGCAGAACTTCCCCCCACTCCAGTTTGGTCCAGACATTTCCAAGTTACTCCTCCTATTTCATCACCTCCCTCCACCTCATTCCCCTCAAGTACTGCAGAACAATTTTCTGAAGATCCTTCACCACTGACCACTTTCTCTCTCCTCATAGCAACCTGTTCCCTCCTTTGTACTCCATGACTGTTGTCACTTCTCCTCCCCTCACAAGTTCCTATCTCCTACTTCCATTTGTCTTTTGTCCCCTGAACTGGTTTCCCCGGACCCCATTCTTCTTGGCCTGGGCCCCTCTGTCTCTGCTTCCCTTCTTCTGACCCTCTCTTCACCACTGTTGGCACAAATTGCCCTCCCTCATCTCCCTCCTCCCTTCCTCCATTATTGGGCTATAACCTCCTCCAGTCTGCCTTGCCTGTCTTAGTTCCTCCTGTAGACCCTCAATCTCCTTTCTAAGTTTCCCTATGCAGCTACAGACTAAACATCCCCCCACTCTCCAGGCAATCTTTAGAAAGACTGGCACACCACAGATGTTGCAGCCTACCACCTTACCCATTGCTCTTGTTGCCCACCAGCACCCCCCACCCTTTCAGATGGAGGATACCAAACACTCCCCCAAGTCTCCCCTCTCCCCCTCTATCAGTGCAAAACATTTTTCTCCTTTTCTGAATTTCCCTTATCCCCTTTGTCATAAACTTCTTGATTAATTGAGCAACTGCTTTTGACATTCCTATCCCTCCTGTCCACACCGAAAAAGAGACTTTAAGCAACTATTGCACAGCCTTTTTCAAACTCCTACCCCTCCTTTCCACAATGCAAATACCAATGCAAACAGGTAAGAATGAAAGCTCCTTGTTTTGTAGTTACTTACCTTCCACTGAGATAGCATTCATCTCTTCACTCGCTGCTGTTCTTTTTCTAGATGTCTTCTGCTATGACAGGTGCATGTCCTTTGCCCTTCTGGGGAAGTGATGTCAATACCCCTGGTATAAAGGAAATCATGGACCTGGGGGAAGGTGGGGTGAGGGGAAGGGGGGTGGGACTACCCCGTGCCTTCCAGAAACAATCAGGTAGCTGAGACCCCTAATCGGACCATAAGCACCCTTCCCCCACTATACACTAAACTTTTCGGCTAGTGAAGCCCTACTGCCCAAAAGGCAACAGACTTAAAAGGAGTTTAAAGGTTTACCAGCAACTAAATCCTTATCTCCTGTCCCTAGAAACTTCTCAGCAACAGAAGTTCAAACTACCACTAACAGACCAAGTCTGCTTCTCTGCTTTTACAGAGTGCCTGAAATGCCCACCTATTTTCCTTGCAAGACCTAACAGGTGTTCAGCATTTCGTTTTCCATTTAAGAAACTATGGACGAGAAGATTTAAACAATGTGCAAAACAATGTATGTGTTGGTAGTTGCCATCTCACAGATTTGACTATAGTGGCACCATTATCTGACACTATGAACCCTGGAAATAAGGAATAAGAAGTAAGCCATTTCTGGAACTGATTTTGCAACTCTTGTAAAATATTCACAGCAGTGTGGTTTCCCTCAAAAGTAGTGGCACATAATACAGCCTGCTTCCTACTACTTAAGGTAGAGCAGGGATTGTTACTTTCTGACTGAAAATGTGCCTGATGAGCTGTTTGAGTCATGTAGCCAATTGTTTGGTTGCTGGTCCATATATCTGTGGTTATGCAAACCTGCTTCACCTCAGAGAGTTTCAACTGCTTAGTGACTGCACTACACACCAAGTCACACAATTGTGCAACAGTCTTCTTTGAGAAATATGTTCGACAGAGAACAGTGTACCATGGTTCAATCCAGTTCACAAACTTGAGGAAACCTTTATGGGCAACAAAAGCAAAAGGAAGCTGACAATCAGCCAACAGCTCTGCAATGGCTCTATATAACAGTTAGCATGTTAGATGCCTGTGGGTAAATTTTGATGTCCTCACAACACTTTCAGCTAGAATGACAAGATATTTTTGGGATCGTATTTTTCATGCCTTTTTTACATAAAGTACTACTCTGGGATTTTGCAGTACTTGACGGTGTCAGAAGAAAACAATCAAAGCCTGACGGAGAAGACTGCAAGGACACATCAAGTGATTCAGTGTCAGTTCCTGCTTCCAATTCATTGTCACTATGGTCACTGCCATTACCACTACCACCCATACCAACCACACTGTCCCTTGCCCTTCCCCACTCAATTGGGTGTTTTGCCTTTGCATGTTTTATCATTACTGATGTTCCAAAATAGGTAGCAGCCATGAAGAGTGCTAAATCAATGGTGCGGTAGGAGTGGGCGCTACTGAAAGAGCACCTACCTAAATGGTGACCACCCAATGTAACGGAATGGCAGTAAAATAGCGACTGTAGCTGCAGCTCCATAAGGACAGGACCTGGAGTGGCTACAGTCCATCCCATGAGTGCACAAAGCCCCTGCGGCATGGAGGCGAGACCTGGGTACGGGCAGCAGGAAAGGTGAAACCCTGCAAACCGAGGCATGGGAAGGCTCATGCAGCTGGCAGCGAGGGGCATGGCAGATAGTACCCGACATAGGGCCACACACAATACAACAACACAGACCACTGCCCCCCTTGCCCAGCACACCACCACAGCAGAGACCACCCCCATCAGCAGGCCCATGGGAGTCCCCACCATGACTGGGCGATGTTCCACACCCATGCTGCATTGCTGCAGAGGCCCCTCATATGAGCCACATGCCTCTCTGGTCCAACAGTCACACACCTGCGGTGGCACCAGTGCCTAAGAGCAGCCCTTGGGGGGGGTTGGCAAGACCACCGGGATGCAGCAGCGACAGCTGCTGTGACATGTGGGGGTCGATTCCTGACAGTAATAATAATAATAATAACATTTATTTATAAAGCGCAGTATCAAAATATCAGAGCTCTGTACAATCACATTCTAAAATGGAAAAACACAAATAAATAAGTCAATAAACTCCAGCATTGTTAAATATAAATATCCAATATTAAAATACTAAATGCAGATAAAAAGAAAATGATACCAATCAACAGGGAAAGCATATCCAAATAGATGTGTTTTTAAAGCAGTTTTAAAGCTTTCCACTGTCTGGCATTCTCTTACCCGACGAGGTAGAGAATTCCACAGGTTGGGGGCAGCAAAAGCAAAACCCCAAGCTCCAGAAGATTTCAAACACACCCTGGGAATCTCCATCAATTCCTCATCAGTTGAGCGGAGTGGTCTGACAGGGCAGTAGGGACACAGAAGCTCTTGTAGGTAACTCGGACCCATATCGTGTAGGGCTCTAAAAGTTAGCAAGCCAACTTTAAAGGTGATCTGCCACTGAACTGGCAGCCAGTGCAGAGCATGTAGCACAGGTGTAATATGACTGAATTATGCAGACCCACACAACAACCTGGCCACAGCATTCTGCACTAGCTGCAGGTGGTGGATATCAACCCCAGGAAGCCCTAGGTATAGGGAGTTACAGTAGTCAAGACGTGAGGGCACAAATGCATGGACAAAAGTTGGCAGGTCATCGGGCAGAATGAGATGCTTAATCTGGGAGATGTCCCTCAGATGATAAGAAGATAATTTGACCACAGTTGACACCTGAGAACGCAGAGTCGACCCATGATCAAATAACACCCCTAGATTCCGCACCCGCTCAAAGGTCAGGAGCTGAGACCCTCCAAGCCAAAGTCCGGAAGGCTTCCCAGCAACCGACCCCTCAGACTGGTGACCTGGTTCAACAACCACCTTCTCGGTCTTGTCTGGGTTCAGTTTAAGCCAACTGGAATTCATCCAGTCTTGGATTTCAGTGAGACAGTTTGAAAAGACCGAGAGCGCACTATCCTGGTCAGGTAAAAAAGACAGGTACAGCTAAGTATCATCTGCATAACAGTAAAAACTCAGCCCATACCACCTTATAATATCTCCCAATGGAAGCATGTACACCGCGAACAACATGGGGTACAACACTGAGCCCTGTGGAACCCCACATGGCAGGAAGTAGGAGTCAGAGGAAAAAATCCCTGAAACTACATTCTGCGACCTACCAGTGAGGAAAGAATGAAACCATCTGAGAAGTGTATCAGACAGGCCACAGATGAACCGCAGGTGATCAAGAAGTACCCCATGGTCCATAGTGTCAAATGCTGAGGAGAGATCCAGAAGGACCAAGATGGAGCGGCGCTTCTGGTCTCTAGCCATTAGGAGATCATTAAGTACCCGAACCAGAGCGGTCTCGGTACTATGTCTCTTATGGAAACCAGACTGGAGAGGATCATAGATAGCATGGATGGTAAGATGATTCTCCAGCTGTTGTGTGAGAACCTTCTCAATAACCTTCCCTATAAAAGGAAGGTTAGACATTGGCCTGTAGTTTGCAGGAAGAGCTGGGTCAAGAGATGGCTTCTTGAGAAGGGGGGTAACCACTGCCACCTTCAGGGAGCTAGGAAACTCCCCCGACTCCAATGAACACCAGATTAATTCTGCTAGAACTGGGCTGATCACATCTACACACCCCATTAAGAGGTGGGTAGGGCCAGGGTCTAAACTACAATAAATTGGACACACACTCCGGAGAAGCCGCATGATATCGTTGATCGCCGGATGGTCAAAGTCAACCCAGCAAAATGAAGGTGTTGCGACCCCGCTTCATCCACCAATAACCTCCACAGAATGTGACTGGAGAATCTCCGTCCTGATGTTGGTAACCTTATCAGCAAAGAAGCTAGCAAACTCTTAGCTCTCTGTTTGCGACAAGGCCCTCCGGACACACAGACAGGCTGCATTGCACAGTCTGTCCACTGTCCGGAACAGCTGAGCAGGTCAGTTCTGTGCTGCAGTAATCTCCCTGGACAGGAATTCTGCCTTCTTATGGGAGATTGTTGACTGATAGAGCTTGTAATGCTCCATCAATCTAAGTCTGTCGGCATCTAAGACAGTTTTACACCAAGCATGCTCTAGCCTTCGCCCTACCTACTTCAGCCCCCTCAAGGTCCATTCAAACCATGGGGACCGAAGGCGGAGAGTAAATGGATAAACACGGAATGGAGCAAGTGAATCCAGAGCCTCCTCCTCTGCTCAATTAAAAGCCTGAAGGAGGTTCTCTGGACTCTTGCTTGGCACCAGATTTCCCGATAGGTCCAGCACTGCCAAAAGGCCACAAGGAGTCAAACTCCACAATGGACGGTAGCGGACCATCTCCATAGAGGCAGGCCTATAAGGGGTAGCCAAGAAGTTGAACCTAATGATGTGGTGGTTGGACCATCCAACTGGTTCCACCACCAAGTCTGAGGCCTCCAACCCCGGGAGAAAAAACAGATCCAATGAGTGACCGCATTATGAGTCGCAGAGGAAACCACCTGTGTAAGGCCCAAAGAACTCATAAGGCAGAGGAAGTCTTGACCAAATTGTGAGAGTTCATCATCGATCCAGGCACTGAAATCCCCCAGTATCATCAGTAGATACCAATAGTGGGCAGGGTGAGAAGGGGCACCATGCACACTGCCTGCGCCCATGCTGCCACCCATTATGTGTCACTCCCCCCCCCACCGTGTGCTGCAGGACACAGCCCTGACATGGCATGCCTGCTCCATGCATGGGAAGTTCCATGCCATTGGCATCTGCTCCTGGTGTCCCGTACCTCCGCCCGTGCTGGCCATGTCAGCACCCCCCCCCACAGAGACACAGACACAGAGGTGACCTGTATGTGCAGCATATACTACCCCTCACCATCCGTCGGTTACCCACTGCATGGTGCCATTTGCTGCTTGCACCATCCCCACACCCGTCATAGGGCGCTCTTGTCTCAGTTCACAGGTACACAGGCTCTCTTTCCGTCATCACATTGGGTTCGCCCATTGCATGTCACCCCATAATGTAGATGCACGGTGAGATGCATCCTTGCAGCCTCTGTCTCCTGCCTGCACTCTCTCTGCTGCTCACCCTAGTTCCCCCGTCACCCTTTCCATGTTCTGCTTTCTGCACTTGCCCATTGGGGACTCACTTAAACAGCGGTGCCCTTATCACATAAAACCTTCAAAATGTCCCACTTTGCCACCATGACTGACGCTCTTTTTTCACAGACTGCAAACAGCTCGAGAGTTGTCTGCGGGGTCAATATAAAATAAATTCATGCCAGACCGCCGGTGCTGCAGTTGGATTTCCACTTGTGGCACCGGTGACCCGGGTTCGGGAATGGACCTGGAGTCGTTGGAGGGGCTGGCCGGGGAGAAAGGATAGAGCATCCCATGGATGGGTCTCCTTCTCCGGGTGGTGGGTGGGGAAGTGTCCAGTGCACTGAGGACTCCTGGCAGAGACCGGGAGACACTCATGCTACCGGCACTCGTCATACAGGAAGGCGGGGTGGACGCTGGCATCGTTGCATGTCCCCGCCTCCAGAAGAACACAGGAAAAAGGAGCAGGCAGGCGGGATCCACTGTCTAAGTGAAGTCCTCCTTGGGGCTTCGATTAGCATGCCATCACTGCAGTCCCCTGACCAGTCACTAGTCCCACTGCGCGGATAGGGGACTGTTGCCATGGCTGTTCCCTCCGAGGGATAAGCCGGGGATAACTGGGGGATGAAGGCAGCAATAGATAGCGGTGGAAGCCCTGGGGACCATGACCAGGGCAGATGAGTGACAGTGGACCTGCCAAGAAAAAAAAAATAGAATAAAAAAAATAAATTCCACTCTAAAGATTTACCTTTTGTGCTTTATACTATGGTGCTTGCCACTATTTCTTGTACAGTCAAGGGACCTGGAGGAAACCCTACACTGCCATTTCCTTGCTGACATGAATTGTTCTCATTCATGCTCATCTTCTTATTCTTACATTTTGCATATAATTTTTTTTCCTGCACTTGCCTCTCATGCCTTACAGCAGCATCCTCTCATACCCCCTCCTCAAAACTAAAGACCTCATTGCCACAAGATTTAGAAGAACTGGAAGTGCCGCCATCATCAGGCGGGACATAGCCTGGGCTATCTCATTCCCAGTCCCCCACTATCATCACCATCTTTAACAGCATTCACTGCCTCAGCATCTGAGCTTATATTCGAAGAGGATGCCTCCTTGTCATTGCATGCTGCTTCAGCAGCTGGAAGTATCTTGGCACATGTGGCAAAACGTTCAGTACTTCTACGAGTAACTCCAGTCAGTTCTTTCCGAAACTCTACTATCACTTCATAACTAACATGCTTTCTTGGTTCAGGAGAACATTTAGTACCATCCTGGTGATGTTATAATTACTGTCAATATGTTTTCATTAGTGCTAGGATTCATATTGTCCACATCATTTTCAGTTATACGTGCAGCAGCAGCAGCACTGTGTTTCCTTTAGTAGACTTAGACTTGGAAATACAAAACATAGTAGACATAGATGTGGCTTTCACTATGCTGCAAAGAGACATCACACACAGTGTAGCTTTGACAGGGCTCAGGGCACCTAACAGGCTAACGGACAGTGTAATACAGCCTAAATGGCTTTTGCTATACTGCAGAAAGACACAGAGTAGCTATGTCACAGACAGGGATTGGGGCACCTAACAGCCACTGTGTAATACAGCCTAAATGGCTTTCAGAGATGTCACACACACACACACACACACACACACACACACACACACACACACAGTGTAGCTAATGTCACACAGACAGGGCTTGGGACACCTAACAGCCAGTGTAATACAGCCTAAATGGCTTTCTCTATGCTGCAGAGAGATGTCACACACAGCATAGTTATGACAGGGCTCAAGGCCCCTAACTGGCTAACAGACAGTATAATATAGCCCAAATGGCTTTTGCTATACTGCAGAGAGACACATAATAGCGTTGTCACAGACAGGGATCTGGATACCTAACAGACACTGTGTAATACAGCCTAAATGGCTTTCACTATACTGCGGAGAGACACTGAGTAGCTATGTCACAGACAAAGCTCAGAGCACCTAACAGACAGTGTGTAATACAATCTAAATGACTTTCACTATGCTGCACAGAGACATACTGTAGAGTACCTATGGCACAGACAGGGCTCAGGGCACCAATTAACAAACAGTGTGTAACAGCCTAAATGTCTTTCACTATACTGCAGAGACACAGAGTGGCTATGTCACAGAGAGGCTTGAGGCATCTAACAACAGACAGTGTGTATTTTTAACACAACCTAAATGGCTTTCACCATACTGCAGAGAGAGACGCAAAGTAGCTATGTCACAAACAGGGCTCAGGACACCTCACAGACAGTGTGTAATACAGCCTAAATGACTTTCACTATGCTGCACAGAAATACAGAGCAGATATGTGTCACAGACAGGGCTCAGAGCACCTAACAACAGACAGTGTGTATTTTTAACATAGCCTAAATGGCTTTCACCATACTGCAGAGAGAGACTCAGAGTAGCTATGTCACAGACAGGGCTCAGGACACCTCACACACAGTGTGTAATACAGCCTAAATGGCTTTCACTATGAGAAGGCAGCTGCTGCCAGTGACGAGTGCTCGCCCGGTCTCTCTCTAACATTGCACTTGATGATACCCCAGTTCCCCTTCAGTCCCCAACCTCTTGCTCCTTCATGGACTAAACTTTTTTTATATGTTAACTTTTTTTAATTTCTTTCACCATGAATGCAGAGCGAGTGCCGATTCCTCCCTCTCCCTCCACACTTCACTGCTATCTGCAT
This sequence comes from Neoceratodus forsteri, assembly GCA_016271365.2. Taxonomy (NCBI): domain Eukaryota; kingdom Metazoa; phylum Chordata; order Ceratodontiformes; family Ceratodontidae; genus Neoceratodus; species Neoceratodus forsteri. The sequence goes on from CM057455.1 coordinate 409,047,684, forward strand.
GATCACAGTAGACATGGAGCACAGACACCAGAACTGAGCAGATTGTCAGACTAATGTCATGCGCTCCTTTCTTTCTGTGAGGACCCCACAGGCTGCCATTTCATACCTGTTTACAACATCAGATGAGTTCCAGAACCCCACAGGCTACCTGTAATGCTGGTTAAAAAAGAAAGAATTACCCATTACCTGACCTGTTACCCGTGTCAAAAGTACCCAACCCGTGAAGTACAGTGTTATGTCGGTTAGGGTAGTAAATTACCCAAACTACCCAACCCGGCAAAAAATTGCTGATACCAACCTACCCAATCCAGCTACCTGACGGGTAGCCCATCCCTAACACTTACCTCATCTCCCCCCCACCGCAGTTGCTCAGCTGGAGGCCCCATCACTCAGCAAGAGATCTTAGATACGATGAAACATCTCATACATGGCAAATGACCAGGAAATGATAGTTACCCTTCCAAGTTCTTTAAATCTTTTACTCCACAGGGAGCTTCCCTTTTGGAGGAAGTGTTAAACCACATTTTGGGGGAGGGCGGTGCAGTTCCAGACACTTGGTGACAGGTGCAAATCTCAATGCTTTTAACACCACACAATTACCCTTATATTTGTGGCTCTTACAGATCGATCTCCCTTTTACTTGTAGACCTTAAAATCTTTACAGGTATCCTGGTTGATAGATTGCAACACTGTATATAGGTTCACTGGTGCAAGGAGATCAAACAGATTTCAGCAGACTGTTGCAGGACAACATAAGAAGATTCCTGAATATTATTTCCTCTCAGAAACACTCGGGGGGCCTTCCAGCTGGCCATTAGTATGCATGCTAAGAGGGCCTTTCACAGAGTGGATTGGGACTTTATGGCCACCACTCCGTGGAGGTTCTCCCTTGGTTCTGAATTTATTACAGCAGTGACTTCCCTTCATGACACTCCAGAGGCAGTGGTAAGAGTTAATGGGCACATATCTGACAGATTCCTGATGGGAAGGGGAAACAAACAGGGGTGCCCACTCCACCCTCTCCTTTTTACCTTGAGCCACTGGCTATTATCTTCAGGCATTATATCGATATTGTAGGGGTGGTGGCAGGGGGGAAGGAGCAAAAGTTATCATTATATGTGGATGATTCCTTATTTTCCTAGAGACCCGGTATGTTCTCTGCCCAGCCTCATGGAAACTCTCTGAGTTTAGCTCCCTAGCTGGATACAAGATTAACTTGACTAAATCTGAAGCAATGATATTAAGTGAGTCACCTTTTGTAGGGTTTCAGGAAAAAGTTCCTTTTTGGTGGGCAGACACAAACTTTTCAATATTTGGGGGTCAGGTGTCAGCCAACAACTCACTTTAATTAAAAATGAACTATATGAAGCTGTATCATACTTTACAGGCAGATATTGTCCACTGGCACTTGTTACATCTACCGTTGTATGGTGGAACACAAGTCCTCAAGATGAATGTCCTTCCCCACCTATTATTTTTTCCAGACTCTCCCCATCCTCATCCCAGTGAGGTACTGGAATATGTTACAAAAAGATATTAAATGCATTGTTGGGGGGGGGGGCAAACGTCCCAGGATAGTGGACCAGATACTCCAGCAGTAACTGGAGAGGGGTGGGTGGAGTCTTCCATGCCTCAAAAAGTATTATCTTGGAGCTCAGGGGGCATCTCTCTGCACTTCCCCCAAGCAGAAGACCCATTGTGTCTGTTATTTAATTGAGGAAGACTTCTTACTGGGCAGGGTGCCCTGGACGCTTCCTACAGTTGGACTGACCCCACAAGTTTGGCCCATGATTACTAATGCCTGGATCTGACACTCTCTCAGGCTCTTACACAGACTTAGACATCTGACTGGCACCCCTGCTGGATTAAGGGCATCTTTCACTGATTCAGTATGAGGATTATTTTTTTATCACCCATCCTGGACAGATGCTATGCCTTTTTGGGAGGGACAGGGTCTCACTCAATTTGTCCATTTCTTTTCAGGACAGCTATGTACCTCATTTGCTCCTCTTAGAGATCAATTCGGTCTTAGAAGGGAGGACCATTATAGATATTTGCAAGTGAGGCACTTTATTTTTTCATCTAGACCGGTTCCTGATCTCCTCCGTTCTCTCATGAATTTAGAACAATTTTTTTTATGATGCAGTGGTCCTTGCTTCTCGATTCAGATATATATCACAATTAGGTAAGATCTTGATGATGGACACCTCCCCACCTTTTTAGGGGATTATGCACAGCTGGGAACAAGAGTGTGGGGTGCCTCTACTGCATAAACTGTGGGAGGTCAGGATTAAGAAAGACAGAAGGTCACATTATCTCCAACTTAGAATACAATTGGAAAGATTTAACTCAATTTTTCCACAGCTCAGTAATTACTAAAAACTTCTCTACAACCAATACTAATGTCTGTTGGTATCAGTGAGTGTGGGGGGTGGGGGGCATAGGACCCATTTTCATATTTTCTGGACATGTCCTAAACTTCTGAACTTTTAGGGTGAGGTTCATAGGGTCATGCAGGCAGTTTTGGGCACACAGTTCTGACCACTTTTTTAAGACACGGTACTGGGTTTCTGGCCCTTAATGAAAGGTCCCAACAAGATACAGAAGTTGGGTCATATACTACAAGTGGTGACTTTAAAATGTATCACCATTAAATGGCTTTCACTGACCCCATCTACTCTGGATCTATGGAAACAAAAAGCTGATGATATAGAAAAAATGGAACATATCACAAATGACCTCAACTTGACCAGGGACACATTTCTAGGTCTTTGGAGCCCTTGGCATAAATTTCTTCTTCTACAGGATGTCCCGAGGGAAGAGGGGTACTCAGACTAGATATGATGCTTAAATTTTCTTTTTTATGTTGATTGCGCGCATGCGCAAGAAACATGTTGCGTCAGCTTTCTCCACAAGCAGGTTGTGGAGGCATGGCACTGTTGTGCCCAATGCCCCCACAGCCTGCAAAGGCTTGTCCCCCATCCCCCAATGCTGTGGCACGCTGCTGCTGACACTAGTTCAGCCAGCATGCCGCAACTTTCTAAAAAAATCAGCCACTGCAATCAGGGGATGCTTCATCATTGCAGCGTCAGCCATCCGCTGCAATGAGGGAGCGACCCGTCATTGCAGGGTGGGATGTGGGATCCCTGATATTGTTTGTGAACATGGCAGTGGGTTGCCGCCATGTTCACAAACAATATACCCCCTCCCCACTGTGTTTACTTGCCGACGGGAGTCCACCCCGTCGGCATTCTGTACCGTTGTTCCTGCCAATGGGTGCCCAATCTCCATCAGCATAATGATTATCCCCACCCCTGTTGTTCCTGCAGATGGGGTGCCCAATCTCCATCAGCATAATGATTATCCCCCACCCCCTGTTGTTCCTGCAGATGGGGTGCCCAATCCCCGTCGGCATAATGATTATCCCCACCACCCCGTTTTGTTCCTGCCGTCGGGGTGCCCAATCTCCATCGGCATAATGATACCCCCCTTTCCGTTGCTGTGGCCAAGGGGGTGCCCAATCCCCCTCAGCTCCTGCAGCTCCCCTTCCCCTTGCCTTGTTTGCCGGCAGGGGTGCCCAATCCCCCGTCGGCTAACCCAATCACACAGGTGGCACGCTGGGAGCCCACCCCAGTGTGCCAAAGCACCTGTTAAATCAGAAAACGGTCCCCCAATGTCTTAATTTTGTTACAACCTGTAAAAAAGGAAACGGTCCCTCGTAGTCTCGCTGCCCCCCCCCACAACCCACACCCACCCACTGCGCACCCTGCCTCCTCAAACCCCTCCCCATACTTACCTCCAGAGCTCGGCGCGACGATCTTCGCTGGACCGGGAACACGTCTGCACTCTTCAAAGCTGACCGCGAACTGAGGAAATGCCAGTAAGCTGTATAATGTAATAAATAGGGTTTTTTTTTCAACTTTAATGCATATCTTGGGCATTTTGGGAATTTTTTCACCAAATTTTCAACATGGGGTTTTTGGGACCCCTCCTCATGAATTCTTGAACTGTCATGGCGTTAGTCGGCCCCGAAAGGTGGTTTCGCGGTCACTGCGCGGAATCACCCTTCGGGGCCAATTAATGAAACGACAGTGCCAGTGTTCATGAGGTGGGCTCTCAAAAAGCCTATGTTGCAAATTTGGTGGAAAATCCAAAAAATGACTGTTTTACGAGCGTGCATTGTGCAGTTGCTATGTATGCTCGTAACTTCGCGAATTTACAATATGTTCACACCAGATTTTCAACATTGGCATTTTGTCACACCTCCTTGTGAGCAGTACAGCTGTCATTGTTCACATCCTGGCCGAAATGTGTTTTCGCAGTTCCGGTGCAGAACGGCACGGTCACTGTGGGAAATCAGTGTTCAGGACAGATTAAGAAAATGACAGTAACACTGTTCATGAGTAGAGGTCCTAAAATGCCTATGTTGAAAATTTGGTAACAATACTCCATAAAATGACTGTGTTACGAGTGTGTGTTGTGCAGTTGGCACGCACGCTCGTAACTTCGCGAATTTATAATATTTTCACTCCAGATTTTCAACATTGCCATTTCCCACACCTACTTATGAGCAGTGCAGCTGTCATTTTTCCCAACCTGGCCGAAATGTGTTTTCGCACTTCCAGTGCAGAATAGAACAGTTACTATGGGAAATCACTGTCCGGGACAGATTCAGAAAATGACAATGATACTGTTCATGAGCAGAGGTCCTAGAATGCCTATGTTGAAAATTTGGTGATGATAGCCCATCGACTGTGTTACAAGTGTGCGTTGCGCACTTTCCACACACCCTTGTAACTTCGCAGATTTGTAATATTGTCACACCAGATTTTCAACAGTGCCATTTTTTCACACCTCCTTATAAGCAGTACAGCTGTCATTTTTCACATCCTGACCGAAATGTGTTTTCACAGTTCTGGTGCAGAATAACGTGGTTACTGTGGGAGGTCAGTGTTCGGGACAGATTAAGAAATTGACAGTGGCACTGTTCATGAGCAGAGGCCCTAAAATCCCTATGCTGAGAATTTGGTGACGAAATTCCATAACATGACTGTGTTACAAGCGTGCGTTGAACTTTTTCCATGCACCCTTGTAACTTCGCAAATTTGGAATACTGTCACGTCACATTTTCAACAGTGGCATTTTTTCACAACTCCTTATGAACACTACAGATGTCATTTTTCACATCCTGGCTAAAATATGTTTTTGCACTCCTGCCGGACAATAGCACTGTCACTCTGGGAAATCAGTATTTGGGACAGATTAAGATCGACCGAGTGAGAAGGCGGAGTGACTGAGCTCAACTGAGCTCTGTTGGGACTGATGCGGATTTGTTTGTGGGCAGACAAAGGCCTCAACACAAGAGCCCAGTATAAAAGGGCAGCCTGCAGCACTTAGAGAAACAGAATGAGAGAGCGAATGAGGGAGGGGGAGTGAGCGAACTCACCGAAGCACTGTCAGGACTGCTGCAGATTTCTTTGTGGGCAGAAAAAGGCATCAATACAGGCAGGGGCCCAGTACAAAAGGCCAGCCTGCAGCAGTGGGAGAAACAGTATGAGCAAGTGAGACAAGGGGACTTAGTGAGCTCAACAGAGCTCTATCAGGACTGCTGGGATTTCTTTGTGGGCAGAAAAAGGCGCCAATGCAGGCAGGAGCCCTGTACAAAAGGGAAGCTTGCAACGCCAGGACAAACAGAATGAGCGATGAGAGAGGGAGACTGCGTGACCTCAACAGAGCTCTATCGGGACAGCTGCAGAGTTCTTTGTGGACAGACAAAGGTGCCAAAGCAGCCAGGAGCCCCATACAAAAGCACAGTCTGCGGCGCCAAGAGAAACAGAATGAGCGAGTGACAGAGCGGTAGTGAGCAAGCTCAACGGAGCTCTAGTGTGACTGCTGCAGATTTCTTTGTGGGCAGAAAATGTGGCAATGCAGGCAGGAGCCCAGTACAAATGACCAGCTTGCAGCGCTGGCAGAAATGGAATCAGAGAGTGACAGAGGGGGTGAGTGAGCTCAGTGGAGCTGTGTGGGACTGCTTCAGATTTCTTTCTGGCCAGAAAAAGCCGCCAATGCAGGCAGGAGCCCAGTACAAAAGGGCAGCCTGCAGCGCCAGGAGACACAGAACGAGCAAGTGAGGGAGGAGGAGTCAGTGAGCTCAATGGGGCTGGACTGCTGCAGATTTGTTTGTGGGCAGAAAAAGGCAGCAATGCATGCAGGGGCCCAGTACAAAAGAGCAGCCTGCAGTGGCAGGAAAACCAGAATGAGCGAGTGAGTGAGCTAAACAGAGCTGTATTTTAACTGCTGCAAATTTCTTTGTGGGCATAAGAAAGCAGCAACGCAGGCAGGGGCCCAGTAGAAAAGGGCAGCCTGCAGCACCGGCAGAACAGAATGAGCGAGTGAGAGAAGGGGAATGAGCGTGCTCAATGGAGCTTTGTCGGGACTGCCATAACATGACTATGTTACCAGCGTGCGTTGAACTGTTTCCATGCACCCTTGTAACTTCGCAAATTTGTAATACTGTCACGCCACATTTTCAACAGTGGCATTTTTCCACAACTCCTTATTGTACAACTCCTACAGCTGTCATTTTTCGCATCCTGGCTACAGTATGTTTTTGTACTCCTGCCAGAGAATAGCACAGTCACTCTGGGAAATCAGTGTCTGGGACAGATTAAGATCAACCGAGTGAGAAGGGGGAGTGGCCGAGCTCAACTGAGCTCTGTCAGGACTGCTGCAGATTTGTTTGTGTGCAGAAAAAGGCCCCAACACAAGAGCCCAGTACAAAAGGGCAGCCTGCAGCACTTAGAGAAACAGAACGAGAGAGCGAGTGAGGGAAGGGAAGTGAACGAACTCACCGAAGCACTGTCAGGACAGCTGCGGATTTCTTTGTGGGCAGAAAAAAACATCAGTACAGGCAGGGGCCCAGTACAACAGGCCAGCCTGCAGTGGTGGGAGAAACAGTATAAGCAAGTGAGACAAGGGGACTTAGTCAGCTCAGTGGAGCTCTAACAGGAATGCTGGGATTTCTTTGTGGGCAGAAAAAGGTGCCAATGCAGGCAGTAGCCTTGTATAAAAGGGCAGCATGCAGCGCCAGGACAAACAGAATAAGCGATGAGAGAGGGAGACTGCGCGACCTCAATGGAGCTCTGTCAGGACAGCTGCAGAGTTCTTTGTGGACAGACAAAGGTGCCAATGCAGCCAGGAGCCCCATACAAAAGCGCAGTCTGCGGCGCCAAGAGAAACAGAATGAACGAGTGACAGAGCGGTAGTGAGCAAGCTCAACGGAGCTCTAGTGTGACTGCTGCAGATTTCTTTGTGGACAGAAAATGTGGCAAAGCAGGCAGGAGCACAGTACAAATGGCCAGCTTGCAGCGTTGGCAGAAACGGAATGTGACAGTGACAGAGGGGGAGTGAGCGAGCTCAGTGGAGCTGTATCGGGACTGCTTCAGATTCCTTTCTGGCCAGAAAAAGCCACCAATGCAGGCAGGAGCCCAGTACAAAAGGGAAGCCTGCAGCACCAGGAGACACAGAACGAGTGAGTGAGGGAGGGGGAGTCAGTGAACTCAATGGGGCTTTGTTGGGACTGCTGCAGATTTGTCTGTGGGCAGAAAAAGGCAGCAATGCATGCAGGGGCCCAGTACAAAAGGGCAGTCTGCAGTGGCAGGAAAACCAGAATGAGCGAGTGAGTGAGCTCAACAGAGCTGTATTGTAACTCCTGCAAATTTCTTTGTGGGCATAAGAAGGCAGCAACGCAGGCAAGAGCCCAGTAGAAAAGGGCAGCCTGCAGCACCGGCAGAACAGAATGAGCGAGTAAGAGAAGGGGAGTGAGCGAGCTCAACAGAGCCTTGTCGGTACAGCTGCACATTTCTTTGTGGGCAGAAAAAGGCACCAACAGAGGCAGGAACCCAGTACAAAAGGGCAACCTGCAGCGCCAGTAGAACCAGAATGAGTTAGTGAGACAGGCGGAGTGAGCGACCTCAACGAAGCTCTGTCAGGACAGCTGTGGATTTCTTTGAGGGTAGAAAAAGCCACCAACATAGGCAGGAACCCAGTACAAAAGGGCAGCCTGCAGCGCCAGGAGAAACAGAATGACCGAGTCAGAGAGGGGGAGTGAGCCACCTCAATGGAGCTCTGTCGGGACAGCTGCATATTTCTTCCTCAGCAGAACAAGATGCCAATGCAGGCAGCAGCCCACTACAAATGAGCAGCCTGTAGCACCGGGACAAACAGACTGAGCCAGTGACAGAGGCCCACTGAGCAAGCTCAACAGACCAATGCAATCAACATTCGGCATTGACAAATGCTTGTTCTTTGTAGATGTTATGGGTTACAGATTACAAAATGCTTATTAGGTTCTAGTGCCATAGGATTAGATCTATATGAGACATATGTTCACTATGTGATTAGCTGGACTTTACCTGTGGGGGGTTGGGGGCTAATGAACTCCCCAAAACATTTTAATGAGGGTCGCTTGGTTACTTGACATGCTATTTAAGTGATGTTTGTGTTCTGTATGTAATGTTATTCATAAAAAGTTTGGACACAGATAACGGACTGCACTGTAACCAAGGTCCACAAATTGCTTCATTTCATCTCATGTATCATTTTGAGTTACACTTCTTTAATAAAGCTCTTTGAAGTTAAAGAAAATGTAACATATAATTAAAAGGGGAAAAAGCAAAGCAGAAATGTAGACTAGTCAACACAAAAAGTAATAATAAAATAATTATACACTTATTATTTCGTTTTTGTTGACCGGGTAAGTGCACTAGACAAATCCTGCCTATTTTTAGGCACGACCCAGGGGAGGGGTATACTGATGAATGCCAACTGACCTTGAACCAGATTAAGCTGTTAGTGGTATTTTTAGTGAATGAGGGAAATTTGGCCAGGACACCAGGGAAATTCCCCAACTCTTTTTTCGATAAGTGCCATGGGATCTTTAACATCCACCTGAACTACCACCAATCCAGGCAGATGGGACCTCGGGTTTAACATCTTATCTGAAAGACGGCACCTCAGAATTGCAGCAGCCCTCTCATGCTGCACTACAGTGTCAGTACTAGGATATTAACCCACGTGCCAGATGTGGGAACTGAACCCACAGCCCTCTGATCTCCCGGCCTCAGAGGCGAGTGTGCTACCTACTGAGCCACTGACACTGACATTTATTATAATGCTTGTAATCCTTCCACAAACAAGATTGGACCATTATGTTTTGATCACAAACAATACAAAAAAAACGTGCCTGAGGAATTAGTCAGTTCTTAAGAAATATTTCTGTAGTATGTTTAATAGACTGGAAGAGCTATCAGGCGCCAACACCACCAAAATTGCACACAAACCTGAGTTAAGTGCCTCCAAATTTACAATTGTACACATATAACTATTACATGTAAACCAGACCAAATCACTAGATTCTCATAATATTCACAGAAGAATTCTGAGGGAATGAGCAGACAAACTGTTCCGGCCACTGTTTCACTTATATAAGACTTCATATCAACATTGGGATGTTTCCAGTGATTGGAAACATGCTTCCGTTTATATCTTCATATAAGAAAAGTAATAGTGCCAATCCTCTAATTATAGACCGATATCTCTGATTTTCATTGTGTGTAAAATTATGGAGTCTATCAACAAAGAACAGTTAGACAAGATAATGATAGGTCTGGTTCTAAAAGACCACAGTCAGCACAGCTTCACATGTGGGACTTCATGCGTAACAAACCTCCTGACTTTCTATGAAGAAGTAAATGAAGCTTAGGATAAAGTTCTTCAATTGATGTATTTTTTTCTTGATTTTTTCAATAAAGTGACTCATTAACTATTGATAGATAAAATGAGAAAATTCAAAAAATTCAAAATAGCATCATAAACTGGGTGCAAAACTGCCTCACTGGTAGGGCATAAGTGTTGCGCATAAATGGACAGGAATCTAGTACCTACAGAGTCACAAGTAAAGTGCCTCTGTGGACAGTATTGGGTCCATCATTATTTTCCATCTTCATTGGTGATATCCAGAGACATACAAACTGCTGGTTCAATAAATTCATAGATGATTCTAAGATGGAGGGTATTTCCAGTACTAATATGATGTCTTTTAAAATGCAGCTCAATCTCAATCAGTTGTCAACCTGGACTAATAAAATATGTATGACATTAAACACTGAAAAATGCACAGTCATGCATCTCAGTCATAAAAATGAAAAGTATAATTATACGTTAAATAGTATAATATTAAGCAAGGCTGACAAGGAGTTGGACCTTGGAGTTATAATCAACATTGATTTCAAGCATAGTAAACACTGTGAATATTATGATCAAAACAGCTAACAGATATAAGAGTGGTATTAAAAGATCTTTTTCCAGATGGCCCATTGGCACATCAGTAGTGCTACTGCCCCCCACAGTGGTGATACAGACTCAGGAGCAATCTCGGGTTGCTGGGGGTCAGGTGGGGGGGAAGAGATAGAGTGTCCAGCAGACTACTCTCCTCTCCCAGGGTGGGGAGGCTACTGGCCTCACTTCATGATTGCCACCAAGTGGAGGCCTGGAGGTAGGATGACTAGGAAGCAGCAAGAAAGGGATGGTGCTGCGGGACTTCTGCAATGTGTGCATCCCCCTTCAAGCACGTAATGACATGCATGCCCCAGCAATGGGGAGTGAGAAAATCAGGAAAATATATATGGATGGACTTCATGAGGCCCTGTCCATGTTGTTGTGGCCTGCTCTGCCTTCCAGCGAGAGGAACTCTGGATATGTGTGTACTCTGGGGGGGGGGGGCCGCCCTCCCTTCCCTGGCCCTGCCCTGGGGGGAATCCAGGGTGGAATTAGCCCCCAAATGGCAGAGGTTGGGGATGACTGTGGCTCTGGGGGACAGGGCTGATAAGCCACCCATCCTGCATGGTAGGATAAAAACCTTTGTGGGGAAAAAATATTTTTTTTTTCAGGTAGCCTGAACAGTGTCAGTGGCTCAGTAGGTAGCACACTCACCTCTGAGGCCGGGAGATCAGAGGACTGTGGGTTCAGTTCCCACATCTAGCACTTGGGTTAGTATCCCTGTACTGACACTGTAGTGCAGCATGAGAGGGGTGCTGCACTTCTGAGGTGCTGACTTTCGGATGAGATGTTAAACCAAGGTCCCATCTGCCTGGATTAGTGGTAGTTCAGGTGGATGTTAAAGATCCCATGGTACTTATCGAAAAGAGGAGGGGAATTTTATTGAAAAAGGTTGGACTTCATTACAGAAAAAATAACAACATCCTGTACACAGAAAACTAAACTCAGAATCATCAATAACATAGTGAACAAAATACAAAACAAATATGAAACAAAAAGGAAATAACACATAATCAATCAATAGACCAAAGGTCACAATTACGCCAAAAAAGAAGAAATTGAGGTCCTGTAAAAACCTGAAAATCATGCAATTTAACTAAACGGATAGCAGTGCAAATATTGCCAATTATTTCTTGTAAAGAAATCAATTTCTGGTGCAAAACTAACATGCATCTAGCCTGCCATAGGTAATATCTAATTAAAACGAAAACAATATACAGGGTATCAGCATGATATTTATAACATAAATCAGCATTTGTACAAAACATAATCTGCTCATATGATAATTGTAGGAATAAAGGTTCAGACTACAAACCTGCCAAAAAGGACCAAAAAGCAAAAGTAAAAGGGCAATCAAGAAATAAGTGCTGTTGAGTTTCCAGAATCTCGTGACAAAGATCCCGGGGGCAATATCAAGCATTCAAAGCTTTATGCTTATGATTACCCTTGACACTCAACCTGCCATAATTATCCAACCATACCATATCCCAAGCATAAGAGGGTAAACGGGGATTACTAAGTTGTTGAAGAACCCAAGTAAAATGATCTGGGGGACATAAGGGAAAAACCACCTCTTCCTGAGCCTCCCTTCTCCAGACCTTGTCATAAAGCATACATCTAGACAGAACACAAAAATTCCGTGGGAAAAAACCCCAAGATAATGCCATCTTAAAAGCTTCTTTCCCATATAGTGGGACATCCTGAGAACGAGATATAGTACCCTTCTTTCCAGAATCCCAATGTGAAAGACAGGGTGACAACCACAGCATCAAATAAGGTTTCCAAACCACCTCCCCAGGCTTCAAAGCTTTCCCAAAATTATAACTAAAAAATAAACTATAAAAAAAAGCGACTGGATGAATCATGCCTACCCCTCCCTCACTTATTGGTCTATATGTTACACTATGCTTTATCGGGTTAAGGCGAGACCCCCAAAACCCGTGAAAAAATATCCCATATAATCAAGTGAAAAAAGCCATAGGTGGGGGAAACACATAACAAAGATACAAAAAAATAGGAATTACCAATGTTTTAAGCAACACCACCCTCTTTTTCTTACTAATCAAAAACTGTTTCCACCCAGAAATCAGACCTTCCGCCCTCCCCAAGGCAATCTGCCAGTTATGAGAAAGCATATCACCGGTCCCAAAAAAAAAAAACCTAAATATTTAAATGGAGCTATAGAAATAGGAATCCCAGCATAGGTACCAGCTGGCGGGAGAGTGAGGTGACTAATGGGAACCCCAACACTTTTCCCAAAATTAATGCTAGATCCAGAAACTGAGGAATAGTTCCGAAGAACCTGGACCAAGGCTGCTTCCGCAGTATGTATGTCCACAACCAAAACCAAATCATCAGCATAAGCTAACAGTTTGATAGGTGCTTAAAAAGGGACCCCCTCAAGTCCTATGATTTGAGGGCAAAGAAAGATTGGCCAGTATCAAAGTATCAATATAAAAATGATAAAGGATAGGACTTAAGGGGCACCCCTGCTGAACTCCACAAACAATCGTCACAGGATTCCCTAACCAACCATTCACATTAGGAATGATCATGGCCCCTTTATACAAAGTCTGAAGCCAAGAAAGAAACTTAACAGGAAGTCCAAAGGCCGGCAATACAGAAAACAAAAAACCCTGAGAAACCCTATCAAAGGCCTTCTCCTGGTCCAAACCCAAAACCCATCCAGTAACTGCCCCCCTTTCACCCAGGGCAAATAATTCTCTCAACAAAACCAAATTGTCATGTTGGCATCTGCCAGGAATGCCACACGCCTGAGCAGGACTTATATGATCAGCAATTTTAAGTAATCTAGATAACAAGATTTTTGCCAGAATTTTATAATCCACATTTAATAAACTAAGTGGTCTCCAATTATTCAAATCAGTAGCATCACCTTTTTTGAAAAGTAAGATCAAAATGGCGTCTTTCATCGTCTTGGTCAAAGAGGCTGAGGCCAACATATCATTGAACAACAACGTTAGGGCCGGAACCAAATCAGTCATGAAAGTTTTAAAAAAATGGGCAGTAAGGCAATCCAATCCAGGTGCTGAATGCAAACGTAAACTACCTATGGCTTAAGTCACTTCCCAAGCAACAATATCAGCGTTCAACATATCCTGCTCCACAGGAGAGAGCGTAGGGAGATGTAAAGAGTCCAAAAATGGCTCAGCAGACTCACATTCCAGTATACTACCCAACATGTTCAATACATGCTGTTCAACAACAGTAACCAAAGCCTCTGGAGCCATAACCAATTCACCAGAGGGGGACTGTAGACACCGAATAAATTTAGAATCTACTTGTCCCTTACAAGCCTTAAAAGGGTCCAACCCCCCTTTAGTCATCCGAGTCCCAAATCGAGCCTCCTGTCCTAAAGAGCTAGCATGATCATATTGTAGTGTTTTCATCTGTGTGCAAACCACCGCAATTTGATCACTATAGTCATGCTGTGTGGTATCAGATAGAGAAATCAAATGTTGCAACTGCTGCCGTAGTACCAAATACTGCAAGTATTGAGCAGTCTGAGATGCAGCAGCCTTCTCCTGGAAGACATGCTTCCATTGTAATTTAGAATCTTCCCACCAATCCACCACATCCTCGTAAAGATCAGCCACAGAGAGCCGTGCAGCCCATTCCCTCCGCCATAACTTCAAAATAGTGGGATCCTCCAAGAGGGAGTCATTAAACCGCCAGCACTTTTTCTTACAACGGGGAGCAGTATCCCAGGAAAAAGATACCTGGAGGGCAGCATGATCTGAATATTCCACACCTACTGTCTGACAAGAATGAATCTGCAAGACTTTAGGCAAAAACATAAAATCAATGCGTGTACGCAAAGGTCCCTTAAAAAAAGTAAATCTACCAGTCACATGACAATACCTATAAGCATCCACAAGCTGAGCCATGGTTATAATGTACTTCAAAGCAATAGAGTCACAAAATAATTTTGGGGTTTGTAACCCTCTATCTGTTTGGTGCAAACCACAGTTAAAATCACCAACCCATAAGAGTAGCCTAGAGGTATGCAAAAAGGGCCTCACCAAATGAAAAAAAGAAACTCGCTGTGCTTTAGTCTGGGGAGCATATACCACGATTATCCAAAATCTCTCCAAGGAGTAAGTGAAGTCTAATAACAATGCTCTCCCTGGTAGTATATCTACCAATCTGGAGACATGTATATCCAAGTTGGAAAACAAAATACCAATACCATCACATTTATCAGTACCAGATGACCAAAAGAAAGGACCACAGGTCCAAGCCCTGGAAGCCTGTTGCAGTTCTTGATGTGATTTTAACCTAGTATCTACAAGACAGACAATATCACACTGGAAATCTTGCACTGTCAAGAGTACACCCCCCAGTTTTCTATGACCTTTAATACTATTCACATTTAAAGAACAGACCGGAAAAGAAGCCATTTAAATACCAATGGGTGATTTACTCCTTCGACTTTGATGAGTCCGTTTAGCTATAGGATCCAAATCCCTGCCCCCTTCCATGTCCGTACAAGAATGAATGGAGGAGGTGTCAGTGTCATCCCCTCCTGAGTCCTTATCAGACAGGTCCGTGGCCAACACTGCAAATTTGTTACTAGATTGCCAAGTACGAACCCCAGCCTCCTTGCCCCGACTGACAACCGCCAGACCTTTCCTGGTCCTCTTATGAGGAACTTGTATGAAACCAGAAGCATCCAGGTCAGAAGCAGACTGTGGGGGGGGGGGCATCACACCATCAACCACAACCAATTCTTCTACCCTCACGCGAGCTACAGGGACAGATAAAGGAACAACATCAGAAAGCAGAACTGGTAATAGGGGAGATAGGGCAACTGAAGTGTCCTGAACTATAACCTCCTCAGACCCCTCGTGTAATCCCATCGATGTAGAGGAGGTTAAATTGACATTTAAATCCCGGGCAGCAACACATTTAGCCTGCATTTGCTGTGCTACGGTAATCAAACCTTCATGTGAAGGACAATCCTCCCTATTATGGGATGCCCAGGGACAACTCCCATAGGCATGTCCTGTACGTTCACAGAGGTTGCACTTAAAAAGATTTAAACAGGCACTGGACGTATGGCCAAAGTCAAAACAATGACTACATTTCACAGTGTCACAAGCAGAACTAAGGTGAACACGGGAGCCACACTTAAAACATGACTTAGGCTGCCCTACGTAAAAAATGAGCCCTTTATCTTTTCCCAAGTAAAAAAAACTAGGTAAATGTCTAGGCCCGGTATTGGTAGAATACAATTTGACACGAACTCTCCAGCCACCATCCCAGATTTGTTCACTATCCAACGTGGGGGCGGGCCTGTTAAGCACCTCACACCTCTGCTTTAACCAAAATAAAATATCCTCCACATTTACCCCTTCGTTCTTAAACATAATCGTAATATTTCTAACAGCAGGTTTGGTCAATGGAATAGCCTGAAAGGGAGACCAAATGGGAGAAGTCTGACAGGTCGCATATTGAGCCCAAAACCTATCCAAACCTGAAACCTGCTTAAAACTAATGTCGTAATTGTAATTACCCAAACTAATAAGGGCAAACATTTCTGATGAAAAGAACTTCATAGAACCCTTAAGTAAAGTTTTAGCAATACAAACATGATCGGGGGTTCCTCTAGCCCTCCCTTATATACCAACTGGACGGCATTACGCCTAGGTGCCGGTTCCCCCTTAGTGGAAAATAAGTCAGCTAGTTTAAAACCAACTGAACGACCCTGGTCAGACTCCACAGAATCCTGTAACAAAGGTACAGGCCCCACTCACAAAGGGACTGTAGGCCCAGGGGGTATAGAAGGGGAAGGAACAGGAGACAAAATAACTGTAGGTAAAGCAGAAGCATCACGAACAACAGGAGATCCTGGAACAATAGAAACTTCCTCTACATTAGAACAAGGACGTAAGTCATCAGACTGAACATTTAAAACACTACCCTCCAGCAACCCACAGTCAGAAGCAACACCCTGGGGTTCGTTGGAGCTCAAGTTAGAGTCAGTGGCCACAGATGCAGCTGCTTTTTGTAACGTCTTTAAGTAGGTAGGATCCTGAGAGTCCGGAGTCCAATCACCCCCATCTCCCTGTTCCCAACCAGCACTCTTCAAAGCCAGTTCGGGGGACCAGGAAGCCCCTTGGCAACAAGATTTGGCAAGTCCCGTGGAAGAAGGCTGTACAACAGAGGCCAAAATCCCACCACGTTTGCTCCAACCAGGTACTTTATTAGCCGAAAAGAGAAACACATCTGTTGATAAAGGCAAAGGGTCTGACGTCTCAGGCCAACTCTTGAGTGGCTTACCTCAGGATTTACCAGGACCCCGCTTCTGTTTACCTGAGGGAAATGGCTGGTCATCAATGAGAACAGGCAGGGGCTGTAGGCACACTGAGATAGACTTCAGAAGACTGCCAGCCCCATCAAGAACCTCCGCCGATGCAGAAGTAGCAGAGAAATGCGCCGAACCTTCAGCGTCATCAGGGGGCTTAGACAACTGCACGTCCCCAATCGTAGTACTCCCCGTAGATGCCTGAGGAAGTGCCGCAATTTCTGAGTCCAACAGCAACATTTCGTGGAGTAAAGCAGAACGCTTACCCAGCAAAGCAGATCGAGAATCATTTCCAGCAGCAGAACAGGTAACACCCTGCCGCCCAGCAGAAGCCACAACACACGGTACATCCGTTTCAATGATTGTTGCTGCACTTACTGCAGCCACAGCAATTTCTTCCTCCACGGCCTCAGAAGGTGCAAACACAGGAGAAGAGGCCCTCTCTCCTGCACTCCCAACGTCCATCTCCTCTGAAGGTTCTTGCACACTGGCCATCTCGCAGCCAGTAGCAAAGGCTCCCCCTACAGCAAGTAGGAGAATTTCCCCTGTGTCCTGGCCAAATTTCCCTCATTCACTAAAAATACCACCAACAGCTTCTTAATCTGATTCAAAGTCAGTTGGCATTCATCTGTATCCCCCTCCCCCGGGTCGTGCCTGAAAATTAGGCAGGATTTGTCTAGTGCACCTACCCAGTCAACAAAAACTAAATAAATAAAATAAAATAAATAAATATGTGATTGTTACAATTTATAGAGCTTACATAATGGACATATAGACTACTAGGCTCCCTTTTGGTGCCCATATCATAGGAAGGACATAGGCAGTGGAGGGCATACAAAGGAGGGCTATTAGGCTAATATCAGGAGTTAGAACCTTGTCTTATGAAGAGAGATTAAAAACTGTGGTATGTTAAATCTCAGGAATATTGCTGGGTGAAATTGAGAAAATATGTTTTGTGCGCGTTTCACAAAATTGCATCATTTTCACAAAATTTCATACAATTTCATGAACTGAGCACAATATACAGTACCATGTGGCTTTTGTACAAAATGAACAGGATTACACAATTTAAAATATTTATGTTTTAGAAATGCACACTTTCAATAGTGGTTAATTTTCACGTCGGAATCATAGTGCAATGCTACAAAATAGTGCTATTTTGATGGTGTAGTGAGGATTTTCCATTGATTCCTGTTTGGCTTACACTGAGCATGTGCCAGTGTTAAACAGCCATGCATATACATTTGAGAGAGATAAGTCAGAAGACTTAGACCTACAGAGCTGCAATATAGGGCAGTTCTTGATAAAATAATCTTTAAAATCTGTTTTATTTTATTTTTCAATCTGCCAGAAATTACTTGGCAATCCATTTTTAATGTTATTTTTGCAGTGCCTTCAGTTTATATGGAGTAATAAAAAAATTTTAGTTTCATCATATCAAATTAGTTAAGGAAGGAAGGAGCATCTTTATTCTGAGCTTTAAAATTTAGCATAGATCCACAATAAGCTCCTGCATTGTACATTGAAGCATGGTGCCCATGTGGTGTTGTAATTCCTATGCATCAACACTGAAATTTGTCATATAGCTGTAGAACCAGCAACAATTATACAGGGAAATTGTGCAGGCAGCTGCCGCAGTATAAATGGTGGTCCTATAGTGTTACTCCCTACTGTGATAACTCCGAAAGATAGGTCCTACTGTTCTTTAGCATGTAACGTGAACTGGAGACCCAAATGAAAAAATATAAAGTTTAAAAGCCCTGTTGGAGTTTTCAATTAAACTATGCCACTATGATAGAGATTTATTTCTTCTTCAGATGGTGGTTGTGTTTTTCTGGCTCCGTTACCCTTTCCAATTTTTTTTTAAAGTTCTGTTTTGCTGCCAATGTGTTTTGATGTTGAAAGAAATGATGGCCAACCCATGAAAAACTGAATGAGCATATGTTTTGCTAGTCAAATGTCTGTCAACACTTGTTATCATGTTATAAATTGAGCAAGGATCATCGGTGCTGTCAACTTTTTTTTATTGAGTAGACAAAATTTGTTATATATTTGACAAGTTCAGGCATTGCTATAGTGTGATTTTTCTAGTTCTACAAGACTGTTAAAGGAAAAGGCTGAATAGTTTTATATCACTTACGGTTTTACTAACTGTATTTTTGATTTCATGTTCGCTAATAAAAGTTTCCCACTCGGTGTCCTCAGTGTTTAAAAACACATTTTTCATTTTTCTCACTGTGGCTTTTTAGCTGACACAAAGTAAAACTGGTAATCATTTAGGTAGGTGCCAATTTTATTTTAGGAATTTTGGAGCATTTTACTTCTCACGTGGACTGTTTTAGGTAGACAGTCAGAGAAGCCAGTGATGCTATTACAGCTGTAGATGGCCACTGTGATAATATTAATGGCTTGAGATGAACTGTAAACAGCTGATGTAACTGACAGGGCAGTGGTACCACACTGGTGTATCACATGGGTTCATGCCAAAACAATGCAATATGGGTTTTGAAAGGTTTTTTTTTCAGTGTGATAATATTCAAACCCA
This sequence comes from Neoceratodus forsteri, assembly GCA_016271365.2. Classification (NCBI taxonomy): domain Eukaryota; kingdom Metazoa; phylum Chordata; order Ceratodontiformes; family Ceratodontidae; genus Neoceratodus; species Neoceratodus forsteri. Next base: position 409,066,895 of record CM057455.1, read on the forward strand.
GTAATCATATTGATATTTCATGTGGGCTATGAGGACTTCTACACTGATGTCCACCTCGATCTGCATGCTGACATGAGTCCCAACATTGTTGTCTCCTTGGGACTCCGAACAACTAACCCACCTTGCCTCCAGCCTCTCAGCCAATCACTGTAGCCATGAGTTGGGGGTATTTTCCCCCTGAATTTTAAATGACAACAAAGTCTTCAGGATCCTCTTCTCCAGCACCACAGCATTGCTAGAAATCATTGGGGGATGAACGGGAACAGGGGGACTAGGCCTACTTCAACACTAATATCCACTCTCATCGGAATATTGACAGGGGTACCAGCCTCACAGACTCCTTAGGACTCTGAACAGTTAACCCTCCCTCCCTCCAGCCTCTCAGCCAACTACAGTTTATTTCGCACAAATTCAGTGAGTTACTAGTGGTCCTCCTCACCATGGTCTGGAGCTCTAAGAACTGCAGCACAAAGGGCATCATACAGAGTCTGCCTGCAAAGGACATCATACTGAAGGAGACTGCCTGGAGTCAGCCATGAGTCAGCTGTCAGCTGGCCATGCTGCACTCCAGTTCTCCCTTCCACAAGGCTTCATCCTATCTCAGCTTGCACTATCTACTGCACCAGCCTTACTGAGTAAGAAACTTCTCTAACAACCACAGTGACTGTTTGCTAATGTTTGCTAACTTATTAAATTCCAGGAATCCTACCTACACCCTGTCTGGGTATAGTCCTGTTTCTAGTTTGTTTGCATAACTTACAGTATGTTTGGCACAGTTTAGTTCTACCAGTTGCTTTTACTGCTGTTTGCCTATTACTGTTGCTATTTGCTAATATTCAGATATCTTAGTTATACCCTATCTGGCTTTAGCCTTATTTTTGGTTACTGTCCAATTTGTTTGCCATGCTCGGTTAATCAGCTGCTTTCACCATCAAATGCCTACTTGTCTTCAATATTTGCTAATATTCAGGTATCCTAGTTACACCCTATCTGGGTTTAGATTTATTTCTAGTTACCATCTAATATGTTTTAATTTTTAGTTAATCTGTTACTTTCACCATTGAATGCTTGCTGCTTTCACTAATTGCCAATATTCCGGTATACTAGTTACACCCTATCTGGGTTTAGTTTTATTTCTAGTGACCATCTAATATGTTTTCATTGTTCAGTTAATCCTTTGCTTTCACCATTGAATACATGTTGCCTTCACTAAGTGTTGATATTTACCTAGTAACACCCTTTCTCGGTATAGCCTTATTCCTAGTTTTCATACGAAATCTTTGCTTGGAACACTTTTTCAGTGTATCCAACAGTTATGCTCCCTGCCTTCCTCTTCTGACTTCTCTTTCTCCTACACATATTGCCACCCCTTTCCATTCCCCTACCCTCCTCAACATTCTTTCTTTTTTCTCCACCTGCCTGTCCCCCACCCTTCTGCTTTCCCTCCTTCACCCTTGTCTCCTTCCCTCCCTCCCCCTTCCTGAACCTGGAGTTCCTCTACCATTCCATCCTGTCCCTTCCCTGTTCCTCTCCCCCCTCTCCTCCCTGGCCTAGGGAACATAGGTCTTGCTCCATCCCTCATCTTCTTATCCTGCTTCTCCACCTTTCTGGTGACATGGAAACCAACCCTGGTCCCTCCTCCCCTCCTCCTCCTCCTCTACTTCTAGAGGCCTTAGCATTTTCTGTTAGGAGCCTCCGAGACTCCTCCCTAATATTATCTTCTTAATGTATGGGTCTCTCAACACTCTCCAGACCTCCTCTATTTCTCTGAATCCTGGTGCTCCTCCAGAATTCCTGATTCTAGCCTTGCCCTCCTTGATTATCACCTCTTCAGGCAGGACCAGGGCAAATGTGGAAGTGGTGTTGCCCTCTTTCTCCACCAGAGTCTCTCCTGCAGCATCACTCTCAGAGAGGCTGCACCCTCCTCCTATGAGTTTCTCCTTGCTAAGCTTTCCTTTCTCTCCACCTTACCCATCTTTATTGGGTGTTTTTATGTTTCACCAAAAATCTTCCCATCCTCTCTGGTTGTCACTCTCTGCCATCACTTTGCACTCATTCTCTGGAGAACTCATCCACCTTGGGGACTTCAATATTACTTGGCTTTCTCCTGTCTCCAGGCTTCTCTCCCTCAGGACTGAGTCCCTAAATATCTCCCAACTCATTACTGATTTGAACCCACTCAGCTCAGTCTACATTCCTCTAATCACAGCCTTCTGAACTGGGTTTGTTCCTCCCACCCCCACTGCATCATTGCAGCAGGTATTGTGCCAGATGCCTTCATTGACCACTACATGCCAATGAGGGTCAGAAAAGTCTGGCACCCTCCTTCCTCACCCTAGTACATATGGTCCAGGTTCTTCCAGTCACTTAACACAAATGCGCTACAGAGCAACCTTGCTGCAACTCATTGGTCCTCCATCCTCTCCACTCCTGACATGGACACAGCCCTCTCCCTATTCCATTTAAAATTCACTTCTGTCTGAGATAAGCATGCCCTTCAGAAAGTTCAAGGTTAAGTCCTCCCACCACGCTGGGTCACACATGATTTCATGGATACGTGCAAGTCTGATGATCAAGCCTGGGCCCAGTTCAAATTATGCCACTCCCTGGCTTACTCCCTGTCTTACAGGGTACTTAGAAATACATGTACAAAGGCTGTCCACACTGCTAAATCCCTCTCTTTTAAGGCCAACCTCCAGAGCAATCTTAATTCTCTAGACAAATTGTGGAAGCTGATTCACTTCCTTTTTGACCCTGCTGCCCGGTCTGCTCCACCAGTCCTCATGGCTAATGGTGCACCTGTCTCTGACCTTAATCTGTAGCTACTCACTTTAAAGAGCTTTTCAACACTTGTGCCCTTCCCTCTCCCCTACTTGCTCCCCTTTTCTTCCTGGTCTCTACCCTCCTCTCTGCCCCACCCTTCCCCAGGGTTTCACTTCCCCTCATTACCACCCAGGAAACCCTACTTGCCCTCATCTCATTCAACCTGTCTAAATCTAGGCCTGATAGCCTGGACCCTAAATTTCTCCATCTATCAGTTACTGCCCTTGCCTCCCTCTTACTCACCTCCTCAATCTCTCCTTCTCCCTCTGCACTGTCCTCAGTCTTGGAAGATTGCCAAAGTTCTCCCCTTCACAAAGGGGTTGACCCCTCCTTCCCTACCAACTTCTGTCCTATCTTCCCCTTCCCAGGGAGACAAGATGGCAGCCATGCTGGGGTGCTGTCTGTCTACTCTCTGACTGAGAGCAGTTTTTATGCTTGGAGTTTCATGCTTCTCTTCACTTAAAAATCATGTGCAAAGGTTTTTGAATATTGTTAACAAAGCTTGAATTCAAGTCCATGTGTCATAAGTAGAGTTTCCTGAATGTTTCATGCTGTTTGGTTTGGTAGTTTTCTTTAAATCAGCATTTATGAACTTGCTCTACAGTGACTAAAAACAGTGGAGTTATTTCTGTCTCTCTCAGTCAGTCTTGGAGAGCGATAACATAATTGTGAAGTACTGTAACTTGCTGCTTCAGACTCCCAATCACAGCTGGCTGTAGACTTAATGGTTTGCTCACCAGGTTTCTTATAAACTCAGTCTGTAGTTTGTGTTTAGATAGATTAGTTTAAAATCTTTCATTCTCTTCTTATAAAAGTTAATTTGAGTTTCAGTGCTGAACTGAAGTAGTGGAACTCTGTCTCTGTGAGAGATCAGCTAGTCTGTATCACAGCTCTCCATTTTTTCTCATTAAAACTCAGATTTTTTCTAACTATATAACATGGGTTTATTTAATGAATATAAAATAAATCTAAATTTTGTTCATTCATAGAAATAGTTTGTCTTTGATGTAGCCTTCATAAATACATTCATGTAAGAAAATTTTTTTTATGTCAGATTGACAAACAGGTGCCTGTCACATTCTACTATTTCAAGCACCTGTCTGAACTCCCAACCACAGCTGAGGCAGCTGCACTCTGCTGCCACCTGTCCCCTGCCCCACAAGCCCCCCCCCACCTTCTGATTCATATTCGATGCTCCTGCACTCTTCTGCCCACTGTCATCTCCCACACATTCGGGGATTGTGCACCCTGCTGCCCACTGTCTCCTCCCACACAATTGGGAATTGTGCACCCTGCTACCTCCATCCCCTGATTAAAGAATCAGGCCTGCTGCACCCTTCCCAAACAGTTTGGAGTGCTGCATCCTGCTGCCCTCCCCCCCACAGTCAAGGACACTGCATCTGTTGCCCCCTTTTCCTGTCTCCACGGTCAGGGCTGCTATGCACTGCTAAGCCCTAGAGTTCTAGGTCCCCCTGCTTCCACAGTTGGGGCAGCTGCACCATGCTGCCCTAGGCCACCTGAGGTGGGGCTTTTGATGCACTTTGCTACCAACTTCCATTGCCCCAAATGGGCAGGGCTACTGCACCATGCACACCATCTCACATTCAGGGCTGCTGCACCCTGTTGCCCCCCTGTGTCATGCCCTCACAGTCCAGGCTTCTGCACCATGCTGTCCTTCTTGAGAAGGTTGTGGGGTCAAAAACAGTAGGGAATTCAAGAATGCATGGGACAGACATAAGGCAATTCTGGGGGGGTAGGAAGAAGTAGGCTGTTGGTGAACTAGGATCTGCAGCTTCTCCAATAGGTAGGGAAATCGGCAGACTGGGTGGACCAAGTGGTTCTTATTTGCCATCAAAGTCTATGTATCTTTCTTTCTATGTCCCCTGTCACCACGGCCAGGGCTGCTGCACCACGCTTCTGTCTACACAGTTGGTGTTGCTGTGGCCTGCTGGACCCTAGAGTCCCATGCCTCCACAGTTAGGGATGCTGCACCATGCTGCCACTTGCCACAAGAGTCAGGGCATTTGCTGCACCCTGTTGTGTGCCTCCACAGTTGAGGCAGTTGCACCCTGCTGTCCCACTGCCACCCAAGTCAGATCCTTTCCTACACCCTGCTGCCCACATCCCTTGTCACAAACAGGCATGGCTGCTGTATCCTGTCCAACAGTTTGGGCTGCTGTACCCTGGTGACACTCCTATCTTTTGGCTGACCAGTCGGGGCTGCTGCACTCTGCTGTCCTCTTTCCCCACCCCCACAGTCATGGCCATGGCACCCTTTTGCCCCCTGTTCCTGTAGGAGGGTGCAGCAGGGCACAGTGGTTGCAGGGGATAGAGGACAGCATGGTGCAGAGGACTCTAATGTTGGGCAGGACACAGGTGGGCATCAGGGTACTGCAGCACTGACTGTGGCACAGGGTGCACATGGTGCAGCAGTCCAGTCCATTTGGGGCAATGGAAGTGCATAGCAGGCTTCAGCAGCCCCAACTTTGGAGGCAGGGGGCTTGGGACTCTAGGGTGTAACACAGCATAGCAGCCCTAATTGTGGAGACAGGAACAGGGGGCAAAAGGGTGCCATGGCCATGACTGTGGGGGTGGGGACAGAGGGCAGCAGGGTGCAGCAGCCCCTATTGTTTTTTATGTAGGAGATAGGCATGGCATCAGGGTACAGAAGTCCAAAGTGAGGAACAGGGTGCACCAGTCATGTTTGTTTGGGACAAGGAATGTGGGTAGCAGGGTATAGCAAAGAATCTGACTCTGGTAACGGAGGGCCAGAGAGTGCAACTGCCTCAACTGTGGAGGCATGCACCAGGATGCAGCAAATGTCTTGACTCTTGTGGCTAGTGGTAGCATGGTGCAGCAGCCCTAACTACAGAGGCATGGGTCTCTAGGGCACAGCAGGCCACACCAACCCCAACTGTGTAGACAGCAGGGTGCAGCAGCCCTGGCTGTGGTGACAGGAGACAGAGGACAGCATGGTGCAGAAGCATCAACTGTGAGGATGGACATGGAGGGCATCAGGGTGCAGCAGCCCTGACTGTGGGATGGGGAGTGCATGGTGCAGCAGCCCTGCCCATTTGGGGCAATGGAAGTGGGAAGCAGGGTGCAGTAAAAGCCTCACCTCAGGTGACCTAGGGTAGCATGGTGCAGTTGGCCTCACCATGGAGGCAGTGGGACCTGGGACTCTGGGGCCTGACAGAGCAAAGCAGTCCTGACTGTGGAGACAGAAACAGGGTGTAACAGGTGCAGCACCCTGGACTGTGGGGGTGGGGAGAGAGGTCAGCAGGGTGCAGCAACCTTTAACTGTTTGGGCAGGGGGCAACAGGGTGCAGCAACCCTGATTGTTTAGATGGAGGCAGCAGAGTGTACAGTCCCTGACTGTGTGGGAGAAGATAATGGGCAGCAGGGTGCAGCAGTCTCGGATATGGATCAGATGTCAGGCAGCTTATGGGGCAGGGGACAGGTGGTAGCAGAGTTTACATGCCTCAGCTGTGGATAAGAGACATGGTGCATCAGAATGCCATATAGTGTTTCTGTTTATACACATACATGATATATTTTCACACAGAAACCACCAAAGAACTGAAATTTGTGAGTTCAGACAGGACATGTGCTTGAAATAGTAGAGTGTGACAGACACCTGTTTGTCAGTCTGACATGAAAAAAAGCCCTCACATTTATGTATTTATGAAGGGTACATCAAAGACAAACTATTTCTATGAATGAACAAAATTTAGATTTATTTTAAATTCATTAAACAAACCTGTGTTATATAGTTAGAAAAAATCTGAGTTTTGATGAGAAAGAATGGAGAGCTGTGATACAGACATGCCGATCTCTCATAGTGAAAGATTTCCACTACTTCAATTCAACACTGAAACTCAAATTATCAACTTTTATAAGAAGCGAATGAAAGATTTTAAGCTAATCTATCTAAACACAAACCACAGACTGAGTTTATAAGAAACCTGGTGAGCAAACCATTAACTCTACAACCTGCTGTGAATGGGAATCTGAAGCAGCAAGCTACAGTACTCCACAATTATGTCATCACTCTCCAAGGCTGACTGAGACAGAAATAACTCCACTGTTTTCAGCCACTGTAGAGCAAGTTAACAAATGCTGATTTAAAGAAAACCACAAAACCAAACAGCATGACATTTTCAGGAAGCTCTAATCACGACACAGGGACTTGAATTCAGGCTTTATTAACAATATGCAAAAACCTTTGCAATGATCTTTAACTGCTTACTTTATTTAAATTTTTACCTTAGGAGAGCGTTATGTGATGTGTGTGTGCCTAAGTCTGACATGGTGACTAGAGCACCTAAAGCACCTAAAACTGTGATGTTAGCTCCCATAGTGCAACTAGCATTTTAGTTAGGGTTTTAGATATAGGAAGAGCAAGGGAGTGAGATAAATGTAGGAGCTAGTTTTTTTTATTTTGAGGTTTAGAGCTGGTCTGCAGGTTTGCCTCATCTTACCTGTATGTCCCCTGGAGTTGTGGAAAGCTGCCATTGCCTGAACTTTGTCTGTATCCTGTTACATCTGCAAGTGATCGATGATGGAGTGGTACCTGTCCTGGTATCTGGCCTGTGTTGGATGGTGTCCACTTTTACAGCAAGGCCGACTGCCTTTGGGGTGGAAAATGATTCCCCAGACTGCTGTTACATTTCTCGGAGTCAGAGTTGGAGAAACCGGAGGACAGAGTCCTCAGAAACAGCTGGAAGTCCCTTTTTAGTCACCATACGAGGGGGCCAAAGGAGCATCTGGCATCTGCTACAACTGGGCTTCCTTCCCGGGGGAACTCAGACATACAGAGGGTGTCGTCCGGGGTTCCCTTCCTCAGGATTTCTGACCCTGAAGTGAGGTTAGGGAAACTTTGCCATGACGAGTTCCTCTCTGACACATTCTTCCACCTGGCTGGAGTTTTACCAGCTAGAGAATATCGAGGACTTTTCTAGGAATATTGCGTGGTAACAGACAGTTTCCAGGATTATCTGCAGACTGTGCATCTTATTAACATCTTCCATCTTTCCTGGAACTGGTGAGAGGAGTTCCAGGTTGTTTAATAAGTTGTCTTCTCCAGGTGGACTGTACAGGTATTTTGCACATTGTTTGGTCCATAGTCATCTTGCCCAGCAGAGATGAAGGGCAGTGTGAGGGCCCATGGCCTCATGACTTTTCTGGCCTAGAACTGATTTTCTACATTCAGAGTGTTTATTCAATATTTTGAGACATTTAACCCTGTCATGTAGGGCATTATTTTAAATCCTGTAGGTCACTCTCCTGGAAGGTTGGAAAGCTTGGCTCCTTATCTATTTTAGCTCCTTGTGGGGGTTGTGGGGGTTATTAGGGTTAGGGTCTTAGTTTAATGAGTGTTTGTGGAGTATGACTGGTTAGGCTTGTGAATTTTAGTTGTGTGAATGTTTGTATGACTGATAGTTGTCAGCTATTTTTCGAGGCTTTCTGGTTAGGACAGCATGTGTTCAGGGAAGTCAGGGGTCTGGGGCAGGTTAGGATTGTGTACGAGGTGGCCAAGCTTTTTGATCTGTGGCCCTTTATCGACCTTCTGGTTTCCACCAGCACAGTTTGTCACAGTAGGGAGGCTGGAATTAAGAGGGTTCACACAAATCGATTTTGGCGGGGCGCCTTGCACACTTCAGGTACACTTCAGGTGGGGGTAGGATTGAGGTTATCAGGTGTAGAGGGCACCCTGGGTGTTAACAGGTCCTAGAGAGAAGCCAGATGTGTTTGGTTCCCATCCCCAGGGTTTCCACTGGACCGAGTGGACTAGTGTCCAGAAGGGCTACACTGTCCACCAATCCCCTGAGGGCAGTGCTTTGCAATGCCAGATCAATCAGGAACAAGACCGCAATTATAGCAGACTTGGTTTCTTCAGTTGATCTGGCTTGCATTACTGAGACCTGGGTGAGTGACGATGCTGGCCCGGTTTTAGAGGCCGCCATCTCCCCTGCTTACTCAGTGGTGCACTGCCCCATAGTGGAATGCAGGGGCGGGGGAGTGGCCATCTGTTTTAGATCTGAACTTGGCTTCACTGTGCACCAAGTGGGAAGACCAGGTTCTTTTGAATGTGTGGCCATACTTGGGGGTCCGGGCTCAGGTTGCAGGATTCTCCTGATTTACTGAGAATTCCTGCAGCAGGTAGATGACTTGGTTGGTTGTGAGACGTTGGAGTCCCCCAGATGTTTAGTTCAGGGGGACTTCAGTGTCTGGGCTTATGATGAATCTTCTAGGCTAGGTTACTACCTCCTCCAGTTGATGTCATCTCTGGGCTTGTCGCAAGGAGTTGCTTCTGTGACCCACCAGGGTGGCCACATGCTGGACCTGGTCTTCTCACTTGGGCTTGAGATTAGTAATCTCAAGACTGATCAGGTTGTTTGGTCTGACCATTGCACAGTGGAGTTCACATTCAGGGTCCCCCCCCGACGAGAGCCCTCCCCCTGTTGGGATGATAAGCTACCGCCCTTTCAGGGGTTTGTCCCCGGAGGGATTTCTGACGATAGCAGATCTATCCAGTGTGGGTAGTGCATGAGTAGGGGGTACAGGCAAGGTTGTTGCCACCTATAATAGGTCGATGTTGGCTGTGCTTGACTCTCTTGCACTGGTCTGTGTATGACCCAAATCTTCTCACTTGAGGTCGGTGGTTTGATGGGGAGCTCAAGGTGATGAAGATTGTTGGTCGGAGGTTAGAGCGCTGCTAGCGGAGGTCGGGGCTCGATGTGGACAGACTGGCCCTGCGCTCTCATTATGCTGAGTATCAGGGGTTTGCTCAGTTCTTCTCAGTCAGGGTGTCCACCATCCAGTGGGGTGTTCTGCCAGTGTGTCATAGTATGGTCAACAGTGATTGCCTTCGGTGTTCAGAGAGCACTCCACCTAGTTGGGGGGGAGTTTAAACCACTGGGGGGTGGCAGAGGTCATTGAGATTGCCTGCGGGCTAAAGCACACATATTGTGAACTGGGTCTGGTGCTGAAGTGTTTTCTTATGAGATGTGTCGACTCCGTTGGCCCGGTGTTCACCTTGATTGTCCGGTGCGCTATCTCGGAGGGGGTCTTTCCAGATCCCTTGAAGGAGGTACTGGTTAGGCTGCTTCTACAGAAACCATCATTAAATCCTGACATCAAGGCAAATTGCCATCCAATCTCCAACCTCCCATTTCTAGGGAAGGTTGTTGAGAAAGTTGGTGGTGCAGCAGCTAGAGGAGCACCTCATGACCTCTGACCTTTACAAGCCCCTCCAGTCAGGGTTCCAGGCGAGGCATAGTACAGAAACCACATTAGTTCAGGTGCACAATGACCTCCTCAAGGCTCGAGATTGAGGAGAGGGGACAATTCTCATTCTCCTCGACCTCTCTTCAGCATTTGACACGATAGACCATTGTGCGTTGCTCGACCACCTGAGGGAATTTTGTGGACTCACCAGCACTGTCTTCTGCTGGTTTGAGTCCTATCTCACGAACAGGAGACAATGGGTAGTGATGGGGAATTTTTCCTCCTCCACTTGCCTCCTGTCGTGTGGAGTACCTCAGGGTTCATTCCTGTCACTAATGTTGTTTGTCATGTACGTGCTGCCCCTGGGAGACTGCATTATGTAATACAGTTTGGACTTTCATTGCTATGCCGATGATACCCAAACTGTATCTTTCCTTTGCCCCTGGGACATCCAATGTGGTGGAAGTGCTGAACAGATGTCTTGCTGAGATCAATGACTGGAAGGCCTCTAGCTGGTTGTGACTGAACCCCGATAAGACAGAGGTACTGGTGATGGAGTCGAACAGAAGGAGTGATAGAATGGCCTCTGGCCCAGCTATTGGGTTATTTCTGGGGTCTGTGCCATTGAAGGCCTCCTCTAGGGTGCAAGATCTTGGTGTAATCTTCGACAGTGGATTGACATTTGAAGCTCAGGTGTCATCCGTTGTCCAGACCAGCTTTTACCATCTTAGGAATATCACCAGGATCAAGCCCTTAGTTCCACCTATGGACCTCCCCACCTTGGTACATGCCTTCGTAACGTCTAGGTTTGGTTACTGTAATGCACACTACTTCGCAGTCTCAGGAGGTACCTTCCACAGGCTGCAGCTAGTGCAGATTGCAGCTGCCAGGTTGCTGACAGGGCAGTCTCAATACTACCACATCACCCCAGTGCTGCGTGAACTGCACTGGCTGCCGGTCAGGTGGAGGATCCTCTTTAAGGTGGGCTTGCTCATCCTTAAGGCCCTACTTGGGCTGGGACCTGGATACCTGTCTGACCTTCTAACAACTGCTGCCTAGGTCTGTTCCCTCCATTCTTCCTCTAGGGGCCTCCTTGTGATTCAAAGGACAAGGCTGAAGACCACCGGTGACAGAGCATATAGTATCGCCAGCCCTGTCCCGTGGAATTCATTGCCTCCATCTGTAATGGAGGCCCCTTCAGTTGAAGTGTTCAAGGCCCACTTAAAAGCCCTCCTGTTTAGTCAAGCTTTCCCAGACACTGTCTATTAGTATTTATTTTTGGGATAGCCTCTTTAATGACTACTGTTATTTTACCTATTTTATATTATCTGGGTTATTTATTAGTGTTTTATATTGTATGTGTTGTATTTTATGAATAGTTCTTATTTATTTGTATGGTACCCAGAGCCTCCCATATAGACTGCCATGAAAAATAAACTTTGCCTTGCCTTGCCTTGTCACTCTTGCACAGTTGCAAGATAAACTTGTCTACTCCAGGCTTATTGACTTTTGCCACTCTTTCAACTTTTTTCCCCCTTTCCATTCTAGTTTTTCATTGATTGATAACATTTTATTTTTATACAGGTACAAACGTTAGGGATAATATCCCTGTTTTCAACAAGAATGCCCTGTACAGATTACAATTAATACAATACAAAAATTATGGGACAAACAAACACAGTTGCACACAAATAAGCACCACTCTGTAAGCACCACTTTGTAAGCACCACTCCACCGTCTCCTCCCTGCTATTGGTCACTGACTCTGTCCTCTTTGGGAATGGATCAGGGACACATTGCAGCAGCTATTTTCATTGATCTGGCCTTTGATTTGGTGGCCCATCCACTCCTCCTGTACAAGCTGAGCTATGCCAGTGTCTCAGACACTGCTCTTGACTGGTTCCGTTCCTTCCTTTCAGGCCATCAGCAGTTGGTAGAGGTAGGAAGTGTCCTATCACCTTCCATTCCAATTATGGCTGGGGTTCCACAGGGCTCCATCCTGGGTCCAATCCTTTTCTACATTTTCCTGAACAACCCCGCACCCCAGCTGTGCCAGCTCACATATACACATGAATGCAGATGACACAGTAATCTATACATCAGGCCCCTCGACCATGGCAGTGGCCAACTTGTTACAGCAAGACTTTCCAATGTCCTGTGCTGGTTCTACTTTAACCAACTCTGGGTCAGCACTAAAAAACAGTGTCCATGACCTTTGGCACCAGCCAGAAATTGGCCAACCTCACCCTCACTCCCCATCTTCTCCGCCCTGGATGGCACCCTTCTTTATTTGGTTCCCTCCTTCCGGTAATTCAGTGTGTGGCTGGATAGTAGACTTGACTTCTCTGCCCACATCGATGCCGTCCACTCTAAGCTCTACTCCACACTCAGTGGCTTGTACTACAACATAGACTACCTGTCTCCCCATGTCCACTGGGAGCTGATTACCAAAATGGTACTCCCAGTCTTCGACTACACAGATGTGGTCTACAGCATCGTCCCCTCCCCTTGTCACACTGGACACCCTTGTCACCCTCTGTAATACCTTTTGTTGCTTTGCTACCTACTCTACCCCATACTTACCACTGCTCTCTTTACTCATCCCTATCCTTCATCCCCTACTCTCACATCACTAGTTCCACTGTGCCTCCTTCATCTCCTTCCAAATGCTGGTTTGGGTTCCTACCTTCTAACTTAACCTCATTCATATCATCCATTCCTCCTGCTTCATACTCCCTATGCTCCAGGGATCCCCTCACCTTCTCCCTTCCTACTTTTACACCTCTGCTGGGCAGTTAGCCTTCCCTTATCGCCTTCCCTCCCACTGGAACCTATTGCACTCCTTTATCTATCTCTCCCCCGTATCCCTTAGGCACCAATTAAAAATTATCCCTACCCCCTCCTTCTGTTGTCAACCCTACACCTAACCCTTCCTCTTGGAGCCCTTTTTACTGCTGTTGTTGGGCCTCCTCCTGGGTTTAGTCATTGCCCAACTACCACTGCACTGTCATGCTTCAACCTGCTTTTTGTCACTTTAACTTAGACTTCAGAATTGCTCTCAATACCAGCTTCTGGCACATTTTATTGTTATCTGAACTTGTATCATGTTGAATTGTGCACTCTTCAGACTTTATTTTGTACAGTTTCATTACTGCTGTATATGCGCTTTGACTGTATTCCCTTTCCCCAGGGCTGCACCTGGAAATGAGCCTCAGCTAAGTGTGCCTTCCCAGCTACCAATTTCCAAATCAATAAATCCTTTAACACCTTCCATATATTGATATATGAAAATGTAAAATGCTGTAAACAATTTTTAATCCTGTTGTTTTACCAGCATATTATATTGACATGTTTAGACGTGTGTCAACATATAAAAACCATATTGCTATGATCTATTCATGATGACCAGATGCCAATCTTTCATTAATAAAAATTAGTTTATAACCCTAATGGTTCAAAAGTTAGATATTTTAAAATTTGACTTCTTTAATGTGGGCTCATTTATATCAGTGCAGGTAGACTGTTATAATCTATTCACGTTGATGTAATTACAAGTTCTTAACAAAAATAATATCTAGTTCTAACAGTTAAAATTTTACCCAACATATTAGGAATCATTTTGGTTACCCTATGCTGCATCATCAGCAGCTGTCTTCATCTTACCTTAGGTGGAACTCCAGAACTGGGCACAGTATTCCAGATGGGGTCTCATCAGAGATGCATAGATAGGTATAGAAAGATGGAGTACACCCAAGGGTGCTGAAGGAAATGGCAGGGGGGCTTGCTGAGCCACTGGCAGACCTGTTCAGTTGTTCACTGGAGTTGGGCATGGTGCTGCAGGACTGGAGGACAGCACACGTGGTGCCCCTCCACAAGAGCGTTCCCAGGGATGACCTGGGGAACTACAGACCAGTTAATCTCACTTCAATAGTGTGCAAGTTTATGGAGACCATACCAAAAGAAAGTTTGATAGAGCATCTAGAGGAACATGGTCTCCAAGATGCAAGGCAGCATGGATTCATGGGATGGAGGTCTTGTCAAATGAATCTGACTGGCTTCTTTAACTGGGTAACCAAGACAGTGGACAGGGGTCAAGCAGTGGACATCTTCTACTTGGATTTCAGCAAGGTCTTTGATTGTGCACTCCATAGGAAGCTGATGAGGAAGATGGCAGAACTTGGAGTCAGGGAAAAGATGGTTAGATTGGTGGAAGGCTGGCTAGGGAACAGGACCCAAAAGGTGATAGTGGGAGAAGACTTGTCTAGTACCAGGGTAGTCACAAGCAGCGTCCGCAGGGCTTGGTGCTAAGGCTGGTGCTTTTCAACATTTTCATTAATGATATTGAGGGCAGCATCAAGGGCAGAGTGTGTCTGTTTGTGGACAACATCAAGCTCTGTGGGAGGGTGGACTCAGCAGAGGGGATACAGGACCTTAAATAGGCCCTAAGAAGATTTGAAAGGTAGTCCAGGATCTGGCAACTGGGCTTCAATACCAAGAAGTGCAAGGTTATGCACATTGGAACCAAATACCCCAGGATAGTGTACTACCTAGGAGGGGTCTAGGTATCTCCCACAGAGGAGGAGAAAGGTCCGGGAGTGATGATATCTTGTGACCTGAAGTGCAAGAAGGCAGTGGCAAGGGCAAACAGGATCTTGGGGTGCACAGCCGGGGGGGATCAGCAGTAGGCATCAGGAGCTGGTATTGCCCTTGTACAGGTCACTTATGAGGCCGCAGCTGGAGTATGCAGTACAGTTCTGGTGCCCTCACCTGAAAAAGGATATCAACCTGATGGAGATGGTCCAGAGGAGGGCTACAAAGATGATTGTAGGGCAGCAGGGTAAATCGTATGAGGAGAGACTGAGGGCCCTGAACATGTACTCCTCAGAGGGCAGGAGGGAGAGGGGCGACATGCTTGAGACCTTCAGATACTTGAAAGGGATCATTAGGGTGAGCAAGTAGGGTCTCTTCAGGCAAAGTTGCCACAAAACTATGAGGGGCACAACCTTAAGTTGGAGGAGGGTTGTTTAGAAGGGAGGTTAGAGACATTTCTTCACATAAAGGGTGGTGGCCAAGTGGAATGCACCGCCAGAAGAGGTGCTTTCAGTGAGGATGGTGGGGAGCTTCAAGGGGAGTTGGGATATAGGGGAGGATAAAGGTTATGGGAGGGGAGGAGGAAAGGGATGGAAAGGTCAGTGGGGTGCAGGGACAACAGCCTGAGCTGAGAACCCTGCAAAATAAGCAGACTAGTTAGACCAGAGGGCCTAATTCTGCTGGTTACTTTGTATGTTGTATATAGGCAGAACTACCTCTTTCCTCCTACTGTCGAATACACCCCGACATTCTAGTCACCTTGCTGTAGGCCTTTTTGCATTGACTATTTTGTTACAGGGAGTTGCTTATGATGAGTCCCAGATCCCTTTCCTCAGAAATAGTGCCCAGCTTAACCCTTCCTATCCAGTATTCTGCCCTGTGGTTGTTGTTCCTTAAGCATATCACCTTGTACATTCTTTTTTCTTTGTATGTTCTATTTTCTACTCTCCCTACCTCCAGACTCTCTCCAGTGTGGGCATCTCAGTCATCAGTGTTTCCCATCCTGCGGTCGGGAGGCTATCCCCCTGTTACCCACGCAGCATACCCAAGCCCCCCAAGTCTATATCTTCAAGGAAAGGACCGCCATCTCCCCCAGTGCCCTATCTACAGGACTGGTGGGGCAGCCTGTAGGGGGGGGATCCGGAATGTGCATCCTTATGACCAGTGGTGGATGTGGGGTTGACGCCACTGGCTCCACCTTCGCCTACTGGAGGGGGAGGGATTTTTGCTTTATTTCCCCAATGAGGGCAGTGCAATGTCACCCAGCCTGTTATCTGTGTGCTTACGTGCATGTCCAGAGGGTGGCCGCCCAACGTTGCAACCCTTTTGTTAGGTCCTGTGACTGTAGTACATCCAGCCATTTCTGGGTGTCGCCACATGCACAGGACAGTCCCCTTAACCCTCCCCAGGAGAGGAGAGCAGTCTATGGATGCTCGATCCTCCCCTCCCCCACCAACCCCCAATGACCTGGGCTCATTCCTGAACCCAGGTCGCCAGTGTGGCACGAGGTGTGGTGTCCAGTGCCTCAACCCTCAGCACCACCGGGCCAGCCACCTTGCACTTTCTGATGCTGAATTTCAACTGCCAACCATTGGACCACTTCTGTAACCTTTTTATGCCACAGAGTATAATGTCATCTGCAAAGAGACATGCATTTTGCTCTGTATTCCTCCCTCTATGTCACTGATGAACATACTGGGAAGGACTGATTCCAGGACTGACCTGACCCTTGTGGTCCTACTGATGACCTCCCTCTCTTCTGATTTGGCCCCATTCACCCCCCCCCCCCATATGTAGTCTCCCACCCTAACCATCTAACTAGGTCCTTCACTTCTGCCAGGTCCTCTTCTTCAGCAACCTTCTGTGCGGTACCAAGCTGAATGCTTTCTTTTTTTATTATTATTATTCTTTTGGTAACCAGGTAAGGCCCAGTAGGCACAGGTGCCTGTTTTCAGATGCAACCCAGGAGCACTGGGATGGTTAAGTGACTTGCTCAAAGTCACACAGTATGTAAGTGGAGGGTGTGAGAATCAAACCCAAGTCTGCTGACTGTATCAAGCACATTCACAGCTTGTTACTCTAACCTCTAGGCAATACTGCCAGCCCTACTGAATGCCTTCCTGAAGTCGTACGAATGAATAAATAAATAAAGCAGAGCTGCTCTCCCTGCATTAAATAATGCATGGTCAGATGAGGTCTCTTGACCACTGAGGTTACGAGATTTTTAAAATCCATTTTACAAGTAAACAAATGATCAGTCCATCAGTCAGTCAGTGCGAATTTGGACAAATCTGCGTTGAGCCCCCATCACATGTTCTTTACATGATGCGAATCGTGCGATTCCTACAAAGTAGTCTCACTTCTCTGTCCATGGTGCTGACCCTCCTAGATGTATATAATTCTCCACCTCAGTGTGTCAACGTGCAATTTGGTGGTGGTCTGCCCAGCTGGTTTGTTAGAACTCGGACTTATTATGCACGTTTCGCACATATGAACAAGAATGAGCAGACGGCAGTGCAATAAATAGCCTGCTACCGTGCCTGTGCCTGCTGGGCGCGCAGCGGGGCTGCAGGAGAGAGGCGGGGTCCCCCTCACTGACGATAAGGGGAGCAGCGTGACTCGATCGACTCGAGCCAGTGACTAGGTGTGGGGACTCGTACAGCAAGCAACACCACCAATAAATAACCTATATTTAGAGATATTTGAAGACCACTGCAAAAGCAGGATAGCAGACCACGACCTGGATGCCTATTGCTTGTTATTGTAATTCTGCCTTTAATTTAAATAACTACAGTAAGGTGCTTTATCTCAAGAAGATAAAAATAGCACCAAGTGTTCTTCGTACGCAGTGAAGGAGGCTCGATAGTTACTGAGCAGCTCTCGGACTGGAAGACATTGCTCTGTGGTTTTTTGTTTTTCCTCGCCTTATTCAGTCAAAGGTAACGTCTGCTCCACTGTAGATTTTTGGCAGCTAACTTGTAAAATAAGCTACTTATACCACAGCAGAGTACGCAAAAAAAAATGCAACCCTCGTAATTGAGAGTAGACATTTGACGCCTATGTTATGGCGTTGCGGCGGATTCGGTACTGTAGTTGCGCAGATTGACCTTATGGCTAATTCGCTGTTGGAACGTGCAGGTTGTATATCGGAGAGTTATGGGGTAGAGTAAATGTTTCTTAGACCGCATTGCATATCTTGTAGTATGTCAAATATTGTGTCTGGGTTTGCACAAATACACTGTTGTCTTGTTTTGGTCTCTGATTCAACCTAAGATTCCCCACGTTTTGGGTTAATTCTAATAATGTTTCTGAATGTTGATGACTTGATGCATGCTGTAACAAACTATTGAATGCTGACAGTATATCAGGGCAAGACTTGGCTGATGATCACCAAAGCAATGTGCCTGTGTGTGTGTGTGTGTGTGTGTTGGGGGGGGGGGCAGAGGCTTCCTGTTCATTTAAAAGTACAGTGAACAATGTTTCAGGAACATCAGTTCAGACATGTACAGTATGCCAAACTCTTGATGTTTCCTTCTTACTGTGGTCTTACCTAGCCAAGACATGGGAATTGGGGTTACTCCAGGGGAACAGGAAGGGTCCAAGTCTCCTTTGCAGTCATATGGGCCGGAAAAGAAGTTGCAATGAGGAACCTGCTGTATGGAGTCATAAAATTGCTATTCTGAGGATATTAGATTCTTGGGAGGAGGGACCCCTGGCCTAAATTATGGAATGCAAATGATGCATTCCAGCTCTTACCTGCCCAAACTGGGTTTATGCATAGTAGCAGCACACATTACTAATTCATGTCTGCACATGGTGCAGTACCATGTACATAAATGTAAGAAAACAAAAAATGCAGTGCACTGATGACTCACAAAGGTGTAGCCACACAAGCAATAAGCCAGCAGATGCACATACATGCATGTCTCCATGAAGCATTGTTCACTGCCCCCCATACCTTTGGTCCACTTGTGAGTTGATGGTGATCTCATGTATGAGGCTGGTGGAGCACCTGACTGCAAAAAGGCTGCAGGACCACTGGTAGCATAGTTTTGCAGGGGGGTAGGTCATGCCAAACTAATCTAATAGATTTCTTTGACAGGGTTTCCAAAAAGGTGGATCAAGGCCTCTGAACTGGCTGTCTGGTGTCTGGATGGTGCCCCTGTCTTGTGGATCTTCTCTTTCAGATATCATGGTGTTTAACTCGACCCAGCCCTAGACTTCTCCCAACACATAAATAACATCTGTTAATCTGTCAACTCCAGGCTTGGCCTGTCCCATCACATCTGCCATGTCCTCAGTGTCTCACCCCAACAGCTAAACTTGCAATTGCCCAAGGTGTACTACTTCCAAAGCTATGCTATGCACTACCTTCATTCTTTCAGACCAATGCCAATTGTTTTCAAAAATGGGATGCTGCCTATAATAATGTATATAAGTTCACATTTTCTGCCTTCGTGACTAACCAACAACTGTCTACACCTACCTCAACTGGTTATCCTCCTTCCTCCAGACAATCCTACGTCTTCAGTTGTTTTACTGATAACATTGCTAGACGCTCACATCCTGCCTTGCTGGCCTCAATGTTTTCCCCTGTAAACCATCCTTATCCATTACGATCTTCCACCAAGGTCCTTCTGGCTGTTCCAAAATGCTCCACTAAAATGGGCCACCTGGCATTTACCCACTCTGCCTCCAGTTTCTGGAACTCCTTACCCCAACACCTCCATATCTCAGAATCCCATGCCCTCTTCAAAGAAAAATGATTCCATCACCTTAGGTCTTATACTACATGCACATGTTTTTAAATCGCCAAGCCTATTTTCATCCCTCACTCTCTGCTCCTTTGGCTCTTCGGCCTTTACTAGCTTACCACTAAATCCATCTCGGTTTGGTCCACCAGATCCACAGCTGATAACCTATTCTCCTCTTCTCTCCCTTCCGCTTGGACATTTTAGTGACTACCCAATACTGTCCCTCACTGGCTATATGTCCATAATCTACATTTGAGCTCAATACAAGCCATATACAGTATGGCACTCACCTAGCACTTCTTCTCTATGTCCTACATTGCTGACTTGCTACTTTAGGCATTTTTAGCACTTCCTCTCTTTGACTGATGTTGTTTTGCTATTCTATTAATTTACTGTCTGCTATAATTCCACTGAATTTGCAACATAGCTTTCCCATATGTTCAGTGTATTTATGACGTAACCACTTGTGTTCCATTTTTTTGTATCTGGGTCTCTGCTGTACTGTTGTCTGAAATCATCTGTATTCCATTCTTTGTATGACTGTATGTAATCCTGTGACATACTCTCCTGGGTTGTGCCTGAAAATAGGCAGGTTTAGCCTAGTGCACTTACCTGGTTAACAAAAGCTAAATAAAGAAATAAATGGGGAGCAGTGGATGTGGCCTAGCTGGACTTCAGTAAGGCTTTCAACACTGCAGCACAAGAGGCTGGTTAAGAAACTATGCAGCCTGGAGGTTGGAGAGAAAGTGACAAGCTGAGTATCAAACTCATTAAGAGCAATAGGCAAAAGGTGGTAGTAAATGGTAGCCACTCAGGCAATAAGAGAGTGACTAGTGGGGTGCACCAGGGTTTGGAGCTGGGACCAGTCCTCACAAATGTCTTCATAAGTGACATTGTGGAAGAGCTTGAGGGGAAAGTATGTCTCTTTGCAAATAATACAAAAGTCAGCAAGAGGGTTGACACTCAGAACAGGATGGAGAGAATGCAAAGGGATCTGAGAAAATTAGAGGAATGGTCTATGGGGTGGTATCTGGATTTCAATGCCAAAAAGTGCAAGGTTTTGCACTTAGGACTGCAGAACCCAGGGGCTATGTATAAGATGTGGGGTAGGGGAGCTTTCTGTCACCAAGCAAGAAGGAGACCTAGGGGCCATCATATCTGATATCCTCAAGGTGTCTCAGCAGTGTGATAAAGCAGTGAGAAAGGCTTACAGGATTCTTAGGTGCATTGGTAGATGGATTACTAGCAGGAGGAGGGAGGAGGTGCTGCCATTGTATCACCCATTGGTGAGGCCTCACCTAGAATGTTGTGTCCACTTCTGGAAGCCACACATCTGGAAGCACATTGAAAGGGTAGAGACAGTACAGAGGAGGGCAACCAAAATGGTAAGGGGGTTGTTTGATAAGCCATATGAGAAAAGGCTGCTGGAACTCAACATGTACTCCCTGGAAGAGAGGAGAGCAAGATGGGATCTGACTGAAACCTACAGGTAGCTCAGGAGTGAACAAGGCACACGTGAAGGGTCTATTTCAGAGAAAGGAAGGCACTAAAATAAAGGGGCATGCATTGAAGCTGAAGGGGGAAGTTTAGGAGAGATGTGCAGAAATACTTCTTCACAGAAAGGGTGGTGGATGACTGGAAAAGCCTGCCAGTGAAGGTAGTGGGGTCAAAGACTGTGGGGAGGTTCAAGCATTCATGGGATAGGCATAGGGGCATATTATGTAGATGAATGGGGGAAGGAGTGACACCTATGACCAACTAGGGTCAGTGGTGATAGAATAGTCAGGGACAAGGGGCAGACTAGATAGGCCTAAAGCTCCTTTTCTGCTGACAAAATCTATGTTTCTAGGTTTTGGTCCCTTGGCAGTGTTCCTGGAAGTCCAGTGGTGGGCCCTAAACTAACCCCAACCACAGATTATCTCTGATAGTCCAGTGGGTGCCCCCTCCTAGCCCTATTTCCCTGCATGCTTTCCCACTATGCATACTCTGATGATACTGTTAACCCACTAATCTCACAGCAGGCATAGCCTGATGCCACTGCCAACTTGAAAATCAAAGTTTTAGGCAGGGGAATTACAAAACAGCTGCACCCATCCTATGCTGGCAGTCATTGTTTATGTGACTGCATAATGCTGTTTACGTTTACTCCATCCTTTCCATGCATAATCACCTTTGATGTGTGCTGCTATGAAAGGTCTCTCCAACCACTCTGTGAACATAGCTCATGGGGGTCTCAGACAAGGGACTGGCACTAAATTGTGGCACAATTATTAAAAGCTGGTCCCTTGTGACCAAGAATTGGGCCCAAAATATGTAATATGTGAGGCATAAAATACTGTAAGCAGGTTTGCATCACAGTTTGCTACTCAAAAATGATATTTGCTAATCAAGTGCAGCCTTGATTAGCAGAAATTGCAAAAACTAATTCGCCACAGTGCTGTACAAATGTTTTAATTGTAGTAAGTTTTGCTGCAATTGTGGTAAAAAAGTACAGAATTGTGGTAATTTGTCTTGCAGTTTGATACTTCTTCCCCACAGTTGCACTCTTATGGACTGTATCTTTTAGATAAAAATAAAAATTTAGTGTAAATGCTATTCAGACTTGGCTGGTTAGCAACAAATGCTAATCAAATTTCTAAAACTAGTCCATGTTTTGATGTGATTAGAAGACTGTGGAAATAATTTATCCTGTCATGTTGCATTTTAAGATAGTTTGTATAGGAGTATTTCGTATATTTTAGTAAATGTTTTCTTCTTTGTCTTTGTTCTTCCCAACTACAGTATTTACAGTTTGCATTACTATGTACTGTCTAGAATATTTATGTATTTTTGCTCTGTTATGATATGATCACTTTTACTCTCCCCATGTTCACCTCCACCCAGGTCACACC
The DNA here is from genome assembly GCA_016271365.2 of Neoceratodus forsteri. NCBI lineage: Eukaryota > Metazoa > Chordata > Ceratodontiformes > Ceratodontidae > Neoceratodus > Neoceratodus forsteri. The sequence continues at coordinate 409,089,182 of CM057455.1, forward strand.
TGAAAATGAGCACCAGCTCAGCATGTCTACTTTGATCACTAAATTTTAAATAAATAAATAAAACAGTCCACAAGTATTTTGTTATTTATTTTTCTTGTAAAGAAAAATCAGAAAATGCTGAAAAGGTATTAACATTTTCTGAAACAAATGTCTGCTAGATGTCTACATTTGTATAATGTAATAATATACATCTATCCATTGATTTTATATCTATTTAATTTTAGATGACTCTGTCATCCAAACTATAGGTGCTAGAAGCTTACAATACAATATTATAGTATACATATGTATGCCATTTGAAAGGAAAAAGTCACTCCTTTCTTATAGTGCATAGCATGCTATTTTAAGATGTATAGGTCTGGAAATATTGGGCTCTACATTTGCATTTTCAATTGTGTTGCCATTGTTGAGATCAAGATAATGGGCAGGAGTTTTAACACTTATAGGGCTGCAGACTGCTATATCTGTCCAGAACTCCAATACATTCTAATTCTGTTGGCAGTCTAAGGGTTAAAAGGATCTGCCTAAAATGTGTCTACTTATATTTTCAAACTACAAAAGTGTCTAAGCTGTTAGACTATGTTTTCGCTGGACTAACAGCATCCAAACTGTGCAACACAAAAAAATGTAAAAAAAATGATTGATGCTGCATTTGTGTCATTTTTTTTTTTTTTTTTTACCACAAATCATGACCTTCAGTTGCAAATGTATGCATCTTTTGAATACACCAGAGGGCTGCTCATGTGCCTTCAGGAAGCAACTGATACAACATGCATGTGTATTTGCAACCACCATTTTGAAAATCCTGGCCCGTACACAGATGCACTGTGAGGATATTACATCAATGCATCATTTTTCCATCAGTGTAGTTTTTTTGTATCAATAGATGGAGGGGTTTCAAAAGTCATAAAATGAATGCAATTCCTAGTTATGTCATTGTCAGAAGCTGCCCTGGTATGTCTGCACCATGTTCTACCTTATTGGAGCTATTTTCAAAAGTTGGACTTATTTGCAGCATTTTAAGTTGTTTATGCTAGTTTACATATACGTTTGATAAAAAAATGTCTAGCTAGAGATGTAATTGATAGATCAGATTACACTTGGTCAGACAATTGTGATAAGGTCCAACTAATCAACTTTGCAAACTGGATATAACTAAGTCAGAGTTTTAAAAATTGGACTTGCCTATATCCTAGTTTTTAAATTAGACACACTGTATGGATACTTTTATGTTTAGATTCCTATACAGTGGGCGCCGCTTTGGATGGACAGGTTGGTGTGTCAATTACATGTCTGTCAAAAGCGATGTCCATTGTTGCCGGAGTGGGCGGAGCTTATAATCGCCGATTTTTATGCTCGCTCTTATGTCAATAACAGGCTATTTCTTATAGGGTTTTGTGTGTTTTTGGTGATTGGTGTACATTAAGCCTTAATTTTCTTCTGTACTGTGCTGTGTTTTTAGTGATTGGTGTACATTAGCCCTTTATTTTCTTCTGGGCAGTGCTCATAATGTGCTCGTAATGTGCTTTGTGCGATTTTAAAAATAAACAATTTCTTCATTCGGTGAAGTACTGTGTTATTCTTGTCTGCCTTGTTTTAGATGTTGCATATTTTATCCATGCAGCCTCAGTGCACTGCAGCATTTCCCAATCTGGCATTACATCTGCCCTTTGTGTCATTGCCAGTCTCAGAACAGAGAGCGCCTGCCTGACATCAGCACATGAAATGCTTGGCATTTCCATGTCTCCGAGCTCATCAGCTTCTGTCTCATCAAAGGATTCTGTATTCTCAGTCGAGAATGCAGGTTTCAAGGATTCAAGGACCCTTGCAACATTGTCCTTATTCTCCTCTAGTTCTGGTTCTGGGTCATTCTCCCCAAGCCATGTCAGTGCCTCAAACTCTGCCTCTGTTAACACTTCTGGTGGTGGTTCAACAGGCTCAGCATGTTCTGTAGTTTGTTCAAACACGTCAGGCTCTGCTGATGGATGACTGAAGCCACCTTTTCAAAAACAATTAATGATTGCTTGACTTGAAACTGTATCCCAAGCTGTTTTTAAAAGCAGGATGGCATCCAACAGTGTGATGCACTTAAATCATTTGGTCGCTGTGAGCTCACCCCCACGTTCTAGTTCTGACAGAATTCTGCCACACATACCCCTATCATAATGTCATTTGAGAGAATAAATTATCCCTTGATCTAGTAGCTGTACAATTGATGTGGTGTTTGGTGGTAAAAACGCCAATCTAATGTTCCTCAGACCTCGAACCTCGGGGTGCCCACTAAAGTTGCCAAGGAAGAGCAAGATCTTGCGACGTCCCACCCATCTGTCCCATGCCCTGACCCATTCAGTAAATATTTCTCCCATAACCCAAGCTATACACTTATTTCTGTATTGAACAGGCAAATGGTTCACACCATGAAAGCAGTGAGGCTGTGCTGATTTCCCAATGACAACTAACTGACTTTTATCGGTTCCTGACATGTTGCAGCATACAATTAAAGAGACCCTTTCCTTTGCTTTCTTTTGACCTGGTGGTGCCTGGTCTCTGAAGGAGAACATGCCCTGCCCCACACAATGAAAACATAAGCCCATCTCGTCCATGTTGTAAATGTCTTCTGCTTCAAACCTAGACAAAAAGTCAGGAAGCACATCCCTCACTCATGAGCTGGCTCCATCGGCATCAGCGTTCTGCTTTTCGCCATGTGCACAACGAAAACAAATGTTGTGGCGAGTCTTCCATCATTGGAGCCAGCCATCACTAGGGTTGAAATCAGGTTTTCCGGAGTATCAGCAAGCTGTTTAGCTTTATAAGCTAGTAAAGGACCGCTCAACATAGCATCTCGGCTACACACCTCTGTAAACCAGACAAGCAGGGCTTCTTCTGTCTCCCTGTCTTTCCCGTCCCTTTTTTGGTTTTGGTCAGGGTTATGGTTACTGTGCCACTGATCAAGTAAGGTGACCTTCTGTTTAATCAGGTCAGACACTGTCGATTTTGGAATTTGTAGTTGTGAAGTATAGTCCCGCACACTCATTCGTGGTAAGGTCTCCACCTGTTTTAGGAGTTCAATCTTCCTCGCAAGAGGGATGCCTGGACATCGGGAGGAGGACATGGTGAATGCAAGGTGAACTGCTCTCCGTACACAATGAACAACAGCACAGCACAAAAGGAATGATGAGGTCTGTTGCTTTTCCACACCTTTGTAGCAAACCGCGAGATGTTAATTGGGGGTTAATGAGCTGTGGAACTCAGAGCTGTGAGCTGTTTTCTGCTCATTAAGTGTATGCAGTAGATGGCAGACAACGCCCGTGGTAACCACAGTATTTAATTTGGTGACATGTAAATTGGGATTTGGCACAAACTTTATGTCCATGCAAACCGATTGTCCGTGGTAAGCGCGTACGCATTAAGTGGTGCCCACTGTATAATCAAAGTGGTATCAAGATATAGGGATTGTAAATCCCTTGTTTTCTTTATATTGATAGAACAATGCAAAGTTACAGGCTAATAGCTCCAGAAACAATCAAGATAAAAGCTAAATTTATAAACTGTTGAAAAAGTTTGATTCTCACCTATCCAACCTCATGTAGTACTGTCCTTCCTCTAACATTTATGTTAGCAGTGGTATTAATCTCTGTGTTTATATTTAATATAAAAAAAATTCACTAATACTAACATTACAGCAATGTACTAAATAAATGCATAAATGAAATACATTAACCAAAACTGTGTTTTGAAAATAACAAATGTGACTCCTAATTCACAGTGGAGTATAGCTTAAGCTAGTATCACTTAAAAGATTAAATGCTTTTATAAAATGGGTTGGACAGTTCCGGTGTCCTGATTGGTTGGCACCTATGTCTTTATCTAATGCACAGGTAAAAAAGTGCTGCCAATCAGGACACATTACACGAATAATGTCAATGCCTTTTTCAAAAATTCCTGATTTCCTTTACAAACATGGTTGCCATTCAAAAAAATCATATAGGCCTTAAAATAAAACTCATTCAAAATAAAAATTAAAAAGAAATTGATAAAATGTTCTTTTCTTTTACATTTCCCTCATTACACGTGTACACATTTTAAAAAAAAAGTATTATTCACAGTTTTATTTTCAGGAAATTATTTTCTGACTATGAAAAATCACCCTATCCTTATCTGCCTACCAGATAGTTCTTTGCTGCTTACCCTGTTACAGATGAAGTTAAATCACCAGCTTAATTGAGGCTCTATGTTTTGTGTGTTTGTGTGGGGGAAAGGTGAACATTTAGCCAGTAGAATTCTATGTAAGTTTGAATTCCTGCATTTCCTGATTAACACACATTCCATCTATTGAATGTATGTATAGACGAATGCTTGACAACTGGGGAGGGATCACTTTTCAATAGTTACTTTTAACAAAAGAAAATACTTGTTTTTAATTTAAAAAGTGTTTTTCCTGCTTTTTAAATTTTCTCAGATTACCCATTTTATAAACAGAATAAGACACTTTGGGGTATGCAGAATGCTAATATAACCACTCTTCCATGGGCTGAAGGCACTCCACATGTGGTATTGTACCTCTCTACACCCTGGGTGTGTGGCTAGATCAGCATAATGCATGTCCCATCATGTTTTACTGTTTACTTAACTTGTAAGACTGTGTTTTCTGTAAAATCTAATTTTCATATACTGGTTCTCATTCTGTTATTTTTTTTATATTTCCTGGTCTTTAAGTAAACACAGAGTGTGGTTCTGATTCACACTCTGCTGATAAGGACCATTATAGAATTGTGAGATGCAGTACATTTCCTTGCCTAGTGCTACCATTGCAAGCACAATGTATCAATGTTCTGAAATAGAACTCTGTGGCCAAAAGGGATGTAAACTAAATCATAGAATTATAAAATGGTCCTTACCAACAGACACACACAATTTTTACTAAAAGATCACTAAAGATGGAAAAATACAGAATGGGAACCAATACAGAAAAACCGGTAGCAGGTCAAAATGGCTAAACAATAAAAGTGCAGTGAAAACCACGAAGAGAAAAGAGTATGAGTGATAACAGCTACAGAGAAGTAATAGCATTGTACTGTACATTACAGAGCTGTACCTGTAGCTGTGATCACTCTTCCTGAGTTGTCAAAGGCCACTGCTGCCTCCCTCTGAACTGCACTGCTCTTGTGGTGCAGAGGTTATTGTGACAAGTCTTGAGAGTCAGTGCACGCCAAGTTGGCAGTGGTTCAAATCTGAGTCTTGCAGTGTGAATCAGTGTTTTTTTTCCCCATTGCAGAAAAGACAGCATACACTCTCATCCCAGTTTTCTCCTGCCTCCTCTGAGTTTTGCACTACCCCCCCCCGAAGATGATTATATAATTTAAGGGGGGGGTGGGAGCTACAAAACTATTGCCTACCTGACTTTGCCATTTTCTCGGCAGAATTTCTCTGTGAAGTGAGGTGAAATTCCCCACTTCATGGGTGGACCTTGGGAATTCATAGACCAAAGTTTTTGAATTTCACCCATCTGTAGTCCTGACCCCTTACACTTGCCTTGTCCCAGTGCCCACTCCTGAAGTTTCGGGTTCCCCGACTTAGGGTTCCGATTTCTGAGTCCCTCTGCATATCTGCCAGTTTATTCCCCCTGTCTACACTGTCATTTGTTCTGAGCGCTGTTTTTGTTTATGCACTTTTGCATGCACTCTCTTCAAAAATGCTCTAATTGTTTAGTGGTTTTTGACCTAAACCATTAAAAACAGCTGTTATAGGAAAAAGTAACTTACAGGTTCAACACAGTTTTGCTTTTAGATTCTGGAGGTATTGTCCTCAAAATCTGGATTGTCAGTGTTGATGTATTTTTGGTGCATTAGTATTCATTATAATGGAAACGATCCCTCTTAGCCAATCAGAATGCAGAGTCACTGCCTGCTTATTCTGTGATAACTGGACAGCAGACTGAATAATGGGATAGTGCCTCTACATTCTGGCTGGCTAAGAACAATAATGGGACAGTGGCTTTGCATTCTAATTGACTGTGTGTGCACTTAGCCAATCAGAGAGAAAGCCCAGTTTGACCTCCCACTTCAACACACAGCAGCCAATCAGAGACACTAATAATGCTGCAATGCTTCTGTGAGACACAGTTCCTGCTTTCTCATAGATGTGCTGTAGTGTGACGCACAAATTTTGTAGTTTAACATTTTCCACCAGTATAATAGCAATAATGCCAATAGTGGTCTGAGTTTCCGCAGTAATAACCAGACCAGGGGTTTAATAAACACATTGGCCTTCGACTTTGATGTTTATTATCCCGGTCCAGTAATTACCTCACAAACCCAGACCACTATGGTATTATTGTTATATTATCAGTGGTGACCTCCTATTAATACAGTAGATGAAAAATTAGGTGTATAATGTCCCATTATACCTGGTTTTCTGAGTATAATGGTGAGGGTCTATCATTCCCCCAGCCACACTCAATGGAAGCACCACACACATGGTTTTCAAACACTGTCACAGAAACATGCATCAAAATTCACTCTTTGTCTTGAAGTAGTTTTGTTTGTGACATATAAAATCAATTGCACTTCTCCTTACCTCCAAAACAATTCACCATACTTTAGATTTTAGGGTATTTATTAAAAATCTGTACCTTTTCTTCAGATATTTCTATCAGTTTATGTCACTTAATTCTGTGCTTTGTCTGTAAAAGCACCAGCAGTTAAAAAAAATGGGGTGGTGTATGCCTCAGTTGTTTTATTCACCCTTGGTGTGGGAGGACTTTATAAACTACTCAAGCTTTGCTCTTATGGTTTATGTGTCATTCCATGCCTCTAATGTGTGAAAACATCTTGTTATACACCCACCCTTTAACAGGTGTAGCCTGTAGTTTAGAAAAGCAATTAAAAAGGAGTCATACTCTGTTAAAATGTATTAAAAGAGAAGATGTCAACTGCTCCACAGAGATAGACAATGCTTAATATTACATTGACTACTGTGTCATATGATATTACTGACATTCCTTAGAGAAGAACCACATCCTGGCTCACAAACCTTAGGAAGGAGTGCTTTGTGAGCAAATAAGGGTCAAGTCCTATTACAGACACATCAGTTCCTAATAGTCAGTGCTTAAGAAGGCGTACTTTGTTTTTTCTAGCCAGAGTAAGGTGAGTAGATACACAGAATAAACTATATAAAGAGTGATGGAAGGGCTATTTATTGCTTGTAATTCCTGATTTACTAAGTTTTGTGTGGGACTGGGAGTTAAGGTAGCTCAAAAGGCAGAAGGGATTTTGTGGATTGCTAAGGGGCAGGATCTGCTAGAGACACATCAGTTCCTAGCAGTCTACTGTTTAACTCCTACAGGTCTAAGCAACCCAAATAGTGAGGGCCATAAAGAAGGAGGATGGCATCTGCAGTGAGTTTGTAGGTTTGCACGGAACTTTGCTCATTTGTTTCTGTTGCCAAAGGTAAGCAATATCTGGTTTATCCACTGAGGATATGCTACACAATTTGTAGTTTGTTGAACTGGATATATTCAGTGGTATAGGCTAAACTGTGTCATAGTGATGTCAAGTCAGTTGGTAAATATAAGGGAAAGCTTGACATAAAACCTATCTAGTGTAAGGAAAAAGCTGGCACTAACTACCAATACAAAATCCTTTAATGTAAGAAAAATACAAACTGGGTAGCTTCCAATGTGCAATGTGTAAATAATGAATCAGTGATTACATCACAAAAGTGTACAACAATCAGTGTATGGTAAAATTCATTCATAAACAATGTGCAATTAGCAAAACCTGTTTCATGTAGAAAAAAACAGTGAGTTACTTGCTGTATTAAGATGTCATGTCCAGAAATATTAAAGCCTATATATTTTTATCCACATTTAAAGACATCCATGTACCACCGGCAAAATTCTACTCCATCCCATGATCACCCAATCAGCCTTGTAATTCAGAAATCTCTAGGGGATCCACAGGGACAGTCAATTGCAGTTGTTCTTTCTATTACTTTTGTTAGTGGAGGGCTTTGGACACAGCTACTGTATCTACAGTGCTGTTATGTAACTGCTGTACTCCAGACTGTTACTAGACACTGTATAGAGAGAAAGCCTAGCAAAACCCTGTCTGGGGCATAGCCATACTAGGTGAAAGGAGGGTTTAAAAACCCCCAAAAGTGTTTCTCTCCAGGATGAGGTAGGCTCTAGATGGTTAACTAAATGGTGCAAACTCCCCTTCTGGGGTGCATCTGCAGAGATCCTAAGGCACTATCAAGTATAAGTGTAAATTCCATATCTGGTGTGTATCTACAGATAACCCAGGAAACAATGTAATACCAAGTGTACCAGGAGCTCTGTCAGCCTCCCTGACAGAGCTCCTGACCCCTCACTCATCCTTCTTCCCTCTCTAACTTCACTGATGTGGGCCTGTTAATGATACCTAAGGCTAGGCTAAAATTGTTAATGATACTTAAGGCTAAGCTAAAATCCTCCAGGGACTGGACATTCAGTGTAGCTGCCAAAGTGATGTGAAACAACCTCCCTAAAGCCTTAGAGAGGCCCTATTAGTGGAGGTCTTTAAAATATTGTCAGGCAACAGTTTGTTGTTGGGAAGCTATTTGTTATAGGTCTGTGCTAGTGTCCAATAGACTGCTGTATGCTGTGGGATTCTCCAGTAGAATGCTATGCTCTGTATGAGTGTCCACTAGACTACTGTGTGCTGTGGGAGTGTCCAGTAGACTACTATGTGTTGTGCCATGCTGTGGGAGCTGCATCTCCTAATGCTTAGTTAATCAGTAGGAAACAACAGGATACGCATTCTGCTGGTCCCACTCTGGATTGTCATGATGCAACTCCAAATGGGCCCCAAGACTTTTTCAGGGACACATATTCAACAGTATATATTTTTAGGCATGCTGGTATAGTGAAATATCCTACACTAAATGCTACATGCAGGTGCCTCCAAACTCTCCTAAATTACCCTAATAATACCCTAATAAAAACAGGTATGATAGTTAGTTAGGGTAGAGTAGTAGCTGTACTGATTTTCTACTACTTTACTACCCTATCCTTACCATAAGCAATGTGAAAACATTGGTCTGACTACCCTAAACAGAGAAAACTGCACTCACAAGGGGCAGTTTTGAAGCAGATAGGAAAGACACCGCTGCTCTGAGCAAGCCTACCAGTTTCCAAACTACTGTACACTTTTTTTGTGAATTTGATATAGCCAGCCAGAGTTTCTGCAGCAGGCAGTGAACCAGAAATCTTTTTATGGCTAAATAGGGCATTTGTCTATACAGAACTGTGAGGAAGTCAGATAGGAGAGGCATAGCTGCTCTGAGCGAGCCTACAGTTTCCATAAATTATACCCATGATGGGCATTGCTGAGGCAGATAGGACAAGCACAGCTGCTCTGAGTGAGCTTGCTGCTTTTTTCCAAAATTATCCCCACCTTAGGCATTGCTGAGGCAGGTGGGACATTCACAGTCACTGTAATTAACCTGCTGATGGTTTCAAAAATTATACCCACCTTAAGCATTACTGAGGCAGATGGGACATTCACAGTTACTCTAACTAACCTGCTGATGGTTTCAAAAATTATACCCATGATGGGCATTGATAAGACAGGCAGAACAGGCACAGCTGCTCTGAATAAGCCTGATATTGTTTCCAAAAATGATGCCTGTGATGGCCATTGCTGAGGTGGGTAGAACAGGCACAGCTGCTTGGAGTGAGGCTTCAGCTATTTCCAAATGTATACTCAATATGTGCATAGCTGAGGCAAGCAGGGCAGGCACAACTGTTCTCAGTGAGCCTGCTGCTGTTTTCAAAACTTATACCCATTATGGGCATTGCTGAGGCAGGTAGGAGTGGACAAGTGCAGCAGCTCTGAGCTAGACTACTGCATATTTCCAAAACTGTACCCATGTTGGGCATTGCAGAGGTACAAAACAGAGAAAATAGATGGTTGACAAGAGCAGCGTGGCAGGTGTGGTGGGCAAGGGGTAATTCTGATGGCAACTGTCAGTGTGTGGATGCCACCAGTGCAAACTGTTGTAGCATGTCTACTAGATGCCAACATGCCTTCCAGTACTGGTGCAGTTGCTCTTATAGGGAACAACTGGTACAGTATGTTAAAGAACAACTTTGGTGAGAAAATACAAAAAGTAAAAAAGTAAATGCACGCTAATAGTGCAAACTTATTAAGAAACATGACAAACCTACATGTTTGTCCATACATTATACCCATGAATGGATTTTAGAAGGCCGTTGCAACTGTTGATAGAGAGATGTTTGTTAACCAGATTTGGTAGTATGCCTGTCCAGACATGATTCTTTTGTCATACACAACCTAGTCATCATATTCAGTATGTCTGCAGGCTGTCGTTCATGTTCAGGACAGAATCACATAATTCAGTGGTCGGTAGAATCAGTGGAAAAATTGTCAGTATTCATTTTGAGAAATGTAGGCTGTTCACATTTGCAGGATCTAGCAGTGTTCTGTGGCCAGAAACTGTTCCTTCATCTGCACTAAATATGCATTCTGAATATACCTTTGAAGGTGGACACCTCAGGTGCATTATTGCAAAACTTGCTAGACCTGGCCATAATTTTCTCTTCTGTTTCCAACAGAGTAATGTACCTTCCTCGAAACAAATCACAGTATAGTCTTCAAAATGCTCCTGAAACAGTGCACTTGGTGACATGTTTGAGAGTCTGACAGATGACCCAGCTTCACTCTCTAGAGGATATAAGTTCATGTTGTTGCAGATGATTTAGATTAGACTTTCCTTTCTAACCCTGAACATATTATGCCTGTCCGTAGCAGTATCTGTCCCTTCCTTTGCTGATGACACTAGTGATTGTGAAAAATTCATAGATGTGCTATTGTCTGCACCAGAGATGCACTCAGATGGTTTGTTAGTTTTTGACTCCTGTATATCTGTTAATGCTAGGGCACTATTAAATTGTTCAGCCCTGCAGGAAGGATGCCTTCAGTGTTACCCTTAAAGTGAGGCTCTAGCAACGTAGCCAAAATATAGTTTCATTCTGAAATATTGGGCTAGATTTTAGAAGGTTGATGCAGGGCTTGCATCCAGCCCTGCATCAAACCCTTGCACCTCTGACTGTACACATATAATACAAATAATTAAAACATAGAAATGTGTAGAAGTTGTGAATATAGCTATGCTTGAGTGGTAAAGTGGGACAGTGAAGACATTGGTGGGGATTTTTTTCCACTTGCTTGTTTTCCAGTTTGGGACCTGTTTGTTGAGTTACTGTGTGAAAGCAAATGGCTGACAAATATTTTTCTAAAATGTTATGCTGTGTAGTGATTTGTGATGAGGCTAAATTCCAGGATGACCATGCACTGTGTAAGAAATAAGACATGACAGGGTGTGCGTTATGGTGAAATACTGTAAAACTTCTTATTTTCATGGAAAGTAATTTTAGTGCAAACACAAGTGTAGCCATAATTGCATAAATTAAATTTAGCACTAAGTCATGAGGACCACATACGCTTTAATGGAAAAAGTGCTAATAACATTAATTAGCACAAATCCGTTTCAGCACAGATTAATGCTTCAGTGAATATAGCAAAAATTATTTGACAGTGAAAGTTTCAAGTTTTACAGTAGTTGCATGCCTCAGGTGCATTGTTAGGCATGAGGGGTGGCCAAGTGTTGTTAAATGCACCTAACAAGTGTGTTTATTTCTCCATAATGGCACACCCTGGAGTGTCTTATTGCTGTTATAAAATGACATTTAAATATTTGGCTTAAAATGAATGAAAATAAGAAGAAAGTATTTTGAAACAGATATAAATTGGACTTTCAGTGAAATATGCTTCCATTTTAACTCTGAATACAAAAAAATAGTCCCTATTCCGGTAACTGGGGTTTGCCTAAAAACAATAAAACATAATGAAAACTACTGTATGTGTGGCACACAAACCTGCCAGGTTGCTTTCTTTTGGGGGGTATAGATCTCACCTGAAAACACCCATATGTGAGTCACATGTATGTGCTTTTATAAACTTTTATAGGTATGTATCTGAGCAATTTGGCTCTGCCTCTGATTATATAACAGTGTTTTCCCACCTCTTCTCTTTGTCTATAAAGTAATAATTAACAGTGACCCCCCCCATCACACGGTTTACAGATATGTGTCAAACACCCTAATAACCCGAAAACCGGCTATTACAGTATTCTGAAAACAACTTCTTACTTGCACTGTCCTGGAGCGTTGTAGTCACTTTCACTTTTTTTCATCAGTGAAGCATGACCGAACGGTGTTCGTTCTGGTAAAGAATATGCCACAAAATCTACAGAAAGAGCAATGCTTTGTATTGAAATCCTATCAGCTGTGGAGGTTAAGGTCAGTTTTCTTAGTTTTCAGTCAGAGAAGCCGCTGAGTGTAGACTGAGGAGAGCGAGTGACTCGGCGGTTTCAGAAAACTAGATGCAAGCATGAGGGAGAGTTGTATACTTGGTGGCTTCTCTTACTGAAAACAATGAAAACTGACCTTAAACACCACAGGTGACACGATTTTTCAACAAACTCTTGCTCTTTCTTACAGTGCAGTCTTTTCTGTTTCAATTAAACAGCATGCATAGCATCAACCGGAAGCACTTTTTTTCACTTCTCTCTCTTTAAGTATTTTTACATAAGAAGTCCATGTACCAGTAATTATAAAAAATAATCAATAGATAAGTGTGTGTTTATGGATTTTTTTTACACAGCCTCCATGTGTGATGACCTCAAAAATCTCTCGAGCTTCACTCTCGAGGTTTATGGGTCATCACACACCTTGGGTGTATAAAAGAAATCCATAACACACACTTGCCTATTATTCCCTATTTGTTGCCTACTTTGTTCATCCTGTTTTTTTTCTCTGTGTTTCCCCACATTCAACATATGGAATGTTTACCATGAAATATTTACCAAGAAACACATGGATTCAAAATTCTGCTCAGTTCAACTGGCAGAATGTTCCTTTCCCAATATGCTGTACACACACACAACACAAGCTTCTTGTGGAGCCAGAGACTGAATTATCTCACTGTCAGGGCAAGTAAAAGAGAGTTTCCTGATAAGCAGGTAAAGACAGAAGGAGGATTTTTCATTGTCACCAAAGAAACACTTGTAATGAAAACTATGAACAATACTTAATGGCCCACATATTCAAAGGCCAGGGGACACCTGACATATCTAGATGCACCACACAAATACATGGGTTGGCGCAAAAAATTGCTATATTCAAATGGGATGCATGACCGCATAGCAATGATTGCATGCAGCACAAATAGGGGCCACTGACAATGTGCCAGCGCATCCCACTGGACAGCCTGAATACCTGGAATGGGGATGCATGGTGTAGCTGCCGATAAGCAGGGCCCAAATGCCAGATATTCAGCTGGGGAAATGCAAATGAGGCCATTAGGCATGCAAGGTGCAAACGGGCCATTTGCAGGATGCACAGGGTGGCCTGCCCCCCGCCCAGTCCCATGTAAAGTCATACCCCAGCCCGGTCATCCTGATCCCCATTTGAAATAAATAAAACTCCAGCCCAATCCCTCTTTCCATAATGTAGGGTCCCCCTTCCCATCCCGATCCCCATGTGAAGTAAAAAAAGAATTCAGCCTGATCCCTCTTTCTATAGTGTAGTTGCCCCCTTCCCATCCCCATCCCTGTGTGAAATAAAACAAATATCTAGCCTGATCCCTTTTTCTATAGTGTAGTGGCCCCCCCCATCCCGATCAATGTGTAAAATAAAACAAATATCCAGCCCGATCCCTTTTTTCATAGTGTAGTGGCCCCTCTCCCTGTCCCAGTCCCCATGTGAAATAAAACAAATATCCAGCCCGATCCCTTTTTTCATAGTGTTGTGGCCCCTTTCCCTGTCCCAATCCCCATGTGAAATAAAACAAATATCCATCCCAATCCCTTTTTCCATAGTGTAGTGGCTTCCCTCCCCAACCTGATCCCCAATTGCAAGAACTATAATTTAAGCCCCTGCCCACATTTCCATAGTGTAGTGGCCCCCCAACCACCCACTCAGACACCCACATCCCACCCCATTCCCCCCATCCCGGCATGGCCAGTTGGCCAGTCAGCTACTGAGCAGCACAGTCCTCTGCACACCTCTCGGCCTGCCCGCTGATTGAACTATCAATGAATGACAGTGTACTGTACCCACCATAAGCCCATGGGTTGTCACTGTCGACCAATGGGCTTGCAGTGTGTACTGTAAGCTGTCAGTCATTGACAGTTCAGTCAGCGGGCAGCTGTGGAGGTGTGCAGAGGATTGTGCTCAATGGCTGGCCAACTGGCCTGCTGAGACGAGGGTGGGGTGGGTGTCTGTGAGTCTGGTGGTGAGGCCATATACTATGGAAAAGTGGACAGTACCTTATTGCAAAAGGGGAATCGTGATGGGGAGGGGGTCACTACACTATGGAAAAAGGGATCGGGTTGGATATTTGTTTTATTGCAAATGGGGATCAGGACGGGGAAGGGGGCCACTGCACCAACGAAAAAGGGATTGGGCTGGAAATTTTTTTAATGCAAACGGGGATTGGGTAAGGGAGGGGGTCATTACACTATGGAAAGGGGATCAGGCAACATGTTTAATTCATCTGGGTTTGGGAATGGGAGCAGGTAACACTACATTACGGAAATGGGCACAAGGTTAAGTTTTACTGTCAGTTGGGCATCAGGGATGGGAGGGGGCTGCCACCAGGCCACAGGGGCTGGTGGCTCCTATGCTGCTGTGTGCAGTACAACAGCCTGCCTGTGGGTGGCTACGGGTTAGGCGTGTTTCTAGCATGCCTAACTTTGTGCGGCACATCTCCAAGATGTGCGGGGAGATGCACTGCACATCTCAACTGAATATGGGGATGTGCCACATATTCATGGGCACACCCCCTGGAGATGCACAGCATACATTATGGCTGCGCTTAGGTGCAGCCAGGGATGCATGACGCATCTCCACACTTCGAATATCATGCAGCAGTGCATCTCCTTTAAAAATGTCCCTCAGTGTTTCTAATTTGTTTATGTGTGTAAGGAGTGTGTGATGATCAGGAAACAACATTTAATTATTTATTTATTTAAGTTTTGGTAACTGGGTAAGTCCACTGAGACAATTGCAATCCCTTTTTCATGGGAGACCTGGAAGTGCAGTATGTATATAGTACGGTGCTTTAACATACTGTAGCAATGACAGCTACAATGATAAAACTGATATACAGCATTCAATGGTCCATAGGATTACGATACAGACAGATACAACCACAGGCTTATGAAATAACAAGCAGGTAGGTTACCCAGTAGTGCAACAAATACATAACACATTCAAGAGAGTGCACTACAATATATAATTGTTTGCAGATGATATCAGATACAAGAGGGCTAACCAATAGCAGTTATGTTTAAAGGTGAGGCACAGAGGGCAAGGTAAAGCCAGGGTTGGGAGAAGATCATGGATGAGAAATAAACAGAGCTGTTGCAGTTAGGGGTTTATAGAATCGATAGCAGGAGCAAGGTGTAGAGGCAGAGAGAAAAGAAAGCAAGTTGGATTGGAACTCAGGGAAGGAGGAGCATGACAGAGTGGATGGAGTAAGGGAGTTGCACTCAGACATAGCTGCATAGGTGATTGATTTATGGGCCATAGCTACCCGCGGTTTGGGCATTATGAGAAGGGAGATGGTGGCAGATCTCAGGGTTTGTTGAGGTTGTCTTAGACTAATAGACTCACTGAGGCAAGGATGAGTATGTTTGTGGACCAGCTTGTACAGAAAACTCAGATCGGCATACCTTAGTTTAGATTCATATGATGACCAACCCAGGGAAGAGAGGACATCACAGTGGTGGTGATGGGCATTGACCCCCAAGGTAAACCTACCCACCCTATGGTAAGCCTGTTTGAGGAGCAACAAGGTAGTAGTGTTAGTTGTGAGCAGAAGCGGCGCACCATAAGATAGAATTGGGAGAAGAGAGGAGAATGCAATCTTGTGATAAGAAGCTGAGGTGAGGAAGGAGTGGATACCATTAAGAAGGCCTAGCTTTTGGTTCAGAGATTGGATTCAGATGGAGACATGAGCATTAAGAGATAGCGAGTTATCCAAGGTGATGCCCAGGTATTTAAATTTATGGACAAATTTAAGGGCATCACCATTGAGGCAAGTAATCCTGAGAGGGGAGAGGTTAGAGGAGGAAGAGGGTGGATAGGAGAATAGCATATGTTTTGTTTTCTTGTTGTTACGAACAAGATGATTTCATATACAACATACTTTGAGAGCAGCCAAGTCAGATGCTAGCGTACTGTTGATCCATTCGACATCAGAAGAGGAACAATAGATGATTGCATCATCTGCATAGAGGTGCATGGGAGCCCCTCCACAGTTATTTGGCAGATCATTAATAAATATGGAGAACAGCAGTGGGCCCAATATGGAACCCTGTGGAACTCCGTGAGTTATTGGTCTAAGGCCTGAAAGAGAACCAGCCCACATGAACCTTTGTGAGTGGCAGATAAGATAACTTTGGACCCATGCTAAGGCACTGGCATCAAGGCTGAGAACTTGTAACTGCTGAAGCAAGAGACTGTGGTTGACCAGGTCAAATGCCTTTGTGAGGTTGACAAAGATGGCACCACTGACAAAACCCTGCTCCATAGACTGGAGCAGATCAGAAGTGACATTGATTAAGGCATTGAGGGTACTATGGTCCTTTCTGAACCCATGCTGGTAGGGGGATAGCAGGTTATGGTGTTCCAGGTAGTTCTGGAGGTGATCGTATACGATATGCTCCTGGATTTTTGCCAACAGACAGAGGAGGGAGATGGGTCTAAAATTTTCGGCAACAGTGTTAGGTCCACCCTTATGAATGGGCACCACCATGGCAACCTTCCATTTGTCTGGGACTGTGCTTAATAGGAAGAATCGTTTGAACAGATCATAAACAGGGTGGGTGAGGGCAGGAGCTCCCAACTTGAGAAACTTAGGCTCAAGGATGTCATGACCTGCTGAGCTATCAGGTTTCAGCTTAGCAAGGAGCCGTCAGACCTCACTGAGGGTAGCTAACTTCAAGTGGAATGTGGGTCGAGCCCCAGTGCCACCAGAAGACAGTGGGGCTGAGAGGGGTACAGATGAGTTGGGAAATTAATTAAGTTTTTAGTTTTTTATTTAAAGGGGAAGTAAACATTGCAGGGATCACTCAAATTGTGAAAGAGCATGAAAAGATATTATGAACGAGGCACTGGACTTCCCTGTAGGTGTCAGGAGTCCTGAGATATGACTATCTAATTAATCTATAAATCAAAGTAATGCAGCAGCCATTTTAAAACAGCAAGTGATGTCACTGAGGGGTAAGCTTCATGTTGTTAAGTACAGCTTGCCCCTAAGTGACATCACTGTTGGTCTCATGATTCAATGAAGTGGCTGCTGTCTTGTTTTGATTTACAGATGATTTAGGTATTCTTATCTCAGGACTCCTGACACCTACAGGTAAGCCAATACCTCATTTCAAAGATCTTTTTATGGGTTTTCACAATTTGAGTGACTCCTTCAATGTTTACTTCCCCTTTAAGGTAGTTTTATTTTTAGGGCCCAGCTGAAGGTTTTTACTGTGTAAAGGCACCATCCATGTTTGTGATGGAAGATCAGTTCTGGCTATAGAGGGACTGAGGAGGATAGTTCTGGTTGGAGGAGTACTGATTTGCTCATTGTGTGATGTGGCTATTAACAAATCTGGTCAGATTAAGGACCAGGATGACTGTGCTTTATGCTCTAATAATGCACGGTCACCTAACTGGTTTTGCCCAATTAAACTGCTCTGATTTTTAGACCCATTTTATAAGCTGAAGTAATGCACGGTCAGGTGACTGGTTTCAGCCAGTATGGAGTTTTGTACCCATTTTATAACAACAATTTTAACATGCACACAGATATGGGGCCCAATTCAAAAGCCCTGGGGATGACGCAAGGTGCTTGCATCAGAGAAATATAATGCAAGGGGCTCATTGCACCATACCTTGCATCATTTCTGATTCAGTAACACAGCCAGCACTGCTTGTGGAACTGCCTGCACCAGCTGAGCCTTCGCTCTCCTTGTGACTGCCACACCGGTGTGCCATGGTGGATGGGAGCTCGCAACAGGGCAGTGCTATAGCATCCCTGTAAATGTGATTCAGTAATCCCCCCAAAAGGGCACATGGTCTGCAACAGTTAGATTAGCCTGGGGCTGGTCTAATGGCCCATGTGCCACTTCCAGAGTAATCGCCGGGTGGGAGAAAATATGTGCCCCCAGTTGCCACCACTCTCCCATGGTACCCTGCACCCCAAAGCACCCAGAGACATCAGTGGAGTGGTGCCCTCAGGCTCCCCCCTTGGTGCCAGGCATGCAGCAACCCCCAACATGGACCACATTGACCCAGTGGTGGCCATGCACTGTCCCAGTCCAGGTCTGTTGCAACCTACCTCCCCACCCTTCCCAACCTGACCCAACCTCCATCTCCCCTGTTCCGGACCCAATGACCCTGCCAGCCTCCATGGCATTTGACCAGTGGGTCTCCATCCATTGGTACCACTGCCACCCAACCACCCCCACAGCTTGCAGCATTCCCCTCCTGTGCACTTTGACTTTGCCTCACAGTAGTGGTTGCCACAAAATGTGGGATTTTGGCACCAGGACCCTTCCAATAGTGAATCAGATGCAGGGTCCCTGGAGCATCAGAGAGCAATGCAAGCTGCTCTTTGCTGCAGCCTGCATTGCTCGAGCGGCCACTTTGTGAATCTGACCCATAGTATCAGCAAGGAACAGCATCAGAAATGTTACTCATGGTGCTCACCCAGATAGGTTATCAGCAGGGAGCTACACTAAGTGTTCATCCAGAGAAAGGTGATAGCATTGAACAGTTTCTTAAATGTAGTTCTCAGTACTCACCCAGGTATGGTATCAACAGGGAATGGTGGGCAGAATTTCCTGCTCTGGTGTCCTTCCTGATGTGATTAATGACCACTTTCCCATGTACTGTGTCTGGAAGCAAAGACCCCCAAGGTCCCCATAAGGCTCACACACTTCCGTGATACCTCAAAGCATGACTGTGCAACTTATACAGGAGATTGCAAGCACAGAGTGGTCTCAGCTGTGGGCCTCCAATGATGAAAACCATGTCCTCTCTATCTTCAGTGAGGTCATACTTGGTTTCCAAGATAAGTATGTGCCTAAACCACTAGGCATTTACACAACCCACCTAATTAAATGGCTGGATCATCCCCTGCTGGTACTAATAAAACAAAGGGATATCAGTTGGTCTAGCTTTAAAGTTAATAGGTCTACCACTGATTGGGCAAAATACAAGGAACTCAGAAAAGAATACAAAAGGGGCATCCAGCAAAACAAAAGTGTGTATTACACGTCATTGTTTGACTCCTCAGCTGGCAATTCAGCCAAGTTCTGGAAAAGCATTAAGCAAGTCTTAGGACGGTCCTGTAACTTCACGCCCAAGAACCTAATTATTAATGGAGTCAATTATTTTTTATTTTTTGCTCCTCCCCACCCCCCTGGCCCGACCACTCCTTTGGGTCACATGGGACCCGTGGCCACCCACCTCCTATGGTCACATCCTACTGCCCCCCAACATCTGCCAACAGATCCCCCAGGGTGACCCAATGTAACCCTTCATCAGATGGGTCTCCTCTCTCTGGGGAAGAAGTGCCCTTACTCACATCCAATTTGCCCATTGAATTGGTGGCAGAGGAGTCAGCTATCCCAGGTTACTGTGGTGTGCCGGGGGCCAGCAGACACCATCCGGTTGGACCAGGGGCATTTTTCCTGTTTTTTTCTGGGGAACGTGATGTGCCACATGATGTCAAGGTGTACATCAACATCCATCACACTCCCACCCGCAGTGTAGTCTGATATGTTGCTGTGCTCCCAGCCTCCACCAGGGGCCAGCAACTACTGAGCTGGGAACCCCGCTCCCTCCCAGGAGAAGGCAAGCAGTCTGTGGACACTCGAGCCATCTCTCCATGGCCAGGCCTCTGACACCCAAGTCTGTTCCCTAATCCGAGCCATTGGCATCACAGGTGGAAATCCAAGCGCTGCACTGTTAGGCCAGATAATGGAGTCAATTCTAATAACCCTGTTACCATAGCTAATGCCTTCAACCAAAACTTCACTGACCTCATGGCCTACTCTGGGGCCTCCCCTCTCCCTGCTGTCTCAACCCCTAGTTCCCCATTGAAAACGCCTGCTCCCACCCCTCTCTTCTGCCTCAAGGCAGTCACATGTGCTGAGGTACATAAATGCCTTATGCAAATCCCATTGTCAAAGTCTGCTGGCTCTGATGATATACAACCAAAAATATTGAGGGTGGCTGCCAAGGTACTTGTACTAGTTACTAGAATCATCAATATGTCTAACATCACACACTGTACCTGACCAAGAAAAGCCTCACATGTTGTACCAGTGTTTAAGAAAGGTGATAGAATGAACATTGGCAACTACAGGTCCATAGCAATACTTCCAGTACTCAATGAAATACTTGAGAAATTGGTAGCCTCTCAGTTAACCAAGTACCTTAATACCTGAAGTCTCCTTCCTCTTGTAAAACGTGGTTTCTGAAAAGACTACAGCACTACTAATGCCCTTCTGTCACTCACTAGCAACACTGCCTCTGCTATAGATAAGGGTGAACTTCTGGGTGCCGTCTTTATTGACCTCACCAGAGCCTTTAATTTGGTCAACCATTCCCTCCTCTCTGGAAAGCTTAGTACACTGGGTGTTTCCTCCACTGCCCAATTCTGGTTTAAAACTTATTCAGTTAACAGGTTCCAGCATGTTAAATTTGGCAACTCTCTGTCTGACCCAGCTCCTACTTCAGTCAGACTCCCTCAGAGATCCATACTGGGCCCTCTCCTTTTCTCTCTTCATATCAACACTATCCATGCCAATCTCTCACACAGCACTCTCATTTTTATGCTGATGACCTATTCCTTTTTAGGAGCTCTTGCAGTGTCGCAGATCTAAATTATCAACTGTCTTTGTATGTGTAGTCAGTTCAAGGATGGCTCCAAACTAAAAGACTCCTCATGAATGTCACAAAGACCAAGGCCATGCTGTTTGACTCATCTCTGAGAGAAAAAAAAGTGCACCTCCCCCTTGATGGTGACATGTAAGAATGGATCCTGCCTCATCACTGTTTCCTCCTTCAGTTACCTAGGGGTCACACTTCACACCTC
The DNA here is from genome assembly GCA_016271365.2 of Neoceratodus forsteri. Lineage (NCBI taxonomy): Eukaryota > Metazoa > Chordata > Ceratodontiformes > Ceratodontidae > Neoceratodus > Neoceratodus forsteri. Next base: position 409,110,409 of record CM057455.1, read on the forward strand.
AGTGAACTTCTCAACACATATAGTGGCTGTCAGTAAGGCAGTGAATATTATGTTGGGGCTCTCCTACACGATATGTAACAACCTTACTCCTAAAGCCCAAACAGCCATAATCTGTGACATTATCCTCCATAAACTTACTCATGGATTGTCTGTCTACTACTCAGCCTCCAAAGACCAAAACTGTCCTACAGAAATGGGATGTGGCCTACAACAATATCTGTAAATTTGCCCTGGCCATGAATAGATATACTCAGCACTCTACACTCTACTCCAAATATAGCTGGCTTCCACCATAGCCCTGCTCATCCTCACTGTGGGAAGTGTTCATAATGTTGAGATCAAACAGACACCAGCATCCCTAGCCTCTCTCTTTATACCTGACAAAGTGTCCTATCCCCTAAGATCAAATGTCACTGGTTCCTTTGTCATCATCCCAAAAACCAGAACTAAGGGGAATTATTCTTCTCCTACTTTGCCCCTGGACTCTGGAACTCCATCCCAACTGTGGTCCATCTGTGCCTATCCAACCATGCTTTCAAATCTGGATACCACTCCTTAAGACCTCAATATGTATGTGCCCATGGGTTGCATAGAACCAGTAGTAAATTCTCTGAGTTACTGCACTTGTGTACAGTATATTGGTGATTACCAACTTTAAATGAATGAATGAAACCTATCCCTGTACTTGTTACTTGTCTTTTATTGTTGCACCTTACCCCTGCAGCTTGCATCATGCCTACCACATATCCTATTTTATGTTTTTGTTTAGTTCTCTGTATTACTTCTAGGCAACTGTATTTTGTTTGCTTTTGGTATTTTGTCCTCTGTGTTATCTCTAAGCAATTGTATAGACACTGCATTTTTTGTACATTGTTGTGTCAGTCTCCACTGTTGTGATCTCCCAGGTCATGCCTGAAAATAGGCATATGTTTTTTTTGTTGGGGGGTTTCAAGTGCACCTACCTGGTAAATAAAAACTGATAATGATGATAATTATTGTGCAAAATGATACTTCACTCGCATTGGAATGTTTTTGTATGTGTTAATTTGGGTATTGGATTACACCTATTGTCTTCTAATTGCAGATTATAAAATGAGCAAGGAAAATCCTGTATTTTGATTGATTGCTAGCCATGCATTAGAAGTGTTTAATGCATGGCTAGCAACTAGTTCAGGTAACCATAGCCAAAGGTAAAAAATCAGGTATTAAGAGGCAAATGGAAAGTTCATGTTTTGAATCACCACCATTGTTTTCCCTCACTAGCTCATTCCATAATGATCCTGCCTGCCCACCAGCAGTTCTCTTCACTGCCTTGTCATAAATAAACACTCCACAACCAGCGATGTATACACCAATTTAAAAAACAGCGTCTTACTTTATATGTTTTTACTTTCAGATCGCGGCTCTCCTCCCAGAGCCAGTGTGCTTTCTTTCTCACCTGCCCCTTCACTGCTCACTTTTACTGAAAATTACACCCCTTCCTTCGCCCGGCTGCCAGCTTGCCCAAACAATCTCATAATCAGGTTTGATGCCAAGGCATACCTTACATGCCTAACTGAAATTTACTTAACACTAGCTCCTTAAATTTGAGGAACTTCATCACCAATTCCCTGCACTTTGAGCCACGATTGATTTTAAATTTAATATCCCAACCACGACTGTGCCTGCTACCCCTCTTTTTCTCATACCTACCCAGCTGTCCATTCTCTCAACTGTCAGCTCATTTAGCAGTCTGATCGGTCGGTCTACTTTCTCAGCTCCTGGATCCACGATCACCGCTCTTAGCCTTGCCAAACTTGATAGAAGCCTTTTAAAAAGGAAAACAAACAACAACAGGAAAAAATGATAATCACTCAGTATGGACTGGGCAGGTGAGGGACACACTATGAGTGACTTCATAAAAAAAATACTGAGAGGATGGGTGGTGCTCTATATGCTACTCCATTTAAGAAAAAACATAATCACAAACAATTAATCCTCTACAACTGTGCAGCACTCTGGGTGGGTTGTTGATGCTGGAACTTGCCTCCTGTCTGCCCACACCATCAGGAACTGACATTAACAAACGGGCCGGCTAATACAAAAAAACATGGTTTAAAAAATGCAGGTATGAGGAAGGACTTTCAACGCTTCCATTTATTTCTTGAACTTGTTTTCTGAGCTTTGTGGGGTGAGGGAGGTGAATGACAACCACTATAGAAACTACTGGGGGGGGGTGAATGACAACCTCTATAGAAACTACATCTATGTAAGCCATTGCAGGGCAAAAGTCCTAAAGTGCAAAAAAAAAAAAAGTAAAATAAAGTGTTATTCAGGTGGAGGAACTATTTTAGGTCAAAAGCCACTAAAATTGACTTTTTTGATATGTATGTATATATGCATACAAAATACAGTTACCCATTTTATAAGTATGATAAGACACTCCGGGGGTGTGCATTAGACATTTCTAAAGCACAACCAGCGGCTGAAGGCACTCGACCTGCAGCCTTGTGCCTCACTACTCCCGTAGCTATGCATTAGAAATGTCTAATGCACACCGCTTTGTGTCTTATTGCTTACCTAGCTACAGGCAATTAACTGTTAAACTGAAAACAACTGATTTGTTATGTATAAATAATGTACCTTGTTGCCTGTTACCCCACCGCTAAGGAAAACTAATTCTGAGTTAAAGTACTGGGGTACTTTGAGTCATGCTTTCATGTTGCTGGTTTTGCAATAAAACTATTGCAAATGTTTCTTTTTGGTTTGGTTTGATTTGGGGGTTTTTTGCCTCCTGAGTGCACCTGTATGCTGTTTGGGGCATAGCAAGTTCCTGGCAAGGTATCTCTTCTTCCCTGAAGGTTAGGGAACTGGGGTATTATGCAGCAAGGAATCAGCCCCCTATGGGTGGGTGTGGGAATTCTGAGGAGGGCACATACTCAAGGGGTGGTCTGTGATGACTAGGGCCTGAATAGATTCCTTGAAGATGGGGTAAAGATGGTTTCCTGGAGGATGGCTGATTTTGAGGAGGAGTATCACCATCCTTAAGAGACCAAAAAGGACAGAAATAATAGAAACATAGAATCTGTCAGCAGATAAGGGCCATACAGCCCACCTAGTCTTCCCATTTCCCTATTCACTTCTGTAGCCCATTATCCTATTTGATCTGCGGCTCTCCTACTGTGCACATCTCCAGGGTACTCTTATGTCAATCCCATGCACTCTTGAACCCCTGTATTGTTTTTGTCCCCACCACTTCTGCATGGCTCCACCACCCTTTTGGTGAAAAAGTACTTCCTAACATTACCCCTGAGCCTTCCACCCTTCAGCCTCACATCATGCCCCCTTGTTCTTGTGCAGTTTTCTCTAAAATATGCTTTCTATCTGTACCCTGTTTATTCCCCTTAGGTACTTCAAAGTCTCTATCATATCTCCCCTTTTTCTTCTTTCCTCCAGTAAATAGATATTAAGGTCCTTAAGTCTTTCCTGTAGGGCTTCTGGTGCAGTCCGGGTACCATCTTCATTGCCCTTCTCTGGACTGCCTCTATTTTGTCAACATCCTTCTGGAGATGTGGTCTCCAGAACTGGATGTAGTACTCCAGCTGAGGCCTCACCAGTGATCTGTACAGTGGCATCACCACCTCTTTCCTCCTGCTTGTCATGCCCCTCCCTATGCACCCCAATATTCTGTTTGCTCTCCCCACAGTCTTTTCACACTGTTTGGTCACCTTCAGGTCATCAGTTATGATAACCCCCAGGTCTTTCTCCTGACTTGTGGTGGCCAGAAGCTCCCCACCCAACCTGTACTCCTACCTTTGATTCCTGTGACCCAGGTGCATGATCTTGCACTTTTTAGCACTGAAACTCAACTGCCAGACACCTGACCACTCCTCTAATAGGCTTAGGTCCTTTCTTATTTTTTCCACCCCCTCCAGTGTGTCCACTCTGTTGCAGATCTTAGGTTCATCTGCAAAGAGACACACCTTTCCCTCCAGATGCTCTGCAATGTTGCTAATGAAGACACTGAATAGGACTGGCACCCGCACTGACCACTGTGGCACCCCATTGGTCACCTCCCTCTCCTCAGATTTCATACCATTTACCACCACCCTCTGAGTCCTGTCCCTTAGCCAGTTCCCAACCCATTTTACCACCGTAGTACCCACTACCAGGCTCCCCAATTTATTTAGCAATCTTCTGTGTGGGACAGTGTCAAGGGCCTTGCTGAAGTCCAGGTAGGCAACATCCACTGCCTCTCCCTGATCTATCATTTACCCAGGCAAAGAAATCTATAAGATTTGTCTGACAGGACCTTCCCACTGGGAATCCATGCTGCCTTGAATCCTGTGCCCTGATATTCTCCAGAAACATCATAATCCTCTCCTTAAGTAAGGACTCCATTAGTTTCCCCACTACTGATGTCAGGCTTACAGGCCTGTAATTGCCTGCATCCTTTGTGCTTCCACTCTTGTGGAGAGGGACCACATCTGCCCTTCTCCAGTCATCAGGTACCGCCCCTGTCTCTAGTAATGCGTTGAAAAGGGCAGTCACTGGTTGAGCCAGCACTTCCCTGAGTTCATTTAGTACTCTGGGATGGATCCCATCTGGCCCCATTGCCTTATCTGCTTTTATTTTCCCAAGTTCTTCTAGGACTCTTTCCATCTTGAATGGGCTAGTGTCTACCTCCCTCCCTTCCCTGAATACCCCTCTTAATGAGTTTCAGTCCCTCACTCTCTCCTTCCCTGGTGAACAATGACAAAAGTACTTGTTCAATATCTCAGTCTTTTCTAGGTTGTCCTCCACCCTTTCTCCTCCTTCCTTCTTCAGCCTAATGATCTGATTTCTGGTCTTTTTCCTCTCACTAATATATCTGAAGAAGGTCTTGTTGCCTTTCTTAATAGCCTGGGCTATACCTTCCTCTGTCTGTTCTTTATCCCTTCTAATTATTTTCCAAGATTTCCATTGCTTCTGCAGATATTGTTCTCTGTTCTCATCCTTTTGTGTTTCCTTGTATCTTCTGAAGGCTCTTTTCTTTTCCCTTACTTTCTCGGCCACTACCTTCAAGAATCATAATGGCCTTCTCTTTCTTTTACTCTTGCTATGTATTTTGACACAGTGACCCGTTACTTCTATTATGATTCTCTTGAATCTAGACCACTGTTTTTCCACATCTCCCCCTGTACCGTCTGCTGCTAGGGCTCTTTTGAGATTTCTACCCATCTCCTTAAAGTTAGCCTTCCTGAAATCTAGGAACTTTATCCTCATATGGCTTGCCTCCACCACTGTGGTTGCCTTAAACCGTACTGTCCTGTGGTTGCAGGTACCAAAGGGACTGCCCACATCCACATCTGTATTCTTGTCCCTGTTGGTCAGAACCAAATCCAGTATAGCCTCCTCATGGGTTGGTTCTGCTACAAGCTGTCTTATGTTTTCCCCCATTCAGGGCAGTAATGTACTCTCTGCCCCTTCTTGTACTTGCAGTCTAAGTGCTCCAATCTGCCTCAGGCAAGTTGAAGTCACCCATTAGTAGCAATCCTCCTTTAGCTGCCCTTTTGTGGGTGGTTTCCACAAGAGTGTCATCTGATTCCTCTCCTTGTGCTGGAGGCCTGTAAATAACTCTGATTCCTTCCCCTGTGCAGGAGGCCTGTAAATCAATACACCACTGTACCTTTTTTTAGTTGCTTTCCTCACCTCCCCCTTGGTTAGAGTGGCCCCCATCATTCAGTTACCCCTGCCCTGTCACCCTGACTTCTTCTGGGACTTGCTCTGTCATCCTGACTTTTACTGTTACTTAATGGCCACATCTTCTCCCAGGGCTTACCTTCCTGGTGAGATCAGCAGGATCCCCAGCCCCCATTATTGAACAGGATCTGGTTTTCACCTACTGGCCCAGGTTGTTAAGTGCAGTGTCTGTGGGTGACTGGAGTCATCCTACCAGCTGGGTTATTTTTTATAATTTTGTCCCCTTTGGGGGAGTGGATGTGCAGTGACATCAAGACACACATCACATGCTATTATGTGCTGTGCATTGATGTCTGTCAGCTTCCCTTAATGCTGGTGGTCCTCAGCTGCCTTTCTCCCTAGCCTCTGCCAGGGACCAGGTTCAAACTCTGCAACCCCCCCAACCCCAGAGGAGGAGAGCAGTCCTACGAATGCTTGATCTTCCTCCCCCTGGCTTATCCTTTGGTGCCCCAAGCTCATTCCCAGACAGGTCACTGGCACCACAAGCAGCAGCTCTACCACTGCATTGACAGGTAGACCCCGCACTGCTCACATTTCAGGGTACAGGTAAAGAGCATAATTTGGGGAAATGCATGTGTTTCCAGTATATATGGCTGAATCAGTTGTGGCATCTTGTCAAGTTTTGATGACCCACTCTGAAGTATCAGGCTGATACTGCCCCATTTAAGGTGAGGGCATTAGGATTTCCAATGCACCAGGGCATGGTGGGACCAAAAGTAAAATAGTGATTTTGGATAGTCAGTGCCATATGGGTGTACTGTATAGCTCCAAAGTGTGTACTTAAATACTTTTCAGGCTCCTGCCCGAACTGCAGTTAGAAAGGAGAACCTTAAAATAGGACTAGGGAATTCCCTGTTTGATTAAGTTGGAACTAAGTGTATTTAAGTGACCGTGAGTCACCATATCCATTTATTTGGATCGTGACTGAAGTAATGGTGAGGACCCCAAGGCAAATACAGGATGCAGGCCTGGCCAATTACTTTAATGAGCAATGTATTCAAGAGATGAATTATATAATCTATGTGACTGGAGTATAATCTGAAATAAAGTGTATCTGAATTAATTGTCTAGTGTCACTCCAGTACACTTGAGTAAATGATTGCAATTCTGGGTGTTGTATGAATCTTTACTACTCAGCAAATGGAGTTTGGTCTCATTTGAACACTTATGACAGCAAGGCAACCAATGCCTAAATGTTTGCAAGGGGGCTCCCATTGAACTGTACCATCATTATACCATAATCCACATGAGGTGCCCTGGGCCATGCCCACCCCCATCAGGGCATACAAAAAGGTTCAGTCAGTTGGTCAAAAGATGGTTGCATAAATGTGAAAGAACACCCACACTGAAGAAAGCTGCTCCTATTTGTATATTTTAGCAAAACATCATTACTCACTCTGCTTTTTCCCCATCTCCTTTGTTAACTTGCACCCTGTTCCTTGCCCATTGTTTTCTGCCATCTCCTATCACCTTGACCTTTTCTTCCTTTAGCTTGATTGCTGTTCCTCCCACATCAGTTAATGGTATGTTTCAAAGATGCCGATTACATGGCAGTTAATGGAGGTAGGGTATGCAGAGTGGGTGGAGCAGGTTTGCAGTTTTAAAACTTTAAAGCAATTTCATGCTGAACTTACTTTAGAACAAACAAGACTACAAGGTAAGTGGGTAAAATACTAAAGTCATCTTTAACCTCTGAAGACAGCATCAGCGCAACAAGATTCAGCTAATCAGAGGTGCAAGAGGCACCAACTGCATGCTGGATAACAGATACTGTAAACTAGCATTCTGACTAGCTGAGGCCGTGAGCGGCTGTATTGCTGCTGGCAAATTGTCACGGAGAATATGGCGTAGACAAATGGCACTGGGGACCAAATGACGCCGGACTGATTGTCAAATTCTAATGCGGTCGAGATTAATAAACGTTGAAGTTTAATAATGTAGAAATCGGACAAAACTGAACAAAAAGTCACCGAGAATAAGAAGTTTACTCACATTGCCCCTTCTTTTTTTTTAATTCAATATGCTTTATTTATAAATTATACTGTATACAGCAATAAAAAAGGACAGTAACGGCAAACAAATGTCAATAGCCCATTTACAATTCACTGCCTCAAACTTGCTAATACAGTTATTAACTAACTAAACACTTAATAAAATACAAACTAAAATAAAATAAAAGAAACACTCTTTATTAAATGAAACAGATATCGCAGCCTATCCCACCCTCCACCCCTTGGTGCCAATCATGATATCTACCATCTATAAAGTGACTTAAATCCTTCGAGAGAGTTTGAACTCTAAGGTTTCCAGACTGTGAGCAAGGCATCTAAAGAACCCCATTTACTGCAATAATCAGGAAGTCGGTTGGCCATTGATGCAATATGCCATTCCAATTGAAGAGCCAGTAATGTTTCCCCATGCCATTCTATCACAGATGGCAGGGATACCTCCTTCCAGTACCTCATGATAGTTAATTTGGCCACTGCTGAGATCATAGCAATGTGCACCATTCTTATTCTAGGGGTATCAGGGGGATAATAATTAAGCAGACAAACCTCTGGTGTAAATAGTGGATCAAGTCCTACCATTGGATCAAGAGAACGTCTAATTATTTGCCAGTATTTATGAACTCTTGGGCATGTCCATAACATATGGTATAGATCCCCGTCTATAGCTTAACACCTTTGACATTGTGAGGAAGATAACCTACCTATACTATGTAAACGCTCCGGTGTGTAATATATTTTATTTTATTTATTATTTGTTTTCTATTTTATTTAGACAGCAGTTTGGAAAAATCTTTGAGCCATAGGCTCATTTACAAAGGTACCTTGTCACAGTAAGACAAACGAGAATACACAGTATAACAGTATAACACAGTATAACAGTAACTTAAGACAGCAATAAGTACATAGATACAAACAAGCTGGTACAGGTAGGATTGATGCAAACAATACCAGAGTTATGTTGTCCTTAGCAGCTTAGTAGTAAGCTTTGTCATAGGTATTGAGTACGACTTTGACTAGTGGCAATTACAGCTTCGGGTGTTAACAAGGTGGTTCCGTAAGGACATTTTGAGCATGATATAGTTGGAGCTTAGGAGATGGATGGGGGCAGTGTGTTGAACCAGGAGGGGGTCCTAAAGCTGAAGGCTCTTTGGCCGTGAGAGGTCCTAGCTCTAGGGATAACAAGAAAGGTTTTCCCAGAGGTCCGAGTATGAACTAGTGGGACAGAGCTGCGGATGGTGGTGGTCAATCCTGGTGGGGATAGCCCAAGGAGGGTCTTTTTTGTAAGAGTACAGGTCAAATATCTGAGGCGCTTGTCAAGATCAAGTACCAGCGCTTTAGCATACAGTAGACAGGTGTGTGTTAGCCTAGATGCCCCAGTAATTAACCTGCAGGCCTTATTCAGAGTAGTGCAAATTTTATGGAGTGTGGTCTGATCGGCAGCACCATACACTGGCAGTCCATAGTCCACTAGGGACAGGATAGAGGAGGTGACTGCGAGACAAAGAGTCTCCGGGGGGAGGCAGTGTTTATACCGATGTAAGATGCCCAATTGGATATTAGTGGCAGTGGCTAGGGCAGCAATGTGTCCATGAAAGGAGAGAGAGGGGTCAAAATGGATTCCTAGGTATTTATAGGAGCAAACTTGAGTGGGAAAGAGGACCCAGAGTGAATGAGGAGTTTGAAGTTGCAGGACTTGTTTTGAGGATTAGTGAAGAACATGGTTTATCTATTTAAATACTGGCAATTAAAGCATATTCTGGTTTCCTTCCTGGGTGGACAGGGTGGGTACACTCCTTTAAAAATGGAACTTTCTATGCTCTTTCAGGTAGCAGAGCAACCACACTCAGTTTCCAAGTTATATAGGACTCTGTAATCCCTAGATTGTGCATTATATTATACTGTATCAAGCGAAGTCTATCCTGTTTAACAAATCTGTAAATATTGTTCCAGATCCATTTCCATGATTTAACGTCCTCTATGATGGATAATTTTTGGGTCCAGTAATAACATATACCGTGTGGCAGGTGAAAATCTAGGGATTACAGAGTCCTATATAACTTGGAAACTGAGTGTGGTTGCTCTGCTACCTGAAAGAGCATAGAGAGTTCTGTTTTTAAAGGAGTGTACCCACCCTGTCCATCCAGGAAGGAAACCAGAATATGCTTTAATTGCCAATATTTAAATAGATATCCTACATGTGTGTTGAAGCACTGCTGAAATTGAAAAAAGGGGAGTATGTCCCCATTAGGAGCAATGTCTTGAATCTTAGCGTGTTGGATGAGTTTCCAAAATGAGGGGGAAATCAGCCTATTTCCAATTTTAATTTGGGGATTGTACATTAATGGCCATTCTAAGGACTTATGCCAATCCAAAGCCAAATACCTTTGCAATTGGTGCAGGGTTCTGATGGACCATCCAATTGGGGTGTCCTTTAGGGGCATAGGAAGAAATTTTGGGGAGGAATAAACTAGCAAATTTAGAGTACAGTGGCTTTTGGAGGCTAAATATCTCTATATGTAACCAGAGAGGTAGGTATGGATCTGTGTCTTGCGATGATATCATACGAAGCCAGTATCGTACTTCACTAATGTGATGTGCACTGTAATAAATGAAAAAGGATAGAAGAGCAAAGCCACTTTGAGGTTTGGACTCAGTAAGTTTGGAATAAGCCCGTCTTGCTCCCTTCCCCTTCCACATATAAGAATTCAGTAATTTTTGCAATTTTGTAAACCAGGACTTGAGGAGAAAAAAACCCAGCATGCCCATAGGATAAAGAATCCTGGGAAGCACATTCATTTTGATTGTGTTAATCCTACCCCATAATGAAATGGGGAGGGATCCTCATCTATCAAGATCTGTTTTCAGTGTGGACATAAGGTTTGTAAGGTTTTCTTTTACCACAGTAGCTATTTCTCTGGCAACTCTAATACCCAAGTAGGTCAGATATTTGGACTCCCATTTTAACCCAAATTCCTCTATTTCACCATACACCAGTCTTCCATTCATTGGAAAAATTCTAGTTTTCAAGAGATTCAATTTGTAACAAGAGACCCTGGAAAACAAATCTATTTCCTCTAACAGCACTGGGATACCCATAATGGGTTCTTCCAAATGTAATAATAAATCATCAGCATAAGCTGATAAAAGATGTCATTGTTCTCCTACTTTGATACCTTTAATAGTGGGGAAGAGACCAGCCATCATATAAAGGGTTCCAGATATAAATTAAACAAAAGAGGGGACAGTGGACAGCCCTGCCTGGTGCCACAACATAATGGGAATGAGTCTGAAAGTGCACCGTTGCACCATACTCGGGCAAATGAGGAAGCATATAAAAGATGAATCCACTTAATAAATTCCTTTGTCAAGCCAAAACATTCCAGGACAAGGAAGAGACAATCCCACAAAACCCAATCAAAAGCCTTTTCAGCATCTAAAGATATTAAGGTCATTGGAATATCTGATTTTTTGGCTAGTGATAAGAGGTGTAATAATCTGCGCATATGGTCATTAGAAGATCTACCTGTCATGAAACACACCTGTTCTGTACCAATTAATTTGCCCATAATAGGCCCTAATCTATCGGGTAATACTTTTGCTAAAATTTCGATATCCAAATTCAGGAGGGAGATGGGACAGTAATTTTCAGGAAGTTGTGGGTCTCTACCCTGTTTAGGGATCACTACCACCAGGGCTTCTAGGAAATTCTGTTCCATGTTCCCATTCTCATACCATGAGTTAAACATATCTGTTAGAAGTGGGGTCAACTCTTGTATACAGCATTTGTATAGGTTACTGGGGAAATTGTCCGGACCCAGTGATTTATCTAAAGTAAGCTGTTTAATGGCTAGTTCAATTTCCCAGGTTTGTATACAAGCTGTCAGGGAGGAGGCATCAGCAGATGACAAATATGGAAGCTTGACTGAATCTAAGTATGTTCGGATTTCTTCATTTGAGGGGATGTCTTCCTTACAAACTGCATATACAGTAGTTGTTGAAAGCAGTTTCTAAAGCCTTCAGTTATTTTCCTGGGGTCCGTGATAATTTGATTTGTGTTGGGGAGGTATAAGCCAGGTATGAATCTGTTAGCCTCAACTTGTCTAAGTCGAAAAGCCAGAAGTTTCCCAGCCCTTTCCCCTGAGTCAAGATATTTAAATTTAGTCCTCTTAAGAGAGAGCTCAGCTTTTTGTGCCATAAGATCTAAAAATTGAACCTGTAAGTTATGATGAGTAATCCAATCCTGTTCCAGTGAGCGAGCACTGATGTCTTGTTCCACTGTTTTAATCAAGGTGAGAAGTTTTACCATACAAGCTTTATATTGTCAAATCCTGGTAGTAGATAAATGAATAAATCCCCCCCATGCACATTTTCATGCTGCCCAAACCACTTCAATTTTTGATACTGTACCAAAGTTATGGTCCAGGAAGAACAGTATAAAATCCTTGATGTGTTCCAGTGTAACCGGTATCTTCAGGATCTGATTATTCATATGCCATAATGAATCTCTCCTATCTCCTGGACCCAGGAATAATATAACGGAGATAGGAGAGTAGTCCGATATGACTCGTAGATGAATAATCGCATCCAGCACTCCCGGAATAACTGAGGAGCTCACTAGAAAGTAGTCAGTTCTAGAACAGGTACGATGTGAAGAGGAATAAAAAGTATAAGACCTCTTAGTAGGGTTCAATACTCTCCAAATATCTATTAAACTGGCCCCCTCCATTAAGTCATTCAAGGCTCGTTGGGCCGGAGTAAGTCCACATCTTTTAGGATCTGATCTATCTAATTGAATCTGAGGAGTAATGTTCCAATCCCCTCCCAGAATAATGGTCACCGGAGTAGTATGGGACACAAGACCCAAGAGATGTATAAAGAATTGAGGAGAGTCTGTATTTGGGCCATATATTGAGCCTAGTATAACGTGTTGCGTGGCTAATTTCCCCCAGACCAAGATATAATGCCCATTCATGTCCCATAACTCATGCTCCAATTGAAAGGGAATGGACTTACCAATCAGTATGGCGACCCCCCCTCCCCTTTTTGTAGAAATTCCTGCCCCAAAAGTCTGCCCAACCCAACCCCTACATAGTAAGGAAATATCCTCACTTTTAAAGTGTGTTTCCTGCAAACATGCAATTTCAGTCTTAAGGTATATGAGGTGTTTTAAGACTATTTGTCTTTTACACCTGTCCCATGTTCCCCTGACATTCCAGCTCACAATTCTATAAGGTCCAGACATTCCTAAGCCATTGACAGTAATCACAGGTTCCTAGATAAACACTCAAATCGTGTTCTGAGGAAAGTGTACCAGCTCTCAGTAACTTTCTAAATGCACATATAATAGGCACCACTACCACCCTCCAAAACTGTAATCCCATAAAAAACAAATTAAACAAACCCTTCACAAACAGCCCCCAGTTCCACAAACCGCACTGACTTACACCTTCTGTCAGGTGATATCCTACTGCAGCCCAGAGAAAGCAATCCCATCCCCTCCCTCGGTCAACAACCCACTCGAAAAGCAGTATCTAATACCAAAAGCATACCCAAAAAGAAAAGATCTTATTTCTTCTTATAGATTTCTAAGTAAGCAAACTAAATATATGAAGAGAAAGAAAAAGAGGGAAATCTGTGCAAGTTTATACTTTATGAATACTTCTAACTTATTTGAATCTATCAGAAGAAATGCAAAACACTCTTGTCTATAAAAATTAAGTGTGAATAATGTGATCTAAACATTCAAAACTTCTATATCAACTCTAACCTGGATGAGGTACTTTTATTTTAAATCCAATGGTGCCATCTACTGGAAACAGGCAGTAAGCTGAGGTAATTTTAAGATCAGTGTTTACAATGTTGAATGCTTAAATATTACAAAACAGATAGGAGGCTAATTACACACACTAGTCAAGGCAAAACTGCACATTATTTTTATTCCAGTAAAGAGGAAAGATAAAAAGGAAAAAAAAACAATCCTTACATTCAGCCTTCCAGTCCAAACACCTGTATTAGCAGCATTCGTGGCAGAGCAGTCTCCAAAGAGAAAAAGAGGAAAAAAATTATTATTCTGATGTGCTCTAAGCAATTTATTTTCTGTATAATGCCAGAATTTAGCAGATTTATGAGTGATCACATCAAAGCAAAAGAAGGTCTCTGACAGTTGTTATAGTCTCTGCAATTATCGATTTCTCCACCGATGCTCGAAATGATCGCCGAATCCGGAGGATAAGTCCAGGTGAACTCTCTTAACCCCACGGGAATGATGCCCACCAGTCCCAATCAAACAACTGGAAGCACAAGAAATATAGATAGCACTACTACTCATTTATTGCTGAAGGTGTTGCCGCTTGGTTTCACATGTTACCTGGTTCCATCAAAATCCGAAACATATTATTCGCCTCATTAACCCGAAGCTCTAGCTGGTGCTTAGGTCACATAAAAAGGTCAGGTAACAAACCCTTAAGCTCTGATTTAGCATGCTCCACTGTCTCTAAGGAAAGTCATTCATCTTTGGGCTTAACGCACAGAAGAGCAGGGTATTTAACCTTGAATGGCTTTCCAGCAGCAATAAGCTTTGTGACTAAAGGATGTAGCTCCTGCCGCTTCATTCAAACAGGGTGGGGCAGATCCTGAGTTAGCCTGATATGCTTTCCTTCCCATAAAGTTTCCTGGAGAGCCTTGGCTTTTGATAATATGTGTTGCTTATCAAGATAGTTCAGCAACTTATAGATGATCGGTCTTGGAGGTAAACCCGCTGGGGATAGAGGGCGAAGTGCACGGTGGGCTCTCTCCATCACATAGGTTGCTCCGTTCGGGGAAGGACCCACAACTTTTTCACAGACCTTTTGCACAAAAGTTATTGGAGAGGACCCTTCTTCGTGGTCTGGAATACCAAGTATTAATATATTATTTCGCTCGAGGTCTTCAAGTTTCTCCTCCAATGTGTTAATACACTTCACAGTGTTAACCTTATCGAGATCGATCCTGTCCATTTTCTTTTCCAAGGAGGTAACGTGGATCTCTGAGCCACCAACCCTAAGATTGAGGGATTCAATGGAGTTTTTGATATCATGCAACTCAGAGGAAATATCCGCCACTGAGCTTTGCAAAGGCAATATGATCTCAAGGAATCTATCTTCCGTCAATGTGGCCGAGCCTGATACAGATTTAGCTGTGGCCTGTATAGACTTCTTTGGGGCCTGTTCCTTCTCCAGAGATTGCAGCGGAGTGTGTTTAGGTGGCACCTTATGCATGTATACATCCATGTCGAGACCAGCAAAGTTGGATTAGTGTTACAGAAAACATTATTATTGAGTTTTAACCAAGTCAGGTACGCTTTAGTACTGAAAAAGTGAGAGTTTTGACCGAGAGGAGATGGAGAAACTCAAACTTGCTTCCTTCTTCCAAGCTGCCATCACATGACCCCCCCACATCGCCCTTCTTCATTGCTTCCCTGCTCTTCCAATTTCAATTATCTTGTGTGCCACTTTTTTCCACCCCACAGAAACAGCACACAGATTCAAAAGGTTCGCAAGATTTCAATTTCTTTATTGTTTATTTAATCCAAACACATACATTAAAAGCATAGTAACAATCTTAAATATTAAAACAATGGGCAGTTTATCGGGTGTAACAGCAATCTATTTCATGAGCAAGTGTGCAAATAAAGCAAGTAAGTTATGCAAAACTGCAAATGTGCAAATCAAATAAGCTGTGCAAAACTGCAAGTGTGCAAATAAATCAAATATGCTGTACAAAATAAGATATTGTTCAAAGCTCACAGTATTAAATTATATGCAATACATGTAACTATGTGCAAAACAAACAATTGTGCAAAATGCTGTCATGTACATGTCTTTCTATGCTGTTATGTTACATTTATTTCGATAACTGTAGTCATGTCCTTCAAGTACTACATCTCCAATCTATTTTTAAAGTCTTCACAAATTGTATGGAAAATTTTGTTCACTCTCATGTACTTGTAATATTTTCCTGGTGCCGGCTGTCCAGGTTCTACCTGCCTTCTTTGTAGGGACACAGCATGCTGCTCCTGTCATAATTTTCTTTCTAGCTTAGCATGGGTAGGGTGTGCAACTGAGACAGTCCATGAAAATGTATGATGCCATGCCTTCAGCACATTATTACTGTATGGCAGGTCAGCAATCACCTGGTCATATTAGTTCTAGAACTTGACTGGGAACCAAGGTAGATGCCTTTTCTTTTTTGTTTCTTGTTAACTTCCCTGTGTATGTGTCCTCAAAGTAGTCTAAAATACACTCTACATCCTCATAGTCTGGGTCATCCTGCAGCATTTCAAATAAACTCTCCACTCTGTGTTGAGGCACAAACACAAGTGTAAGAATGCAGCGTATCTTGTGAGCAAATGTCTCGTCCTGTATGTAGCGACTCTGTAGCCCCTCCTGTTGTACTCTCCACCACATTGCTTGTCCTAAATGGAAATTTCAGTCAACAAGATCCACAGTGGGTATAATTTCTTTTAGTATGTTGATTGCTGCCAATTCAAAGTCCATCATGACTGTGCTAGCATGCAGCTTTTTACCCAGCAAGTTTTCTACTTGCAGAAAGAACTTGCGATACATTCTCTCACTTCTCCCAGGCAGTAGAGCATAGACACATGGCCTATTTACACTGTTCACTAGGGTATGAATAAAGTAAAGCTGATCGTCATCTCTCAGGGCTACTGTAAATGTTCCATCACAGAACCAGTTCTTTGATTGTTTTAGCACTGATAGATCTGTGCCACTAGCAAAGATCAGTATTTCTTCTTCATTTACATGAAGAAATGGCTCCCCACTGACAGTGAGTGAATACTGCATGACATCCACATCATTGTGCTCTCCCTGCTGACGCTGTTAGCGAACATCTCGTCGTAGTGTCTCTTGTGAGGGCAACAGATGGGCATGGCTGACAGAAACCTGTTGCAACCCTTGATGAACCACATTTCTTGTCGGCTCTTCTGACTCTGCTGCTCACTGTTTCATGACAGCACAAGCCAATAATACTTCAATGCATCCATAAACAGGCACATGATTGTGTTCAAAGGGCAGCAGAGTTATTGTATCCACCAAAGTGTACAGAAGGGCATGGCAAGTTCACAGTTCACATCACCAAAATACCTTGCCGTGTGCTCCGTCTTTCTCCTTGGTATGTAAGAAATTATCCAAGACAAGCTTTTGCTTGCCTTTCTGTGTTGCCTCAAATTCCATGACAAAAGTTTGATGAATGGCAAGAAACTTTTCTGCTTCATCATATATATTGCCGTGGAAGTGGTGCTGACTACCAGATAATACAGGATAACAATATCAGCCAATACAGGATGCAGCATAATTCACATTGTCACTTTAAATTTATGTGGATGAGAGGGGTGAAATTACAGATGCACACAGAAGGAAGGGAGGAAGTGGAAAAAATACAGTGCCATACTGAGCTGTACGAGTAGTAAGAGAACTAAGAGCAGTGAGTACAGAGTAAAACCTGTAACTATTTTTGAAATCTATTTGGGTTAGTCATCACGGGACAATTAAGATTTGTTGTGCCTGTCTGCGACCGAAACTCCAGTGACAGCATGTTTTTGTGACATAGAGACCAGTATTATTTAACCATGACTATTGGTACTGTGGTGTTCTGTCCGTATGATGCTGAGACAGTTACACTGCTTTATAATGATGTCCATGATATTAGCTCATGGCTCACTGTAACTTGCAATACCATTACAGATGGCAATGGTTACTACTATAAGTTCTTCAATGAGGATCCTAAAATTTTGCATCAAATTTGTCATACTTTTGTGGTATGAATTATTTGCTTCTGTTGCACATTTCTGGGCAGTCTTTGTCCAACATACCATGTGATGTTAAGGACAAATAAAGAAGGGACAAAGCCTAGGACTATGGAAAATTAGTGTCTTTGCAACATATAAATAAGAAAATGGTGCATTCTGTGGCAGCACGTGTTCTGTGGCAGGATGCAGGTTTGGCAGCCAATTGTGTGGCTGCATAACAGCACAATTAAAAGGCCAGTACTGTATATCTGATCTAAAGTCTGTGGTTGCAATTCTTAACTCTGTTGAGTGTCTCTCTGCATATGCAGAGAACTCCTGGAGATCCCTGAACCTCCATCCTGCAACCACAGAGAGGCTTAGGTCATGTAATTCCACTGCACCAGCTGTCAGGTGAAGTAGGGTGCAAAACTGTGCTATACATTACCCACAGCCCAAGGCATGTCTGTCTGTAGGCTAAGGGATGGCATGGACAGTGCATGGGTTAGACCCCTGCTGTATTCTAATTACACACCTATAGTGCTGCTTCAGCTAGCTGTCATGGCCCTGATCAGGCCCTCACTGCATGATGTAAGCCCTCCTGCTACACTGAACAATGCTCGAAGTGACCCAAAATGTGTCTTCTAGTTAAACAAAAAACACTTTTAACACAAGGCAACAGTTCAGTGAAATTAAATTATCATTAAGAACTATACAGTTGTATATGATGCTGAGAAGTATTGACTAATTAGCTGTGACTGTACTGCATACAGTATGCTGTGTGTGTACTGCATACATTTTAAAATGTCTTTAATTTTTTTTGTCTTTCTTTTCTTCCCTTTTATCTACCTAAAGAAAATGAGGTTATAGGTAAAATGTTGGTACAGTACATGTTTATGCACAGAGAATGTAACCAGTTTACATCAAAACACAGTCATGCTAGTCTGTACCAAATGACAACTGAAAATTCAAATTACACATTTTTGGGAAAAAAACTGTGCTTTTGCCAATGGGAATATGGCAGTTCAAGGTGAACTACAATAAATCATAACCCCTTACTAATGCAAAGAGAAGTAGTCCACTGGATGGCTGGTCTGAGCTTCATAATGGAAACCAGATGTTCAGTTCTCTTACCACTACCAATCCCCACAAATGGATTAACTCTGTCTTACTTTAGTATACCACGAAACCCCCCCCCCACCCCATCAACCATCAACCATCATTGGATGTCAGTTTAAAAACTCATAGTGATTTTTGGTCCCATTCTTGGTCCATCATGTCTGTCTGGTCATTATGATTTAATTCAAATATTCTTATAAAGGAATTGTCTTGTTTTTAATTGTAGTATCTGTGGAGTCCAACACATTTTCTGTCCACCTTTTGCCCTTTCCAATGCACATACAACACATTATAACACTGAATCATGGAAAACTGGTGCAACAGTGGACTCATCCAAGATCACACCTAGCCACAATTGTAGCTTGGTCACAGTGGTCACTGAAAATTATGCACTTCAGCCTCCCCTGCTTCCCATAAGGTTTTTTTATTTGTTTATTTATTTTTGCTATATTAAGAGTTTGTTGACCATGAAAGGCTTGCTGAACTGAGCCTTATTTTCAGGTGTGACCCAGGAGAGGGACTACAGAAAGGGGAGATTATGTAACAAATTATGCATCATTAAAAAAGAATCAATTCTATACACAATTTATTGCAAAAAAAATTCTAGGTTAGGGTTAAAGCAACAAAAGTCGGGAAATGTGGTGTTCCCAACCTAGCACCCCACCCTGCAGGTACAGTAGCAGCAGGAAGAAAACATTATTGCTTGACCTCTCCTGTGTCTTTGCAAATCAGAATGTACCTTGGAGTTGTCAACCCTAATATTCACCCCATTCCATTAGTAAATAAGCTTGAGATGTGTAGAGTATATGAGAATGGGGTGAGCATTAGAGTTGACGACCCCAATGTACATCCCATGCCTGATTTGTGAAGACACAGGAGAGGCCAAACCATAATGGTTGTTCCTGTTGCTGCACTCGGGGTGGGGGTGGGGGTAGGTTGTTACGGTTGGGAATCCTAACATCACATTTCCCTACTTTTGTCACTTTAACCCTAACTGGTGCATAAGCAATGTTTTTCCAATGAATTTCCTTACTTTTTGAGACAGTATAATTGTATCATTATTTGCTTGTGGGAGTGCAGGGCCCAGAGGACCCTGCACTCCCATCCCTCCATAGATACATACATCTATGTTGGTGTGGAAGCACTTCCATTTCTGACAAAACAGCAATTTATGTGCTTTGTTGTATGGCTTGTTAAACTTCCAATGTTATCCAAATTTTGAGTTTTTAACTTTTATGTTTTTATATGGCCCCTAAATGTATAGAGGGAGATGTGTTATTCTTGTAGTACTCATTAAGACCTTTGTTTTGACTTATAGATTGTCCATTAAGTCCAAAATATTTCTTCATATTGAAGGGATCCTTTTTTGTATCAAATGAATGACACCCATATGAAAAAGGATCCCCTCATACAAAAAAAAAAAAAAGAATCAGGAAAAAGAGTAAGTCCAACATCTTATTTCATATGAAGGTATCCTTTTTCATAGGAATGAGAAACCCATGTGAAAATTTACCCTCCCATATGAAAAAAGAATCTGAAAAAACACTATGTCCAAAATCATCTTTCATATGAGGGAATCCTTTTTTGCATTAACAGAAACCCAACCACGAAAAAAGATGCTTTCATATGAAAAGAGAATTGGAAAAAAAAATTAGTCCAAAATCTTTTGTCATACGAAGGCATCCTTTTTCATATGAATGAAAAAAAACCCAACAAAGAACACACAAAACAGGATCCCTTCATACGAAAAAATAATTAAGGGATCCTTTTTCATTTGTTTTGTTTTTTTTTATTCATATGAAAAGAGACTCTTATCATCAAAAAATTGAAAAAAACTAAGTCTAAATTCTTTTTTCATATGAAGGGATCCTTATTCGTATGGATGGGCTAATTCCTTTTTCATATGGCCATACGAAAAAAGAAAATAAGCTCATGAAAAAGGGTGTTTTAATGTATATAAAAATATATATTTCTGGGTGATTTTTCCACAAACTAAGTGCAGAATCCACCTAAAGGGGTCCCAATCAGCAAGATATGTCTGTTGGTGTGTATACAGGATGTCATTTTTGTGGGTTTTGACATTTTTATGTTTGAAAAGAATTGGAAACAAGATGGCAGCCATACAAAAAATATCCTTCCTCATGAAAAAGATTATTTTTTATATGGACTAAATTAATTATTTTTTTTTTGTTCAAGCAGGTATCCAAAAGACTGTACTGAGCATGCTCAGAACCAACATTTCAAACTTTAATAACTTTGAAATGGATTATATTTCTATTCACCAAACCAGCAAAAGGGACCACTGTAGACTTCTGCCAGAGAACAAGCAGAGCACCAGGAGGAAGGACCTGCTGGTATAACCAAACTTCTCTATTGGGATGATATTGCCCTCCTTCCCTTCCCTCCACTCCCCCACCCAAAAGCAGTTCTACTTTCATAGGCACAGGATTTAACTGACAACAGGAACTTCCTGTTTGGGAGCAGGAAGTGAGTGATCACAGATCCACCAAAGACTCACCATCCTAAAAAGGCAAGAGTAGCTCTCTGTCCCCCCCACTGCTGGAGGTCTGACACTGAGCAAGTAAGGAGACTACTGAGAAATATATGAACTTCTTGTCTCAGAACAGAAAGATCAGGAGCTAAAAGGGCACAGAGGCAGTACGTAAGTAGGGACAGAAAAAAAAAGAAATAAACAAACAGAGGAAAGAGTAAGTATTCCAAACAACAATTGGGGGCCAGAAATAAGACATGATGGGACTGGTGCAATGCAGTGGCTGTGGCATAGCAGTCTTCTGGGAGACATTCTGGAGGATGTGATGTTGTCCCATCTGCAGGCACCTCTCTGGGCTGAGGGAGGAGGTTGCTCATCTCCAGGCTGAGTTGGCCAGGATTTGTGAGACCCCCTCTCCCACCCAGGGACCACCAGGGTCACTGCCATTGCCACAGAGGTTGCCAAGAAAGAGGAGTGGTTGGACCACAGTGGGCTCAGGGAGGGTAAAGGTGGTGGAACAGAGGCACATCCCTTCAGTTGTACCTCTCCCCAATTTCTATGCCATTCAGGAAAAGTGTGGTTCCTCTATGGAGGCACCCACAGTGGAGACCAAGGAGGATGCTGGGAACCTCCACAAAGGAGACCCACAGGAGGGTGGCATGGGACCCCAGAGGGGAAGGAAACAATTCCTGGTGGGGGACGCCATTGTTAGGAAGGTAGAACTGGGGGAGGAAGGGGAGAGGGAGGTAAGGTGCCTGCCAGGTGCCATGACTTGGAGGGACAGGGAGCGAATCCTCAGGATCGCAGGAGAAGCTGCACAGGGGAAGGAGCTGGATGTCATTGTCCAACTAGGGATAAATTACCTGGCTAAGAAAGATCAGAGCAGTGCAAGAAGCATTTGTGGAGATGGGGAAGGGCCTTAGACAAATAGCACACACAGTAACCTTCTTGGAGGTGCTGCCTGTCTATGGCATGGGTGAGGCTAGGGTGCTCCACACCATGAGATTCAATCAGTGGTTGAAAAACTGGTGCAGAGCTCAGAGATTTGGCTTCATTGGGGACTGGGGGTCCACCAGGAGGGATGCAGGCCTATTCTGGTGTGATGGTCTGCATCTGTCCAAGGGGGAACCAGGACCCTAGGTGATAGGGTTAAATGTTTCATTGGCAAGCATTTAAACTAGCCAAGGGGGAGGCACTGAACAGGAGCAGGGAAATCCTAGCCCCACCCCAAAATCAGGGTACTAAGTGAGGTAGACACCAACATAGAGATGTCAATAGGAAGAAGCACAGGGGTAAATGGAGAAAGTGACAAACGCAATAAGGACAGGGATGGGGCAAAAAGGGGTAAGGCCACCAAGAAATGGAGGGTAATGAGTACTAACGCCCGTAGTCTGGGCAATAAGCTCCCTGAACTGGTGGCCTTGATGGAAGAGGGATGCCTGGATATTGCAGCAGTCACAGTAACATGATACACAGAGAACCATTACTGGGATGTTAACATGCCAGGGTACACAACCTACAGGACAGACAAGGAGGGGAGAAGAGGGGGCAGAATAGCTCTCTATGTAAGGGAAGGGATAAAAGCAACTGAACAAAAGAGTAAACAGGGAGGAGAGGAGGCACTGTGGGTCACCTTAGAGATTTGAAATGGCACCACAGTCTGCACAGGGGTTGTATACAGACCCCCATGTCAGGGGGAGGGAATGGACAAGGATATGATAGAAGGCATACTTAGGATGGCAGAGAAAAGGGGAGATACTGTTGATGGGGGACCTTAATATGCCAGATGTCAACTGGATCACCTTTGCTGCAGCCACATCCAAAAGCAGGGTCATTCTCAATGCCCTTCAGGTGGCATGCCTCAGACAGCTAGTTTTGGAACCTACTCATGAGAGAGCAATCTTAGACCTCGTACTCTCAAATGGGGATAGTGAGAGGATTTCAGATCTAGAAGTGGGTAGCCATTTGGAAACAAGTGGCCACTAAACAGTGTGGTTCATGATAAACTCAGTTACACAGTCAAGCCATACAAAAGTGAGGGTTCTGGACTTCAGGAGGGCTGACTTTGGCAAGATGGGAGAGTGCCTTAGAAAAGCACTAGCAAACAGGCTAGAAGGAGGGGTGGAGCAACAATGAGGAAAGATCAAACCTGCTATCACAGAGGCAACAAGCCTTTGTGAGAAGCAAATAAACAAATCAAAATGAAAGAAAAAGTCACTATGGTTCTCAAAAGAGGTGGCAGTGAAGGTTAGGGAGAAAAAGCATTTAGGAAGTATAAGGAAACACAGAAGGAGCAGGACAGAGAACTGTACCAGTTAAGGCAGAAGGAAGCAGGGAGGTCAGTCGGAATAGCAAAGGCCCAAACTGAGGAAAGATAGCCAACTCAAGAAGGGGGATAAAACTTTTTATAGGTATATCAGAGAGCGTAGAAAGACAAAGGGAGGGATAGTGAGGCTGAATAGAATGGACAGTGGGTGGGCAGAGAGGGACAGTGAAAAAGCAGAGATACTGAATGAATTCTTCTGTTCAGTATTATCAAAAGAGGAGGTGGAGGATGTGCCTAATCCAATTAACAGAAGCACTCTGGTTAGGGGGGGGTTGATCCCAGTTCTATCACAGAAGAAAGGGTTCTGAAAGAACTCCTAAAACTGAAGGTGGACAAAGCAATGGGGCCAGATGGAATTCACCCCAGAATTCTAAAAGAATTAAGCAGAGAGCTAGTGACACCACCGACTACCCTTTTTAACAAATCATGGGAGGATGGTGTAGTACCTGAGGACTGGAGGAAGGCAGATGTGATTCCCCCTTCACAAAAGTGGGGCACAGGACCCAAGGCAGCATGGGTTCACAATGGGAAGGTCATGTCAGATAAATCTAATTGATTTCTTTGACTGGGTGACCAAAGTAGTAGACCAGGGAGGGGCTGTGGACATGGCCTACCTAGACTTTAGCAAGGCATTTGACACAGTCCCACACAAAACATTAATAGTCAAATTAACCAGCCTGGGAGTGGGTCCCAGGGTGGTAGCCTGGGTAAAACATTGGCTGGACAACAGGACACAGAAAGTAATTGTAAATGGAGTCCACTCTGAAGAAAGAGGTGTTACTAGTGGGGTACCACAGGGTTCAGTACTAGGTCCAGTCCTTTTTAATGTCTTTAAAAGTGACATTGCAGAGGGACTGGAAGGAAAAGTATGCCTCTTTGCAGATGACACAAAGATCTGCAACAGGGTTGATACAGAAGGAGGTGTGGAAAGGATGAAAAGGGACTTGGCAAGGTTGGAGGAATGGTCAAAAGTATGACAGCTTGGGATTCAATGCAAAGAAGTGCAAAATAATGCACCTGGGAAACAAAAACCCAAGGGAAGATTACACAATGGGGGGAGGTAGTAACAACAACAAAAATGGAAAGGGACCTGGGGGTAATCATATCAGATGACCTCATGGTTGGCAAGCAATGTGAGGAGGCGGTAGGGAGGGGTGGATGATACTGGGATGTATAGGGAGAGGCATCACCAGCAAAAAACAGGAAGTTGTTATCCCCCTGTACAGACAGTTGGTGAGACCCCATCTGGGAGTACTACATCCAGTGCTGGAGATCCCATCTCCGCAAGCACATAGACAGGATGGAGGCAGTTCAGAGGAGGACAACTAAAATGGTGCAGGGTCTGCAACAGAAGTCATACGATGAGAGACTAAAGGAGCTAAATATGTATACCCTTGAGGAAAGGAGGGAGGGGGGGACATGATAGAAACATTTAAGTACCTCAGTGGAATCAACAAAGTCCAATAGGATAGCATCTTTCAGAAAAAGAGATGTGCAAGAATAAGGGGATACAATTTGTAGATAGAGGGGGGACAGCTCAGGGGCAATGTGAGGAAGTATTTTTTCACAGAGAGGGTGGTGGATGCATAAAACAGCCTTCCTGAGGAGGTTTGGGGTCTAAATCTGTGGGAGAATTCAAGAATGCATGGGACAGACATAAGGCAATTTTTGTGGGGGGTTGGAAAAAATAGGCTGTTGGTTAAATAGGATCTACAGCTTATCCTCTATGTAGGGAATTGGGCAGACTAGGAGGGCGAAGCGGTCCTTATCTGCCATCAAAGTCTTTGTTTCTATGGACTAGGTGATTTCTACTCTGAAAATTTCAGAACAAAATTCCAAACCATCTGGGCACTAGGCAATGACAAAAAACAACCCCCCAAAAAACCCTGATTTTTTTCACTTTTTTTTCACTATCTGGTTCTCAGAATCTACACATCTGACCAGAAATGAAAGTTGGCATGGCAAGAGACCCAGCCCTTGATACCATGCATGCAAAATGTTGTGCAGCTTTGTTGAACAGTTGAGAAGCTATTAAAGTGCAAAGTCTGTGGTTTAACATAGAAACCCATGCTCAGCCTTAACTATAGTGGTGCTACTGCACCACTATAATACTACATTGTTCAGTGAGGAGAGGAATAGGCAAAACGACAGTGTATAACACGTACTGCTGTAGCTTAAGGGGAGCTGAGTGGCATTAGCTTGGTTTAGAGCTACTCAGCCATGAGGAGGGATAAAGTACAGAAGCACACATGACTCATATGGTCAAGGCAGTCACAGATAAGGTTGAATAAAAAGAGAAGGGAAAGTTAGACCAGGGCCATGGTTGTGTATATAGATTGTCCCTTAAGTCCAAAATCTTTCTTCATATGAAGGGATCCTTTTTTGTATCAAATGAATGACACCCATATGAAAAAGGATTCCTTCATATGAAAAAGAATCAGGACAAAAAAGCAAGTCCAAAATCTTTTTTTATATGAAGGTATCCTTTTTCATAGGAATGAAAAACCCATATGAGAAATGATTCCCCCACATGAAAAAAGAATCTGAAAAAAAAAACTGTCCAAAATCTTCTTTCATATGAATGAATCCATTTTTGCATTAACAAAAAACAAACCATGAAAAAAGATCTTTTCATATGAAAAAAGAATTGGGGGAAAAAACTAAGTCTAAAATCTTTTTTTCATACGAAGGCATCCTTTTTCATATGAATGAAAAACACAGACACACACAAAATAGGATCCCTTCATACGAAAAAAGAATTTGGACTTAGTTTTTTTCTGATCCTTTTTCATATCAAGGGATCCTTTTTCATATATTTTTTTTCATTCATATGAAAAAGGATGCCCTCATACAAAAAAGAATTAGAAAAACACTAAGTCCAAATTCTTTTTTCACATGATGGGATCCTTATTGGTATGGATGGGCCAATTCCTTTTTCATATGGCTATACGAAAAAAAGAAAATAAGCTCATGAAAAAGGATTTTTAAATGTATATAAAAAATACATTTCTGGGTGATTTTTCCACAAACTAAGTGCAGAACCCACCTAACGGGGTCTCAATCAGCAAGATACATGTGTTGGTTTGTGTGCAGGATGTAATTTTTGTGGTTTTTGACATTTTTATTTTTGAAAAAAATTGGAAACAAGATGTCAGCCATGTGAAAAAAATATTCTTTCCTCATGAAAAGGGATTACCCCCATGTGAAAAAGGATTATTTTTCATATGGACTACATTATTTTTTTTGTTCTAAGCAGCTATCCAAAAGACTGTACTAAGCATGCTCAGAACCAAAATTTCAAACTTTAATAACTTTGGAATGGATTATATTTTTATTCACCAAACCAGCAAAATGCACCACTGTGGACTAAGCGATTTCTACCCTGAAAATTTCAGACCAAAATTCCAAATCATCTGAGCACTAGGCAATGACAAAAAACAGCAAAAAAAACTGATTTTTTTTTTCACTTTTTTCACTATTTGGATCTCAGAATCTACACATCTGACCAGAAATGAAACTTGGCATGGCAAGAGACCCAGCCCTTTAGACCATGCATGCAAAATGTTGTGCAATTTTGTTGAACAGTTGAGAAGCTATTAAAGTGCAAAGTCTGAAGTTTAACATAGAAACCCCTGCTCAGCCTTAACTATAGTGGTGCTACTGCACCACTATAATGCTACATTATTCAGTGAGGAGAGGAATAGGCAAAACTACAGTGTATAACAAATGTACTGCTGTAGCTTAAGGGAAGGTGAGTGGCTTTAGTTTGGTTTAGAGCTGCTCAACCATGAGAAGGGGTAAAGTACAGAAGCACACGATTCACATGGTCAAGGCAGTCACAGATGAGGTTGAATAAAAAGAGATGGGAAGGTAAGACCAGGGCCATGGTTGTGTATACAAGAAAGCAGTATATTTAGCAGAGATTTGAAGAGACGAGAGGAAGAAGATGTGAAACCATGATTTCTGGGGGTATAGGAGGAGGTAGGAGGGAGGGAGGGAGATGTATAGAAAGCAGTGGTAGGTATGGGGTGAACAGTTGAGAGTGAACTGACAGAAGAAGTGGAAAAGAGTGTTCAGTCTGGTCAGGGTGGATTTGGGGGCAGAACAATATACTGCATCATTGTAATCAAATGCTGTGGGGCCTGTACTTCTGCAGAAAGAAGCAGTGTTGTGATCTGAGTATCATAGATTTCTATCTGCAGCCAGAAGTTGGTGTTTATGTCTTGCATGATGCAGGGGTGTCTGTGTCTGCAGAAGTACTGAACCCACAGAGGCATGTATTTCTGCACACAGAAGTAGTATTGTGATGTGAGTATCATGGATTTGTAGCTGCAGCCAGAAGTGGGTGTTTGTGTCTTGCAGTATGCATGGGTATCTGTGGCTGAGGAAGTGCTGACCCCCCATAGAGGCCTGAGCTTCTCTTTTTTTTTTTGGTTATTTTTGTCTTTGCTACTGGATGGCTTTCTGTTGGTCCGCCCCCACCATCCCATCCTCCGGTCTTACCTGCTGCACCAGAGTGCACCCAGGCTTACACCCCAGGGCAGGGCCATCAAGGAAGATAACCTACTCCTCTATCAGAGACTAGGTAGTGATCTGGGGGCAGAGTAACCCAGTCTGCTTCATGTGGTTCGACAGGGTGGACTTCCTCCTGCTCAGACTGGTAATTTTCTGTGTGTTTTCTGGCAGGAGACATGGCATGCAATACCATGTGGTGCACAAGCGCCAATGTCCAACACATCTCCCCAACCATGCAAGCTCTGGTTGCTGCCCCCTGGCCTCTGCCAGTGGTAATCAAGCACTGGCCGCTTCCCCACCTTGCCCACTGGAGGAGGAGAGCAGTCCACTGGGTGCTCAATCTTCCTCCCCCCTGCCGGCCCTCTGACTCCCAGGTTCACTTTCAAACCTGGGTAGCCAGCATCACAAATTGAAACATAATCACTGCTCCTGTGAGCAGGTGACAGGGGCCTGAGAGTCTACACACAGAAGTAGTGCTGTCATCTGAGTATTGTGGATTTCTATCTGCAGCCAGAAATGGGTGTGGATGTGTTTGATGATGGCTGTCTGTGGTTGCTTGTATGGTCTTGTCCTTTTGCTGCATGGTGGGGTGGGGAGTTGGGGTTGGGAACCCAAATGCCACAGATTACCTTCAGAGTTTCACCCTCTAAAGGGGCTACCTCAGGGCAAACATGATGTACCTGGTTAAATAGTTAAAAAGAATATTTGTAAGCAACAGCATTATGCAACGTTGGGCACTGCGCCCTAACAGACATTTTTTAGTAACTAAAGTAAATATAAATAGGCAAACAATTTTTACTAATGTAGTACATCTTCAAATAGCACTAAATAGACTTTCATGCTTACTTTTAAAAACAAATATTCATTATTTTTATCCCATGACCTTCACAAGCAGTGGATCCTTAAGACGGTAGTCTATAAGAATTAATTATGTCTGATATCATATAGATGCTTCAATAGTAGTTATGTTTCTATTTTATGTCAGTGCATTATTTACATATATACAGTGAGCTCCATATTAATTTACTGTTCATCGTGAATACAACCACACTGTATTGTGTATTCACAGTGCACACTACTATAATGAGACTCAATGCTTATTTGGTCCCTGCTATATTTCTAGTCGTAGTATCTTTATACAATTTAGAGACAAGGTTATTAAGAACAATTTATATCCATGCTTACAAATTCATAGTATTGTAGCACCACATTAGTAATGACAGTACACTGTAGATAGATAGATAGATAGATAGATAGATAGATAGATAGATAGATAGATAGATAGATGGATGTTGCAAAAAACTTTGTTAATGCATCTGTTAGGGATAGAGCGACAAAAGTAGGGAATGTGGTAATGTGACATTAGGGTTTCCAACCCTAACACCCCCCACACCCTTCACAGATGAAGAGGCATCAGGGGTGGCACTGGGGTCATCAATACTACCGTTCACCCCATTCCATTAGAAAGTAAGCTGGGTGCGTGCAGCATAGGAGAATGGGGTGAGCGTTAAGGCTGACAACCCCAGTGCCGCTCCCTGATGCCTCTTCATCTGTGAATGGGGGGTGTTAATGTTGGAAACCATAATGCCACATTTCCCTACTTTTGTCGCTTTAACCCTAAATGATACATTAACAAAGTTTTTTTCAATTTATTTCCTTACTTTTTGAGGTAGTGTAATCATATCCTAATGTGCTTGTTGGAGCACAGGGCCTCAACTCCTCCGCAGAAGCATATAAATGTATATATGTACTTACCTTTTCAGGCCAAGACTGATACAATTGTCATCATCGGCAAGACAAGGCACCTAACAGCAAAACAATACAAGCAGTAAAAACAAGAAATAAATAATGAATAAAATCCAAAACACAGTTTAAGACATATCTGTGAATATCTCATCTGATCTCAAATGGTTGGGCAGGGGCAGTTAGCCTGGGTTGGCCAAGTGGAAGAGGTGGGCCTTTAGCCTCACTTTGAATAACCGAATCGATAGCTATATTATCCCACCCAGTGGTGAAAAACTTCAAATCCCCACTTAAATGTATTCTGCGCAACTGCAACGACATTTCTGCACTGCAGGTGTGAAAACTCATTTCAGCCAGGAACTGAAAAATGACAGTTGTGGCAGACATTTGGAGGAGTAATGAGAATTCTATGTTCCAAATTTGGGGTCAAAATATTTTAAATTGATAAAGTTACGAGAGTGTATTGCACAATTCCAATGAACCATCATAACTCCATTTTTTGACATTTTGTCCTCAAATTTTTAACATGGTCTTTTGAGGACCCCACCTCATGAACAATATGACTGTCATAACACAAATCCTGCCCAAAAGGTGAATTCCCCAACTGATCGCAAAATCACCTTTTGGGCAAGAGTTGCACAATGACAGTTGTTTTGTTCAAAAGGTGGGGTCCACAAAAGGCCAAGTTGAAAATTTGAGGTAAAAATCTCAAAAGATGGCAAAGTTATGAACCAAAGTTATCCTTTTTCGCCGGATAAATTCCTTGTTTGTGAGGTGTCAAAATCCTTTTTCACGTCACAAAAAGGATTTTGACATCTCATGAAAAAGGATTACTGCTAGGACCATCTGTTCAGAGAAGTCCTAATCCTTTTTTGCATCATTAAAAAGGATTAGGTCATCTCACGAAAAAGGAATTTGCTGGAGAAAAATGATTAGGTCATCTCTTGGAAAAGGATTTAAGAAAATCATCCTTTTTCGTGAGATGTCCTAATCCTTTTTCTTCAGCAAATTTCTTTTTTATGGGATTTGCTAATCCATTTTTGTGATGTGAAAAAGGATGAGGACCTCTCCAACCAGATGTCCATGCCAGTATTCCTTTTTTGGCAGATGAATTCCTTTTTCATGAGATGTCAAAATCCTTTTTCACATCATAGGAAAGGATTAGGACATCTTACGAAAAAGGATTAATGGCAGGGCCATCTGGTTGGAGAAATCCTAATTCTATTTTACATCATGAAAAAGGATTATGCCATCTCACATAAAAGGAATTTGCTGGTGAAAAAAGGATTAGGTCATCTCACAAAAAAGGATTTAAGAAAGTCATCCTTTTTCGTGAGATGCCCTAATCCTTTTTTGTGATGCGATAAAGGATTTTGACACCTCAAGAAAAAGGAATGGAAGCAAGTCACGATAAAGGATTTTAAGACATAAAAATAAGCGTTCTGAGGCCACATAAAATTAAAATAAAGTCACACAACAATAAAGGAATCCTGATAAACAAGATACATACTTGGATGTCTGCAGAAGACATCCCTGGGCAGAGTTGTGGCAGTTTGGGCTAAAAATAAACAAACAAAAAAGATGGCGGCTGAGGAAAAATGGATTTTGTCTCATGCAAAGGGACTCTTTTTCATCAGCCCAAACTCCTTTTTCATTCCATGCAGCTATCCAAAAGACTGAACTGAGTATGCTCAAAACCCAAAATTTAAAAATGTAATAGTTTTGGAACAGAATAATATTTTTATACCAAATGAATGCTGACTTGTTCTTTGGGGCAAACTCTTTCTACCCTGAAACGTTCATACCACAATTCCAAATGGTTTGGACACAGCACAATGAAGAAAAAACTGGCTAAAAAAGGTGAATTTTAGCATTTTTTCAAAATGTGCAGTGTGAAATTCACCAATACAACCAATACAAAACCTAGTACATCAAGAGACCTACCCCACAGAACAAGGCATGCCAAATTTGGTGCAAATCTGTTGAACGGTTGTAAAGTTATTAAAGTGAAAAATTGCAGGTTTAACATTAAAGTGCCTACTCAACTCTAGCTATAGGGTGCCACCACACCCCTATTATATATGTATCTATATATATATATATATATATATATATATATATATATATATATATATATATATATATATATATATGTATACAGAGACAAGGTTATTAAGAACAATTCCATGCTAAAAAATTCCTAGCACTGTGGCACCACATTAGTAATGACAGTACACTGTTAATGAATATATATATATATATATACATATATATATATATATTATATGTAATAGATAAACCACTCTGAGATATGCGGTCACGGTCTGATATACGCACGCCTTGGTGTGCGTTGCTAAGCATAAGGCCGTAGGCCGAGTGCATCAACCACCCAAGGAGTGCGTATATCAGAGCACGACCACACACCTCAGAGTGGTTTATCTATCTTATAAAATGTCAAAATTGTTTTGGAGGGGGGTTAAAAGTTTAGGTGTGTGGTCGTACTCTGATATATACACAGTCATGTGATGTGTTTTATACAATCAGAAGTTTGGATTTCTAGGATATTGTTATCTCCATTTGATATAGATATATATACATAGATATATAGATATGTGTGGAGGTGAGGTGGGAAGTGAGCACATACCTCCATGAACACCATGTCTCCCACCATCCCAGTGAGTTATTCTAAGGTCACTCCCAAACTCAGGTCAACTAACACTTCTGCAAAGTCTTTAACACAGTACACGTACCCACATAATGCAAAGCATCATGGGATGTATATGCAAATCACCATGAACATGTAGACTGGTTTTACTTTAAGCAAGAATGGGTGGTGTCAAAAGGCCTCTCTTAAAATCTGCAAAGGCTGAAAAGAGAAGACACAGACACATGTTTCATATTTCTCAGGACTCATCAGTGTACCTTCTCTATATCTCAACCCAGGAGAAAACAAATCAAACCTTACGTGGTCTTACTGGCTTCATGGTGATTTGCATATACATCTCAAGATGTACCATGTACCTGAGACAATATGACATCCTCACAAGCAAACAGAATGGTTTCCGCAAAACCACAGCGCCATGACCACCCTACTACAATACACTGACCATCTTCATTGTGCCCTGGACAAAGGAGAACTCACTGACTCCATATTCATTGACCTTACCCAGGCATTTGACCTTGTGAGTTGCTCTGCTCAAACACAAACTAACCTAGTTAAGCCTCTCAGTGGAAGCCACCAGCTGGGTCAAAAACTATCTCATAGGCAGAATCCAAGCAGTCAAATGTTGGACCACTCTCTCTCTGACTTCAGATCTGTGATGGTGGGTGCCCCTCAAGGATCCATCCTTGGCCCCCTTCTGTTAGCCTGTTTGTCAATCAACTCCCTAAATCCTGAAACTCCACAAAACTCCTACTATACGCTGATGATGCAGTCATCACTGCAACAGACACCAGCCTGACCTACATTCAACAATGCCTCCTAACTGACTTCACCACCATCCGTGGCTGGTTTTCTAACAACCTCCTTGTCTCGATTTCAAAGAAAACAAAATCAAAGCTCTTCCACACCAGGTATAAAACCCCTACCCCCCCACCTTGGCTATCATCTCCAACTTAGGTGCCCCAATAGAGCAAGTCAACAACTTCACATACCTTGGTATAACCCTAGACTCGGGCCTAACCTACTTGGCTCATGTGGATACACTAACTAAATCATCCAACTCCAGACTTGGCATGCTGTGCAGACACAAGTCTGCTTTCCCGTCTGACATCAAGTAGCAACTTGTCTGAAGCTACATCATTAGTCTCATAGACTATGGGCTGGTGATCTATGGTGCTGCCTTTAGCAAAGTGAGTACTTGACAGAGTCAAGGGCTTAATGAACAGGGCCTGCCACTATATGCTCAATCAAAAATGGGACTCCCATAAATGCACCCTGTATAGCAACCCAGGGTGGCTCAATTGTGACTCCAGATTGCATTATGCAACCCTTGTCACAGGCAAAAAAAAGCCTTGCTTGGGCTACTGTCCCCTGGCGTCCTCTCAGTCCTGAACCCTATGGTTTTAAGGTACAGAACCAGAGATGCACAACATAATTCCATTGTGCTGCCATGCAGAAAATTCTCCCTGGGACAAGTATGCTTCTCATTCAGCTTCCCCAAACTATGAAACTCACTTATCCCACCACACAAAACTACAAGCTCTCTCCTCAACTTTAAGTCCCAGCTCCTAGCCTCTTGCATCCCCAAGGGTCCATGTGGCTGTTATCACACTCCTGCCTTCTGAGTCATTTTGCCCCTCATGCATTCTCTGCTGTACCTGCTGTCCTGCTTTAGGCTACTGGTTCCACTCACCAGTAACCTGTGCTCCTATGTTGTGATACTCTATTGCTCCTTACCCACACTAAGAGCTGTGGGCCTTATGTCAATATGCTGTATAGTGAATCATACAGGTATGTAATATTGTCAGATACTTCCTCTGAGATTTACATTGTACCACTGCCTTAGCCCTACTATAAATATGCATAATACCAGTAGTTACCCAATCAACTCTAAACTGTAACCTATGCACCACTGTTGTATAACTAATGCCACTTTATAATATGTTAAATGCTATTGTAAAAAAATGTAAATATGTACTATCTCCTGCACCTTTCCTAAATTGCTATGTATGACCCTAGATCCTTTGAAAATAGGCCCTGACAAAAGGATCTTATGTGTAATAAATAAATAAATGCCCTTTTGGGGGGTAACTTCTGTTAGCTTGCTTTCTTATTTTGGGCCTACTGACCAACATTTTTAATCCTGGCTTTCTTGACAATGCCCTTTATAGTAACCCTTGCCTCAGTGTTTTTTCAGTGTTTCAGTTGTTAATCCACAAAAGAATCTTTAGACAAGAACTTATTTTCAAAGGAATCTAGAGTCATAGATAAGTTATATGCAAATACACAGAGCAGAATTACAAGGCATGAAGACATACAAAGCAGTCAAAAGAATATAGTGTCAAGAGTCAGCAGAAGCTAGGAGCAGTTACAAGTGTTAGAAGCAGTAAGTACATCCAGTGACTGAGTTTTTGAAAGAGGAGAGTCACACCTACTTAGAGTGGCAAGTCAGCTGAGGCATTCAAGGATCAAATCATTTCCTTTCTGTTCTTAACTAGACAATTTTGTGAGAACCAGTTACATAGAAACATAGAAACATAGACTTTGACAGCAGATAAGGACTGCTTGGCCCACCTAGTCTGCCTATTTCCCTACCTACAGGATAAGCTGCAGATCTACCAGTTCTGAATTAAGTTTTGCTGGTGACTGTTGCAGCATCATCTACGTATATAATTTTGTTGACTGACATGCTGAATGCAGTTGGTAGAGTACAAGTATGTGCCTCAGCTTTTGTGCCGTTTCTTTGTCTATTTTTACATGAAGGCTAGAAAGTTAAATTGAATTATGACAAATCTACATAAGTTAACCTTCGTTTATAAAGGTATGGCAAACACACTGCCTAAATAGCTTAGCTATCTCATGAACTGCAGACTCCCACGAGTCAGTCAAAGTGCAGTTAATGAGCATCATAAATGTAGTTTGCAATGCAAAGTCTTAGAACATCAACTGGGAGGAAGTTCTACTTTCAGGCTGCTGATTCATAGAACTCTTAATCACTGGACATAAGACATGTTTCTATTTTTTGAAGCTTTAAAAATACTGAATGATACTGTGCGCTACATGTTTTTGTACACTACAACGCAAACACTCCTTGATCTTTTTGAATTAGAAAGTGTGAACACACTGATTCAGGTTCATTCAGTAGACTTTAATATAATACAATATACCATCTTTCATACATAGTTATTTATTAATTGGCAATTTTTGACAAGGAAAGAAACAATAAGACAATATAGCATGTTTCCAGCTACTTCCTGAGGGGTGGGTTCCATGGACCTGTTTTATTGGGAGGAGGATGAATGCTTGCCATGACACCGGGAAAACTCCATTACTCTTTGGCATGTGTTTGAGTGTTGATTTACTGTATTTATCAATGAATGTCATTTATTTTTATAATGGTTGATGGATTTTTTTCATTTTCTAATAATTTACTGCCTATTACTTATCTTCTTTTTTATTTTATTTGGTGTTTTGTATTCATGTATGTCCTTTTTTTTGTCTTTTATTGCTTTCCTTAACCTATCGCTAGTTTAAGCTACTGTAATTATTTTTGTACAAGTTTTATCCTAGAAAAAGAAAGTTCCCCTGCTCTTTTTTTGACACGTGTCATGAGATATTTTTCTTCCACCTGGACAGTGGCCAGAGATGGGCAAAAGGAAACTAGGTTTAATGTATCATCTGAACAATGGCAAAACAGTATAGTACCCCCCTCATACTGTACTACATGTCAGTTATGTGCATTGCTCCATATATCTAGTGTGGAGCTAGAATGCAGGACCTTTTGATCTTCCAGCTCCAGAGGCATGTGTGCTACCTACTTAGTCTGTAACTACCTGTCTGTGTCAAATGACCTCCTTGTGAAAGAGCTTGCTCAACAGAGGTTTCGTACAATAAACTTGAACTTGAACTCAGTCACCAACGTGCAATATATATGTAGCATAAGGATTTGGTGTTGTTCTCTGCTACTTCATCTTCTAGCTCCACCTTGGCTTTCTTAATTCTAGTACCAAAATGTAAACAGTTTGCTGTTACTGCTTCCATTTCATCTACCCTGATGGCATATGGCAAACATGATGGACCCCAGGGGGTCAATTTTCAAATGTACAAGAATGCCGCAAAGCCCTGGTGCACCAAAGGTATAACATACCAGGCTTGTGGCATTCTCCTGGCCGGCAAATGAGATTTTCTATCTTGTGCACCAACTGCTGCAGATCAGACCAACTTTTTGTGGTCTAGCTTGTGACAATACATGGTACCTTTTTTATGGAACTTGCACCAGATATTTGGCACAAACTTCTATAAATCATGGTAACTGTTGCAACTGCGCCCAATGTTGTAAAGTCAGGTGCAGCTGTGGCAAAGGCATTTGTCACACCACCAGAGCCTAAGTCTCATGGCACAAGCCCTGAGCCATGCTTTGAAAATCTAGCCCCAGGTCTTTTTTTTTTTTTTTTTTGCCCAGCATTCTCTATGTTCCAGTATTGTACAGATAATGCCACTAAATTACTTCTGAGGACAAATTGTTCCTGCAAATTAAAGATGCAACCATTGACAAAAAGCATAATATTCCCCAGCCACATTTGTTTTGTCTGTAGCTAAACTGAAGAATGTGTGTATACTTAATAAATCTTGGATTTTGTACAAATGGTTTATGTTCATAAATATTTTAGTTTTCTGGGTCAGGCTGCATTGAAGAAATATATCATTTTCACTCTGCATAAATTATATCAGTCCCCATCTCCAGTTCATAATGGGACTTAGTGGAAATAAAATCCATGTTAAGGGTATTAACATTTCTAAGCATTGCAAACTGTTCGATACTGAATCATACCGTGCAGGACTATAATTCAGTGCTCCAATACAGCAATCATCCACAGATGTTTAAAACACCATTATACTTAATTTGTGAGGCCTTATGGCACCTTAGAATACTACTGAAAGAGATAGTAGCAGCAAACACAGCAGATGGAAAACGTTATTATTTTTCATTTGTGATGTATTTTTCTGGTTACTTTTATCAGTCAGCTGATATTCTACCTCATAGAATTTGATGTGATGTATAAAAGGAGCCACTAGCTCAAAGACATATCTAGTTCAATTCCCCTTCCTACTCATCCATCAGCATGGTAACCTCACAAACTGTGACATCACAAGTGAGCCAGCTGGCAGAAGGTAAGTGGCTGTGCTTGGTTTGTCATGATGTCATAGTCAGTGAGATCACAATGCTGAGGAGGTGTGAAGTGGAATAGAAATAGATGTATTGGCCTTCATGTACAGAACTGTTCCATACATCACATCTAGTTCTGCCAGGTAGATTATCTTATAAATCGCAAAAGACAAAAGAAAACAAATACTTCACACATAAAAAGTCACAGTTGACTACTTTTAAAAGTTAATATTAATTTCAGCTGGTGTACTAGCTCTTTAAAGCATACCCAGTTGAAAAAATAATTTCATGGTGATTTGCATATATTACCCAAGATGTTATGCACTGGGTGCATAAATTTGTGTTTCTTTAATATGTGTCTTTACTGGGAATTTGTTTTCATAACCCTTGCATTAATGTATTTGCATTCAGATTCTCATTCTTAGTGTAAATATTACTTTCCTGCTTTGAAATCTTCAACAACAAAAAAAATGTCAACACTGGGCTGGCAGACCTCACATCCTGGCTAAGACAATGGCTATATCCGACTGATAAGTCATAAAGAGGAAGAAACATGCATACGTACCTTACTTTTGCTCAGGCTTCACAGATTGTTTATGATGCCTTTTGGTCCCTTACAGTCCCATGTAAAGCATTGCCAGCTTAAATTCCCACATGATAATTTGTAATTAGTAATTTGCTATCTAAGTCAAGCACACTGCTCATGTCACTGCCTAAAAGAGCCTGCAATACATATTAAACTTTTTTCTTTTATATTTCTCCAATTTAAATAGGAGTCTTTAGGTCTCAGCAAGTGCTGGGACACAGCTGATATTGGTGGGTTCCCCCTGCAGCGACTGAGGCCACAAATGCACACATAAAAAAAAAAAAATAAAGCATGTGTAAGCTTGGCTGCCTTATCAAAGTAACTCCTCATAAGCCAAATCCTGCCATGTCTTTTATTTTATATTTAACCCACTATAATCACCTAGAATCAGGTTGCTTTCTTTTCTTTTCTTTTTTTTCCTTGTCAAATAGCACTCTGGGCTTCATTTATTTTGTGGATTTATATGGCTTAATGAATGAAGAATTGTAAATATTTATTTTCAAGTACAAACAATACATGTCAAATTATAATTCATCATCTTGATGTCAAATACAGCAGGTTCCCAAAATTAAGTCTGGAGTTACAGTTGTTCACTACCTGCAGCATAATCTCTATGAAACTTATTTTAAGAATGCCCTGTGGTCTGGTGTCTTACTTTCAACCTGTTCTGTTATTCTGGCATCTAACTGCTTTACCTTCTAGGTAGCCCTTGTCCTTTCCCCATGAGTGCATACAGCATGCAAGAAGTTTAGGGTGCCTGCTGGTCACTTACTGCCACCTTTAAATCAGATCCTCTTGTGTGAGATAAGAGAGCTCCCATGTTTCTTATGGTCTTCCTGAGGTCTGCTTGCGCTTACCTTCTCCTCAGGCAGTGCCAGTACAGGAGATAGAATGAAGAGTTCCTGGTAGCTAATTAAGGAAAATGTTAGTCAGACATGGTTACAACTCTCCCCTGTCAAAAATGTAGAATATAATATGCTCAAAACTAGGCTCACTCATTGTGTTTAAGTCTGTCAATTAAATTCTTACAATGTTTACAAGGATTACAGTTGGTAAGAAGGTCATTTAACAGTGATATACAGTATAGTATTAGCCATGATTACCCATACCATAGTTCAGTCTGAAATCTGGAAACTAAAGAACAGATTTAAAGCAGCGTAAGAAAAAAGAAAATGCATTACTGGCCCATTTAGGCAGTGACTTGAGTGGTGTGCTGGACTTTGACAATAAACTCACAAAAATAGGAAACCTGGTTTTGTTTCATACAGTATGGTTTAAGTAAAGATTACAGGGTTGAAAGTAGAAGGCCTACAGGGTTTAAAGTAGATACAGTAAATCTATGGGACCTGGTGGATTATGCCCAAGGTTGCTGAATGAGGTAGTAGAAGTAATAGTAGTGCCACTTTCAAACATATTCAACTGCTCGATGGCCACAGTGGTGGTCCCTAGGAACAGGAGGACAAGTAGACATGGTCCCTCTATACAACAGCAGAAAGAACAGCAGAAAAAAGAATGAGGCAGGGAACTGCAGACCAGTCAGCTTGATATCTATAGTGGAAAGGTAATGGAGTCTTTACTAAGAGAGGAACTACTGGATGTCCTAGAGGAAAATGAGCTATAGTACTCAAGACAAATGTGGGTTAGTAAGGGAACGGTCCTGCCAGAAAAATCTAGTTGACTTTTTTAACTGGGTGACCAGGGAGGTAGATAGGAGACATGCTATAGATGTGATATACTTGGATTTCAGCAAGGCCTTTAACATAGTCCCCTGCAGAGGCTGGTTAAAAAATAACGCACTTACGGGTGGGGGAACTGTCAATTTGCATGGAGAACTGGCTAAGGGGAAGAACAAAGGTACTGCAGTAGTTAATCGGGAGTTTTCAGAGATAAGGGAAATTCAACACTGCATGGGACAGACACAAGACAATTCTGGTGGGGGGGTAGGAAGAAGTAGTCTGTGTATTAACTAGGATCTACAGCTTACCCAACAGGTAGGGAAATGGGCAGACTAGGTGGGCCAAGCAGTCCTTATCTGCCATCAAAGTCTATGTTTCTATGTTTAAGGGAAGTAACAAACAGAGTACTTCAGGGATCAGGGCTGGGCCCAGTCCTTTTCAATGTATTAATTTGTGTTCAATGTATTAATTTGTGCCACAGAACCAGGCATCAAGGGCAAGATCTGCCTCTTCACAGATACTGTAACACAAAGATCTATGCAAGGGTGGGTACAGAGGAAAGGATAAGAGAACCAAAGGAGGGTCTTGGCAAGTTGGAGAGCAGGTTGAAGATTTGGCAAATGGGCTTCAATGTTAAATAATGTAAAGTGATGTGCATTGGGAAGAGGAACCCAAGAGTGCAGTATGAAATGGGGGGAGTGGTGCTGAAAAGCACCACAGATGAAAAGGACCTAAGAATAATGATATCAAAGAACCTAAAAAGAACAGTACATTTTAATATAGCTGTTAATAAGGTAAACAGGATGTAGGTTACATGGGGAGGGGAAAAACAGTAGAAGTTGGGAGGTGAGCCTCCCATTGTACAGGTCACTGGTGCAGCCACACCTGGAATACTGTGCAAAGTACTGGAGTCCACACCTAAGGAGTGACTGCAGCAAGGTGAAAGCAGTACAGCACAGGATAACTAAGATGGTTCATAAACTAGGGGACAAGACATACCTGGACAGGCTGCAAGACTTGAATATGTATATCTTTGGCAAAAGATGGAAAGGAGGGACATGATCGAGACATCTAAGTACCTGCATCTGATAAACAGGGTGAATGCCAAGGAGCTTTTCTCCTTGAGCTTAAACACAGGTGATGAGAAGGAACTCACTTAAACTCAAGGAGGGGGAATCAGAAAGGGGCACTTGTAAGCACTTGTTCACAGAAAGAGTAGTGGACCTTCTCAACAAGCTGCTGGAGGAAATGGTACAGGCTACGTCAGTGAGCAGCTTCAAGTACAGTAGTAATGGGACAGGCATGGGGATTAATTAAAAATGGGAGGTAAAAACAAAGGGGACTGAGGAACACTAGAACCAATGCATAGTAATTGGGTAGGGTGGGCAGACTGGACGAGCTGATG
Source organism: Neoceratodus forsteri (assembly GCA_016271365.2). Lineage (NCBI taxonomy): Eukaryota > Metazoa > Chordata > Ceratodontiformes > Ceratodontidae > Neoceratodus > Neoceratodus forsteri. The sequence goes on from CM057455.1 coordinate 409,151,610, forward strand.
GTTCTTTTACTGCCATCATTTTTGATGTACTATATCTATTAACCTATGTATCTATGTAAGGATTCCTATAAGAAGCAAACAAACTCTTCTATACCCCAGATAGTCATATGGTTTCCATGGTATTAGATATACTGTATACCAGAATTGCACATAGTATGGCATGTTTATTTATTTCCAGTATCTAGTCCATTACAGGGGCATGGACTCCTTTTGAAAGAACAAGAAATCTATGTGGTAAATCTCAAGGAAATATGTTTATGATCTGATAATAATGCCTTGGGAAAAAACTATTCAGGTAGAAACAGTAGAAAATGCAGTAACATACTCTGTATTGGGACAATGTTATTGATTTTAATGTTTTCTGATATTTATGTATATGTGTGTGTGTGTGTGATATATATATATATATATATATATATATATATATATATATATATTGTAAAAAACAAAGACAAGCACTGCGTCAGCATGTGGTCTAAAAGCAAAACAAAATGGTTATATTAAATGCACGCTGAAAATAGAAAATAGAGTTAAAATCTATGTTTCAACCTTAGGTCTCTTCAGGAAATATCTAAAAGAGAAAAAACAAGTTAGTGTAGAGAGAGGTAAAATGAGAGAGATATATATGTGGAGAAAGAAGAAGGGGAGGCAAAAGAGAGAAGAAGTGATAAATGGTAAGATTAAGAGAGAATCTGTGAAACAAAAAGGTGATGATGGGAAAGATAAAACATAATGGGACAGAAAGAGCTGGGGAAGTTCCCAGGTAGAGACAGATTAACAGGGCCTTGTAAGAAGGTTGAAAGGTGACAAATGTGTGAGAAGGAGACAGAAATGGAGACATATGGTGAAAATGAAAAATAAATCAGTACAAAAACAAATTTGTATAGTCAGTTGCAATGTGACATTTCATGTTTGTAGGGGGACTTATGGCAATGCTTGTCAAAATTAAAATATTTTGCCACCAGAATCCAGACAAAATTTTGGTTTTACACATATGAAGGTGTAGCAATAATTTTGTACTTTCTTCAACTAAATCTACCTGTTGAAGGGACAAAGATAAGCTGGGGGAATGAGATTAAAATTGTACCAGAGTCAGAAGCAGCTGCCCCTGACAAATTATTACAGTCCATCTGTCCTGTAACAGCAGGAACCCTTGGTCATTAATGATGGAGCTTCAAAGATCCCAAGGTCTTTCATGTCAGAAAACTGTTCTGGCCATGCAGCCACCCCCTGATGGGGAAGACATGGCTCAGAACAGTGAGGGGGCAGTCTGTGATTCCATGAAACCCAAGATACTGGTTTAGCTCAGCTTTCCAGAGAGAAGGACTAAACCCCAGGAGACAAAGAAATTTCAAACCCATGATGTCAGAGTGACATATCTGATGATGCAGCATGAGAAGCTGGCAGCTAAAGGCTTTTGAGGTCTGGTTAGAACCTAGCAAATCAGCCAGGCTTCATACTTTCACCATCTAGGGTTCGAGTCTGTCACGGCTCACAAAGTTATCCTGAGTGATATGAAATCTTTCTACTGTGTTAAGAGTTAAGAAGTTATAGGAAGGCTTTTTAACATATTTATTCTGCTGTGTGCAAACCATTTCTTTTTAATTTCTTAGTAATTGTGTAATTCCCAGGGGGGCACTGTGGAGCCTGAGCAGCTAGCAGCAGATTTTAGCAGCTCTATTCACCATAATGAAGATCTTCCCTAATTCTCCTTTTCTGGGCTCAGAAACAGTTTTTTACTGTCACCAGTGGATTCAGTGACTTGGATTTAGCCAGAATGGGGAATCCTAGAAAAGAAAAAACAGCCAGGGGGCAGACAAAACCATGGCATCTCTAGGACATAAGCTGCAGATGTTAATAACATCAGTGACCACTCTAAATCAAAATGTAGATGATTTTAATGATCAGGTTCTGGTCCTGGAGAACACATGGATGAACTTAAGGGGGATATGTGCGAGGTGCGCAAGCAAGCAGATGCCGTGACCAGTGCGAATGCTCTCATGGCAAAAGAGAATCAGCATCTGAGAGCCAGACTGGAGTCACTAGAGAACAAGGCCCAATCTGCAAATGTATGAATTGTTGGTCTTCCCGAAGGTTGTGAGGGGGACCACCCAGTAATGTTCATTCAATACTGGTTCATTGAGAAATTGTTTCCAGACGATGCAGACAGTAACTGGGACATCCAGAAAGCTTATCGTGTTACCCCCCATGGCCAGACACAGAATTCAGAGGAGCCCTGGACTTTAAGGATAGTTACCTCGGGAGTTGAGGCTCGTGACAAGATCTTGCAATGTGTCCATCGGGCTGCCCCTCTGTCACAGGATGACGGGCAAGTCCATATCTTTCTGGACATCAGTTACACCACGAGACAATGCTGCAAGAAATTTGACAGAGTCCGGAGAGTGCTTCAGGAGGTCAGCATACCTCACACAATGATCTTTCTGGCCCGGCTTCAGATCATCCACCAAGAAAAGATATATATATATTTTCGGATCCAATGGAAGTGGGCAAGTAGTCATGCAGCCAAAACTCATGATCAACCAGAGGACTCGGATGATTATGTTGATTCAGGGGGCTACCTGAGGTACTAATTGCTGGATTTTGGACCTTGATAATTGGTATTACTATGAATCCAGAGTTGAACAATATGTTAAAGGTTTAATTGAACTGAGATGCTAAAATTTCAAAGCTGGAGATGTTTAAAATAGTTGTTCCCATCTATTGTTTAGTATTGGAAGGGGGGTATTTTTCACCTAGCTAGATACACTGTTTATCTTTTACTTAGGGAACTTTTATGGGTCCAAAACAGTAAAGAAATACAATTTTAGCTCTGTTAAGTGATTGAGGAAGAAGGAGTTGGTGTTTGTTTATTTAACTTGGCATTTATTCTGCTGCATGACCCTACGGTAAAAGTTTTTACATTTAGGGTAACACATGGCACCAGTAGTCCTCTTAGGGAAGCTGTTCTCTATGGACTAGAATTGCTGGACAATCCATTTAATCTAGATATAGCCACTTTGCTCATGGACTCATGTTCACAGCACCAACTGGTTTAATTGTGGGTATAATGTATTTTGTTTCCCCCAAATGTTGCATCACTGTATAGTAAATGTATATGACTTCCTTTGATTAGGAAATTTGCTTCCCAAAGGCAGATTTGAATGTAGGTCTGTTTAATACAGGATATGCTTTTCCAATGTCATGTTTATGATAAAAGGCAATAAATTAAGTTTTTTTTAAAAGTAATTGTGTAATTTACATAGTCTTTGTGTATTGTTATATCCTGTAGATTGTGTAAATATTGTGACGTAGTAAATATTATATTTATATACTTCATGTTTCTGTGACTGAATTTTTGGGGGGACTAGTTAACTGCTGGTATTGACAAATCAACAAGCCACTTCTAAAGAGGGAGGAGACAGCTAAAGTTACCATATTCTAAGAAGTGAAGTGTTTTCTCAGGAGTGAGAGACAGGGAAATACTGTTTGCCCATAGCCAAAGGAGTGCTTTACGGTGTGAGCGGTGGCTCTGGTGGGATACAGACCAAGAAAGTCCCCATGAAAGAGAATCACTTCTGAGTGATGGCAGTCACTGAGGTGCCCTCACAAGAGTGGAGGGCTGAGAAAATTGGCAACCTGTTGCAGACTGTCCTGAGTATGAACAGGCAGTGACAAACTTATGCCAGTGGTGTGGATTTAAAAAGGATTGTCAATAACCTAGTTAACCATCTAGTCACAGAACAGGGTATTGCATGACAGACCATGGTGTACACTACTGCTGTTAATTTTGTTTTCAGCAAGAGTAGTTAGAAGGAGGACAGCTTGTCTGGACTATATGAAAAGTGCACTTTGCTAAACTTGCAAGAGTTGTCCAAAAGAAGAGTGATAGGTTATGACAAAAGCCAACCAAGGGCAGAACTCATAACATCCTCAAGGAAAGTGACTAGGGAAGCATTTTGAAAGTGGTCAGTGCTAGCCAAAGTTGTGAAACAAAGGCTGGAGGACATGAAAGTGAGCCAGCGCTTGGAAATGTGGCAGCTTTGCTGGCACAGAGGTTGAAGCTGGAGCATGCTCTGGTTCAGGCAAAGGATGAGACAGAGCTGCAAAAGATGAAGCTGGCAGCAGAAGAATGAAAAGGTGGAGAAGCAGAAGGCAGAGGAGCAAGAGGAGTGATAGAGGCAGTACCAGCATGAGATCCAGCTGAGAGAGAGAAAAGTGAGAGAAAGAGTGTGAGCATGAGAACGATATGGAAATTCTGCATCAGAGGACAACACTACAGACTGAGAGTGATGGCAAGAGAGTTTGATCCAGGAAGCCAAAGTTCATTCTAAAATATTTCCCAGATATGAGGAGGGGGAGGATCTTGATTTATTTTTAAGAGATTTTAAGAAAATCTGTAGGCAGTTTGAATTGGGCAGGGCTTCTTAGATGACTCATCATATTGCCACCTATTACAAGCAACACATTAGAAGCTTTCTCCAAAATAGAAAGTGAGAATGCATAAACTATCATAAAGTGAAAAAAAACTTGCTAAAGCATTTTGAATTAACTCCTGAGGCCTGTAGGCAAACATTCATGTGGTTAAGAAAGGCACTGGGAGATAGCTATGCTGAAATATTTGTGCAGCTAAGTAATTTGTTAGAACTCTGGGTAGAGGGTGCAGAAGCTTTCTCTGAAGAGAAAATAAAATATGTATTTCTTCTGGAACAGTTCCTAGAATTTGTACCTGAGGAACTGGTTATTTTATAGAACTCCATACTCTACAAGGAGGCAGTGGAGAGGGTTGATCAGTTCATATCCAGCCAACCATCTGCTTATTGCAAAGGTAATGGGGGAGGGACATCAGGTGGTTTTAAGGGAACCCCAGGGGGGCAAGCTAAAGGAGGCCAGTCTGTGCCAGACCCAAAAGGAAGGCAAGAGCTTTCAGAGGTAGAGTCAGGGGAATGCAGATGTTGTATCTGTCAGAAACTGGGGCAGTTGTCATATGATTGTCCAAAAAATGTAACAGAAATGGCTAGTGTAGCAGGAGGAGGCAGTCTATGGAGCTTCCAGAAATTGGCCTATATACATAGTGTGGTGCCCTCTAACTCCACTGCACATGTGCAACCAGTGGTGGTGAATGGATTGGTAACCCAAAGACTGAGGGACACTCTGGCCTCGATTTCTACTGTAAAGCAGGATTTGATTCATGAGGAACTGATCCTGCCTGGCCAGTTTTCTTGGATTAGAGGGTTGATGGGTCCAGCAGTTTCACTACCAATGGCCCAGATCTTCCTAAGCTAGAAAGGTGGTCTTGTCTGTGTCTCACTACACATAGCAAGAAAAAGGAACAGTCTCCTGATGTTTCAGATGGAGCAGTGCAAGAGGAAGCCACCTGTACCTCAGTAGCAGGGGAAGTTGTAGCTGAAGACCATGCTTGGAGCAGCAGTTCAGAGCCACAGCTACAGACAGAGGAGAATCCAGCTATAGATGACTCCCACAGGAGAGTGTGTTTTGGGGAAAGTCAGGTGTGCAGACCTGGGGAGTGCTCAGCAAACTGATCCATCCCTCCAAAGATTAATGGAGTTAGCCACCAGTGTAGAAGGTGACTCTTCATGTTCTGAAAAAGGGAGATGTACTGGGAGAATGGGCTCCTGTACCATGAGTGAGTTCCTAAGGTAGGATCAGAGGAAGACATACTCTAGCAGCTAATGGTTCCTTGGGAGTACAGGAAGCAGCTTCTCCCCTTAGTCCATGACACACCTGCAAAAAAGTGGCTGATTAACAATTTTTACTGGCCCAGTATTTTTAAAGATGTAGCAAACTACTGCTGGACTTGTCTACAGTTCCAGAGGGTGGGAAAGGTTGGCAACAAGGCTAAGGCAGCTTTGATTCCCCTGACTATTACTGAAGAGCCATTTAGGCAAGATGTCATGGACATTGTGGTGCAACATATACCACAAGTCACACTGGCATGCAGTACATCATGGTGGTTGCAGATTATGCCACAGAATACCCAGAGCAGTGCCCTTATCTTCCATTGAGAATGAGACAGTGGTCAATGAAATGCTGGGGATATTTAGCTAGATGGGCTTTCCTCAGGAGATTATGTTGGACCAGGGCACCAACTTCATGTCAGATTTGATGATTAGTCTTTGGGAGATGTGTGGAGTGAGACAGCTCAGGGCATCCCCATACCATCCTCAGACTAATAGTCTATTTGAGCAATTTAATGTGTCTCTTAAGACCATGTTGAGAGCATTTTCTGACCAGCATACAAAAGAGTAGGACAAGTACTTACCCCATCTCTTATTTGCATACAGGAAAGTCCCCAGGAATTCACAGGGTTCTTTCCCTTAAAACTCCTATTTGGCCCTTGAGCGAGGACCCCCTTGATTTGGTAAGGGATGAATTTGGAGGATGAGCTTGCTCCCCAAAGGGAATCCATTGTGGAGTAAGTCCTGAATTTCAGGTCTAGACTTAAGAAACTCATGGTATTCACCCAGGAGCACATAGCCTCTACACAGCAGACAGAAGACATGGTACAACAGTGGAGCCAGGACCCAGGAGTACGAAGTTGGGCAGTGGGTGATGGTGCTCCTCTCCATGCAGCAGAATAAGCTGCAGGTGGCTGGCAGGGTCCATACTGAGTGGTCAAGAAGGAGAACAATGTTAACTATGTGGTGGAGCTGCCTGACAGGAAGCTGAAGCAGCAGATCTGCCACATTAACATGTTAAAACCCTACCATGACCGAGACAAAATGTTCCTGGTTGTGTGCTGCTACCCAGAGGAGGAGACAAAGATGAACACACTGGTAGATCTCTTAGGAGAAGTTAAAGAAGACTTCTTGGTATATGCCATCACCCTCTCAGAGAGGCTGACACTGGCTCAAGCTTCTGAAAAGTGGAGGTTGCTGTGAAAATTTAAGGAGATGTTCACAGGGAAGCTGAGATATACCACACTGGCAAAGCACCACATGGATACAGGGTCCTGGGCCCCCCTGAGTGAGCCACCCTACTGAGTCCCTGAGGGTGTAAAACATGCCACAGAGGGAGATATGAAGTTGCTGGCTCTCTGAGTGATCCATGAGTCCAGTGTCTCTGGGCCTCTGTAGTGCTACTGATCACCCAAAAAGAAGAGATCATAAGGTTCTGCATCGACTACTACAAGTTCAACAGCTGTACAGAGTTGGATGCACACCCCATGCCCAGGACAGAGCATGTTTTGGAGAGGTTGGGGGGATGTACCTGACCACCACACAGCTGACAAAGGGCTACTGGCATGTGCCCCTGACCCCTGAAGACAGAGCAAGGTTGGCATTCGACACCCCATTTGGGAGTATTCCAGTTCAGAGTAATGCCTTTTGGGATTAAGAATGTGCCAGCCACCTTTCAGCGGCTCATGGACTGCATTCTGAATAGGGCAGGAACTTTTGCACTAGCATACATGGATGATATTGGCATCTATAGCCAGACAAGGGAGGATCATGTCAGGCATGTGACTGAGATGTTCCACTGACTTCAGGCCACTGGGCTGACAGTCAAGGAGGAGAAGTGCCAGATAGGAATGGCAGAGGTGTCAAACAATGGGCACAGACTGGCTACATCCGGCCTGAGCCAGTGAAAACTTAGGCCATCCAGGGAAGGGGCACACCCATGACTAACAGAAAGGTGCAGGCCTTCCAAAGAATGGTGGGGTACTACTTTATGTTTGTGCCAAATTTCAGCAGCTTGGCCAGACCCCTGTCTAATCTCACCAGGAAGAGAATGCTGGACAAAGTTCAGTGGATGGAAACCTGCAATACCATCTCCATTAGCTGAAGGAGGCATTGTGTCGGCACCTGTGCTTGCCAGCCCAGACTTTTCTCTAAGGTTCATTGTGTTCATAGATGCATCTCATCATTGGCTTGATGCAGTTCTGAGTCAGGTAACACACATGGAAGTGAAGCACCCAGTCATGTACCTAAGCAAGAAGCTTCTGCCCAGAGAAGAGGCCTATACCACAGTCGAAAAGGAGTGCCTAGGTATACCCTGGGCTTTGCAGAAGCTGCAACCTTATCTGTATGGGATGGAATTCACCCTGCCCACTGACCACAACTCCTCATATTGCTGCATATAACCAGCAGTCAAAAACCCCAAATTGCTGAGGTGGAGTCTGATGCTGCAGTCGTATAATTTTGACATTTGGTTTTCCACTGGGTCAAAACATGAATATTCTGATGGGTTGTGTAGACAATAGCTAGGACCTAGAAAAACAAAAAAGAGGGGAGGTGCTGTGAGGAACTAGTGTGGGGTTCACACACAGAGAGCAAACCAAGGGCACAGCAAGAGGAGCCAGCAGGCTCACATGAAAAAACAAGCATCTGCTAAAGGAATGTGTTTTTCATTTCTTGGAGAAGATGTAACAATAATTTTGCACTTTTTTCTGTTTTTTTTTCCCTTTTTTTAATTAACTCTGTCTGCTGAGAAGACAGAGATAGGTTGGGGAAAGTAAAAATTGTTACTAGAGGCAGAAGCACTGCCCCTGAGAGGTAATTACAATCCCTTTGTCCTGTACTGACAGGATGACAGGACCCTCCTGGTCAGTTAACAAGGAAGCTTCAAAGAGCCAACGGTCTTTCATAACAGGAAACTGTCCTAGCCATGCAGCCACCCCCTGCTGGGGAAGACATGGCTCAGAACAACAAGAGGGGTCTGTGATTCCACAAAACCCAAGATTCTGGCTTAAGCCAGCTTTCTAGAGAGGTGGCCTAAACCCCAGGAGACAAAGAAAGTGTCAAATCCATGATATCAGAGTGACATTTTTGATGATGCAGCATGGGGAGCTGCTAGCTGAAGGTTTCTGAGGTCTGGTTAGACCCTAGCAAGTGAGTGTTGGGGCTTTACACTTTCACCATTTAAGGCTGGATCCTGATGTGGCTCACAAAGTTATCTTGTGTGGTAAGAAATCTTTTTATTTTGCTAAGAGTTCAGAAGTTATATGAAGGCTTTTCTGTGTGTTTCTTCTGCTGTGTACAAACACTTTGTTTTTAATTTCTTTAGTAAACCTTTAGTCTTTGTGTATTGTTATATCCTGTAGGTTGTGTAAATACTGAGAAGTAGTAAACATTATTTTTACATACTTCATGCTCTGTGACTGAATTTTTGGGGGAACAATTAACTGTTGGCATTGATAAACCCACAATCCACCTCTGAAAAGGGGGAAGATGGCTACAGTTACCATATTCTAAGAACTGAAGTGTTTTCTCAGGAACAAGTGACAGTGGACGGCCATTTACCCTTAGTCAAAAGTGTGCTGTACTGTGTGAGCAGTAGCTCTGGTGGGATATGGACCAAGAAAGCCCCCAGGTAAAAGAATCACTTCCTGGTGGTGGCAGCTACTGAGGTGCACTTACAGGTGTGGAGGAAAAGAAACTTGGTAGCCTTTTGTAGACTGTGTCCTGAGTCTGGACAGGTTGTGACTGAAGGATTTTTTAAAAACATAAATAACATTTTGTGAAATTTGCAAGGTCTGTTATATTTACCTCCCAGGAAAAGGTACTGACCTCCCAGAGGTATTCTCTCACTAATGTTAAAACAAAGAAGCCAGTGTGTACTTTTCATCAGTATTAAAAAATTATAGCATTTAATCAGGAGATGGCAGAAAAAAATGTAGGTGTTTTGCTGCAAGGCTGTGGCATTACTGTGTCAGTACATTTACCATGTCCCCCTTTCTTGATTAAATACAATAATGATTTAATACTGAGAACAAAGAGTGCACTGTTCTATTGCTGCAGCTTTTGATATGATACTGCTACATCTGTGGCACCCCTATATAAAAATAATTATTAAGGGGTAGAGCTAGCCATCCAAATGAGTGGTAGCAAGTTTATAGAGCTCCTGCACTATTGGGATTAACCTAGTTGTTAGCCCCTTAAATTGCAGTAAATTGGTGAAATCCTGTGGAAAATTGACTTTTTATTGCCCTGGGAGCATGTTGGTGCAATTTTGCCAGTGAGGAATCGCAGGAAAGTGGTGGCCCAGAGCAAGGTATTTGCAAACTTTTTGTAGCCGTGAGGTGCACTATGGATCAAGATGGATCACAAGCTTCATCTCCTGGGGCGGAAGCAGCAGATCATACCAGAGCAGCTTTGGAAGCCTTGCAAAAAACTGTGGCCTAGCTGTGCATATCTAGCCAAGCTAGGGACAAAAAGCTGGACTCCATCTCCAGTTGCTTGGCCTCAGTTCAGCAGCAAGAAGATGACACTAAAATGAACACCGCTGAAGCCACTAGATCTGTCACCAGGTGCTAACTTCACACACGCTGGTAGTAAAAGAAAATATTCGACTGAAGAGTCATCTGAAAATCTTTTGTGTGCAAGAAATGTAATCATCCAGGGCATGTTGAGAGATATAGAGAAGCAGGGACAGGCTCTGACTTAAAATATTCCAGTGAAACAGCCATGCAGGATTACACTCAGGTTGCTGATGACCCTCTCAGAATACCGTTCTGATGATTTGTGCAGTAAAACTAGGAAATGGATGTGGATCCCCTATCAGGAGCACCTAACATTTTCTCAAAAGGTGCTGCCACTGTAATGTCATTCATTAATCTCTGCAGTTTTTGCACTCTGTTATCTATACGCACTTATATGCACCTTTGCACTTTTTTACGTTACACAGATATTGGGCCCTGTGGACAATAGAGCAGATTTCCTACACAACATGTATCTGAGATGCATAGGCAACCTTAAATCCAAACACTTCACAGCAGGGGTCCAGTGGACCCCTAGCAGCATTTACAGCAGGTGTGTGAGCTCAGTACATACTCAATCCCCTGGTCACCTGCACAGCTACATGCCACAGGTGGTCTGGGGGCTGACAGGGGGTGTGCCCGTACTCTGCGCCATTCACTTAGGCCAAGAGTGCTAGGAACAGGGGCACAAGTTATGGCAGTGGGGACCCTGCCATAACTACTGTGCACCCCCACTGATGACATCTGCCAGCTGCAGCAGTACAGGGAATCCCTGTAGTATGATGCCCAAGCCCTCTGAACTTCATGGCAGGGTTAGGGAAACCATTGAGGCTCTCACCCATACTTTTAAAAATCCATAGACACACCTTTCCAGAATCCTCTGCCTGCACACAGCAGGGAATCTGCTTTGTGAACCAGGATGGGTATCCGTTTGGATGCCCGCCTGTGCCCTATGATCCACTCCCATGCAACTGCACTCCACCTCCATGCAGCTGCATGCCTGAGAGTGGGGCCACAGACAGGTTGCCAGCATTAGTGAATGCTGGCCACTGTGGACCTGTCTGGAGACACGGAGCTACACAGGTAGGGTGTGTGTCTCACGTATACTGGGCTTTCCTCATGCATAGGCCCCATTTGTCAGGCATATGCTTCCCCCATAACCATGCTGTTTGTACACTTTTAAGACAACATTATGAAAGAGATTGCATTACAGGGGCCAGCACCTTTGACAAAGCATAGGCTGATAATGCAAAATGTTATGTATGTCTGACATAGGACCCAACGTCATTTCCTGTTTTAACTGCACACATCTATATAAAGTTGCTTTTTCCATGCTATACAGTTTTGTCTTGTCTATTTCCTCAACCAACAATACCAGTGACAATTACTTAAAGGAGCGGTAAGTGTAAGATTTTCTCACTTTTGGATATGATTCTTTAATGTCTTCACCCAGGTCCATGTGCGACTGTTTTCTGGACTCTAAGCCTTATGTACCTAGACACCTGTGTTTTTCTTAAATAACAAATAACAAGAAATTCAAGGTATAAAAATTCAACATATAAAAAGAAAACAAACACATGAATAAAGTGAAAAAATTGCTAGTGTGTATAAGGTCATTTTGAGGTAGTTTATGAATGTAAATGTCATAGCAAGACATGAAACTAAATTTTCAATGAATAAAAAGAAATGACACGAAATTCCAGAAAAATAAAAATTATAAAAAATAAAAAGAATTTCACAGATCTGTATATATACCCTAGGGGAGGTGGTGAGTATATAACTATGCAACTTATCAATGCTGAAGTTTAGTGCTGTTTAGTTATACAATAGGGTGCTGCTTTCCATGGTGGAGGGAACATACGCATCTGAACTGAGATTCTAAGAAACACTGCAGCACAACTCAAACTATTTGCATGTTAGTATACATCACCCAAGTGCTTTAGGGTATTCTCCCTTTCACCTGAAAGGGTAGGATTAGTATAAATATTCACCTGAAAGGGTAGGATGAGTGTAAATACCTTTTAATTGTCTGCCCTACCACTACCTGAGAATCTGAATCCCAACAAACAAAATAGTGAGACTGTGAGGTTTGGTTTAAATGTTTCACACTTACAGTTTACAGTAGTACCTCTATGGTAGCTGGGGCTTTGTTTTATTGTTCAGGACATTAAAAGTTTTGAGTTGGTTCTTTTAGGCTTAACAGTAATCCAGATAAATATTTATTATTTCAAGGGATGTAATAACTGTATTGTCAGAGGCAATCATTAATGGTACTATGTGCATTAATTACTATTATGTAATAACTGGGGACAGTTTTTTCCATTGGAAAAGCTGGTTATAATTTGCCGTTATAACCCGTGGGTTATAACAGCGAACATGCACCAGCTTTTTCAATGGAAAATGAAACTGACAGCTCGCACTCACTGAACAGCGTGGTAATGCCTGCAGGTAAACACACACAAAAATAAACCATCGGAAAACAGCACTCCAACAGAGTCTTCTTTTCATGAGTAAACTCACCTTCTATGACCACCAGTTACACCACAGGACATTCATTTCCCCAGTCCCTAATGTGTTCCATCTAACTTCCATTTTTCTCTCTCTCTCTCTCTCTCTCTCTCTCTCCTCACCATAGAAACATGGCGCCTCACAACTCCGCTCATTAATATGTCACCAACGTAAATGATTTTCGGAACTGAGCCTTACACAGATTTTCTTTTTCACAAAAGACTTTGGACAATAAAAAAACAGTTTGAATGTTTAATAACATAAATCTGATGTTGCTTATTTCTCAACACTGTTGGAGGTGATTGCTGTTGTCAGTCCCATGTCTTCCTTCTTGATGGTGACATTCAGCTTCACTGTTCAGGTTAGTCAGTTGTAACACAGAAGACAATAAAATTAACCATTTACACATACATTAACATTAATCAACTTTGGAGAACTTCTGTGGTTATATAGATGTCTCTGAATAAAAAAAGTTACAATAAATCACACACTAGTTTTTACAGTACTTTATTTCTCTTGTAGTAGCTCGCAGAAAAAACAGTCCCAAGCAATTACATAAAACAACACATGTGTAAGAGTTCGAAACTCAAATTTTATGCACACCCTCAGTGTGGGATGATTTGATAAACCTCTCAGGCTTCACCCTCGGGGTTTATGTAGCATCCCACACTGAGGGTGTGCATAAAATTCTTGTTATTCAGTCCTCCCCATGCATTATTCTATATGAAATGGATAGAAAGAATTCTGGCTCCAGATTGGCCAAGATGTACTTTTAGCTGCGCTGTTATCCCAGCACAACAGACTGGCTAAAAGTAGTTCAATGAAAATATGTTTAAAAAACACATCCATTTTGCTAAAATGAACCCAAGCACTCAGCTTCACCTCATTCTTCAACTCACCCAAGGCAGGCCACTGTTCCACTATAATGCAATCCCTGCCATGCCTTATTGATTAATTGCTGCATAAAATATCAGTTGCCCATAAGAGCTTTTACCTAATGTGGAGAAGGCTGATGCACATCTTCTATAACAGCATGTGCTTATGCATGTTATATGCATATAGTGTATGGTAGAATGTAGTTGTGTATGGATTGCCATACACCGGCAAAAGTTGTTCTGCTTCAGTAGTGATGTAGCTACTAATGCAGAAGGACATTTCATTCTGCACTAGTAATTATGTCACAATGCAACTGTCCCCAATGGCACTGTCCATAGGATGGGGTGGTTGACTCCTTGCACGTTTGAGCTGGCCGGCCAGCAGACATATGGGAAAAATGTGTCCCCGGTGGCAAACGCTGCCACAGAACAAGAAAAGTAAGTGATTTTTTTTGGTTTTGGGCACTATTCAATATAAAGAAAAGGTTATGGGAGCTTAAATACACAACCAGGATATTCTTGATACCTTGTGGTTTCCATGATGAAAGGGACCTCTCGAGCTTCACTCTTGAGATCCTCGTCATCATGGAAACAACTCAGTATGAGAATAGTGTGGCTGTGTATGGGCTCTCATACACTATCCTATATATTCATCGCAGGGAACATGTTGATGTTGCACTACTTGCAAAAAAAAATCAGTAAACAAAATATTTAAAATATAGTTAGTAAAATGTTAACTTGAATGCAGAAGAAATGTAATAATGTAGCACATCATTTTTCCCCCTGGATACTTGTTGCTGGAGGTTAAAAGGCAGAAGGTAGAGAACAGAGACAAAAAACACAATTAGCTGCCTTCATAACTGAGAAGTACCTTTAGTGTTTTCCTTAGAAAATTAAAGTATGTTAAAAGAGGTACAGTATAACAGCACTGTTAAACACTGTTTATTTAAAATTATCTCTGTAACACAGTGTCACAGCGTGTGGGAATAAACTTCAGATGAGGCAGATTTACAGATTTAAAACGCACCATGGTGTGATATTTATTTTTCAAAAGTTTGAAAAATAAATGAAAACAAAAGAATTGCAAACAAAAATCACTGCTTAACATCAGTAGTTTCTCACATAATACAGTCCTGGATCTTAGAGCTCCTAAGACCATTGTCTTCTGCATACAACAGCTTATCTGTGCAAACAGTAGAATCTTTCTGCTTCTCTCTCAGGGCTGAGCCCCACTGGACTGAACAGAAGTGAACTCAGTGAAGAGGTTTTTATTTCTTCTTGTTGGGGTCACCTGACTAAGCCCTTTCTACTTTCATGTCTGAACATGCTTTTGCATGTCTGGACATACTGTTTTAAAACCAAGGGAGTTTGTTTGTTCCAGGGGACTTCCTGACTGAATTAACGGTACAGTGTATATCTTCACAGATATTGACTCTCTATATCTCTGATTCATAATGACTAAGAATTTTTATAAAGCATACCACAGTTTTTTGTTTAGCTTCATACAGTAACAGGTTTATAATGTTAATTTATGAAAGTACCTTAAGGGTTTTTATAACTGTACTAATCATGAACTGATTAGTTTGATATGGCTTCTGAATAATTTTTCTTTAAAAAGGCGTTATTAACTGCATTCATTCCTGCTATCTAAAATAGCCTTCATGCTTTTTGTACACAAAATGCACTTATGCACTTTACACAACACCTCTCCAGGTGTTTGGCATCATCTCAGGGACTGGATGGATGGAAATAGAAGAAGAATGAAAAGAGAGAATTAGCAGGAAGTTTCGTAGGGATAGTAAAGAGCTACACTAGGTGGCCAACCTAGAGTAGGGGGAAAAATAAGAAAAGCAAAGAGAAAAGTGTTAACTGTTTCTCAACAGAAGTTTTGGTAGTTAGGAAATAAGGAAATAGAAAAGTGGTCCATCAGTCACAGCTGAGGGTGTAGCCCAACTCCACCACACACCTTCCTCCTTAAGAAAAAAACAGTTCTCAAAACTACAGTATACTGTTTTTTCAAGACCCCCCTCTCAGTCATAAATATTGTACCAAAACAGTAGAATGGGGGTTGGTTGAAACTTTCTCTTGCCCACTATGAGAGATTCACCCCAGGGTTCCTTAATCATAAACAAACAATGGGGGACAAACTGTCATCATACAGACATCCTCCTCAAATACATACACTGGGGCTTAATTCACTCAGATACTGCATAGTATCCTAATACTAAACATTACAGTTTTCTCAACATTACCCTGGGGCTGTCATATAGTTCAGCACAGTACCCATCTATGCTCTCAGAGGACTTCAGTCTATAGTGACTGTCTATCCTCTCTGTTTACTACAACTCAGACATTGCATATGTAATATCAGGCACCCATCAATAGGCATCATTTCAGCAACCATCACTTGGCATTGTTTCAGAACCCATTACTTGGCATCGTTTCAGTCCTGTGCACCCACTATTATACCTTCATCAATACATTAAAAAAGAGGAAGTAATACATAGCAGTTTTATGCTGACTTCTAGCTTCCTCCATCTAGTGATCAGGGCGGCCGTACAGGCCTATACCACAACTCTCTCTGGGGTGAGTTGTATCCAGCTCTAACCCCATTCAAACACATTGTTCCCACTCAGGGGCCCAATTATAGGTTCCACCCCATACCTAGATCCTCCATGACCCTAGGTTCCTCATTTTATATAATACAATATAGACATTTCTTTTATGTTATACATTTCTTGTAATCATCTCATACATTTCATTTATTCATTTCCCTTTTATATATTTTCTGGTAGACAAGGAACTTTCTCATGCTGAACATCAACCAGCCAGTTCCTAACTCCCAAAACCTTTGGGGTTTCCTTTCAACCCTTATTTGCAACACATCAGGGGTTTCCTTTCAACCCTTACACTGTTCTGGTACCCTCAACTGACTGTACTCAGCACCAGCCTTAAAAGTTATATTCATTTTAAACATTACATGTTTCATACATTTCATCCCATATCACAGGGGGTTTAAAACATGGGAAAGTCCCTTCAACCACCATGGTGTCTTCCCTGTTACTTCTGGTCTTCGCCCCAGTAAGCATATGTCCTGAAACAGTCTTACCTGGGGCCTTCATCTCATCATCCTCCAAGTAGCAGCAGCCCAGAAAAATGGGCAACAATGGGATCTCAAAAGTGGCTTGTAACAGGTTCCATCAGGGGTCCTCCTCCTCCTCTAGAACCCATGGATCCTGGTCCTCTTCCTCCACCACAAAATCCTCCAGTTGGGAACCCTCCATCAGCACCTGGCAGTGGTGCTCCACTTCTCTCTGGCACTGGTCTGCCTCTGCATTCCATCGAATCCAGGCAATAGCTCCTCTCCAGTTCTCCTCACCTGGGCTGTGGTATGCACACTGGTAAGCCCCTCCTCCTTCAACAGATGTTTTGCATCCATGAGATCCTGGAAGTATGCCATCCTGCTCTTTTCCCCATGTCTGGATACCAGGGCTGGTATCTGGGTACTGGTCTTCCCCCTTTTTCTCTGGACAACCAGTACTATCCCACTTCCCACACCAAGTGTGTCACATCGTGTGGGAATAAACTTCAGATGAGGCAAATTTACAGGTTTAAAACACACCGTGGTGTGATATTTATTTTTCAAAAGTTTGAAAAATAATAAATGAAAACGAAAAAAGTGCAAAGAAAAACACTACTTAACAGTAGCTTCTCACATAATACAGTCCTGGGTCTTAGAGTTCCTAAGACCATTCTCTTCTGCATACAACAGGTTGTCTGCACAAACAGCAGAACCTCTCTCCTCCTCTCTCAGGGCTGAGCCCCATTGGACTGAACTGAAGTCAACTCAGTGAAGAGTTTTTATATCTTTTTGGTGGGGTCACCTGCCTAAGCTCTTTCTATTTTTATGTTTGAACATGCTGTTACATGTCTGAATATGCTGTTTTAAAACCAAGAGAGTTTGTTTGTTCCAGTGGACTTCCTGGTTGAATTAAAGGTACAGTGTATATCTCCACAGATATTGACTCTCTATATCTCTGATTCATAATGACTAAGAATTTTTATAAAGCATATCACAGTTTTTTTGTTTAGCTTCATACAGTAACAGGTTTATAATGTGAATTTATGAAAATACCTTAAGGATTTTGTATAACCACACTAATCATGAACTGATTAGTCTGACATGGTTTCTGAATCATTTTTCTTTAAAAAGGCTTTATTTACTGTATACATTCCTGCTATCTAAAATGGCTTTCATGCTTTTTGTACACAAACTGCACTTATGCACTTTACACAACACCTCTCCGGGTGTTTGGCATCATTCCAGGGACTGGATGGATGGAAATGGAAAAAGAATGAAAAGAGAGAATTAGTAGGAAGTTTAGTAAGGATAGTAAAGAGCTACGCTAGGTGGCCAGCCTAGGGTAGGGGGAGAAAGAAGAAAAGCATAGAGATCTTGTCTTTCATTGTCCACCTGAGAACAGAAATAGGAGGTTGTTCAGGAAAGAGGTTTGGTTTTATCTTCTGTTTTAACTGAAATATTTGAATAGTTTTGTACTTGAAATTAGTTCTGTACGTTAAAAATTACTACTTTGAGTTAGCACTGTTACTTGGGCTGTGATATTGTAACTATTGGGGCTTGTGTGCTGGGTGAGTGAACACTTGTTTGGCAGTGATAATTAGAGTGAAATTTAAATGTGATGTTTGCTGGTGTTAGGGGGAAGGGTAATTACAAGAATCATCTTGTCTTTCATTGTCCACCTGAGAACAGAAGTAGGAGGTTGTTCAGGAAAGAGGTTTGGTTTTATCTTTTGTTTTAACTGAAATATTTGAATAGTTTTGTACTTGAAATTAGTTTTGTGTGTTAAAAATTACTACTTTGAGTTAGAACTGTTACTTGGGCTGTGATATTGTAACTATTGGGGCTTGTGTGCTGGGTGTGGGAACACTTGTTTGCCAGTGATAATTAGAGTGAAATTTAAATGTGATGTTTGCCTGGTGGTGGTAGAGCCCTCCCATCCACTCTGTTTTGTCCCACCTTGTTTTGTAGGCTTTCTTAAATACTGAAAAGCCACTGGGGCTTGGGATTGAAGGGCTGTGCATTTCTGTTTGTGACTGAAATTTTAAACAACAGGAACTGGTGGGCCTGTGACATCATACGGTACCTGATGTCTGCATAAACACACTGTTAGTGGGACTGGACACACACTGGACTGTATGTGTTTGTGAGACTTGGGTACTTTATTGGTGGGGTTGAAATTGGGTTCATAAATAACTGCAGTCAGTATAGAGAGAGACTGTATTCCAGGGGGAAGGGACTGAGAAAAGGGGTGTGTGCCATTATGAACAGAGAGGGACAAACAGGGTGGCCACATTCCACCATGGCAGGCATCTTCAGAAGGGTTGTAGGCTGCACAGGCTGTGGAATGGCAATAATTCTGAATTGGGCCTAGAGAGAGGGAGGCTGCCCACTCTGTAGACAGCTATCTTGTATCAGGAGTGAAGTATATTGGTTAATGAGTAAGCTGGGGGAGTTGGGGGGTGTCCAAGGATAAGGGGTGTGGATATGGAGGGCAGAAGGGCGGGGCTGAGGGGAGGCTGGGGCAATGCTCAGAAATTACAGGACATTACATTACAGCAAGCAGGAGGGGGGATATTAGGGACAGAGGACCCTTAGATAGGGATGTTGACACTAAGGGGAAAATGTACAGGGTAAGTATTCTGAATATAAAGAGAGTGGAGGGGAAGAGTCAGGAGGGGCTGTTTTGGGAAAGCCTAGAAGAGCAGACAGTGAGTAGGGAGGGGCTGTTGTGGGGAAACCCAAAAGAGCAGACTGTGGGGAGGGAGCTCCTAAGGAGAACAGGGCAAGAGGGGAGGAAGAGGGGCAATTTAGAGGGGCAGTCAGGGGAAACTTAGGTTACTTCATGGAGGCTGGCATAGAGTGTTACAATAAATTTGAGCTACTAAGCAACCTAGAGGAGGAGGAAGGGGTTGGTGGAAATGAGGAAACTGATACAGAGGCCGGGGGAGGGAGTCAGATACCCATAGGGCATCACAAACCAGCAATGGAAAGGATAGAAATAGTCCCAGAGGGAGAAGGGGAAACATAAATGTTAAGCAGATGGGGAGATGCAACATATTGCAGACGGAGGGAGGAGCATGACTGAGAGAAACTGGGAGACAAGGAGGTGGGGAGGGGCCTCTATAGCAAGGGGGTCTGTACCAAGGATGGGGCCCTAGGTAAAGGGACCTCAGAGGCCTCGAGGTAGGGGTACTATTACAACGGGGAGGATGGTGGTGTGGGGAAGGGGAAACCATCAGGCCAGGATAAATGGTTGGATAAGAGAGGTTAAAGGGGACACCTATTTGGGGGTCTGAGTTAAATGGGCAAAATAACAAGGGAGGCAGAAAGGAGGGTGACAAGGGGTCTCTAATAGGCAGGAAGACTTCCATGGAATTGAGATCACGAATAAAGGGGATGGGGGTTGAGAGCACATAGTGGAGGTAACCATAAGGACGATGGCAGTGTTAAGGTTCTGTTATTGGGAGACTCAATGATTAGGGGTATCCAGTGGGAGGAACAGGGGGGTGGATGCTATAGCCAGGTGAAGGTAGTAAGTATCTCTGGGCTGACAGTGCACAGAGCAAAGTTCATGGTGTATGAACTGGTTAGGGATTTTGGAGGGAAGCTGGATTTCCTGGTGCATTTGGGAACTAATGATCTAGAGGGGAAATAGCATTTTGGAAATCCAAGCAAGGTTCCAAGAATTTGCTAGAGTCTGTCGGGATAATGGATGCAACGTTTCCTTTTTGGAGATATTGCCAGTACCAAAGGCCTCAGTGGAGAGAAAAAAATGAAGATCACAGAGGTTAATGACTGGCTCAGGAAGTGGGGTGAAGAGAGTGGGTTGGTGGTGTTAGGGAACTGGAAAGGAGTTTGGGAGGATAAGGGACTGTATGCCAAGGACAGGCTTCATCTTGCCCCATTAGGGAAGGAAGTCCTTAAACAGGGGGTGGGTGACTACATTCAAGAAAGGTGGGGTTTAAACTTGTTTGGGGGGGATAAGGAAGGGGCCTACCAGAAGCCTTCTCCTCCAGATGAGGGGACTAGCCTTCAAACCCAATGGAGGAGGGGGGAAACAGACTGGGGGAGGAGGCTTCAGGAGGAGCAGAGGGAGGATGGAAGTATAAGGAACCTGGGTGGCGTTCGACAAAGGGGATCAGGGATAAGGGGTGTGGGGTGGTGTTAGTAAATGCCAGGAGCTTGGGAAACAAGTTGCCAAAGTTCCAGGCCATGCTGTTCGGGGGGTGGATGTGGTGGCAGTAACGGAAACGTGGGCCGACAAAAACCGTGATTGGGACCTAAATGTGCAGAGGTACACTATGCTTAGGAGGGATAGAAAGGAGGGCAGAGGGGGTGGAGTGGCTATGTTCATTAGAGGTGACATAGAAATTGCTAGGGTAGAAGAGGCAGAGGGAAACGTGGAGGCCTTATGGGTCACCTTACGAACCCCAGCAGGAGGTAAGGTCAAGCTGGATGTAGTATATAGGCCCCACGGGATGGGTGATGTTCTGGAGGATGGTTTGCTGGACAATATCATTGCCCAGTGTGGACCAAAAGGGGAAGCAGTGGTGTTGATGGGGGACCTTAATATGCCAGGTACAAACTGGGGAACCATGTTCTCTAAGGTGGCCAAGGAGCAGAGGCTGCTGGATGGCTTCCAGGATGTGTTCTTAACACAGCATGTGATGGAGCCCAAAAGGGAAGGGCATGTCCTGGACATGGTTCTGGTAGCTGGGAATCTGGTAAGGGACCTGGTTATAGAGGATCCCCTGACTGGGAGCGACCACAATACTGTCTGGTTTCAAATAAGCCTGGGGGAAGGGGGAGAGATCTAGGACACTGGCAGTGGACTTCGGGGGGGCAGACTTTGTGGGCATGGGAAATATTCTCAAGGATAACTTGAATGGGATTACATCAATGACAAATGTGGAAAAGAGATGGGAGGTCAAAAAAAGGGGACTTCATGAGGCAGTCAGGACCTGTGCTAAGGTGAAACGTAAGGGATCAAGGTCACATAAACCATGCTAGTGGTCCAGTGAGGTTCAGGTAGTGGTCAGGAGAAAAGAAGGCGGCCTACAAAAAATAGAAAACAACAAGAGGGGATAGGGACAAGGAAATGTACCATCTTGCATCTAGAAAAGTCACCCGGATGGTGAAGGAGGCAAAGTCCAGTAAAGAGCAGCGGCTGGCACAGGGGATACATGGAGGGGAAAAGGGGTTCTTCCAGTACATTGGTTAAGCAGAGAAAAACTAAGGGCCATCTTGGCAGATTGAGATCAGAAGGAGGGTGGGTGGAAGAGGCGAGGGATCAGGCAGAGGTATTAAATGAGTACTTCGCCTCTGTGTTCACTAGGGAGGGGGATGGGATATCTACAAAGCAAGGCACAATGGGGATAGAAGGGTAGTGAGTGGGATCACGGGAGCAACAGAAATGGAGCAAGAGGGAGGGAGGGAGAGGTACCCCAGGGGTGTCACATCAGGATAAGGATAAAAGGCCAGTAAGGTGGAGGGGACGGATGATGCTATCTCCACCAAAAGTGTGTGGTTAGCCCTCAAGGCCCTAAAGAAAGATAAATCTCCTGGGCAGGATGGCATTCATCCGAGAGTACTCTGGGACTTGGCGGACATACTGGCTGCACCCCTGGTGGAGCTCTTCAACAGGTTGCTTGAGACAGGGAGGGTACCTAGGGATTGGCGAGAGGCACATGTGGTGCCAATCCATAAAGGGGGGGTTGAGGGAAGTACCAGGTAACTATAGACCCATCAGTTTGACCTCGGTGGTGGGAAAATTAATGGACAGTATACTAAAGGAACGATTGGGGTGTACTTGGAAGGGGTGGGAGGTCTGGATAGTCAGCAACATGGGTTTGTGCCAGATAGATCATGTCAAACCAATCTTGTGGAGTTCTATGAATGGGTAACATCAGAACTGGATGGGGAAAGCCTGTGGATGTATTATTCTTGGACTTCAGCAAGGCATTTGATTCTGTCCCCCACAATGGTCTGGTGGAGAAACTGACGGGGTTGGGAGTAGGCCCTTTGATGGTCAGATGGATTGAAAACTGGCTAGCTGGATGCACCCAGAGAGTAGTGGTTGGTGGGGAGTTCTCGAACCCTAGAGAGGTTGATAGTGGGGTACCGTAGGGCTAGGTCCTGGGTCTGATCCTGTTTATTGCATACATATCAGACATCAGGGAGGGTATAGGGTGTGAAATGAGTCTCTTCGCTGATGACTCCAAGATGGGAGCAGTAGTTGAGGGGAAGAGGGAGGTTGGCACTGCAAGGGGACCTGGACAACCTGGAAAGCTGGGCTCACACATGGAAATTAAATTTCAATATCACCAAGTGCAAGGTGTTACATCTTGGGCGGGGAAGCCCTAAACACAGGTACACCCTGGGAGGGGAGGCGCTGGAGGCCTCAACAAGGGAAAAAGACCTAGGGGTCATGGTGGATGCATGTATGAATAACTCTGAGCAGTGCAGGAGAGCGGCTAGCAAGGCAAACAGGATGTTGGGATACATCATAAGGGGAATCACCTCTAGGAGCAGGGAAATGATTCTGCCACTGTACAATGGACTGGTTAGACCACACCTTGAGTACTGTGTACAGTACTGGAGACCACACTTGAAGAGGGACATACAGCTCCTGGAGAGGGTACAGAGGAGGGAAACTAAGATGATACAAGGACTAGGGGATTTGACATATGAGGACAGACTTGAGGAGCTCTGTCTGTTTTCATTGAAGGAGAGGAGAGACAGGAGGGACATGATTGAGGTCTTCAAGTACCTCAAGGGAATAAATAGGGTAAACATGGAGGGGATCTTTAGACTAAAGCAGGGAGGTATCACCAGAGGGCATGGTTTGAAGTTGGAAGGTGGAAGGGTGAGGGGGGAAAAGAGGAGGAAGTTTTTCACTGAGAGGGTGGTGGACTCTTGGAATGGGCTGCCTGGTGAGCTGGTTCAGAGATCCACAGTGGAGGGCTTCAAGAGAGGGTGGGACAGACACAGAAAGCGGATGTATCAGATGATAGCCTGGCCTAGGGGGGTGGGGATGGATGATAGGGGTTTCTGGCACACAAGGGTGGGATGGTCTCGGCACCCAACTAGGGATCTGAGGTTCGAGCAGACTCGATAGACTGTAAGGCCTAATCTGTTGGCAATTAGTATGTTAGTATGTTAGAAAATCATTAACTGTTTCTCAACAGAGGTTTTGGTAGTTAGGAAATAAGGAGATAGAAAAGTTGTCCATCAGTCACAGCTGAGGGCGTAGCCCAACTCCGCCACACACAGTACTTTGGAGTTCTACTTTCTTTTTTTCAGGCATGATCTGTAGGATACAAAACTAGCATTAATGAACCTGAATGAATATTTTAAATAAAATCATAGCTGTGCAGCAGTACATTTACGTAGCCTTCAAACAGCTCTTTAAAACAGTGAAGATGAGCAGCACTTCTAGCTTTTGTTCCAGTCAAGGAGACTAAGAACTGAAGAAACAGAACAGTACCAGCAGTAGTGTTAATTGTATGCCGCACTGCTGATTTAAACAAATTCACAACATTTCAGTGATTTGGTTTATCTTTTGCTTTGCTGCAGAACATGACCTTATATTAACATTACTATAATGCTAGCACTGGTTTTTAATTGTTGTTAGATAATTCCTCATATTTGTGACTTGTGATTATTTTAATCAGCAGATGCACTGCAATAAAGGATAAAAGCATTTGGTTTTGGTCCTGTGGTTTATTATTTTTTTTTTGTTTTGCACTTGACAAGGATACCATTTGAAGCAGATTCAGATTTTTGCTATGGCTAACTCCCATGCTTTTAGGGCCAAGATTAGAAAGGCAGACACTTAACATTGCTTGGCAACGGTACAGCTGCTTCAGATGATACAGTTTTTCATGTCACACAGATGCTTTCCATTTTGCTGCTACCATAACGTGATGCAAGGGTAATTCACATCAATGCAGATGCAAGGCACTGAATTTAATGAATAAATTCATCATTTTTATTGCCAGAAAAATCCCTCTGGAATTCAACACTAAATATTTTTTGTAAGGGGACCTGGCCCTACGGCAACTGATTACATTACAAAGACAAATTACAGTGACACAAGTACATACAATTAACATATGCACAAAATAAAATCAGTATTCAGCAGAATAAACAAGCCTGATTTAAATAACTGGTTATCAAACACTTAAATTTCCTCCATAGAACACAGTCAAATATTTTCAGCTACTATGGATTTTCTGCCAGGTCCAAAGTATAGTATAACACATGGTCTTTTTTTTTTTTTTTTTATAAATCATAATGATATATAAGGCATCTAATATTTTAAGATTATAGCCATGAATACATCATGCAAACTGTGTGCTGTTTATGTACTGTATATTTCACTTCATTATTCCATTTTTTTTTCAGAAAAAGAGGACTAGAAAGCAGTTACTATTTGCAGCTTCATTCCAGAAGTGCAAGGGATGTCAAAGGGTGAATTTGCATATATAGCTACTGTTCAGATGCACCCAGAACAAATCAATGAACAAAATGTACTGGTTTAGGCACAAAGACTGCAGCTCTACTTAAGTGTAACAACCTCCCCTACAAGTAAGGGTAGGGGGTTGCTTACCAGACTGCCAGACCAACAGCTTACTTCCTAATAGTGCCCAGTGGTAGGGGCTTAGTACTTGAATGGTAAGCAGCAGGTTGCCTTCAAGGAGTTTTTGCCTTAAGGTGGCAAGGGCATTGCACCTGCCGGTTGTGTAAAAGATATAGGTAAGGCCTTGACCCATTTGTTATACAGGGAGAGCTAAAAGCAAGGATCTATTTTATCCTCTTCTTTTCTGTCACTTGTCTGTCTTTTGCCTGTCTAACTGCACAATCAAAGATTTTCTGTGGCACCTAGAAATTGGCCACATTGATGGTCCCACAATTTCCCCTTGTTAACTCCCTTTTTTCACTTGCTATTTCTATTCTTTCTTTCACCCCTTGCTTCTCTGTGGTTAAAAATTATATATGTGAATCTTTATGTGAAACTGAGATGCCTTGGTTTACAAATGTATATACTTATATTGTTGAAATGACTGCAGAAAGCTATTTGGGTTTCTTAAAAAAAATAATCTGTAATACAGGGGTTTGACCCTTAGATGCATTTTGACCTCCCAAGCTTATTAACAGAATTGTCAACAGAAGACCAGCTCTGGGATAGAATGTTCTGTTGTGTTGCATCTGTTTAAGAGTAGATGTGCTCTTCAGGCTGGCCTCAGGAAAGAAACTGACAAAGTTCTGACACATTTTCTGAAAGACAGGAAATGAAATTTACAAGAGCATGATGCAGAATTTAAATGGCCAGGAAAATACAACTTCTAAAAAGAAAGCAATGTTTGTTTAAGGAGAGATAGAGAGCTTGAGATTTAAATTGAGAGAGAGAGAGAGACTGTCAGATGTAGAACTTTATTAGTTTATATTATCTGTATGAAGAGCTATCCTGTACAGTTTTTATTTATTTTTTTATTGTTATTGATAATAAAAAAAAATGCTACTTGCAAGTTTTATAACTTCTCCTGGTCTGCCTGTGCTTTCTGACCTATGCCTCTCTGACAAGCTGCGTTGGATCTAGATGACTGAGACCAGATCACCTTAACACCTAGCAACCTTGAATCCTCCAGGGACATGCCCAAGACAACAGTGTAGATTCTAGGGAAGGAATCTGAGAAAAATTTAATGCAGATCATTAGTAATTAGAGTGGTCTTGTGAAGGGACATGTCAGGACAATGGGACCCTGAGCAGCTTCCCCCTAAGGTGAGTTCCTGGCAGCCTTGTGGCACTTCAGTGGTCTCATAGAAAAAAACATGTTACTGGGGGGGGGTATGTTTTGTCCTGTAACCAAGTGATGCTACCTGCAGAGCTATGGAGAAAGACAGACCAGTGGGAAAGACAAGTCTGTTCACTAGGGTAAATGATGATGCTTACATTACTATTAAGGAGATCCCAAGTCTGAGATGTGCATTGGAGCTACTACTACTGCTAGGCAGAGCGGCTGGAGATATGGCCAGCCACTGTCAGAAGGCAGGCTAGGGTATGCATTGCTGGGCTGAGCCCAGCACAACATTTGGTGAGTAAAGCTGTGAAATGATGCACCCACCAAAGGAGTAACATCCTAGCTCCAGAGGAAAGGATAGCTTGGCTTAGAGCATGAATGTCCCCAGGACCAGGGGACCCATGGATGCCATACCAGTGAACCAAAGTCAGAGAATAATTGTTTCTTCAGCAATGATTGCTGCTACACCACTCACTGCTCTGGTACTTTGGTGCCAATTCAAGCAACTGTCAAATAGCAAAGACTTGGAACAGTGGGAGCAATAATGAATATCACAGAGTGGATTAGGCTCTGAGTCAAGGTATTACCTCACCCACTGGTGTATGGATACAAAATGTAAAAATGGAATAGAAAGAGTCATATGGCACTAGATGAGTATGCAGGGCATAGCCTTTTTCATAAGTGGCCCCAAGGGTCTTGACTTGTGCGAAGGGTCAGGATTGAACCTGCTTCTACAGTGCCAATACAGAGAGTGGGAACCATTGTTCCAGATCATACAGTAACTGCTGACAAGTTTAGTAAAGCATAACTACTGCTTTAGTCACAATGTCAGAGTTTTGTTTTTGACACAGTGGAAGTCTAAGCTGTACTTAACCCATGGCTGGGTGCCTGCAATGTGCAATAGTTGTGAGTATTGTTATAGAGGGACCCTTTGGTGAGCATACTACAGGAGGACTGAGAGTTACAGCATGAAAGCTTATCACCTGGGCTGTTTAGGAGTTGTAAGGATGATTTCCCTTCCTATGGCCACGGGACAGCCCCAGACCTCTTGCACAGAGAACTGTAAATTCCTGGAAACAAAGGACTGAAATCAGTCAAAACAACCAAGATTGTAACATTAAGGCATGAAACAAAAGCACTGGAAAAGTAAGACAGCAGCTAATGCTCCTGTATGTGCTGATGTGGCAAGTCTATAAAAAATCATCCTCATTTAAATGCAGTGAATCAGAGCAGAGATTCCTTAGGAGGAGTAGTAGAACCCCTTGTGATGTTGTGATTGGTGGAAAAGTAGATAGTCTGCACATGAAGCTGTGAGTATCAGTAATGTGCACCCATTTGCTGGTAAAAAAACCAAAGTTGCCATTTTGGGATGGTTCAGTGGGACTACTGCATTAAGTCTCTCAATCCCACACCAAACTTGATGTCAGTGGGCAATAACTACCTGCAACTTGTGCTGTAGCTGCAAGGGCAATGAGATCTCTCACTGAGAGTTGAGATATGAAATCCATCAGCATATGTTGATTCCCGGAATGTTTGTAGTCGGTGAGGTGCAAGAGATGCCAGCATAGCATGGAGACTGTAAACCACTCATGCTGTGCTAGGTGTGTGGGGTCAAAATGAGAAGTGAGCACCCTTGACTGGTAGTTACTGACAGCAGCAGTTAGAGAAGATTGAACGCCATCAGTCTGCAAACAGTGACCTATACAGCCACCTCAATCTGTCATATGGGACCAGGGTTGAAACTAAACAGGAAAGGCAAGTGGACAGCAGCAATGATACTATAAAATCCAACCAGGTACTAACACTTTGCCCATCCACAAGGATCAGACACACACCCTGTTCTGTACCAACAGTGACGTAAGAAGCACTTCAGAGATCCCACCATCAGTTGCTGCAGAGACTGTAATTCCACCTTCTGGCACAACTGCTGAACTTGATGTGGAGTCACTTCGTAAAGTGAATGACAGTGACAACAAAACAGACTTCATCAGAGAGAGCTCCATACTGGCCACTACAATATTGGGTGGTAACCAGGATATCATGATATAAAGAAAACAATTCAAGCACTTGAACTAAGAAAAGCAGAAGTAAACTGGTTTCAAGTGCGAAAAAATTGGCATTTAAGGGAGGAAATATCAGGCTCATATTTTGCTAAAAGAGTAAAGCAGCAAGGGAATAAAACACATATCAGGTATTTTTGATAGAGGAAGCAACTTACAACATGCTTAGCCAGAGACTGAAAATAGCTAAATTCTGTGAAGAATTATATAGGAAAACTAATGTAACCTTGGATGAAATCAAATCAAATCATGTTTTATTGTTCTTCCAAGACATAAACATTTTGGATATTACAACATCATACAAAACTAAAATAAGTTTGTAGTTAAAAGATAAAATACATTCATTATACAAACATTAAAGTGCATATGAAACTGTTACATACGTTACATCATATTTATAACAAATACATATGGTCAAATACATAAGCAGTAATATCATAAGGGAGGTAAAAGAGATTGATTAGTTGTATATCTCTATAACAAAGATTAGTTACAACTACCTCCACTGTTAACTTTTAAAGCTAAGATTCTTTTCTTTTTGTATCTGACAGCATTGATAAATAGAGCAATATTTGTAGCCACCTCCTTTTCCCTAGGTTGCATTAATACAAACAGAACATCAGAGTTAGTGCTGGCATATCTGGTCAAAGTATCTTTTACATTTTTATCACTATATGTATTGTACAGAGGACACTGTATAACAATATGGGACAGAGTTTCCAAAAACATTATTACATGGACACATGAGGTTTGTAAGTGGAACAGCAGGACCATATTGATTAAAATATGAATATTTTGAAGTTACTATACTGAGCCTTGCCCAAGTAATTGCTTTTTGTAAATGTGGGAGAATAGGCAGAGTAGATAATCCATAATAGACGAGTCAGTTTTATTAAGACTAAACCAGGGGGCCTGTTTTTGTTATCTCACTTGAGACATATAAGTTTTCTGGGCTAAAGAACATTTTTTTTTACCTTAAGTCTAGTTCTATATGTCAAGGCTATTGAAATACCAGATACTGTAGATTATCCCTCCAAAGATGGATAGCATTCAATTTTTCTAAAATACATATTAGTTCCTTTAGCCAAAAAGAACAAAAGCCATTTGCAAGCCATTCTCTTGTTTCATTTAAGCAAGCTAACAGAATTTTATTTGAGGCATTGCTTATTATTTTTAACCAGCAAGAAACTAAACATAAATTTAGTACATATGATAAAGGAATCCTGCCATGTTCTTATCTTACATTTGCATTTGATGTCTGCTTATGCACCTGTAATATAGCTTTTCTAGTAACATAATAACGGGATCTCTAAATTAGAAAATTGTCTGGTTGTCCATATTTCTTAACAATATGCTAGGATGGGCACAGTCCTTGCTTCTCCTGCCGAAATGGCAGGAGTTACAGATAAACCGCCATATCTAAAGTTAAAACATTGTAGAGCCTTAGCCACATGCTTTGCCTTACTTACTTGGTCCCTAATATGCGCAGTCCAATGGCCATTGTAAGAGAGCTTAACTCCCAAATAAATGTAAGAAGGTACGATATCCATATGAGAGGCACATAGATAAAATTTAGGGGGATGTAATTGGGAACCAAAGATCATTATTTTAGTTTTTTTCAGATTAATCCTTAAATTAAGCCTCTCACATTTAATTTATATGTGCTTTATTTTTTGTTGAAGACCTACTGGCGAAAGTGTGAAGAGAATTAAATTGTCCGTATAGACCAGTATGTGTATATGAGTATTATTGACTTTAGGGGAATCCAATGGTAAAGAGGTCTCAGCACTTAATTGTGAATCTATATAGATGTGAAACAACATGGGGCTAAAAGGCATCCTTGTTTGACATCTTTATTTGTCATAAAGTATTTGGTCAAACTACCATTACACAGTGCAATAAGAAGATTGGAATTATTAGATTTAGAGGAATACCACAAGCAAAAATAGTTTCCCATAGTGTCTCTCTAGCCACCAAATCTAATACAGCTGTGAAATTGATAATCATAGCATAAAGTTTCATCTTTCTAAATGTACAGGACTTTTCAAGCAAATGGAGCTACTGAGAAGATGTTATCAATGGTGGAAAACCACACTGAAATCTTGCTTGAACATTAGAAATGGGGCTAAAGTTGTCTATCCACCACTGAAGCTTATTCAGAACAATATGAGAAAACATTTTACAGCTAATATCAATTAAACTGATAGTACGGTAATTAAATAATGGGATGTTACATGCACCTTTTTTTATGTAGCAGAACAATTATGTTTTTAGTCCATGATTGAGGTATACATTTTTTGGCCAAACATGTATTAAAAAAGTTAGTTAAAAACAGCACCCAATAATTCAAATGATCTGCCAGGGGCTTTATTATTAGCTAGTGATAAGACTGCCTGTTCAGTTTCACCAAATGTGAAGGATAAAGGTTGATAATTGCCAGTAAGCATCCATGCGGGAGTACTACAGATTGATGCAGAGGACTCAGTGGTAAACAATTTTTTTTAAATTCATAACTCATGCATCCGTTGGAATGTAAACTGCAAGAGATGGCAAATATGTATTAACCCCTTTAGAAACCATCAGCCAAAATTGCTTAGAATCTTTATTTTTTATTTGATGCATCTTTTGCCATTGTTTTTGAGTAAATTTCAACTTTCTTAGTGACAAAAACCTTTTATATGATTTTCTTGCAGTGTTTAAGGAGAGAAAAGTAACTTTAGTTGGATTTTTTAGCAGACCTTACTAGTTTACCTAGTTTACATTTTTCCACTTTGCATTGTATATCGAGCCAAGTAGAAGAGCTGTGCTCTCCAGTTCTAGAATAGATTTTTTTACTAATACTCTGTAGGCAAGGCTCTAGTTTTTCATTCATATGTTTAGCCAAGACTTGTGTTTGGACAATAGACCACAAATGTGTCATTGCAGGCAAGTAAATGACGTCTCCAACACTATTTCTATTTTTTAAAGTAACAGTTAATTTGAAACATCCTGAAAAAACCAAAGGCCTCATATAGTTATTCCATACAACCAGATGATGATCCTTTATTGGGTTTTGCACTGTTAATAAAAGGACTGCATGGTCACTTTCAGACCTCATGTATGCACAAAGGTTTTTAAAGAACATGACTCTCAGGCAAAATTAATATATAGTCTGTGATGCTCTGCCCAGAGGCAGAAAAGAAGGTGCTGTCACTGTCACTCTCCATTCTACCATTAAGAATCAATAAATTATTGTCCTCAATAAATGTAATAAGTTGTTTGCCTACTTTGTTAACCAGTTTGTCTGATGAGTTTCTAAAGGAAAGATCCCCAAATACATGTATGATTGCAGAGCAGCTTAGTTATCAAAGTTGGCTGTATGAGAATTAAAGTCCCCAGCAATTAAAACCATATCTGTATGATATTTCAGAAGAAGAGTGTCAATCTCCTCAGTCAATTTAGTCCAAAAAAGTCATATGATAAGATTGAGTAAAATTGTGGGGGCACATAAACATTAGCAATAAGAAAGCAAATAGTATCCCACTGTATAATGCTTAACACAAATTTGTTTGTGGAGGCAATGAAGTCAAGCACCTGTATACCACTACCTATTTTAACAAAAAATGCTAGTCCACCCTTTGACCTACCATATAGGTTATCCTTTGTGGCAGATAGACAATGGGCCTCATAACCATTAATAGAGATTTCTTTAACCACCCAAGTCTCTTGGAATAATAATATATCAAATGCGTGTACAAAATCAACCCAGTTGGCATCTTCCAATGTCTAGCCCATCCCAGCAATGTTCCTTGAAAGCAAGTTAGCATCCATTATTATGGCTGATTGGCCCAAGGATATGGAATGAGTTGGGTTAGGAGTAAATGTTAGCCACAAGCTGTTCCCATCATTAAAGGTACCAAATTTGGAATCTGAAAAAGACACCATGAAGATATTGGCCCTGTCCAGCTCTTCGGGATATGAAAGCAGATGTTCATATAATTCAACATTTTTTTATTATAATATCTATTTGTGTCTCATTTGCGTCACAATAAACCCTTCTAACTGATTCCAAATAGTCAGATCTAATTTCAGTTTGAAGTATGGTGGTCAATAATGTCCCAACAAAAAAATGTCAACACAGCCGTACATTCACCCTCAATCTGTCCAATACCAAAAATAGATACGTTTTTTGAAAAATGTTGTTCCTCGAAGTTCCAATTTAACAATGCAAGAGTATCATAATGAATTTCTGTTGAAAAACATACATTCTGAGTTTTATTTTTATGAGCATTTTTCCAAATTATTGTCCATGTGACAGGTGAAGAAATTAACATTCCCATTGTATTCAATTTCTGTTGTTTTGCCCAAATTTGTCTTGCCACTTCCATGTTGGACAGCAGCAACTGTACAGGTTTAGAGGGGGCTTTGTTGTCCCTAAAAACATGCAGGACATACTTTACCACCCTAGACAGTTCTAGTTCTGATCTAATGAGATATTCTAATAACTCCTGTAAAGTCTCTTGTGTTTCATAAGGTTTGACGAAAATATTTTCTAACTTGAAAACAACTTCTTTCCCAGTCACAACTGTTTAGTTTAATGAATATGAAGAGTTATTTTTTTCTTTTTGAATTTTTACTTCTGAATTTACATGTACAGGGACTTTGATCTGGTCAATTTTGGGGGGTAAAAATATCTCCTTATCAGTCAGGGACTCATGTATACTGCAATCTTTCCTGTATTTTTGAATTATCTTTTCCAGTATTCTTTTTGTTATCCCTTGAGCCCAAAAGAGGAATGTTGGAAGAGATCCATTCCAAGGTCCCACAATCCTTAGAGGGAACTATGGTGACTTCTGTAGGCTTAACAATGGGATCCATTTCAGTAGTATTGGCTACTGTCTTTTTTATTTGTTTGTTTTTCTTACCTTTTTTCTTTTTCTTTTTTGGTTTTGCTTGGGAGCTTTTTTATTCTTATTCTTACCTTTTATTCTTTTGTAGAGGAGTTTGTGGGATAGATAATAATTGAAGAGACTGAAAGGTTTCTTGGTCTCGCCTCGGACATTTCTTTAATAGTCTTGATCTTTTTTAGCAAGTCATTACATTTTTGTGCAAATAAAGCTGATAAGTTTCCAATATATTGCTTAATCTTCATTTGACTCCTGGTACCTTGGACACGATTATTATATTACATATCCCTGAACATAACTATCTGCATGGTTTAATATTACTACATCAAGAATGCAACCTAACCCCATGAGCGGGCCAGGGTATACCAAGCCAAAAGGAAATGGCTTGAAACTTGCTACGATGAATATCTGCAGCCTAATTTCAAAGATGCCTCAACTGCAGACATGGGCTGCCCTACATAAACCTGATATACTTTGCCTGACTGAGACCTGACTATCCACCTGGGTCAGGGATAATGAGATAGTGCTCCCAGGTTGCAATACTTTTAGATGTGATAGGAATGGGAAAAGAGGTGGCGGCTGTCTCATTTATTTATGGAACACCCTACAAGGTGTTGTGCTCCCTCTAACAACCTGCAGCATTGACCATGAGCTCCTTGCAGTTAGAATTATTTTTGGTGAACATAAAAAAATCTCTGGTCATTGCATGCATCTACCTCCCACTGAAAATGGCCAAAGACGGTCTAATTAAACTACTAGGGTCCTTGACTGGCATTAACAACAACTGTGAGCTCATCATGACTGGGGACTTCAATATCAATTAGCTCAGTAATGAACCAACCAACCAGAAGGATACCATAACCAGCTCCCTCCTCACACAATTAGTCACAGAGCCCACTAGAAAGAACCATAAGACCGGTAAGCACACATTCTTGGACTGGCTCTTTGCAAGCTCACCTGACAGGATTACCGCTGTCTTGGCACTACCGGATTTGCTAAGCGACTACTCCCCTATCACCTGTCTGTGGTCCAATAAATTCAAAAAAGCACCACCTGTCTTTGTTAACAGCAGAATTCTCAGGAAAGGGAAGCTCTCAGCTTTCAAGGAGGTGCTTTCTCAGATTGATTGGTCTCCCCTTAAGGTACTGCATGACCTTGACATAGCACTCTAGTACTTTACTAATAACTTTAATAGTGTTTGTGACAGATTTTCTCCATTCAAAAAAAGGAAAACATGTGGCCATAACAATGGGTGGATTACTAGTGACCTTCTAGATCCCATGAGGGCAAGGGACAACCTTTGATATCAAGCCAGGGCCTCCGGTAAGCCCAGTGACCTTTAAAGATACAGAGCAGCCAGAAACAAATGCACATATCTCATCAGGAATGCTAAGGATAATTTGTACAAGGATCAATTGGAAAGAACCTGGGGAGATGGGAGGCAGTTTTGGGACAATATAAAGGCACTCACAGGGAAGGACAACAAAACACAGCCATCACTGCTAAACATTAATGGCACAAATACCATGGACCCCCATACCATTGCTGAAGAGTTCAACTCCACCTTCACGGATCTTAGCTCTGTTCTACCGACTGAATACCTCAAGCCTATCCAAGCTGATAATAGACACCCAGTGGACATCAACTTGCACGCTCAATTTTACTTCAAGAGAGTCACTATCAAAGAAGCACTGGGTTATGTTAAAAAGGTCTTGGGGAAAACCAGAATGGGGTCTGACAACACTGACATGAAACTGCTGGTGCTGGCAATCAACAAAGTCATCGCTCCCATCACTACGATTTTCAATAAATCCCTCCAGCACACCAAATTCCCTTCTCCTTGGAAACAAGCGCTGGTTACCCCGGTACATAAGGGAGATGATAGGTCACTGACCGCAAACTACAGGCCCATCTCTATTCTCTCTCCCCTCGCTAAAGCACTGGAAAGTATTGTGGCAGACCAATTTACTGACTATATTCACAAATACCAGCTGCAATGTCCCCAGCAGCACGGCTTTAGGAAACTCCACAGCACAGACACTGCACTGATGGATTTCATTGAGTGCGTCCATAAGGCATTGGATGAAGGAAAACTGGTTGGGTCCATCCTCATTGACCTAATACAGGCATTCAACACAGTCTGCCACCCACTCCTCTTGTCTCAACTGCATACCCTTGGTGTTTCCCCAAATGCCGCTCTATGGTTCCAGGACTACCTAACCTCCTGATCTCAAAGGGTCAAGATAGGTCACTCTGTAGCTGCATCCAAGGAAGTCTCACTAGGGGTGCCTCAAGGCTCCATCCTGGGTCCACTGCTCTTCAGCATGTTCCTGAATGACCTACCTGATGCCTGCACTAGCAAAGTCATTCTATACGCCAATGATGCTGTACTACTTAGCTGTCACTTTCACATAGAGCACCTGCAGGCCGAGCTACAGTCATCCTTCCAGCAACTGAAACATAGAAACATAGAAGTTGACGGCAGATAAGGACCGCAAGGCCCATCCAGTCTGCCCATTTCTTTTTCTACCTTATAAATGTGCCATCGGCCTTTACTCTGTCAGTGGCTTATCTATTCATACTCATTTGTATTGCTCCCTTATGCCTATCCCATGCCTGTTTGAAGCCCTGCACTGTATTCATAGCCACCACTTCTTGAGGTAAGCCATTCCATGCATCCACTACCCTTTCTGTGAAAAAGAATTTCCTCACATTCCCCCTTAATCGACCCCCTTCTAGTCTCATGCTGTGTCCTCTTGTCCTGCTATTTTTCTTATATTTAAACATGTTAGACTCTTTCACCTTGTTAATGCCCTTAAGGTGTTTGAATGCCTCGATCATATCACCTCTCTCCCTCCTTTGCTCAAGGGTATACATATTGAGCTCTGTTAATCTGTCCTCATATGTCTTCTGAAGACCTGGTCCTACTCCCAAAAGTTGCTACTAAACTACTAAAAAACCAGGATGATGCTCCTCTCTAGCTCCCAACTTAAAAGAAGATGCCCAGAACTAACAATCACAAATCTCCTGACTGCCCCACTGGAACAGGTTCACTCCTTCAGGTACCTGGGTGTCATTGTGGATGATACCCTCTCATATGTTCAGCACATTGACATGGTGGTGAAAGCTGTGAACACTAAATTAGGGATCCTGTTTAGGCACAAGAAGTGCCTAACTGCTGAAGCCCTCTGGCTCTCAGTCTCCAGCTCTGTCCTCTCCCTGGTCAACTATGGACTGGTGGTTTATGGCACTGCCACTACTACAGCCCTCAAAAGTTTTGCCGCTGCCCTTAACAAGGCTTGCAGACTACTGCTAAATGCTGACCGCTTCACGCACACTTGTACCCTGTATGGTCTGGCCCACATACTACCACTTCAATCCAGAATCAGATACCAAACTTACCTGCTAGGGAGAAAGGCCATGCTCTCCCTAACCCCTACCTGCATTGCAGACCTGGTAAAGGAAGCAAGCTCCAAATACAACACACAAAGAACAGTGAAATCACAGCTTGATGTCCCATTTTGTAGAACTTCCCTAGGACAAAGATCCTTCATGTACTGTGCTCCACTATGGCTAAATGAGATCCCTGCTGCATCTCTTAATACAACAAATGTTTGGTCCTTTAAAAAAGAACTGAAGCAATATCTGCTGAACTCAAATGCCTGTGACTGCCTTACCTGAATCCATATATTCAACCTGGATACCCCCCTTAAACACCTCTGACTCCCTTACCTGAGTCCATATCCTTAACCTGGAAACCCCCTCATCTATCTGAGCTTTTCTCCTGTTTTACGTACCCTGGACCCCCACCTGCCATCCCTTGCCACCCCCCTCTAGCTCCCTCCAACTCCCTCCTCTCAATACTCCCCCAACACCTCCCCTTTCCACCCACTCTCCCCCTAAATATTCTCCTTCTCCCAATCCCTTTCTCTCTCCCCCTCTCTCTCTCACCTCCTCTTTCTCTTTCTCTCTAATCTACCCCTCGTTCACACTCTCCTCCCCTTTCTATCTCCTACCCTTTCTGATACTCTACCTTCACAGGCCCCCCTGGGGCTGCTATGCTGTACATTGCTAATTTGGAATCTCCTCCCACTGTTTAATTTCAGTTGTCTAGGTTACTCAAATGTATTATTTATCTATTTTCTGTATTACATAGCAATCTTATGTTTTGTGTTGACCGTCAAGTTTTTGTTATGTCTCTGCTGTTTTACATCCTGACGTGGAACCTTTGTAAAAGAGTGTATACTCAAAAGTTATTTCCGAATTACCAAATAAATAAATAAAATAAATAATCTCTTTATTCATTCATTCATTCTTTATTTATATAAGGCACCTTTCTAAAACCAAGGTGCCTGTACAGAATACATAAAACAATAAATAATTAAAACAACATTAAAACAATCATAAGTCATTAAAAGCTTTGCTAAAAAGATATGTTTTCAAAGCTCCTTTAAAGCTTTGGATAGTCAGGCAGTTTTGCACCTGATGAGGTAGAGAATTCCACAGGGTCGGGCCATAAAGCTAAACAATCTTGCCCCTGAAGTTTTTAAACGGACCCTGAGAATCTCTAGCAATCCCTCGTCAGTGGATCGGAGAGAGCGGGGGGGGGACAATAGGGACAAAGGAGCTCTTTCAGGTAAACAGGTCCCTGATCGTGTAGGGCTTTATAGGTCAGCAAACCGACCTTGAAGGTGATTCGCCAGCAAACTGGCAGCCAGTGCAGTCCGCGGAGCACAGGCATTATATGACTAGACCTAGAAGATCCAGTCAACAGCCAGGCTGCCGCATTCTGCACTAGCTGCAGATGGCAAAGTTCAACCTCCGATAGCCCCAGGTAAAGGGCATTGCAGTAGTCAAGGCGGGAGGTAACGAAGGTGTGGACCAACATTGGAAGATCCTCTGGAGGAACCAGGTGCTTCACCCGGGCGATGTTCCTCAGATGATAAAAAGAGGTTTTGACAACTGCTGACACTTGAGATTTAAGTCAGACAGTCATCAAATACAATGCCCAAGTTCCGCATCTGGTCTGAGATCGTCAGCTGGACACCCCCAAGCCATAAGCCCGAGGGCGATCCAGCTAACAAACCCGCCTCACAGTGATCCTGGTCCACAACCAACACCTCAGTTTTTTCGGTGTTCAACCGCAGCCAACTCACATTCATCTAGTCTTGGATCTCGGCAAGACAGTTGTTAAATATCGAAATGGCAGCATCCTGGCCGGGCACAAAAGACATATACAGCTGGGTATCATCTGCATAGCAATGAAAACCCAGACCGTATCACCTAATAATCACTCTTAACAGCAGCATATACACTGCAAACAACATGGGTGCCAAGATGGAACCCTGCGGTACCCCACAGGATAGGGAGACTGATGCCGAAGAAAAAATTCCAGATACCACCCTCTGAGACCTACTCTCGAGGTAAGATCGAAACCACCTGAGGATTGTATCAGACAGTCCACAGATAGACCGCAAATGCTCCAGTAGCACACCATGGTCCACAGTGTCAAACGCTGCAGAGAGATCAAGAAGGACCAAGATGGAACAGGTCCTTCGATCTCTCGCTATTAGGAGGTCATTTAGTACCCAAACAAGTGCTGTCTCGGTACTGTGCCTTTTTCTAAATCCAGACTGGAGAGAATCATAGACATTGTTGTTGGTCAGATGATCATCCAGCTGTGCTGCAACCACCTTCTCAATAACTTTACCCACAACGGGTAAGTTAGAGACAGGCCTGTAATTTGCTAGACAATCCGGGTCCAAGGAGGGCTTCTTCAAAAGAGGCTTAACTACAGCCTCCTTAAGAGGATCTGGAAAGATCCCCCTCTCCTAGGACCTCCAGACTATCATAGCAAGGACTGGGCCAATTTTATCCACACAATCCACTAAAAGACGCGTGGGGCCCGGGTCCAAATTACAGTTGATCGGATGCAGTGATTGGATAACCATCACAATGTCACTGATTGTGGGGAGGCTGAAGTCAGACCACGCAAACTGGGTGTCCGACATCTCCTGCTGACCATCACAACTCCCATTGGAGAGGGTCAAGGGAACATCCGATCTGAGTTTGGCAACCTTATCTGCAAAGAAGAGAGCAGACTCCTCACACCGTTCTTGAGAAAAGGCTCTTCCGGGCTGAAGACAGACTGGATTGCACAATCTGTCCACGGTCCAGAAGAGCTGAGCTGGTCTATTCTGTGCAGCCACAGTCTCTCTGGACAGGAATTCTGCCTTCTTACGAGAGATTGCAGATTGATAGACCACATAGTGGTTCATCAAACTAAGTTTGTCATCATCCAGACCGGACCTCCGCCAGCACCTCTCCAACCTTTGTCCAACTCTCCTCAACTCCCTCAGAGTCTCATCAAACCATGGAGACCTGGGACGAAGAGTGAGAGGATGAACATGAACAGGAGCAATGGAATCCAGGGCCCCTGCCACCACCTTATTATAGGTATGCACCAGCTCTCCTGGATCCATGCAATCTCTCGGCAAGCCCGATAGGTCCAGCACCGCCATCAGGTCATCCGGGGAAACACTCTTAATGGGCGGTACCAGACCATTTCCATAGGGGCTGACCTATTAGGTGTGGCCTCAAAACTGAACCCAATGGAGTGATGGTCCGACCATCTGACCGGTTCCACCACCAAGTCGGATATCTCCATCCCCAGAAGGAACACCAAGTCCAATGAATGACCACCAATATGGGTCAAGGAGGAAATAACCTGTGTGAAGCCCAGTGAAATCATCAACTGGAGGAAGTCTTGACCAAAATGTGAGAGTTCATCATTGACCCAGGCATTGAAGTCCCCCAGAACCAACCATCTGGGGGACCTCAATGTCAGGTCAATAATGAAGTCTGCAACTTCCCACAGGAAAACATTCTAGTCACCTGGTGGATGGCATACAAGAAGTATCCTGTGCCTCACACCCTCACCTAAGATACATTCAAAGGACCTGGTGATTCCCATTGGCACCTCCACTAGGCCCAGTTCTGTTCTAAAACAGATAGCAACGCCCCCCCACCCTACGATCCAGCCTTGGGCGGTGTATCACCGTGTACCCGGCTGGAACTACTTCCACCAAAACTGGTCCAGTATTTTCATCCAGCCAGGTCTTGGTGATGCACGCCAGGTCAGATGACCCAACAAAATCAGCTATAATAGCCGTTTTGTTTTTAATGGACCTATCATTGCACAACACTGCCCGAGTAGGATGAGCCTCCGAGGATGACCGTATTACCTGCTGACTATAGTCAGAACCCTTGGGCATGGGCACCAGACAGGGAGGTCCCCTTTCCTGTGCCCATTTCGCCCCAGGGCATCTCCTTGTCCCCACTATCCCTATCCACCCACTCCTTTCCATTCCTCCTCCAGACCCAGCGCCAGCCCTCCTCCATCTCCCCACAATCCCCAAAGCCCTACATCATCTGTAGACCTCCAGTGATAGGGGGGGACAGGAGAAGGGACAAAGGTCTCTGAGCCTGGAAGGGGAATAATACCCGACTGTCCTAATGTTGTCCCAGCACATAATTAACACAACAATAAACAATCTAGAAAATTAACCCACCTCTAACACTTAAATGAATAGAAAAACTCTATAATAAAATAACATACAGTTGAACTAAACCTCAGACTATTAATTAAAAAAAAGGAGTATAAAATATATCTATCTAACAAAACCTATACCCCTTATTTCAAACATATAATAAATTAACCCTTATCAGTCAAAAAGATTTGTATTATTGTAGTGTCCAGAATGTGCCTTCAGGTCTCCTGTTAGTAGCTTTGATTTTATTTCTCCACTCCCCCCCCACAATGCTCTCACCACTGCAGGGAAGGGAGCTTTTTCAGACTTTACAAGCCCCTGTCATAAGGCTAGATTTTAATGTT
The DNA here is from genome assembly GCA_016271365.2 of Neoceratodus forsteri. NCBI lineage: Eukaryota > Metazoa > Chordata > Ceratodontiformes > Ceratodontidae > Neoceratodus > Neoceratodus forsteri. The sequence continues at coordinate 409,192,931 of CM057455.1, forward strand.
AGAAAAAGTCCTCCAAGTCCAGTAACCAGCTTGTTGGTTAAATCATAACAAAATTTTCCTTTGAAAAATAGAATAAGAATTCTGAGTTATTTACTGCCCTCCCCATGTGCTCTCACCACTACAGGGTAGGAGCTTTAAGATTTTTCAAGCCCCCTCTCACGAAGCTAAAATAACACTTGGAACCCAATTCTGTCCTTGCTAAGTATGTAGCAAAAACTCGCCCAAAAATAGAGGTTAAAGAGTACTTCACCAGCAGATAGTCCAGGAAGTCCCAGTTTCCTTCAATTGTTGTAGTTTTTCTCTTCCACAGGAATCTTCGCGGTAGCAGGTAAGCAGCATTTAGATCTTACTTTCGGGGTCAAGCTCTACCTGATCCTTCACCACGGCGATCTAGGCTAGACCACCCTTTGGTGGTCTCCCTGTTTTGCCTAAGGGAACTGGATCTATACCACCACCCTCCGGTGGCAATAACATCCATCCCTCTGTCTGGACCGAGGAACCCAATCCCCTATAGATTGCACCGGGATCCTTGCTGCATGCTATGCACACCCTCTCTCAGGGCTTCCTCTAGCTGGTCCTCTCCACAACGGTACCCAACAATGTCCTCCGAGTTTGGTCCAACTGTGCTCTTGTCCCGTTCGGAACCCACCACTCTGTTCACTGTTCCTCCAGATCTCCACGACCTCAAAGCAACTCCACTGGACCACCAAAACGACAAAATTCCCTCAGGCGAGTTGACAGAATGGCAAGCAGCTTCATACAGTTCCAGTATACCAGTTTTTTATTGTATTATATTGTATTGTTTAAAAGAAAATGCCACAACGGTGCGTCCACAAATAAACAGTAACTGCAAGCACTAGGTTTCCAAGCAAAAGAAATTAAGAGAAAAACACGGTAAACAGCGGTCGACTTAGACCGTAAGAGTAAACTTAGACTTAAACCGTAAAAAAGTAAATCAAGCTCTCCTGTAATTCTCTTGCAGCAAATATTTCCAAACAAACAAACAAAGGTTTTTGCTCTCTGATTAGAGAGCTTGCAGACAGCAGCCCAGCATGGCCGCCATCTTGAGATGAGTCTTCCACTTTATAAGTCTCCAACAGAACAATATTTGCCATAATTGGATGGGCCAATGCTTTAATAGTATAATTAGAAAGAGTATCAAACTCTGGGGCCAAATTAATCTTGTTTACCTCTGTATCTAGTTTCTCAAACACCTTTTCAGGGGACCCTGCCAAGATAGAAGACACCTCTGGGTGTGCAGACTCAAAGTGCTCGCTAGTAGACATATTCAGTGGGATAAATAGGGTCAACGCAGTAGGAAAAAGGGAACTTTCCTATCCCTGTTCAAGGTTCTCCACCACTGTCACTGGTGAGACAGCAGTCAATTTATCAGTCTCTGCAATAGAAATAGAAGAGTGATGACAATTTGAAACCCTAGACATTACCTTTTTGGTTTTAATTAAAGAGAAATAATCTGTAATTTTCCCTCGGAGCAAGTTCACTGTTACAGGTAGTTGTTCATTTGATCCCCTGAAACAAGGAACTTCATGTGCTGATTTACCCCTATGAGGAATAAAGATCTCACTGGAATTAGGAGAGCCCAGGGTCTTATTACAGTGCAGTGCTCCATTATAATCCACTTTCTCAATGCAAACCTCCTCTCCAAGCACTGCCTGTGATGTGGTCGTGGGGGGTTATAATCTGTTTTCTCAGAAATCAAGGTTTACTTCTTCCTTAATATATTGAGGTAGAGACAAAATTCTAGTTGTTTCAGTGGGAGTAGATGAAGCAGTAGAGTGAATAAATACAGCCATTTTCCTTTTTTTCTTATTAGGAAAAGGCTTGTTCAGGCCTGTGCCTATCTCTTTACCACTGCAGGTATACATAGTGCTAGGCTATGTACTATGCAAGGGCTGTTTCAGAAAAATCTGCTGTTCCCCCCAAAAAAATGGTAAAGCAAAATAATAATAGTGGACAAGAAATACAAGTATGCTACAAAGTAATTGCTAAATTACCAAAGTACATAGATATGTGGATTTCAAGTGTCACAACTGATTATAAAACTATGACCAATTTTTTTTTTGTAATAGCAATATGATGTTGATAAAAACTAATCTAAATGACAGCATCCATAAATAACCTCAATAATAGCAGATACACTTATCCCAGTTGCAGTCATGTAATAAAAAGGGATTCAGCCTAAGCCAAAGATGGTCAGGAACAGTCTCACTTTGAATAAATGTTCAAATGGGCATTTGACTTTAAAACAAGTTCTCCAGTTCAGTGCAGAAAAAGGTTCCTATGAACCAGTCTGTCTCTTTATACTTTGGATGCTGTGACAGTCATTGAGAGAAAAGAAAACAAAAAACAAACAATAAATAAAAATACAAAAAGAAAGAGAGATTATAACTAGATTACACTCTTTTTTTTAATTCCACTGCTCAATTGATCAATTGAAATGCACTAATTAGTTTTGGGCAGAAATAATTAAATGATAACTGAGAGAGTTTGTATTTATACTAACAAACCCCCAAAATGGGAGATAACAATCAAAAACAGCTACAGTTAATTCTGTTTAAACAGCTTGGAGCAGGCTAATTTAAAGCATGCTATGTTATAATGTATTTAAAAGGTACTAAAAGATTTTAAAAAGCAGTAAAGCATGAATGGCTACCCTAAACTGAAAGCAGACTTTTCCTTCATATGCAACTAAGAAACAAGAAATAGATTGAGGGTAGCCAAGGGCCAAGAAAAAGTGATATTTATTGACTTTTAGGACAGTTTACATAAATGTCCCAGCAAATACTTGTACTTAGGAGAGCTCGGCCCAAGCTCTAATTGAGGACAAGTTTTGTACTGTGAGCTTTGGGATCCTAAAACAAACAGGGTTCAATATGAACAGTATGAGCAATTTGCTTCCAATGGCTTCTATTTTGTATACTGACCTAAAAAAACACTAAACAATAAAGCTAAAAACATAACCAGGCAATTGTCTCAGGTTACAAGAACAAGGGTCCCTTTAGCTGGACCTTTCTGAGCTTCTAAGCTACTGATGATTTTCTGTTTCAGCCGTTTAAATGAAACTAGAGTCAGATAAGCTTCTCGAGATTTGCTGCTTATGTTAGAAGACTGCAGATAAAATGGTTTCTGAATAGCCAGCTGCCCATACATGTGTATTTAGGCCAAAAGCCAGTAATATGGTGGTGGTGGTGTTGTTGTTGTTGGATGCACTTGGCCTCTAGCCTTGTGCCCAGCCACTGCAGGCATGAGGTTGTCCCAGCACAACCCACACCTTGTCGTGCATTATTGCTTAATTTTACATTGTTCTGTTTTTGTGGGCAGCATTTCTTGTCATGGAACCAGTGATTTGGAGTTTTAATGATGCCACAGTTTGTGTACAAAACTCTAAGCATGATTCTGATAGGACAATAGCTGATGTTTAATATTCTATACTCAAACCGTAACGTAGTAAAAACTCCAGATTAATTATTCTATGAAGAGAACAACTTCCACATATAAAACTGTTCTTGTTTGGCCTCATTTTGTTCTAAGCTTGGAAAATTTAAAATATAGATTAAAGTTGTTCAACGTTTGTATTTGTAGATAGTATATATTTTCTTACTTTTTGGAAAATTCTAATAAATATGTTATTATAAAAAAAAGAACTGCACAGGATTTTGTCCATAAAAAGAAAGCAAGGGAAAGCACAGGTTTTTTCACATCAGTGTTTCTTAAGGTGCAGTTAAATATGGCTACTGTAGAGGCAAGTCTTTCATTTCTCTTACTCAGAACATTACAAACTGCTGCCAATGAACACAGATTTCCTGTCCCCTTTAAGATAACTTACACCCATATTTAACAAAATTGTTTACAGAAATTCAGGTTCGTGGTAAGGTGCCTACAAATTTTTAGGAACCTATAATTTCTTTAATTCTGAAAAGTATTAGAAAATGGACTTTTTATTTCCTGGTCTGTGATTGGCTGATATCTCTGTCAGAGGGGGTACATTAACTTTCTGTAGACGACCAGGAAATTAAAAGTACCAGCCCAAGTGCCCCTTCACCCAGTCTAGTATCAGTGTGCACACCCTGCTTGCTAATTTGCTAAAACCACCCCAAAGAATTTAAAATTGCCACAATTTTTTTCTCTCGCTTAGTGAAACATCCTGCCCCTAACACTGCCCAGTTCAGTGCCAGCTGCCACATGAATCTGTAAACCAACATCTCTGGTGCTCACTTCTGGCTACATTAAACAACTACAGGAAATTGAAGCAAATCTGCATTTTAAACCGAAAAGCAAGCCGTCACTCTGATCGGTGTCATATCACTGCGGTCACGAGTGCATTTTTTTTTTTGCTCCTTGGCTCCAAGCTCGACTCTCCTTTGGGCCAGCCTAGGCCCTGTTGGAATCATTCTACACCCCGCCCTCCTCATCTCATATTTGCAGCCGTCTCAGGAGGGATAGTCCGGGCATAACCCTGCACCGGATAGGTCCCCCTCCACCGAGGGGGAAGGCACCAGGTGGGAGCCAGCACATTCCATTTGGCTCTCCTGAGAGCTGCTGAGATAGGGGAAATGAGGGCCAGGGCTCCTTGGTCACAACAGGAACCAGCAGCCTTCATCTAGCTGGTAGAGGAGCCACTCATTTTTCCTGTTTTCTTGCCCCAGGGCATGGTGTGCAACTGACGTCTAGGCTAACCTTGACGTCCACCACGCCCCCTTGAAATTTCCATCTCCCATGCTGCTGCTGTGCTTCCAGTTTCTGCCAGGAGTTAGCATGCAGCGAAGCAGCATGCCACCCTCCCCCCAGGAGAAGCGAGCAGTCGGCGGATGCTCAAGCTTTTTTCTCCCGGCCAGCCCTCCAGCGACAAGTGCATTTTTCAAAAGTGCAGCACGTGCCTCTCCATACAGTAATAAAACAAGTGCTCTTACCCATACATTCGGTACCTTGCAGGAAAAAAAAGCCTTGCTTTACATATTGAAACATAGAAGTTGACGGCAGATAAGGACCACTAGGCCCATTCAGTCTGCCCATTTCTTTTTCTACCTTATAAATGTGCCATCAGCCTTTCCTCTGTCAATAGCCTATCTATTCATACTCATCTGTATTGCTCCCTTATGCCTATCCCATGCCTGTTTGAAGCCCTGCACTGTATTCATATCCACCACTTCCTGAGGTAGGCCATTTCATGCATCCACCACCCTTTATGTGAAAAAGAACTTCCTCACATTACCCCTTAATCGACCTCCCTCTAATTTCATGCTGTGTCCTCTTGTCCTGCTGTTTTTCTTACATTTAAACATGTTAGACTCTTTCACCTTGTTTATGCCCTTAAGGTGTTTAAATGTTTCGATCATATCACCTCTCTCCCTCCTTTGCTCTAGGGTATACATATTGAGCTCCGTTAATCTGTCCTCATATGTTTTCTGCAATCTGCAATACGAAATATAGCTGGTGTTCCAGTGACTGATTTGGTTTTATGAGAAAAGGGCGACTCCATGTGAGCGAGTCCTAAAAAGGCGAATGCAGGATGCAGACTGCTGGAAGGGCGATGGGGGGAATACAGCGAGTGGTGGAGAGAGCACAGACAGGAGGCAGAGGCTGGAAGAATGTACTGCAATGTGCAACAGTACAGTGGGATGACAGGTAATGGGCGAGCCCACCATGGCGATGAGCACAGAGCATGTGCACCAATGCACCAGGAGAAGAGCGCCCTGTGGTGGGCAATTGGACGGGGTGAGTGGCACAAGGTGACATGACCTGGGCATCCAGCAGGAAGGTGCTGGGGTGGCCAGATGTGGACAGCACAGATGGAGGCATGAGACCTTCATGGGTGGATGTGAACTGTACAGCATACCTATGCACAGGGCAGGCATGCCATGGCAGAGCTGTGTTAAGCAGTGCATGGTGGGGTGACTGCAGTGGACTGCGATGGACAGCCAAGGGGGCATGGACACCTGGCATGGTGCCCGTAATGTGTGCAGCACAGTGCAGACCCAGAAGCGGCTATGTGGGTGGGCATCTGAAGCAGTGCTGCGTAGGTGCAGACTATGGCCTGATCATGGTTTAGGCTCCCATGGGCCTGCTGTTGTGGGGAGCTGTGCCACGATGGTGGTTGTCCACTGAGCTTGGGGGAGACTGAGGCCTGTGCAGTCCAGCTGTGTGTGGCTTGTTCAGGAGTCCTGTCATCCTGTCGCTCTGCCCATGGCTGTTCTATGCCACCTGTCCACCCTGTGCAATCGTGGGCACCTTTGTGCTATGTACCTTCCCAGTCCCCTTCTTGCTGGCACTTGCCGTTCCTGTGGAACACACCCTGCACTCGCTTCTATGTTACATGGTCTTGGTGTGCTCACACAGTCACCTGTAGCTGCTCTGGGTCTCGCCCTTACCTGGCTGCAGCTACAGACGCTCTTGTACTGTACTGCCATTCTGTGTATTTGGGCGGTCGCCCTTTAGGCAGCCACTCAGTAGGGATCGCCCACCCTTACTGCGCTGTAGATTTATCACTCTTCTTGGCTGTTACCACTGATTTTTCTCTGCTTGCTACCCAATACCACTCCCACGCTTCCCTTGTTTGACTTGTTCAGCATGTCTTCCCAATCTCTCAGGACTGTCAACAGATCCTGTCAATGTCTCCGTAGCTCACAGCATTGCAGTCAGCAGACATAATGAGATAAGATTTCTCTGTGTTTTGCTGCAGGTTTAGACGTTCAAAAATGGTTGAGAACTACGGGCCAAATGCTATCCTGAGCACAGACTACAAAGTTGAGGAACACCTGTTACCATTTTAGAAAATGAAAAAGACATATAATGTATGAACTATGTGAGACTAAAGCTCTGAAGCACTACATGCATGGTAAAACGCTTGGCTTAGAGTAACTGTTTTAAGAATACATTGAAAATGTATTTTATGAAGATGTTAATTAATATGCATATTATCTTTTACTATAGCTTTAGAAGTAAAATCCCCAGGAAAAAGCCCCAATCTAAAAGCAAATCATTGGGGTATCTTTAATAGAAGTTTGAAAATACGAATAGACAAGCAGTGAGACTGCAGATGGAAGTGAGTTCCACAGGGTCAACCCAGAGACACTAAAAGTCCGGTCACCCGATGTTTTGAGCTGAACCCTGGGAATGTCCAGGAGACCCCTTGAAGAGGAGCAGAGGGAGCAAGCAGAGGTCACAGGTATCATGAGCTCCGACAGGTAGCCAGGACCCAGTCTGTACAGGACCTTATAGGTGAGCAAGCCTACCTTGAAAAGAACACTCCACTGGACAGGCAGCAGTGCAAAGCATGCAATACAGGGATCATATGGCAGGACCTGGATAGGAGCCAGCTGCCCTCCTAAGCTATCACCTACAGTAGTCTGTTGTACACTTATTTCACAAAAACACAGGAGCTAGGGCACTCACCACCACATTTAAAAGGCTGCACACCATATTCAACAATAAAAGAAGCTTTTATTACATACAATGTATTCTGGTGGCATCTGGCCACCAGTTTCGACAGTGTGCATTGCGGCTACACCACATGCACAATTAGGCCAGGAAACCACAGCATGCCTACCAGTGGGAGGGGGGAAGCCTAACAGAAAAAATGGCCACCGAGCTGTTTGGATTATGGCAGTCACCCTCCCCTCTCTGCAAAAGCCCTGGGTTTACCCATGCTGTGCCCTCACTGCCCCCAGTGAGGATGGAAGAAGTGCCCTCAGGGCATGGACAGTCTCCCCCTCGGTCATGGTCACTGGAGGGGGCCCCCAATGAAAGGGATACATCAGGTTGGTCAGGGAGCAGCAGGATGAGGGGGCAGTGGACAGCAGATGAGAGGAGCATGGAGGCAGGCCTGGTGACTGAAGGAGTGGATGGCTAGGCTGGTGGGGGTGGGGAGGAATAAAGAGCATAATACAAAAAAATATATATATATATACTACCATACCTAAACATGACTTTTTCAAATTTATGCAGTTGAAACAATGCTTAAAAAACACTTCAATAGACAGGAGAGGGCACCATTGACTCAATCTGAAGTTTATGCAGATAACATTAAAAGCCATGCATTAAAAAGAGGACTATTTGCCAGGCTTAAAAACAATATAACTAAAAAAATATTGATCATTTTAAAGAAATGACGGAAGAAATTGAACTAAGCCATGAAATTCATGTGGAAAATTGGAATAATATATTAAAGGGTACCTAAACAAGCATTTTTTTAAAACTGCAAACTCCAAAATCTGGCTTCATAGCGAGGTAAAGTAAAGGCTGCTGTTTACATTTATGCTAAAACTGCATTTATGTAAATAACATAAATGCAGTTTTATAGCTTTTGAAAATGTAAACATCAGCCTTTCACTTTCAAAAAACAGCCATGATTTCTCCCTAAAATGTCTGCCAAGTGTGTTAAGTGATGAGTCATGATGACATCATTGGAGCCAGAGACCCACATATATTCCTATAGTGCTAACTAGTTCTTCTTTCCCTCTTAGTTTAGAATTGTTGTACCAGAATGATCAACACCATGTATTAACTCATGGATTATTTTGATCAGTACACATGCTAGGCTAGGATTTTGTTCATTTTGTTTACTTTAGTTTGCGGAAAATGTTTTGCAATCCAGCTGACTTCCTCTTTGGCAAACTGTAGTACAGTACAACACTTCAAATACCTGATGATCTAGTGGTTATGTGATGCCCTAAATTTTGTTTTTTGTTAACCAGGAGAGACACACTAAGCTGAAAGCTTATCTACAGGTGTACAGCTCTTCGCTTGTAGCATCCACTTCAACTAATCTCTTCGCTGGACTATAATGCCTTTACCTTACAGGAATACTAAACCATGTATGTTGTTGTATCTGGTATAAATTTTTACTGACTTGCTACCCTATTGTTATGTATACCCTTACCGACTGTCTTTTACCTGAACCCAAATGCATTTTTACTTATCCTGTCTATTGCAGGCCTACCTGTAATGTTGTACTCTTGCATCTACTGTCTATTTGTCAATATATAAATGCTTTGTTACTTGACTTGTGTAATGCAGGTCCACCTTGTAAATGAGCTCGCTCAATGGTGTTCACCTGGATAAAGAATTTGATTGATCGATTGATTGATTGATTGAAGTTTAGTGACTTGCTCAGGGTCACACAGCAATGTAACCGTCTGGTTCAGTTCCAAAGCTCATGCTCTCTTGTTAATCCACAAATAAGGTTTTCTTTTTCCACATGAACCCCCTGCACATAGCCTGCCTTCTGTTGAACACCCCACCATCCATATCCTGTTCTTAGTACTACCTGGGGATGCATATGTGCTTATAGAAACATAGAAGTTGACGGCAGATAAGGACCGCAAGGCCCATCCAGTCTGCCCATTTCTTTTTCTACCTTATAAATGTGCCATCGGCCTTTGCTCTGTTAGTGGCCTATCTATTCATACTCATTTGTATTGCTCCCTTATGCCTATCCCATGCATGTTTGAAGCCCTGCACTGTATTCATAGCCACCACTTCATGAGGTAGGCCATTCCATGCATCCACCACCCCTTCTGTGAAAAAGAATTTCCTCACATTCCCCCTTAATCGGCCCCCCTCTAATCTCATGCTGTGTCCTCTTGTCCTGCTATTTTTCTTATATTTAAACATGTTAGACTCTTTCACCTTGTCAATGCCCTTAAGGTGTTTGAATGCCTCGATCATGATTATGGTCTCATGAAGAGAATTATCACACCTCAGATTGTAATCTTGTACCTCAGAGAGTTGTGCATGTGACACTTGGACAGCTGGTTCTGATTGTGATGCTTGGACAGCTAGCTGGTTCTGATTACTCTATGATTCTTTGTAAAATAAAAATATAGTGTGATTGTCTGTCATGAGAAAGGCTGTGCTCCTGGATGACCCCCCAGGTTTCACTTCAAAGGGCAGGATATATTAACAGCAGATCTCTGCAAGGTGATTAACTTGCAAAAACTCACATTTTATAGCCTTATTTAGGATCTGGGTTATTTGAAGCTAAAAACTAGGAAGTGGAATATTCATTGTATGACGTCCTCAGGAAAACCCAGTTAATTAACTGGTGTCACAAAGCATATGACACCTCAGTGAGATCTGGCAGAGAGTCATAAAAAGTCCTTTGATGTCCTTGAGACAGGAAGACAATCTAGATCAAAAGGGGAAACTAGTTTTTGCTGATATCACCTTCTGAAGGATGAGACATCCTGTTTTGTATAATTGTTATATTCTGACAGGGAGGAGCCAGGTGACCTCATGCAAAGAGGTTGGCAAAGTCAGTTTTAAACTGTAGTCTGTATTCCATTTAGGCATACACATTTTTGGACTCTGAGGAAGAAACATCTACAGCACTATAAGAAGATAAGAATATATTAGGTAGACAGGTCTAAGTGTATTATTGGTAGGAATGTGCACTTTTTAAACCTTATTGTTTTAAAAGATTGTATGTTTTGTGATATATGGTTCTGTATTTATATTTTACATTTTTATCTATTTTTAAGTAAACATCTCAATTTAGAGACTACTTGGTGTGCCTTTGAAATTCTTTCTTTGACAAGTGAAGCATATATGGTTACAGTGACACTGTGCATAGCTTAATGGTAATACCAAACTGGGAAAAGGTAAGAGTTTATTCTGAGGTCTTTAATAGAGTTCTTAATGGTTCATTTTGTACACCTGGTTAGGTGCCCATCAGCGAAAGATATCTGCCCCCCCCGAAGAACAGAATTATCTGAGCCTGTACATTGGGTACGCTAGCAAGAGGTTCACAGTTTGAATCCCTCCAAGAACTTGAGACCAAAGGTTGATTCGAACCCACAAAACAGGCAGGAGGGTTACCCTGTTCTGTTAACTGTTCACAATACTGCGCTCAGAGGTTGGCACTGTGGGAGCAGAGGGCCTGACCTGCTGAGTTGGGTTGTGACAGTGCACACCTATACCGATACGCACCATCAGCTGGCACTGTTAAAAAATGCCTCCCAAATCACTCTCCAGTCCACATTCTCAATGTTTTACTTCTGCTCCTACAGTAAACATTGAGTGGATTACCTCTCTTCTGCACAGTGAAGGTAGTATGTACAGTTCCCCTGTTGTGTTTGTTTCCCACCTTGTTAAACAACAACTAGGTCTTCTTGGAGGGTCAAGCAGTAAGCATCATGACCCACAAGAAAAACTGCTGTTCATGCCCTCATAAGGGCTGTACTTACAATGGATAACAATATTATTAGGAGAGGCAAACTAATACCTTGAGCGAATCCACCCGACTTCCAGTGTCAGTCTACTCCTTTACATGTGATCTGCAGAACCCCGCAGGACAGTTCCCAGCAATTGTTCTCCAGTACTTTTCTATGCTGTACTACACAATGCGAGCTGGCTGGCTACCACCCTTGCAAATCTTCAATGAGCTATACACAACTCCCTCAATACTGTCCTAACAAACATCAACATCCCCTCCCCCCAGGGTAATCTCCCTACACTGAATTCAAGTAACAGTTTAGGTGCAGCCCTGCCACTCTGAGTATTCGTCATCGCTTGGTACTCTCATCCACAGTCAGGTAGTGATCATGATGCTGGCAGCCCCACATTTCAGATCTCACAGTGATGTGCTCAACATCCTCTTTCATGTATTCAGCTAACCTGAATATAGCTGTACCCTACTGGAATGGCCTCTTCAGTCCCTCTCTGGCATTCATTCTTGTCACCTGCTCCCCCACACCAAAAACTGGTGTGCTCACTACCCTTCCGCATCATGAATGTGGTTAGTACATTCTCCCATGTTATTTTTACATATTAATAATAAACATGATCTTCTGGTAAGCCAGGCTGATAGCAGCATGGCACAAGTGGAAAAATAGGCTTTCCTACCCATATAAGATCTAAGCCACCTATGATTAGGCACTATTAAATGACATGCATAATGATGTACACACCCATCATTTAATAGTGCCTAATCAAAGGTAGACTAGATCTTTTAAGGATAGGAAAGCCCATCATTCCCCTTGTTCCCTGCTGCTATCAGCCTGCCTTACTGGAAAGATATGTTTATATTTGATATGTCAAAATAAAACAGGGACTGTACTACTTGCATTCATGATGCAGAAGGGTGATGAGCTCACCATTTTTCAATGTGAGGAGGAATAGTGAAGAATGAATACCAGAGGGGGACTGAGAAGGCCACTCTTGCAAGGTACTGCTATATTCAGGGAAGGGGGAAAACAGAAGGAGAGAAATATGAGCAGATTACTGTAAGAAATAAGATGTGGGGCTGTCAGCACCATGATCACTACCTGAACCCATTGTCCTGGCCAACATTCCCCTTCCCGTAAAACCGGTTCATGCAATTGTCCAATGCAGTGTCAGTGGCTCAGTAGGTAGCACACTTGCCTCTGAGGCCGAGAGATCAGAGGGCTGTGGGTTCAGTTCCCACATCTGGCTCTTAGGTTAATATCCCAGTACTGACACTGTAGTGCAGCATGAGAGGGGTGCTGCACTTCTGAGGTGCCATCTTTCAGATGAGACGTTAAACCAAGGTCCCATCTGCCTGGATTGGTGGTAGTTCAGGTGGATGTTAAAGATCCCATGGACCTTATGGAAAAGAGTAGGGTAATTTCCCTGGTGTCCTTGCCAAATTTCCCTCATTCACTAAAAATACCACCAACAGCTTAATCTGGTTCAAGGTCAGTTGGCATTCATCTGTATCCCCCTCCCCCGGGTCATGCCTGAAAATAGGCAGGATTTGTCTAGTGTACTTACCTGGTCAACAAAAACTAAATAAATAAATGTATGAAATGGCTGCCACTACACGTTCAGTCACTTCACTACCAGTCTAGTATTTCTTGTAAAGCACTTCGGGATACAATGTGTATGAAAACCACTATATAAATGCTGATTATTGTTATTATTATTATTATTTCCCAAAGGAAAAGAAGACAAGACATGTATATATTTGATTTTTGAGAAAGTATGAACTCCAGCATTGGACTGCACAATAACTTAGCTACAAAAAAGTGGTGGCTCTAGGAGGTGGTGAAGGATGTGGCTGCAATCCCCCCAACCCGCCACACACACACACACATAGTAATGTACTTGCTGTAGCTGCTGCATTTCACTTTGTTGAAGAATTCTGATTTATTGCTTGTACAAATGTTTACATTCAAACTACGGATTACATTTGTAGGTTCTGTCAAAAATGTACTAGAAAAGAATAATAGCAGAAAATATAAAGGTTTAATAAAAATATTAAAAAGTGCATATTAAGCATGCACACCACCCCAGCACCCCCATTGTAGGCAAGGCAAGGCAAATTTTATTTTTCTGGCACCCAATCCTGGAGGCTCTGGGCACCGTGCAAAAAAACACACTCAATTTATACAAACAAGCTTATATCCTTATACAACTCTCATAAATATATAAAACCTTAAACATTAAAATGGACTGATAACCCTAATACCAAACAATGTCTGAAAAAGCCTGATTAAACAAATAGAACTTCAGGTGGGTCTTAAAGACCTCTACTGATGGGGCCTCCCTCACCAATAACGGGAGCAAATTCCATAGGACAGGGCCAGCAACACTGAAAGCTCAATCACCGTCAGCTTTTAATCTTGTTCTAGGAATCGTCAGGAGGTCCCTTGAGGAGGACCAGAGGGGTTGCACCGAGGCAGCAGGTGTCAGAAGGTCAGCCAGGTAACAAGGGCCCAAACCATGTAGGGCCTTATAGTTGAGCAAGCCCACCTTGAAGAGCACCCTCCATCGAACTGGCAGCCAGTGCAGTTCACGTAGCACCAGGGTGACATGGCAGTATTTCAACTGGCCTGTCAACAACCTGGCAGCCGCATTCTGCACTAGCTGCAGTCGATGGAGGTTGCCTCCAGAGACCCCAAGGTACAGCGCATTACAGTAGTCTAACCTGGATGTGACAAATGCATGTACCAAGGTGGAGAGGTCCAGGGGCGGAATCAGGTGCCCAATCCTGGCAATATTTCTCAAATGAAAAAAGCTTCCTTTAACCATGGCAGACACCTGATATTCCATTGTCATACCACTGTCAAATATCATGCCAAGATTACGCATCTTAGAGGAAGCCTTCAATGGGACAGACCCTAGAACAAGTCCAGAGTCTGCCCCAGGGGGCAATCCCACCCGCCTCCTGTTCGACTCCACCACCAGTACCTCTGTCTTATTGGGGTTCAGTCACAACCAGCTGGATGCTATCCGGTCATTGATCTCTGCGAGACAGTTGTTTAATACATCCGCCGCAAGTGATGTTCAAGGGGCAAAGGATAAGTACAGCTGGGTATCATCAGCATAGCAATGAAATCCTAAGCTGTACTTCCTAATGATCTCTCCCAGGGGTAGCATATACATAGCAAACAACATCGGCAATAACACCGAACCCTGAGGTACCCCACAAGACAGAAGGCTAACTGATAAGGAAAATTCCCCATCACCACCCTCTACCTCCTGTTTGTCAAAAATGACTCAAACCAGCGAATGACAGTGCCAGTGAGTCCACAGAAGTCCCTCAGATGGTCCAGTAACACCCAATGGTCCACCGTGTCAAAGGCTGAGGAGAGATCGAGTAGAATGAGAACTGTCCCCTTCCCTCGATCTCTCGCCCTGAGGAGATCATTTTGCACCCGAACTAATGTGGTTTCTGTTGAATGTCCCGCACGAAACCCCGACTGGAGCAGCTCATAGATATCAAATGCCATAAGGTGATCACCCAACTGATGCACCACAATCTTCTCCACCACCTTTCCTAAAAATGGAAGGTTGGATACTGTTCGATAATTTGCCCTGATGTCAGGGTCCAGTGAAGACTTCTTCAGGAGGGATCTCACCAGTGCCTCCTTCAAGGCGTCTGGGACAACCCCCTCCAATAAGGAACACTGGACAATCAAGGCGAACACTGGCCCAACAGAGTTGACACATCCCACTAAGAAATGCGTCGGCGCTGGGTCCAGTTCACAGTATGTGTGCCTCAGTTTTGAGATCACCCCAATGAGATCAGCCACCTCCACTGGTTTAAACTCTCCCCAACCAGGCGGAGTGCTTTGTTGACCATCCCGGTGACCACTGTCGGCTGTGGTATGGGCCACTAGTGAAACACCCTGCCTGATGGCAGACACCCTATCTGAGAAAAAAAGAGCAAACTCATTGCATAAAGCCTCAGAAACTGCTATTTTCGGCTGAAGACAAGCAGGATGTAATAACCTGTCCACAGTCCGAAAAAGCATTGCTGGTCAGTTCCTCCCAGCAGCAATCTCCGTGGACAGGAACACTGCCTTCTTATGGTTGGCTGCCCCCTGGTACACACCACAGTGTGCATGCAGGGCCAGTTTGTCTACCTCCAAGCCGGACCACCGCTAGCAGCGCTCCAACCTCTGACCCTTGATCTTCAAAGCCTTGCGCTTCCCATCAAACCATGGGGACCTCAAGTGAGAAGATCTGGGCCGTACATGGATCACTGCAAGGGAGCCGAGTGCCTCAGTCACTGCCTTATTATAGGCATCAACTGCGTCACCCACGCTTCCCCTGCATGCACTATCCATGCTAGATAGGTTCGCCACCGCCAAAAAGCCCTCCGGGGTCAAACCCCTCAATTGGCAGTAGCTCACCATCTCTGTAGGGGGAGGGATCTCAGAGGGGGCCCTGAGCAGGAACTACACTGTGCAATGATTGGACCAAATGACCAGATTAATCCTGAGATTCTCAATCTCAAGCCCCAGTGAGAAGACCAGGTCCAGCATGTGTCCCCCTGGTGAGTCACAGTAGTAACTGCTTGCAAAAGACCCAGTGATGTCATCAACTGAAGGAAGTGGTAACTCAACCTGGATGACTCTTCATCAGCCCAGACATTGAAGTCCCCTAAAATTAAACATTGTAGCATCCTGGATCCGCCATAACCATTAGACCACCAGGTTATTCAAGAGTTGTACTGCACTGTGGTTTGCCACAGAGAAAGTCAGTTGGATTAAAACACAATTTCAGCATGCTAAAGTAAACAAAAGGAACAGAACCATAGCCTAACATGTGTATTATACAAAATAATACATATGGTTTTGACCATTTGGGTGAAACAATTCTATACAAAGGGAAAGAAGAACTAGTTAGCACAATAGAGAGCGATATACAGTATCTCTCTGACTTTGGCTCCAATGATGTCATCACATAACACATTTGGCAGCCATTTTAGGAAGCAGGTAAGACAGTTTTTTGAAATTGGAAGGCTGATTTTGCAATTTTCAAATGCTCTGGAACCACATTTAGGTAAATTATATAAATGTAGTTTTAGCATTAATGAATACAGCAGCCTTTCCTTTAGTCACCTACGGAATCAGAGTTTTGAATAGTTTATTGTCAAAATGTTGTTTAGGTATCCTTTAAAACCTACACAAAATGGCGGGGGGTGGAGCTTGCCAGGCAACATGGTGGCAAATTAGAATCAGAGGAGCAGACCTAGGACACCCATCCTGACAAATCCTACAGCCAGAAATTGAGGAGGGCATCTGCAAAGTAGACAACAGACTCCAGGAAAATTCCAGCTAATTTTTGAGACCAAACTTGTCACTACAGCCTGTGAGGGTGCAAAGATACATGAACAGACACTTGTGCTTCATATTCACCTCAAGGTGGTCACGCAGCTGCAGGTACATTCTCCTTAAGGTGGCATTCCTTTAGAGCTCACTGGGGGCACATCTTGGATTTCCTCTTTCCACTAAAAGCAGCAGCCTGCTCTGTAACAATGGCTCTGCAAAACAAAAATTCTATTGCATATGAACTGGCAAATATTACAGTGTGGCTGAATAGGATCCTGAATGGCACGGCACAACTAAGTCACGACTACACAAACTAATGCTGATCTGCAAGCTCTAACTGATAGAGTTACTGGTACAGAAAAAATGGTACAAAATCAGGAGAAAACACTGCAGTCACAGCATCACCAACTTCAAGACCACAGTGATAAACTACAGTATCTCTTACAAAAAGTGGATGATATGGAGAACTGGGACAGCAGAAACAATCTGAGGATCAACAGGATCCTGGAGGGTACAGAGGGCAGAGACATGATTTATTTGTTATCCTCCTTCTTGCCACAACTACTACAACTTAACAATGCCCCCAGACCGGTCATAGAAAGGGCACACAGATCATTTGTTCTGCAGCCACGGGAAGGGGACCACCTGCACCCAATCCTGTGTAAATTTTTACAATACTACACCAAAGAGCTCTACCTGTGAACAGCCAAAGAAAAGGCTGCCCTGCTGTGGCAAGGCTACAAAATCCAGATGTTTCAGGATATTTCCAAATAGCTATCTCGATGGGGCTTACCCTGTGGTGAAGCAGGAACCCTACCATAGGGGCATTGCAGCTTCCCTCTGCTATCCTTCTATGCGTCATATCACTTACAGTGGAAAATGCATCACCTTTAACAATCCCACACAGGTACAACAATTCCTGGAGGAATCTCTGAGGGGTGCTGAGAGACGACCCTCACCCCCTAGCCTAAACTGCAGAGAGGAGTTCCATGAGCCAACAGGGCTGCCAGCAGCTCTTTGGGACCAGCAGTGCATCACCGGCAGACACCCCCTAAAGGTCACCAATAAATAAGAGCCATTAAGGAACCTCATCCCAACTTGCCTGAAAATGGCCAGTCCGGAAAGGAATCCTCTACCCCAGGCCCCACAGACTCTGGTTGATCACAGCAACTGAGCCCCAATATGCCAGGCCTGGGCAGACTCCGTGGTGGATGATGATTGCTTTGTAGTGCTTTCCCCAGGTCTTCCTGTGCAGCATGAGGACGGGGAATGAAGGTAAGGGATTGGGGCACAATGGGGCTTACGAGCGAATTCCATGCTTGTTCACTGAGACCCCCCCCCTTCTAGGTGACTCCCGAACTGCAGCAGCCTGCACTTTGACAGCTGAAATTGACTAATTTACTTGCAGGTTGCTGGGGGGGAGCCCCACATGGCTGTGGCACAGCTGAAATCTACACTGTTTGATGACAGCATATGAACTGTGTTCCAGCAAAAGACTGTGCCTTAAAGACTTGAGCATTTTATTTGCATGCAGATGAAGGCAGTCACTTAACCCTCATCTGCAGTCCCTTTGGGACACTCTGATCAATGCTCAACCTAGTCGCACATGCAGAGGCTGCTTCCTGGTACCTGCAAAGGGTACCGTGATGAAAGATAGCAAGTCTTGGACACTACAGAACTGATCCGAAGTAGCTGTAATTTAGTGGGCGTGTGCCAGCTCTACTGTTGCACAGTTAACGTGACTAGATGCTGGCTCCCCTATAAGTTTAGTTGGTTATATGATGGTGGACCTTGGTTTAAATGTATACATATTGAAAAGGTGCTAAATGCACTCAAAAGGACATGGGGGTTGTGGGTGGAGGGCCCCCTCTCATGTTTACAGCAACCACCATAGTTCCTCTCCACCTCATCTGTGGTTTACATCCATAGAACCACCAATATTTTAAGGGAACTGAAAGGTGGGGTACCTTAGGGCTCTATTTAGCACTGGCTGTTACCCCTCATGGTGGGTTTCAGGGTTGTTACCCTCCCTTGGCCCCTCCCTTCCCCCCTTTGGAACTGGGGCTGGAGTAACTGGGATGGGGGCTGGAAATAACATATACACTCTCTTAACCATCCAGGAGGCCAAGGGCCTCTCCCCCCCCCATCTGGCATCTCTAACAAGGGTTGATGATGAGGGCCCCCCCCCAAATCCTTCAAATCATTGGGTGAGACCTGAACAGGAGATGCCAGAGGTGGATAATCCCCCCCCCCAGTTCTTATTTTCTTTTTTCTCCTCTACACGGAGATTTGGGGGTGTGAGGATCTAGGGTAACTAGGGTGATGATGCTGCTGCCGCACCTCCCCCCTGAAATGAACACTACACTCAGATACCAAGACAGGAGTGCCAAGATTGATTGACCACAGGATATAAAAAATCTGTCAGAACCAATTGGGCTGTAAATGTGGGAAATTTACAATGGCCCACCTCATAAGGCTTAAACACTGGCATTTACTCCTAGGAAATGGTACCCTCTTCAAATTGGAATAAGAAAAAGAAGAATCTACTATCTTGGTTTGGTGTACAAGTAGAACTTATCTTGTACACTGCCCCCCCCCCCCCGGGAGTCAACCTGGTCTTTGACTGGTAAGGTTGGCTAGTCTGACCACGTAGGTTGGCTCACAGGTAACAGTTTAAACTCAAGCGGGTGTTGAATTCATCCGATTATGATTGAAATGTATCATGACATGTTTATGTTATTAATGTTAATGGCCCTAATCAGGGCAGTACTGCTTGTCATGGAGAGACATGCTCCAATAGGCGAGGGCATGGGCCCCAGGCAGACAACACATGAGGAAACAATAGGTAATACAGGGCACAAAAATGGAGTATTGACAGATAAACATATCTCTAATTATGGCACAGGACTGCAGGGTTTATTCAAAATGGCTTAGGGTATAGAGAAGCAGGGCATGAAAATGGGTACACAGGCCCGGTGAGGGATCAAGATAGATGGGACAGCAACTTTTATTATGGAAAGCAAGACAAGAAACTAAATGATGGATAGCACACTGAACCTGAATGCCATCTCCTGGAATGTGAGGGGCTTGAATTCCCCGATAAAGCATAAGAAAGTGCTGTTCCATCTGAAAAAGTTCAAAACCCAAATAGCATTCATGCAAGATGAAAAAATGGTAAAAAAAGAGATTATAAAGCTTCAGAGGGAGTGGGTGAGATGGGAGGTGAACAGTACCTCAAAGACAGTGAAAAGAGGGGTATCCATTCTCGGCCACAAAAGCCTAAAATGGAAAATCCTGGATACCACCTCAGATAATCAAGGGGGATGGGTGATGGCCAAAATAGCAACCCCAAAGTGGCTACTTCTCTTGGTAAATGTGTATGCCCCCAACAAGGATTGCCCTGACTTTATACATGGAGTCTCCCAGGCCATAATGAACTTGGCCAGTGACAATCCGGACATTATAATGGGCGGGGATTTTAACCTAACTCTTGACCACCCTTTTGACCAATCTAACTCTAAACCTGAACCCAATGTACACTCAGAGGCTGCTTTCTGTAACCGCATGGCCCTATACCAGCTGTCAGATATATGGAGAATAGGTCAGCCAAAGGGCAGAGATTACACATATTTTTCGGCAGCCCAAACCATGGCCAGCAGAACTGATTTCTGGCTGACCTCCCCAAGGGTACCCTCCAGGCCCTGCACACAACCAGTGCTCCAATATATATTTCGGACCATGCACCCATCACCCTTAGTTGTCCAGTGGAGCCAAGCCGCCCTTCATCTACTCAGTGGAAGCTAGACACACTTCTGCTCCAGGACCCACATTTCAAAAACTGGCTAGTAGCAGAATTCAAACATTTTTTCTGTGACAATCCACCTGACATGGCCACTCCAGAGGGTATTTGGGAGAGCTATAAGACCAGAATGAGAGGGAAGATCATCAGCTATGCCTCCCACCATGGGAGACAAAGGGAGAGGGAGGTTGAGAGGCTAGGGGAGTCCCTGAAAGAAAAATACGATCTGTATAAGAAAGACCACAGGCAGCTCAGAAACCCGTGTCTACTGTATGAGCTCACAGCCTTAAGGATAGAGATTAACTCCCTTACCACCAGGAAAGCTGAAATCCAGTTTCACAGAACAAAGTTCAAATTTTGGGTATGTGGAAAGAAAAACAGTAAGCTTCTAGCCTACCACCTACGTAAACAACAGGCAGATAGGCACATAGCCTACGTAGCAGACTGCTCAGGGGGAAAAAACTTGCTACCCCTAAAGACATCAACAACATAATGGTGTCCTTTTATAAAGACCTTTATACCTCTCATATACAGTGGGACAGACTAGCTTTTACAAACTTCATAGATAGTCTCCCTCTTCAGAGGCTATCAGAGGCACAAAAGGCCCAACTAGACGCCCCCTCACTCAAATGGAAATCAGGACAGCTGTACTGGCAATGGCCCCCCACAAATCCCCAGGGAGTGATGGTTTCCCTGCAGATTTTTTACCAAACAGTCCTGGACGAGGTCACAGCACCTCTACTAGATACGCTGCAAAATGCACATGCCAAGCAAAACCTGCCACCCATCCTGAATAAAGCTATAATTACAGTGCTTCCTAAAGAGGGGAAGGACCCCCTCTAATCTGGTGAGCTATTGCCCCATCTCTCTGATAAATGCTGATGCTAAGATCCTAGTAAAACTTTTAGCATCCAGACTGGAGAAGTGCCTCCCAGCTCTAGATCATCTAGCCCAAGTGGAGTTTGTGAGAGGAAGGGTGAGCACAAACCATTTAAGGGCTCTCATTACCCTGATTCAGGTAGCCAGCAAATCCCCCACTCTTGCAGCTGCATTGGCAGTTGATTTTGAAAAAACATTCGACTCGATAGAGTGGGAGTATTTTTATGTGGTCCTAAATTGAGGCAATTTCAGGACCGATTTCTGTAATTGGATCTGGACTTTGTATACGGCCCCCACAGCTAGACTGTTAATCAACAACATTCTGTCCCAGCTGTTCCACCTCCACCAAGACACCAGGCAGGGGTGCCCACTTCCCCCTTCCTCTTTGTACTGGCCATTGAACCGCTGTCTGTAGCCATTAGACTCCATCCTCACATTGCAGCCATAAGAGTGGAGGACAGGGAATACTGTACAAAACTGTATGCAGATGACTGTCTGATACTGATGGAGCATATAGGCGAGGCACTCCCACACATCTTAAGCCTTCTTTAGTCTTCAGTCGAGATATCTGGACTATGGATTAATGTTAGGAAGTCAGAAATCCTACCTCTGACTGAGGTTCCCCTGCCCCCAGAGGTAATAGCAGCAGGTTTAGAATGTGCAAAAGCTGGCATCAGATATCTGGGGATACAGATCCCAGGAAACTACAGGATCTCAACCCTGCCAACCTCAACCCAATGCTACAATCTTTGCAAACAGAGGTGGATAGGTGGTCCCACCTGAATCTATCCCTGATGGGGAAGGTAGAGGCCATAAAAAGGATGGCAGTCCCAAAGATTTGTTACATCATAGCACACCTCCCAGTGTTGATCCAGGACACCTGGTTCAAAAAGTTAAATAGAATTATAAAGCTCTCTATGTGGGGCACAAGAGCACTAAGATTCAGCTGGGCTAAATTTTAATAGCCCCCAGAGACAGAAGTGGGTGGAACCAACCATACTTTACAAGATTCTCTTTCCAGCATAGCTAATATTTCAGTCCATATGTTTAGAGATCAAACATGCAGCTATCCAACATGGACACATATAGAAACCTCTGTACTGGGTGGAGTACGCCTGGCAGCAGTCCTTACCTCTCATCTTCCCAAACCACTCACAACTTGGCTCTCAGTAAGAGCAGCACATACAGCCCATATGAGAGTAGGGAAGTCAGCTAAGATATGCACACATCCTGGAATACTTACGCCGATATGGCTTAACCCCCACCTGGAGATAAACAATGAGCCAATATACTAGGAATCATGGAAAAGAGGTGGGATACACTTCATTAGGGATAGTTTAGGTTCAGATCAGACCACAATGATGTCATTTCAGCAACTGCAAATGACATATTGTATCCCAAAAGAGGATTTCTGGAACTGTCTCCAACTTAAGAGCTTGTATACAGCATGGTTAAAGAAAAGGTGCACCTGCAACGTACTCTCTGGGAGTGCAGTGCACAATCCTGGACCTCTCTCTGTAGTCCAGTGGCTGCAGAATCCCAAAGGTCTGATAGGCAGGATGCAAGCCATAATGAATCAGTCTTCACCGAACCCCAGTCTCAGGGCCAAAGACAGATGGCAGGGAATGCTGGACAGAACTATATCAGAGTCAGAATGGGGGGGCTGTTGGAGGCTGGCTCACAGTGCATGCAAGGACCCAAAAAGCTTGCTCATTCAAAAGAATATTCTACCCCATGATATCGCACTCCAGCGATCTTAAAAAAGATAAGCCTTACCATCACAGATAGCTGCTGGACATGTGGAGAAGAGAAAGCAAAGCTGCTACACATATTGTGAGAATGTAAATTAGGGGAGGATTTTTGGTCCAATGTCATGTCTGAGTGTGGTAAAATTCTGATGGCCCTCATTCCACCCTACACAGTAGCTCTCATCATAGTACTGAACTACTGTTGGACAGAACCCAAAGGCAATGGCTTCAGCAGGCCACGGTAGAAGCAAAAAGGCTTCTGCTAAAGAGATGGAGGACTACCGTGGTACCCAGCCTGGCTGAATGGCACAAGGTGATGGACAGCCTGGCAATAAAATCGAGATTGCTGTATCTGTCCATACAAAAAATGCCCTCATACCACAAAGGTTGGGGCCCTTACCGGAACCATTTACTTTCCAGAAGCACTGATCAGGCCCCGGAATGGCAGAAAGACCTGCTGAAACCTCCCTGAGCCCCTGTGGCTAGCTATTTGTTCCTACCTAGCTCACTGTAAGCTCAAACACAGGCCTCTAACTGAACTTACGCTGATGCCCCACCTCACCTCATCTATCTCACCCCCCCTCCCAGTACCCTGTATGTGTACAGTACCAGATCATTGCCCACAGACTAATGATTTGTGTTGTATCCAAGTTGTAATTTCAAAATGCGCCATCATACAGACAGGCTTATAAGTTAGAATCCATATATAAACCAGATAATACGTAGCCTTAGCTGAATAACATGAATGTACCTGCAAATGAACTGTATCCTGTAAAATGCCATACCTACTATATGACTTGTAATGTCATACAGTATATGATATGATTACCCCCAGGTCCAGTAAAAATAGAATTGGACCTGGGGGTAATTATATCAGATGACCTAAAGGTGGGCAAGCAATGTGAGAGGGCAGTAAGGAAGGCTGGGGGGGATACTGGGATGCATAGGAAGAGGCATCAATAGTAGAAAACAGGAATTTGTTATCCCTCTGTACAGACAGTTGGTGAGACCCCATCTAGAGTACTGTGTGCAGTTCTAGAGACCCCATCTCCGCAAAGACATAGACAGAGTAGAGGCTGTCCAGAGGAGGGCAACCAAAATGGTGCAGGGTCTGCACCAGAAGACATATGAAGAAAGACTAAAGGGGCTTAATATGTATACTCTTGAGGAAAGAAGGGAGAGAGGGGACATGATAGAAACTTTCAAGTACCTCAAGGGAATTAACAAAGTCCAAGAGGGTAGCATCTTCCAGAAAAAGAGATGTGCAAGAACAAGGGGGCACAATTTGAAGATAGAGGGGGGACGTCTCAGGGTAATGTGAGGAAGTATTTTTTCACTGAGAGAGTTGTGGATGCACGGAACAGCCTCCCTGAGGAGGTCATGGAGTCAAGAACAGTGGGGGACTTCAAGAATGCATGGGACAGGCATAAGGCAGTCCTAGTGGCGGGTAAGAGGAAGTAAGCTATTGGTTAACTAGGATCTGCAGCTTATCTGTTAGGTAGGAAAATGGGCAGACTAGGTGGGCCAAGCGGTCCTTATCTGCCGTCAAATTCTATGTTTCTATGTTTTCTATGTATCCTTCTGATTGCTAATGTTTGAATGTTTCTATTGATACTCAATAAAAAAGATTAACTGCAAAAAAAACTATTCAAAATTATAAATGAACAAAAATAAAACTATCTAATTCAGATTAGGTAACCAAACATATACTCCATATTGCTTGCCAAGAATGGGACTTTGTCTCAACTCCAGTTGCTGGCATTGCTATCAAAAGAGGGCTGATATGCTCCATACAATGTGGTCCTGATAAATTATACATATAGTGGGACAAGACTTGAAAAATAAGACAAATAATAAAACTAGACATGCCATTCAGTTTTGGTTTTGGGGTTTTATTACAAATCAATATGAAACTTGTTCAAACAAGTACTTAAAATTATTACTTACAGCATTAATGGCTACTAAGAGATTGGCTATTCAAAGATTAATACTGAAGTTCTGGAAGGAGAAGAACAGGTTTGGAAGAAGAAGAAAAAAAATACAAACAACATACTGTACAGCTGTTTCCAGATTACTTAAATGCACCGGCACTGATGTGCTATCTTTGTGGGTTTGTAACTGCAGCATGCATAATGCAAGACATACACACTCACTTGTCACTGGAGATACAAATTCTTGATACTCAATCACAACACTGCTTCTGCATGCAGAAGCAAAGGCCCCATGCTTCTGCATGCAGAAGCAAAGGCCCCTGCTACCACAGATACAAATCCATGATACTCAAATTAAGAGTTCTTTTGTCTGCAGAAGCACATACCCCAATGGGGGCAGAGCTTCTGCAGCCTCAGGTACTTTTATGTACACTGTAAGATAAACACATACTTGATGGGTCTGCACTGTTGCAGCCACACATGTAAAACAGACATACCAACTTCTGTTTGCAGAAGTGCAGGCGCCACAGAATCCATGCTATTAAAATTGCAACACTACTTCTGTCTGCAGAAGCACAGGCAAGGCCTGCAGTTCTTCGACTACACGTGTAAGACATACACACCAACATTTTGCTTCAGAAGGGAAGGGAAGATCCCTGTGGGGTCTGTCTCCAAACAGGTGCAGCAAATGCCAGTGCTTGATGGTGCTGCTAACAAAGTGGTTAGCCCAAAGCGTAACATGAGTCCAAAGTATAAGTGGCTGAGGGTGCTTCTGGGACAGAAGACTTTTCAAGTTTAGTGGTCTCCACTTAAACAGACAAGGAACGAGTACATTGAGACAGAAGTTTGATGTTCACCTCGGGTGTTTAAACTAGACGAGAGGGAGTATGGTGCTAGGAAAGCTATCAGCGATAATATAGAAGATGGCAACTTAGCTGCCTCTCCCCTACAATCAAGATTTATTAGATTGCACAACAAACTCAATCATAGTAAGCAGAAAAAGGCTCTGAAGGACCAGAAAGGTGACCAAGAAAGCAATAAACACAGGAACAGACCAGCAGGCAAAAGAAACACTTCAACTCCTGGTTCTTGGCCTGGGGTGTGCCTTAATACCAGAATCCTAGGTAATATGCCCAGTAACCTTCAGGCATGGATGGCAGAGTCCTCTATGGACCTGGTGGCCATAACAGACCCATGGGCATCAGAAAACAATGGTTTGGATCTCTTGGCTCCGGGTTATGTGATCTTTAGGTGGGATAGAATGGGAGCTGGGGGGGGATGGCACTTTATGTTAAAGAGGGAATACAGGCCATGACGTGCAATGTCTGGAGTAAAGAAGGAGTGGAATCCCTGTGGGTACAGCTTAGTTCAACCTCAGGGAAGAGGATCCACATCAGGGTGGTATGTAGGGCTCTGCATCAAGTGGAGGACAAGGACAGGGAGCTTTTGGAAAAAATTAGAGGAGTATCACTGAAAGGGAATTAGTGGTGGTAGGGCACCTAAACATCCAAACAGACGGTGTCCAGGGAAATCGCTAATAGAGTTCCAAAAGGGTTCCTTACTGTATAATCAGTGGAGCTTGCCGTTTTTCAGTAAATTCAAACAACGTCAAGATCTGGCATGCTCATAAGCAACAAAGACTATCACATCTCAAAATTTTTGAATCAAATTATTTATTGCTTAATTAGTCCCAACGTCCTTTCGCCTAATGAATTAGGCTTCTTCAGGAGAACTGTAAGAAATGATAAATTTTATAATAATTACTTTTTTATTTCAATTATTCTCTCAAAACTACTCACATTCATTAGAACACTTGCATTCAATACTGTTCTCCCATTATTTAATGCATATGCTAATACATATCTACTAATAAATGCTTGTTTAGCAGTACAAAATGTTACAAATAAATTCAGAAAACAAAAATTCAGTTACTAACATATTACTACCTTCTCCTATATTTATGGGCCACCAAAAATAATTGCAAATATTTGCCTTACTTCTTAACACTACCCGATCAGGGCCAAGATGACTGCCATGTCTCCTCAAGGTGGAACTATCTTATGTAGTCACTTTAAACAAAAATAATATAAAGATGTTTATTTTTATAGTATTATCCATATATTTAAATTATTTATATTCTTATTTAAGATGTTCTAGGTTTTTACCTCTTTATTTATTCCTCAGCCCTTTAAATTTACATTTTAATTTTTCTTTTGTATCTTCCAAGCAATCATCTTCAAATAGTTATCTGACTACAAAATGCAAAAAAAGGATAAAAAAGATTCGCAAGAATTCATTATCACTCTCAATTATTTACTGACTTTTATTAAAAGGCCCTGTACTTTATGCTTTAAGCATATTAACTTTTATACTATTGCTTTACTGGTACAGTGTTTATGTTTATTTAGTTAGTGATCAATACTCTAGGCATCTGGTGTATCACTTATTTAAAGTTTAAATTACACATTTCACCTTATTCTAGTTAATTAAATGTTTGTGACGTCTAACGCACCATGCTTTGTTCGTTACAATGAATGTGTTACTTTAGCTTTTCCATAAGGTACACTGCTTTGTTTATTTAGTTAATAATCAATACTCTAGACATCTAGTGTATCACTTATTTAAAGTTTACACATTTCAACTTATTCTGGTTAACCGAGTACTCGTGGTGTCTGATACACCACATTTTGCTCGATACAATAGATGTGTTACTTTAGCTCTTCCATAAGGTATACTCCTTTCTATGCATTCTCACCATTATCTTTTGGCAAATACTTTTCCATTTTATCCTACTTAAACAATCTTAAATTATGTGACTCGTGATTGTCTTGACTACATTACAGTCATATGAAGACGCTGTTACTTACTAAAGATGAAAAATTCGCTGAGCGGGATATGTCCGATGTTCTCCTAAGGACAGACTGGCATCATCTGGCTCCCCATTTGGCAACCTCTTTATGTTGAGGAGAGGAGTCATGTGACAACACATATGTATCATCACTCCTTGCCAAGGCAAGGTTGTCACCATGGTGACCAGTAACTCTCCTCCTCAACATAATTCAGCCCCTAAAGTCTCACTGTTGTTGTATCAGCATTGTTGTTTA
Organism: Neoceratodus forsteri; assembly: GCA_016271365.2. Taxonomy (NCBI): domain Eukaryota; kingdom Metazoa; phylum Chordata; order Ceratodontiformes; family Ceratodontidae; genus Neoceratodus; species Neoceratodus forsteri. The sequence continues at coordinate 409,220,930 of CM057455.1, forward strand.
TGTTTAATTATTCATACTCGAGTTTTATGCTGTTAATTGTATATTATTAGACTTTTTTATGTTTTAAAGCTTGACAATACCAAATCTTAAGTAACAGAAAAGAAAATGTCTGTAAAGGATTTTTTGTTTTTGATAGGCTTTTTTTGGGGGGGTGGTAGGGCGGGGGATAGAAGAAACTTTCCGGTTTCACACAACATAGGACCCAAACAGTCCTTTCATCTATTATTGTAATATATTCATCTGCACTTCTAAGGTAAATCATAATAACCTAAAAATGTTAACATTAGATGCTGTAAATTTGCATCATACACAATCATTGTTCAGATTTAATATTCTCTATTAATATCATAATAATCATCTCTCATAGCCCATTATATACATTCAAAATGCCACTATCTGTTAGTTACATAATGACACTGTCTACCAGCAAACCTGCCAGTTCACATCTTCATTTAGGCTCCATTTCTCGTAAATCAAGCCCATTTCATACATCCAAAACATCTCTCTCCTTAATAACAAATCATTATAATTTCCACCTCTATCTGGTACAGGGACCTGCTGTAGTCCCCAAAACCTAATTTGTATAGGGGAATGTCCTCTTTCATTGAATGTCTAGCTAAGGGAGAGTTTTCATCCTTATTACATATCCGACTCTTATGCTCTGAAATCCTTGTTTTTAATTCTCTCGCTGTTTTACCAACATACAGCTGGTCACAAGGACACTGAACAAGGTATATCACCCCCATAGTCGCACAAGTTGTATGTGATTTAATCTTATATTCTTTTCCAGTGTGTGGATGTTTATAACTTGTTTTCTTCGATGTGTTACCACAAGCTGTACATCTGCCACAAGGATACATTCCGTCATTCAAGGGACCTAATAGTAATTGAGGTCCTTTTTGAGTTTGATGCTAATGTTGTGTGTGGACAAGTTTGTCCCTTATTGTTGTGGCCCACCTGGAAACCACAAATGTTTTTTGTTGAAATATTTCTGAGGTGGTTGGATTGTTTAACAAGATGTTCCAATTGTTTAAATAATTTGTTTAAGTCGTGGCATAATTTCATTGTGAACAGTGCTCAATACCAATGGACTCTTATTCTTTTCCACAATCTCAGTATGTGCGACCGGTTCTAATAGTTCTTGTCTAAGCTTCGTTAATGCTTTAACTTGTGCTTGTTTTAAATTGCTTCTATAATATTGTCTCTCTCTATATCTTTCGCTTCTATCTTATATTCCTCATCTGTACTACATTTGTGACGTGTCCTCAAAAACTGTGAATATGGGATACTTTCAATAACTTTTTTAGGATGAAAGCTTTTCCGATGTAAAATTGTATTTCTATCTGTTACTTTCCTGTATAATTTTATCTCGGATTTGTTTCTATTTCTATAAATTGTAATATCCAAGAAGTCTATGTGTTTTTGTCATAAGTAAAAATAAAGGACATAGTTTAGTTTTAGTTTAGTTTATTGTTCTAGGAATTATTACCTTTGAGCCAATGGCTCTTTTACAAAGGTTGAACGTCATCAATGTATAAACAAACAAGACATGTTACACAGAATGGTCAGCAAATTATAAAGGTTTCAATAAGCTAGTATAATACAGTACATCACAGGAAAAAAACAAAACATTGAAGGAATGGTCAAGGTGGGAGGGGTAGGAGGAGATATGGGGAGGGGAGCAGACTTGGAGTAGTTAGAGGTACTCAGATGCCTTTGTCAAGAAAGGAGCAGAAGAGGAGGATGAAAAACAGTAAAAACAGCCATGAGGGAAGAATCATTAGTCAAGGCAGTCACAGGAGCTAGAGGCAGAGAGGTGAGAGTAAAGCATAGATTTGAAAGCTCCTAGTGACATGGAGGATGTAATGAGCAAGCTCAGGGCATTGTACCAGCTGGGGGCATGATAGGCAAAAGATCTTTGTCCCTGTGTGGTCCAGCATCTGGGGACCTGGAGAGGCTGGTGTTCTGATCTTCTGGTGGGACGGATGCTGGTATTCAGGCAAAGTAGGTCTTGGATACATGGCGGAGTGCGGCCCAAGATGGATTTTTTTGCTATCAAGCATGTGAGGTACCTTATGCGATTTGAAAGTTGCAACCATCCTGTTTCAGTGTAGAGCTCACATGTATGAGTATGTCTTTGCGCTCCAGTGAGCAGCGGACAGGCCTTGTTTAGGGTGGTTGTGACGTGCCTTAGTGCGGTGGTAGTGGCAGAGCCGTAGATAATTAAGCCATAGTCTATGATTGAGATGACAGAGCTTTGGATAGCAATCCTAAGTGCAGCTTGGGTAAGGAATTGCCGGTTTCGGAACAGGATACCAATGCGCTGGTTCACCGTTTTCGCTGTGTTATCAATGTGGGTCGCAAAGGTAAGACCTTGATCAAAGGTGATTCCAAGGTATTTAAATGTTGACACTTGTTCAAGGGTATTTCCTGGGTATGTTTTGATAGTAAGTGGAATTTGTCTTTTTCTGTTTTGTGGACTGGACTAGTTGGATCCCTACTGTCTATGTAACCCTGAAAAAGTTCCAGTGTTTCAACATTGCCTGTCCAAATCAATATTATATCAGTAATAAACCTCTTCCAGAAGAGGATATAACTATTAAAGTTATGTCCTACTTCGGTAGCTCCAAATATGACTGTGCTTTCAAAGTTATGCATATATGCATTTCCACAACCTGGAGCCATAGTGCTCCCCATTGCCGTTCCTCTGACTTGTCTATAAAATTGTTCCTCAAACTTGAAATAGTTCCTATATAGAACTATTTCTGCTAAATCTTGAAGAACACGTGTTTTCGGCCTTTCGTCAAGTTGTCTGGTATCCAATAGTTTGCCCATACACTCTATACCCTTTTCGTGGGGTAAAGAGGTGTATAAGTCTTTAACATCTATTGTTACCAAACTGTCTGCAGGGATTTCTGTCAAGTTTATTTCTGGAATTCATTGTAATACATGAGTGGTATCTTTAAGATATGTTGGAATTGTTTCAACTAAAGGTTGTAAATGATAGTTAATAAATTTCGATATAGGTTCTAAAATCGAACCTATCCCTGAAACAATAGGCCTTCCTGGTGGTTTTTCTAGATTTTTATGAAATTTTGGGAGTGCGTAGAACAGTGGTACCATGGGGAACTTATTCTCCAGGCCTCTACCTCCCATTTTCTCAACCACCCATTTACTTCCATTTCATATAGTGTCATTTGAATTAATTCACTTATAGTTTTTAGAGGATCACACTCTAATTTCACATAATTTGTAGACACTTCAAGTAAATCAAGACACATCTATCTGTATTCTTTCATGTCTTGGATGACTATGGCCCCACCTTTGTCCGCAGGTTTAATGATGATAGAAACATCATTCTCTAGTACTGTTAATGCTGCTCTTTCTCTTTTAGAAAGGTTAAAACAATTCTGAGTTGTATATGTTTTTAAAACCTGCTGAATTTCTTGATTTACTGTTTCTATATAGTTCTCTACAGCGTGTGAATATCTAATCAATGGCATGTAATGTGATTTAATGCTTAGAGCTTGTTTCAATTTAGCCTGTTCCACATTTGTGTCTACTCTATCTTTAAACCGAGAATGTAATCTCAGTTTTAATAGAAACATAGAATTTGACGGCAGATAAGGACCGCTTGGCCCAACCATTCTGCCCATTTCCCTACCTAATGGATAAGCTGCAGATCCTAGTTAACCAGCAGCCTACTTCTTTCTACCCCCAACCCCTAGAATTGCCTTATGGCTGTCCCATACATGCTTGAATTCAACCACTGTTTTTGACTCCACAACCTCCTCCGGAAGGCCGTTCCATGCATCCACAACCCTCTCTGTGAAAAAATACTTCCTTACATTACCTCTGAGCCACCCCCATCTTCAAATTGTGCCCCCTTGTTCTTGCATACCTCTTTTTTTGAAAGATGCTACCCTCTTGGACTTTGTTGATTCCCTTGAGGTACTTGAAAGTTTCTATCATGTCCCCCCTGTCCCTCCTTTCCTCGAGGCTATACATATTAAGCTCCTTTAGACTCTCTTCATATGTCTTCTGGTGCAGAACCTGCACCATTTTAGTTGCCCTCCTCTGGACAGCTTCCATCTTGTCTATGTCCTTGTGGAGACTGGGTCTCCAGAACTGCACATAGTACTCCAGATGGGGTCTTACCAGCTGTCTGTACAGAGGAATAACAACTTCCTGTTTTCTACTGGTGATGCCTCTCCCTATGCATCCCAGTATCCCCCAGCCCTCCTTACTGCCCTCTCACATTGCTTGCCCACCTTTAAGTCATCTGATATGACTACCCCCAGGTCCCTTTCCATTTTTGTTGTTGTCAGTATCTCACCCCCCCATTGTGTACTCTTCCCCTGGGTTTTTGTTTCCCAGGTGCATTACCTTGCACTTCCTAGCATTAAATCTAAGCTGCCATACATTTAACAATTCCTCTAACCTTGCCAAGTCCCTTCTCATCCTTTCTACCCGACCTTGTGCTTCAACTCTGCTGCAGATAGTTGTGTCATCTGCAAAGAGACATACTTTTCCTTCCAGTCCCTCTGCAATGTCGCTTACAAAGACATTGAAGAGGACCGGTCCTAATACTGAACCCTGCGGCACCCCACTAGTAACCCCCTTTCTTCAGAGTGGACTCCATTTACTATTACTCTCTGTGTCCTATTCTCTAGCCAATTCTTTACCAAGGCTATCATCTTGTGACCCTCTCCCAGGCTGGCTAACCTGTATATTAATCTTTTATGTAGGACTGAGTCAAATGCCTTGCTAAAGTCTAGGTAGGCCATGTCCCACAGCCCCTCCCTGATCTACTACTTTGGTCACCCAGTCAAAGAAATCTATTAGATTCATCTGGCATGACCTTCCTGCTGTGAATCCATGCTGCCTTGGGTCCTGTGCCCCTCTGGCCTCTAGGTACTCGACAATTCTTTCCTTCAGAAGTGATTCCATCATTTTCCCTATCACTGAGGCTAAACTAACAGGTCTGTAGTTTCCTGCTTCTGCCCTGCCCAGTAGAATTTCTGCATGCCTGCATGGGGGGCAGAGCATCTGCAGCCTCAGGTACTTTTATGTACACTGTAAGACAAACACATACTTGATGGGCCTGTACTGTTGCAGTCACAAATGTAAGACATACATACCAACTTCTGTTTGCAGAAGTGCAGGTGCCAAAGAATCCATGCTACTAAAATTGCAACACTACTTCTATCTGCAGAAGCACAGGCAGGGCCTGTGGTTCTTCAACCACATGTGTAAGACATACACACCAACCTTTTGCTTCAGAAGGGAAGGGAAGGTCCCTGTGGGGTCTGTCTCCAAATAGGTGCAGCAAATGCCAGTGCTTGATGGTGCTGCTAACAGGGTGGTTAGCCCAAAGCATAACACAAGTCCAAAGTATAAGTGGTTGGGGGTGCTTCTGGGACAGAAGACTTTTCAAGTTCAGTGGTCTCCACTTAAACAGACAAGGAATGAGTACATTGAGACAGAAGTCTGATGTTCACCTCGGGTGTTTAAACTAGACGAGAGGGAGTATGGTGCTAGGAAAGCTATCAGCGATAATATAGAAGATGGTAACTTAGCCGCCTCTCCCCTACAATCAAGATTTATTAGATTGCACAACAAACTCAATCATAGTAAGCAGAAAAAGGCTCTGAAGGACCAGAAAGGTGACCAAGAAAGCAACACAGGAACAGACCGCAGGCAGAAGAAACACTTCAACTCCTGGTTCTTGGCCTGGGGTGTGCCTTAATACCAGAAGCCTAGGTAATATGACCAGTAACCTTCAGGCATGGATGGCAGAGTCCTCTATGGACCTGGTGGCCATAACAGACACGTGGGCATCAGAAAACAATGGTTGGGATCTCTTGGCTCTAGGTTATGCGATCTTTAGGTGGGATAGAATGGGAGCCGGGGGGTGGGGATGGCACTTTATGTTGAAGAGGGAATAGAGGCCACGGCAGGCAAAGTCTGCATTAAAGAAGGAGTAGAATCCCTGTGGGTACAGCTTAGTTCAACCTCAGGGAAGAGGATCCAAATCAGGGTGGTATGTAGGCCTCTGAATCAAGTGGAGGACAAGGACAGGGAGCTTTTGGAAAAAATTAGAGGTGTATCACTGAAAAGGGAATTAGTGGTGGTAGGCACCTAAACATGCCTGATGTAGACTGGGGCATCCAAATGGCTAGATCAGCTAGGACTCAATCTGTGGTAGAAGTCTTACAAGATTGCTTTCTCACATAGTCACTGATCTGACTAGGCAGGACACCATCTTGGATGTGGTTCTCATCAACTCAGAAACAGTCGGGGCAGTTAGGGTTGGGGAGCTGCTGGCTAACAGTGACCACAACTCTGTTTGGTTTGAATTATCCCTGAGGGAGGTCAAATCTCAGTCCGGGGCAGAAATCCTAAATTTCAGAGGGGCTAATTTTGACAAAATGATGGATCTAGCCAGAGACAGACTAACTAAGATACACAAGCAGTTAGAAGTAGAAGAAATTGGGGGATCAATTAAACCAACCATCTTAGATGCACAAAGATATTTGTAAAGACTGACAAAAAGGAATAGACACAAATGCCCCATATGGTTCACTAGTCAAGTTAAAACAACCAAGAGAGAGGCCTTCCTCAACTTCATAAGGAAGTAGAGAAACAACCTATGGGAATATTATGTACAGAAGAATAAGGAGACTAAGTTAGTAGTGAAGCAAGCAAAGGTGGTGGCGGAACTTCAGATAGCAAAAGGAGTCAAAGAGAAGAATAAGCAATTCTTCAGGTATTTACAAGAGAAAGAAAGGGGATGGGGTAGTTAGAATTAATGATGGGAACAGGATTGTGGATGGAGACAGAAAGAAGGCTACCATTCTGAACAAATACTTCTGTTCAGTGTTCACCAAGGAACATAGCGATCCAATGCTTGACAGTAGCATTACAGCGCATGGCAGGGGTATCCCACAAATGGAAACACCAATTATTACCACTGGCAGGGTTAGGGAGGTGCTTGAGCATAAAGAACAAGACAAATCTCCTGGACTGGATGAAATACATTCAAGGATACAAAAACAGTTGGCAGGTGAATTAGTAGACCTTTTGGCACTCTGTTTAACCATTCGTTTCAGATGGGAGTTGTGCCAAAGGACTGGAAGAGGGCTGACATGGTGCCTCTACATAAAGGTGGAATCTGGGAGGAAGCCGGGCAGTACAGACCAGTTAGCCTCACATCAGTGTTAGGAAAACAAATGGTGGTTCTGATTAAACAAGACCTAGTGGAATACTTGAGTAAGAATGGCCTTCAGGATGACAAACAACATGGTTTCATGGCAGGCAGGTCATGCCAAATGAACCTGATAACATTTTTTGATTGGGTAACTAGGAAAATGGATAGGGATCATCCAGTGGACAGCCTCTATTTTGACTTCAGCAAGGCCTTTGATTCCATGCCACATAACCAACTGCTGAAGAAGGAAGAGGATTTGGGCATAACAAACTACATTGTTAAGTGAGTGGGTAACTGGCTGGGGGGCAGGAAGCAGTAGTTGTCAATGGGGAGAAGTCAGAGGAGGGAGAGGTGATGAGTGGGGTCCCTCAGGGCTCGGTCTTAGGACCAGTCCTGTTTAATGTGTTTATCAACAACATAGGAGTAGGTATCCAGGGCAAAATTGCACTGTTTGCAGATGACACTAAGCTAGGTGGTAGGGTGGACAGTGAGAAAGCAGTTGGGAACCTACAGAAAGATCTGAAAAAGTTGAAAAAATGGTCTGGTGTCTGGCAGCTGAAGTTCAACACCAAGAAGTGTAAAGTGATGCATTTAGGCAAGAATAGCCAGAGGAAAGCCTATTGGCTCAATGGGAGTCAAGCTCAGTGTCTCACAAGAGGAAAGGCATCTAGGAGTTCTCATACGTGACCCCCTAAAACAAACCAGCCAATACAAAGCAGCATATAGTAGGGCAATCAAAATGTTGGGGTGTATAGGGAGAGGATTCAATAGTAGGCACTGGGAGGTGATACTGCCACTGTGCAGATCCCTGGTGAGAACCCACCTGGAATACTATGTCCAGTTTTGAAGCCCACACCTTAAAAAGACAGGGGCAGGCTAGAAACCATACAGAGAAGGGCGACAAAAATGATACATGGGCTCCAGGGGCTACCTTATGAATGGCGTCTTGAGGTGTTAAACAAGTACTTGCTGGAGACAAGGAGGGAAATGGGGGATATGATAAAAACCTTCAAGTAAATGAGGGGAATTAGTGCCTTGCTCTACTCTGAACTATTAATCAGGCTGTCCAGCTCAAATACAAGGGGGCACGGATGGAAGCTGAGGGATGGGAACTTTAAAAGAGATCTTAGGAAACACTGTTTCTCAGAAAGGATAGGGGAGCCATGGAGCAGGCTGCCTGAGGATGTAGTGAGAGCTAAGACAGTGTCAGCCTTCAAACAGGGTTGGGATAAAGAGTATGCTCAAATTAAATATGTGGTTGAAAGTATGGGCTAGGTCCCAGGAGCTCCTGGGGTCTTGGGAACTCACAGGCAGATTTGCTGGACTTTTGGTCTCCTTCTGTCGTCACCTTTCTATGTTTCTATGTATAGCACACTCAAGCACAGATTTCCTGTGGGGTCTGCAGTTGTGCAGATGTTAGTACTGTCATCGTGTAGGGATAATGGCTTCCACAGTGGATCTTGAAATTGCTCAAAGGGGTAGCAGTTTTTCAGTCATGCAGGATGCTTATAGGAAAACATGCACTAACAGATCATGCTGTCTAACAAGGTACCTCATACAACATGCACGAGTACAGAAGAGTCAGCCACAATACAATGCAGTATCTTGCAGCACCCCATTCCATCAGTAAACAACATCACACATGATCTCCATTCTTCATGCAGGGCCCATAAGGCCCTGCATGAAGAAAGGTACAGCAAATTGTGTTGACAACCTGTAATGAGACAACTTCTTTACCGTTGAAGGGTGTATCATTATGAGGCAGTGGCTTGGAGCTTTACCTTGTGCTTCAGACTGGAGGCTACGGACTGGGAGGGAGGGGTGAGCATTAGGGTTGACAACCCCAAGGAAGATCCCACCACTGATTCAACAAGACTCTGGAGACCCAAAACTGTAATGTTTCTTCCTATTGCTACTTGGGGGGGGGGGATTAGGGCTGGAAACCCTAATGCCAAATGTCCCTACTTTTGTGGCATTGTTACCCTAACTGGTGCATTAACAACGTTTTTGCAAAGAATGTCTCTTCTTTTTGAGATACTGTAATCATATCCTCATTCATGCAGATCCCTTATGGACCTACATGAATAGGTGCAGATGTGCAGGGCCTACAGAAGTGCAGGGCACTGCTGACCCTGCTGTTCTATGCATAGATACATAGATACATAGACAGTGTCGGCAGATAAGGACCTATGGCCCACCCAGTCTGCCCATTTGAGCTTATAAGTTCAGTTTATGTTTTCCTAGAAGTCTGTTGCCCCTTACCCCCTGACATCCAGAATTCCTTTGTGTCTATCCCATGCATTCTTAAATCCCATGATTGTTTCAGCCCCCGCCACTTCCTCTGGCAGGGTGTTCCACTTGTCCACCACCCGTTCTGTGAAGAAATTCTTCCTCACATTTCCTCTGAATCGTCCTCCCTCCAACTTCATCCCATGCCCTCTAGTCCTGGAACATCTTTTTCGCTTAACAATAGTGTATTCCTGCACCCTGTTCCTCCCTGTAAGATACTTGTATGTCTCTATCATATCCCTCTCTCCTCCTCTCCTCCAGGGAGTACATGTTCAGTTCCTTCAACCTGTCCTCATAGGACTTATGATGCAATCCATGCACCATCTTTGTTGCCCTCCTCTGAACCTTCTCTACTCTGTCTATGTCCACGTAGGTAAGGTCTCCAGAACTGTACACTGTACTCCAGGTGGGGCCTCACTAGTGTCTTGTATAGCGGAATTATGACCTCCTTTTCCTGCTGGTGAGCCCCTGCCTATGCATCCCAGCATCCTATTTGCTTTACCTGCTGCCTTGTCACACTGTTTCCCTACCTTGAGGTCATCAGAGATGATGACCCCAAGATCCCTTTCCTGCTTGGTGCATGCTATATCCTCACCTCCCAACTGATATATTGTGCCAGGGTTTTGTGCCCCATATGCATTATCTTGCACTTCTTTGCATTGAATTTCAACTGCCAAATCCCTGACCATTTTTCAAGTTTCTGCAGGTCCCTTCTCATTCTGTCTACACCCTCTGGTGTGTCTACTCTGTTACAGAGCCGATGCAGCATCGGATGTCAAAAGTTACCAAACTTATGAAAGTGCATAGAAAAAAGTCAATGTACCATCATAACTGTCATGTTTTTTAATATTTTGACCCCAAATTTTCAGCATAGCCTTGTTACAAACCTACCTCATGAACCATTTTCAAATTTTGGCCAAAACATCATTCCACGGTACAAGTGTGAAAACACATTTTGGCCAGGTTTTGAAAAATTATAGTTTGAAACCCCTGGAATCTCCCAGTAGTATTAGACACATGCAGTCAGCTCAGAATCTCTGACTGCCCCCGGAGCTCTGATGTAATGTGGAATGTATGCAAATCATGGAACTCAGAATGATACATTCAAACTGCTGCCCCTAGGTGGACTGTGTTCCACCTAGCTGCCAGATTCATTTTCTCTGTTCAGACAGCTAGACTTGCCCCTGAGAGCTGCTCAGCAACTTCGCTGTAAGATCATTTAGTTCTTTCAAAAAAGCAGTATTTTATACTTTTTTCACTTTTTTGTTCATGCTCTGCCTCTAGTACTGTTTTTTATAAAAGTTTAGTTTAGTTTGGTTTATTTGGGATATTTATCTTGTTCTTTGCAGTTCCCCCATGGTTCCTGGGAACCAAGATGTCAGCCTTTTATTACGGTTTGTTGGGGTTCTTACCACTAGTGTTTCCATTTAAAATCTGCTAGTTCTAGCATATTTTAAGGGCTTTTGTAATTATTTGCAATCGGTTCCTGCTTTCAGTTAGGAACCGATCGTATTTTGTTTTAGACTAAAGTAAATTTGGTTAAATCATGGTCCCCTTTTTAAACAGGGAACTGAACACAATCTTTGCTTTTTAGCCATTTGTGGAAATTTTTGCTTAGTCTACTGATATTTGGCATGTCAGAAAGACCTAAAAAGAGGACAGGACCCACAGGTTTTAAAAATTGTATTAGGTGTGGAGATCACGTGATGCTGCAGCCTGTGTAGCAGGACCTGGTCAGAGCTCCCACTACCCTAAGCTCATTTTGCAGAATAAACCACCTGGAAAGAAAATCTATAAAACCGGGAAGGAAGTTTGATCGCTGGTGTAGTCGTGGAAGTAATTGGTGCCGGGAAATGGACGCAGAAATGAGATCCACAATGCCGCGGCACACCCCGCCTGTCTCCCCCGAGAAATCCAGGAAAAGGCCCAAGGCCCAGTCGATGGGAAGCGGCAAGGCCTCTACTACTACTACCCCGCAAGGGATTACACCAGAAGCAACGCCTCTCACATTAGAGCTATTCCGAGCGGAATTGCAGCCCTTAAGAGATGACATGAAAGCAGCTGTGACAGAAACTAAACAATTGTCAGGGGCTCTGGAGGAGTTAAACATTAAAGTTTCGGACGCGGAAGCCCGAATAACTTCTATTGAGAAAAAAGCGAGCTGTATTGGGGAAGCCACAGTTAGCAATCATCAGCACATTAAAAAACTAGAGCAGAAAATCGAGGATTTAGAGGGAAGATCCCGAAGAAATAACATAGTCATTTTGGGAATACCTGAAAAGGAGGAGGGCCAGAGCGTGATTCTGTTCACACAGAAGCTATTTGAAAAGATCGCAGGCCCCTCTCCCTACGGATCCTCATACACTCTCGAGAGGGCTCACTGGGTGTTGCACCCTATTCCAGTGCCTGGCCAGCAGCCCAGACCCCTGATGGTCAAGTTTTTAAATTACCAGGAGAGGCAATACTTGTTAGCTAAGATAAAAGAATTAGACCAGCTCCTTTGGGAAGGCAAGAGAATTCAAATTACCCAAGACCTACCGGCATCTGTGCGACAATGAAGATCCCTTTTCCACCCGGTGGTGACCAAACTCATCGCGGCAGGGATAAAATTCCATATGGGGTATCCGGCCCACTTTCAAATCATGGTGTCGGGGGCCTGGGTGTCTTTTGAAGATGTCGACTCAGTGATGAAAGCCCTACAAAAAGAGTTCCTGGACCTTTTTAAGCCTAAATGAGGCGAGATGAAAGTGGAGGTGAATCGAGGGTGTCTCGGAATGGTCAGAGAAGCACTGGAGATCACAGACTTCCAGGATATAAATAAGTTTCATTTTCCATATTAAGGACTCTTTGTTTTATTTCCTTTTTTTTTTTTTTCTTTTTTGAAGACTGTTGGACTTAGTTGTTCTCTCCATGGCTGGTTCTGTTTGAATCTCTCGGGAAGGGGGAGGACCGTCGTGGTGAAACTGCATATAGTCACGAGCAGACTTTTGGAAGGACAATGTCTCATTATGCAACCCCAGAAAGAGATTTGTGTTTACTACAGAGCTCATAATAAATGGGGTATGGCCTGGCGATGATATTGAGGGTATGGCTTTACTGACAGCAAAGGTTGAGGCTAAAGAGAGTGCCACCAGGTGGCATCCATATTGAGGGCTCTAACTGGTGGCTCCTTCGGGGCTGACTGTTTATAAACAGGGGCTGATGTATGGGCAACATTCCCTACTGGAATGTAAACCTCCCCGAGATGGCACGTGCCCTGTGAGTCTTGGGACGGCGGGAGGGCAATGGCTGTGGACCACAACAGGACATGTTGTGTCACGTAACTATGACAGGAGGGCTGAGGGATGTTTTGCGCAGAGGTTTGATTAATATCTTAGAGGACATATCTCTTGGGGGGTTGGAGAGTGGGAGGGACTGGGTTTGGGCTATCAATGGGTGGTAAGGACTGAGTAGGAAGGGATAAAGGGATATTGGTGTTCATTCATGTTCTTTTTGGGTGAGGGGGGATAGAGGAGGGTTGTGGGGGGGGGACCTCAGCACAGCTCAATAGGGGTTGTAGGAAGGATATGCTACTAGGGGTTTTACTTAAAAAAATGGCCTTGTTACACATCTAGTGTTTATGTCTAATACTATTAAAGTTGCAACTTGGAATGTTAACGGTTTAAGACAGCGAATCAAACAATACAAAGTCCTTAAGCATCTACAGTTGTTATCTATAGATATTGCGGTTATACAGGAGTCACACCTGTTAGACTCGGAAGTTAACTGTATGAGACGTTTACAGATTGGGCATGTTTTTTCTGCCGAAGGGACTACGAACAGTGCTGGGGTCCTGATAATGATTAATAGAAAGGTTCTATTTGTACTGAAACAAGTGCTCAGGGACCCACAGGGTCGTTTTCTGTTTATTCATTGCCATTTGTATGCTACTGAACTTGTACTGGGCACCTTGAACGGGCCCAATCTAGACTCCCCTGACTTTTTTGTGAAGTTAGTCGATGTATTGCAACCGTATTTATCACTCCCTATGGTTATAGGAGGAGATATGAATGTTGTTGTAGACTCCTCGATGGACCGTTCCTCTTCCATGTGTAGAGTTCGCTCACCAGCCCAAAGGGCTCTGTCTGAGCTCCTGGAGCTGTACGCCCTCTGCGATGTTTGGAGAGTACTGCACCCCTCAGAAAGAAAGTTTACCTTCCTATCTCCTGTGCATAGTACGGCATCTCATATTGATTATATTTTCCTCTCTCAAAGCCTCCTTCCTGGAGTTACTGAAGCCCTTATACAGCCAGGTCCCCCTTCAGACCATGCATTGGTCGTATGTCAGTTAGCGCCGCCTTCTTTCCCTAAGAAATCTCTCAGATGGAAGATTAATAATCAAATGATGAAAGAGGATAAAATGGTCCAAATAATTAGTGAACATATCCGTCACTTCACAGAAATCAATTCCGGCTCCGTGGGGAGGCCAGATACGCTATGGGGAGCTTTCAAAGCATTTATGAGAGGAGCCTTAATCAGCTTAGCTACTTTCAGGAAGAAAGATAAAGACAGGAAGTTGAAAGGGTTACTACAGGAAAGTCAGTATAAAGAAGAAAGAATAGGCTTATCCCTATCTGAATTGGAAAAGCAGGAGCTGGTCAAATTAAAAGAGGAATACTTAGAATTACTGAGAGACAAAGCAGAATTTGCGATCCTTAAGATCAAAGTGACATACTCAGATGTGGGTGAAAAAGCTGGGAGGCTGCTGGCATTGAGGATTAAGCAAATGGAGGCGAATAGGCATATTTTAGCAATATGCTCTCCAACAAACAATATGTTAATGACAACAACGGAGGAGATAGTCTCGGAGTTTCAGAGGTACTATGCTAATTTGTATAGTGCTAAAAACTCGGTCCCTGATTCCAGTATGGACAGTTATCTGGAAGCCTCCGGGCTATCCTCTCTCTCGGAATTCCAACAGGACTGACTGATCTCTTCAATAACTACGGAAGAAATTATCAAAGTTGTCAAGGCGTTACCCTCGACAAATCTCCTGGTCCGGACGGGTTTTCGGCCAACTTCTACAAGAAATTTCTAAATCTACTGCTCCCTATGTTAGTGGCCCTATTTCAGTATATATTATCTGGTGCACAAACAGACCCAACCCTGTGGGAAGCCCTAATTGTTTTCATTTTGAAGCCTGGAAAGAATCCGGAGTCACCGGCAAGCTATCGCCCTATATCTCTAATGAATCAAGATATTAAAATTCTAGCTAAGACATTGGCAGACCGGCTGGTGCTAGTGATTCCTGATTGATAGGTTCAGAACAAGTAGGGTTCATGAAGGGACGCTCCTCGGTGGACCATCTCAGGACTCTGTTGCACGTCCTCTCCATAACCAGAGACGCTCCTTACCGGGCGGTTTTAGTTTCACTTGATGCAGAGAAGGCGTTCGACAGAGTGAACTGGAATTTTTTACTCAGGGTCTTGAATGCCTATAAGACCCCCAAGCATTTCCAGAATTGGATCGGAACTCTCTACAGTGCCCCATCAGCCAGAGTAATGGTCAATGGAGCAATTTCCGAAATGTTCCTACTTTATTCAGATACCAGGCAGGGCTGTCCCCTTTCACCACTACTCTTTATTTTATGTCAGTGTGGCTCAGTTGGTAGCACATCCACCTCTTGACCAGAAGGTTGTGGGTTCTAGTCCCACATCGGGATAGACTTGCACCTAAAAATCACTGGCATCCGAGTGCAGTATTGGGGGTGCTGTACTGCTGGGGTGAGCTGTCCTTCGGATGAGACGTTAAACCGAGGTCCCTTCTGCCCATCCTGGTGTTGTCCTGGTGGGTGTCCAGGTGGAAGTAAAAGAACCCAGGGTACTCTTCGTGAAGAGCAGGGAACATTCCCGGTGTCCTGGCCAACATTCCCCTTCCCATAAACCGGTTCATGCAATTATCCAGGCTGTGTGTGAGTGATGATGTGCGATATGGCCGCCACCACACATTCAGTCACTTCACTACCAGTCTAGCATTGCTTGTAAAGTGCTTTGGGATACTGTGTATGAAAAGCGCTATATAAATGCTGATTCTTCTTCTTCTTTTTGTATTTAGAACCCCTTATTCGCCGGATAAAGTACTCTTCCCAGATCCAAGGGGTGACTATCCAGGTGCATGAGGTCAAAATATCAGCATATGCTGATGATTTATTATTGCAGTTGACAGATCTGGGTAATTCTATACCAGCGTTGCTGGAGGTGGTCCAGGAATTCGCTAAACTCTCTAATTATAAGCTGAATGTTGATGTTAATCACAGAGTGGATAAGTCTCTAGTCATTCAATATGGCATGTCCTGGACTCCAAACTCCTTAAAATATCTGGGTATCCACGTGGTAAGAGAGCCGGACCAGCTCTTATAGCTGAATTTAGATGAGCTAGTTAAAATCTTAGAGGTAGACTTAACTAGATGGTCCAAGCTATCCATTTCACTCTGGGGATGAGTTAATCTCATTAAGATGAACTTTCTCCCCAGAATTTTTTACCCATTGAACTTGCTCAATATAGGGGTTCCTATTTCCTGGTTCTGTAAGGTTAATGCAATAATAACAAATTTTATCTGGGCCGAACGTCATCCCAGAATTGCATATCACAAATTGGCCGCCCCCAAGGATAGAGGTGGTCTCCGCCTTCCATCTTTGATATTTTATTACTGGGCGAGCCATGTGGTAAAATATTTGAGATGATTGGAGAACTTAGGTGAAACTGTCCCAGAGGAGGGCTTCCCAATGTGGTGCGAAT
Source organism: Neoceratodus forsteri (assembly GCA_016271365.2). Classification (NCBI taxonomy): domain Eukaryota; kingdom Metazoa; phylum Chordata; order Ceratodontiformes; family Ceratodontidae; genus Neoceratodus; species Neoceratodus forsteri. The sequence goes on from CM057455.1 coordinate 409,237,206, forward strand.
AGAACGAACGGCTATTAAGTAATGTGGCCTGGTGCCTTTATCACTGTTCTATATAAATCCGAGCAACCTCCCCCCACAATTGAAATCTACCCCTCTGGTGATCTCGGTGAAGGTACATGCACAGATATGTTCAATTATGGAATATAGGCAGGTGACTGATTTGGCTCAACCCGTTGGGGATAGCCCCAACATAAAAATTGATAACAAGCCAATCAGGCTCAATTGGCTCCCACAATTGAATAATGTCAGGCTTGCTCAATTAGTGGCGCAAGATGACTCTTGGCTCGCAGTCACTACCATTTTGAACAGATTTGATATACCTACTAAATCCATTTTTAAAGTTTACCAGCTAAAGCACTCGTTAGCAAAGGAATTTGGACCGGTCCCGCCTCTTTCAGATAGAAAGAGGTACCAGGACTTGTTTACATCACTAGTGGGGCATCGACACTCGGTATCCTATATTTATAAAAGTTTATATGATTGCAAATATCCTGAAATATTCATTCCAAAGACATATTGGGCAATGTATTTCCCTAGGCTAGAGATAGATTGGGCGGCTCTTTGGGGGGAAATGTTCACAAATATATTACGCAGGATAGACTGTGATTGGCACAATTCCATATCTTGCATAATATATATTACACTCACCAGAAGCTCCACAGGTTCAGCCTTATAGACTCCATTTCATGTTCCAGATGTGGGCAGGAGGAAGGGATGATGTATCACATATTTTGGTCGTGCCCGAAAGTTTCCACTCTCTGGGGTGATATCCAACAGAGGATGGATCCTATTTTGGGCCTTTCCGATCTTTTCACGCCGGAGATATGCCTGTTGGGAGATATACTTCTATATCAGTCTCACTTAGAAGATACTACATGGCCTTAATTTCATTATCAGTTAAAAAGATTGTCCTTCGACACTGGAAGGATAGTGAGGATATTCCTTTTTGGAGTCTTAAAGAGATTTTGGCCAATTTAAGAATGGAGAAAATGGTGGCTAGTTTAAACAATAGACTGGCCAAATACAAATGAATTTGGGAGCCCTTCCATACGCTGCTTTCTATTTAGACTACTTATCCAAGTAATCATTCAGGTAATTTTGGTGTATACTGTAGATAATCTGAGCTGTGCTGAGGGAGGGCAGGGTGGGGCGGTGGGGGATGGGGGGAGCAGTCTCTTTAACATCTACATGAACAATTTGTATGTGTACTTCTATATGTCGTGTATGGAGCTGCTCTCATATGTAATGGTGAAAACTAATAAACTTTGAATTACAAAAAAAAAAAATTGTATTAGGTGTTTTCAAATATTTGCTAAGGCTGATCACCACAATTTGTGTTTGGAGTGCCTGGATCCCAGTTATATTTTCTCTAATTGTGAAGTGTGCAGTACTTTTTGCTCTAAAACTCTTAAGAAAAGAGCCTCACGGTCAACAAAGCATCTTGAACCGGGATCTTCTTCCTCCCACTCCAAAACAAAGGAGAGACCCTCTAAAGACACTTCAGACCCCAAAACTTCTGAGAAGGGGTCTGAACATACTAAAGATAAAAAAGCCATTGAGCAGGCTCCTGAATCTGTGCCTGCCAAACAGAAGTATAAAGAAAAGCATGTTGCGGTGCGTCCTGCTGAAAAAGCAAAAGAGTTTCCAGCAGACAAGAAGAAAATATCCTCTGCGGAAGAAAGTGCCAAAGCTCTGCAAGTCATTCAGGCTTTACAGAATGCAGGTTCACCAGTTCAAGTCCCACCATCAGTTCCCATGGGCCAGGGCCAGGAAGTGTACATTGAGGAGGAAAAGGAGGATCCGTATCTAGGGGAACTCACTGAGCCAGAGGTATCCCTGGATCAGGAATATGATACCCCTCCCTGTGGGCATGATGATTTTTCATCCCACTTCTCATTCATTAGGCAGATGGCTGATACCTTGGGTCTTCCTTCACTGAAATCTATGAATGATGAGGAGGAGGCAGAAGTTTTGGACTTGATGGGGTTAGCCTTCACAAAAAGGTGGTCCTTCCTGGTCAAAAGTCACTTAAAAAGGCCACCTTAAAAATCCTACGAATGCCTTCCTCTGTCCCTGTAGTGGACAAGAAAGTGGAGAAAAAGTATCAGCTGCATAGGGCTTCTGTGGGTTATTTGTATACCCATCCAGATCATGAGGGTGTGATACAGGCTGCTGCCTGTGATAAGGCTAATGTACCCCTGGCATCCCATCCTCTGCAGAAAGATTCCAGAAAAACTGACACTATGGGAAAGGAGGGTTATTTAGCCTCTTTCTCATCAGACAGGCAGCCTACATGGCATATGATGCACAACACCAGAAGTCTCTGTGGAATTCTATGCTGGCTTTACCTGATAGAATTCCAGGTGACATGGCACATGATATGGTAGATATGGTAGATATTGCCAGGATGGCTTTGGATGCCACAAAGTACCAATTTAAGATGGTTGTGGATGCAAATGATACTGCATACAGATTACTGGCCCTGTCAGTGTCATTAAGAAGGTTTGCTTGGCTCAGAACAACCAATCTAACCCCTGACAATCAGTTAAAGGCTATGGATTTTCCGTGCAAAAACAATTCCCTTTTTGGTGACAAAACTGAGGCATACATGAAAAAGGTGGAAGATTATAAGACCACCTACAGGAGTAACTCCAATAGAGAGAAAGAGAGAAATTCCACTTCTTTTAGACCCACAGGAAGGGGAGGTAGGGATAGGGGTTACTATTCCAGGTCACATGCCCCATATTCTATGCCTGTAGAGTATACTCAGGTCAGAGGTTATTACAGGGGCAGGAGCAGGAGGTCTTCTAGGCAAGCCAGTCCAGTTCCAGCTCCTAGACCACAGTCCAGCCAGAACCCCTGACTGCACAAAACAGGCTGCCACCCTTCTTCCAGTAGGGGTCAGGCTGGCTCACTACTTCCAATACTGGGAAAACATTACCACAGACAGTTGGGTTCTGGAGATAGTGAGCCAGGGTCTCTGCCTTCAATTCAAATGATTTCCAAAACTCCAGGGCTGCAGGGTTTTCCAGCCTTCAACGTCTGTAGAGACTATTCTGCTGGAGTTAAAGCCTCCTGCAAACCAGGTAACAGAGCCAGTCCCTCTTGCCCAAAGGGGAAAGGGCATATACTCAATATTCTTTTTAACCAAAAAGAAAAATGGGGATTGGTGGCCAATCCTGGATCTCAGATACCTAAACAAACACCTGGCAAAGCCCAGGTTTAAAATGATAACACTGGCCATAATTATTCCTTCACTAAAGAAACTGGCTGACATCTCTGGATCTGAAAGATGCTTACTTTCATATTCCAATCAGACCTTGCCACAGAAAATACCTTAGGTTTTCTCTGCCCTCAGGTCATTACCAGTTCTCAGTACTCCCATTCAGGCTCACTCTGTCCCATGAGTATTCACAAAGTATGTCTCAGTGGTGGCAGCTTATTTCAGAAGGGAGGATATCATTGTACTTCCTTACCTGGATGACTGGCTAGTCATAGGGAATTCATTCCATCAGGGTGACTCATAACTCTGGAGTCCCTAGGTTTCCTTATCAATGCTCAAAAGTCTCAGATGGAACCAGTTCAGTAACTGGAATTCATTGAAGCAGAACTGGATGCCATTTAGGGAAAAGCTTTTCTCCCACAGGAGAGAGTGTCACATCTATTGACTCTAGCAAATTCCTTTACCTTGGGTCAGCCAAGAAATGCAATTACTAGGACACATGGCCTCAGCTACTACAGTAGTGTCTGACTCCAGGTTTCAGATGAGGGATATTCAGTATCACCTCAGATGTCACTGATCCAAAAGAAAGGATAACATTTCAAAGCTTGTGCCAGTTACAAGAACTCTGTTACATGCTCTGCAATGGTGGAAAGAAAAAGACAGTCTTGACAGGGCATCCCTTTTCAGCAGCAGCACCACACTGTGATGCTAACAACAGATGCCTCCCTCCTAGGGTAGGGGGCACATGCAGGCGACCTCAAAATCAGTGGAATTTGGTCATCTCAGGAGTCCAAGCTACACATCAACCTTTTAGAGTTGAGAGCAGTCCTTCTTGCACTAAAGACCTTTGCCCCTCAGTTGAAACATACATAGAAACATAAAAGTTGATGTCAGATAAGGACCACAAGACCCATCCAGTCTGCCCATTTTTTCTACCTTATGAATGTGCAATAGGTCTTTACTCTGTCAATGGCCTATCTATTCATACTCATCTGTATTGCTCACATATGCCTATCCCATGCCTGTGTGAAGCCCTGCACTGTGTTCATATCCACCACTCCCTGAGGTAGGCCATTCCATGCATCCACCACCCTTTCTGTGAAAAAGAACTTCCTTACATTACCCCTTAATCAGCCTCCCTCTAATCTCATGCTGTGTCCTCTTGTCCTGCTATTTTTCTTATACTCAAACATGTTAGACTCTTTCACCTTGTTAATGCCCTTAAGATGTTTGAATGTTTCGATCCTATCACCTCTCTCCCTCTATTGCTCTAGGGTATACATATTGAGCTCCGTTAATCTGTCCTCATATGTTTTCTGATGCAGTCCCTGCACCATTTTGGTTGCCCTTCTCTGGACTGCCTCCATTTTTTGAAATTCAATATTTTATTGAATTTACATTCCATAAATCCAGAAAGGAAGCTACAGGATTGACTGTACACAATATTGGCCAGGATAGATACAGAGTAGCACACATCAGACTGTCTCTGAATCCAATAAAACCAAAACAATACCAATGCCCCTATGAACTCTCCCCTCCCCCCTCTTTACTCCTCCCACCCTCCCCCTTGAGTGTGCCTCATAAACATAACAACACAAAATAAATTCGTGAATTAGAGAATAACAGTCGGCATTTACCAGAGATGAATAAGACCAACCAATTAAGGTAAACAGAGACATGAACCTTCCATATTTCAGTTTAAGTATAGGGCATATAATTTACCTCTTTTACAATTAAATACATCCATACAATTCCGGGAGCTAGCTATCAATCTCTAGGTATTGAAGCAAAGTGACATCTCCTTCAACCATTCTTCATGTGTTATAACTGATTGATCCACCCAATGCTTGAGAACCAATCTTTTAACCACAATAGAAATTAAGGCTATGTGAAATCTACGTTCTTTAATATTAATGGTCGAGAGCATCCCAAGGATACATATCTCTATAGTAAATAGGTCTCCTAATCCCAATAAAGGATCTAGGTTAGATTGAATAGCATTCCAGAGTGGAGCCACTTTGCTACAATGCCAGAAAATGTGAATCAGTTTCCCTTCAGATAAACCACATCTGGTACAGGTTGCCACAGGAAGCCTACCCAGCTTGGCTAGCTTAACCAGAGTATAATACATATTATTTAGAATATGGTACTGAATAAGTCTGTGTCTATCTTGGGTAAGATACCTATGTAGGTCCTTCCAAACCTGACTCCAGTTGGGAATAACGTCAGTCAGAAGGAAGCCCAAACTTTAGAACCGGAAGAGCAATCAGGAAATTGATTCCCAAAAGAAAAGAATAAATAGCCGATATACCATGGGATTTACTGGCATATCTCTGTACCTGTTCCAAAAGGGCTTAACTCGAGATTGTGATAGCGATTCCAAAATTGGACACCATAAGGTGTCTCAACTGAAACACTTTGTAAATATATTTCTGAGGGATGTTGAATTTAGCTATTATGTCTGGGGATGACAGGAGAGTGGTTTGACCATATAGGTCCTCTACTGAAACTTCCTGTAACTGAGGAAGCCAATCCGGAAAGAGTAATGAGCCCCCAATTTTAATATTTGGATTCTGAAAAAGGGGTTGAGCCATGTCTTTTTTATGTGAAATATTAAAAGAATTCCAGCATTGCACTAAAACCTTAATGGAAACTCCCACCACTGAGTCTTGTATGGAGTTTGGTAACGCGGAACAAGGAGAGAAAAATATTCCTGTGGAATTAAAGCCGTGAAGAGCGAGAAGTTTCCTTTCCAATTGTAGCCAGATAGGTAAGTAACCGTCACTTGAGTCTGAGAACCATCTTTCCATTTTTGACAGATGGCTCGCCCAATAATAAAGGTTGAAATTAGGGAAATGAAGCCCCCCTAATTCCTTAGGGAGGCTAAGTTTGGTGAAGGAACTCCTGGGAAATTTACCCCACCAGATAAATTTAGAAAGGACAGAGTGGAAATGACGAAAATAGGACAATGGGAGCCAGAGATTTAATAAATTTAGGGGATAAAAGAGACGAGGAAGGACATTCATTTTAACAATACTGATATAACCCCATATTGAGAGGGGGGGAGGCTTTCCCATCTTTGAAGGTCCTGTTGAATGTTCGTTATTGTCATCTAAAATTAAGCTTCCTAAAAGTCTCTGGGTCCTTGGTGAGATGAATGCCCAAATATTTAATAAAGTGAGGGGACCCCTTCATGCCTAGATGGGCAAAGTTAGCCTGGTGGGTAAGAGCATTTAGAGGAAAAATTACAGTTTTCAACAAATTTAACTTATAATTGGATACAAGTCCGAACTGTCTAATAATTTGTAAAGCATGTGATAACGATATATCAGGATAGGCCAAATGGAGTAGGATGTCATCTGCATATACTGAGAGAGCTAAAGACTGTAATATTGTACAGTCCTTGACCTGGGAAGCACACTTGAGACTACGTAGAAGGGGTTCCAAATATAAATTGAAAAGAAAGGGAGATAAGGGGCAGCCTTGCCTGGTGCCTGTAAATAAAGAGAACCTTGGTGAAAATACATCATTACAGTCAATTTTAGCAGAGTGAGCTTGATAAACCGTCTGTATCCATCAAATGAAAACTGTTGGAAAGCCCATTTTTTTGAGAGTAGCCCAGAGAAACTCCCAGTTTACTCTGTCAAAGGCTTTTTCTGCATCTAACGAGATTAAAGCCATGGGAATCTGGGAGTCCTGGGCAGCCTGGAAAATATGCGAGAGGGTCTGTAGGTGATCAGCTGAAGATCGACCCTGAACAAATCCCACCTGCTCAGGGCACAACAGATGAGACCACACCCTCTTGATTCTGAGAGACAAGATTTTTGTTAAGATTTTGATATCATAGTTTAAAAGCGAGATTGGACAATAACTGGCAGGATCATCATGCGGTTTGTCGGGCTTCAGGATGAGAATTATTGTGGCTTCCAGCAAGGAAGGGTCCAGAGTATCTAAAGTGAACATATATTCAAATAAATTTAAGAGGAGGGGGGCTAATTCAGTGGAAAAAGTTTTATAGAAATTGGAGGAAAAGCCGTCTGGCCCTGGCAATTTATCCAATGCGAGCTCCCTAATCGCCTCCTCTATCTCCCCCAAAGTGATTGGGGAAGACAGAGTCGAGCAATGTTGTGCTTGAAAGGACGGGAGGTCCAGGCTATCCAGATATTGTTCTATGCTTGGGGGTGTGGCCGGTGAGGGAATTTTACTATACAAATTTTTATAAAATTTTTCAAAAACCTGAGAGATATCATGTGAGGAAGTCTTAATAGAGCCATCTGAGCCAGAATAGAGGGGATGAGCTGTGAGCTGTCTAATGCCCGTAACCTAAGGGCCAGCATTCGACCTGGCTTCTCGCCTTGATCAAAGTAGTGAGCTTTAGTTTTCAGGATGGCATATTCCGCCCTTTCTTTTAATAAATCTGCATATTCATTCCTAAGTTTCAACAGGGTTTCCAAGAGACCCGAAGGGGAAGAGGTAGATAAGATGTTTTCGGCCTCCTTGATTTGGTTTGACAGAAAAATAATTCTTGCCACCCTTTGCTTTTTCTGCTTGGAAGCTAACTTAATGAATTCCTCCCCCTAATATAACATTTAAAGGAACACCATAGTTGATCAGCCCTTCTAATAGAACCTGTATTAGTTTCCATAAAAAGTGAAATCACATCCTTTATGTGAGAGATTGTGTGTTCCTCTTTTAGAAGTTGTGTGTTCAATTTCCAGGTAGTATCCCGTTGACTACATGGATCAGGAGAAATCACTATCCATGCCATCGAGTGATCTGATATGACAATCAGTTCCATACCAGTCTGGTGAAGGCTAGCTAAAAGTGAAGAGCTAGTTAGGATATAATCCAGCCTAAACCACAACTGATGAACCTGGGAATGAAACGAGAAGACCTGACCAGAGGGATTGAACAGGTGCCATGGATCGCACAGACCCAGTAGTCCCATAAAATCCCTTAGGGCTTGCTGCGGATGGAATAGGGGTTTTAGTGGCCTATATGTTCTATCTAAGTCTTGCATTGAGGGTATATTCCAATCTCCCCCAATGATTAACTTGGAAGGCAAAAACTCTACTCAACTTATCTGCCAGACACATAAGGAACTCTGGACTACCTCCCACTGGGCCATAGACTGCACCTTGAATGACTATATTGTTATACAGCATGCCCTTGACTAGAATAAATCTGCCTTCTGGATCCGAGAGAGTTTCCTCTGCTACAAACAAAACATGCTTCTTGACCAGAATTGCTACCCCCCTTGATCGCAGACGAACCACAGGCAGTAAAGACTTGGGAGAACCCCTGTCTACGTAGCCCATTTGTTTCGGCAGCAAGAAGGTGGGTTTCCTGTATCAAGAGGATGTCTATGTTTAGGAGAACGCAATTCTTGAGAACTTGATATCTTTTAGTCATGTCTCTTACTCCTCTAACATTCCATGTGGCAATTTTAATTGTTACTGCAGTCATCACCAACTCTTTGAAAGAAATAATCCAGAGTCAGTAAGTAAGAACATAACCCCAAGAGGCACACTCCAGTCCCCTTCCCTACCCTCCCCCCGAATGAAGATGGAGCCCAAACCAGAGAACCTTTCCCCATATTCATCAGTGTATGTTAGCAAAACTGAAGAAATGAGATAATATAATTGTGCCCTTTTGACTCCCAACATTACTGCATCCAGAAAAGTAATCAGCCTTGAGAATTCACCCTCCCCCCACAACCCACTCAAACTATGTACAAAAGGTCCCTCTTTGAAAATAATTCTCAGTATGTAAATCTCCAGTATATAGGAACCAGCCCAATAGGTGACCTTCCCCTGGGAAGCTATAACTCCATATAAATACCGGGTCTGAGCATTGGTGCCAAAGACTACCTCAGTGAAATATATCAGAAGTGGCCAACAGCTAGCTTGCCCTTTAAACCTCCCCGGGAGATCACCCTTCCCCCCCCCATTGTCTGGCGCGATATGCAGTTCTCCCAAAGATTGCTCTGCCCCAAAGCCACCCACCCACCACCCCTCCAAAAGGAAAAAAAAAACAAATGTAGATTAATCCAGATCAGGAGAGTGATTGGAGAAAGTGCAGAAATAATTCAGGGAAAGTGAAAATTAGACTATCTGGATATAGGCTAATCATCCTACAAGAGATTGAGAAAATTGCCCCAAATGAGATTAAATATATCCAGAAAACTCGTGAAGCAGACCTCCAGGGTTAGAGATCCAAAAAAAAAAAAAAACACACAGAGAACAAATCCCCCTTGTAGCTAACTTAATAAAATTAATGGTTAATGGGAATGAGAACACTCTCAGGAGTGGGGAAGTAATCAGGGGACCTAAAACTGATGGGACTAACACCAGAACTGTCACCTTCAGTGGCGCTGGGAAACACGCACCGACCAAAAGTTTCCTACCCCCCCCACTGGGAAACCCCAGCAATCACACTGCTACCCCAGGCCTGCTAGGCCTCAGGACTCCCTGGCAGCCCCCCAAAACCAGCCCAAGGAAAAGAGAAGAGAGAGGGAAGAGAGAGGAAAGAGACAGAGAGAAGGGACCCCAAACAGGTATGCAATCCACTCCAACGAGACAAAGGCTTAAAAGCCTAAGATATCTAAAGTGACAGTTCAACCAGTCTTAAATAGGTTAGGTAGCTTGATTGTGAGATCCGCAGTTGCCTGCTCCGGAGAGTCATAAGAATGCCAGACTCCTTCGATAGCCACTTGCAGTTTAGCCGGGTAAACCATCTTGAAACGGATTCCTGCTGCTATTAACTTGCTGACCGTGGGATGGAATGCTGATCGCTTTTGGTGAGTTTTGAAAGGGAGATCTTGAGTAATCTTTAGCTTCACAGTACCCATAGGATAGATTGAAGCTCCTTAGATTTGGAAATGACATGCTGCCTCTCTAGATAGCTAAGGAATTTCACTATTATTGGACGTGGTGGTGATCCAGGTCAGGGTTTCGGCTTGAGAGAGTGATGGGCCTGTTCTATATGGTACTGTGGGCTTAATGGAGATGGGCCCACAATCTTGACCAGAAATTTCTGAAGGAAACCAATAGTATCAGGGCCCTCTTCTGTTTCAGGTAGGCCTAGTATCAGGACGTTGTTCCTTCGACTTCTCCCCTCCCAATCCTCAGTTTTCAGTTGCAGCTTCTTTAAGCTGTAGTCGGAGCTGAACAATTTCAGGATCCATTCTCTCCTTCCACGTCTCCAGAGAGGTGGTTCTCACTTCGGCATCTCCCATTCTTTGTGACAGGGAGCTTAGGTCACCATGGAGCGATTTTAACTCTGCTGATATATCCTCGAGAGTCTCTCTAAAAGGGACCAATTCTTGCAAAAAATGTTTCTCCGTTAGAGGATTCGTCGAGGAGCTGAAAGCACTTGTCTTAGAGGTACCCCCGGAGCTCTGATGTTTCGATTTTTTAGCAGTTTTTCTCTGGGGTAGCTGAAGGAGTATGCTTGATGGAGGCCTCTTTCATCTCGGCTTCCATCCCGTTGTTTAATACCAAATCTCTCGTCTAGAAAATGCTCCTTTTGGCAATCACTAGTGTTCCGATCTCTAGTACAGCGTATATCTAAGGTCTGCAACTATTTCTGCACCTTAAATGAAGAAAAATAAACCTTTTAATGAGGTTGATAGGTGGGAGCTTCGGCTCAGTGCTGCCTCTAGGTGCCCTGCATCATATGACCTCCCGACTGCCTCCATTTTGTTAATGTCCTTGTGCAGGTGTGGCCTCCAGTACTGCATGCAATACTCCAGATGGGGCTTAACCAGTGTCTTGTAAAGAGGGATTATTACCTCCCTATTATACCCCTACTAATACACTGTAACATCCCTCTAGCCTTACCTACTGCTTTAGTGGTCTGTTTGGATGATTTCAGGTCATCTGTGATGATGATGCCCAAGTCTCTTTCTTCCTTTGTGATTGCCAGCAACTCCACTCCCAACCTATAGGTGGCTGCAGGGTTTCTCTTCCCTATGTGCATGACCTTGCACTTCTTTGCGTTAAACCCCAGTTGCCACTCTTCCAACTATTTTGCCAGTTTATCCAGCTCTCTTCTCATTCTGCCCACCCCATCTGGATCATCTACGTTGTTGCAGATCTTTGTGTCATCTGCAAACAGACAAACCTTACCCTCCAGTCCACTGATGAAGATATTGAAGAGGACTGGCCCCAGGATTGATCCCTGAGGTACCCTATTTAAGACTTGCATCTCTTCTGACTGTATACCATTTACCGCCACTCTCTGGTTTCTCCCACCAACCAGTTTGCCACCCAGTTGACCAACTTCTGACCCACCTTGAGCCATCCCAGCTTATTAATCAATCTTCTTTGTGGAACAGTATCAAAAGCTTTGCTGAAGTCAAGGTAGGTGACATCAACTGCACCCCCTTGGTACACCACACTGGTTACCCAGTCAAAGAAATCTATGAGATTAGTTTGACAGGACCTTTCTGTTGTAAACCCATGCTGTCTTGGATCCTGTGCTCCTATGTATTCTATGTATTACACTATCCTTTCCTTAAGGAGTGCCTCAATAATCTTGCCCACTACTGAGGTAAGACTGACTGGTCTGTAGCTCTCTGCCTCCACCCCACTACCACTCTTGTGGAGCAGGATCACACAAGCCCTTCTAAAGTCTTCTGGGCCCTCTCCTGTGCTCAGAGACTCACTAAACAGTTCTGCTAATGAGGGGTCAGTCAGTCTAGGTCAAGATAGACAACACAACCACAATGTGATATATCAAGAAGCAAGAGGGTGCAAGATCTTCAAGGCTGTGCACAGAGGCCATGAAAATTTGGTCCCTAGCTTATTCCCAGGAGATGCATCTGTCTGCCATTCATCTTTCAGGGAAGGACAATACACTGACAGATTCACTCAGGATAATCATGAATGGGCTTTGAACAGGCAAGTGTTGGACACAGTTTTCAGATGTTGAGGCACTCCAGAAATAGATCTGTTTGCCTCAAAAGAAAATCACCAGCTTCCTCTTGATTGCCATGACCCCCCAATATGGGGGTTTACCTTATGGCCTTTTTCTCCCATTTCTGTGCCTCCTCTGAAGCGCCTCCCGATAAACCTGCTGATTCTCCCCATTCTCAATGCCACAGCCCAGGTCTTTTTGTTGCCTTGGTCTCCCCAAAACAGCCCCAGTGTAATTTCAGCCCATTTGAGCTCAAAAAACTTAAACCACGACCCACTACTCTCTTCAGTAGCACTCTGGTGCTAGCGGGAGTCACACATGCACAAAACTGTGCCTTTGATCTCTTGATCACTAAGTCTGTGGTCTTTTGGGAGAGTGTTCAGTGTTCCCAGTCCCTGCATTAGGTCAAGTGGGAACCGGTGACCTCATCAAGGGCCAGGAAAGCCCTCCTTTCAATTTAGATAAAGAATGCCATGAAGCACTGTTGATCTGGGCTCATGAATATTAATGAGCAGAGCCCCGCTCCATATGAATATTCATGAGGGTTCTGTCTGCCCCCAAGGAACTGTATGTTTCAGCGGCTGCTGCAAAGGAAAAGAAAATGTCAATAAATATAATAATGCAGCAGCTGCCTATGGATACTGAAGGGCTATTGTGAAAGGGGGGGTTAAATAAAAAAAAGGTTTTCTTGGCTGCCCCAGTCCTATGTTGGGACTCAGATAAAAGCCTGCCCGCTGCAAAAGGTGGCTATTAAATATTGGCAGTAGTGACAGACTCAGGACTGAATAACCATGTTTAATCTGGGCCACAATCTTAAGGGTACACACATGTGGCTATTGGACTGTAGGGCAAGAAAGCTAAAGAAATAATTATTCTGGCTGCACCAGGGCATTTATTTGGGACTGCGTAAATCTGCCAACTACAGGGACTGTGTGTTCAGCGCCATGATAGTGCAGCAACAGCCAATTTATAAGCTGGGATATCAAGCCAGGACTTGTGGGACCATAGTAATATTGTTTCTTTCAAGGGATTACCCAGTAGAATTAAACCTCCCATCCCTACCTCTACTTAAATAACCTGAACTAAGTTCTGCAATACTTTTTTGGGGGGGGTTTAATGTTGCCATTAATCATTGATGTGACTTCATGTTTTTTGATGCACGCAGGTATAACTAAGGTACCTAGCTCTCCTTTTAGTGTTTCTTCTTTTTCCTGTTTGGAACCCATCCACCTTACCAAAGGGAGGGTATTATTATTATGATTGTTAAGTTACAGTTATTCAATTCAGATAGTCTATTGTTTTTTTTCATCTGCAAAAATGAATCTAGCAGTTAGATAGAACACAGTCCACCTAGAGGCAGCAGCTCAAATGTATAATTCTAAGTTCCAAGATTTGCATACATTCCACATTACATCACAGTTCTAGGGGCAGTCAGAGATTCTAAGCTGACTGCATATGTCTAATTCTACTGGGATATCCCTTGGAAGAAACAATATTACTATGGTAAGTAATTTTTTTTCTTTTATGTTCAGGAGCTGATGTGAACAAATGGCAGTGTTGAAAAGTTGGGGTGAAAATATTTCAATTTACCAAAGTTGCAAGCTCCATGGCACCAAACAAAAGGGGTTCATACTACTTCTAGGGATCATACTACTAGGGTAATAGGATAACAGAAGGCAAATACCATATAAGTTATCCCCACTCCTCAGTGGAAGTAATCGGATTACTAATCTTCATATACCTGTCTAGTCATGTCTTAAAGGTCAGAAAAGTAGGTGCATTAACCACCTCCTCTGGTAATGTATTCCATAACCTAATTGATCTACGGAAAAAGCTACATTTCCATGCTTCAGTTCTATACTAGCTTTCTTTTATTTGATTTCCATGTCACCTCATATTATATTTATAATCTTTTTCTCTCTAGATTAAATTCTTTCATTAACAAATCATCCCTCAGTATTTTATATAGCAGCAATATATACGCTCTCATTCTTCTCAAGTCCAATGACCACAGATTCAAGCAATTTAATCTTTTCACTATATGGGTTCCCCTTACACTCTGATATTAACTTTCTGAAGGACCTCTGAGGCCTTTCTACCAGTCTTATATCCTTTTTTAAAAGTGGACTACAACATGGACATCCGTAATCTAAACTTGGTCGCATGTAGCTTTGGTATACAGTATAGGCAACAAAACACAACTATTCCTTGAGAAGAAGCTTCTTCTTATACCATTAGTTATAGACATGGCTCTGTTAGCCACATATTTGCTTGGCACACTGGTGACCCGGGATCATGCCCTGAGCCCAGGTGTCAGGAGCAGAGTCTGGCAGAGAGAGAGGCCAGAACATCCTTTGGATGCTTTCCTTCTGGGGGGGTGGGCCTTTGGCACCTGGAGGTGGTTTGGGTGACATTCTAGGTGGTGTGATGCCATGGCACGTCATCAAATGTCCCAGCCCCAGGTTGCCATCATGACCAGCCCATTGAGGAAGGAGGGAATGGGGAGGGCGAAAAAGTGGAAAACTGCCCCCCGGTCAACTGGATGATGGCTGCTAGTCCATCTCACCACAAAGCCCAGAAGTGTCCGAGCCAACCCACCGTGGACAGGTTAGTTGTCAGCACCTATGGGCACCTCTCCCCAGAAGGGAGTGATCCTCCCAATGAATGGTTACATTGGGTTACCCAGTGGCTGCGGCATTGAGAGGTGGTGGATGGTGATGGGACAGAGTGGCGGTGATAGGCCTAGGTGGCCCGAAGGACTGGCCATACTGGGAAGCATGTGAAGGAGCAAAAAATTTAATTAATTTACCAAAGTTATGAGTGTATATTGTAAAATTTCAATGTACGCTCATAACGTTGTTATTTTGCAATATTTGTACCCCAAATATTCAACATAGCCTTCTTATGGGGGAACTGGACAAGGTATAGAAGGGAAGGGAAGAGCAGCAGAAGGCACAGGGCAGTAAGAGGCAGTTAGGGCAAGGATAGGAGAAGCAAGATGATGGGCATGGTGCATTGCAGTGGATGCAGGGAAGCAGTGTTCAGGAAGACATTCTGGACACTGCGGTGCTGCCCTTTCTGCAGGCACCTCTCTATGTTGAGGGAGGAGGTAGCTGGACTCTGACCAGAGTTGACGAGGATCCAGGTGACCTTCCGCCCTATACTGGGACCACCATATCCACCACCACTCCCTCAGAGGTTTCCAAGAAGGAGGAAGGATGGACTACGGTGGTCTTGGGGAGGGTGAGAAAGGTGGGACAAAGGCACATCCCCCAGCCGGCATCACTTCACAACTTGTATGCCATCCTGGCAGAGCATGGGGATTGCGCAGCATCTCAGGAAGTGAACACCATGGGGGGAGGGGGTCATCCAAGATGGAACCCCTAGGGCAGACGAAAGGAGAACACACAGGAGGAAGAAGCAAATCCTGTTTGGGGACTCCATTGTCCAGGGCATATAGCTGGGGTCAAGTAGCGATGGTGAGAGGGAAGTAATGTGCCTACCTGGAGGCACAGTTCAGAGGGAGGGCAAGCGGATCCTAAGGATTGCTAGGGTAGTAGCAAAGAGGGGGGAGACGGACATCATTACTCACATGGGGACTAATCACCTGGCTAGAGAGGAGGTAGATGAAGGAAGAGTGCAGAATGAGTTCAGGGAGCTGAGGAAGTGTCTTGGGTAAGTGACATACTCTGTGACCTTCTTGGAGGTGCTACCAGTCCACGGCAATGGAGAAGGATGGGACATCCACATCACTGAATTCAATAAATGGCTGAAGAAATGGGGCAGAGATGTGGGGTATGGCTGCATAGGGGACTGCAACCTCATCTGGAGGGATGAAGGACTATATCCTCCAGATGGCCTGCATCTATTTGGAGGGGGGGCAAAGGTATCGTAAGTGCATCCTTGGTGATCATTTAAACTAGCCAAGTGGGGAGGCATAGACAGTCAAGGGGACTATCATAGCACCCCCTACAGGACATATCTGAAAACAGGGAGGACCCAATAACTAGCATAACATCTAACCAAAAAACTACCATGGATACAAGGGAGAAGAAAACAGAATGTATATCTCTGATGCATCCCAGGGTAAAGCCCAATAAATGAGGAACATTACGGGGGGTACACAGAGTGGAAGATAATATGCACAAATTCCCACAGTCTAGGAAACAAAATCTCAGACTTGACTGCACTGATGGTAGACATAAACGTGGACATTATGGCTATTGCGGAAGCATGGTATGCAGAGAACCACGACCGGGATGCAGCCATACCAGGGTATACACTTTTTAGAAAGGATAGGGATGAGAGATGGGGTTGGTTTGTATGTGAAGGAGGGGATTAAAAAGCAAGGGAGGCTCAGGGATACAGAGATGAAGCAGAGGCATGGTGGGTCACTCTGGGTCAGGGAATAAAACAGCCACCCATGCTGGAGTAGTTTACAGGCCTCCTATGCAGGGGGAGGATACAGATCAAGTATTGGTGGAGGTCATCCATAAAATGGCAGCCAGAGGGAAAGTACTACTAATGGATGACTTCAACATGCTGGATGCGGATTGGAACACCCAGACTGTGGGTACATCAAGGAGCAGGGACTTCATGACTACCATGAATGGGGCAAACCTAAGGCAGCTTGTGGTTGAGCCCACCAGGGAGGGAACTATACTGGACTTGGTGCTGACCAACAGGGACAGAATCATGGACATTGAGGTGGGCAGACCCCTTGGAACCAGTGACCACAGGACAGTGTGGTTTAAAGTCAACATGTTGGCAGAAGAAAGTCATACAAAGATTAAGGTCCTAGATTTCCAGAAGGCCAATTTCTTGAAGATGGGGGAACAACTGAAAATTGCCCTGCAGCAGAAAGTACGGGAGGTAGAAGAACAGTGGGATAGACTCATGAGATCCATAGCAGGAGTCAATGTGTCAGACTGCTTAGGAAAAGCAAAAGAAAGAAGTGGCCACTGTGGTTCTCTAAGCCAGTAGCTGAGAAAGTGCAAGAAAAAAGGAAGGTATTTCAGAAATACAAAAAGACACAGAAAGAAGAAAACAGAGTGAAATATCTGGAGAAACAGAGAGAAGCTGGGAAAGCCATCAAAGGGGCTAAGGGAAAAACAGAGGAAGGAATAGCACAGGATATTAAGAAGGGAGACAAGACCTTCTTCTGATACATTGGCAGAGGAAGAAGACCAGAAATGGTATTGTTAGGCTAAAGAAGGAAGAGGGTGGGTGGGTGGGTAAGTGAAGGATGACCTTGAAAAGCTGAGATACTGAACAAGTATTTTTGCTCAGTATTCACCAAGGAAGAGGCAGGGGAGGGGCCAAAATTCACGAGGAAAGGTTTATAGAGGGGAGAGGTGGACACCAGCCCATTTATGGTTGTTAGAGTCTTATTTATTTTATTTATTTAGTTTTTATTAACCAGGTAGGTGTAATAGCCATGAAATGACTATGACTATTTTCAGGCACAACCTGGGAAAGTGCTACAATCAAAGACAGGTATACAGCATGAGTACAATTAAATTACAATAGCATAGGTCAAAACAGTCAGTAGTAATGAATACATGCAGCCAGAACAATAACAATCAATGAAATTCACATAGAATTTTTAGGCATAAAAAATCTACACAGTCTAGGAGGAGATACCACAACATAGCAGCAAACAAATATTATTCAATTTAGTCACAACAATGAAGATTTAAATAGGAAATGAAACAAGGCAAAAGCAAATTCTGACTGGGCTGGATGCATTATCACAACCTCGAAACAAGACTCCAGGTGGGGGGATGGGGGTAGATTAGCTCTCAAGGAGATAGTAAGGGTAAGAAGCACAATGAGGCAGGGAGATTAAAGTTAGGCCAGGCAGCATCTGGTGGGTGAGTGGATTAAGGAGGATTAAAACAAGTGTAGAGATCAGCAAGGGATAGATGTAGGCACAGCTCCTTTTTGAAGCTGTCATGGGATCCGGATATTCAAAGTGCTTGGGGGACAGAGTTCCAAAGCTTAGGAGCAGAGTGATTGAAGGCAACAGAGCCTTTTGATGTTTTGCATATAGGTACATTCAGCAGGGATTTAACTACCGATTACAGTCTATAGGAGGAGGTTTGAGGTACCAGCAATGTTGTGAGTGCTGAAGGGGTCTGGTTTCTGAGTATAGAGTCAGTCAGGGAGCCAAGAGAGTACTGACGGCAAGCTGAGGGAGATAACCAGCCCAGGTCCCTGTACAGTTGGCAGTGGTGCTTACGCCGTGGTGACAAGAAACTCAAGAAAGTAAAGACAGATAAGGCAATGGGGCCAGATGGGATTGACCCTAGAGTTTTGAAGGAGCTCAAAGAAATCCTAGTAGGACCACTTACTACCCTTTTCAACCAATCACTAGAGACAGGGGAGGTACCTGGGGACTGGAGGAGGGCAGAGGTGGTCCCCCTACACAAGAGTGGAAGTAGGGAGGAGGCAGGCAATTACAGACCTGTAAGTCTGACATCAGTGGTGGGGAAGCTGATGGAATCCCTGCTTAAGGAGAGGGTATGAAGTTCCTGGAGTCAAGTGATGCAAAAGACCCAAGGCAGCATGGATTCACTGAGGGAGGGTCCTGTCTGACTAATCTTATCAATTTCTTTGACTGGGTGACCAGGGTGGTGGATCAGGAAGGGGTGGCAGATGTGATCTACCTGGATTTCAGCAAGGCCTTCAACACCATTCTACATAGAAGGTTGCTTAACAAATTTGGGAATCTGGGCGTGGGCTCCAAGGTGGTAAAGTGGTTTGGAAATTGGCTAAAAGGCAGGACACAGAGGGTGGTAATAAATGGTGTAAAATCCAAAGAGAGGGAGGTGACCAGCAGGGTGTCACAGGGATCAGTGCTGGGCCCAGTCCTATTCAATGTCTTCATTAGTGACATTGCAGAAAGGCTGTAGGGGAAAGTATGCTATTCATAGACGACACCAAGATCTGCAACAGAGTTGACACACAGGAGGGGCTAGAAAAATGAGTAATGATCTACGACTTCTTGAGGAATGGTCAAGGGTATGGTAGTTGGGTTTCAACACAAAGAAGTGCAAGGCAATGGACCAAGGACAAAATCCAAGAGAGGAATGCCAGATTGGGGGGAGCAGGTGATAGCCACCACAAGTCAGGAGAGAGACCTGGGGGGGTATCATATCCGATGACCTGAAGTCATCCAAACAATGTGAAAAAGCAATGGGGAAAGCAAACAGAATGCTGGAGTGCACAGGAAGGAGCATAATCAGGAGGAGAAGCGAAGTGGTGATGCCACTGTATAGATCACTGGTAAGGCCTCATCTGAAATACTGTGTCCAGTTATGGAGACCACATCTCAGGAAGGACACAGACAGAATGGAAGCAATCCAGAGAAGAGCAATAAAAATTATACATGGGCTGCACCAGAAGCCTTATGAGGAAAGACTCAAGGAACTTAACATCTATTCACTGGAAGAAAAAAGGGAGAGAAGGGATATGAACAGGGCCCCTGGAATTCTGCAATTCTGTGGTTGCGGTATTTTCTACATAATTTGCATCATGCCACAGAATTCATATAGAGCCGCAGAATTCATTGTTTTTGGTGAATTTTCATTCAAATATACAGTTTTTCTATAGTCTCAGGCTCCCGTATCCATCTTGTTTATCCTGAAGCCCCTCCTCTATGCTTGGTAGGTGATGTCATCTATGACATCACATCATATTTTAGCCAATGGTAGGACTGCATTCTGCCACAGAAATGAATAAATCATGCCGCAGAAATCAGAAAATGCTGCCACAGAAGCCTAGGAGCCCTGCCGCAGAAATCAGAAGATTCTGCCGCACAGCACTAGGGGCCCTGGATATGATAAAGACTTTCAAATACCTCAGGGGAATAAATAGGGTACAGGAGGGAAGCATATTTCAGAGAAGAAAGTGCACAAGAACAAGGGGACATAACATGAGGCTGGAGGAAGGGAGGCTTAGGGGGAATGTTAGGAAGTATTTTTTCACAGAGAGGGTGGTGGATCCATGGAACAGCCTTCTGGTGGATGTGGAGGAAATGAAAACTACGGAGGTTCAAAAGTGCATGAGATAAGCATAAGGACAGGAATGGCAGTCCAAATAAGGGTAGGGATTGCTAAACCGAGTAGGGAAATGGGCAGACTAGGTGGACCGGTTGGTCCTTATCTGCCATCACAGTCTATGTTTCTATATTATGACCCCACCTCATTATCAAGGGTGGAGAACATATTCAAAATCCACCCAAAAGGTGATTTCATGCATCAACAACATCATTCTGCACCACTGAAGTGAAAACACATTTTGGCCAGCATTTGAAAAATGACAATTAAAAGGGTGTCAGAAATGTTGCAATCTGATAGGGTATCAGCATTCTGAGAGCCCTACATTAACCTTTAATTAATATGCTTGTACAGCCTGCTTACCAGAGTATTGCTTTTGCAGATTCTACATTTTTCAGCATTCCAAGTTTTGATCGTAGAGTCGTCATTGAAACTGCCGCTAGACTTATGATAAATTTAAAAGTTTGAGTGCCTTATGTGTGTGTGGGATCCCTGCTAACCTGACTCAAGAGTTTCTGACAAAATATTTACCTGTTCACCACCACCACTCTCTTATTCACTGTGCATTTTAAACTGAGTTATACATTGTGATTTCTGTGTGGATTCATTAGATTCATTGTTGGACAGTTACACGGCAGTGTAGTGAAGAGCTGATTCTTGTTGTTCTCTCTTTCTACCATATGTACATGAAGTGCAAATTTTAATTAAAAAAAACAACTTTACAGATGGCTGCAGACCTACAAGTTTGTCATTTTGTGAGCATGGCAAGCAGCGGTGCGGTTTAATAACACTGCCAGCATTTCTTGCAAGCCAGAGGGCAGAGCTTTTAAATTAAAAGTTGCGGTGCAGCTTAATAAAATTATTGCCATTTTTGATGAGTAGGTAAGGGCATTTAAATTAACAGCCATAGAGCGCTTAACAAAATTGTTGGCTTTTCTAGTAAGTGGGCAAGGGCATCTAAATTAACAGCCATGGTGTGGCTTAACAAAATCATTGGCATTTCTGGCTGTTCAGTCTTTATTCTGATCTTTCCACCTAGCATTGCTAGACAGACTCTTCCTTTTTTTATAGCGGATGCTTACCGTTTACTGTACCAATTTGCTGTTCTGGCACAGCTGTGAGACATTAGTGTAAATGTGAATGTGTCACGGTTGCCATGCTCTAGCTCCGTAGGGAAAATGGCATTCATACACTGAATACGCTTTTACTAATGTAATGTAAACTCTCAGTTACGGAATGTTACTTTTTACCTCTGCAACAAGTAAAGGACGAGCACTTACCACCTCTCTCAAGAATCACTCCAGACTCTGGACTTATTTTTACCTCTCCAGTTTACTGCACATCTCTCACTAACCCCTTGCTTTTCATTTCTGGGTGCCCTGTCACGGTCAAGACTGTATCCATGGCAACATGGACGTGACTGAACACCAGCTCCCAAACAGCAGCAGATGGACTGTTTT
Source organism: Neoceratodus forsteri (assembly GCA_016271365.2). Lineage (NCBI taxonomy): Eukaryota > Metazoa > Chordata > Ceratodontiformes > Ceratodontidae > Neoceratodus > Neoceratodus forsteri. The sequence goes on from CM057455.1 coordinate 409,258,868, forward strand.
ACTACAAAGTAAATGAAAATGCTCAGAAAGTTTTGTAAACTATAAAAATACAAATATTTTTACTAGCCCACCTTTTAATAATAGCAATAAGGTACTCCCAGTGGTTATGTTAATGTTCAAGTTAATCACCCCGGGGGCAATGTTGCACTCGACTATGCGTCATGCTACATTACACCCCCAAGGAGTGATTAACTAGAACATTAACATAACCCCTGGTTGCATCTTATTGCTTAATTGTCCCATTCATGAGGTGATGTGAAAATATGGCTATGTTGTAAATTTGGGGTCAGAATCTGTAAAATTACCAAAGTTATGAGCATGTGTTGCAAATTTCAATGTACACTCACAACATTGCCATTTTTAAATATTTTGACCCTAAAATTTCAACATAGCCTTCTTATGTCCCCACCTCATTAACAAAGGCAGTGCAAATTTTCAAATCCCGCCTGAAAGGTGATTTCACCAAGCAACCATGAAATCTCTTTTCAGGCCTGATTTGCATAATTTCATTGCCAGTGGTTAAGAAGTGGGGTCTCAAAAAGGCCATGTTGAAAATGTGGGGTAAAAATATGCAAAACTGACAAAGTTATGCATCAGAGCTGACAACCCATTGAAATGCATTGAACCACACACAGCTTTATTTCTCATATTGCAGTCGCCGGTTCGAGCTGTAAGATGTGTCTTCAATTGGAGAGTGGATCTTCACACTGGGACCTGTTCAGGAGAGTGAGGGTGTGTGGGGGTGTAGTGGGGGTGTTGAGTGCTGAGTGGGAGGTTGGGGTGGCGGGGTCAGATTGGTGAAAGACCATTTTCTTTTTTACAGGTTAAAAAATAAACACCAAGGGACAGTTTTCGATATTACAGCTAACAAGTGGGGATGGCAATTGGAGGGTTGGGGTTACCAGTAGACACCATGGAAATGTACAGTACATGAGGGGACAGCAATCAGAAGGTGAGGGGTGCCACTAGACACCAGGGAAATGTACAGTACATAAGTGGACAGCAATCAGAAGGTGTGTGGTATCACTAGACACCAGGGAAATGTACAGTACATGAAGGGATGGTGATTGGAGGGTAGGGGCCACCAGACACCAGGGAAATGTCCTATACATGAGGGGATGCTATCAGAGAGTGGGGAGGTACCATTAGACACCAGCTAAACATACAATACATGTGGGGATGGAGGTTGGAGAGTGGGTGCACCACTAGACATCAAGAAACATACTATACATGAAGGGACAGTGACTGGAAGGTGAGGGTGCCACTAGATACTAGGGAAACATCATATACATGAGGGAGCAGTGATTAGAGTTTGCGGGGGTGCCACTAGACACCAGGAGGCAAACACCATATACATCAGAGGATGGCAATCAGAGGGTGAGGGCTATTGTCTTTAAGATCTGTATACATGCACTAAAACAACAAGATAGTCAAACCATTTGCAGCTGCACATGCAATTTGACTATTCTTGTGTACTTTAAAAACACTTGTTTTGGCAGAATGCCAGACCAGATTTTTCAGGGACTGCAGAATCTTACAAAGATCACTAAACTCACTATCGATTCTGATGCTGGTGGTTAACATGCTGGAAAGCCATTTATTTCTGAAGAACAGAACTTTAAAAATGTAAACAGTTTTAAAAATGTGTAGAAGCAACCTACGACATATGTGTACATGCTTTCATTATTCATTGTCTATGAATTCTTGTTGCTGTCAGAAATGTCCCATTGACCCCAGTCCTGACCAAAGAATCGGGTGCTTAGTAATGTGGGTATGCAAATGCAACCCACACAAATGCAGAAACTCAAGATCATCTTATACAGGACATTTCTGGGTCTTTTTTCCAGCAACTAAGTGCAGAATCCACCTAATTGGGGTTTGATTAGCAAGATACATGTGTTGGTATGTGTGCAGGATACTATTTTGTGGGGTTTGAATTTAAAAACAAAAAAGGAAACAAGATGGTGGCCATACAAAAAAGATTTTTTTATTCATGAACAAGGATTACCCCCATATGAAAAAGGATTCTTTTTCGTATGGACCTAATTTTTTTTGTTCCAAGAAGCTATCCAAAACACTGTACTGAGCATGCTCAGAACCAAAATTGTAAAATTTAATAACTTTGAAACTGATTAATATTTCTTTACTAAATCAGTGAAAGGCACATCTGTGAGCCAAGCCCTTTTGACCCTGAAAATTTCAGACCAAAATTCCAAACCATCTGAGTGCTACCTGATGACAAAAAAGCAGCAAAAGCAGTGATTTTTCAGTATCTGGATCTCAGAATCCACATATCTGACCAGACCAAAACTCGGCACATCAAGAGGTCTACCCCTGAGGCCGTGCATGCAAAATTTCTTGCAAATCCATTGAACGGTTGCAAAGGTATTAAAGTGCAAAGTCTGAGGTTTATCATAGACACCCCTGCTTAACCCTAACTATAGTGGCACTACCGTGCCACTGTAATCATTTTAAATAGAAAAACATTGGAGACAATTAACAAGGTTTTAATTCCAATGAGGGAAGCTAGTGACATAAACTACGAGAGTTAAGTTCAAGTGGTTTATGATGTCACAGAAAACCCAAGATAAAAAGACAAGTCTAGCTGCTGATAGTTTCCTATCTGTTATGTTTATAAAATATGGAATTTTCTGAACATTCCATTTCATAATACGATAGATCTGATATCAGGACATAGAGGATAATGGATGGGAACTAGTTAGTAATAATGTTGTGTTCCCATCGAGAGGTTATCATGACAGCATACCTGTAGTAAACCTCGAGAGTGAAGCTTGAGAGGTTTACAGTTGGCATGATGACCTCAAGATGGGAACACTAGGGTCATTGTTAACTGGTTCCCATCCATTGTCTTTTATAGTGTATGGGCAGCAGTTAACTTTTTAATCCATTCTAACGCTTTCTTTCTGTGCCTGCTCTCACCACCAGAGCCATCCATGGTTAGTAAAAGTACAAGAAACACGCAGGTGCAGTGCTGTTCCCATTGTTATGGTATTGTTGTGACATACCCAAGAGGGTATTACAACCTCTTGATGTCACAGTGATACCAAAACCCTGGCCAAATTCCCTCCGTTCATTAAAATACCACCAACAGCTTAATCTGATTCAAGATCAGTTGGCATTCATCTGTATCCCCCTCCCCCAGGTCATGCCTGAAAATAGGCAGAATTTGTCTAGTGCACTTACCCGGTCAACAAAAACTAAATAAATAAATAACAAGGATAAGAATTCTTTGAATTCTATCCACAATCATCCTCTACAATACATTGTAATGGTATTATTGCCATTATGTTTGTACTGAAAACAATGACTACCCATGTATAACACTTTAATATGACTTTATATACTTTTCAACTAAATTAAAATACATGGAAAATGACATGACCTGACTTAGGATATCATTTTTATTTGCATGAGAGGGTATTTGTCTGTTGATATCGCATGAGTGGCAAAGCCATAAGTGAGATAACAATAGACCAGTGCCATCAAATGAAAATAAGAATATCCTAAGTCAGATCATGTCATATTTGGTTGTCCTGGCAGTATAGCCTAGAGGTTAGAGTAACGAGCTGTGAATGACCTTGGTACATCCGGCAGACTAGGGGTTTGATTTCCACAAACTCCGTTTGCATACTGTGTGACTCTTACCAAGTCACTTAACCATCCCATTACTCCCGGGTTGCCCCTGAAAACAGGCACTTGTGCCTAGTGGGCCTTATCCAGTTACCAAAATATATATACATATATATTCACTGCACAAAACTCTGTTAATGCATCAGTTAGGGTTTTTATTAAACTGTAAAAAGCTGTGAAATTTGATGTTAGGGTTACGAATCCTACCACCCCACCACCCCACTGTTCACATACCAACAGGCATCGGGGTGTGCTATGGGGTCATATAAGGTCATGAGGCCCAACTCTTACCCCATTCCATGTGTAAGCAAGCTAACATGGTACAGTACAGGAGAATGGGGTGAGAGTTAAGCCTGATGACCCTATGGCACCCTGATGCCTGTTGGTGTGTGGACAGTGGGGTGGGTGGGGGGTAGGGCTGGTAACCCTGACAACAAATTTCCCAGCTTTTACAGTTTAATAAAAACCCTAACTGATGCATTAATGGAGTTTTTTTGCAATGAATTTCCCTTATTTTTTAGATAGTAAAATAGTGTCCTTATTTTACTGTTGGAGTGCAGGGTCTGAATCCCACAAAGTTATGCGTGGGTGTGGAATAAATTCAATGAATGCACATAACTCAGGCATTTTCACCAAATTGTCAACATCATTTTTTTGGGACATCCCCTCATGAACAGTGGCACTGTAATTTTGTTACTCCATCTCGAAAGTTGATTTCACACAGTGACCGTGCCATTCTGTGCCACAGGTGTGAAAACATGTTCTAGACAGGATGTGCAAAATGACAGCTATACTGTTCATGAGGAGGTGTGAAAAAATGGCAATGTTAAAAATCTGGAGTGAAAATATTAATAATTGGCAAAGTTACAAGTGTGCTTAGAAACTATGCAATGCATGCTCATAACGCAGTAATGTTTTGGAATTTTTTCACCCAATTCACAACAAGGACTTTTTGAGACCCCACCTCATGAATAGTGGCACTGTGACTTTGTTAATCCATCTTGAAAGTTGATTTCACACAGTGACTGTGCCATTCTGTACCACAGGTGTGAAAACATGTTCTAGGCAGGATGTGCAAAATGACAGCTATACTGTTCATGAGGATGTGTGAAAAAATGGCAATGTTAAAAATCTGGAGTGAAAATATTAAAAATTGGTGAAGTTATGAGCGTGCATAGAAACTACGTAATGCACGTCAGTACGTAGTCATTTTGGAATTTTTTCACCAAATTCACAACATGGGCTTTTTCAGACCGCACCTCATGAACAGTGGCACTGTCATTTCATTAATCAGTCTCAAAAGGGGATTCTGTGCAGTAACCGTGAAAACACCTTTTGGGACCAAGAAACAACATAACAGTTGCATTGTTCATGAAGTGGCATCCCAAAAACTCCATGATGAAAATTTGGGGTCCAAATTCCCAAAAATGGCGGAGATATTAACCTAAGTTGAAACCTCCCCTCCCCCCCATTAACACCCATGGCTTATCTTGATTCCTCGGTTCGTACTTCAGCTTTGAAGACTGCAGACATGTCCTGGTCCAGAGAAGATCACCGATCCTGATCTCCAGAGGGTAAGTATGGGTGAGGAGGGTGCAGGGAGGTGGATTCTCAGCAGGAGGGTGGGGTGGGGGAGGGGGACTGGGAGATGATGAGGGACAGTTTGCATTTTTGCAGGTTTTTTTTTTAAAAAGGACTTTGGGGGACTGTTTTCTTATTTTACAGGAAATAAATAAAAAAAAATTTGGCACACTGGGGTGGACTCCCAGTGTGCCACACTAGTGGGGGGGTATACGACCAGACTTGGGGATTGGGCACCCCAATGAAGGGGAGAAAAATAATGGGCTTTGGTGGGAGTGCATCTGACACCGGGAGGGGGAGCATCCCAGTGTCAGAAATAATTATAATTAGGGCACACTGGGGTGGGCTCCCAGTGTGCCGGGTTAGTGGGGGGGATACATGCCAGCATAGGGAGTGGGCACCCCGATGCCAGAAAAAAATATTGTGGGGAACAAGTTGCATTGATGCAGGATTCTGCATCGAGGAAAAGATGGCGGGGGACAGTTTTTTTCTTTTCACAGATTACTGTACAGCAGATTATATTAGCTTTCTGTTTACATTAGCTATATTAGCTGAAAGCAAAGAACCACTAATATAAACAGACCACTAATATAATCTGCCATGCTAACTGTATTCCAGCAGTAAGCACTGAGTGCTAGATATATCAGGCACTAATATGTACAACCAGCGTCATCGCACTAAATATATCAGGCGCTAATATTAACTGCTATACAGTATATTTTACCTTGTTTCAGCACACTGGGGTGGGCTCCTGGTGTGCCACGCCAGAAGGAGGGGGCGACACAACCCGACTCAGGGATTAGGTAGCCTGATATCAGGGCAAAAAGCAATGGGCATGGGGGGGTAAAAAACAGTGTAAAGAGCATGTATATATAGTGGCATGGTAGCGCCACTAGAGTTAGGGTTGAGTAGGAAGTTTAAAGTTAAACCTCAAATTTTGCACTTTAATAACTTTGCAACCATTCAATGGATTTACACAAAATTAGGTGTGCCCTGTCCTGTGGGATTGATCTCTTAATGTACCAATTTTTGTTTCGATCGGATTTGTAGATTTTGTGTTGTGCATTGTGACAAAACACTAAAATTCACCTTTTTGGCTGTTTTTTTTCCAGTGACACTGTTTGGAATTGTGGTCTGAAATTTTCAGGGTAGAAAGAACTTGCTCCAAAGAACAAACCAACATTGGGTGAGTGAAAAATATTAATCTGTTCCAAAGTTATTAAATTTTGAAATGTCGAGTTCTGAGCAAGCGCAGTTCAGTCTTTTGGATAGCTGCGTGGTACAAAAAGGGATTTATGCCTCATGAAAAGGGATTTTGACAGCCCACAAAAAGAGACCCTTAGAATCTCTTTTCGTCAGAAAAAAATCCCTTTTCATCTGCTGCCGTCTTTTTTTTTTTTAAGCCCAAACAAAACATTATAACTTTACCCAGGGATGTCTTCTGGAGACATCCAAGTATGTATTTTATTCTTGTTGATTTCCTTTACTGCTCTGTGCCTTTGCCTTAGTTTTATGTGGCCTCAGAATGCTTATATTTTAATTTACAAATCCTTTTTCGTGATGTGAAAAAGGATTTTGTCACCTCGCAAAAAGGGAATTTCATCTGGTGAAAAGGGATTACCAGCAGGGCCATCTGGTCTGACAACGCCCATCCCTTTTCATGAGCTGTCAAAATCCCTTTTAGTCACCCGATTCCCTTTTCGGGAGGTGTCAAAATCCTTTTTTGTATCATGAAAAAGGATTAGGACTTTTGGGACCAGATGGCCCTACCGGTAATCCTTTCTAATCAGACGAATTCTGTTTTTGTGAGGCGTCAAAATCCAAAAGGATTTTGACAGCTCATGAAAAGGGATGACCAGCAGGGCCATCTGGTCCCACAACTCCTAATCTTTTTTCATGATATGAAAATTATTTTTTATAATACCTTTTCATGAACTGTCAAAATCCCCTTTTGTGAGCCGATTCCCTTTTTGTGAGGTGTCAAAATCCCTTTTCGTATCGCGAAAAAGGATTAGGAGTTGTGGGACCAGATGGCCCTGCTCTTAATCCTTTTTCACCAAATTCCTTTTCATGGAAAAGGATTTTGATACTTCATGAAAAAGGATATTTAAAGTTTACTGTTTCTTTGTCACTTCACTGCAAAGAAATGGTTAGGACTTTTGGGCTGAAATTTGCAGGGTACAAAGGGGTTACCTCACACATGTGACTTTTGCTATTTTGGTGATAAAATTTACATCACTTCCGTACTTATAACATTCTGAAGTTTAGAAATTTCTCATAGGATAACACTGTGGCAGGCACAGTACCTTTTGGCAGCTATATTTTGAAAAAGGTTTGAGATATTGATTTTCGCTAAAGGCAGCTTAGTACACCCTTAAATGTACTAAGCAATGATGCAGGTTGCTAGGCCTTCATTATAACTGCAGTGGAATTTTTCCCAATGTACCTATGGTTACTGTGATATTGTAAAACAACAGAACCAAGTAAAAATACTCCTTGCTGTAGCACTACCCAAATAAGCACATTGCTTTCTATTGAGAACATAAAAAAACTGCTTACCAAATCGCAGAGTTTTCTTCTCCTTTATTAAAGTGCAAAAGTGTTCTTAAAACGCCAGAAAGTGCATTAATATTACATAGTGGTGGCCGGGTACATACAAACATAAGAAAACAATACCATTGGCACTAAAACATAGTGCACCGTGATCGTACTAATGACCAGCAGTCACACTTAGTAACATGCACATAGTGCTACGTACCAAAAGTGCAAATCAGCTGACGTTTCGCCAGATAGGCTTCCTCAGAGGTGATTGGCCATCTAACCAGAGATTCATTCATACTCTACTTCATGAATAATTCATTACCTAGTTTAACTTGATTGGCTGATAAAATGCCCATTCACTTTTTTACCAATGCTTCAATTGGATAAACCATAACACATACAGAACTATACTTATCTATAAACATCATCCTAAAAAACATTTATATCTATAATAAACCTACATATTTATATTCAAAAACCTCCCTTTCTCACAAGTAAAACAAGGCTGCTGTGATTAGCTGATTTCCAAAACTCCTACCTAAAACTGTTATAAATAACTAGTTAATGGTATTTCTTCATTTAAGCCTCTAGGCTATAAGGTGTCTAAAACATGGACCCAATAACATTCATGTTGCAACAACTTATTTGTCATGTTTATCCCTCTTACCCTGAGGTCTACTTTCTCAATTCCAGAGAAATGAAGACTTGCAGGTGAGCCATGCTTCATAAGTTGACAGTGTCTAGCCATTGCAGTCATTTGCGATCCTGTTCTAATCACAGATTTATATTCTGTTATTCTTTCTCTTAAGGTTCTACTAGTTTGTCCTACATACCCCATCCCACAGGGACATGTCAACATGTACACCACACCCACAGTTGAACAATTTATAAATGACACGATTTTAAACTTTTTCCCTGTCCTAGGGTGCTTAATTTCTTCTGAGTTTATAGTATTATTGCACTGGGCACAATGCCCACATTTGTAATTTCTTTTCGGAGCACTGGGTAACCATGTTTTCTTAGGCTCAAATGACTTGGTGCAAACTATGAACTAATTTATCTTGTACATTAACACCTCATTTATACGTAACTCTTAAAGCTCTATCATTAAAAACCACTGAGTTCTGTACTATAGGCCATTGTTTTTTTACAATTTTTGCAACTGCCCCACTTTGGTTACAAAACTTAGTCACAAAGGTGATTGGTTGCTCTTCTGTATTCTTAGGTTTCTGTAAAAGATCCTCTCTATTTGTTTCCGTTGCTCTATCCAATCCCTTTTTAACTACTTCTGGTGGATATCCTCTGTCCACGAAACACTGAAACACTGAGACATTAATGTTGAGTGTTTCTCTACTTCCCAACTATTACTGCAAAGCCTCTTTACACGTAACATTTGGCCAACTGGAATATTGTCTCGCAATGGTTTCAGATGCAAACTTGTATAATGCAGCAGGCAATTCCTGTCAGTGTCCTTCCTGAACATAGTTGTAAACAATTTTCCTTCCTCATTACAGATAGTGATGTCCAGGAAGTATATTTGTGATTTGTCTCTCTCTTCATGACAAATTTCAAATTCAAATCAAAGTTATTTATCATATTATAAAATACATCTAATTCTTCCTCTGTGCCTGTCCAGATCATCAGGCAGTCATCAATAAATCATTTCCAAAACATTGCACATTTCTTAAATACATGATTTTTGTATAGATTACATTCTTCCCATAGTCCAACATATAAACTGGCCAAACTTAATGCAAAAGTAGTGCCCATTACTGTTCCTCTTGTTTGGGCAAAGAATCTTTTTTGATATACAAAATAGTTTTTAACACCATATCTGCCATTTTCAATAAAAATTCCACTTTTTGTATCTCAATGTCCCCCCCTCAAATTTAGATAATGGTGTCATGCTTCCAAACCACCTCCATGGGTTATATTAGAATATAGGCTTTAGATGTCAAAAGTAACCAAAATTATATCTTGTTGTGACTGTCTTATTTTTGCTAATGCTTTAAGTACGTCACTTGTATCTTGCACATATGATCTTAATTCAAAAACTTCTGGCCATAAATAACAGTCAATTAGCTGTGAGAAAGGTTCCATTGATGAGCCAATAGCAGAAACAATGGGACGACCTGGAGGATTTATGGCATTCTTATGTATTTTTGGTAACAGATAAATACAAGGTTTTACTGGGTTATTTACGTTTAAAAATCCACATTCTTGTTTTGTAAGATAACCATTTATTTCTTCTTCAATAATTAATTCAAAAGCTCATTTTTTTTATCTTTTCTGTTGGATCCGTTATATATTTATAGTATCGATCATCTGATAATTGCTTTTCCATTTCTTTTTCATATTTTGGTCAACCCCAAATCACGATTGCCCCACCTTTGTCCACAGGCTTTATCACCAGATCTGTATTATTTTGTAACTCCTTCAATGCTACAGTCTCACTTCTAGTTAAACTTCTATAGTTTGGCAGTGATTCAGATTTCTTTAATAAATTCATAATATTGTTATCTACCAAACTAGCAAATGTGTTGATATTATGGTGTGCATGTGTTGGGGGACAAAACGTGGATTTTTTTCTGAGTTCCGATGAAACATTTTGCTCAGTGTCTGTAACAGGATTCAAACCCAAAGTACATAACCGTTCATCATTGTGTAATTCATCCATTCCACTAGGTGTTGTCTGTGAAAAAAAGCTCTGTAGATGTTATTTCCTATAAAATTTAAATAGATCAATTCGACACACTATAGGTTGATGGGAGCACAGGGCATGGAGGGCCCTGCACTCCAACAACCATATAAGGGCAGGATTACACTTTCTCAAAAAGTAAGGAAATTCATTGAAAAAAAAACTTAGTTAATGTATCAGCTAGTGTTAAAGCAACAAAAGTAGGGAAATTAGGCATTAGGGTTTCCAACCCTAACACTTACATTGCCATTATTTTAGTTAGGCATTCTTCCCTCTAACAGGAATAGTTGTTTTGAATGAAGATGGGAGTGACAGCTAGGTCAAACTGAATGAAGTTGAATGCTGTGATGTAGACAGGTTACTATCAGTGTGTGATGTAAGCATGTTAGCACTGCCACTTTAGGATGTGGGTACATGTTTTTTATGCTTTCTAAAACAGTTACATTACTGAAAAAATAGTGGCTGTTTTTATAAGGAAATAAACATTTCCCCTATGTTTATTTATTTATTTATTTATTTGGAAACTGGTGACTGGAAAAGGCACACTGAGCCAATGCTTGTTTTCAGGTGCAATCTAGGGGAGGGGAACAAGAGAAGCAAGTATACAGCATGGGCACAAAACAGTTAAATGCAATTACATAGCATTGACACAGTTCACAGTTACAGTAAAGTGGAAAAGAGTACATGATAAAAAAAGAGATAAGTACAGTAAGAGCAAGCAGCAAACATCAGGCAATTCAGTCACACCTACACTGGGATATGAGGCAAATGTAAGGGGGGCAATCAGGTAGGCAGAAAATAGGAGCAAGGGGGTGGAAAGGATGTTCAGCTAGCACCTGAGGGAAACAGGGGAAGTACTGAAATAGAGGGAGGATGGGAGTAGGTACCAGAGCAAAGGGAGATGATAGGAAAAAGCTGATTGCCCAGCAGAGGAGTGGGGTTGAGGAATGATGAAAGTGTGAGGATCCCAGGAGTGGAGGGAGCAGGAAGCACAGGGATTGAAGGAGAGGAGTGAGGACAGGTAAGAGGGAAGGGACCCAAACCAGTATTTGAATATGAATAATGTACAGCAGTGCTGGCAATGTGAAAATAGAAGAACAATGGATAAGGAGGAATACGTGAGCAATGGTGGGTTCAAGAAGGCAAGCTGGTAGTAAAATGACAGAAGGCATTGCAAAGGGTGTCCAGTCTAACCAGGGAGGTGAAGGAAGCAGAGTCATAGACCACATCCACATAGACAAAGATGGGAAGCACCATTTTTTTCACAAGCTCACAGCACGCCTTCAGAGACAGACAGTCTTTATTGTTGCACAAGGCACCAGGTTTAGAGTGGAGCTTGGTGTGGATGGTGTCAGCATGGGCACTTCCAGCCACACACCAAGATACTGGAATGAACCACTTAAAGAAGTGTGCAACTCAAGGTGGAGAAGATATGCAGAGCTGGGAATCTGGTCAATTGTTTGGCTGGTGACAAAGGTCATGGGCACAGCTTTTTTTTTTTTCACTAGGAGTTGTTAAGAATGAAACTAGTGCAGGACATTGCAGAAGTCTGCAAACCTTCCATAGCTGTAGTGGAGCGACCGATGGTGTAAATGACTGTGTCATCTGCATACATGTGGATATATGAGTTGGCACAAGCTGAGGGGTGTCATTAAGGAAGATGGAGAACAGGACAAGCCCCAGTATGGAGCCCTGTGGGACCCCAGCCTGGATGGGACGTGGAGGTGACAGGGCACTACCAACCTGTACTGACTGCAGGCAGCCCCAGAGGTAAAAACAGAACCAGTCTACAGCAGGAGCTGAAAGGCCAGCAGCACTCAGCTTAACCAGGTGGAGAGGGTGGGATACTGAGTCAAAGACCTTGGCCAGATCAATGAAAATGGCAGGTGTGATGTGCTCCTGATCCATCCCTGATAAGACAGAATCAGTTACACGCAGCAGGGAGGAGATGGTGGAGTGATGCTTCCAGAAATCAGACTAGAATGGGGAGAAGACATTGGTTGAGGATAGAAAATCAGAGACTCTAGTGTAGAAAACCTTCTCTTGCAGTTTAGCAAGGGAAAGCAGGAAGGAGATTGGCAGGAAAATACCCAGGAAGGAATGCCCTTCCCACCCTTGGCAGTGTGAAAGAACTTTGGCCAGCTTCCTGAACAGAGGGGTGGCACTGAGGGAGTAGGAGAGGTTAAGTAGGTGAGTCAGTGGATGTGCTATAACAGGTGCAGAGATTTGGAGTAGTTCAGGATCCAGTCCATCAAGACTGGATTTATGCAGGTTGAGGAAGTAAAGGGCAGTATGCATTTCCTGGGTAGTAACAGAGGGAAAGAGGAGACTAGTGGAAGGAAGACAAGAGGGAATGTGAGGAAGGGCAGAGGAGGCTGAAGGGTGAGTGGAAAGGACAGCAAAAGTGGCAAAGAACTCATTGACACGAGCAGCAGCAGAGGAGGGGTCGGACACTGTTGAACCATTTACAACAAGAACAAGAGGGACGGGCTGTGTGGAACAGTCAAAAAGGGAGTGAATTACCTTCCTGAACTTTTAGAGGGTGCTAAGGTTGTTCTGAAGGTTGGCCTTGAAATATTGTGATTTCGCAGCCTGGATAGCCTTGGTACAGGAGTTCCTGAGAGTCTTGTATAAGAGGAGGTCAGAAAAGGAGTGAAATATTTTGAAACACAGTACAATAACACTACAGTTGAAAAGTGACCATTCCCTAAATAATGGCATCACATATGTAGAAAATACTAGTGCTTTTCTGTCAAGAAGAACCACACCCCTTTCCTGACATTGTTATTAGATTTACATAAATAAACCTTCAGGAAATTCAAACCATATACAGTATATTTCTAATTTTGATTTACAAAATGTTAAATAATTGGAGGGACTTGCCCATGGTTCAATGAGCAGCAGATGAATAATGTGATATGGAAAACAACAAAGCCCCTCCACCCACCAATACAGTGTGCTCAGGCAACAATCACATCATCCAAAGCCAAACAGCCCAACACAAGCAATGCACTGTAAAGATGATGAAGAGATAATGATACCAGTGATCATTTTATTTTATTGAAAAATTTGATTTACCAGTAAAAGCAGAGACACCCCCTCCCCCCGCAAGGTCCTAAAGAAATTTGGAGTCTACCACACTGGTAAATGTTGCAGATGTGATCAACACATAGGCTCTCTCTTCCACATACTATGATCCTGCCCCTAAATGAAACCTTCTGGAGATCCATCCTGACTTTTTGCTACTCACTGGGCTTCCCCCCAACTTGTTCGACATCACTCTATTTTTACTCAAACTTACCACTATACATATTGCCAAGAAAGAGCCTCAGGCGGTGGAGAACCAGTGAAACCCCTACTTTTGCCAAATGGCTTCATGCTGTGGGTCAGTTGCCATCTCTGCAATGACTCTGACATCTGGCCATGGGAAAAATGGAACAATACTGTGCCTCGAGGACCCCCTTTTTCAGCTGTAACAGGGCTACCAGGGTTGTTAATACTTCTGGGCTCACTTACTACAACACCCTCCCCGATCCATACTCAGGGAGGAGTGCTTATAGGTATACAATAATCTTTTTTTTTTTCATTATGGGCCTTTACTGGACATACATACATAATTTCAGCTATGATATTGACTTTTGTTACATTTCTTCTGTATATACAATGCAAAGTACTTTTGATTTTTCTTTGTTGTTTTCTCCCTGCTGTTATCCCTGTGTAACTTGTAAACATTGCTACAGTTGTTTGTTTTTACTGGTTTATGTCTTTTTGGATGTGGTGGTGGTGTTTGAGTTCTATGTGCACTTTCTGCTTGTTTGTTAAATTTGGAAAAAAATCAATAAAAACTTAAACATTAAAAACAAAATGAGACCCCCCACTACAGTCCACAAATGTTTCAGGCCAATTGCAGGTGCTTTTTCAAGGTGTCAAGAATCATGCCACACCCTCACCAACTAGCAAAAAAAAACATGCATTCCCAAGTGGGTGCTCAGTTTGTTGCATCAGCCATGTGGCCATCATTTCCCCTGCCCACTCTTCCTGTCCTGCGCTACCTGTGCTGTCATGTTCCTTGCTAATGGGTTGCCTGCTTCTCACACTTGTGCATAGCTGCAACATTCTGGCCTCCTGCTCGCAATCTTTGGATATTCTCTTGCAACTTATACTTGTTTGCCTATCTGCTGGTAGGGGGTTCGGTCTGTGTTTTTCCCCACTACACCTTTTCGTTACCTTTCGCCTGTCCCCTGTGTCTCTCCCTTATGCTGCTTCCTTGTCTGGCTACTGGCATCTTTTCTTACTTCCCTCTGGCCTCCCCTCCTGCATTCTTTTGCCTACTGCTCACCCTTCTCTGCTGCTTGTATCCCCTGCCTCTTCCTCTCTCCCTGGTCCTTCCCTCCTGCCCAGGCACATATCTTTATTTTGCTCTCTCCGTCTCTCTCTCTCTTCCCCTCTCTTCCTTTGGCCTTGCTGTTCCTCCCCCCCAGCCTTGTTATGGTTGGTGCTATCTGTTCTCAGTTGCACTTTGGGCTCCTCTCTTTTTCTGCACCCTCTATTTTCATCCCTCCCTCCCTTACCATACTTCCTACGGTGCAGCCCCCCTCCTTACCATCCCATCTACCCAGGCCTCACCTCATCATAGTACTTACCTCATCCTTGCTCACTTCTCCATTCCTCTTCAGCTCATACCCTGTCCACTTCCACCCCTCAAGCACTACCCTATGGGTACTACCAGGCTTCAGCCCAGGAGGTTAACATGCTCTCTCTACTCCCCTAAAGTCTGCATCTCAAGGGTGGGTTACTCACTGAATGGGGTCCTTTTAGGCTAGCCATGCAGATCATCTCAGCAGCACCTCTTATCTCCCCATTGTGGTTCTGCCATCTAGAGGGTAGGACTCATGCCACTGAGGTACATTTGGTGGTGTAGATCAACTTGCTGGCTCCTCATAGTGAATTATGTATGACTTCCTGCTTCTTGAGGGTAGAACCTGCTCTGCCCTGCTGTTCCTTTGCCCATGAAGACTGGCTCAGCCAGCACTTCTCAACACAGTGCTCCCTGCATTTGTCTCTGGCCCACTTGGTATCACTCCTTATCCCCTTTCCTTTACCTTTCAGCATCATCCTTCATAGGTTAGGCTTCCTCTTGTACGTGAGACTAGGCAAAAGCTGTCCAGCAGTTGCTACTCTCCTCACCTCCATGCCTTGAGGGTGGAACCTTCCTTGTGGTTGGAGGGTGTCGTCTAGCAGTTCAGATTGATTCTGCAGAACCCCATTGCATTATCCTATTAGAGGGATAGAGTGAAAGCCGTCCCATGCAAAGTTTCCCCTTGAATTGGATTTGAAATTCAACTGTGATCACAGCTGTCATAATTCCATCCTAAGCCAAGAGAAACAGAATCTAAGGCATTGATTCCACAGAGGCTTCCTCCGGGGGGGGGGACTGTCCTCTATAATGATAAACTAATAATCATTTTATTTCTGCTGAGAGTTGGAGCTCAATGGTGGCCTACATTTCAATTCTGGCATTCTCTTCCTGAACAGTGGTACCCCTTCTGGGCTGTGTCTCATTTTTCCTATGGGAAATTAATGCTTTTCTGTTCATTTGCTTGTGCTTTTGGGCTTTTTCTTCCCCAAAGTACCTTGATTTAAGGGGACCTCATCCCTGTGGATTCTCTAGGAACCCTCAACGGGTTCCTGTGTCTTTGGGGCACACCAAAATGGTGGTAATTCCTGTAGCAAGAAAAGAGAGAGCATAAGCCAATGTTACAATCATGTTGCATAAGCATGCTACGTTTCACTACCTACCTCAGTATCCTCAGTCACATTTGTCTCCCACTATCATTCCGGTCCTAAACCCTACTGATATTTCCCTGTGTCCTCTACAAATTCTTATATAAGAAGCCTGATGGTCCTGAGAAATGTACTTTTTTTTTGTTAGTATTTTTTTCCTTGGCATCCAGTCTGCCTTACCTCTCCCACATCGAGGCATCCTCTTATTCTGGTCTCCAGCCCCCATTCCAAGGACTCCTCTGCTCTAATTCAGGCCCCGCAGCTACCCCCATTGCTTGCCCCCCCCCGCGATGGGCAGGTGGAAAGCCCCCCCCTTGCTCTGCCAACAGGACCGGATTCAGTACTGCTGAGCACCCTGAGAACTGAGTGAGTCCCCCTCGGAGACGGCCATCATGCCACTGTGACTGGTGTCCTGTTTCTCCCTGTTCTCCCCTTGCTTGGCATGTGAGGCAGGCAATGACGCCAATGGACAGGAGCACACACGCTATCGTATGCACTCCTTCCTGGCATCAGCCCCAGCATGTCCTCCAGAGACTGCTTGTGCACTGCAATGCCTCCAGCCATCACCAGAGGCCACCAGCACACCGACGGCAGCACACACCCCTCCCTGGAGAAGGACAGCAGTCCTACGGATGCTCAGTCCTTCTCCTCCCCTGCCAACCCCCAACGACCCAGGCTCATTCTCGAACCTGGGTCACCAGCGTGGTGTGAGGTGTGGCGTTCAGTGTCTCAACCCTCAGCACCACCGGGCTGGCGGGAAATGTACTTTTATCTGTCGAGGACATACTGTGAAGTGTCGGTTTTGTATTTCAAGAAGGTGCAAGTAGTTGTCCACTACGGAGAACAAAGATTTTTTTCTAATTTTTTGATTAGGTGAAATTTCCTCAGACAGAGACCAAATTGTTAAAAAAGTGTGAAGAGGTGTAAGCTGAAATGAACGAATGAAAAAGTCAATGATATGTGTACATTATAAATTACAGGAGATGTGGAGATTGGTGCAGTTGGCTCATCCAACACAGTGCAGCAGGTGTGGAGCTGGCCAGATAGTACTACTGTAACACATGCCTGCTGCTGCTTCTCACAAGCTCCAACTGTTGTTCTCATGGGTATCTGCTGCTGTGCTCCTACTGTTCCTTTCCTGCATAACTGTAGCGGTACTTCTGCTGTTGCTGCATGCCTACTGCTGATACTGTACTCCTGCTGCTGCTCTCACGTGCAACTGCAGCTGTGCTGCTGCTGCCATGCACACTTGTTGCTGAGTTGCTGTTGCTCTCAGCACCTCTTGCTGCTAATCTCCCATGTGTCTGGTGCTATTGTCCTGCTGCTTCTGCTGTTGCTGTCATGCCTTCCTGCTGCTGTGCTCCTGCTGCTGCTTCTGCTTTTATATGCACCTGCTGCTGCTCTTATGCACTCCTCCCGCTGTGTTTCTTTTGCTGCATTTCAGGCACTTGTTGGTCCTGCTGCTCTAACAGGCCTACAACTGTGGTGTTACTGCTCCCTCTCATGTGCCCTGCTTCTGTGCAGCTCTCAGGAGCCCTGCTGTTGTGCTGCACATGCTGCTGCTTTCATGGGTGCCTGCTGCTTTTCTTGGCCCTGCTGCTGTGCTCCTACTGCTGTCACAGGTGCCTGCTGCTCCTGCTGCTCTCATGCACCCTGCTGTTGTGCTACTCCTGCTGCTGCTCTCATGGGCACCTGTTACTGCTGCTGCTGTCATGGGTGCCTGCTACTGTGCTGCTACTGCACTCATGGGGTCCTGTTGCTGCTTTCATGCTCACCTGCTGTTGTCACTCTCATGCAATGCTTGCTTCACATGATGCTGCTGCCGCTGGTGACTCTCCTA
Source organism: Neoceratodus forsteri (assembly GCA_016271365.2). Lineage (NCBI taxonomy): Eukaryota > Metazoa > Chordata > Ceratodontiformes > Ceratodontidae > Neoceratodus > Neoceratodus forsteri. The sequence continues at coordinate 409,276,963 of CM057455.1, forward strand.
GCATAGGGATTAATCTCTCTATAGAGAGGGTCCATGCCTCTTTCTCCTGTGCTTTTTGTACCATAAACACATTGCAGGTGTGTATGAACCCGTTGGCATGCCACATCCAACTGACCTACTTCTCTCTCTCTCTCTCTCTCTCTCTCTCTCTCTCTCTCTCTCTCTCTCCCCAAATGACAGGTTCCAGTTCGAGGAAAGGAAGAAGTACAAGGTAAAGCAGGATGGGACCCTTACAAGACTACAAGGTAAAGTACTGCTGCTGCACTCTTTCAAAGTGTAGCATCCTGTGACATTTCCCAGAGGTACACAAATGCAGTAGTGCTATATTGCGAATATAGCAGGCCAAGTTTCACAATTGACTAGAATTAAGTCCCACACATTCCTAAATACAATTAATTGTATTGTGCCCTTTGATATTGTGATTATTTATTATGGTAACCCACTAGTCTTTTAATGTGTTATTTAATTTAGAGGTTCAGAATGTATAATTGTGATAATAACTGGGGATTGTTTTCTCTCATAGGGAAACCTGGTTATAATTTGTCGTTTTAACCAACTGGTTATAACAGGAAACACTTGTCGGGTTTCCCTAAGAGAAAGCCATGTACCAGCCTCCATCATTGATCACCTGCACAGTGCTTCTTCTCAGGGCCATAATTTAAACACATTTTCTTGCCAATTTTACTTTTCTCACTTCTACTTTATACCTCTAAGGAGGCAGATTTCACCATCAGATTACTCACTTTTGGTTTGTGATCTCCCAGTTCATGATCACACAAAACTATAAGTAAAACTAATATTCGGCTATGAAACCCCATTTCAGCCAACTGCGCTTTTCAACAATGCAACCACTATCCTCCCTTTGCCCAAACACTTGAACTACCATATATATAAAACCATATATATAAAACATTTAGAAAGGCCAAAGCACAAAGTTGGACAGAGGGAAAAGCAACAAGCACCAAAAAAAAGCCACAACACTGAAATGCTAAACTGCAGCACCATCTACTAACCTCTACAGTCTTTTACTGGTGAGAAAATGGTACCCAGCAATTATATAAACAACACATGGGTAGGTATACAAAAAACTCAAATGTTATACACATCCTCAGTGTGGGATGCTTTTATAAACTCCTTGTGCTTCACTGTTACGGTTTATGTAGCATCCTACACCTCAGGTGTATATAAAATTCTCATTATGCACATCTCTCCATGTATTACATATATAGGCATGGATATTCAGACTGCACCAGGCTGTGGCGCAAGCCTGGGCACAGCGCAACTTGGCTGCACAGCAGCGTTGACTGGGCGATATTCAACAGAGCTGTGCCATGGCACAGCATCATTGAATATCGCAGCCTGGCCATCTGCAGTGTGCATGGTGCAGTGGCACTGCACCAGTGCTAGTGGCCAGAGTGGAGCAGGGGGATGCACTAGCAAGTTCCGTTGCACTATGTGCAACAACCACGATATTCAAAAGTGCACATGCAAATGGGGCCATAATGTATGCAAGGCACAAATGGGGCCATTTGCAAGTCATTATTGCCCCATTTGCATGCAGGTGCGCTGATCTCCAGGGACTTGTGCCTGGCACCCTGCCAGGCAGCAGCCGTCAGGGACCGATGCCCCCTGCACAGTGTGGCAATGCACCCCTCTGTCTGATCGCGGGCATATGTAGATTCAGTTAATCATCCAATAACCCTAGTGGTCCAGTGGACTGCTCTCAGCCCGATCGTGGGCATCCGTGTACAATGATAAGTCCAATATCCCTGGTGGTCCAGTGGACCGCTCTCAGCCCGATCGCAGGATTCAGTATAAAATAAAATGTCCAATATCCCTGGTGGTTCAGTGGACTGCTTGCAGCCTGATCATGGGCATCCATGTACAATGATATGTTCAATATCCCTGGTGGTCCAGTGGACCGCTCGCAGCCCGATCGCGGGCTTCAGTATGATGCAGCCTGATCATGGGCATCCATGTACAATGATATGTCTAATATTCCTGGTGGCCCAGTGGACTGCTCGCAGCCCAATCATGGGCATATGTAATAATAAGGAGAGCTCCACGGTCCCCTTCCCACCCACCCACTGGGCCCCACTGCTCTCCCCCTAGTCTGTGGTAGGTGGCAGCACCCACCGCCTGCCGCCCACAGCCCACCGACTGACAGTGTATGGTAGGGTTGTACGCCCATTGGTCCGCAGTGTGAGCCAATGGGTGTGTAGCCTGTACCGTACTACACAGTCCAGATATGTGAATGGATCCATTCACATATCTAGATTGTGTAGTACGGTACGGGCTACATGCCCATTGGCTCATGCTGTGGACCAATGGGTGTACAGCCCTACCATACACTGTCAGCTGGCGGTGGCGGGTGGCAGGTGGTAGGTGCTGCCGCCCACCGCTGGACCGGGAGGGGCAGTGGGCTCAGTGTGGTGGGTGGTGAGGGGGTACCGTGAGCCTCCTTATTATTACATATGCCCACAATCAGGCTGCGAGCGGTCCACAGGACCACCAGGGATATTGGAAATATTATTTCATACTGAAGCCCACAATCAGGCTGCGAGCAGTCCACTGGACCACCAGGGATATTGGACATATCATTGTACACGGATGCCCATGATCAGGCTGCAAGTGGTCCACTGGACCACCAGGGATATTGGACATATTATTTCATACTCAAGCCCGCGATTGGGCTGCGAGCGGTCCACTGGACCACCAAGGATATTGGACATATCATTGTACATGGATGCCCGTGATTGGACTGCAAGTGGTCCACTGGACCACCAGGGATAGTGGACATATTATTTCATACTGAAGCCGTGTTCGGGCTGCGAGTGGTCCACAGGACCATCAGGGATATTGTACATTTATTTTTACACAGATGCCTGCAATTGGGCATGGGGGGGCACCACCACGAAGGTGCAGCCAGAGCTCAGGTGGCCGACCACAGGTGGCAGCTGCTGTGTTGCACCTTGCAACACAGTAGCTCATCCATGAGTGGCCAGCTGTTCTTCCTTTTTTTTTGGCTCACCTGTGTTCAGCGCAAGTAGAGGTTGTGCATGCATGGACTCAGCATATCCCATGCTGAATATTGGGATGTGCGGAGTATGCATGGGCATGCCCCCCCCCCACCTGCGCTGCATGCATCACTGATGCGCTCCGGCACATCGGGACTTGTGCCAGGCACAATCCCCATTTGAATATCATGCTGGGGCACATCATTTGGTTGTGCATGGTGCAACACTATTGCGCCACGTGCAACCCTTCTGAATATCCGGGCCATAGTGTATGGTAGAATGCAGTTGCGTATGGAAAGTCATGCACCGCAGAAAGTCATTCTGCTGCTGTAGTGACGTTCTCACTAATGTAGGATGACGTCATTCTGCATTGGTGAGGATGTCATAATACAAGGGACTCCAGCAGCAGTTGTGATTTGTCCCTTGAGCTGCTGTGTGAGAGTCGCATGCGTGTATGCTGGGCAGTGGCAGTTAATCAAGGGTGGTCAGCAGAGCTGATCTAAAATGGGGAAAAGATACATTTTTTTATTATTTTGCAGTCACCATACACTGTATAGAACAGTGTATGGTAACCATACACTACTCAGCTATTCTTCCACCTTGTGGATATAATGCTGACTTAGGGACCTCTCGAGCTTCACTCTTGAGGTCATCAGTCAGCATTGTATCCACTTGGTAGAAGAATTGCCTTGTAGTGTATGGTTACCCTTATGCTAACCTATATGTAATATTTAGTCAGTGTATCAATGAGCTCTCAAAAAGAGTAACAGCAGGCAGGCACAGCCGGAGGGAGAGCCCCTCATACACCAGTTATGGTGCTCTATTGTCTAGGCACGTCTATCAGTCCTAGATCACTGTGTCTTGCTAACAGTGGGAGAAAGAAAATCAAATGGTGTCTTGCAACAAGGTTAACCATACATTTCAATTGCCAAGGATTTAACATAGTGCTATGTATTTTACACCCCTATCTATCCCCTGTGAATGAAGGATTTACTGGTGATGTCCCACATAATGTTAAAGCTATTTTTGTTCACAGAAAGTGTTACATTTATTTAAGTTTTTATTTACCGGGTAAGTGCATTAAACAATCAATGCCTGTTTTCAGGCATGACTTGGGAGGACACAACAGAGATCTCTGCTGCAATACATTATAGAGTAACACTGTACGATACAAAACGGGAGCTATTCAGTACATAACAATGGTACAACAGAGGTTACAGTTACAATGCATTACAGTAAAACGATAGCAGTGATATAAATGCAGTGCGTAGACACAGTCCAGAGACCAGACATTAGATGCAACAGCAGCATACCAAAACAGCAAGACCCTGTTACAATACGTATAGGAGCAGTAAGCCTGCATAAGACGCTGTATGCGGTAATTTCTGGGAAATGCCTTTATTAACTTAACGAAAACAAACTTGATTGAAACCCCCTTAACATTTCACATATGATGCCCGCTTTTCTTAAACTTGTTTTTTTTTTAGATTGAGAAAGTGCTACATATTCTGGCCATTTGGGTTCATTTTAACGAGAGGTTGAGAGGATGTGTGGCTCACTCATTTCACGCCGCCCAGAGACTGTTTTTTTTTCTATGTTGTGCAATCCATGAGTGGAGCGGGGGTCTGCCTCCCTAGCCGAAACGAGACGTTGCGTAACCTAACCAAACCAAAGTCGAGCGTCCTCACAGAAACAACACCTACAGAGCTGTCAGTGACTATTCGTCATTTACAAAAATGTGTTGGATTTATATAGTGTATAATTGTAGGCTAACCCTGTCTCTATGGTTGTCTGATTTGGTGTAATTACCAAGGGATTATGGAGCCACAGTTGAATGTCAGCAATTGTATGAAAATCACTGAGCGATGTCAGTGTGCTTCTGTCGGGGGTCGTAGTGTCGTAAGAGCCCCTTACATGCATGCTGTACTAATAATTAATTTATTCTTACTGTTGTTGGAAAGGACCCGCAGAAGGTGCAAGAGAAGGAGAACCCCCGTAGCCGCATCCCTCGCCTGGTGCTCCGTCCTTACCTGGCGAAACAGAACAAGGGCTCTTCGCCAGTCTCAGAGTCGCCTGCCTCCGAGGAAGAGAGTAAAGTCTTCGAGCCGAACAGCTCCTGTCGCTCGCCAGTGACCCCAAGCAGCAACAGCTTCTGCTCAGGTACGTAGACCCCCACTCCTCCTTCTGAGTCCAGTCCAGTTGTTGATCTCTGTTTTACAAAAACGTATAAGGGAGAAATAAGATACTGAAGTGCAGCTGATGTCCCGGGGAACTCAGCTGAATTAATGATACACCGTTACACGCTGACGTGAGGACTGAACTGGCAGCTACTGATCTCTGTGAGATAGTTGATCTAGTATATGCTGCAAACAATTTATAAATTAAATACTGTATTAGTGTTAAATGGAAACACTGGATTTTTAAGTTCTCTAAGCCAACAGTAAGTGCTGAGGTGTGGCATCGTGAGAAATTCAAGGGGCCCCTGTGTGTGATTACCCAGAACATACAGAATGTTATGACTTATTACATTGTTTCAGTAAACAAAAACATTGAAATCAGTTGCACTGGTATTGTTAGGTTTGCCACTAACAATAGCTTAACAAGTAGACTTCATAAGCATACTTAGAAGCCATACTGCTACTATGCTTAAGGTGCTGAAAAGGCCACCACTATGCCACATCAGGGTCACTACAGCTGCTCTCCCCCGTGAGGTAATATTGCCCCTTGGTAGTAGGTGGTGCTTATGCTCCAATGCAGGGCAGCTTGCCCCCCCCCCCTTCCCAGGAGATGACTGCCTCTTTTTCTCAATGCACTTGGCTCTCAGTGTGGCTCAGTCCTGGGATTCTGTGGCCCTCTAGTCAAACCTAGTCTCCCAGGATAAAAGGCAACATTGCAGCCTCTGCTGGACCATGGTACCATCTGCGATCAAAATATATGCCTGCTATGCCGATCTTGGCTGAACATAAAAATGGATTATGTAGCCTCCCGGTTTTCCCATTAGTGTCATACTGCAGGTCTTGTAGTAATATCCCCAGGCAAACATCAGTAGAGTGAAAACATCCTATGGCCAAGAATATTTGGGTTGCTGCAGAAAGTTGGTTATAAAAAATAAAATACAAACACAATATATTTCATATGTATGTATTTAGGATAGCTGTGCATGTTATGGTGGAAATTTTGAACCTATACTTTTTGTGCCATTTTGTGTTGCCCTTTTTCTTCTGTCTTGTAAGATGCCTTGTTTGTTTGTTTGTTTGTTTTATTAATTTTAAGGCTGAGTAATCTTTTTTTTATTGTCAGTATTCTCAGGTGTCAGCGTGGCTCATTGGGCCAGTAGGTTGTAGGTTAGTTCCACACCAGGACCGGACTCACACCATAAAGAGTGGCTCCCTGAGTGCAATACTAGCAGTATGCTGTGCCACTGGGATGTGCCATCCTTGGGATGAGACATTAAACCAAGGTCCCTTTTGAAGTTCTGCCCATCTCTGGTGCTATCCTGGTGGGTATCCAGGCAGAGGTAAAACAACCAAAGGCACTTATCATAAGAGTAAAGAATTTTCCCCAGTGTCCTAGTGAACATTCTTCTCCCCAGTCTGTGCCATTACCCAAGGTTGTGTGTGGGTGCTGATGTGCAAAATGGGTACCACTACATGTTTACAGTCAGATCACTGCCAGTCTCTAACAGCTTGTAAAGCACTTTGGGATCACATACACAATGTGTATGAAAAAGCACTACATAAATGCTAATTCATCATTTTCTTCCTTTTTGAAGACCCATTGTTTAACATCACTTTTCTTGTGACTGAGGTGAACTAGCATGTGACGAGAAATGCCCGCTAACCTTATGGGGAAATGGCATTCAAAAAACTGCTGAGATTATTGCTGAAAAGCAGGGCTAGCTCCCTTTCTTTATTTTAAATCTAAAATGTTAAAGCAGATTCAAAATGAGAAAAAGGGCAGGAGAAAATGGGAAATTTGAAATAGAATAAAATGGCACAGGTCAACATTTTCACTTTAACATGCACTGCTACTTTAAATGAGTAACAGCTTCAAAGGAGTCAAGGAAGGATATGAATTTTGTTTTATATACATGTACTGTTTCACCTTTTATGCACACTGTTTGACCCAAAGCACCTTACAGGCCATGAACAGTTTCATCAGCCATTAGGTGAGCACAAGGAGGCCATAAGAGAGCTAGAGGGCAGTCTGCACTCTAACTGTTTGGTTGCACAGCCTTTCTGAGACGTCATTGGTAGGAACCAGGACCGCTCATATGTGTACAGTGTGGTGACATTGCAGTGACTGCAATGACAACGTTTTTTACTTATTCACTACAGTAATTGCTCTGTTTTATTGTTGCTGTTCCTTGCATTTTATCTACACTTCTGGAATGCTGATATTGTAAATGACTATATTTGTTTTCTACTGTATTCTCCTGGGTCATAACCGAAAATGGGCATTAATTTGCCTAGTGTACCTACCCAGTTAACACAAACTAAATAAATAGATTACCTGCAAATTGCAAAAGTTATTTTTTCTGGTAACGTTGCCAACATGCAAATAAAGAAACATTGTGAAATTAATTTGTTCACTAAAAAGCAAGGTAAAATATGTAATTTCATTATATTTATTATCACGGCATGGTAACATTGAGTGGTTGGGGACAGAACATGAGACGCTGCTACAACCAGGCTTTCCTTGCAATGCTACCTTGGCAGGGCCAACCATGGTCAATCAGCATTACCACCTGTTTAGTTATGCTTTTAGACACTTTGATATTTTCCCCCCTCTCTCTCTCTCTCTCTCTCTCTCTCTCTCTCTTTCTCTCTCATCCCCCTTGGCAAGCAATCCTCTTTGGCTAGCTCACCTGTTGCTTGGAGTGAAGAAATGTGAAGACTTGCTGCAGTGTTGAGTTTGATTCAGACTCTTAGCAGCATCAAGTTGCAAACTCGTGATCTGATTCTCTTGGTATGTGGTGACCAAAAGAGCAACTAAATGATTGCACAGTGTTTATGGACAGGCCTGTGGGCTCCAACACACTTGTTTTTAACTCTGTAATGAATGAGTCACACTGCTTTCTTTTGGATCCAGAGTGAGAAGTATTCTTATTAGGGTTACCATTATCCATAATCTGACACTGGTGTTGATTTTTCCTTGGTTTTCTGTAGCTGTTGGTCATTCACATACTTTAATGGATTTCTAAAAATGAGTTCCAGTTTTCAAATTCCCCAAAAATTGTGTAAGAACGAATACTTGTGGGAGATGGCAGTACATGTCATAGGGAAAATGTTTTCATTACAACCATACTAACAAGTTTAAGAAGATGTCTTTTATTACTTAACTTTCGATACTTATTAGCTGTCTTTGCTTTGCATTGACTAAAATAAAATACGGGACTGGGAAGAATCTGTTTTGGGTCTAAACAGCTGGACTCCTTCAAACTATTGCTCTAATGGCAATTTGTTTTCCCCTAATGTTTAATACTTGATTTGGATTCATCATGCTCTAAATTATCTCAACAAAATATAAAATGGCTATTGAGGGTCTCATCTGTGGTTTCCTTTATGCATTTGCTGTGCTGTTATCAGACCATTTTGTTGAATCGATACAAATTAGGATAACACAGGATCTAACTGCTCAGCAATGCACTCATATTCTGTACCTTATACTGAGTACAAACTGTCCTACTTCCATATTTTTGAAAGTAATAATAAATTTACTGGACATAATGTGGGTTACTCATTTTCAACAAACAAAAAGTGCTTAGTTGTTTTGTTAAGGCCTATTGTCACTCTTTGGATTTTAAATTGCTCTTGGGAGACATTGAAATGAATCCTGGCCTTCTGTTTAACTCTTGTCTGATGTATCTCTTTGAAGGGAGAGTTAAACATTTTTCATCTCAGTGCTCGAAGCATTGTCTCAAAGATGCAAGAAATGGAAGCATGGCTTGCATGTTACAAGAAGATATTGTTGCTATCAGTGAGACATGACTTCGACCATCATTTCTTAATAAATCAATTGACTGCACCCAGCTATTGTATAACAGAAAATACAGCATGACTAAGTGGGGTGGTGAGATTGTATTTTATGTAAAAGATTCTGTAGCTGCTGCTGAATATGATTTTCAAAATCCTCCTGACTGTAATTGTAAGTGGTTAACTATACAAGTTAAACTAGGTTTGCATAAAAAGTTAGGAGTATGCTGTGTATTCAACCATCCCAAGTCTAATGTGAAAGGATTACATGACTTCATAAACGTAATGTCACAAAATAGTAATGTGGAGTTAATTGTATTTGGAGATTTTAATCTTAACTGTGTTTGGAGTGTTATACTTTATTGAAAAATGTTTTACTGGACACTGGCATGCAGCAGCAGATTGACATCCTGACACGATTGAACTGAAAAACTATTGTTACTCTTTGTTTTTTATATTGGGTTTGTAGTGCATGAAGAGTTTAAGGAGTTGGTGAGGGGTCTTAGGCAGGTGGCACTACTGGTGACTTTCTTGGAAGTGCTACCCGTCTATGACAAAGGGGATGACAGGATTCTCTGCACCAGGATCTTCAAAGCCTGGTTGAGGAATCGGTGCAGAGAGGAAGGTTTCAGGTTCATTGGGGACTGGTGCCCCACCTGAAGGGAGAGGGGCCTGTACAGGAAAGATGCCTGCATCCATCCAGGAGAGGGGCTGCAGTCATCGGTGAAAGGTTTAAATGCTACATTGGCAAGCATTTAAGGTAGCTGAGGGGGGAGGCGGAATAAGACTGGGAGACAGAAACTGCCCGCCTCAGGTTCCTGAGGCTAACTACCAAATTCCGGAGGCAGTGGAACCCCAGAAGGAATCAAATAAAACTGTAATCCATGAAGCAGAAAAAACATTTAAAGCTGAGAAAAGGGAGGGGGGGCATGATAAAGGAGGGCAAAGGGCAAAAAGGAGACAAAGTGACACAGTAACACCATCTGGAGGGCCATGTGTAGCAATGCTCGCAGTCAAGGCAGAAAAATTGCAGACTTACAGGCCACCATGGCAGAAGCTGACCTGGACTTAGTAGCCAGTACAGAAACCTGGTTTAATGAAAACCAGAACTGGGATGTGGCTATGCCAGGATACAGTCGGTTTAGGAAAGACAGGGTAGAAAGAAAAGGGGGTGACAACATAAAGGCTACAGAAATACCAGAGGGGAAGGAGGGCGCAGAAGTGCTGTGGGTTACCTTGGAAAAGAGGAAAGGGGCAGCTCTTCACATGGGGATGGTCTACAGGCCTCCATCACAAGGGGAGAAAAGGGTAAGGAAATGTTGGAGGCAATCCATGAGATGGCTTGCAAGGGAAAGGTGTTACTAGTAGGGGACTTCAATCTGCTGGACATGGATTGGAGCCTCCCCGCTGCAGCAATGACCAGGAGTAGGGACATCCTAGACTCCCTTCAGGGGGCATTTCTCAGGCAACTGGCCAAGGAACCTACTCATGAGGGGGCATCGTTGGTCGTAGTACTGACAAACAGGGACATCATTGCTGACTTCACAGTGAGAGACCACTTGGGGACCAGTGATCACTGGATGGTGTGGTTTAAACATAAGCAGAATCAAGTTACACGAAGATGAGGGTCCTGGATTTCAGGAGGGCAGATTTTAAGAAAATGGGAGAATGCCTCAGGGACACCCTCCAGAAAAAAAGAGATGATTTGATACCTTTTATTGGACCAACATAGATGTTACAAAAGAAAATAGGTGCTTGAGGTTTCAGATTACATAGAATCCTTCATCAGAAAAATAACAGTTGGTCTGGAAGAATACACTTTCCTAAAGTCCGGATCATACATGAAAAAAACGGATACAAATTGTTAAAAATCCCATTGTCTTAAACTGCTTTTTAAAAATCAGCACAGAACCATTTATAGTCAACCGTGTTCCATCAAAATGCTGGATGGCTCAGGATTCTATGTTGTTTGTTCTGACCCCTGCAAATATATGAATACTGTTTGCTATTCGCTGTTTGGTATGTAATAAAAAACTTCTGTTACCTCCTGCCTATCATATTGCATTTGTGTTGCTGTCTATGTGTTGTATCCACTGGAACTGACGTGGAGCCTTTGGAAATGAGCCCTTGAGTCAAAGGGTTGTAATTCCGATATGTATAATAAATAAATAAAAATTAAAAAGCAGGGTATGTCGAGGTCAAATGTCACAGAATAGATAGGCTTCTTCCCTGAGATCAGCCATAAAACATATATTAAAGCTACATTTGTGCATCTGTGCATGCATTCCTAAATGTAAATTCGTAAATATGGCAATATATAAAAATTTTCTGTGTCAGGGACACCCTGTCAGGAATAAAAAAAACTAAGGGGAGTAGAAGAACAGTGGGTTACAGTAGTAATTGAAAAAGCTACTAAACTCTGTGTCAGGCAAGGGCAAGAGAAAAAAGAGACCACTGTGGTTCTCTAGAGAGGTTGTGGAAAAAGTAAGAACAAAAAAAAAATCTAACCTTCAGAAACTACAGAAGAACACAGAAGGAGGAGAATAGTGAGAGTTACCAGGAGAAACAAATGGAGGCAGGGAAGGTAGTTAGGAGCACAAAAGCAAAAAAACAAAGGAAAATATAGCTAAATCAGTAAAAAAGGGATATAAAACATTTTTTAGATATGTAACCCCTTGGTGGCGCTATCCCAATGGCTACTACCCCTGCCTGCGCGGCTAGCAGCAGGTTAAGGGGCCTGAGTTCTGAAACGGGGGCCTCTACCCAGAGGTCAGGGTTGGTAGTGGTCAAACTAACCTGGGCACAGCTCTCCGGGACACTCTAACCCCCCCCCTTCCCTTCTAGTGGCCTGAGCAGTAAACGATAATCACTTTCGCAGTACCCCTTGTACACCATACCAGTACCCACACTGTTTGCATTTACCACCAGGGCTGGTTCCTCTGGCTCGACCCTTGGGATCCCCTCTAAAACAAGGTTATGCACAGTAAATAGCAACAGTACAGTACTCTTGGCACAAACTGGAACCACAGTCAGGTTAAATTCAGCAAAAAAGTCAGATCTGATTTATTCAGGGGACTTGAACAAGGAAGGGGCGTAATCAGGTTGATTGGCTTAAACGCTATATTAATCAAACAGTTATGCAAGCACTTTAAGTCCCCACATGGTCACACCTCTGGATACCCAGGTAGGGAGACGATGGGCTAGCCAGGAACATTGCAGCTGGTTGGGGCCCTGTGATGGAAGAAAGCAACATGCATAGCACACACTATTTGTAATCCGGAGCCGGGGGGCTCAGATCGTGAAAGAAAAAGCAACCAATCAGGTGACAACACTTTAGATTTAGCTGTTGCTGCAGGGAGCTACCCTGATGTTTACTCATGATACCCAATACTGGACACAGGCAGGACAAAATCGAGACTGCAGGTTGTTGAGTTGTAGTGCCCAGAGAAGCAGGGCCCACACGAATCATCAAGGCATTGTTCCTGTTCAAGTGTTGAGAAGGGGGCTAATCCCCAGGCAGGTCTCTCGTCGATGGCTTTCTCTGTGCAGCCGGTAGTCAGGCTGGGCCAGTGTGGCAAGGCCCAGGCCCAATGGAGATGATTTTGGATTCAGTCCATGGGGCAGGATGCAGCTTCCAGCAAGCAGAATACAGTTCAAACCACAGTGGGGATCCAAATTGCAACCCACTAGCAGCACACAGCACATTTACACGTAAGGAAATTCTAATGCTGCTTCCAGCAAGCAGAACACAATTCAAACCGCAGTGGGGAACCAAATCACAACCCACTATAAGCACACAACACATTCACATGTAAAGAAATTCCACTGTACCAGGCAAAAGGCTCTCCGGTCGCAATTGCAGAGTCTCTGCACAATCCGGGAGTTCAGAGGTGGCTGGAAGTCCAGACAGACTGATCGCATTCAGAAAACCTTCGGTCTTCTTCAAGTATGAGCCTGGTCACAATTCAGTGGCTTACTTCACTCTCCAAGTTTGGATTCAGTCCAAAAAAGGCACACGTTCCCTCTCAGGGACAGCAGGCAGGCATGTAGGCCAAAACTCAGGCCTTTCCACAGTTCTCCCACATGAATCTACGCTGCCTTTGAATCATTCAAGCTGTTATCTCTTCACTTCCCAACTCAGAATTGAAACTAGCTGCAAGCAGCTTGGGAATTTCCCCAAGATCCAAAAGGTTTGGTTGGTTGATATGTCTGTCGGTCACAACAAGGGCTCCCCCTGCAGGTTATTTTAGGCACCAAAATGCAAAAACAACAATTCCTACAAGTTTTGACCCCACCAAGCCCCTGTAGGCAGGCTCCATTTTAGAGTCCCAACAGTACTGATTGGCCCATTCTGACAGTTCCGGGCCAAGTTGGTGGAGATAAACAGAACAGTCCTTGCTGCGAAGAAGGCAGGTTAGAACAAACTGCAATATTATTACTACTCTAACAAATGATCAGCAAACAAGAACATCTTCTAACAGAGCTCCCTTTTAGATTAATTAAGACTGCAATCCAGGCAGCTCTTAAAGAGACAGTATACAGAGGCTATACAGGCACTCTCTGGCAGTACATTTAATCTATTAAAATGCAGAACACCAGCCTGGCAGTGAGCGTTTAGGCAAACTCAAGGAAGACTTTTCAGGAACCCCCATTTGTAGGGGGGTTACAGATACGTTAGTGAAAAAAGGAAGTCCAAGGGAGGGCTAGTAAGACTGAAAGAGGAAGGGGGGTCTGTAGAAGAGGACCACCAAAAAGGGGATGTATTTAACAAATACTTCTGTTCAGTATTCACGGAGGATGGGGTAGGAAATGGGCCTTTGTTGCAAGACAAGGGCATAAAGGATCGGGAGGCCGACACTAGCCCTTTCACAGTGGAAAGAGTGCTAAGGGAGTTGCCAAAGTTAAATGTAGACAACGTAATTGGTCCAGGTGCACCCCATGTTGCTAAGGGAGCTCAGGGAGGAGCTGGCTGCACCTCTGACAGCCCTATTCCACCAGTCACTAGAAACAAGGGAGGTACTGGGGGCTGGAGGAGGACAGATGTAGTTCCACTTCACAAAAGTGGAAATGTGGAGGAGGTGGGAAATTACAGGCCGGTCAGCCTGACTTCGGTAGTGGACAAAGTAATGGAATCACTACTGAAAGAAAGGATTGCAGAATACCTTGTTACCAGAGGTCTGCAAGATCCAAGGCAACATGGATTCACCTGGGGGAGGTCCTGCCAGACAAACCTGATCGAGTTCTTTGACTGGGTAACAAAGGAAGTGGACCAGGGAGGGCTGTTGACATGGCCTATCTGGATTTCAGCAAGGCCTTTGACGCCATTCCACATAGAAGGCTTGTAAACAAACTGAGTAGCCTAGGAGTAGATCCTAAAATAGTAAAATGGGTGGAGAGTTGGGTTAGTGATAAGAGTCAAAGAGTGGTGGTAAATGGGGTATACTCTGGGGAGGGCAAGGTGACTAGTGGGGTGCTGCAGGAGTCAGTATTAGGCCTGGTCCTCTTCAATGTCTTTATTAGCGGCATTGCAGAAGGACTAGCACAACAAAGCAAATCAAACTTTATTTTTATAGCGCCTTTCACAATCAAGGCACTGTATGCAGTATAAATACAATATAAAACAATAAAATAATATATCTAAACACAATCAAGTTAATTAATCAACTAATTAGCGAAGGCCAAAGAAAATAAGTATGTTTTCAACATAGATATAAAACTACTGGCGGTCAGGCATAGAAACATGGAAACATAGACTTTGACGGCAGATAAGGACCGCTTGGCCCATCTAGTCTGCCCATTCTCTTAACCGACAACGTAGAGATTTCCACAGGGTTGGTGCTGCAAATGAAAAGGCACGAGCTCCAGATGTTTTAAGATGAACCCTGGGAATCTCCATCAATCCCTCATTGGTGGATCGGAGAGGGTGATTGAGGGAGTAGGGAGTCAGGAGATCTTTCAGGTAGTCGGGTCCCTGTTCATGTAGGGCTTTAAAGGTAAGCAAGCCTACCTTGTAGGTAATCTGCCACTGAACTGGCAGCCAATGCAGTCCGCACAGCACAGGCATAATGTGACTGGTTCTAGAAGTACCAGTCAGCAGCCTGGCCGCAGCATTCTGCGCTATCTGCAGGAGGCGGATATTAACCCCGGACAGCCCTAGATAGAAGGCACTGTAGTAGTCAAGACGGGTAGTAATGAAGGTATGGACCAGTGTCAGTAGGTCGCCCGGAGGAATCGTGTTTCACCTGGGCAATATTCCTCAGATGGTAAAATGAGGATTTGACCATCACTGACACCTGTAACTTCAGGGTCGGACTGTCATCAAAAATTACACCCAAGTTACTCACCCGATCTGAGGTAAGGAGCTGGACAACATCAAACCACAGGCCCGACATATGCCCAGCTCCAAAACCCACCCCTTGGTGACCCAGATCCACAACCAGCACCTCAGTCTTATCCAGGTTTAATCTCAACCAACTCGAGCTCATCCAGTCGTTGATCTCGGAGAGGCAGGTATTTAGCATAGTGATCGCATCAACCTGTCTCGGCACAAAGGACATATACAGCTGAGTATCATCTGCATAACAGTGAAACCTCAAGCTGTATTGCCTGATGACATCTTCCCAATGGCAGCATATACACTGTGAACAACATGGATGCCAATATGGAACCTTGCAGCACCCCGCAAGACAGGGGAAGGGAGTCAGAGGAATGAATTCCAGTGACCACCCTCTAAGATCTGCCTACAAGGAAAGATTGAAACCATTCGAGGACCATACCCGACAGTCCACAAAGGAAAAGGGGAAAGTGTGCCTATTCACGGATGACACAAAAATCTGCAACAGAGTTCAAGTTTCAAGTTCAAGTTTATTTCATCAGGAAGCCTCCATTGAGTAAGCTCATTTTCAAGGAGGTCCTGCTAAGGACAAGATAATAAAAACAAGATAAAAGGCAATATAGAGGTGGACAAAAGCACGGTTCAGGAAAGCACCACTATACAATTAAGGAAATTGTATATAAATTTAACAGAACAATGGCATGAAAATAAATAATTGTAGCAGTTCTGAGAATTCTAATAAATAAGGTCATAATAAGTAAAGAGTAGCCACATGGGGGGGGGGGTTGAAAGAATGAGGGAGGGTCTAAATTCAGGAAAAGTATTTTATGCCATGATCTAAACCTATGTCATACTCTGTATAATCACTGTAAGAAGGAAGTAAATCTGGTGAAAGCTAGTTACTCCAAGAAACAACAGACAGAAAACTTGTCTGACCCAAACAAATTCTGGGAATCCCGTTAAACCTTTATTAAATCCTTTTACAAGTGAGAGCAGAGCATGAATACAGGAGATGATCTCTATAGCTTGTGAATTTGATGCCGTGTTTATCAGCCTTGACAAATATCGACTGGGTTGTCTGGCTCACTGAATGATTCTTTTTTGCCTCAGATTTGAACAGGTCCCATTTTTACCTTAGGGCTGTTAGTCATGTTTGAAGTGCTTACACTCCTAAAAAAACTTAAGCTGGCTGTAGCTGGTGGCTATGATGGTCTGGCACCCAAATAGCTGCTTTTGGCAGCTAATGATACAGCAAATACCAACAGTTTACTATTAATTTGCCCTTTTCCCTGGGTCAAGTGCTGGACTTGTGGAAGAACTCTTCTGTCATCCCTGTCAACAAAACTGTCTCTCTGTCTCTCTCTGAATTTGGAAATGACAGACTAATCTCTATCCTCTCTGCTCTTGCAAAAATTTAGGACAGATTGGTCTATATCTTGCTAATGAGCATACAGAGAAATGTGTTGTGATGTCTAAAAACCAGCACAATTTTAGGAGGGGGCAGGGAACTGAGATTGCTTGGTTACGTTCATGGGCACAGTTCATATGACCATAGAAACATAAAAATATAGACATATATGATTTGGTATTAGATAAGGATTGCTTGTCCCACCCAGTCTGCCCATTTTTTCCAAGCCTACACTGTCATTGCAGACCCTACCTGGTCACCAGCTACCACCTCGCTTTACTACCAAGATTCCTTTGTGCCTATCCCATGCATGTTTGAAGCCCGCCACTGTTTTTACATCAACCACCTCCACTAGAAGACTGTTCCAGGCATCCACCACTCTTTCATCAAAGAAGTACTTCCTCACACCCCTCCTAAATTTCTCCCCTTCCAGCTTCATTGCACGCCTCTTTGTTCTCCTGTACCGTCTCTTCTAAAAAGTACTCCCCACCTGCACTTTATTCACCCCATGAGGTACTTATAGGTCTCTAGTATGTCCCTCCTCTCCCTCCTTTCTTCCAGAGTGTACAAATTGAGATCCTCGTCTTTCCTCATTGGGCTCATGATGCAGCCCCTGCACCATTTTCATTCACCTCTACGCTGTCTTTGTCCTTCCTGAGACATTGTTTCCCGAACTGGACAAAGTACTCCAGGTGGAGTCACACTAATGATCGATACAGTGGTAACACTGTCCCTCTCCTGCTGGTGACCCCCCCCCCTTCTTATGCATACCAGCATCTCAATGGCCCTGCCTACTGCCTTGTTGCACTACCTAATCACCTTGAGATCATCAGATATGATAACCCAAAGGTCCCTTTCCTGTTTCATGACCACCAATATCTCTCCCCCAATTTATACATCACCTCTGTGTTTCTGTGCACTAGACTCATTATTTTGCAATTTTTGGCATTGAACCCAGCTGCCATACGCTGGACCACTCCACAAATTCACATTTTCTGAGGTCACTACTCATTCTGTCTACCCCCTCCGGAGTATTTACCTTACTGCAGATTTTTGTGCCAGAAAGGAATACCTTCCTTTCCAGCTCTTCTGCAATATCACTTATAAAGACAATGAAGAGGACTGGTCCCACTACTGAGCTCTGAGGTACCCCACTGGTCACTTTCCCCTCATTGGAGTGAGAGCTGTTTACTGCCACCCTCTGTTACCTATCCATCAACCAGTTCTATACACAGTTTACCACATTGGGTCCCTCCCCAAAACTGCCCCGTTTCTGAATAAGCCTCCTGTATGGTATGGTGCTGAAGGCCTTTCTGAAGCCTAAGTAGACCATGCTCACTGCTCCACCCTGATCTATTTTCCTGGTCACCCAGTCAAAGAACTTCATCAGGTTCAACTGACATTACCTCACCCCCATGAATCCGTGATGCCTTGGGTCTTGTAACCCACTTGATTCAAGACTCTCCACTAGCCTTTCTTTTAAAAGCATCTCCATTAACTTTCCCACCACTGATGTTAGACTGACTGGCCAATAGCCGCCAGCTTCCTTCCTGCTGCTGCTTTTATGAAGCAGGACCATGTCTGCCCTCCTCCAGTCCTCTAGAATGACTCGTGCCTCCAATGATTTATTGAATAGGGCTGTCAGAGGTGCAGACAGTGCCTCCCTGAGCCCCTTCGGCACCTTGGATGGGTGTACCCCATCTGACCCCATAGCTATCCTTTCCTACTGTATGTTTGCAACTTTGCAACCCTCACTGCCTTCCCTGCACCCCTCTGTTTTTCCCGGTACAGCTCCTGATCCTCTTCCCTCTGTGTCTCCATTTGCATCCTGAAAGACATCCTTTCAGACATTACCTTTGCAGCCAGTTCCTTCAAGAACCATAGTGATCTATTTTATCTCCTGTTCTTGCTCACTTCTTTTGCACAGAGGTTTGTTGCGCTCACTACGCCATCCCTTATTTTGGCTCACTGTTCATTGACATCACCAAGGTAATCCCCCCTACTAGGCCATCTCTGAGGGATTCACTAATTGTTTTTAAATCTGTCCTCCTGAAGACCAGGACCCTTGTCCTTCTGTGGTTTCTCTCTGCTGTTGTCCTTATGTTAAACCACACTGTAGGGTGATTCCTGGTCCCCAGGTGGCATCTTATCTTGACATCTGCAATACTGTCCCTGTCTGTGAGCACTAGGTCTAGTATTGCCCCATCTAGAGTGGTGTGTCTGACTAGTTTCCAGAGAAACATCCTCAGCAGAGAGTCCAGGATGGCCCTGCTTCTTGACAAGGCCACAGCTGGGAGGCTGCAATCTATATCCAGCAGATTGAATTCCACCACCACCAGCACTTCCTCCTTGTCTGCCATCAGGCTGGTGGCTTCCCCCATTGCCTTAACCACTTCCTCCTCCTGTGTTGGAGGTCTATACATCACCCCAGTGCAAAAAGTAGCTCCAGCTCCTGTCCCCAGGGTGACCCACAGCACTTCCAACCCACCGTTTGCCCCTAGGTTCCCCTGCATTGCCATTGCTGTGATATCTTCCCTCAATGTAGCACAACCCCTCCACCCATCTGTCCCTCCCCTTCCTTCCTTAATTGTGTGTAGCCTGATATGCCATGTCCTAGTCATGGCTCCCTGTGTATCATAACTCAGAAATGGCCACAAGATCCAGGTCTGTCTCCACCATGATGTCCTCCAGGTCTGGAATTGTATTTCCAAGACTCCTTCTGTTGGCACACATGGCTCTCCACATCTTTCTCCCATGCTGCCTGCTATGCCCTTCCTGCCTTTGATGCCACTTGAAGCATCCCTCTCCCCCCCACTACTCTCTTCATGCCTTGCCTTCCCAGCACCTCCCTTTCCACTATTTCTGTTCCAGCCCCCCCCCCCCTTGTCCCCTACAATACTTTTGCTTCCTTTAACCTGTGCCCTGGGGGAGTTTCCTCCCCTCGGGCCCTAACTTGCTGTTGCTTCAATCTGTGTGTGTGTGGGGGGGGGGTGGTAATTTATTCCTCCCTTTATATTTCTGTCACCCCCTTGGCTAGTTTAAATGTTTGTCAGAGTAACATCTAAACTTTCCACTACAGACTGTGGTGCCCTTTCCAGATGGATGCAGGCAGTCACCTCTGTATAGACCTATATCCTTCCAAGTCAGCCCCCAGTCCCCAATGAAGCCGAACTCCTCCCTGCACCATTCTTTCAGCCAACTATTGAAGCTCATGATGGGGAATACCCCATCCTCCCCATGGCTATAGACAGGTAGCATCTCAGTGAATGCCATGTGTGTGCTACTTGCCTGAAGCCCCTCCCCAACTCCCTGAACTCTCCGTGCACTACCCCAGCCCCATCCCTTGCTAGGTCATTAATCTCCAGGTGGACAATGGCATCCAGCTCCACTCCTTGTCCCACCACCCTAGCGATCCTCAGGATTCACTGTCCATCCCTCCTAGCCAAGGCACCAGATAGGCATATATCCTCCCTCTCTCCACCGCTTCCTGCTCACAAACTTATCCCCCTGACTACTGAGTCCCTCACCAGAAGCAGTCTTTCCCTCTACTGGAGTCCTCTACCACCCATCTTGTGGCTTTCCCTTTGAACAGCCCCCACATCCAGTACTACAGGTGCCTCTTAATGGCTGTCCCGTTCCACCTGAGTGGCTAAGGAATCTGTAGTGGCACAGGCTAAGGAATGTGCCCCTGACCTGCTACCCTTACCCTCCCAGAACCCATTAAGGTCAAGCTGGCCCTCCTCTGTCTAGGCAACCTCTGGAGCAATGGTGGCAGACTCGGTGGCCCCTTGAGCAAGAGGTCCTCTGAATCCTATCCAGTTCAGCACAGCACAGAAATGAGAGACCCTGTCCCTCAACCCAGAAAGGTGCTTGCAGATGGGGCAACACCCTTCAGTCTCCAGAAGGTCTCCCAGAAAACAGCAGCTCCACAATCATGGCACTGCACCACTCCCATATCTGCAAATATCAGTCACTCTGTTCTGTTTTCCAACTGTAACTTGCCCCTACTGTCCTTTCCCCTTTTCTTACTCCTTCCCAGCTACACCTTCTATCAGGATCTACTTCCATCAGCCTACCCTGGTTAGGGGGGTTGTTTCCTGCTTGCCCTTAAAATGGTTGCTATTTCAAGGCAAAGCTGTCCTTGTGCCCGCCTGCCTTTTTTCTCCTCACTTTTGCTAACTTTCCCCCTATGTCCTACTTGCACTACTAGTTTACTGTATGGCAGACAAGGTGCTTCCGATACTCCCACTAGTAGCTGTTATTTGCCTACTTCTATCCCTATAATTACCCACTACTCCTCCACTTGTAGCTACCTATGCAGTTTAACAGTAAGTAACGATTACTTCAGAGTATCTTACCTTTTCCCCTTGTCCATATGGCAGAGCCCTCTGCTTACCTGCCGTCACCTGCAGACACCAGTTCCAAGATTCCTCAGCACTCCAGGACAACAGTAACCAATAACTAACCGCCTTCCTCAGGGGGTACCTGAGGAAGGTGGTTGCCAAAGCGCTGGGACAAGCACTTGTATTGCTTCTACAGCTTATTGCAAGCCACAATAAATATTTCATTTTGATTTATTTGCCACTGTGATTTTGTCATTGGTTACTATTGTCTTGGAGTGCTGAGGAATCTTTGGAACCGGTGTTTACGTAGGGCTGGCTGCCCTTCCTCAGCACCCACTCCATATTGTAGTTTGCAGCAATTTCTTTCTTTGAGACAAGTTACCTGCAGACGTCTGCCAACACCCAAAGATGCCAGTCACCTGTTCCTCTCATGCTGTGGGACATGAGCATGATGGAACACACTTGGTGGATGGGATTTTATCCTGCTTGCCGGGTTTCCTGATTTGCTCCAACTGGTCCTCTCTCACCTTGGTCTAGCCTTTCTGGGCAATAATGTCCTAACCCCTGACCCTGGCTTCCTGCTCTTGGAAACACAAAAACACTAAAAATGCAGATTAGATTCCTCCTTTTTTTGTCCGCCCCCCCCCCATCCTTGGACCCGCTCCACCCACTGTCCCTATGCCCTGGCTTGCACCCCCCAGGTGGGGCCACCGGGGGGCTCGCCCCCTCTATGGATACTGTTGGTAAGCCCCGGCTTACCTCCCGGGTCGGGGCCATGGGAGCGGGACCCCCCCATGGCGGATGTCGGATGCAATTGGCAGTGGGGTAGAGTGGGTCGTCATGCCGGGGGGCTAGGTTTTTTCCATGCTTGCTCCCTGGGGCAGGGACGTGCAGTGATGTCCAGCATCCACCCAGCCCCCTAACATGATGGCGCCGATCATGGCGGCAGCCCCAGCCTCCATCATTGGTCCGTAAAGTGCCGGACACTCTCCCCCCCCCCGGAGAAGGAGAGCAGTCCCCAGGATGCTCAATCCTTCTCCCCTGGACATCCTTCTGACTCCTGGGTCCATTCCCGAACCCGGATCATTGGCGTCGAAAGCAGAAATCCAACTGCTGCTGGCCTGAGGTTAGATTCCTCTTTGTTTTGTTTTTTAAATCGAGTTACCGTTTTGGCCCCTTGCAGCCATCACTTGTTTTTCAGACTCCAAGAACACCAAAATGATCCCCTGAATGATTTTTTTTTTTTTATGCTCACGCCCCCCCCTTCTCTCCGCAGTTTACTTTTCCTTAGGGACCAGGCTAAGCCCCAGAGCTCGGTCTTCTCAGACCCCACCCTGCCATGGATCACCCTTGGGCAGGGAAGTTGGAGGTTCAGCAGCCTCCCCACTTGCTCCATATGTGTCAGGCCTCCAAACGATACTCCAGGACTGTACTGCACCCCCACCATGGCTCGTCACCAGGCACAGCTACAGGGCCATTTTTCTCCCCATTCCCCCCAAGGACGTCAGCAGCCAAGGAGGTCAAAGGAGGCATGTGCACGTTGAGGTGTGATGCCGTTCCAGACTCCAGCCAATGTCCTCCCCTCCCACGTGGCACCCTCCGCTGCATCTCCACCCATGTGCACCTAGGTGGTGGTGTTGCAGCAGAAGCAGCATCCCTCCCTTCTCCGAGGAGGAGCGCACCCCTCAGGTGCTCCTTCCTCCTCGCCCTGGTCAACCCTCCAGTGACCCAGCTTGCTCCCGAACTGCGGTCGCCAATGCCACAAGGGGTAATCCTACCACTGTGCCAGCCAGCTGGCATCACTGATTGAGCTTTTAAACTCTTTGTCCTCTTGGTCCTTTCTCAACTTGGTCCCACTTTTCTGGACAACACAGTCCCAACCCCGACCCTGGCTTCCTGTTCCTAGAAACACAAAAACACTCAAAATGCAGGTTAGGTTCCTTTTTGTTTTGTTTTTTAAATCGAGTTACTGTTTTGGCTCCTGCTGCTGGTACTTGATTTTCAGACTTCAAGCCCCATGAAGGATGGATGTCTCACTGGTGCTGCATTCGTGGACCTAACCAGGGCATTTAACCTTGTTTACCATTCATTGCTCATTAAACACTTGGAAAATTTGGGAGGACGGAAACCATCCTTGGCATGGTTCACTGACTATTTAGGTGAAAGACATCAGTGTCAGGTTTGGTGGTTGTACTTCTAGTAAGCTTCCGGTCTAGTGTGGGGTGCTGCAGGGCTCTATGCAGGGCCTCGTATTAATGATCCACTATCTAGCAACATTTTGGTTCACTCTACTTGCCTCATGTAGCCCCAGGGGTCTTACCCCCTTACTGTTGCTACTTCTAGCCAGGGATGTTGAAAACAACCCAGGCCCAGTCACCTCCCCCCTTATCCACAGCAACCCCATTCGAACATGCAGGCATGGCCTAAAAATCATGCATATCAACATATAAAGCTTCCTGTTCAAATTCATCGAATTGGAGATGTGGGTTTCCCTACATAACCCACATGTCTTAAGCATCACTGAATCATGACTGAAGCCTAACACATTGGACTCCAACCATGGCTTGAATGGTTTCACTCTGGTATGTCAAGACCATAATGGGTACAAAAAAGGTGGTGGAATAATCTTGTACTTTAGAGACCCCTTGAGTACTCCTTTAGCCTCTATCAGCTCATCTGTTAGCTCTGTTAGCAAATGGATCATCATTGAAATATCCATTGGGTCTGCCAAAAAAAATTTATATCGGCTTCTGATACAGTCTCCTAAGGGTGGCAAAACTGGCTTGACCCTCTTGCTGGATGGCATAGGTTATCTCTCCCCCTCTAAAGAGATCATTTTGCTGGGAGGCTTTAATCTGAACTGGCTGATCAACACCTAAACAGAATGCTATGAAAAGCTCGATCTCTCTCAACTCATTACCACCCCCACCTGCCCAAACAACCAGACCTCGAACCAGTCCCTTCTGGACTGGATACTGACAAATCAAGAAGATAGGGTCCTCCATGCAGGTACCCTATCTCTCTCCATCAGCGACAATTGCCCCACCTTCTGCATCTTGTCCTGCAGCACCCCCCCCCCACATCCCAAATTTTTGACCTTTAAAGACTTCTTGCCTATTCTCTGACATTAGGGCAGTCAAGTGGCCAGCCCTACACACAGTGCCTGATGTCAACTCGGCCCTGTGGTTCCTCACAGCAGTTTTTTTTTTTAATAATCAAAGTTTTTTGATTTTCTGATACACATGGAAAACAAATAAAAACAAATACAACTACACAACATTTTCTTAGGACTGACTATGAGGTCTAAACAATTGTCCAGAATTTGATCAGTCTATGAATAAAATGTAAAATATAAAGGTATAACAGATGGAGCAGAGTACAAAATCCAACTCTATGCATGTATCTTCTCATGTGAGATATCGTGTATGTCCCCTCCTTAAATAATCCAGTGTGATAGTTCCTCATCGAGGTACAAAGATGGGGTCCTTGGCCATTACAAACAAAAGCTATCTGTTCTATTTATTTCTCCACTTTTCCTCTTGCTGACGTTGCATAAGTTTATTTGTTTATTGTTTATTTGTTTATTGAGTACAATCGGAATTACAAACCTTTGAGTCACAGACTCTTTTGCAAAGGCTCCACGTCGGTTACAGGGGGTGGAGGGTAAACAAATACAGAACATACACGAAACATGAACAGGCAGTATTTACAGTCACAGTACTGACAGAGTAGTCCAGGCTTAAACTTTAGAAAACAGTGAGGTAGTTAGCAGCATTCTTGTAAACCTTAGACAGAGACAAGTCGGTGGCAGATTCATGGGGTCAATAGAGACCCTGTGTCCGGAGAAGTGGGGGGTTTGGTAGCACAGTTGGGTAGGCATCGTTAGCTACAGACACATTTTGCACTTTGAAGTAGAAGGGCTTTGAGTCCCGTCTTGAACAGTGAGATGCTGTGGGTCTGGGTGAGTGGTGGAGGTAGCACATTGAGCCAGCAAGGGGCCCGGTAGCGGAAGGATCTTTGCCCTAGGGATGTTCTACAGAGGGGGACTTGGAATGTTGGGCTTGCTGTGAGTCTTGTGTTGCACCTCGGGGGCTGCACAGATAATGGGGAGTAGGCCATAGGGGGCTATCTGGAGATGTATCTTTTTAGCTAGGATGCAGGTGTGGTACTTTAGTCTTTGTTGGAGATTTAGCCAACCAGACAAAGTATAAAGGTCGCAGGTGTGGGTAAGTCTGTCACTACCTGTAACTAAGTGGCAAGCTTTATTCAAGGCAACGTTTAAACCGCAAAGTGTGGAGGGTTCGGCAGAGCCATATATAACTATCCCATAGTCAACGAGGGAGAGGATGGAGGAGGTGACAGCAAGTTGCATAGCCTGTGCAGGCAGGCAGTGCTTGAGTCGGTAGAGGAAGCCCACTCTGGAGTTGACAGCGGAGGAGAGAAGTTGGATGTGCCTATAGTAGGAGAGGGAGGTGTCTAATGTGATGCCCAGGTATTTAAAGTTTGTAACATGTTCCAGAGGGATACCAAGTGAGTTTTTAATTAGGAGTGCTGACTGACTATGTGGGCTTTGGCGATGAGCAAAGATCATAGACTTCGTTTTTTTATAGTTGATGATCAGGCGGTGGTCTGCGAACCAGTTCTCTAGCTCCCGGAAAAAACCCTGTAGGGACAGTTGGAGGGTGCTCGGTTGAGGGTGTTTCCAATACAGTACCACATCATCAGCGTAGAGTAGTAGATGACCACTACATGCCTTAGGGAGCGAGTTTAAAAAGAGGGTGAAAAGCAGAGGGCCAAGTATTGATCCCTGCGGAACCCCAGAGCAAACTGTTTTGGAGGTGGAGATGGTGGTGTTAACTCGGACTTGTGACCATCCTGAGAGGTAGTCCTTGAACCAGGCACTTGCCTCTGGGACCACATTTAGTTGTGGAAGGACACAGAGCAGTAGCTCGTGACTGACCGTGTCGAACGCCTTGGTCAGATCCACATAGATTGCTCCAGCGATTAAGCCTTGGTCGAGGGCCTCGTGGATGAACGAGGTGAACTCACACAGAGCGGTGATGGTACTGTGGCCAGTCCAGAAACCATGCTGTTCCTGGCTGAGAAGGTTGTGTTTAGTAAGGTGTTCTGTTATCTGGTCTGAGACAGTTTTTTCCAGGGCTTTGGAGAGTGGTGGGAGTATTGATATAGGTCTATAGTTGTTGGAGTTATCGTGTATGTCCCCTCCTTAAATAATCCAATAATAAGTTAAAGTTTCTATGGTGTAAGTGGAGTTAACCAATTGTCCAGTCCTCCAGAGTAGGGACTCCAGCTGTGAGTCACCATTCTGTGATACACTTTTTGGCCAGTTGGATAAGAATTCCTAATAGGTATCTGGTAACAGGGTCTTTTAGTCCCCACGGATATAGTGTAAAGAGGAACAGATGTTCTGTCAGTTGAAGTTGTGGGGTAAAAAATGTTTCCTCTATAGAGGCCAGTAAAGATGCAAGCCATGGACAGGCCCAGAAAATGTGACAGTGCTCCTCCTGCTCCTCCTCCAGCATTGCCTCCAGCAGTAACTGTTCTGTACAGTTTTATGACACGCCTGTTGCACTGGAGTTAGAAAGAAGCATAAGAGGCATTTCCTGCTATATTCTCTCCGCATCATTGAGAAGGAGATTTTATAGGAGTTCATGCATGCCAGTTGCCACTGTTTCAGAGTAAGGAGAAGCCTGACCACCCTGTTCCACCTGTTCCACCTGTCTAGAACTGGTAGTGGTCCTCACAGCAGCCCTAACTGCAATACAGGACAGGCATGTCCCACTAACTACCCAGAGAGTACAGGTTGGTGATATGCAATGTCTCTCCAAAGACCTTCTCAAGAAGATGATGGAAGGAGATGCCAAATGGGCAGCGCATAAAGCTACCTCCTCCCCCTCCTGTTTGGAATGGCTACAGATGCCTACACAAGCTCTGCAAACAAGCGATCAAATTATGCAAGTCTGAGTACCCCATATACCTCCAGTCTCATAACCTTGACAACCCCAAATATTTCTGGTAGGCAGTGAAGTCCCTCATTTCACCTGGGGCCACTGAATGCTATAAAACTAACTTCAGATACAACATCCTTAGCTAACCTGTTCAAAGTTGATGAAGCCCTTTAAAACAAATTCATGGACTTATCTGGCTACCTCACCTCACTTACCCCCACCCCCCAACACTGACCCTGTTTCTTGCCCTTTTGGTCTGCTCACTGAGAACCCTAGCATTCCACCCTTTCATTTTAAGGTCTTCTCCACACAATAAATCCATAAGCCCCTCATGAACCTCCTCAGCAAGGGTTGCGTTGGTAGCAACAACCTCTGCCTGCGATTCCCAAAATTTGTAGCCCACATTATTGCCAAATCTCTGGCAATGGTATTTAACTTATTCCTTACCTCATCCTCCATTCCCCATCTGGAAACAAGCCAGAGTCATCCCCATCTTTAAGTCCAGCAATCCTACCCTACTTGACAATTACCATCCCATCTCCATCCTCTCCCACTTCAGTAACATCCTTGAAAAGGTTGTATATCAGCAAATCTCAGGCCATGTGTCTAAGTGGATGAAGGCAATGTCAGTGGTACCATTTTTGTGGCTCTCACCAAGGCTTTCAACCTGGTGGATCATAACATCCTGCTAGTAAGATGAGCAATATTGGGTGCTCCACCGCATACACAGCATGGTTCTGTGACTACCTCTCAGGACGCATCCAGGTGGTCTGCACAGGGGGGCAATTTCTAGCACCCATGAGGTGCATACCAGGGTCCTGCAAGGAGGTTTACCCATGACAATGTGCATGCAATGTGGGCAAGGTAACTTAGGGCACAAGCAATATTTCACCCAGCATTAGTGCAGCTGACATTGACCACAAACAAGTTACAGCACCCAAGGACCATCTGATGAAAAACATGAAGTTTTGTGGGTGGGGCTTTTCCCCCCTGCACCCCCCCCACATGTGGGGGTCTTCACCTGGTGTACTCCCCTTAACTAAATATAACATCCTCCAGGTCAGGCATGCCGTTAATGGCAGAAGAATTGTGGCGACACCCAACATGGTGTGAGTGCGTGATACTCTAAAATTCTGAACACTCTTGTCACTCATGAGCTTGTTGCAGAGCCCACATTACAGTGCCCTAATCATGGCACCCTAACAACAGCATACCCACAAGGATCCATATTTGGACCCATCCTGTTTTCCCTGCTTATCAACTCCCTTCCAAGGGACAGCATCACATGCAATTTGCTACTGTACTCTGATGATCTTTTTCCTCTAGCATAGTGTAAAGACCCAGGCTGAACTTTCATGGACTCTCACAGAAAACTTTGGCACTGCCCAGCAATCGTTCCTTGCCAACAGACTCCTGATGCCCAGAAGATTAAGGCCATGCTGTTTGGATTGAAACCCAAAGTAGCTTGGTGAGCTGGAAACACTACTTCTCTTCACATCCTGTCCCTTGACACTCATCCCTTGAGTTAGTGACTACTTTCAAATATCTGGGAGTCAGCCTTGACCCCTTCCTGACTTTCTCTGACCACACTGAGCTCACAGTCTGGCGCATAATCCAGCTGAGACCAAGAGTTGGTTACCAGCTCAAGGATTTAATAACCCCAGATGTCAGACTCACCATTGCTCAGGGCATCTTATCCCTACTACTGGACTATTGCTCACCCATCTACCCACAAACCTCATTCTCCTGCCTGTACTGACTAGACATAGCCTACAACAACATCTGTAGGTTTGTCTTGATGGACTCTTACCCCATGTATCACTATTCACTCTACCAGGCTTTAGGCTGGCTCCCCTTTCTGGCCTGTAGGGACTACCTCCTAGGCTGTCTCATGGACAGATCCATCCGAAGAAAGGAGATGTTCCCCTTCTCTCCTCCACTTAGGCCAAAGCCCTGCTGTCAGGACATCCAGACGTCCACCAGGCTACTATTAGAGTGCTCACAAGTTGCTAGGTGTATGGGTCAGAAGGCTTTCTCCCTCTGCTGCTCCAAATCTTTGGAACAGCCTGTCTGCTCCACTACACACCCTGGGATCACACCACCTGTTAAATCTTACTACAAGATGTACCTCACTACAACCATTACCTGTAAATTCCCCCGAGGGTGCCACAGTTACTCAGGAAACTGTTGTTATTGCTATAATATTTGACTATGGAAACTGTTGTTGTAATGTTATATGCTGAGTACTGCTCTGCCACATAAACTCGGTGTACTATAACTGCTGGCACTAAGGTCACTTTATATTCCATTTGCCCAATTATGTACCTTTTGTTTTTTATCACTTAATTTGTATTGCAACTACTTACTGTAGTTTGTATTTTTTGTACCTGTTTCCTTTTTAACTTATATGTGCCATTTTTATGGCCTGGGTCATAGCTGAAAATGGTCCTGAGATTTGACGCTATGCTCGTGGGCTTATCGAACCTTGTTATATTATTTTATTAACTTTACTGTGGGTACCAAGAATGTTAATTACTGATTTTAGGTTGGGTTATACAAAATTCAGGGTTGGATTTATGCCCAATCCGGACAGTCTCAGACACCGGCTCGGATGACAAGACCTGCCCTATTTTGTTACATTGATCATAAGAGGGTGTTGAAGATTTACATTAAGTTTGATATGCTGGCTCAGAGCAAATACTTTATTATATAATCTGGGAATGGCTTAGATATGTTAGTGATCGCGTGGGGGTTTTAGATAAGAGGGTGTGTCCCCATTTTGATCTGACTTTCACCCTTTGACTTATTTGGGGAAGTTTACTTTTAATATTTGGCTATGAAGTTAACCAAGTAATAGCATTGTTCCTTTGTATTATTTCCTCTTATACTCCTGCCTTATTTAGGTTTGTATCAATTACAGGTAGAGTGAGAACTGGGTATTTGGGATCTTGGGGTTTGGTACCATTAATTAATCAGATATATGTTGGAATAAGTAATGTTATGAGGCATGTGCAAATCTGGATGTTACTAATAGGTTAGAGGATGGCGGGGGTGGGCGCTGGAGGATAAGCCTAGTGGGCTGTTGTCATGGGCCGTGAGAAGAAAATGGGGCAAGGGAGGGTGGGGGGATGCTGGGTCTTTTGGGGGTATTGGCAGAATAATAGTTGTGAGGAGTATTTTGTGTAGGATTAGAGAATGTGGGGTCTTGGGGGTGGGCCACAAGGCTGTAGGTTTTAACGCTGGTTACACCGTAGATGGATGGTCACATTACTTTGTAGGTCTGATGAATAAGTATGGGGACAGATGTAACAGTTAACTTTCTCACTTGGGACGTAAAAGTGTGGCATAAAATTAAACAATACAAGATCCTGAAGCATATAGGCGGCTGTGAGAGCCGAAGATAGTGTTTTGCAGGAGACACATTTACTTCAAGAAGAGGTTAGTTGTATGAGGAGGCTACAAATAGGAAAGTTTTTCTTCTCAGGGCAGCACTCAGAGTAGGGGTGTTATGATTTTAATGCATAGATCTGTGCCTTTTACTCCAACCAGGTGGTCCAAGATAGGGAAGAGCAGATATGTGCTGGTTAAAAATTGCAGAATACTGAGATTCTGGTAGGCTCGTGTATGGCCTAGCGTGGACAATCAAGATTTTTGGTGAGCTTATTAAAGGCCCTTTTACCATTCAATCAGTGCCCTATGATTTTGGGAGGGGACTTCAATTTAGCGTTGGATCCATCAATGGACAGATCTACCAAATCGCAAACATATCACACCCCTGCTTCTCGTGCCTTTGGAGATTTACTAGATCGACTAGGTCTGTCAGATGTTTGGAGAGTTCTCCACCCAAAGTCTAGGGAGTACACTTACATTTCTCCAGCCACGGCTCTGAGTCTCGAATTGACTACATATTTCTTTCTCGAACTCTCCTTAAGGGGGTTCTTGACTCGGAAATAGTAGCAGGTCCGCTTTCGGATCACTCAGTGGTTGCGGTTTCAATTTCCTTTCCGTCTCTTATGAAAAGGGGTAATAGATGGAAAGTGAATAATCAGATCCTGAGAATACCTAAGGTGGCCCAATTCTTGTCGGAGCAAATACAAGAGTTCACTCTAAATAACCTGAATGACAATGTCCGTCCAGATATTTTCTGGGGCATTTAAAAGCTTATAAGGAGGAGTGATAATTAGCCTGACGGTTAAGAGGAAGAAAGAAAGGAAGGTATCATGTTGGACTTGCTAGCACAAATCAGGACTTTGGAATCCAATATTTCCTTAAATTCGAGAGAGGAATATAAAGAGAAATTAGCTAAGGTGAGAGATGCCTATCTTAGAATATTGAGGGAACAGGCAGAATTTGCTTTAATTAAGACAAAGCCAACTATTTAGACCAGGGGGAAAAGTCTGGGAAGCTTCTGGCTAGACGTATTGCGCAACTTGAATCTTCCCGTTTGATTGAGGGGATTTTATCGGAGGAAGATGGTTGTGTCAAGACCTCCCCAGAAGAAATTGTTCATGTTTTCCGACAATATTTTGAATCCCTATATGGTGCTGTGGAACTCCCACCCACCAAGACAGAAGTGTCGGCTTTTTTGGAAGGCTTGGAACTTCCCATATTGGATGAACCCGATCGAGCCTCCCTCAATGCGGATATAACCCAAGAGGAGATAGAGTTAGCTATTGAGAACCTACCTATAGATAAAACACCGGGCATAGACGGATTTTCGTCTAATTTTTACAAAAAATTTTCTGGGCAATTAGCTCCTCTATTACTCAGACTATTTCAGTATATCCTGACTGGGAAAGAGGTGGATAGGACTCTTTCAGAGGTGCTTATAGTTTTAATTCTTAAACCGGGTAGGCCTCCTGAAAAGCCAGCCAGCTATAGACCTATTTCGCTGTTGAATTATGATGTCAAAATTTTGGCTAAATTGTTGGTGGATCGAATTAACAAAATATTATCTAAATTGATAGGTGCAGAACAGGTGGGTTTTATGAAGGGTAGGTCCTCAGCTGACCATTTCAGAACTTTGGCACATGTCTTCTCGGTCTCCGAGGAGACCAACCTTCCGATGGTGTTGGTCTCCTTGGACACTGAGAAGGCCTTTGATAGGGTACACTGGGGGGTTTTATTCGGTGTAATGAATAGATTTGGTTTTCCTGAAAAGTTCTTGGAGTGGGTTAGAGCATTGTATTTAAACCCCTCAGCTAGAATTACTTGTAATGGGGCCATTTCAAATCCTTTAAATTACATGTAGGTACAAGACAAGGTTGTCCTTTATCCCCCTGTTATTTAACTTGTACCTAGAGCCTCTTATAAAGAAGTATAGTGGTAGCCGAGAGATCGAGGGCATTAAAATTTTAGAACAAAATATTAAAGTTACGCATATGCAGGCGATCTCTTGGTTTATGTTTCGAGGCCTAGAGTAGGTCCATTCCTAATTTGTTAAAACTAATACACAATTTTGGTCTCTCTCTAATTACAAATTGAATCCAGACAAAACAGTGGTTTATCCCCTTAATAACAAACTATTTAAGCAGGAAATTACTGAGCTTGGTTTGGGGTGGAATTCTAATTCCTTTAAGTATTTGGGTCTTACTTTGACGCGAAGTTTGGTAAGGATTCGTCAGTTAAACTTAGATTCCCTTGTTCGTATTATTGAGCTAGATATAAAAAGGTGGGCGAGACTTCCATTGTCGTTATGGGGGAGAATAAACATAGTTAAGATGAATATATTCCCTAGACTTTTTTATCCCTTGAGCATGCTAAACATTTGGCTCCCTATGTCATGGTTCAATAAACTCTAGCTAATTTTGTCTGGGGTTATAAAAAAGCTAGGATGTCCTACCAAAAATTGGCAGCCCCCAAACCACTCGGAGGTTTGAGACTGCCTCATTTTGCTCTTTATTTTTGGGCAGCTCAGTTGAATAAATATGGTAGATGGGCCTTATATAACGATCTTTCTTAACGTCAGATTATGTGCCCCTATGGGTTAATCTGGAAATTAATCGTATTAAAAGTTTTGGTATTTCCCCTGAGGCCCTATTTTATTCCACCTCCAAGTATTCCCTCCTTCTTTGAAGGAATCTCCCATAGGAGTGTCATTAAGGATCCATAATCAGCTTTGCAGTTTTTTAAAATATGATCAGGTCAAAGATTGGGCTCAGCCCATTAGGGGTAATCCTCGCTTCTTGATAGGTGGTAGGCCCATTAGAACTGATTGGTTGTTGTTACCAGATGTATGTTCCCTGAAAGACTTTCTTAAGGAGGAGGGAACTCCAATTTCTGTGGTGGAAATATTAGACAAATTCAACTTGTCTACCAGAGATATTTTCAAAATATATCAACTCCGCCATCTAATAATACAGAAGGTTGGGAATGACTTGGTGCAACCCCCCCCGGATTGCATTCTTGGCGGATCTAGGCCTATTAGTAGGAATCCTACAGGCAGTTTCTAAGATTTACACAGTATTATTTTATTGGGCTTATTCAGGGAACCTGGCCCCAAGTTCATATTGGGCGACGGTGTTTCCGGAAATAATCTTGGACTGGTCTGAGATATGGCAGGGTTGTCATAGGTTTATTCGACAGGATCAATTGAGGCTGATACAGTTTAAAATGTTGCATAATATTTACTATTCCCCTCAAAAACTGGTGGATTTGAAGTTGTTGAGTGGTCTTAAGTGCTATAGATGTGGCCAGGATAAGGGGGATCTCTTACATATTTTTTGGGATTGCCCAAAAATCACTCCATTGTGGACAGAAATAAAAGAAAAGGTTGACCCTCTGTTGGGTCTGGATGACATGTTTAGACCTGAGGTATGTTTGTTGGGAGATATGTCCGTTCTCAGTCAGAAATAGAAAATTTCACATGGCCTTGATCTCCATTACGGTGAAAAGGTTAGTTTGAGACATTGGAAGGATAATCTGGGATTTCTTACTCCGAGATGGTTGGCAGAACTTCTGGCGACTCTTAGGATTGAGAGGATGATAGCTGCTCTACATAATCAATTGCCTCTATTTGAGAAAATCTGGGCCCCACTGTATTCAATTTATTAAGTTAGGAACTTAGATCACACCCCATAGGGAGGTAAATAGCTGGCAATGCCTTGTGAATGGGAGGGATGTGGGATATAAGGGAGGGGTGAGGGTATTTTATTGTTATGGTTAGTGGGGGGGGTTTCTTTTTGCAGAGAACTTGTGACAGTCGGATTCTCATGTGCTATGGTATTATTGTAATATTATAGATTATATTCTGTTATGTTCATGTTTTATATATGTTGCCTCTGCACAAAAATGAATAAAATGTGAATGGCAAAAAAAAAAAAAAATGAAAATGGTCCTGAGATTAGTGTACCCACCAGTTTAACAAATAAATGCATAAAATCTGTGACAGAAACATAGAAACATAGAATTTGATGGCAGATAAGGACTGCTTGGCCCACCTAGTCTGCCCATTTTCCTACCTAACAGATAAGCTGCATATCCTAGAAAACCAACAGCTTACTTCCTCCTACACCCCACTAGGACTGCCTTATGTCTGTCCCATGCATTCTTGAATTCCCCCACTGTTCTTGACTCCACGACCTCCTCAGGGAGGCTGTTCCATGCATCCACAACTCTCTCCATAAAAAAATACTTCCTCACATTACCTCTGAGCCATCCCCCCTCTATCTTCAAATTGTGCCCCCTTGTTCTTGCACATCTCTTTTTCTGAAAGATGCTACCCTCTTGGACTTTGTTGATTCCCTTGAGGTACTTGAAAGTTTCTATCATGTCCCCTCTCTCCCTTCTTTCCTCAAGGGTATACATATTAAGCTCCTTTAGTCTTTCTTCGTATGTCTTCTGGTGCAGACCCTGCACCATTTTGGTTGCCCTCCTCTGGACAACTTCCACTCTGTCTGTGTCTTTGCGGAAATGGGGTCTCCAGAACTGCACACAGTACTCCAAGTGGGGTCACATCAACTGTCTGTACAGAGGGATAACAACTTCCTGTTTTCTACTATTGATGCCTCTCCTTGTGCATCCCAGTATCCCCCCAGCCTTCCTTACTGCCTTCTCACATTGCTTGCCCACCTTTAGGTCATCTGATATAATTACCCCCAGGTCCCTTTCCATTTTTACTGTTGTGAGTATCTCACCCCCCATTGTGTACTCTTGCCTTGGGTTTTTGTTTCCCAGGTGCATTACCTTGCACTTCATTGAACTGAATCTAAGCTGCCATACATTTGATCATTCCTCTAACCTTGCCAAGTCCCTTCTCATCCTTTCCATTCCATCTTGTGTATCAACCCTGTTGCAGATCTTTGTTTTATCTGCAAAGAGACATACATTTCCTTCCAGTTCCTCTGCAGTGTCACTTATAAAGACATTATAAAGGACCGGTCCCAGTACTGAACTCTGTGGTATCCGGCTAGTAACCCTCCTTTCTTCACTGTGGATTCCATTTACTACTACCCTTTGCATCCTGTTGTCTAGCCAATATTTTACGCAGGCTACCATCTTGGGACCCACTCCAAGACTGGCTAACTTGTGTATTAATCTTCTGTGTGGGACTGCATCAAATGCCTTGCTAAAATCTAGGTAAGCCATGTCCACAGCCCCTCCCTGGTCTACTACTTTGGTCACCCAGTCAAAGAAATCTATTAGATTCTGCCTGAACGACCTTCCCATCGTGAATCCATGCTGCCTTGGGTCCTGTGCCCACTGGTCTCTAGGTACTCAACAGTTCTTTCCTTCAGAAGTGATTCCATCATTTTCCCTACCACTGAGGTCAAACTAACTGGTCTGTAGTTTCCTGCCTCTGTCCTGCTCCCCACTTTTGTGAAGACGAATCACATCCGCCCTCCTCCAGTCCTCAGGTACCACCCCATCTTCCCATGATTTGTTAAATCATGTTGTGATGCAGAGTTTTTAATGTATGTAGCCCAGGTGTCATATGTCAGTGGGCTACTATCCTTGCCTGTTGAGCACCACACAGATTAAGGGGCCTGGGTTCTGTTACAACGGTGTTTGGGGGTTCTAACCCAGAATGGAAAGAAAGTAGTGTGGTGCCTCTACCCAGAGTAAAGTTATAGTGGGCCAGGTGTCTGATTGGTACAACCCCCCTGGGATGCTGTACCTACCCACCTCCCCTTCCAGTCACCCCCACACACTGGATACCATGTTGTGCACCAGTACTGTAAAACACATATACTTATCAGTCAATATCAATAAAATGCCCACGACACAGGAATTGCAACAAACAAACCACAGCTTTATTTTAGGGGGAAGGGCTAGGAAAGGGGATATTGGGAACAGGATTGCTGTGAAGAAGAAAATCTGGTTATTTGGCTTAACAGGACCCATGGGCCAAAACACACACAATGCCCACCCCCGCTAGTACCAGTGCAAACCCCCTATGTCCTGTCAGTCCTAGCTGGGTACCCAGACTTAACACAGGCCTGCTAGATGCCACGGGTTGGGTGGAATTGGGGCCCTTGAAGTAAATCTTCTTAGGATGAAAGCACTTTTAAGCTTTTTACTCCCCTTTTGGCAGGGCAAGCCCTGGGTTACTCACAGTCCTGCAGCACTGGGATTTGACTACTGGCACAGTAGATTATGGCAGTCCAGGAATCAATCAATAACACTGAGGGCAGCAGGCAAATGGGGTGGAAGATTGCTGGTCATCCTTGGACTTGCTTGAAGACACATGCAGCTTGTCACCTTCTGACTTGCTTAAAGATTTTTGCAGCTTGTCCCCTTCAGCCTGTTCTGCAAGCCAGATCACACAGCCCAAACCCATACCCAGGAGTGACTCCACAGTCCTGCTCCCTTAGTAAGTCCAGCATGCCCTAGCACTCAGGCATGCACCCGTGGCCCCCTGCAGCTAAGTCTGCCTCACTTAGTAGAAGTTTGCAGGTTCCCTACCTGGCTCCCAGTTGCAGCTGCGAATGACTTCAACTTTCACTTTTCTCCTGGGAAGGGACAAACAGCTCCGGTGTGCAGCAAACAAGTTCTTTGAATTTTCTCCTTTCCAGTGGCCATTGACTAGTGACTTTCAGTCTCTAGATCAAACCTCTGCCTTTCTACAGCTGGCTTTCAGCAAGAACAACAGGCTCCTGACATTGGATACCTGCAAACCTTTTTCTTTCCAAAGTCCTCAGATTCAGGTACAGTGCCAGTCTTTAGCTCTGGCTCACACACACAGTTCCAGACTACACCTTTCACTGGCTCAGGGTTTTCTCCTTCCAACTGATGAAGACTCACTGGAACACTTGATCTCCAATAATACCAGGAGCTTTCACAAAGTACCTTGCCTGTTCCACTGTAACACCACAGTTCTTTTCTTCATACTTGCCCATTCCACTGTAACACCACAGTCCTTTTCTTCAAACAAATGTTTCCAGTCTTTGAACTATGCATCATTCAACCATTTGAGTCCTGTAAAAGGCCTCCTGTGTCTCTAAATCACAGCACTGGGCCCTTCTTGACTTGAACAGAGCCCAGAACAGACTGTCCCAACTGTCCCAAGACCCTGGGGTTTCACATGACAATCCCGGTTTCTGATTGGCTGATTCTTGATAATGATCACAAATATTAATGAACATAGCCTTTCTTTGTTTGTTGATTGGTAAAGGGTCTGTGGCACCTAGATTTAGTTCACACCTCTCCCATAAGTCATTCCAGCTTTCTTTTGGGTGCCTAAGTTAATGATTGGCCATTCACGGGGGGTTAACGTGTCAAAGATGGCTGCCAATACACAGTCTAATGCAGAAATGACAGCAGTCCCGTCTTTTAAGAGTTCATGTAGCCAAATCAAACAAGTTTATATATAAATATATATATGTGTATATTTATATATATATATATAGTTTCCATTGTTCAGTAGTAGCCTTTGCCCCTAATCACCCAGCTGCTGAATTATATTTAACAAGTTTTTAGACTTCCTGTCACTGCTGCCGATATGTACAATCCCCTCACACAGCTCAGCAGCTCATTAATATTCATTCACCCCTACTTTGTATTCATTTATGTCCCTCTGTGCAAGAGCACTATTGATGCTTTTAAACAAGTCAGAACAACCACTTTTGGGTCACCTTCTTCAGATGTCCGACCCCCAATTAAGCTATTTTGGGAATCAGGATCACCCAGGAGGCATTTAACCAGCCGCAAAACTGTTGAGAAACCATTGGCACTTGCATGCATACACAACCCTGCAAGCACTTTCAGAGTGCAAGGTGGTAGTTCCTGGATCAAACTTCCTCTCTGCCCCCCCAAATGGGCTGGTAAAGATGGCCTGAAACGAGGGTCCAGAAGGAGATCCAAGAAAGTGGCAGGACCTGGACTGGTGGTGGAATGGCAGCAGGAGGAGAGGAGCAGGAACGAGCTCCTGGGGCTACCAGGTAAGCCTCACTCGAAGTGGGGGGGGAGGTTACATGTATGCAGATGATGCTGTGGTGTTTTATCATGAAGTATCAGCCACTGACTTGAACTCAGCTCTCACAAAAAGAGTTTGTAAAAGCACAGGAATGATTTAGTGCAAATAGTTTGATTTTAAATAAATCAAAGACCGAAGAAATGGTGTTTGGAGCTGCTCCAAGGTTAAAAAAAACATGAACATGATCTACATGTTGCTGCCCTTCATGGTTCTTTTCTTGAATGTTTTTGCACTGTACTTTGGCAATGCAATTTCTATAAGCCCCTTAAAACCTGTGTTAACCACAAAGGATGATGGGAGAAAGTCCGTGGCTATCATCTCGCCAACTGCGTTTGTTAATCACCTTGCCAGATAAAGGCTACATTCTTCTGATGATCTTCCTTGGCCATCGAGATCTGATAATACCCACTGTAGAGGTTAAGCATGCAGAACCACTTGCTTCTATTCAGGCAATACAATGC
The DNA here is from genome assembly GCA_016271365.2 of Neoceratodus forsteri. Taxonomy (NCBI): domain Eukaryota; kingdom Metazoa; phylum Chordata; order Ceratodontiformes; family Ceratodontidae; genus Neoceratodus; species Neoceratodus forsteri. The sequence goes on from CM057455.1 coordinate 409,315,883, forward strand.
ATCCTGTACCCCTGGCATTGTGCTTTGGTCCAGGTCCATTCTCTTGTTAAGTGTTTGGTACTTCAAATGCATCTTAACACTGTTGTTCTTCTTATGAACAATCACTATGGGTGAGGGTTATTGTCTCCTTAATTCCTTTATGATCCCAGCAGCCAACATTTTTTGAAGATGGCTCCTCGTATCATCTGTGTTAGCTGGTACTAATCTTTGAGGTCCTTCTTAGACATGTCTGTCATCTTGCAGTCTAATATGGTTTGCCTGTCTCTGGACACATCCAACATCCTGATTACTCAGGGAAAAGATGTTACTCCTCTGTGACAGCTTCTTACTCACAATGTCCTGCCACTTCTTTAGTATGGGTAAATATCTGAAATAAGAAACTCTTGGATCAATACCAGTTCAAGCATTCTCCAAAGATGCTTTGGGCTGACTACCATGTCTCCGCAGTACACATAAGCCAAGGTAAGTCCTTTCCTGCTGGTGGTATCTCTGTCCAGCACAGTCTTCACTCAGACAGTGATCCTCGTCATGTTTGCATGGGCATGTAGACAACATTCTAGGCTTAAGTAGCTGTCCTTCAGGAAAGCAATGTTCTCATGAGACTCAGCCATATGTATGTGTTTTGTCACATCCTTTCAGAACTTTACAACTCTTTTGATGGCACATTCTGAGTTAGGTGGCAAAGTCAGTTCCTTCTTTTCTCAGGCATCAGAACACTCCAATGGGCTCATCAGTCACCTCTGTTCCTTTCTGTGCCTTCTTCTGATAATCCCCCAGGGCATGTGTGAGTTGAGCTGTTACCCGCTGCATCTTTTCTGTTTTCTTGAACAGCAGTGCTAGACATCTGAACATGTGAGCATTTGTCCCAACGAGAGCAGAAACCTTGTCATACATCCTAGAATCTGAACACACCAGGGCCAAGTTCTTTGCTGGCACTTCAGTCACTTTCTATGGGAACTTGATCCATACAATTATGTATCAAAGGGAAAGGTAGTTATGGTCATTCAGGCCCTACATATCTGATCCATGCAGGGGATGCAGTTTCAAATGTTACACATGCTTATAATTCCAGTTTTTTAATGTTATAGTCATTTTTGACCCACTGTCTAGGATGACTCGGACACAAACTGCCTCAATGGTGACAGTCCCCTCTGATGAAGGTCCAGCCAGCCCCTTTGGTACCTAGGGTTGATTTGCAGCTGGAAATGTGCAGATTTTATTAACCTTATGGTGTTTGGGGCTACAGTGCATTCCCTTTATAGAGGGGGGATGACTCAGGGGCAATGTGAGGAAGTATTTTTTCACAGAGAAGGTGGTGGATGCATGGAACAGCCTTCCTGAGGAGGCTGTGGGGTCTAAAACTGTGGGAGAGTTCAAGAATGCATGGGACAGACATAAGGCATTTTTTGTGGGGGGTAGGAAGAAATAGGCTGTTGGTTAAATAGGATCTGCAGCGTATCCTCTAGGTAGGGAAATGGGCATACTAGGTGGGCCAAGCAGTCCTTATCTGCCATCAAAGTCTATGTTTACTGGGCCCCTCTTAAGTTTCCCTGCTATGTTGGTCTCTTTAAGAAGTGGTGGTAACTTTCTTCAGATTATCTGGGGATTGACACTCTCATTTGAAATGTCCATCTTCCCCACAGTTGTAGCAGAAGAGCCCTTCTGTACTTGGTCAATTACATGGCAGCCCATCTTGGGGGGGGTTCTGGTCCTTGCCCCTTCCTTGTTGTGGTTCCCACTTGGCACTTTGACTGGGGTACATACAGCAGTAGGTCCTCTCTGTATAGATGTTTCCATCTTTAAAACCACTTGCTGAGTGTTGCACCTGCAAAACTCAGCTACAGACTCATATAGTTTATCCAATTAGATCTGAAAATCACAAGTTACATGGCAGCATTGCACTTGCACTCCAGCAAACATCACTGTCAAAGTTTTGTTGGCTGGTATAGCACACAATGTCATAGGGGTCTACTGCCAACCAAATGAAGATACTTTTGGAGCTGAGATGTCCATGTGTTCTCTACCTTCCTTTCTTCATCAGTTCCAAGAACTCCAAACTCTCAGGGGGTGGTCCCACTCTCTGTAACTTGAGTCCCAGCTGTTGACACAGTATAAAGTCTCACTGCTCTTCTTGTTCCCCACCCTCTCATACCTATCTTAGTAGAACTTGGTGGGAAGGTAAGTTATCCCTGTCTCCTGCAGATGCAACTTTATGATTAGCAGATCAGAATAGCTGGTGTCTTTGAGCACATGTTCCAGACTCACTTTATTCAAGTCCTTGGATGTCATACCTCCCTCCCTGTATGATTTCTGCAGCACCATCTTCTGACAGTTTTGGTAGGCTGAGTTTGTTTTTTCTTTTGATTGTTTTGACAACTTGAACTTCAAGTATGGATCTTCACTAGATGTGATGCAGTAAAAGACACTCTCTAGAGTAACTGAATGTGTGTGGGTATCTGGGTCAGTAGATCTCAGCTATGAGATGGCTTCCAGTGCTGGTTCTCTAAGCCTCTCTCTAGTCATTTCCATTTCTACTCTGAACATTGCTAATCTTGTACTAGTGGAACTGCATAGTCCATCCATGTCTCAAGGTCATCTTCACCCACAGGGGTGGGTTTGACTCCTGAAAACATCCTCAGTCTGTGGTATGAATCCAGTCCAAATGGCAACATATGTCTTGGTCCTTCACTCATTGTGCTAGGTGGTAGTGCAGGTGCCTTGTCAATAAGTAACTTCTGAACCTCAGCGGTTATTTCCCTTTTAGCCTGCAACCATTTTTGGAACCTTTCCTCAAACCCTTCTGGCTTCTGAGGGACACTGAGATTTGGTTGAACACCCATGAGTCACTGTAGACCACTTTGCACTACTTCCGTCTGTGCTCAGACCATCAAGCCCTCAAGTGGCATCCACCACACTGCATGACTCCAACAGCACCATTGAGGAATGTACGGGGCCGTCAAGTGAGCATCCTCATTTAGGCACCTTGCCAAGACACTTCACTGTGGAGAGAGAAGACTATTTGTTCCCTATTGATCAGAGGGGATTCTCAGAACTAATATAGACTTCAGAAAATCCAGGTCCTCACCTGTGCTCCAACTGATCAGTTTCTCATGCTCCACTGCAACTTTCAGAATTATTGGGGGATACCAAACTGTTCCCGACTTGCACTTGGGTTTATTGGGGTAACTTGTTGGTAAACAGGAGATCACAGTGGTACTTCCAGAACATGTACAGTATAACTGCAGATGCCAGTACATTACCCATGCTTTACAGGCTCATATAAGGTTGAGGCCTGGGTCAGTAACAGTTTCATGTGATCGTGGAAAGGTGATCGCTGTCAGGGCAAGTGTACATCGCCAAAAATCAGTTTTGGCGATGTGCACTCCTGGCGCACAGAAAAAGGGTGCAGGGGACTTGTTTTAGTTTTTTTTTATGTGGGGGGCTGTGCCCCCACACCCATCTACTCAATGATTTTCAGCTCGGGGGGGGTATTTTTTGGGGGAAGAGAGGCAGATGGGACATCACTGCAGTCTCCAGAAGGTCTCGCTGTAGACTGCTGCCCCACAGCCATTGTATTGCACTACTCCCTGTATTTCCTTTTTCCTGTTCTTCTTATCCTTCCTGTCTCAGACCCCAGTAGGGCCATCCTACTACACCCAGTAACCACAAGCCCTAAACCCTGAAGTTCACTAATACCTAGCAAGTGTTTTACAGCAAATCCCTACACCCTAATATATGCAGCAACTGTTAAACAGTAAGCCCCGATCCCTGAAACACACTATACCTAACAACACTAATACCCAGTAGCAGTTTAAAACAAACAATAGAAAGAAAACAAAAAGAAAAAGAAAAAAGCAAGCTCCCAAGTCCACAGACACACTTACCCCCAGATGCCTAGCTAGCCACCCAAGTAAAGCCACCCTACAGTGCAACTCCCAACAGGCTCATCTTGCTAGGGATCCACTTGGGGCAGCAGGGGAGCAAAGTGGCTGGCTGCTGGCTGCCTCTTTGGGCTGACTCCATTGGGCAGACTCCAATATCCATTGCATGTTTGTCCTTCACACGGGGGGGGGTGGAGCATAGCATGGGGGGCTGCTTGATGGCCCTGTCCTTAAGAACATCCTTGCCCCACTTCCTGGATCCCAGGCAGTGCCCAGGATTGGCTGCCTGATGTGGAGGGAGGTGCAGCCCTTTTCTATTTGATTCCTCTGCAGAACCTGGTGGAGCTCCCTAGGTCAGGTCTTTTCCTATTGCTTCAGTGATCAGGGTGTCCTCTGATCGGGTCAGAGGCTCAGATCTTCCCTCTCTGCTCATCCATACTGCCGTTTCCTTTCCGACATCCACAGCAGGGCTTTTTATTTCCCTTCTCCCACCTCTCACATTTCGTGGATCCCAGTAAACACCTGATTGGCTGCCTGGCATGGAGAGAGGTGCAACCTTCCTCCAAGTGTTTCCTCTGCAGAACCTAGCAGAGCTTCCTAGCTCCAGTCTTCTGCTGCTGCTTCTGTGATCAGGGTCATCTTCTGGGCAGGCGAGAGGCTCAGATCCTCCCTCTCTGCCCATCCATACTGGAGGCAATAGGAGAAGGCTGACTGATGAGCAGAGGAGTGATGGTGGGGAGAAAGAAGCTGTGAAGATCCTTGTAGCAGAGGGAGTATGAGGCAGAAGAAATAGGAGAGGTGAAAGTAGATATGTAAGGAGCCAGTGAACCAAGTCAGTAGTTTAAGATGAAGGATGCACAATAGGACTGGTGATGGGAGAGAAGGAGAGGATAGACAGGGGGAGGTGAAGGGACCAGTGATGAGCGTGAGGTGGTGAGTTGGTAGCAAAATGACAGAAGGCATTACAGAGGGTGTCCAGTTTTGCAAGTGAAGAGGAGGGGACAGTACTATAGACTACATCCACATAGTCGAAGACTGGGAGCACAGCTTTGATAACCAGCCCCCTGTTGACCAGCAGAGACAGGCAGTCTTTGTTACGGCACAGGGCACCAAACTTTGGGCAGAGTTTGGTATGGATGGTATTGATGTGGGCAGAGAAGTCAAGCCAACTGTCAAGCCACACACTGAGATACTTGAAGAAGGGGACCACTTTAAGGGATGGGGGAATCCATGGTAGAGAAGGAAAGGAGGGGTGAGCCTGGCCAACTTTTGACTGGTGCCAAAGGTCATGGACACTTTTTTTCATTGTTGACCCAGAGTTGGTTGGACAGTTAAGGGGCTTAAAGAACTGTGTCATCTGCATGCATGTGAATACGCAAACTGGTTCAGGCAGAGGGGAGGTCATTGAAAAAAAAGAAAGGTGGCTTGGGTCCAGGATACAGCCCTATGGGAACCAAGCCTACATAGGGAGTGGTGGGGACAGGACACCACCTACCTGGACTGACTGCTGAATGACCGAGAGGTAGCAGCAGAACCAATCAACAGTGAGAGCTGAGAGGCTGGCAGAATTCAGCTTGTCCAGGAGAGGAGGATGGGCCACAAAATCAAAGGCTTTGGACAGATTGATATTAATAGTCACCGTGATGTGCCCCGATCCATCACAAAGAGGATGGAATCACTGACCCTTAGCAGGGAGGAGACAGGGGGAGTGGTTCTTCTGAAAACCAGGCTGGAAGGGGAAGAGGAAGTCAGAGCAGTGGAGGAAGTCAGAAAGCCTGGAAATAGAAACATAGAAACAGAATTTGATGGCAGATACTGTAAGGACTGCTTGGCCCACTTAGTGTGCCCATTTTCCCTACCTGTTTCATATACCGCAGATCCTAAATTACCTTTGGCTTACCCTCTCTTTCCTATTGCTAGAGTTCCTTTACAGTATGTCTGTCCCATGATTTTTTGAATTCCTCTACCATTTTTGCCCCTACAACCTCTGCCGGGAGGCTGTTCTATCAATCCACCACCCTTTCTGTGAAAATATACTTTCTCACCTTACCCCTAAGTCTCCCCCCCCCCCCCATCTTCTTGTCATGGCCCCTTGTTCGTGAACATTTTTTTTAAAGATGCTACCCTCTTGTACCTTATTTACACCCTCGAGGTATTTGAAAGTCTCTAACATATCCCCCCACTCTCTCCTCTCCTGCAAGGAATACATATTGAGATCCTCAAGTCTCCCCTCATATGACTTTCAGTGCAGCCCCTGCACCATTTTTGTCACCCTCCTCTGAACTGCTTCTACTCTGTCTGCACCCTTCCGGAGATGCGGCCTCCAGAACTGGACAAAGTACTGTAGATGAGGTCTTACCAATTTTCTATACAGTGGAATCACCACCTCCTTCCTTCTGCTGGAGATACCTCTCCCTATGCACCCCCAGCACTCCACTTGCTCTCCTCACAGCATTCTCACATTGTTTGGTAACCTTTAGATCATCAGATATGATTACTCCCAGATCCCTTTCCTGTTTCGTGGTTGTCATTACCTCCCCCCAATCATGTACTCCTTCCCTGCATCTCTGTGCCCTAAGTGCATGATCTTGCACTTCTTTGCATTGAATCTTAGCTGCCACACCCTTAACGACTCCTCAAGCTTGCTTAGGTCCCTTCTCATTTTCTCTAAACCTCCTAGAGTGTCAACCGTGTTGCAGATTTTTGTGTCGTCTGCAAAGAGACAAACTTTCCCTTCCAGCCCCTCTGAAATGTGGTTTATGAAGACAAAGAGGACTGGTCCAAGCACTAATCCCTGCAGGAACCTGCTGGTCACTCCCCTCTCTTTGGATTGAACTCTGTTCACCACCACCCTCTGTGTCCTATCGCTTAGCCAGTTTTTGACCCAGTTTACCACCCTGGGACCCACTCCCAGGCTGCCCTGCTTATTTAATAGCCACTTATGTGGGATGATGTTGAAGGCCTTGCTGAAATCCAGGTAGGCCACATCCACAGCCCCTCCCTGATCCACCTTCCTAGTCACCCAGTCAAGGAAATCTATCAGATTTGTTTGGCAAGATCTTCCCACTGTGAATCCATGTTGCCTTGGATCCTGTGCTCTGTTAGATCTGAGATATATTACAAACCTTTCTTTTAGTAGTGATTTCATTAGTTTCCCCACCACCGAGATCAGGCTGCCTGCCAGCCTACTCACTTCTCCCACTTTTGTGGAGATGAACTACATTCACCTTCCTCCAGTCTTCTGGTACCATGCCTCTTTCCAGTGAACTGTTGAACAGGGCTGTCAGTGGTGTTGCCAGCACCTCACTGAGTTCTTTTAATACTCTGAGATGTATCCAGTCCGGCCCTAGTGCCTTGTCCAGTTTCAGATTAGTGAGTCCCTTTATGACTCTCTCCTCCTTAAATGGACTGGTGTCCACCTCCATCCCAGTGGTGCTTCCGTTGCCCAACTTTGGTCCCTTCCCTTCGCCTTCTTCTATGAGTACTCAACAAAAATACTTGTTCAGAATTTCCATTTTTTCTTGGTCCCATCTGCACACTTCCCTCCTTCCCTTTTTAGTCTCACAATCCCACTCCAAGTCTTTTTTCTTTCACTAACGTACCTGACAAAGTTATTGTCCCCTTTTGTTTTTTCCTTGGCTTATTTTTCTTCAGTTTGTACCTTTGCACTGCTGACTGCTTTCCCCGCCTCCCTCTGCTTTTCCAGATACAGTTCCCTGCCTTCTTCCCTCTGTGTTTCCTTGTACCTCCTGAATGCCACACTTTTCGCCCTTACATTCTCGACCACTTCCTTTGATCAGTTTCTCTTGCAATGTGGCAAGAGAATGGAAGAAGAAGATAGGGTGGAAGTTCCCATGGGGTGGAGGAATCTCCCCCTTTGTGGACAAATGTAGGCTTGCTGGTCTTTGCACGTGGTTGGCCAGCCTTGGTGCACTATAAACAACAGTTAAACTAAAACCCAAAATTGTAATTGTGGCAAAATAGCCTATTCCATTAAAGTGACTCATCATGTTTTAGCCTGTCAATGTTTGCATGCCCCTATCGGCTCCTCTTTGGGTTCCCAGTCTAATCACAAGCATAATTCTTCTGTGCAATCTAAAATCACTGATATTTTTCATTTTTTTAGTGCTGCATGGTTCTTTGTCTTTTTTTTTCCTTTGGCTGTTCGTGCATGCACAGCTGCTTCCTACACAGGGGGGCTGTTCCCATATAGCTACTCACTCCTCGCTCAGAACGTCTGCTGTGATACTTTGCAAAACTATGAATGAAAGACCATTATAAACGTGCACAGGATCGGAAAATATTAAACAGAGTTCTGACTTCAGCCTGTCTCTGATCTGGTCCTTTGCTGAGCAGAGAAGCACCGCGTGGCTTTTTACAGTGTCTGTGCAGTCCACCTCTAGCGTTGTTGCCCATACAGTTACAGTAATCTATCTGTGGGTGTTTTTCTGCTCAAACACACTGTTGCCAGGTAGCAGTAAAAGGACCACTTGTAGACAGTAGACCAGAACTATAGAGGTGAAAAATCCAATATATTGGACATTATGCCTGCAGTCATTTTTTTACGTGGAAGTGCAACTGTCCTGCCGTGCTAGTAGTCACCTGATCCTCCAAGTTAAGACCTTCACCTTTTATTCATAGCTGAAGTCAATGTCTGTTTGCTTCTCTGACCCCAACCCCACCACACCAAAGTTTGCCCAAAGTGACGCTGAGTTGAACACTTTAAGGCAACACTAAAGGTGAGCAATGTGGCCCTCCAAATGAACAACTCAATGCATGAGATCAGTATTTCTGGTGGATCACAAGAGCAAATCCATCAAGCAGAAATACATACGGTACAAATAGACAGAGAACAAAGTCATTTGTGTGTGTGTTTGCAAACTGGTCACCATACAGTACATAACACATACACACATATTCCATCAATTTTGTGGGTGGGGGTAGTACAGACATTATTCAATTTGGTTGCAGATATTTTGACTGCACTAGCCATGGGGTGCATTTAGGCAAAGGATACTGGCTTTGTGGCACTGCTGAGCTGTTCCACTGAATAAAAATCAATGTGTTGTCACATTATAGTAGTTATTAACTGGAACCAGTAAGTTGCTCTTGGTGAAAGGAACACGGGACCGCAGTCTTTTATGAAGACCCCAGCATCTTAACTGATGCATAGTCCCAATTGGAAACCTGCCTCTGGCCGTGATTCAAAACCTATGTCAGACTCGAGCACAGGGCTAAGTGTGGGAATGTTTTTTGCACCGATCACAATTGATTTTTGGTGCTGTTTGTTTTCTGTTTTGTTGTTGTTGTTTTTTTTGGGGGGGTGCTTATTATCACTACAATCCTAGCATCTTACTGGATGCAGAGTCCAGATTGGTAGCACCCAGTTGACATGGCTGCTCAGATTATGCACCCAGCCTGCCATGTCAGTATTTTGATATGGAGGGAATGGTGGTGGTTGAAGCAGCTTGGTGCAGGGATCTGTCTCAGGACATGGTGCAGAACATCGGTCAGAGTACCGAGTGAGGGTAACAGTGGGACTGCTGAGCCTTTTTTTCTGTTTTTGTTCTCTTATGGGCTTGTTTCTCACACTGGCAGTGTTGGTTGCATACTGTGGGTGGGGTGAGGGTTTGGGAGGATGATATCAGCAAGGGCCTGTCTTTGAGTAGGGACGATCCACTGGACCACAGCAGGTTGTGCAGCACGGGTAATGTATGGCTGCCGTGGCTAACTATTGTGCAAACAGCTCCCCTGCATCGGAAACAGTGTGGAAAGTGGCAGAAGGACATGGGAGGCTACTGGCTAAATGGAGAAATAAAATTTGAAGTACAATTGTGATGCTGCTTGACCTGCAGTGACCAAGTGGCCAGCTGCAATAGGTCAAACAGAAGGGGTACTTGGAGCAGAGGACAGCAAATGGCATGCTATTTTGTTCTGTCCAGTAGTGAGATCCATGTGCTGTGCCAGGCCATGGTTCCGATGTGTGGCTGGGCATGTGTACTCATGAGCAGGTAAGCCGCTGGTGTCAGAGAATAGGCTACCTGACTAGTGAAAGATAAGGGTTTGGTGAGGGAAAGGGAGGCAGGTTCAGGATGCATCGGCAGAAGCAGGGCAAATGGTTTGGACCCCAGATGTGGAGACTATGCTCAGAATGAAGCAGATGAGTAGAGACTAAGCCGCATGCAATGCCATGATGCATGACAGTCTCACTCAGTTGTCCAATCTTGAGATGCCAGTGTTTTTGCTTTACTGGGTATGGACTTCGATCAGGCTGACTTGCTCCTTTGCCTTCCTTTTTGCAGATTTGGACTGCTTGTTACCAGTGTCTCAAGAGTGGACAATTGATTGAGACTTATACACTCCGCAGGTTATCTGAATGGCTACCTACAGAGACTGAGTCACAGCACTAGGTATTAATTTCCATAGACTTCCTCATGCTTCTTTCTGTGTGTCTCCTTTAATTTTTTGCAGAGTCCTCTGACATATTTGCTTGATTGCGGAGTCTGTCAGTTTGTAATTTAGTTATGCCGGAAATGTTGCATACCGCGGTGCCAGCCCTGTATCTTCTGTGTTTAACCTAGCACTAGAACAGTGCTTGAATAGCCTGCACTGTGGGCTTGTCGGACCTCTGCATTTGTTGTGGCTGGTGTATTTTGCCTTACAGCCCACAGCCATCAGTTCGGCTCATCTGGCCCTTTTCTATTTCTTTCAATTCAGACCTTTTACTACGGGACATTCACTGATCGGGACAACAGAGAAGGCCTGATACCTATTAAACAAAGGATTTATGAGCTGCTCTCCCTGGGTTTCAGGCATCATTTCTCTCTTTGCTCCTTTATGTTTTTGATTATTGGGTCATCAACCCCCATCTTGGACAGTGCCTGTCCTCTGTGGTTTCCACTATATTTAACTATGGTCAGTTTAACAGTCTTCCTGGGAGGAGTATAATGCGTATGCACCAGTTTGAGGAAGATGCCGTGGTCACAATAATAGAATTTATACTTTAGGAGGGGAAAATAAAACCAACTAAAAGTAAGAAAATCATTTTTTTGTATTGAACGGCAGAATTTAGCAGTGTATGTAACTGTACTCTCAGACAGTAGGTGGACGTTTCCCTTTAAAATCTCTAATGGCTGCATTCTGCAATTTGCCACTGGGGAGAAGATAATACTAGGGGATTTCAGTCTACATTGGGATCAACACACCAATGGTGATATAAAATCCATCCTACAAGATGTTAACCTGACCTAGATAATTAATGAGCCCACAAGGCTGAATATAAAATCAGGCAACCACACCACGATGGATTGGGTTCTTGTTTCCAGACTGGAGAGATTCAAATTGGCAGGCCCCTTTGCCAGCTCATAGAAACACATAGAAACATAGACTTTGATGGCAGATAAGAGCCGCTTGGCCCACCCAGTCTGCCCATTTCCCTACCTATTGGATAAGCTGCAGATCCTACTTAATACACAGCATACTTCCTCCTACTCCCACTAGAATTGCTTTATGTCTCTCCCATGCATTCTTGAATTCCCCCAGTGTTTGTGACCCCACAACCTCCTCAGAGAGGATATTCCATGCATCCTCCACCCTCTTTGTGAAAAAATACTTCCTCATGTTGCCCCTGAGCCATCTGCCCTCTAACTTCAAATTGTACCCTCTTGTTCTTGCACATCTCTTTTTCTGAAAGATGCTACTCTCTTGGACTTTGTTGATTCCCTTGAGGTACTTGGAAGTTTCTATCATGTCCCCCCTCTCCTTCTTTCCTTGAGGGTATACATATTAAACTCCTTTAGTGTCTCTTTGTATGGCTTCCGGTGCAGACTCTGCACCATTTTAGTTGCCCTCCTCTGGACTGCCTCCATCATGTCTTTGTCCTCGCAGAGATGGAGTCTCCAGAACTGCACACAGTACTCGAGATGGGGTCTCATCAACTGTCTGTACAGAGGGATAACAACTTCCTGTTTTCTACTGGTGATGCCTCTTCCTATGCATCCCAGTATCCCCCCAGCCCTCCTTACTGCCTTCTCACATTGCTTGAATACCTTTATGATGTCTGATATGACTACCTCCAGGCCCCTTTCCGTCTTTGTTGTTGTTAGTACCTCCCCCCTTATTGTATACACTTCCCCTGGGTTTTTGTTTCCCAGGTGCATTACTTTGCACTTCTTTGCATTGAATCTAAGCTGCCATACTTTTGACCATTCCTCCAACCTTGCTAAGTCCCTTCTCATCCTTTCCACCCCTTCCCCTTTGTGCATCAACCCTACTGCAGCTCTTTGTGTCGTCTGCAAAGAGGCATACTTTTTCTTAGAGTCCCTCTGCAATGTCACCAATAAAGACATTAAAGAGGACATGTCCCAGTAATGAACCCTGCGGTACCCCACTAGTAACCCCCCTTTTTCAGAGTGGACTCTGTTTACTATTATCTTCTACGTCCTGTTGTCCAGCCAATGTTTTACCCAGGCTACCACCCTGGGATCCACTCCCAGGCTGGCTAACTTGTTTATTAATCTTTTGTGTGGGACTGTGTCAAATGCCTTGCTAAAGTCTAGGTAGGCCATGTCCATAGCCCCTCCCTGGTCTAATACTTTGGTCACCTAGTCAAAGAAATCTATTAGATTTGTCTGGCATGACCTTTCTTTTTTTTTTTTTAGTCGCCTCCCACACACCACGACCAGCCACTCCTTCGGGGTGCCAGTGCCTTCCTGCCTCCCTCCGACCTCCTGCCACCTACTCCCAGCCCCAATTGCAGCCTACCTTTGGGTAGCCTGGCATATCCCTATGCCAGGAGTGTCTTTCTGTTCCGGGGGGAATGGTCTTATAGCCGACTTTACATCCCAGGTGCTGCGGGGCTGGATCCGGGCTCTGGGTGGCTCTGGGTGGCAGGGGCCGAGGCACTCATCAACCGGTCAAAACTGGGCATAATTTCCATTTTCTGTGCCCCGGCTACTGCAGTTCTCGGCCTTCCATAAGCATGCAGGGTAATCCTGGGGTGGGGGCATGCGTAGGCTTGTCGAGGCACCACATCCCCAAGCTCGCCACCAATTCGCCCACAGGTCCCCAGGCAAATCCCACCCCCCCAAAAGGGAAGCATCTAATGGACGCTTATAGAACCCCTCCCTTGCCGGTCTCCGCTCCTGGTACCCGGGCTCGGGGCACGTACCTGGGTCGCCAGCATGCCGAGTGAACCCCCTTCACTCGGCGCCACGGAGCCAGCAATGGCATGACTTTTCTGCTGTGAATCCATACTGCCTTGGGTCCTGTGCCCTGCTGGCCTCTAGGTACTCAATAATTCTTTCTTTCAAAAGTGATTCCATCATTTTTCCTACCATTGAGGTCAAACTAACAGGTCTATAGTTTCCTGCCTCTGCCTTGCTCCCAGTTTTGTGAAGGGGAATCACATCCGCCCTCCTCCAGTCCTCATGTGCCACATCCTCCACCCATGATTTGTTAAAAAGGGTGATCAGTGGTTTCACTAGTTCTCCCCTTAGTTCTTTTAGAATTCTGGGGTGAATCCTGTCAGGCCCCATTGCTTTGTCCGCCTTCAGTTTTAGGAGTTCTTTCAGGACCCTTTCTTCTATGAATGGACTGGTATCAACCCCTTCCCCCAATCCAGAGTGCTTATATTGTTTTGTTTAGGTACCTCCTGCATCTCTTCTTTTGTGAACACTGAGCAGGAGTATTTATTTTGTATCCATGCTTTTTCCCTGTCAACCTCTGCCCACCTCACCTTCCATTTATTAAGCCTCACTATCCCTCCCTTGGTCTTTATTCACTCCCTAATGTACCTATGAAAGGAAGGTTTTATCTCATTTCTTAACTGAGTCTGCTATCTTTTCCTCAGATTGGGCCTTTGCTATTCTGACTGCCGTCCCCGCTTCCTTCTGCTTTAACTGGTATAGTTCTCTGTCCTGGTCCTTCTGTGTTTCCTTATATTTCCTGAATGCTATTTTTTTCTCCATAACCTTCCCCACCATCTCTTTTGAGAACCATAGTGTTTTTTTCCTTCATTTTGTTTTGTTTATTTGCTTTGCATAAAGGCTTGTTGCCTCTGTGATGGCAGTTTTGATTTTTCCCCATTGTTCCTCCGCCCCTCCTTCTTGCCCATTTGCTTAACTCATTAAGTGATCATGCCCCTATGTTTCAGATCTGAAAAAATTACTACCCCCCCAAAATTTTTGGGACTCGGGACTATTCGAACTTTGATATGGGCGCCTTGCTAGAAACGCTTTCTGAGGTGAATTGGATCCAAATCAAGCTTCCCCCCTGCCCAGATACAGCCCTTGACTTCTTTACTAAGAATTTACTATCAGCTGCAAAAAACATGCGCTGTTAAAACTAATTAAGGTCAAAGGTCAGCAATCCAGATGGCTGTCCCATGAACTAAAAAAACTAATGAGACTGAGAGATAGGGCTTGGGGTACATTTAAGTCCACTAACCAGACTAATGATTGGTAGAAATACAGAGAGTTAAGAAACAAGTGTAAAAAGGATTTTAAACTAGCTAAAAGACAGTACCTTAGAAACTTACAAAATAAGAATTTCTCTAACTTAAAAAAATTATGGTCCTAAATTAATACTCTTCTCAAGAGGCATTCCACACAGGATGAATGTGACATAGTAGCAAATGGTGCTTGCCTCAAGAACCCAAAGGATTCTGCTTAGGCTATACATACATTTCTAACAGATCTGGATAAATTTAAGTTACCACACTCGGGGACACCCCTCTCCCCTTAGAATAGCAGTAATGTTCTTCCTCCCTCACCTAACTTCCACTTCAAGTTAGTGTCAAAATCAGAGGTCCTCAATTCACTTAAGAATATAAAAGCTTCTGGATCTGCTGGGTACGATAAACTGGAACCCAGGCTGCTTAGAACTGCTGCCCATTATATTGCCACCCCTATCACTTGACTATTTTATAGATCACTCTTTGAAGGTAAAGTCCCTGCAATGTGGAAAGTGGCCCTGGTTACCCCTATACATAAAGGTGGGTCACGCGAGCAAGTGGAGAACTGTAGGCCAATATCTCTCTTCTGCATCCTAAGTAAAGTACATGGGAGGATTGTCTATAATCAGGTACTGGACTATATTGAGCAACACCAATTGTTAACAGCTCGGCAATATGGTTTTAGAAAAAGGCATGGGACAAGCACAGCTCTTGTTAGCCTTACCAAGGATACCGTCTCAGCCTTAGATAATGGCCTGCTAACTGGTGCAGTCTCTATTGACCTCACCAAGGCTTTCGATTTGATGAACCATCAGCTGCTTACTATGAAGTTGAAATCCCTTGGCCTAGATAACCTAGCATTACAGTGGTTCTCTCACTACCTTCATTGCAGGTCACAACTCATCTGATGGCAAGGCACTTTATCTGACAAATGCCCTATCCTGTACAGAGTCCCTCAGGGATCTATACTGGGCCCTCTTCTGTTTTTCCTATTTATTAATGACATTCCCCGAGGTTGTGGAGAAGCTAATTTGACCCTATATGCAGATGACGCCATATTATATAGGTCCTCCCAGGACATTGATCAACTGAATGATTCACTTGGGAAAGACCTTTTGCTACTCAAGAACTGGTTTGATACCAACAGACTTGTTCTTAAAGGCAAAAAGACAAAGGCCATACTATTTGGATCAAAAAGCCTGGAACCCCAAAGATCACATTTACTGTTACCCACTCTCTCAAATGGCTTGAGGGTTTAGGGTTTGGAGTCCTTCAAGTACTTGGGGTCTACCTAGATCAAGACAGCACCTTTAAGGTACATATTGACCAGTTGAAAAGGTCCATGATTCAGAAGCTAGGTCTTCTACACTGCCTAAGCCCTTTCCTCACTAAGGAATCTCACCTAAAGGTAGCTACTGGTACCCTCCTACCCACCCTGCTACACAGGTCCCTGGTCCTATACTCTGTTAGAAGCACTGAGATGCAGAGGTTGAGAACTTTGAATCACAGGACAGGACACTTCACAGCAGGTGCCCAGCATCTGGAGCATCATTGTCAGGTGCTGCAGTCATTAATGTGGCCATCCCTCGAAGGTAAATTAGTATAGCCTTCATTGTGCCTTGCCTTCAAACTCAGGCTAAGCAATGCCCCCTCAAGCCTGATTGATTTAGTAACAGTCAAACAGAACAGAACGTCACTTAGATCCTCTGACTGTCAGCTTCTCCATGTCCCTAAATTAAGGACTTCCCAAGGGCTCTAGTCATTTGCTACCTTCACCCATCCCTCTGTAATGCTCTCCCTGGTAATTTCCAGGATTGCACCTCTCTTGGGGGCTTTAGGAAGGGAATCAAGGCTCACCTACAGAACTGAGCTGCTGCACTTGTAACCGTTGATGCATAAAATAATAATGCTAGTGGGCGGACATATGGCTACTCTGATGTTTGCCAGATTGCTAAGGAATTGCTGTGTCTCATTCCTGATGCAATCTTCTTGATACAGTGTGTAACCCCTATGACGTAATTGCCTAATTTGCTTTGAATATACCCCCTGTAATGTATGATGTTACCCTCCTGTCCCAAACTGTAATGTGACAATTATATTATGTATTGTTCTACCTGTCTGTCTATTGTGTTATTTGTGATTAATCCCAGGTTGCCCCTGAAAAAGGGACTGTAATGGTCTCAGTTGGCCCACCCGGTTACCAAAATTTAAATAAAAAAAAAATGTGATAGGGACCGTTTTGGATGATGGGGGGACTGTAAACACCAGGCAGTGCTAAGACCAGGATGAGGTCTGGAAGGGGGAGAGTGACCACTGCACATTAGAGCCTGCTTAGATCTCAACAGGAAGGGAGAGGAGTGCCCCTGAACACCAGGAAGTGCTTAAAATAGGAACATGGGTGGGAGGTCCTGCATGGCAGATGCAGCAGTACACTGTAGCATTGCAACATGTACCAGAAGCATGTCACAGTTGAACATAGCTCTGTGTCTCCAACCCCTCACTGGGATGTTAGTGGGTATTGTCTGCAATAGCACAGGCTATCATCTGGATCACTGATGTGCATTGAGCCACATTTGTATGGTGATCATTTTTGTATGGCACAATTTGCTGAAAGCCCAAAGGGCAGACACATAGCACCCATTTGTGCCAACCTGTTGCAACTGAGAATGGAATTATGTTAGTTTTTATGCTATAGACTACAACCAAGATGGCCTCAATGTTCATTTATATTTATTTATTTATTGAAATGTTTCACCAGGAAAGGCAGACTGAACAATAAAACTGCTCATCTCCCAGTGCGTCCTGGGGGAGAAAGTAGGAGGGTATAACAAAAGAAAGCATTAACAGATATACAGATATCATATCTAACAGAGTAAAAGGTCACACAATATACAGATATATATCATACAGATAATAAATTGAACATCATTTTCTAAGTGCTAGGTTACATACAGGTAGCAAACTGAGCAACATTTTCTAAGTGCTCAGTTATGTAGTGAACATAATAAGTGCCATAAGAACAACAAAATTACTAAACTGATAGAAGTTGGCAGGAGAATGAATGTAGCAGTGGCTTGGCCAGAGAGGGGATATGCACACTGAACAGAGATAGAAGCATAGATTTGGAAAGGAGGTAGTGGCAGAGGGAGGGGCAGAGATTGGGGGAGTGGCTAGGGGAAGTGAGGGGGAAGGGAGAGGCAATGTGAGAGGGGAAGAAGTGGTAAAAAGCAATAAGGAGTGGGAAAAAATCTAGGTGGGTACTTAAATGTTAATTTTGGTGAAAGATGAGAGATAAGAGTGGATGAAATTACATGTTCGTACAAGTACAGTTTACTGAAAGGAAATTAAGTAGAGAAGAGGAAATGGAGAAGGAAGAAGAAAAGAGATGAATCTGAGGAGGGAGTGCGTTCCAAAGTTTAGGGAAGCAATAAGAGAAGGCCAGTTGACCCATGATAGTGGATTGATGGGGGACCACCAATAAACGTGAGTCTTCTGATCTGAGCGAGTGGGCAGAAGGTGGGAGGGTGGACAGTAAGGTGGTAAGATAGGGTGGGAGCATGTTAAACCAAAATGTGGAAACAAATTTTGAACAGTGTAGGAGTCAGTAATTTTCAAGTGAGGTAAAAAGCCAGGGGAGTGGTAGAGATCACAGTGATGGGTGGGGGTGGGGGTTGCAGCATTCCTACTGTGCAGGAGTTTGTGCTCCAAGGGAGATTGAAGAAGGCGCATATATGATGTTGGCGCCCTTGTTGCAAGCTATGCCACTGCCAGTCAGATGTACAGATATATGGTGTTATATTCTGTTATATTTTGTGTATGTTTAAAATGGCACAAGGAATATGGATAAAAGGGTCACATGGAACAAGGGAATGGAGTGTTTTTTTCAAAGGTCTGCAAATTCCATGTGACCTAAGAGAAACTGGTTTTCTCAGGGAAGCGGGAAATTGCATTTCAAAAGTGTTTTCCTAGCTAACTAACACAGAGGTCTTAAATCTATCACCTGTAATAAAAATCATCACTTGAAAAGCCAGGATGCTTCAGAAGACAGCATTGGGGTAGCTATTAAAGAGTAAAAGGGTTATAAACTCAGGAGATGTTAACAACTAGCCCTGTTAACAGCTAGCCCTGTCATAAAAAAACTTTACACTTCAAAGGACAGTGCTAGATTCCAGGAAACTGTCATGGTATAATTACATTGGTTAGCTGGCAGGATATTGGAATTGTAAGAGTCTGACTAATAAAGATACAAGTCCCTGAAAGAAAACTGTCCAAAACAGTGCTGGCAATTACCAGGGCTGCAAAAACATCTGATCAGCACAATCTTAGTATTTAAATATGATAGGAGCTGACCTTTGCTGAGTAATTTGTTGTGTTTCTTGCCTGTATGGTGGTTTGCTCTACTGTCCCTGATGCACCATTTGGATATTGCCACCGCACAGGAAGACAGAGCATGACTCGCATAATTCCCTGACCTTCCTGCTGTGTGCCGAAACACTCGTTCGTGATGAGCAGGGCACATTTAACTGAGTAAAAATAAATAACCTGACATGTAGAGGTCATCCAGCTGTACCTCTAGAAACAACTCCTGTTAAAAACTGAGCTGTGTAAGCAAGTTAAATTCATAATGAAATGTCCAGCTCTGGGGATCAGGCATGCAGTTCATATTTGGCTACAAAACTCAAGACTTGTATTGTACCCTGATCCAGAGTAAAGAGGAGACCCTGGGACTTTGTGGTGAGTGTTCAGTTGTGAACTCAGTGAGCACTAAGAAGGACATGAAGAGGGTATCCCGTTTCCCTCTCCCTGTTTCGGAATGCACTTAGGAGTGAGCACTGTCAGTTCAGTGGACCTGACCCTCAGTAGTGGGTTCATGACACCTTTGATCTCTGGTCCAATGGTCAAAAGCTGGTCTGCTAGCCCAAGCAGTAAACAGCAATTTCTGTAAAAGGTGCACTTTCGGAGTGGAGATTTTGGTGAGCCTTTTCAAAGACTATGTGATCTATGCTCAACCTAGTACGGAACACTAGACTTATTAATCAAAAGGACAGAAACTTTAAAAACTCAGTTTAAAGAGATAAATGGGGAAAGTGATTAGTTGAAGGCACATATAACTGAAAATTGTATTAAAACTGGAACATTGGCAGTCTTGTCTACATGAAATACTGTGCCACAGACTGCACTGCTATCAGACATGAATTGGAGATGCTTGAAACCATTCCAATGGTACAAGAACCTTATATTTGCAGGTATGCCATCCGCATTTGATTCAGATTTTGAGTGTGTCTATGAGCTCCTAAAAGACAGATTTGTTATTGTGCTCAGCCTGTCACCTGAGAAGCTTAGCTTTACTTGAACTTTTTTGGCCCCCAAAATTATTTTGTGAGGATGTTATAAGTAGCCACTTACATGTTTATGAGGAGGGGGTGGTAACTAAGAGCCCCACACACACATTTAGTGACGATAGATAGATAGATGGCTAGATAGATAGATAGATAATAGAATCATCATAGAATCATAGAACTTGATGGCAGAAAAAGACCCCATGGTCTATCCAGTCTGCACTTACGCCCCCCCAGACAACCGCCTCCCTCCTTGCAAACCCCCCCCCCTCGTAGCCCTTTATGCCTGTCCCAAGCGCTCTTGAATCCTGACACTGTCTCCACCCCGACAACCTCCTCTGGAAGCCTGTTCCAGGCATCCACCACCCTCTCCGTAAAGAATCGCCGCCTCACGTTCCTTCTGTAGTGTCCCCCAGCAGTCTCAGGCCATGCCATCTAGTAGCGGTGTCCTTCTTCATTTGAAATGAGCATCCTGGGCCCTCTTTGTTTATCCCCTTGATGTATTTGAAGGTCTCTATCACATCCCCTCTCTCCCTTCTGGTCTCCAGAGTGTATAGCCCCAGCTCACTGCATCTCTGTTCATGTGGTTTGCCCCTCATACCTAGCACTATCTTGATTGCTTTTCGCTGAACCCTTTCAATCAGGTCTATGTCCTTGCACAAGTGAGGCCTCCAGAACTGGACTCCATACTCCAGGTGCAGTCTCACCATAGCTTGGTACAGGGGCACTAGGACTTCTCTTCTCTTGCTGGTGATTCCCCTGCCCATACTAGCCAGCATCCCATAGGCCTTCCCCACTGCCCTAGTACACTGTTTCCCACCTTAAGGTCATTGGAGACTGTGACACTTGGCCAGCTGGTTATGATTATTGCATGATATTTGTAATATAAAAATATAGTATGTTATTGTCTCACGTAAGTCAGCCTGTGCTTCCATGGGTGCCCCCAGGTTTCAGTGAAGCTACAGAATATGTAAACTGATCAGGAATCATTTAATTAACTGATTTCCTTCAGAATGGCATTTTATTACCTTTTTATGACATGCCTAGGCTTTCTGAAGTGCAAACCTAATGTGACTTTATGATTTCAGAAACAGGACATCATTAGGCTGATTCCTGTTAGCTTTTTAACACATTGGTGCCAGTGTGGGAGTGCTAAGTTCAAATGAAACATGTGTAATTAAGGATTTATATATAGGAAATGTCTTTTTTCTTCTGATGGCACCTTTTTTAAAATACATCCTGATAGGAAATCATTTTTTGCAATTTTATATTCTAAAAGGAGGAGCTAGATGACTCACAGAAGAGGTGTGGAGACACAGAGTTTAAACTGACACTTGTGTCTGAAATGTAGGTCATATCATTTTGGGACTATAGAGAGACACAGCTCTCATATCTAACTTTAAAACACTTCCAGAGGTAATACCTTAGATAGCAAACATCTAAATGTATTGTGGTAGGAGTTTTCCTTTGTAATTTTCCCTTGTTCTTGTATGTGATTGTGATCTCTTTGATATATTGTTCTGTGTTTACATTTTTTATATTTTTATCATCTTTTAGTAAAATACATTTTCTTAAGATACTGCCTGGGTGTGTCTTCCAACTTCTTTTTGCATGTGATGTATACATGGTTACATCTGACAGCTGTTTGAAGGGCTTGACTGTGTTACTAAACTGGGAAAAGGTAAGAATATACCTAAGGTCTCTTATAGAGTTTAAAGGGTTCATATTGGATACCTGGTTAGGTGCATCCCCCCCTCCGAAGAGAATGTTATCTGAGCCTGTACATTTGGGTATGCTAGCATAAGGTTCACAGTTTGAATCCCCCCAGAACTTGAGACTAAAGGTGATTTGGACCCAAAAGCAGACAGGAGGGTTACCCTGTCTGTTACCTGTTCACACTATTGCGCTCTGAGGTTGGCACTGTGGGAGCAGAGGGCCTGACCTGCTGAGTGTGTTTGTGATGGAGATTACTATACCCAGATCCTTCTCCTGCTCCATTGCCCTGATTTCCTCCCCTCCCATTTTGTACCCTGTCCTCGGGTTTCTGTGTCCCAGGTGCATAACCACACACTTCTTGAAGTTGAATTTTAGTTTCCAGGTCTCTACCCACTCTTCTAGTGCCCTCAGGTCTTGCCTCATGTCCTCCACCCCACCCTCAATGTCCACCATATTGCAGATTTTCATGTCATCCACAAAGAGAGCCACACATCCTTTCAGTCTGTCCATTATGTTGCATATATAGATACTGAAGAGGAGCGGCCCCGACACTGATCCCTGGGGTTCCCCACTCATCACCTGCCCCTCGCTAGAGTGTTCCCCCTTCATTACCACCCTCTGGGTTCTGTCTGCTAGCCAGTTTTGCACGCATCTAGTTATTTTGTCCCCCACCCCTATACTTCCCAGTTTGTTGAACAACCTTCTGTGGAGTATGGTGTAGGTTGAATAGCCATGTCCACCGCCCCCCTTCAGTCTGTTACCTGCATCACCCAGTCAAAGAATTCAATAAGACTGGACTGGCATGACTTCCCCCTTGTGAACCCATGCTGGTTGTTGTTCAGCAGTCCATTCCCCTTTAGGTACTGTGCTACCCATTCCTTGATGAGTGCCACCATGACCCTCCCCACCATTGTGGTAAGGCTGACTGGATAATAGTTCTCCTTTGCCTCTCTACTCCTCCGCCCCTTGTGTATTGGCATGACTGTGGCTCTCCTCCAGTCCTCCAGCACTCTACCAGAGGGGTAGGTTGAATAGCCTTGCCATAGACAGACAGAAACTTTATTTATATAGTGCCCCTTCCCAGAAGCTCAGAGTGCTGAACAATTTCATAAAACAACATCATACAAAATTTACAACAAAATATACAACTACTCAAAGTACAACTCTCTGCAGAATATAAACAATATTTCAAATCCATCTGTCTGTCACATAAAAACACGACAGTCAGTTTAATAAAAGAGCTTAACCAATTAGATGTCATATAGGTAATAGGCTTGATTAAATAAAAATGTTTTAAGCCCTCTCGTAAAGGTTTTCACCGAGGGTGCCTCCCTAGATAAAGTGGAAGTGAGTTCCACAAGGCCGGTAAGGCAACGGAGAAAGCACGATCCCCAAATTGCTGCAACCGAACCCTGGGAACCACCAGGACACAACCCTCAGAGGAACAAAGAGCATGAGCTGGGCAGTGAGGAACCAGGAGGTCTTGCAGGTAGTCTGGTCCCTGGCCATGCAAGGCTTTATGCATTACTGTATTCAACAAAAAGTTATGGCTAAAACAAAATAGGTACTAAAATCCTGTCTGGGCACATGCACAGTATGCCTGATTTTGGACTTAGGCTTTATTTTTAGTACTTGTATGGGGCAGACAGTGGCTGGCTGTGGAGGTGAGTGGGGGGTGAGCACATGTCATTTGTTGGGATCACAGTGGGTGGGGGGCAAACTGCTACTGGGCATGGGGATAAAGGGTGGGGATCCATTAGACTACCGACAAAATCTAATTGCAACTGGGCATGGGGAAGTGGATGGGGAATCCACTGGATCATCAGAGAAATTGAACTGAAACTGGATATGGGGATTTAGGGTGGGGAGTTACTTCCTGTTGTTTAGGTTTCTTCCTGACACTAGTGCTGTGGGGGGGAGGGGGGACTCACTCCATGCATTCCAATGAGCAAAAACCTGCTCTTCACTTACTAGTGATGCCATAATGAGATGCCAGTGACCTCACAGTGCATTGACTGTGCTATGAGGTTATTTGCATGGGTGACATAGAACATGGCACATTGCACATTGCTACACAAGAGCAATCACCTGTGACAGGTATTAATGGGCCACTGCTTTTCTCCTTGGTTCCCTAGCTCTCCTCATTGGACACATACCTCATGTTGCCAGTAGGGGTTGTAGTTTTTAAGAAATAGACAGGTTTGTGCCTGAATTTGCAACTGCTTTCATTTACTACATTTTGACATGCTTTTAATACTCACATGTGTGTCAAGCATGTTGAAATATACCAGGATTAGCTCCAGACCTAATTTTCTCCAGGGGCCCAGAGTCTGGCTGCAGTTTCCAAGTTTCCCAGTCTGTTGCCCCAGGGGTCTCACACTGCAGCTCATTGCACATTTTACTCACTGATCAACTGACTTTAAACACACAGACAAAAATATAAAAAAATGGATTTGTGCATCCTACACCACTATCAGTTAATTAAATCAAAATTATTTGTCAAATAAAACCTTCAAACATCCCTCTTGCCATGTTTCCTGTCTGCTAAAGTCAATGCCCTACTGCAGGGTTGTACAGTAGCTGCATAAAACACATACTGCAGGCTCCTCTCTCAGCAGCACACTTATTAGCTTGCCTCCCCAGCTGAAACTACAGTGCATTAGCTAACTAGAATGATACTGCACCATTCTATAAAGATTTATAATTTTTTCTGCAAACTTATTGTTGTGATCGCATATCACTCTGGCCAAGCAATGAAGAATTCTCATGTGCTGTGTCCTCCACTGAGAGAGAGAGAGAGAGAGAGAGAGAGAGAGAGAGAAAGAGAAATCGCATTAATGCATGTGTAGCCTGAGGCAATCTCAATCTCCAGCCTGACTGATTTATGCAGGTCATGTGACTTGCATGAGTTTAGTGAATGATCTCTGGAGGGGATAAAATGCTACATCCTGAGGCTGAAGTGTCGAAATGCTAGAATGAAGTTGTGTAGCAGTAACTGTGTAAGACAAAGCCCTGGAAGATTTATCGAATCTCTCCAACTGTAAGGATAATTTTTCTGACATATTTTCATAATACAAGTGGAACTTAACCACTTAGAATGGTGACAGAAAATGGTGATAGAGAGGCTATAAGAATCAATTTAAACGGTAATGGCTTTCACAAAACATGTTTCATTTATATAGGTATGTCTAATGGATTCTGGGGAATCTTAGGCACTGTTCCATAGTATTTGTAGAGTTTTCCATTAATAAAGATGTGTTTACCATCCCTTCAGCAAGATATCATTTTCAATGTGAAAACAACACTGCCCACCACTTGTCAGGTATAGTACTCTCACTTAAATAATCTGGATCCATTGATTATTGTGATACTTTGTTTTTGGACCAGCAAAGAAACCGTACACTTCCTTTGGGACCCATACAGTTCCTTTTGTTGGGTGTAATAGCCTGATCAAAAGACTTTCTTTAAATTCAATAGCTAATGTAGCCCTTCTGAAACCTATAAATCAGACAAGTGCCCCTTCAAACCTTGTGTGTATTCATATTGTAGTAGAGCTTTGTCTGTAGTCTGGATACTGCCATTAGCACTATTGGCAGTTTTAAATTGATTAGTTTCTTGTTTTATTTTAGGTCATGGCATTACAACTAATTAAAAAGACAACCTTCAGGGCCAGTTTATTTTCAGACAGGCCACACTGTCAGGCAGGATCTGATTTGGAATCATTGGTTTTCCTCTTATCATGGCAGGGCCACTTTTTATTTTATTTTATCTTATCTTATAATAGTATAAACAGGACAGCCCAGCTGAGATGTAATATCTTAGTGTCTGCTTCTGCCCAATTTGACAGCTGAAGGGGGAAGCATAAGGAGGTCAAGCTACTTGCTCATGGGGTCACCATGTGAGTCAGTGGCCCTACTGGGATTAGAACCTAAGACGTCTTGGCTCACAGTCCTAACTAGACCATGTTGCCTTTACTTAGCGTAACTATAGGTTAGAAAATGAATGACAAGGCCCTTGTATAGTTAAATTTCACTATCGAGGTTCAGCAATGGAATGAATATTTAGACTTGAAAACTTTGCTATTGCAAGAAATGAATTTTAATATAGAGTATCTGATGAATGTTATGTTCTCAGTTGTGTAATTAGGAAGCTTTTTAGGCACTCAGAAGTCGAGTTACTTTCAGGTGCTCTAACCATAGGAGATCATGAAGCTTATGATAAAACAGAGTGCCTTATGCCCCCAGAGCTAGTATTTACCAAAATTACCCAATGACTGTAGTGCATTAATGGGAACAGAAAGTTTGTTTTACCTTTTATTTTTTTATTAAACAAAACATAATTGGAAATGTGTGTAGGGGGTGTGTGTGTGTGCGTGTGTGTGCGTAGCCTCTTTATTCACCCTGCTTTACTTTTTCTTTTGTTTACTTCAAAACAAAGGATGGGGTTATTCCAGGATGCAAACCAACACCACCGTTCCTAGTTGTACTGAATCCAATAATCCAGAGGTGTTCTCTTCACCATGTAATCTGCAATTCATGAAAACAGTAAAAGTGAAAGCACCATTCCTGTGTAAACCCACTATTTGTTTCCTTTCTTATTAATCTGGACTTGTGAAAACAGACACTTTGTGGCCTTGTGTCACTTCATACAAATATAAGTGGTAAATATCTGAAGATACAGAATACTGTATTTCTCTAGGTTTGCTAGGAAATGCAGGGGTTTCTTGGTACTACCTTATGAAGTTTTAAGGCTTCTGTAACCACCCCCACCCAGAAAAGTGTGAGACTACACCTGTACAATAAGGCTTTTGGGTGAATGGCACCTGGGCTGAATTGATGTTAGCAGTAATACAAAAGTGGTGCAGTGCCTCTGCCTATGGGGATCCTTTTGACAGATGGCTGCCAGGGTACTGCCCCACAGGAAAAGAATGCAACTCCCACCCTTGTGACAGGGAGCACTTACGATTATACAGCCCCTTACTAAAACTCTATGCATGCGAACACAACAGTATACAAAACACAATAAATTGCATTTTTTTAACTATTTATTAAGGAAATAAACAAGTTAATACATATTAATACAGACAAGGAACAGAAAATACATAAAACAGACTCAAAAACTCTCATGGGAAGACAGTAGGTCATCATACTTTTATGTCTTAAATTAAATACTAATGTAACCCCCAACCCTGCCTTTTTGCCAAAATGACAGGTGGCATGCTGTTGGCGCTGGCAGCAATACCTGGTGGGGACCTGGGTTCGGGGAGGATGAGGTTACCTGGCACAAGGGGACCTAGGTTTGGCTACTCTGCACAGGGGCACCCAAGTAAATCTGAACACAGGAAGCAATAACTATAATGTCCAGAACCAGGACTGGGATTTTTCAGTGTGGCTTTTATTCACAACTAGCTAAACACAACAAAGCATAGATGGTCCCCCATGGGGCTACGTTTACTGATAATGCAGATTAGAGACTACAAGGCGGTCCACTTAAAGAATGAACCAATTCTACTGTTTTCAGGCTCTGGACCCACCAGGCACACAGCCCGGACTTGCATGCGCTTTGGATACACAGCCCGACTGGCCCGGCTCCCCTGCCGGCCACTTGACTGATGGTTCATTGGAAGAATGAACCCATTTTACTTGTTGTGGCTCCCCACACCACTTAGAGTCTGCGACCCCTAGAGAGATTTCCTTCTTACTTCTTCTGACTCCCATCTCACAAAAGAATTCTTTTCCCAAGTTGTGGCTCCCCACACCACTTAGAGTCTGCGACTCCTAGAGAGATTTTCCCATTTGCGACCCACGTCTGGGTACCTACCTCATCACTGGCCAGGCACATGAGGCAAGTAGCAATCACAGCAGAAATCCGTAGAGGTGGACCTGGTTACTAAAGATGGGGGGTTTACCCACCTCCAGCTCCCACAGCCCATACCCAGCCATTTCTCTGGACAAACTGAAACTTCAAAATGTAGATTAAACAGTGGATGAACTGTCGCACCCCCTCTACAACATTACTTGAATCCACACAGTACTTTAACTTTTGACACCACTCCATTTGTTTGTCCTAGTACTATAGGCCTCCCAAATAGTAGTTCAAATCCCAGATTTCTTCACATTTCCCAAGCTGAAGAAACACATTTTTTGCCCTCTCAAATTAGAGCAAAACACTCACCCTTTTGTTGCAGGTGCCCCACAGGCGAAGTACAACTCTTTCCACCTTTATGACCAAACAGAAACTGTAAAAGGCAGCTTTCTTCCTTTAGCAGAAATTAGGGGATTGCCCCTGGAATCTACATAGGGATACTTTACCCCCCCCCCCGGAGGGAGGGGGCACTGAGACCTGGACAGCGGTCTCCACCACTTAAACTGGACACTGACCTTCTTGCTTCAAAACAAACAGGAGACTCCTTTCCTGCTTGAGGGCAAGCAGGAGACTGACTTTGAAAACTCCCAACGTTCTATCTCACTCCCTCTGCTGCAGATTCCAATGTGGCTTATGCAGCTGCGACAGTTCTATTTGATGATGTCATCTCTCAGTCTCAGCTGAGACTGAGAACAGAGTGAGACAGTGTGAAACCCATTTAACTGGAGTTTCACAAGCTGCCTTCCTGCCTACCACTAGGTCTTACTGGGATTCTAGTAACCCCGGTAACAAGGGTTACACTCGCCTTGACCAGAAAATGACTGTCCCCAGTCATTATGCACCCGGCCTTAGGCCATCCCACCCTTTGTGCTACCTGCGGGAGGGGGTGATCAGACCCCCTCCTACCATTTGCAAGCACAGGCAGGCAACACTAAGGGCCTAGAGGCCTGTAGCTGACATATCAGCCTCTACACTATCCACTTACTATGGACACCCAGTGGCTCTGGTAGAACCATCCAGAGCATAGCCCTGATAGATCAGCACTGCGGTCCCTACTGCAGGTCAGGGCCACAGCCTGTCCATCCCCCAACCCTCTAGGGAAAGCCTATCTGCCTCTAACATAATATTCCAAAACAAAAAGAAACCCGGGGACCTCCCCGATCTTGGGCAACCTGCAACCCATACCATTAAAATACCAATTAATGCCTCCTCCCTATCCCCACAACCACACCTGTGGAAGGAAAGGGTTAATACAGTAACCACCATAACAATAACACCACAGTACTTTAAATTTCTACACAATAAAGCACTGACGAGGGACTCCGATGAGCCCCTCCTCCTCTTCTTGTCTTCTCTTCTGCCTTCCCAGGAACACCTGTAAGAAAAGACACAACAAAACACACTCCTAATCTGCATACACAGTCTACCTAAAACCCTACCATACAAAAACACTGAACAATCCCAAAAATATTTTAGAAAAAGGGTAGAAAAAACAGTATTTACATTAGAATACAACAATGACATTATTTACAATACACATTTGGGGGGATGGAGTGCCCTAAAAGTCCCAACTAGTGACCACAAGGCCTGAAGGCTAGTCCAATAAAGAGTCTCTCCTGGGCCGGAGCCGGTGAAGCACAGTTTTAACAGGCCAAAGTCCCGAAGGGGAGAGTCTTTGCGGACAGTTGACACATTTTTGAAGTCTGTAGTGTACGGTGTGTACTGCAATGTCATAAAGATAGAAAAGTTTCGGACTTACCAGCCATTTGTAGTACAAGATTCTGCACGAACCTGCCCCGCAGCCAAAGACTCTCCCAGGCAGCATTTCTTCTGATACAGCTGGGCGGACATCTTCCGGGAACCACAGGAGGGCACATCTGGAAACAGCTGGGCTGATGTCATCTCTGGAGACAGAACCTTAGAACAGGAACAAAAAAGGAAAAACAGCTGGTCCGACGTCATCTGATTACCAGGCGATGAACAGGAAACAGCTGGGCTGGTGTCCTCTCTGGATCTGAAGTCATCTGGTGGGCCAGTGGATGGTTGCTGGACAGGACAGTACACTGTAGACTGATGAATGTGGAGTACCTGAGTCCTTGGTTGTTCATATTGGCGGATCAATAAGGGCACTTCACAGTCTGGTGTGGCAGTATTGACTACCACTGCTCGGCTCTCCATTTTGTAGGCACAGGCTTAATTGCTGGGAGGTCCTTGCACTGAGGCCAATAGTACCGGGGGTCAGGGCTTAAATTATTACCCCGTCTGGGTGCACAGTGGGAGATTTCATGTCCCTCTCCATCCACTATTCTCACTCTGTCCATAAACAGTGTCCTGCCTCTCTTCCACTGGGTATACTTTTCATGGAACAGTCTATTCTTTAAATGCTGGTTGGCCCCAGGGTGCACATTTTTCATTGCTTCATCCCAGATCCAGGATTTCCTGCAGTCCTCAATCTCCTCCCAGACTCTCCGAGGAAAGGTAGAAAAGGTCATACCATAGATCTCATTTGCCTTTCTATGAACCAGTATCTCCTCTTTACTTGCTTTGGTCAATCTGAGACCGCTGGCCTGGCTTGGGGATGGCCAGTCCTGGTTCTGCCAGCTCCGCATTCTCAAAGAAATTAAAAATGGATGCCTGACTTCTTCCTCTTGTAAAGCCAGGGCAGTGGCATCACCACCTTCTTCAACACATTCCTCCGAGGCAAGATCTTGAGGCTGTATACGCGTTCCTTTTTCACAAGGCCACATAGGTTCCCCCTCATCTTCCTCTTCACTGAGGATCTGCACCCAGGAGTGAGCATGTTCTCACCCCTGAGACTATCCATTCATCACTAGGCGCGAGGTTGACACCTCCCATTCAAAGGCCTCCCGCATCTCATCTTCATCTAAGAGACTCGGGCTAGGCCCCCCCACCCAGGGGTCTATTGATGCTTTATCCAAACGTTCTTTCTGAGATCCAGCATCCAAAACTTCAACTTCAGGTTTAGTCTCTAACTCTGCACCCTCTAGCTTTGTGTCACACTCCCCCGAGGGACCTTCCTCCACAGGTTCCGCCTGGTGCTGTGTGCTGCCAACTGCAGATTCCTGAATTTTTGTCCACATGGGGGCCAAACGAATTGGAGGTGCTTTATACAAGCCATATTTTTGTAGGCATCCAGCACAGTGAGGAATCATGAAGACGTCCCTTCCAGCACTCAAGCATATTAGGCATACACGCACTGGATAATTAGGAATTGCCACATCAGGAGGCAGTTGCCCTCCATAGCACCGCTTTTCAATATCTCTCAGTCTATTTACTGCTGCTGTTACTGCAACCCGGGCATGATCCGGGTAACGAGCTGGTCCTGAGGCCATAAATGCAGAAAAATAAACAAAAGTTCACTGTAACTGAAAGTCCCACTTTAATGAACACACTCTGTAGCTTTAAAATGGCTCCTCTGCTGCTGTGTTTACTTTACTACCCCACCCTGTAACGGCGGCGGCAGCACTCCTGTGCATCAACATTTAGAATTTGGGTCAAGCCACTGCACACCCGATTTATACCAGCTACTGATAACTTTTACTCAAATTGCACAACTTGCTCTGATCTGGCTTTACACACATTTACAGGATTTTCCTTGGACTTTTTACAAGCTGGTAACATTCATTTTATTTACAGTCCCTTAAAAGCTTCAGGTTTCAGCTCAGGATTGCCTGCTTCTACTAGTGTTGCATTTTTCTACAACCCACGGTCTCTCTCTGGCTGCAAACTTTAAACTGAGGCTATTTCACTTCCATGCACACATTCAATGGCTTTACAGACTTGCACTTGCTGGCAGGACTTCACACAGTCATTACTTGCAAAGCGACTACACTGCTGCACACACATTTTATATGGCATTACTGAAAATCACTGTTTGAGCAGTTTTATGAAGGTTTACTCACTGTTATTAGTAGCAACTTGCTGCAATGGGGTAAAACGGCCTGAAGCCAGTTCTTGAAGGCCTTGGAACACAAACGGGCGGGCAGTCTTAGCGATCGTCGTTTTAACCACCAAACTCACTATTTCCACGATCGATTTGTGGGTTGAGCCTGATTTTAAACTTAAAAGTCAATTTTTTAAATGTTTACAGTGCTTTGAATACTCCGAGACGCTCCTCCACTGCCAGTACATGCACTACACTCTGTCTCCCTCTCGAATGCTGAGGCAGTCTCAGAAGAGCTGGTTGAGGGGCGGGACTAATGGCAATTTGACCAACCACACGACACCATGCAAATGAGCTTCTTCTTCCTCGCGAGGGCTCCTCTCCTCACGGCGATCGTCGAGCAGGCAAATTTAAACTGTAGAATGCATTTTTTTTTTTCAACTGACTCCACGGTGGGAGCCCATTTCAACCATGTAACATTGCCATTAACTCTGCAGTCTCTCCTTTTACACAGAAAGCATTTCCAACGTCCAGGGCATAATTTCTCTGTTGCTACCCCTAGTCTTCCACACTTTCCTTCACAAGAATTATTTTTAAAAGCATTTCAAATGTCCAGGGCATAATTTCTCTGTTGCTACCCCTAGTCTTCCCCACTTTTATTTACCACAGTTCATTTTTAAAGCAGGCAAAAATGCTGTAAACAATTGTGATGATGCAGGACAAGGGCACACTCTTTGACTTTAATGCTTCTTGGTAAACAGTTGGCATTTTTTAAACAGCAGCGCAAGATTCACAGCACACAGCAACACACTAGGGAAATTGCTTCAGCTTTTTGGCCACCCACTTCCAGATAGCCAAAACGCTAGCCCCCTTGCCCAAGCACCTTCCTTCCCGAACAAATCCAAAGCGGTACCTCCATTTTTGTAACCCCCACCCCTGCCTTTTTGCCAAAATGACAGGTGGCATGCTTTTAGTGCTGGCAGCAATACCTGGTGGGGACCTGGGTTTGGGGAGGAAGAGGTTACCTGGCACAAGGGGACCTAGGTTTGGCTACTCTGCACAGGGGCACCCAAGTAAATCTGAACACAGGAAGCAATAACTGTAATGTCCAGAACCAGGATTGGGATTTTTCAGTGCAGCTTTTATTCACAACTAGCTGAACACAACAAAGCATAGATGGTCCCCCATGGGGCTACGTTTACTGATGATGCAGATTAGAGACTACAAGTCGGTCCACTTAAAGAATGAACCAGTTCTACTGTTTTCAGGCTCTGGACCCACCAGGCACACAGCCCGGACTTGCATGCGCTTTGGATACACAGCCCGACTGGCCCGGCTTCCCTGCCGGCCACTTGACTGATGGTTCATTGGAAGAATGAACCCATTTTACTTGTTGTGGCTCCCCACACCACTTAGAGTCTGCGACCCCTAGAGAGATTTCCTTCTTACTTCTTCTGACTCCCATCTCACAAAAATAATTCTTTTCCCAAGTTGTGGCTCCCCACACCCACTTAGAGTCTGCGACTCCTAGAGAGATTTTCCCATTTGCGACCCATGTCTGGGTACCTACTTCATCACTGGCCAGGCGCATGAGGCAAGTAGCAATCACAGCAGAAATCCATAGAGGTGGACCTGGTTACTAAAGATGGGGGGTTTGCCCACCTCCAGCTCCCACATCCCATACCTGGCCATTTCTCTGGACAAACTGAAACTTCAAAATGTAGATTAAATGGTGGATGAACTGTCGCACCCCCTCAACAACATTACTTGAATCCACACAGTACTTTAACTTTTGACACCACTCCATTTGTTTGTCCTAGTACTATAGGCCTCCCAAATAGTAGTTCAAATCCCAGATTTCTTCACATTTCCCAAGCTGAAGAAACACATTTTTTGCCCTCTCAAATTAGAGCAAAACACTCACCCTTTTGTTGCAGGTGCCCCACAGGCGAAGTACAACTCTTTCCACCTTTAAGACCAAACAGAAACTGTAAAAGGCAGCTTTCTTCCTTTAGCAGAAATTAGGAGATTGCCTCTGGAATCTACATAGGGATACTTTACTCCCCCCCCCCAGAGGGAGGGGGCACTGAGACCTGGACAGCGGTCTCCACCACTTAAACTGGACACTGACCTTCTTGCTTCAAAACAAACAGGAGACTCCCTTCCTGCTTGAGGGCAAGCAGGAGACTGACTTTGAAAACTCCCAACGTTCTATCTCACTCCCCCTGCTGCAGATTGGAATGTGGCTTATGCAGCTGTGACAGTTCTATTTGATGATATCATCTCTCAGTCTCAGCTGAGACTGAGAACAGAGTGAGGCAGTGTGAAACCCATTTAACTGGAGTTTCACAAGCTGCCTTCCTTGCCTACCACTAGGTCTTACTGGGATTCTAGTAACCCCGGGTAACAAGGGGGGTTACACTAAGAAATATCTACCATGTATGAAGTCAAATCTCAGAGATTAACAAAAAGAATACTATATCTAATGTATAGCCTACCCATACAGAAGGAAAGAAAAGAGAGGAGACACGAAAAATAATCCATATAACAGGTAAATAGAGCCTGTATTAATTATCAAAAGCATCAATCTTCGCGTCACTGCCACTTTCCCAAACAGTCCCCTCAGTCCTTATGGGACAAAATCTGGCTTATGGTTCCTCATATACAGAATCCATCTTCTCCAGATCAAGTCAAACTGATCTCTATTGTGCCTAATAAGGGCCGTAAGCCTTTCCATGTTGCATAGTTTAATCATATTATCCTGTCAATTCTTAACAGTAAGTGGTGTGGCCGTAAGCCATCTCCTGGTAATTTACTTTTTAGCTACACGCAAACAAATTGCCAATGACTTGAGAGAGGTAGGATTTTGTAGCTCTTCCAGGTATACAGAAAACAGAAAAAAATTCAACAGTCAATTGTATCCGAGTCATAAAAAGCTCCGAGAGTTCCAACTGGAAGGCTACCAAAAAAGGCATACGTATAGAGCAATTCAAAAAAATATGTCCGTGTGTTGCAGGAGAAGAGCTACAACCTCTCCAACACTTCGCTGTCCTTCCTAATTCATATTTTGCTTGTACAGCCAGTGTTCTAAAGTAGTGAACGGTTAATTTCTAGGAGAACTCTTTCCACATGTAAGAGTTCGTAGGAGAATGTAACATTTTTATGTGATTTTCCCACTCAGAATTCATAATATCGATACCTAACTCGACCTCCCAGGCGGGCTTTACCCTATGAAGGGAATCACCTCTAAAGCTTTTAGGGTCTTGTAGATATAAAAAATCATGTGTTTTAAAGGAACTATGCCCTCTAATGTCAATTGCAACAGATTCATCAACAGGGAGCCACACACCTCTACCATTATATTCTGAGGGAAGGTCCTAATAAAGTCAAGAACCTGCAGGAATCTAAACCTGTCTTGAGGTAATAAATTATAAGTATTCTGTAATTCCTCGAAAAATCTAGGTAGTCCAACTTTCAAAAAATGAAACAAGGTGAAGATGCCTTATCGTTCCCATCTAAGAAATCCATGATCTAATTTGGCTGGCAAAAAAAAACTGGTAATAAGGAAAAGAGAGTAACAGTGGTCTTAACTTTTGAAATTTCTTAAGATTTAAGAGTCTCCTCCAGCACTGAAGAGTGTTTTCTGTGTATTGGTTACTAGTTATCTCCCCCAGAGGAAGCACAGGAAATGAAAGTAAAATACGGTGCATATTTGTTAGGTCCTCCTCTCTTTTCTCCAATTCTTTCCACTTAGAAGAATACTGCTTGTGAAGCCATAGACAAACCAGCCGTAAATCGGCCACCCAAAAGTATAAATATATATTAGGAAGTGCTAAGCCTTCTTGTTTTTTGGGCAACTGCAAAACAGAAAAAATAACCCTCAGCCACCTACAATTCTAAATAAATCTAGAAATACACTTATTTAATGTTATAAAAAATGTATCTGGAGGGGTAATAGGTAACGTCTGAGCCAAGTACAGCAATTTTGGCGACAGATTCATCTGGACTGCATCTATCCACTGAATTAGTGGGAGAGGAATTATCTTCCAGCAGTCCAAATCTGAACTAAATTGGCCCAACAGTGGTTCATAGTTATAGTCATATAATTTAGTATTTTCAGCCGTCATGTATACCCCTAAATATTTAAACTAAGACGGGTGCCATTTAAATGGATATTGTCTCATTAGGGAATCAGAAGGGAAATAATTAAATGAAGTGCTTTAGTTTTCATGAGATTAACCCTATATCCTGCTAAATCTCCAAATTTCTCAAGCAGAGACCATAAATGAGGAAGGGAAGCCTCAGAGGATGACAAATAGACCAAAAGGTCATCAACGTACAGAGACAACTTACGATGCTCCCCCTTCCCCAACTCTAGGCCCTTGATGTTGTTATTCTGTCTAATAGCTTCAGCTAAAGGCTCTAAATATATAGCAAACAGTAATGAGGACAAAGGGCACCCCTTTCTGGTACCTCTCAGTAATGTAATAGGGTCTGAAATAGAGCCATTAATCTTAATGTAGGCCAAGGGATTAGTATATAAACTCTTTATGATACCACATAATCTATCTGAAAACCCCATGGCTCCTAATGTAGCCAGTAAAAAAGGCCAGGCCACCTGGTCAAAGGCCTTTTCTGCATCTAAGCTTAATAATAGCAAAGATGCCAGTGACTTGGTGGCACCATGCAAAAGATGCAAACTCCTCTTTATGTTATCCTGCGTCTGGCGATACAACACAAAACCACACTGATCCTTGTTAATCAAGTAGGGCAACACTCCCTCCAGGTGTCAGGCTAAAATGCTTGCAAAAATTTCATAATCAATATTTAAAACTGAAATAGGTCTATATGAGGCGTAGGATGAGGGATCCTTCCCCAGCTTTAAAATACTGGTTATAGTAGCAAAGCACCAGGTGGGAGGAGTCAGATCTCCAGTCAGGACTCAATTACAAGCTCCTACCGGGAGCAGGCAATATCAAATATGTAAAGGCTTTGTAGAACTCTCCAGTAAACCCATCTGGGCCTGGGCTTTATCCTGATTTCAGATCCCTAATCGTCTGTTCAACCTCAGATCGGGTGATCGGTACCTCTAAGTGAGTCAGAAAAGGTAACTGAAGTTTAATGTAAGTCAAGTGATTTTAAAAAATTCTGAGTGGCCTGGGGATTGAATGGTGTCTCAGGAGTATATAACATCTGGTAAAAATGATGAAAGGCCTCCCTGATCTTTGTAGGAGAAGTCACAAGCTGGCCTGTACCAGGTGACTTTACCCGAGTGATGTTAGTTTGAGTGATCTTAAATCTAAGGTGATAAGTCAAAATGCGTGCCATTTCATAGTATCTCTGCTTCAAAAATTGAAGGGCACTTCCACTTGAATGTCTATAAGGTACTGGATCCATTGCTATAAGGTGCTGGATCCATTGCCTAGTGGTTTCTAAGAAAGGCCAAACCACTTCATCACCATCTGAATGTTGTTTTTGTAGATCTTTTAATTGAGATTGTAAAGCATCTAACAGTACCTCCTGTTTTTTCTTATATTGTGAAACTAACTTCAGGATCTCCCCCCGCAAGACTACCTTTAATGTATCCCACGAAATTCTAGGAGACACATCCTCTGTAGTGTTATCATTTTCAGGATAACTATCAATTAAATCCTGAAAAGTAGGAAGATTAAGCAAAATATTATTAAATCACCACAGAGTATGACACTTTTCCGTAGCCCAGTCAAGCGTTAACAGTAATACAGAATGATCTGATAACGTAGATGGAAAACATCTTACAATCCCGGACCAAATATGAATGTTCTTTAGACATATTGAAATAATCTATTTTAGTATATGTATTATGTGGGTGCCAAATAATGAGAATATTGCCACTGAGTGGGATACAGATAGGTCCACATATCCAACCAACCAGTGTCTTGAAAAAAATGTAGGCCAACTTTTGAGATAAGGCTAGCCTAGTGAGCTGAGGGTTTGAAGAATCTTTGTCTCCATAAATCATATTATGATCTCCCCCCAAAATAAGCACTCCCTTTTGATTGTCAATAATGTTTTGGAATAATGATTGTATAACATTTGTCCCAGAAACTGGGGATATATATCTATCTACTAGCTTAAGTAAGCATAGACCCCTCATAAATACCAGTAACTATAGAAGGACATCCTTCAGGGTCAACATGGGTAGTCTCTAAGTGGAACTGGGTCATACGTGGTATTAGTATTGCAGTGCCTCGCCTCTTTCCATCCTTATACGTCGAAGTGACCACATGTGAAAAAACAAATTTAACCAATTTACACCCTCTGTCAGGACAAGTTTTGATAGCTCACAAAGCCCAGTGCAGGAGCTTTGGTTTTGTTCCTAGAGGAATCAAAAATCTTTGTGCAAAGATTCTGTAAAGAGCTTTCTTTCAACCTCATGGCTGACTACTGACTTTGCTCACAGCACTTTCTCCTTTGTCTCCCCAAAAAGCTGCTCTATTGCACTTGTCTCTCCCTTGCACAAATCCAGGGATCAAATATCAGTGGTTAGCATCTCATACATTATTCCTCATATTAAACCCCTGGCTATTAGTGGCTGTTAGTTCCTGGAAAAAAACCTGCATACTGTCCTGCGCCAGCTTGCAATTGAGAAGTTTTGTAGAGCTGAGCAAGAGCTCCAAATTGATGTCGGTTTCACAAGAACAGAATGTATTGACCTGAGCTTGTCTGCTGCTGGCTGGCTTTGTAAAGCTAAACACAGGACCACCCAACATTCCCAGCAAGACTATCTGTCCTCTGACCCCCTTTTCAGTAGTCCTGGAGATACAGAATCAAATGTGGCTGCTTTTGTAGTCTTTCACTTTATCTTTTATTTCTGTCCCTTGGTGTGACTTCTGGTCATCAGGACCAATACTTCCCAGTCCCTGGTTCCATCTAGTGGGACAGGGTGGTGAATTGGTGGAAGGGGAATGCTGTTGAGTTTCTCCAAAGTTCATGCTCCCATAGAAGGATCAGTTCTGCACTTTGTGCAGCTTTGACAGTTACCTGAAACTGAGCAGGCTCCCTGCTGTGGGCTTCCCAACCCCAAAGGCAGTCTAGGGATCAGTTGAGTGAAGAGAGGTGGCAGCACACTGGCCATGGTGAGAAGGGCACTGAACAAGCCTACAGAACAAATGTCAATGTCCATCCAGCCCCGAGTACCGCAGCTATAGTCTAGAACGGGACTGGGGCGAAGGAGCAGCACAGGGGAAGGTGACAGCTGTGCTCCAGAGAGAGCCAAAGGTAAGCCCCCTTTTAGTCGGGTTTATATCCTGCCCTCACTGAAATCCATGACATCCTCATCAAGTCCTGAAAACCGTAAACATGCTAAATACAACAGAATAGTCTAATATATCTGCATCTTGACTAAAAGCTGCCATTTTTCAACATGAACACAGGGAATGCTTTTAAATGTTACTATATTTCCCAGTTGGTATGTTTACAGTTCCTAAGGATGACATGGTGGCAGCACAAGGGGGAAAGCAACAAAGGATTGGGTAGCAGATTCATTCTTTTATGCACCATATGTGTGGGAAGATTGATGGAGACACCAGGGGCATCATAAGTCTTGAGTTAGTGTAGTACTTGTTGAGTGGTTTAGATGTCTGATAGCTTTTCATTATATTGATCTTCCAGTATTCCTGTAATACTTGTTCAGTGGCTTAGATGTCTGATAGCTTTTCATTACATTGGTCTTCCAGTATTGCAACTCTGGTTCCTGGAAGGGACATTATCCAGTGTAATACTAGTTGACTGTCTTAGGGTTCTGTTCTAGATTCATGTATAACAAGTCAAGCCAATCCTAACTGTGATTGTAAGCAGAGAATTGGGCAAAGAATCTGAGCTACCAAAACGCAACATAGCCACTACCTCTCCTACCCTCACTCCAACAAGCACAACAGTAGAATTCCATCCCCTGCTGATCCCGCCTGGAATTGCTCCAAAGGATTGAAAATAATACACATGAACATCAACAGCCTGAGGCCCCAGCTGCAAGAATTTGAATAATGGATGAGCCTTTACTCTGCAGACATCGTGGCAGTTAGTGAAACATGGCTAAAATTAGCCATCAGACAAAGTGAAATAGAAATCCCAGGATACAGTATAATCAGAAAGGACAGAGCTGGTATGAAAAAAAGGTGGAAGAGTACTGCTTTACATCAGAAGTTCTCTCCAGTCCTCTGAAATAGTGCTTCCACCACTTGATAACACAGCAAGTGAATGTGTGCTCGCGAAGCTACAATAAGAAGAACCAAACCTCTGCACATTGTAAGTACAGCCCTCCCACAACAGCCAGACCATCCTTACCAGAGCTCCTAGAATGTCTCAGAGAGCTACCTCCCATGAGATCATAATCCTGGGGGACATTAACCTAAATTGGCTGGAGAAGAGGTCTAAGGCCTACACAAATGTAATCAATGATGCAAATCTCCAACAAGTTATTAGAGAACCAAAAAGACACAATGGCAAGACTGGGAATCATACATTGCTCTACTGGATCCTGGTGTCCAGACTGGAAAGGCTTCAAGCTGCTGGGCTATTCTTAGATTCACTGAATGGCCAGTCCCCTGTATACTGCACCTGGAGAAATCGATACCCAAAGCCCCCACCCCCCCAAAATTATCACAACCAGGGACTACTCCAAGCTGGGCCACGATGCCTTCTTCAATTATCTTTCAAATGTGAATTGAAGAGATCTGGACGGCATGTCAGATGTAAACACAGCTCTAAACTTTATGATCCACAATATTACATCAGCTACAAACAAATATGCCAGTCTCATAAAAAGGCACTACAAAGGCATATGATCCAAATGGCTCTCACTGGACCACTGCAGTTTGATGAAGCAGTGAGATAGGGCCTGGAGCGTGTATAAGGTAACAGGATCACCACATGATTGGCAAGAAGAAAAAATTACTCACCTTAGTAATGTTGTCTCTTCTAATTGAGTCTTGCTATATTATGACATATGCAGTGAGTCCCAACCTTCGAACTGCTCCAGAGGTGAAAGAGTTAACTTTCCATGCCAGGCATGGAACGCTGAGCTCGAGCTCGGTTGAAACTCTGTCTGTTGTTCTTCAAACTCAAACCGTCAGATCTTTATGAGCTAAACTCACCGAGGGCCTGTGTGGAAGCTGTAAACCTACACTAGCCAACTGGCTACTAAACATAAGAACACATTTTTTGGTCCCAAAACAAAGATTCAAGTCAGGAGATCCAAAAAATGAAAAACACAACACCAAGTCACCCCAAAAAAGGAGGGGTGAAAACAACAAGGTGGGCATCTACTAAGTGCCAACACTGCACTGCCACCCAATCCCCAAAACAGAGGTTCTGAGAGGGGCAGGCGGGGAGGTCATAATATAGCAAGACTCCATTAGAAGAAACAACATTACTAAGGTGAGTAATTTTTCTTCAAAAACATGAAGTCTTGCTATATTATGACTTATGTCTGAACTACACAGCAGTACCTCCATGGAGGGTCCAGAACCTACTTAGGAAATAGGATCTGAAGCACAGCTGTGCATGAACCGAGCATCACTCCTAGCCTGGATGGCCAGGGAGTAATGCTTGGTAAAAGTGTGAACTGTTTTCCAGGTAGCTGCTTGACATATCTCTAGAATAGGGATGTCCCTGGGAGCAGCCAGGGAAGCAGCTGTACCTCTGGTAGAGTGAGCCCTCAGGCCTGAGGGAGGAACCTTACCCAGCTTTTCATAATAGAAATGGATCTTTTAGTGGCAGGTTTCCCTTTACCAACCTCACCATAAGTGAGGAACAGTTAGAGGGAGTCAAACCTGTGACCCTTGGTACGCTCTATGTAGTAACTAAGGGCTCTCTTCACATCTAAGCTGTGCAGCCTCCTCTAGCCAGATGAGGAATGGTCAGTGAAGTACACTGGAAGAGATATAGATTGATTAAGGTGGAAATCTGTAACCACCTTAGGCAAGAACTTCCTGTTAGTCCTAAGGACCACCTTATCTCTATGAAAGGAGATAAAATCAGGCTCCACTGACAAAGCTTGTAATTCACTTATGCGTCTGGCAGAAGTGATGGCTACCAGAAACACAGTTTTCCAAGTCAAGTACTTAAGCTCTGCTGAAGACAAGGGCTCAAAGGGGTTGCATAAGCTGAGCAATGCAAACATTAAGATCCCAGGCAGGGGCAGGGTCCCTGAATGAAGGGTTGGTGTGAAGCAATCCTTAAAAAACTTGGAGAATACAGGATGAGCTGAAAGAAGAGGTTTACCTGCTGAAATAAGCAGACACAGCTGCCAAATGTACTTTTAGGGTAGTTGGTCTCAGCCCCAAGGTATTTAAATGGACCATATAATCCAGGACTGTGGGTAAATCAGCAGATTCTGGGGAAATATGCTTCCCAGAGCACCATATGGAAAACCTCTTCCATTTGGAATTATAGGTAACCCTGGTGGAAGGTTTCCTAGAAGCCTTCAATATATCCATTACACCTTGATAGAGGTGTAGATCAGCAAACTCTAACTCTTCAAGAGCCAGGCCTTGAGATTGAGAGATTTGAGGTTCGGGTACAAACCCTCCCCTGAGCACAGGTTAACAGGTTGTGTTTCCTGGGAAGACACAGGGGAAGATGGACTGCTAAGGACAGTAGGAGTGGATACCAGGGTTGTCTGGCCCAATCTGGAGCAATCAGGATCATCTTGCAGGATTGAGATCTGATTTTAACTAACACTTTGAACAGGAGAGGGAAGGGGGGAAAAGCATAGATAAACTTCCCTTCCCAATTGAGAACTAGGGCATCCAGAGGGACTGAGCCCAACACTGGGGGCCTGCAGAAAAAAAGGGGAAGTTGGTGATTGTCTGGGGCTGCAAAAATATCTATCTGCAGGGGTGCCCCATCTGGCAAAATACCTCCAGGACCAGGGGTCCAGTGACCATTGTGATGGCCCTGGGAAATCCTGCTGAGAGCATCTGCCAGGACATTGTCCTTGCCTGGGAGGTGAACTGCCATAGGGAGGTGTTCAGGGGTAAGCCAGAGACCACAACTTCATTGCTTGAGTGCACAAGGCTGTGACCAGTGCCTCCTTGCTTGTTGATGTACCACATTGTGGTGGTGTTGTCTGTTCTGACCTGTACAACTTTGTTCTGAACAGATTTGGAAAAAACTTGAAGTGCTAGAAAAACTGCTCTGAGTTCCAACAGATTGATGTGGAGCAGAGATTCCTGAGGGGGCCACAATCCCTGGGTAGTGAGGTCGCCCATGTGAGCTCCCCACCCCAAGAGGGATGCATCTGTAGTAAGGATTAAGTAGTGAGACTGAGTGACAAAGGGAACCCTTTGTTTCAGATTGCTCTGCTCCTGCCATCACTGTAGGGCTTGGATCAGGGTTCGAGTTACTGGGATCAATTTGGTTAGAGGGTCTTTCCTTTGAGACCAAAAGGCTCTCAAATGGAACTGGATGTCCCTCATCTGAAATCTTGCTCCCTGCACTACTGCTGTAGAAGCAGCCATGTGCCCCAGGAGCTGTAGAAAATGCCTTGCTGGTCGAGAGACCTGCAGGGTGAATTAGAGGCCAGAGAGACCAGGGTCCTTGCCTGTCCAAAGGAAGGAAGGCTCTGGCTTTCTCTGTGTTCAGCTCTGCGCCTATGAAGGTGAGGAGCTGGACAGGCTCTAGAACTGACTTTGAAAGGTTCAGAAGGAAACTTAAAGAGGTGAGCAGTTGCTGAGTTATCTGCAGATGTAACTTGACTTGGTCTAGAGACTGGCCTACTATGAGCCAGTCATCCAGGTAAGGGAAGATGGCAATTTTTTGCCTTCTTAGGGAAGCAACTGCTACTGCCAGGCATTTTGTGAATACCCTTGGAGCAGAGATGAGGCCAAAGGGCATTGCTCTGAACTGGTAATAGCCTGAGGGCAGCTCGAACCTGAGGTACTTTCGATGGGAGCTTCTGATGAGAATATGGAAGTAGGCATCCTTGAGGTCCAGGGCGCTAGCCAGTCCCTGGTCTTAGAAGGTAGAATAATTCCCAGATTCACCATTTGAATTTAGTTTTAAAGGTGCTTGTTTAAATATCTGAGATCCAGGATGGGCCATTCTCCTGTCTTTTGGGGTAAGGAAGTACCTGAGTAAAATCCCTTTGCCCTGGTGTAGGGGTGGAACCCTTTCCACAGCTCTGAGAGCCAGGAGGGAAGAGACCTCTGCCTCTAGGGCAAGTGCCTCTGGTGGATTTGCAGGTGGAAAGGATCTGGTTCTCATCTTTGGGAATTTTTTGAAGCTGAGAACCAGTCCCTGGCTTACTACTTCCAGGACCCACTTGTCTGATGTCAGAGACTTCCAGTCCTGGACAAAGTAAGCCAGCCTGCCCCCTACAGGTAGCTGAGAATCGGCCCTGGCAACCCCATCAGGGTGCCTGCTTGGCAGGGGCTTTGGACTGAGGGGTGGAAGCAGGCCTGCTTGTCCCCTGTCTGCCTCTCCCTCTAAAGAACCCCCTCTGGGCATAAGCTGAAGAGGAGGCCTGGGCTTGGTAAAAAGGCCTATGAAAAGGCCTGCCCCTTCCCCTGGGAAGCTGCCTTTGAGGAGTGGCCTGCCTTTCCTTGGCCTGTGCACTCGTATAGGTGGTCCTATACTCATCCATTTTCTTCATGTAATTCTCTGTCTGCTCCCCAAACAGAGAATTTCCCACAACAGGAAAATCCATTGCCTTAGTATGGGTATCCTGTGACAGGCTAGTACATCTGAGCCAAGCCATTCTGCGAAGTGCCACAGATGTAGCCATGACTCTTGATGACACATCATTAGAGTCCACTGCAGCATGGAATTGCACCTTGGATGCCTCAATACCATCAGCAGCCACCTGCTCCAGCTCCTTGGCAAGCTGGCCAGGGACCTGTTTTGCTAGAGCCATAACTGTATCCCATCTGGATTTCTGATATCTAGCAACTTAAGCCATAGAATTTGCCTGTCTGAATCCCAAGGATGCTGCCATGTACTGTTTCTTTGCCATGGCATCAATCCTCCTGGAGTCCTTGTCAGGGGTGTGTGAAGCCAAGGGAATATTTGCCTTGTCACAGGCTGCAGCCTGCACTACTAACATGGCTGCATTGTTGTGTAAGAAACTCCGTATCAGAGCCTGACAATGCGTACCTCTTGT
Organism: Neoceratodus forsteri; assembly: GCA_016271365.2. Lineage (NCBI taxonomy): Eukaryota > Metazoa > Chordata > Ceratodontiformes > Ceratodontidae > Neoceratodus > Neoceratodus forsteri. Next base: position 409,360,182 of record CM057455.1, read on the forward strand.
CCATTCTCTTATCCACAGGAGTATAGTGTGAGGAGTTTTAGAATTTTAACTGTCTGTTTTCCAAAGATTTATGCAAAGGAATAGACAGTCTCTAGACTCTGGGATATCCATCATTTTCGACATAGTCAGGCTCCTCTTGATCATCCACAGCTTCCTCCATAGGGAGCTGGAGGGTTTCATCCACTTTTTATAAAACATAAAATGAAGGGGACTCAAAGCCTAGGAGGAGACACTCCTGAAGGTCTGTCTGGGGAGATGTCCGGGTCAATAAGCACATCCAGACTTTCAAATCCACATTCACTCTCCTCATACTCCTCTTCCCCTTCCTCCGGTTCATAATATTCCTCTAAATCATACTTTTGAACCGGTGGAACATCCAGGCTCATCACACGCTTACCCTGATGGTGCGGTTCGGTCGGAACGGAAAGCGACTGGACAATCTTAATCGCTTTGGCTATTTCTTCAGCGGTTGGAGAGGAAAGTTTGGCTCCACACCAGCTGATTTTCTAGTCCTTTTTGCTGGAACTGACTCCTCAGAGTCAGATCTCCTTTTGCCCGAGGAAGTCTCGCCCTGGTCAGAGGGCACTCCCTCCGGTTCGGTTGGAACTGAACCGGCTGGCCATCCGGTTCAGCGGACTTTTTGGCCTCCCTTTCCCTGAGCCTACCAACTCTCTTTTCCAGGGTAGCTGCAGGAAAATTTTTACAAATCTGGCAGTCTGCATTGAGGTGGTCAAACCCCAGACAATAAACACAGGTGGTGTGGGTGTCGGCCTTGGCAAAGACTTCCCCACAGACACTACAGTGTTGAAACCCAGTGGGCCCGGTTTTTCTTTTGGGTTTCTCAGACATAGTGCCAGCCTAACCAAACTTACCCATTTATGGCAATCCACCAGGTAAGACCCTCTTATTGGTTCCCAACCGTGTCACGAGTCGTGGAAAAAAACGTAATAAAATCCGTTTTTTTTAGAACCGATAAGAACCGGTAACCACACTCTAAATGACAGATTAATATATTTTAAACCACCTGATCGGTTCAAACCGAACCGATAAACCATTTACAAGTTCCACACTGAATAGAAATTAATGTAAAACCTATCTAGTACTCGCAATACCACAGACAGAGTCTGAACCGACCGGTTGCGGTTTAAATTCGGTCGAAAACCGAGAAAAACAATACTTTAACTGACAAAATGAACCAAGCAGAAGGAGAAATCTCTGGAGCGACTGTTCAGTGAGGCAGAGTAAAGAATCTGACGGTTTGAGTTTGAAGAACAACAGAGTTTCAACCGAGCTCGAGCTCAGCGTTCCATGCCTGGCATGGAAAGTTAACTCTTTCACCTCCGGAGCAGTTCGAAGGTTGGGACTCACTGCATATGTCATAATATATCAAGACTTCATGTTGTTTGAATACAGGAAAATGCAACCAATGCAAATCCACCCTGAAGAAGGCAAAATCCAACTACATCAAGAACCTGCAGATAACACACTTGTCAAACCCTAAGCTGTTTTGGGCACAAATCAACAACCTTCTTAAAAGGCATAAAAATGTCTCATCAGGAAATAGGAATAAACGGCATCCTGTTTGAGGACCCCCAACTCATTGCAGAGGGCTTCAACAACTTCTTCACTGACCTGGACCATTTCAAAGGCTCTCAACTTAAATCTCCACCTCCTGCTTCTCCCTCCGCCAACAAATCAACTTTCCACCTCAAACTTGTAACCAAGAAGGAAGTACTAATTCACCTACTCAAGCTAAAATCAGACAAGTCAGCGAGGCATGATGGACTAGAACCCAAGCTGCTCCAGTTGGCTGCACCAGTACTAGCTACCCCTCTGACTAAATTTTTTAATATGTCCCTGATCAGTGGAGAAGTCCCACAGACATGGAAAGCTGGCCGGGCTGTCCCAGTCTACAAAGGGGGTGCCAAGGACATACTTGAAAATGATCATCCAATCTCTATTCTAAGTGCCCTGGCTAAAGTGCAAGAGCGACTCATTTATAACCAACTGGCTGCTCACCTTGAGGCCCATGGCCTGATGGCTATGACCAAACACAGGTTTAGAAAACATCATGGGACTGACACAGCCCTGATGCACCTCACCTCAGACATCCATAAAGACACGGATGAGGGAAAAGCTACTGGAGCCATCTTCATTAAACTCACCAAGGCTTTCAACTTAGTGAATTGTGAAATACTACTCTCCAATCTTGAGAACCTTGGACTTGACCACCACAGCACCAAATGTTTCAGAAGCTACGGGTCCACGACAGGAGTCCAACAGAATTTATGTTGAATGCCCCATCAGCGACACCGGCAGTTCAACCACATTCTGCAGTCGGCTGCCGGTTCGCTTTTTGTCTCTTTGTTTTCCTCGGGGGGCTTTGCCCCCTGAACCACCCACTAAAGGATTCTCAACTCCAGTTGGAGCTGATTGGGGGGGTGCAGGACAACCGAAAGACAGCACTGGGTTTGAGTGGGTCTCCCAGCGCGGCTAGGCACTGTAGTCGCTGTGGGGGACCTCACTGGCGAAATGTCACTGTTGGGGGGGGGGTAACCGAGAAGCTACCTAGTTAGGTCGCAGCCAAATAATTAAATGAAATACTGGTATGTCCCCTACCCTAGCAATCACCAATGGAGTCCTGCAAGGGTCAGTTCTTAGGCCCTTACTCTTCTCTCTGTTTGTAAATGATTTACCATCCAACTGCAGAGAAGCAAAAATAATCCTGTACGCTGATGATGGCCTATATGGGGACGGCAAGGGCACTACTGACATTGAACAAAAACTAAAAGAGGGCATTGCCTCTCTATGTAAATGGTTATCATCCAAACACTTTGTGCTTAACATAAAGAAAACCAAAGCCATGCTCTTTGGGCCTAGAAGAATAGGCTCCAACAGAACTGAGCTCCTCAAGATTGCAGACACCAAACGGAACATACTGGAAGTAGTGGGCAAAATAAAATATCTCAGAATGTGGCTAAATCAAGAACTCACTCTGCAATCACATATTGACCAAATTACCAAGATGATACACCAGAAGATAGGTCTGCTCTACAGACTTAGGGCATACCTCACTAAGGCTTCATGTCTAATGACAGCGAATTCCATCCTGCTCCCCATGCTTCTATATGGAGCTCCGATACTGACATCCATGAGGGAAACTGAGCTCAGCAGGCTTCACATACTCTGCCACAAGATTAGCAGATTTGCTGCACAAGCAGACATCAGGGAACACCACTGCAAAACACTTGCGATGTTAAATTGGTCCCAACTGGACGGCAGAATTATACACCCATCACTCTGCCTCATGTACAAAATTCTGAATTATCATCTTCCTCACCTCCAGAATCTCGTGGCATATAGGCAGCATGTCAGGACTCTGCTCAGCATCACAACCCCTCCTTGTGGTACCCAGAATACCCACTGCTGTTGGGCAAAGATCCTTTGCATACCAAATCACACAATCCTGGAACAAGCTCTCCACAAACCTACAGATCTCCCCCTCGCTCCCCGCATTCAAGCACTCACTAAGAACACATGCCTCCACAAAAAGTAACTGCACCTGCACCCACTAAAAGGGCTTCATTCCTTAATACCTGGGACAGTACATCAATCCCCCTGAACTGGGATACTATTGCAACCCCCATCCTGAGGCAGACAGCTATAATGCGGTAAAGATTATAAGCTCTTACCTCGAACCAGACATTGCACTTCCTATAAGGGTAATTATGTATTGCTCTAATTATTTTACTATAGTAACTAATGGCTTGTCCCACACTGTGTGACTGTTTTTTTTTTCTGTAGTGTCTCCACAAGTAAGCTGACCTAAATGTAGATCGAACTGTTTTTCTGTAGCAACTTCTCTAATGTTTGTCTAAGCGTAGAACAAACAATGACTCCTGTACCGTATGATGGTCTACTGTACTGTAAGATGATCAATGCCATGTACTGTCATTTAGATAACAAACTCCTGGTCGCCTCTGAAAAAGGGACCATTGGTCACAGTGGGCTCACCCGGTCAACAAAATTAAAAAAACAAGTGAGCTTCACATTGCTTGACTTCTCTTCCAGATCAATGAGGTACAAATGGCTCTTCTATAATGACTTGCATAAGGTCATTGAAGAGTTCTGCGTCCAGCACAGAAACAGGTTCAGAAGGTCTAGATATTACTTTATTGTTACATCCAAGTATCCTTCATCATTCTCCACTACAGTAGCTGTGTCAGTGACTTCACGCCCAAAGTCAGGTGGTTCAAAGGGTGCTACTGCTGGATTTAAAGTCCCAGTGTTGGTGATGCTAGTTTCTCATTGTACAGGTTGGTGCAAGTCCAAAGGGTGTGTGACTGGCCTGAATATAGGAAAGCAAGGATAAACAAACTGATCCTCCTCATCAGAACTAGTGTAGACCATGTCAGTGTGGATCATAGAATTTGCAACTGGTGGTTCAGGCTGAGCAGCACAGGTCCTGGTGACTGATCTTCTAGGTAATGAAGACGGTGTTTGTCTCACAGGGTCTGGTGGCAGTTGGCTAATGAGCAATAGATGATTTTGATGAAGTGTTTTACTAACAGTGTTTCCACTTTCCACCTGTAGGTGGTACACTGGAAAGGCTGGGACACTGTTCCATAGTGATAGACAGTTCAGATCTCCACTGGTCAGCTAGTTTATGTCTACCAGGGATGCCAAGATTTCTGATCAGGATTCTGACTCCAGGCAGTAGAGATTGCTTCCTTACACGTGTCATATCTTGTCTTGTTGTTAAGATCAGCTTTACCCAATACTTTCTGGCTGGGCCACCATATAGGCGTAGGTAAGTTGTATTAATCTCTTGCTATATTCAAGATAAGTCCCTGGTAGGGCACCATCTGCAGATACTCTAAAACACAAGGCCACTGGCAGTCCAAATATGAGGTAATAAGGTGAGAACCCTGTAGACCATTTCTTGATGCAGTTGTATACACAGACCAGAACTTGCACTTGCTGGCTCCACTTGAACTTGTTTCCTGGGTCCAAAGTTCCAGGCATTTTCAAAATTGTCCAACTGAACCTCTCAGGATGAGTGTCTCCTTGTGGATGGTAGAGTGTGGTACGAGACTTGGCAGTGCTAATCAATTTAGTAAGTTCTTTGATGAGACAACTCTCAAAGTCTCTCCCTTGGTCAAAGTGGAGGCACTTTGGTAATGCATAATGCAGAAAATATTTCTTCAACAAGACTTTTGCCACTGTTGTTGCTTTCTGATCTTTGGTAGGGTAGGGACTGTGCATACTGGGTGCAGTGGTTCGTCACCACCAAGATGTTGCTGATTCCCTCCTTGTCTGGCTCCAGTGATAGAAAGTCCATGCAGACCAGATCCAATGGTTCATTTCTCTTAATATTGACTAAAGGTGCCATCCGTTTTGACAGTCTTGCAAGTGATGCACCACCTACACTTTCTGCAGTGTCATTCTACTTCTTCTAGGCAAGACCAGTAGACTTGTGTTCTCACTAGGTCCAGCATTTTATCACATCCCAGATGTCCCATATCTCTCTGTTGAGCTGTCAAGGCCATTTTCCTGTACTTGGTGGGTAGAACCAGTTGTTTGTGGGGGGGAAGGGATCTTGCCCTGTGTGATTCGATTCAGCAGTCCATTTGTAGAACCAGCTTGTTCCACACCTGGAGGATAAGTGGCATGTCGGGGTGATTTAATTTCACTTTGTCTGACTCACAACCCTTTTCCAAAGTCACGATGATATCCCTTAAGCTAGGGTCTGTCACCTGAGCTTGACTCATGTCTGTTGGGCTTAGATGCAGCAGAGAGGTGTTATGCAGAGTAACCAGATGGCATAAACCTTTGGTACAGTGTTGGAATACACTTCAAGAAGATCTGCTGCTCTGTTTGGACTGATGGGGGTAGGCCGGTCTTCAGGCAGTAGCAGCTGGCAAATAGAGCATACCACATCTTCTGAAATGTGGATCCAAAGTCCCTTTGTTGGTAGAGTATAATGGGGGCATCTAGACAAAGCATCTGCATCAGTATTGTTCCTTCCAGTATGGTACTGTAGTCGGAAACTATACAATGACAAGGCAGCAATCCATCTATACCCAGCAGCAACCATCTTTGCTGTAGTCAGGACATTCATCAGCGGGTTGTTGTCTGTTATCACGACAAACATTGCTCCATACAGACAGTCATGGAACTGGTCCACCACGACCCATTTTAAAGCAAGAAATTCCAGTTTGTAGACTAGGTAGTTCTTCTCCAATGTGCACAGGCTTTGACTAGCATATGCAACACGTCTTATGCCACTCTTGTGCTACTGATGTAGCACAACTTTCAGGCCACTCATGCAGCCATCAGTATGAAGGGTGTATGTCTTGGTGAAATCAGCAAAACCCAATAGAGGAGCCTCAATCAGGTGTAGAATGAACTGTCTGCATGACCCTTCACACTTCTCTGTCCATCGATCACCAAATGGTTCGTTGACATTGTGATATTCCACTGTAGGTTTATCCACAGTTTTCTGGGTGGGCAGGTAGCTTCTGGACAGATTGGTTAAGAGCCTCAACACTCAAGAAAAGTTTTTCACAAATCATTAGTAATAGCCACAGAATCTCAAAATTTCCTTAAGGCTTTCAGGTTGCTTGACCTGTGCCAAGTGGTGAGAGCTTCCACTTTACTCGGATCTGTGCTTAACTCAGAAACAATATGCCCCACATATGTCACTGCTGTCGAGCAGAACTGGCATTTGTCTAGGGATAACTTCAAGCCATGCTCTATCAGGCAGTCTGGAACATTCATAAGTTGGGCCTCATACTCATCAAGTGTCTGCCCCAAAACTTTGAGGTCGTCCTTGTAAACCTTTTCCATCAGAAGCTGGAATGTTGCAGGAGAACCAGAGGGCCCCTGTGGCATCCTCTCAAACTGATGAAACGCCAGCCAACACATAAAGGTGGTCTTCTGTTTATCCTCTTCTACTATTGATATCTGGTAGTATCCACTGCATATGCCCAGCACAGGAAACCATTGACATAGAAACATAGAAGTTGACTGCAGATAAGAACCACAAAGCCCATCCAGTCTGCCCATTTTTTCTGTTTTAGGAATGTGCCATAGGCCTTTACTCTGTCAATGGCCTCTCTATTCATACTCATCTGTATTGCTCCCTTTTACCTGTCCCATGCCTATTTAAAGCCCTGCACTGTATTCATATCCACTACTTCCTGAGGTAGGCTGTTCCGTGCACCCACCACCCTTTCTGTGAAAAAGAACTTCCTCACATTACCCCTTAATCGGTCTCCCTCTAATCTCATGCTGTGTCCTCTTGTCCTGCTATTTTTCTTATATTGAAACATGTTAGACTCTTTCACCCTGTTAATGCCCTTAAGATGTTTGAATATTTCAATCATATCACCTCTCTCCCTCCTTTGCTCTAGGGTATACATATTGAGCTCGATTAATCTGTCCTCGTATGTTTTCTGATGCAGTCCCTGCACCATTTTGATTGCCCTTCTCTGGAACGCCTCCATTTTGTTAATGTCCTTGTGTAGGTGCGGCCTCCAGTACTTCACACAGTACTCCAGATGGAGCCTAATCAGTGTCTTGCAAAGAGGGATTATTATCTCCCTCTTACAACTTGTGATACCCATACTAATACACCCCAACATCCCTCTAGCCTTACCTACTGCTTTAGTGGTCTGCTTGGATGATTTCAGGTCATCTGTGATGATGATGCCCAAGGCTGTTCCTTCCCTTGTGATTGCCAGCAACTCCCCTCCCAACCTATAGGTAGCTTCAGAGTTTATCTTCCCTATGTGCATGATCTTGCACTTCTTTGCATTAAACCCCAGTTGGTACTCTTCCAACCATTGTGCCAGTTTATCCAGATCTCTTCTCATTCTGCCCACCCCATCTGGATCATCTACTCTGTTGCAGATCTTGGTGTCATCTGCAAACAGACAAACCTTACCCTCCAGTCCATCTGCAATGTCACTGATGAAGATATTGAAGAGGACTGGCCCCAGGACTGATGCCTGAGGTACCCCACTTGTGACTTGCATTTCTTCTGACTGTCTACCATTTACCACCACTCTCTGTTTTCTGCCCGCCAACCAGTTTGCCACCAGTTGACCAACCTCTGACCCACCCTGAGTCTACCCAGCTTATTAATCAATCTTCTATGTGGAACAGTATTGAAAGCTTCACTGAAGTCAAGGTAGGTGACATCAACTGCAACCACTGGGTCCACCACCTCTGGTTACCAAGTCAAAGAAATCTATGATATTAGTTTGACAGGATCTTTCTGTTGTAAATCCATGCTGTCCTGGATCCTGGACTTCTATGGATTCCAGGTGTTGCACTATCCTTTCCTTAAGGAGTGCCTCCAGAATCTTGCCCACTACTGAGGTAAGACTGACTGGTCTGTAGTTCCCTGCCTCCTCCTTGCTACCAGTCTTGTGGAGTGGGATCATGTGAGCCCTTCTCCAGTCTTCTTGGACCTCTCCTGTGCTCAGAGACTCACTAAACAGTTCTGATAATGGCTCTACTAGTTCCACCATTGGCTCCTTTAGTACCCTGGGATGTATGCCATCAGGTCTTATTGCTTTGTCCACCCTGAGCTTAGCGAGCTCTTGTAGGACCCTTTCTTTTGTGAAGGGACTTATGCACACCTCCCTCCCCCCGTGTCCATGGTGCTGATTTGTGGGCCCTGCTGTACCTTCTCCTCAGTAAATACTGAGCAGAAGTATCTATTTAGGATAGATGTTTTCCTTGGTCCTCCTCCACACACTCCCCCCTTATCCCCTTTGATCTTAGTAATACCCCCTCTGGACTTTCTCCTTTCACTAATGTATCCATAGAACGTCTTGTCCCCTTCTTTTACTGTTTGTGCTAGTTTTTCCTCAGTTTGGGCCTTTGCCTGCCTTACTGTCTTCCCTGCTTCCCTTAGGGAAGTTTGGTATGCCTCCCTATCTTCATCCTGCTGTGTTCTCTTATATTTCCTGAAGGACAACATTTTGGCGCTGATCTTTTCTGCTACTGTTTTTGAGAACCAAAGTGGTTTCCTCCTTCTTTTGCTCTTGCTTTTCTCCCTAACACAATGGGATGTTGCTTCAAGTATTGCATCCTTAATGCTTGCCCACTTTGCCTATATCCCCTCACCTGTATTTCTTCTTGCCAGGGCTAGCTTAACTCTGTTGGCCATCTTATCAAAGTCAGCTCCTCTGAAGTCCCATATTTTTGCCTTGGAATGGAATGATTTAGTTCTAGTGGCCAAATTGAACCATACCATGTGATGGTCACTGGCCCCCCGGTGACCTTCTACCTGGAGATCTGTGATCCTTTCCCCATTATTCAGTACTAGAGCCAGGATAGCCCTGTCTCTTGTGGGTTGTTGTACCAACTGTTTGAGTCCCTCCACCTGCAGGGAATCTCCTATGTGGCATTTGCTCCCAGTAAGGCTGTCCAAAGCAAACTGTATTAGAGGCATGGTGTACTGGCTGGGCACAATCTTTTGATTTAGCACCCAGTAATCTATATGCATTCTCATGGCACCATTCTTCTTGTAAGCCACCACTATCAATGAAACACATGGGCTCTGAGACTCCTTAATAATCCCTCCTGTCAGAAGTTCATGTAGCTGAGCCTAACATCCTTAGTGACAGTTGGTGCCACTCTTCTGGATCTCACCCTGAAATGTCTCATTTTGTAGACAAATCTGATGTTCCCCTCCATGGGCACACCCCACATCCCACTCATGGTGTGAGAAGACAGCTAATCGATCTGCTAGCTGGTGTTGCATGTGCTTCTTCCAGTGAAGGTGGATGGGAGAGGATCCAAAATTGAATGCCTCCTCTTTTAGTCAAGGGGTCTTCCCTTGACATGATGGGTCCACAAAATTATCAGTAGTGTACCAGTTGGCAAGCATGGTGCCAGGGTGCACAATTAATTTCTTTTGCATCTCATTCTTTATTTTCAGGGTGACTGAGTTTACTGTGGCTTTGGTGCCAGGCAGTACTCCACGTTGTACCATCAGTCCTTTCTGCAGGCTGCTTTCTGAGGGTTCCACAATAATTGTCTGATTGGTCAGAGAGGAATGGCACTCCACAGATCCTTCCAGTAAGCATTCTGATGGGGGTGGACATAATCAGAGTCTCCTTTTCTTCTGTTATACCACTCCCGATATCTCCTCTGAGACACCACAGGACTGGGCCTCCTTTCTGTATTGGGTGGTGTGCACTGCTGCATGGATTGGTGGTGGCTGGTGATTCCTCTCTCAAGCTATTTATAAGAAGATGTGAGCCAAGCATCCAAACATATGGCTGTTGGTTCCTGTCAATACTGGGGTCTTGTCCAGAAGCTGAGCATCAGGGCAGATGACAGCTAAAGTGTCAATCTTCTATGGGACTTCCACAAAGGTGTCAGGAAATTCAATCTGCACTTCTATATATGCATCATAGGAGTAGCTGGCATTTCTCTATCCCCATACGGCAAGTCCTTCAAAGGGCCGCAAAGGCAAGTGTGCAAAATATGTTCCGTAAAAGGAATGGTACATGTGAACATATGAAATTGCCAGCAAATACAGGCCATATGGTCTTATCTAGTCTGCTTGAGTGTGCAGCACTTCAGTCCATTGGACTGCAGCTGCCCCCCTTCCATTAACTCTTCCCTCCCCAACTGCCCTCCCCCTGGTATGTACTTTTCCCCTTGAATTTGTCCCACCCCCTCTTGAAGCACCCCACAGTCTGGTAGATGATTGTCACCTGTGATCCACTGTCCAATAATGCTTGACAAGGATATCCTTCAATGGCAATCTATACATACACCGGTGGACTCAGTAATCCAGAGGAAAACTTGTTATCTATTGTCAATTCCGATATGTTCCATTTGATAGACCTGTTCATGCTCAGAGTACCACTGCACTCCCTTACTGGGCTCTGCTGTTGTTTCCCTGTGGCTGGGATTGCTTCTCCCACTTTTGGGCTACCAATGGTGGGTTCTCTGGATTGCTGCATCTCAGAGCAAAGTGTCCATCCTTTCTACAATGGTAACAAAACATACTGTACTGGGGCAGAGTTGAGAGTTAGGGCATGCCCTGCAGGGCAGAAGAAGGATACAGGACATGTCATTGTTCCTGTGGCATGGCTATAGCTCATGGCCAGGGGGCCGTGTGATTTGTAGTGCTCTCACACATTCAGTTAGTTCCTTCAGCTGCACCCCCGCATCTGGGGTGACAGACTTTTTGGGGGTCTGCTAACCTGGAGTTGCAGAGGGCTGGCTTTACCTGAGGTCATCCACAATGAATCAGCTACAGATTCTTGTGACTTTTCTTCCCTCACCTCATCCAGCAACTGATGGAAAGATGGAGGGTTCATTCTGCATTCTTTTAGTCTCAGGGAAATCAACATCAAGCGGGAGTACATGGTTCCTCTCAAAATCTGGTTGATTCTCAGTTGTGCAGCCTGGGAAAGAATGGCTCCCCCAGCTTCCACAATGCATCTAACCACAGTCTCTATACGGGTCGTGTAATGTAGCAGTTTTCTCCCTCGTTTTGAGTGGTGGCTTCCAATAAGAACTTGAAGTTTCTTCCATTCTCCATTGTTTCAAAAGAACACTTAAACATGGAAAAATGGTCCAGCTCTGTACAGTTGGTCTGGCTGGCATGCAAGGATCTGATCACATCCAGGGCCACATCTTGTAGGCTGTAAATTACTCATTTGCATTTCTTATCCTGGGCACATCTCCACACTTCTGCCATCTGAATGGCTTGACTCATTCAGCTCTCATAGTTATCCTCCACAGCAGGAGCAGGGATGGTTCCAGAGAAATTAATCAGTCTCTGGTACTGACTAGACTCAATACTCAAAGGTGGCCCTGAGGCATGCCCTTGTCCATCTGTGGGGGTGCCTGCTGGTGTCACAGGAGGTGCCTGCTCCTCTTCTGGGAAAAACTCTTTCACATCACTAACAGTTTTCACCTCACTTGCCAGGAGTAACTTCAGCTTTTTCCTCAAACTTTTTCCTCTTTACGACACTTGGAAGGAGGGTCTGGACTTTCTCAGGTCACAACGTAGTAGGGAGAGCTTTCCCCTTCTGGAGTGATTTGGTCAAGCACTTTGAAGGGGTCTAATACCGCATAGCATTCCACTAGCACAGACAGTTTGTGTTTGGGCAGAATCATGCCATCTCCCTCAATGGCAACTTTGCTAAGCTCTTTGTGACACCAGATATGTTCTCCATGTGCTATTACTTCCCTCAGGTATCCCCTGGACCAGGATGGCTTTGGCAGGGTCCACATCTTTGCTCTTGCACCAGTCAAGCAACTTGCTTCGATCCATCTCAAACTCCAGAAATTGGGGGAGGAGTGTACCAACATTGTCCCTGCATCAAGTTGTGGTGTTGCAGAATGTTCTAGAACAATTCCAGTGATGACTTCAACTTGGAACTATCCACACCCACAAGATGTGAGACTGCGCCAGTCTGGTAATACTTGGGCACAGTCTGTAAGGCCTTTGGGTGAATGGCACCTGGTCTCGGTTGATATTGGAGGTAATACAAAAATGGTGTGGTCCTCAACCTATGGGGATCCTTTTGACAGATGGCTGCCAAGGCGCTACCTCACAGAAAAATGAATGCAATCGCTACCCTCATGACACGGAACCTTTATGATTTTACACAACTCCCCACTTACATTCTATGCATGCAAACACAACAATATGCAAAATACAATAAATTGTAACTTAAACACAAGAGATGTTTGTAAGGGGGACAGGAACAGGCTCTGGATGGGGGAATGGATTGGATTAAATGCAGTGAAACAGTTCTAAGATCACTTCCCAAATCCCACCACCTTCTGGTGAGTAACCACTCAGTATTTACTGTTTCTACCTACTGGTGCACCAGCACACAAAAGTCCATTGGGAGCTCCCAATGCAGTTCATTAATTGTGTGCATACAGTGGACAGTTGCAGGACTGATGTTGGACCACAGTGTGATACTGACTGAAGGCTTGTGGTCGGGGATCCCAAACAAATTATTTAATACAAATGATAGTTGCTCCTGTCTGTTGCACTTTTATAAATGGGTTTGAATAATAATCGTGCAGAAATGCCCAGCTGTTACTCTTGTCTGTTCCTGAGTAGCAGAAGAATTGGAGGGATATTGACCCAGTACTCACAATTTTAGTGGACTGTAAAGGCTGGCTCTGTCGGGAGGTCTCCCTCAGAGTTGCAGATGCAGGCGATGATACAGATACAATGTGCCCAGCATCCTTCCAGGTGGTGAGGGGTATGGACCGTGCTGGTTTCTGATGTCCTCTTCACCCAAGTGACTCACCTTCACCCACCCCCAAGGAGTAGGCAGTCACTCAGGGCCTTAGGTGACACAGACCCTCCATCATGACAAGTCCTGATAGCTCACAAAGCTCAGGGCAGGAACTTTGGTTTTGTTCTTCAAACAGCTTTCTTCCAACCTTGTGGCTGACTGCTAACTTTACTCACAGCTCTTTCTCCTTCTTTCTCCTCAATCTGCTCTACGGCACATGTCTCTCCCTTGTGCAGAAATCCAAGCATCAAATATCAGTGGCTAGCATTTCATGCATTATTCATTATGCTAAACCCCTGGCTCTCATTGGCTGTAAGTTACTGGGGGAAAGCATGCATACAAGCCCTGCATCAGCTTGCAATTGAGCTGTTTTGCAGAGGTGAGCTAGAGCCAACTTGATGTCAGTTTCATAAGGACAGGATGTATTAATTTATAACTGATGTCAGTTTCACATGGACAGAATGGTTTGATATGAGCAAGTCTGCTGCTGGCTGTCTTTGCAAAGCTAAACACAGGAATACCCAACTTCCCCAGCCAGGTTATATGTCCTCTAACCATCTTTTCAGTAGTTCTGGGGCTAGAAAAACTATAAACATGGCTTCTTTTATAGTTATTTTGTAGTCTTTCACTTTATCTTCCATTTTAACATGTTTCTGTGATGTCAGTGTGGCTTCTGGCCATCAGGATCAATACCTCCCAGTCCTTGCTGCTATCTGGTGGGACAGGGGATGAATGGTGGCAGGGTAGCACTGCCGAATGTCCCCAAAGTTTCTGCTTCCAGAGGAGGAGCAGTTCTGCACTTTGTGCAGCTTTGAGAGCTTCTTGAAATGGAGCAATCTCCTTGCTGTGGGCTCCCCAGCCCTTAAGGCAATCCAGGGGGTGGTTGAGCGAAGAGAGGTGGCAGCATGCCGGCCATGGTGGGAAAGGCACTGAACAAGCCTGCAGAACAGCTGACAGTGTCCAGTGTCCAGTCCAGCCCTAGGCCCCACAGCTGCAGTCTGGATCGGGACTGGGGTAAAAAAGCAGTGCAGGGGAAGGCAGCAGTAGTGCTCCAGACAGAACCAAAGGTAAACCTCCTTTTAGGAGGGAGTTACACTTACTTAGCCTTCACTCATCACAAACTTACAACTTCCAGGTTAACTGCTAGCTTACTGCCACAGCGAGTGTAAGCATGCTGGAAGCGATGTGCTGCACTGCAACTAGGAGTCTCATTGTGGCAGTGTATCAGTTTTTGCAAGGGTTGAAGAGTAAAAAAGGAAACAATTGTGTCATTTCTCAAAAGTGAATCCTTCATTGCTATTGTTTTCATTAACTTTAAAACAAATTAAAAAATGGCATTTCTTCTTGATGGAATAATACTAGTATCTTCCGATGTATAACAGCGAAATATACTTTCTTTATTTTACAGTTGCAGCTGTAGACATGGGTAGATATTTCCTGAAATTTCTGTGATATCTCTGGACAAACTCCCTGCCTGCCCACAGTACCACTATAGGCCACCAGAAAGAATCTATTTAGATATTTTGAGAAATATCTGGAAATCAAATATCTGAATGTATCAGTGGCTGCAACTGTAATTGTAAGCCCCCTCCACACCATTTGGTGTGGTGCTTACCTTAACTCCACAGAGTCCAGCCCAGTTCAGCCTGACACCATGAAATGTAGAAACATAGAATTTGTCAGCAGAAAAGGACCAGTAGGCCTATCTAGTCTGCTCTATTTTGCCCTGCTTATTTCGACACCCTGGACCCTATCTTGTCACCGGTGTTCCTCCTCTCCTCCTTTCCTCTATTTAATATGCCCATGTGCCTATCCCATGCATGCTTGAAGCTACCAACCATCTTCGACCCTCACCTCCTCTGGCAGGCTGTTTCAGGTATCCACCAGCCTTTCCGTGAAGAAGTATTTACTCACATCCTTTCTAAACTCCCCCACCCCTTGCTTCGTTGCATGCCCCTGTATTTTGACAATCTTCCTCCTCTTTGAGATACTCCCCACTTGAACATTGTTCACCACTGTGAGATACTTATAGGTCTCATTCATGTACCCTCTCACTCTTTCTCCTCCAGTAAATACAAGTTCAGATCCCACAGCTTCTCCTCATATGGCTTCTTGTGCAACAACTGCACTATTTTGGTAGCCCTCCTCTGAACTGCTTCCACCCTGTCAATGTCCTTGCTGAGGTGTGGCTTCCAAAACTGGATACAATACTCTAGTGGGAGTCTCACTAGTAAGCAGTACAGGAGCAACACCACCTCCATTCTCCTAGTAGAAATCCCACTCCCTATGCACCCCAGCATCCCACTAGCCTTACCTACTGCCTTGTCACACTGCCCCGCCACCTTGAGGTCATCAGATATGATTACGCCATGGTCCCTTTCTTTCTTGGTGACTGTAAGAACTTCCCTCATCTTATACACAGCTGCTGGGTTTCCCTATCCCAAGTGCAAGACTTTGCACTTTTTGGCACTGAAGCCCAGCTGCTGCACCCTAGACTACTCCTCTAGTTTCCCCAAATCCCTTTGCATGCTCTCCATCCCTTCCTGATTGAGTACTCTATTGCAGATTGTTGTGTCATCTGCAAAGAGTCATACCTTCCTCTCTAATTCCTCAGTAATGTCACTTATGAAGACATTGAAGAGAACTGGCCCCAGTACTAATCCCAGTAGCACCCTGCTGGTCATTCTCCCATCCCCTGAGTGTCTGCCATTTACCACCATCCTCGGCCTCCTATCCCTCAACAGGTTTGATATCCAGCAAATCACCTTCTCCCCAACCCTTAGGCTGCTTACTTTCTTTATTAGCTTCCTGTGTGGCACAGTGTCAAAAACCTTTCTGAAGTCCAGATAGGCCACATCCAATGCCATACACTGATCCACCTCCCTAATCACCCAGTCAAATAAATCTATGAGAGTTGTTTGACAGGACCTCCCCCTCTGTGAAACTGTGCTGCTGGTGGTTCTGCAGACCATTTGCTACAGGTGTTCTGTCAGTGTCTCCTTCAGCTGGGTCTCCATTGATTTCCCCACCACTTATGTAAGACAGACTGGCCTGTAATTGTTACCTTCCTCCCTGTTGCTGCTCTTGTGCAGAGAGAGACCACATCGGCCCTACTTCAGTCTTCTGGAACTACCGCCATCTCCAGTGAGTGCTGAATAGTATTGCCAGAGAGGCGGCTATCACCTTGCTGAGCTCTTTTGGAACCCTTGGGTGAACCCTGTCTGATCCCTTCACCTTGTTTTCCTTAAGAGCTTCCAATCCCCTTTGGACTCTCATCTCTGAAAATGGACTAGCATCCAATCCCCCAGTACCTGTTGATACATGTTGGTCCACCCCCTTGTACTGTGAGGACTGAGCAGAACTGCTCACTTAAAATGTTAGTGTTTTTCTTGATTTTCTATTGCACAATTCCCCCCCCCTCGGCCTTCCTGATTCTTATTATCCCACCTCTTGCTTTCCCCTTTTCACTCACATACCTGAAAACCCACAAGAGACAGGGCTATCCTAGATCTGGTACTGACTAACAAGGAAGGGATCACAGATCTCCAGGTGGAAGGTCACCTGGGGGCCAGTGACCATCACATAGTATGGTTCAATTTGGCTACTACATCTAAATCATCCCATTCCAAGGCAAAAATATGGGTCTTCAGAGGAGCTGACTTTGATAAGATGGCCAACAGAGTTAAGCTAGCCCTGGCAAAAAGAAACACAGGTGAGGGGGTACAGGCAAAGTGGGCAAGCATTAAAGATGCAATACTTGAAGCAACATCTCATTGTGTTAGACAAAAAGGAAGTGCAAAGAAGAAGGAAACCACTTTGGTTCTCAAATACAGTAGCAGAAAAGGTCAGAGCAAAAGGCTGGCCTTCAGGAAATATAAGGAACACAGCAGGATGAAGATAGGGAGGCATACCAAACTGCCCTAAGGGAAGCAGGGAAGGCAGTAAGGCAGGCAAAGTCCCAAACTGAGGAAACACTAGCACTAACAGTAAAGGAAGGTGACAAGACTTTCTATAGATACATTAGTGAAAGGAGAAAGTCCAGAGGGTAGTGCTAAGCTAATGGAGAAAAGGAGCATGTGAGGAGGAGGACCCTGTAAAGGCATCTATCCTAAATAGATACTTTTGCTCAGTATTTACTGAAGAGAAGGTAGGGCAGGGCCCACAGCTCAGCATCATGGACACAGGGGAGGGAGGTGAGCACTACTCCCTTCACAAAAGAAAGGGTCCTACAAGAGCTTGCTAAGCTCAGGGTGGATAAGGCAATGGGACCTGATGGCATACATCCTAGGGTACTTAAGGAGCTAAAGGTGGAACTAGCAGAGCCATTAGCAGAACTGTTTAGTGAGTCTCTGAGCACAGGAGAGGTCCCAGAAGACTGGAGAAGGGCTCATGTGATCCCGCTCCACAAGAGCGGTAGCAGAGAGGGCGGAAACTACAGACCAGTCAGTCTTACCTCAGTAGTGGGCAAGATTATGGAGGCACTCCTTAAGGAAAGGATAGTGCAACACCTGGAATCCATAGGGCACAGGATCCAAGACAGCATGGGTTTACAAAAGGAAGGTCCGGTCAAACTAATCTCATAGATTTCTTTGACTGGGTAACCAGAGTGGTGGACCAAGGGGAGCAGTTGATGTTGCCTACCTTGACTTCAGCAAAGCTTTCGACACTGTTCCACATAGAAGATTGATAAATAAGCTGGGTAAGCTTGGGGTGGGTCAGAAGTTGGTCAACTGGGTGGCAAACTGGTTGGCGGCAGAAAACAGAGTGGTGGTAAATGGTATACAGTCAGAAGAGATGCAAGTCACAAGTGGGTACCTCAGGAATCAGTCCTGGGGCCAGTCCTCTTCAACATCTTCATTAGTGACCTTGCAGATGGACTAGAGGGTAAGGCTTGTCTGTTTGCAGATGACACCAAGATCTGCAACAGAGTAGATAGTCAGGCAGGGTGGACAGAATGAGAGAGATCTGGATAAACTAGCAAAATGGTCAGAAGAGTGGTAACTGGGATTTAATGCAAAGAAGTGCAAAATCATGCACATAGGGAAGAGAAACTCTGAAGCCACCTATAGGCTGGGGGAGTTGCTAGCAGTCACAAAGGAAGAAAGAGACTTGGGCATCATCATCACTGATGACCTGAAATCATCCAAGCAGACCTCTAAAGCAGTAGGTAAGGCTAGGGGGTGTTAGTGTATTAGTAGGGTATCACAAGTCGAAGAGGGAGGTAATAATCCCTCTTACAAGACACTGGTTAGGCCCTCATCTGGAGTACTGCGTGCAGTATTGGAGGCCACACCTTCACAAGGACATTAACCAAATTGAGGCAGTCCAGAGAAGGGCAACCAAAATGGTGCAGGGACTGCATCAGAAGACATATGAGGACAGATTAACAGAGCTCAATATGTATACCTTGAGCAAAGGAGGAGAGAGAGGTGATATGATCGAGGCATTCAAACACCTTAAGGGCATTAACAAGGTGAAAGAGTCTAACATGTTTAATTATAAGAAAATAGCAGGACAAGAGGACACAGCATGAGATTAGAGGGGGCCGATTAAGGGTGAATGTGAATCCTTTTTCACAGAAAGGTGGTGGATGCATGGAATGGCTTACCACAAGAAGTGGTGGCTATGAATACAGTTCAGGGCTTCAAACAGGCATGGGATAGGCATAAGGGAGCAATACAAATGACTATGAATAAATAGGCCACTGACAGAGCAAAGGCCGATGGCACATTTATAAGGTAGAAAAACAAATGGGCAGACTGGATGGGCCTTGCGGCCCTTATCTGCCATCAACTTCTATGTTTCTATGTTTCTATTCCTTTTTTTGTCCTCCTTGACAATCCTCTGCTCTGTTTGTGTCTTAGTTGCACTCACCCACCTTGCTGCCTCCCTTTGTTTTTCCAGTTATACCTCCCTGTCTACCTCCTTCTGGGTGCCCTTGTATTTCCTAAAATCTGTTTTTTTTTCTCCCTTACCACCTTAGCCACATCCTTTGATAATTAAAAGTGGCCTCTTTCTCCTCCTACACTTGCTTACTTCCTTCAAACAGCATGCCAATTCCATTAGCTATTCCCTTCCTGATCTTTTCATAATCTCATATCCTACACCCCCTATATCCTTCCTCTGTATAACATCTCCTATGTTATGGGCATAAACGATTCAACAACTTTTATGTTGTATAATTTTATTGAAGGTATTCTCTATTGAATGCATTGATACTGATGTTATTATTGTACATATTGTAAATACCATACAGTATATTTAGAAATTGCTGTTCTTTTTATCATATTGAATTATGTAGCCTTGTTACCTCTGTTTTGTATTTTGAACTATGTATTGTCTTGTTTTCATTTCTGTACAAGGGAACTCCTTGCAAATGAGCTTGCTCAATGGATTTTATCCCTTCACAATAAACTTGAACTTGAACTTTTACGTTGGGTCTCCACTCCTCCCAGTCATCCCCCACCCAAGGTATTTGCTGAAGCAGTCTCCCATTTCTTTAAAATCTGCCCTCCTGAAGCCCAGGACCCTTGTCTTAGTGTGTTTGTCTCTTGTCCAATCCATATGCAAAACCACACAGTATGGTAAGCACACTGTGATGTCTGCAGTGCTGTCGTTCTTTGTAAGTACCAGGTCAAACACTGCCCCATCTCTAGTGGGTTCCATAACCAGCTACTGAGAGATGCCCTCTGTAGGGAGTCAAAGATTGCCTGCTTCTTGTTGTAGCTGTGGTCAAAATGTTTCAGTCTATATCTGGCAGATTAAAGTCCGCCATAATCAGTGCCTCCCCATTGCCTGCCATTCTGCTAATTGCCTCCGACAAAACCTTGTTTGACTCCTCCCCCTGTGTTGGTGGTCTGGTCACCTCTCCCATGTCAATAAAGGCTCCGGACCCTATCTCTAAGCTGACCCTCAGGAAAGATAAAAACAGGGCAGAGGTAGTGCGGTGAAGGGAGAACAGGATACTACAGGACCAGCAGGGCAGATCTTATGAGGAGTGGTTCAAGGCACTAAACATGTGCTTGCCTGAGACCTGATGGGAGAGGGGTGATATGATAGACCTTCAGATTCCTGAAATGAATGAATAAGGTGAACTGTGATGAGTTGTTTTACATAAGCATAAATTCAAGGTCATGAGGACAGGAGTGGAAATGGAAAGAGGAAGGTTTAAAAGGGATATGAAGTATTACTGTACTGAGAGGTTGGTGGAACCTTGGAACAGTCTACCAGCCAAGGTGGTAAGAGAAAAAAACATAAATGGTTTCAATCACATTTGGGATAGAGTGCAGGCTATTGTGGCTACTCAGGGCAATAGTAACAAGGTGGAGATTAGGGGGCAGGTGGGGATGACTAATGCCCTGGATAACAGTTAGGTCCCAGGAACAGTTAGGGAACCATGGGCAGACTGGATGGACCACTTATCTTTTTCTGCCAACATTGTCTATGTTTCAATGTACTTAACATACCTCCAGCCCTTCCTTATCCTCCTGGTGTCACTTTATCTCCATGGCCTTTACACCTTCTCTCACATGTAGAACAACCCCCCCACCCCATCCCACCTTACCTTCACAGCCTGTCCTTCTGGAACATAGCATAGCCTGTCATGGCCATTTCCCAGCTGTGGTTGTCAGTGCACCATGACTCAGTTATGGCCATCAGATTCTGGTCTGCCTCCGCAATGACTGCTTCAAGGTCAGGAATTTAATTTCCTAGGGTCCTTGCATTGTCACACATGGTTCTCTGCTCCTTTAGTCCCTTTTTTCCCCTACTCTGCTGTCCCTTCCTGTTTCCATCCTTCACCCATCCCATTACCCATTATTGTCTTTCCCTTTTTCATTATTCCTCTGCCTACCTTCCTTAACCCTTCTTTCAGCCTTAGATCCACCACCAGACCCACCCATCTTGCCCTTCCCCTTGTCCCTATGCACCTCTTACCATAGCAAATTAATTTCCTCTGGGCTTCCTCTCTCCTACTGCTTCACTCTCTGGGTGGGGGGTGGCAATGTCTGCCTCTCCCTTGGCTACTGTAATTGCAAAAGTACAGTAGCATCAAAACCTTCCAACTAGGACAGCTGTTCCCTTCCTGGATGGATGGAGGCCCTCTCCTTTGTACAGGCCTCTATCCCCCCAGGTAGGACCTCAGTCCTTGATGTAGCCAAAACACTACTCCCTGCACCATGCCTTCAACCACCACTGAAGACCCTGGTGCAGGGTTTCCTAGCTCCTCCTTCCAGTCGTACAAAGGAAACATCTCAGTGAAGGCCATCATGTGACCTACCTGCTTCAGGCCCTTCCATAGCTCACTAAACCAATCCTGCACCTCCCCTGTTGCATCCCTTGCCAGGTCATTAGTCCCCACATCCAAAATAACAAAGCAGTACAGTGCTCACGAATTAAGGCTCACTTATAACAAATTTATTAATGCATCCACAGAAAATTCCCAGGTGTTTTGTGGGTACAACCCCTCTTCATCGGGGACCCCTGACGAAGAGGGCTTGTACCCTCAAAGCGCCAGGGAATTTTACGCAGATGCATTAATAAATTTGGCCTCAAAGTATCCCTAGTTTAAAAAATGCATTTTATGATTGTTCACATTCTATAAAGACTGCTCATGCAGCTGGTAGTTTGATTTGGATCCTTTTTTCTTTAAAAAAGTGAAAAACTGTCTGCCCACCATACTGGTGTTACCACACCAAAACATGTTTGTTTACAATTCTTGACCAACTCCCACTGCACCTTTCCTTGACCCAGGAACACCCCTAACACAATCTAGCCACTTATTATGCAGTGGGAGTGGAGGAGACTATTTCATCATGACTGGCTACACTGTTTGAGGGTGTTTCTATTGTTCAGGAAGTGTGCACGAAGTGTAGTTCAGTGATCTGAAGCAAAACAAAGTTGGGCATAGCTATACATTACCATGCGTTTTTGTTCTAATAAGCAAGGAGGCAGATAAAACAACCAGCAACATCAACAAATTTTAGAGAAAGTAAGCAATCATAAAACGTGGGTTTTTACCTAAAAATAATATGATGAAAAAAAGGTTGAGAGTGTCCCTTTAATTCGTGAGTACTGTACTGCTCTGTTATTTTGAATGTTTGCCGTTATGCACAGCTGCACTGAACTATTCCAGGTAGTGCACGGTATTTGTGTTAGGACAATGACATGCAGCTCCCCCTCCAGCCCTGCTGCTCTAGCAATTGTAAGGATCCGTACGCCATCCCTCCATACTGAAGCACCAGGTAGGCACCTCACCTCCCTCCTTCCTTCCTGTTCTGCTCTTAAAACTATCCCATTAATTTTTAACTCCCTAACCAGAAGTTGATTCCTCCTCCTCCTCTAATGGGGTCCTCTGCCTCCTATGTTAGGGCCTCACCTATGGAGGACTGTCACATCCTCCTTGGCCACTACCACAGGTGCTTCCTGCTGGCAGTCCTGTCCTGTCAGAGTGGTGAATGAGTTGAGTAGTGGCACCGGCTGAGGAATGTGCTCCTGACCCGCCACACCCACCCTCCTGGAGCCCACCACAGTCCAGCTGGCCTTCCTGCTTGGCACCTTCTGAGGCAACAGTGGTAGACTTGGCCCCTGGGTGGGAAACAGATTCCTCAAATCCTAGTCAACTCGGCCTGGAGTCTAGTAATCTCCTTCATCAGCCCAGAGAGGTGCACACAGATGGGGAAGCACCTCAGTCTCCAAAAGGTTGCCATGAAGACTGCTGTTCCACAGCCACTGCACTATGCTACCCCAACATCCCTGTTTCTACACTCCCTATGATCCTGGAAATGAGCTTTGTACCTTTAGCCCAGATACTGTAGGTGTTCCTAAATTTCTCCTTGTTTATTTCATTAACCTCTTTGTTTCTTGACCCTAGGTATAGTTTAAGTTGTCCCCTTTTACTATTTAATCAGACTAATACAATTTTTTCTGACACTTTCTTTTTTTAACTTTTTCATCTTGCTTATTCATTTGCTACCTAACCCTAGATTGTTTAAGTTTTCCCCTTTTACTTCTTTTTCTCCACATTTTCCCCTACCCTAGATAGGGTGTTACATCTGTTCCCACTGAACAGGTTCTTTTGGTTCCTGAATTCCCTTACTCATGTGGCAACAAGTATACAGGTAGTCTACCTTACCTTATTGGACAAGCAGAATACCCTACATGCCTGCTGTCACCTGTGGACACCTGCTGATGCCTAAGATGGCAATCTCTTCATTGTTCCATTCACGTTCTGAGACATGAACGTGAATGGGACACATTAGGAGTGGTTCCTTTTATCCTCCGTGTGGCATGGTGTTCACTTGTGACCCCTTTCTACTGTGGACTACTGTGGTAGGGGCTTGCTGGAATGAAGAAGATGAGGATTTCTTTGGCACCTCCTGCACCATAAATATACAGCCTTTTCATGACTGCTCACAGAGGAGCATGACCAGCACTCATGATGAACAGAAATTCACCAATGCCAGATCTAATAACAAAACACAACAACAAAGAGGCTGACACTGAACACTGCAGTGCTCAGAACTGAAGGATACGCTAACAAAGAAAGAAAGAGGTCAGCACTCACCTAGGAAGGGGACAGTCAGACAATAAATGAAGTGTTTCAGATCTGCTTCATTTCAAATTGTGTGATCAAAGAGCACTGATAACAACCAGGCCTAGTTGTCATTAGCACCATTTGTCTTTTGTGGCTGTCCCCTATCTTGGTAAATGCTGACTTCTTTCTTTGTTACCGTGCTGATGCCCCAACTCAACGAAAATCTTGTGTCACCATTCTTAAAAGGATTTGGGCAAAATAAATGTATTGAGGCAAGAGCCTCTCTAAAGCTGATTTTGTGTAACAGTTCCCTTGTGGACTACAAAGGAGACAGCCATGTAAGCCACCTCTGACCCCTATGGACATGGCAACCTGGGTCAGAGGGAGGCAGCTCAGCCAGTCAGGCTCCAGGAGCCTGCCGTGGGGCTGGGGGTTCCAGTGATACTGGGGGACTTCATTAGTTCACCCAGGAGTCAGGTGACCAATCCAGCATCAGGATACAATCAGAGAGAATCCCTCCCCCCCAACATTGATAGGATGATTCAACAAATAGGGGGCTTTCTGCTTATGGCATTTGTGAGGTGTTTTCTGCGACGGTTCAGTCTGCTGGAGTCCGGTAGAGACAGAGGATGGAAGCCAACTCATTGCCTGTGAATATGAGCCAGCATTGCACAAAGTTTTTGGAGGGAGCCTTGTGCTTATTCAGCCATGAAGAAGACTGCTAATCACAGGCGAGAGACAGGCACAGCAATCTGTACCTGTTGGCATCAGGCTGTTAGAGTAAGCTGCCTTGCAGCTGAGCTTCAGTGAAAACACTAATACATATTTTTACTGAGCAAACCTGAGGGGTCTTGAAAAGTGACATGGCCGTAGGGGCCTGGAACCACTACTTCAGCCACTATAACTATGTTATTGACTACAGTGGGGGCTGCCTTGGGGTTGCACCGAGGAAGGTGAGGTAGCCAAATTAGGATTCACCCAAACACCCAGAGAGATTGATGAAGTGAGAGCCAGCTAATCTGCGTGAAGTGCCTGACCCACAGCAACTGTGAGTGGATTGTCAAGTAACTGCAGGACAAGAACCAGTATATCCAACCAGGATTGTCTGAAGGCTTCTAGGCAAGAGTATCACAACCCTGGGTATCAAAACAGGGCCTATGGGTTCTGCAACACCCAGTATTTTTAGTTTAGTTAGTGCCACAGTTTTGGACCACAGTTTGCTTAATGGGCAAGGCAATCTGGTCAGGATTACAACTGTGGGTTTTATAATTGTTGTATTACAGCACACCAGTGTTGGCCAGTCACAGGCAATGTGACCATCAGGCCTGCCGTCATCCAACACCTGTGCACCCTGGCTACACCAGGAGCTCCTTGAGACATAGGGGTATAGCTAGTATCAGTGAGGATTGGGTAGTACCCCAGCAGTACATCAGACAGTGAACTGCATTGGTGTGGGAGGAGGGAGGGAGGGAGGAGGTTAGACAGCCAGTGGCATGCTAAGTTGCTTCTTCTGTTGGCGTTACCCTTTTTCCCCTCCCCTACAGTCTTGCTCTTCTTCCCTAATAACACTACTTGTTCTTTGTTTGAAATTTCTGACTCCTAGCCTATCATTCATGTGTCAGCTTATTAACTATAATTTGTCAAAGTATTAATTGCTGCTAATCTGTTGATTGCAGTGTGCAGGAGGTTGATGGGTAGTGTCATTAGGGACTAGTGCGTGGGTACTGTTTTCCATGGGGTAGTACTAGCTTGTTATGTAGCCTTTCCCTTGGTGGCGGCATTGTATAATTTAACATCTGAACTTATTTTACTATCTTTAGGAAATTAATCCCCACAAGAGTTATTGACCCAGGTAACTCAGCTTTATTTGGGACCATAAGTTAGGGGTATTGTATGGACGTCTACGGTGACATAGGTAATCACATTTTTATTTAGAGTTCAGCATCTAGATGTGACATAAAAAAAATGTTTGATATAGATACATAGATACATAGATACATAGACAGTGTCGGCAGATAAGGGCCTATGGCCCACCCAGTCTGCCCATTTGAGCTTGTAAGTTCAGTTTGTTTTCCTAGAAGTCTGTTGCACCTTACCCCTGACCTCCAGAATTCCTTTATGTCTATCCCATGCATTCTTAAATCCCGTGATTGTTTCAGCCCCCACCACTTCCTCTTATTTATTGGTTATTGGATATTGGTTATAAGTATTAGTATCACCAATATTAAAATCAATAAATAAAATTAGTATAAGAAAATCTTACACTGTTCAAAAAGTGCCTCCAATTAAAAAACATCTTATATGGTGTAATGTGTGCCTAGTAGGTAGGAAATGATGACACACAAGGATTGGAAGTGCTCAGGTGACTGTATTTACAGTCCAGCATTAACAAACTTTCAGGCAGTTCTTGTCTGGAAACTATCCAATCAATTAATTTTTTTTCTGGGAGTCAATCTCAAGGGGGAATTCAAAAAGAAATGTGTAAATTCTCACCACCCTGGATATTCTCCTTCCCAGAATGAGCTTAGCATGCCTGTAACCATCTCAGAACTTCTCCAGTTGGAATATCTAATGAACTGGAAGTAGAAATTGATGCAGAGCTCTGCCATCTATAAAGACCTGAACTAGACCGATTTCACATCACAAACCTTCCCTCTTTATAGCCCTATCTGGATCGTGATCATGCCCGTGGCAACCTCCTTCCACTCTTTGACTGTGACTGTCCGGTGTACTCCCGCACCTCCATTACCCTTCGCAACTACCTGGATGCTGCCTACAATTGTATATGTTGTCTTGCCCTCCACGCCCCTCTCCTCACTCACCACTGCACTCTTTGCCAGTCCCTTAACAAGCTCCCTCCACAAGCACAATGCTCCTACCTGCTGGTCTGGACCATTACTGATACTTTGCACAATTCCTCCTACTCTCCACTATCGCTTCTTATCCAGCCTAGAACCTACTGCCACAATCTACATCAGTCTTCATACCTTCAACTAGAACGCCCTAACATAACTATGAGGATGGGCCTAAGAGCCTTCTCTGTAGCCAGAACCTCACTATGGAATGACCTCCCCTCTTCCATACCTTCTCCCGACCCACCTATAAAATCTAAATTCCCTGTTAAGAATGCACTTTCTGTCCACCACGACCTGCATCTGCCCATAGGCCACTAGCTTGGCTTCACCTCCCTTGCAGCTTACCCTTACCCCCTCCACCTCTAGTGCTCCATTCTCCTCTCCCGCCCTGAATACTATTGTTATTCCTTTTGTTGAAAGATGGAACAGCGTTGCCCTGTTTACCTAAATGGTATATACCTTGTTTGCTCAATTGTTAATGTAGCTGGTACTGTTTACCTTATATTTTATTTTTTAGCTTGACCTCCACTGTTATGTTCACTGTGTGATACACGCTGCTCTCTTACTATTTTGACATTGTATGTGACAGTTTCTGGCCTGGGCCGTGCCTGAAAATGATCTTTGGATCAGTGCACCGACCCTGTTACCAAATAAATAAATAAATAAAAAAGTGATTGGCTCCCTGGAATGTCTATCTACTGGCATCATCACAAAAAAAATATAATTTTTGATATACAGGACAACAAATTATCTCAACAGCTGAAAAAATATGAAACAGAAAAATATACTATTTTATATAAATGGCAGTCAATGCATTTATTTTTGAGGGAAACTTAATGTCCTTTGCTAAGACTGCCTCCAACTCACCACACAAAAGGGTGGGAGTAATAGCCGACCTGTCCTTATAAAGTCCCAGTGGTGAGGAAGCCAGAGAGAGACACCAGCAGCAGACAAAAGAAAAGGGTGTGTCCTGGTTTAAGTACATTAAAACCATGCACCGGTGTCCCAGTGTTCAGGTACGTTATCTGCACTTACATTTTCTTAATTGACTGTCTTTAATCGAATGTTTAGGTAAACTCCTTTGTAGCTCAAAAACAGGGGGGTATGAGGTCTGAAACAGAAACGGAGCAGTAGCTAATGAAAGAAAGCAGGAGAGACAGGGTTATACAGAGAGAGAGAGAGAGAGAGAGATCTCCAGCTCACAGCACACAGCTGAGTCAGTGTTCACTTATTACTATCAGAACAGCTGATTTTACAAACTAACAGTTCAGCATGGCAATGGAAATGTCAGAAGAGGAGGAAATGTATTTTTCACAGCATTCATGCCCCAAAAGAAATAATTAGAGTTGTGGGACTTGCTGAAAGTGTAAACTTGAATACTGATGTGCTCTTCAAACTCCATTCCACTGCAGTCACGTAACAAGAGCTCTGCTTCCAATCCTTGCCTTTTATCATGTAGGAAGACAGGAGACACTGGAAGGTTTGAGACCTTTTATTGGACCAACAAATGTCTTGTACAAAGATGGAATTATACACAAGCTTTCAGGGCCTCACAGTTCCCTTCTTCAGGTGATAGCAAAACTGAGCAGCATAAGCAGCATTTATATACACTGTGAAGCAATGTATAAAAATAATTAAAGAGAATTACATGCTGGCCCACCAGCACAGGGGTTGGATTTCTGCTTGAGATGCCAATGACTCGGGTTCTGGAAGGAATCTGGGTGTCAAAGGGCTGGTGGGGTGAGAAGGCTTGCACGTCCAGTGCTGCTCACCTTCTCCTTGGAAGGAGGTGGTTAGTGACTCAGCATCTGCTGGCCCCTGGTGGAGGCCGGAGGCACAGCACCATGTCAGGTTCTGTTGAGGGAGGGTGCATCATGGATGTAAGCTTGGGCCTTGACATCACATGGTACATCACACCCCAGACAGAAAACAGAAAAATGTCTCCAGCCTGGCTGGATGACGGACGCTCCTTCTTCCACTATGCTGGTCCCTGGAGTGCATCTCCTCCTCCGTCTTCTGTGTATGTCCCTGCCCCAGGAGTGCTGTATCCCTGAATTTTCCTCCCTTCCCCTGCAGGGAGGGGCCCTCCTGGTAGGGTTAGAGCTGGGACCCTCAGGGTGTGGGGCATGCAAGACCGTGACCGCTGGAGGGGAGGCAGCAGAGGTGAGATGGTGGGCACAGGGAGCTATGTGGGCCAGAAGGAGTGGCAAGGCTGGGGCCCTGGGGAGCATTAAATAAAGAGAATTATAGGAAGGGTAAAATGGCAGGAAGTGTGAAGCTTGGAAGTGATGAAAGGAACACAGAACAACAAAGCCCTGAGATAAACAGAATGTAAAATCTGTATAAGTTGCAAAGTAATAAAAATAGGATGTGTGAGAAGAACTAAGGCAGGGTGGTGGCAATTAATAGAAAAAGATCATGTGAAGATCAGTGTCAGTGGCTCAGCAGGTAGCACACTCGCCTCTGAGGCCGAGAGATCAGAGGGCTGTAGGTTCAGTTCCCACATCTGGCACTTGGGTTAATATCCCAGTACTGACACTGTAATGCAGCATGAGAGGGGTGCTGCACTTCTGAGGTGCTATCTTTTGGATGAGACGTTAAACCGAGGTCCCATCTGCCTGGATTGGTGGTAATTCAGGTGGATGTTAAAGATCCCATGGCACTTATCGAAAAGAGTAGGGGAATGTTCTATTGATATTATTATCATTATTAGAATAACAAAAGCAAACAGAACCAAACAATTCAAGAGCAACATTGTCATACAGAAAGGAAAAGTACAAAAAGCGAATAAGTAATACAGTCATACATATACATACAAGTTATCAGAAAACATGATAAAATACAGTGTAAACACCAGAAGAGAAAAAAAAAACCCTACCCGAATTAAAAAAAAATATATAAAAGCATAATAAACTCAACAATAATTCAATAATACAGCATATAAAATCAAAAAAAGAAGGAAAATCAAAACCAAAAATAAGAAAAAGAAAACAAAAACAAATAAATCAACCAGTATCTAACCACTGTACCGCTTTCCATTTTTTTTGAAAAGCTAAAGTCGATAACAAGTTACAATCTCTGTTCCACACCCCCAATAACCAGTCATGGATTTTCCAAAATAGTTGATCAGGGGAAATAAATAATGATCGCATGGACCACATACAGCTCGTGTGCCATATATAATATTTAAGACCCCCCAAAATTAATCTAATAGTATCAGGATTAAAGGACCCCCATTACGAAGACAAAATACCAAAAAATAAACAATCTTTGTTAATAATCGGGAATCAAAAATGTGCCCACTGAACAAAAAAAACCGACCAGAATTGTATAATAAAGGGACATTCAAAAAATAAATGGGACATTGTTTCAATACAAGACTGACAGGATCTGCTTCTCGGACAATATCTCTCCTCTTTGCCTTTATGTTTCAAATTGCCTTTAACATTAAGTTTCCCATGGACCGTGAGCCAAGTAACATCCCACATATAAGGCGGAAGACTGAGAGATGTAAGCATTAAAGAAACCTGAGGCACATCGGAGTCCGTCACATCCAGAAAAACAGGACTAACAGAAAAATATTTATCTAATAAAAAATAATACATACTCTTTCAAGAGGTATGAGTAATCATAGAATACGAAACCTGCCAAGTTTTCAACTTCCCAAAACAAGAATGTAAATACACTGGCAAAGTGTGTATCCATGTTTGCTTTTAAATAACTCCAATAGAAGACCAACCATCCACCCACCGGGAAACCTGGTCCATCATCCAAATAGACCATATCGTAGAGTGACCCATTAAAAGAGGAGAAAGATTTTTATATAAAAAAATACTAAAAAAAAATAATATAGGATTAACCATATTCAGTCCTCCATCCTTAATAGGCAAATACAGTATATTTCTTTTAATGGGATTCAACCTACTGCCCCATACAATTTGAAAAAAGAGACTATAAATTGCCATTTCTCAGGATGCAGGTAGCACGTAGACAGTGCTCAAATGTAAAAATAAACCAATGAGATACGTCCTAACCATATAAATTCTCTTCTTCTTCGACATATTCCATTTGTTCCAAGTGGCAATTTTCCACTTAGCGGATTTAATAAGGATATCCCAGTTATATAGTGCAGTATCTTCACCACAAAAAAAAATAAATCCCCAAAATTTTGAAAACCTCAGAAGTAAAAGGGATCCCCAAAATATTAGAATGGGTAGAATTATTAATACAAAAAAATCTACACTTACTCTTTGACAAGTTAAATGTAGCTCCAGTGCCTTTTGTATAAGCATTAGTTAGCTGACCTGTAGCATTACAAGAAGGGACATCTGCCAAAAATAAACATAAATCGTCGGCATAGGCAATGACTTTAATTTCTGCATCATCAATTCCCAAAGAGAGACCTCGAATATCGTCTGAAGCATAAATGGCAGAAAGGAGTGGTTCCAAAGAAAGAATATATAAAATGGGGCTTAAAGGACACCCTTGCCTCACACCTTTACGACACTGCTGTTTGGTACGCAACCAACCATTAACGTAAGGGATAATGTCCGCATGGAGATAATAGTGGTGCAGCCAAGTAACAAAAGTGGGCGGAAACCCCATTTTCAACATAAAATTCCGGAGATATAAGTGAGACACAGTATCAAACACTTTCGCTTGATCCAAAGTAACACAAATACCAGCCATTTCCTCTTTATTACCGCTTTCAACAATTTCCCTTATAAGGATGAGAGCATCAGTGATAGTACGACCGGGCACCGAGCAAAATTGTGTAGAATGTATAATATTTTGTAAAATACATGAAATCCGCAAACTCAAGATTTTAGTAAGAAGTTTACAATACGAATTTAAAAGAGTAATTGGGCACCAATTATTCAAACATTCCCTATCTCCTGATTTGAACAAAAAGATCATAAGCCCTTCATTCATACTAGCCGGAAAGACGCCTTGTAATAGGCAATTATTTAACACATCAACAAGCTGGGTACCTAAATGTTCTCCAATAAGACTATAGAGCTCATTCGGAAGGCCACCTTTTCCAGGAGATTTTCCTTTGCAGAGAGTGTGAATAACAGCATGTAATTCTGCTAACGAAATCGGTGCTAAAAGGGAAAGAAAAAATGTATCAGGCACTTGCAGCAAAGAAATAGACTGAAGCCACTCAGAAATAGACTCCTGCATGACAGTAGAATCTTCCTGAAAAATAGAGTGAATATGAGAATTAATAACCCGGAAAAGATCAGATCTGGAGGAAACTAGACAACCGTTTGAATCAAATAAACGATGCATATCTTTTTTTTCTCGAAGCATCTTATTATGGACATATGGGTTCATATGTGCTGAAGAACCATCAGTATTAAATCTTTGTTCGCTTTCTAAGTGGATTTGTTTAGAATTATGAAGCTGTGCTAGTCTAGCTTTTACCAAATTCAAGTCTTGAGCAGCAATTTCCACACCCATATTTATCCGTAAATAATAATGTATCAATAATTCCTGTAGATATCTTTGGGTGTTTTTGTGGGAGGCTCCTAACAAACGTCCTATTTGTATAAAATATTGTTTAAAACTAAATTTCGAATCCTTCCACCAATCCTGTGTTTGATCATAAAGAAAAAATACCGAAAGACTGGCTTTTAAAACGTCTATAAATCCGTCTATTACTTCAGGAATCTCCAACAGAGATAAATTTAGTTTCCAATACCCCGGTCCCTTAGAAGTATTCTTATAAGCAGAAAGGGAAAAACTCAACAAACCATGATCTGAGGAAGCTACCAATTTAACCTGTGGAACAAAAAACTGCAGGGAAGATGAAATTAACTAGTAATCAATCCTAGTTTTTCTAGTGCCCTGAATGTAGGTAAAGGAGGGAGTAGACTCAAAAATATCTTGTAAACCTGAAATTAGCAGTAGATTATTCAAACAATGTGAATCACAGTAAATCTTAGAGGTAGCAGAAGTTGTAGGCCTACGGGATATATTGAAGTCCCCACCAAATAAAACATTTTTACTAGTAAATAGAAAAGGTCTAATAAGATGTAGTAGTTGAATGCGATCCCATTTATTTTGAGGGGCATAAATATTAATAAGTCGAAATGGAGTACCATCAAAAAGGACATCTAATAACAAAGCTCTACCAGGGGTGATGTGAATTTTGTCTAGAATTTTGAATCTGTGAGATGTAAAACAAATTCCTACTCCAGAACAAACATCAATACCCCCAGACCAAAAACAAGGACCCCAACCCCACAGATCAGTTGCAGTGAGAAAGTCTTGAGACGTATACAATCTAGTGTCCTGAAAAAAAATAATATCATAAAGCAATTCTGAAAAAAGGGCAAATGTTATTCTTCTTTTATACAAGGATCGAATACTATTTACATTCAAACTAGCTAAGAAAATGTCATAACCATAGGCCTTAGGACCAGACATAGATCAAGTATTGGGAAGTAGTTTTCTGTTGCTTTTGTGCAATCCAATTCTAGATATCTTTTTAGATTTACCTTTTGTCCCCACCTTGGGATCTAAAACGGAATCAAGGTCTGAAATAGGTTCTATTTGGGAAGCATCCTGAGAGGCCGCATCAGAATCATGTTCCTCTGGTCCCATGGAGGCTAAAATGCCGTATTTATTGGAAACCGGTACAGGTTCTGGAGATTGGGCCCAATCCAACACAGGGGTACGGGAAATACAAGCCTCCGCAGGAGAAAAGGAGACAGTTCCATCCGACTCAATCAGAGCCGATGAGGGATCTATCTTTTTACTAGTCAAAGCTTTCTTCGAAGCACCATCAGACTGACGCCTGGAGATACCATGGCTAGGTGATCTAAGGGGTGTAGCTGATTGGGGGGCCGGGGGGAGCTAGCTTAGACTGTGCCGAGGAAACAGCAGAAGGCCTAGAAGCCAGAGCAGCTGAATAGGATATCGGACCTTTAGAAGCACCAGGTGCAACACCAGCCAATAAATTTCTAGCTGCTTTAAAAATCAGCAGATCTTGTAAAGCACAATCTGATTCATCAGTGTGATGAGCAGCCCTCGGACTGTCAGAAAATACATGCCCCACCTCTTCACAAAAGTTACATTTAACAGAATTCTCACATTGGTAACCCGAATGACCAGTTTCCCCACATTGAAAACAGAGAATCTTCTCACAGGCAGTACTAATGTGTCAAGGAGAACCACATTTGTAACATCTCCTGGGTTGACCAGGATAAAACAGGAAACCTTTATCCCAGCCAATAAAGAAGCAATTTGGGAGATGAACAAATTCGTCCTGAATACTACAGAGTTTCAGTTTTATCTTCCATCCCCCATTCCAAAATCCCTCACCATCCAAAATGGGATCAGGCGTATCCTGAACTTCACAACGTTTATTTAACCAATACAGAATATCTGCTAGATTTACACCCTCATTGCGAAACAAAACAGTAACAACCCGAAAAGGTTGTTTCATTAAAGGTGTAACCTGAAAATGTGACCATAATGGATTAGTCTTCAAAGAAGCATATTTCAACCAAAAAGTGTCCAGAATAGCAGGAGTTCTGAAGCTGATGTCAAAAGAATGTTCACCAGGAGCGTGAATGAGATCATAAATGTCAGAAGGCAAAAAGCCTGAAGATTGTTTTATTAACACCTTGCCCACATAAAACCTATCTGGTAAATCTTCCATACCACCTAAATAATGTCAACGAATAGCATTTCTACATTTTGCCTGCTCTAATGGTTTAGCAAATAAGTCAGCAAAAGATGGTTTAGGTGCTTCATGAGTTATTCCTGGAGGAACATCCGGATTGTCCATTTCAATGTTAACAACAGGAGGAATAATAGGCTCTGAAGATGGAGCTGAAACAGCAATACCTTTCACCCCAGGCAGCAGGACTGTAGACTTAGTAGGATGAAAAATAGGCCCATCAGGAAGAACTGTGTTTGTAACTCGAGAACCACTCGAATGCGCCAAAATATCTTGCGGTTTGGTAGTGTCTGCGACCCAAGATCCATCTGCACCTCTCGTCCAACCTGCCATTGAAAGAGCTAGTTCTGGAGACCACTGTTCAGACTGCTGCAGGGCTTCCGAAGCAGCAGTGTGTTGCGCTTGCCAGGTCTTTTCCATTGTAGAAGAAACCACGTCATCCGAAAAACCAGGACCTAGTTTAAAAGTCCTATGGAGAGATTCAAGAGAAATTCCCCAAAGACGTTTCTGTTTCTTTTTTTCAAGTAAATCAGCCTGAGCTGAGGTAAGAGCTTTTTCCGTTTGAAGTAATTGAACTTGTAACTGCTCTCTATGTCTTGTCATTGCTTCCACTTCGTCTTCATCACTTTCAATAATTTTATTTTCCGTACATGGAGGAATCGTAGCAGTAACAGGCGCCGAAACAGGCAGTATCTGAATAGGTGAATATGCGGTAGAAACTTCCGCAATGTCGTCCCGCAGCAGACCTCCTACCTCCTCCACTGCTAACAGCATACTGTCACCGTCCATGGCAGTGACATGTGAGATACAGCCCCCTACCAGAGTAGGGGAATTTCCCCGGTTTCCTGGCCAAATTTCCCTCATTCACTAAAAATACCACCAACAGCTTAATCTGGTTCAAGGTCAGTTGGTATTCATCTGTATCCCCCTCCGCCAGGTCGTGCCTGAAAATAGGCAGGATTTGTCTAGTGCACTTACCCGGTCAACAAAAACTGAATAAATAAAAATAAAATAAATAAAGATGAAAGGATGCGAGGAAGAGGTAATAAAAAGGTGACCAGACAGGAAAAGAGATAAGAAAGACCTAAGATACAACATACAAGGTGTTTAAAGTTGCCAGAAAGGGTAAATCAGTAGGAAGTGTTAAGAAACGAATGGAAGCTATGATGAAATGAAGGAACACAGAACAATAAAGGTCTTGATAAACAGAGTGTAAGGTCTGTATACACAGTGATGTGAGAAGAACTAATTAAGGGGTGGGAATGGGGTGGGCAGGACTGAAACTGTTGAGTGGGATATAGGGAGTGTAAAGATATTTGTAAAGGTGCTTTTACACTACTGTTTCTGTAACAGTATTCCCATTACAGAAGCAGTTTACCATTACCTTCCTTGTGCGTAAAGTGCTTCTGTTCTGCTTCATCAGTGAATGCTCACCTGAACTGCATTCCCTTCTCACCATGGTTTATCCCGATCTCTTCTGTTTTGTCCCACTGTGTAAAATGGCCATTCCGTTTACCACCTATCATTCCCAGAGGAAATCTTGCATTAAGGATGTCTCAGCTGATTCAGTGGGGAAGCCGGAATGACAAAAATTCAAAATAAAGGAGCGGGTATTCCGGCATACTTAATGCATGTAAAGTGAGCAGTCAGTGGATCAGACTGCAACAGCGCCACACAGGTGATGAATATTTCATTTAGGAAACCTGTGTGTAAAAGCACCTTAATAAGAGAAGCAGGAAGGATGCTAGGAACAGGTAATTGGAAACAGAACAGACAGGAACACAGATGAAAAAACCTGAGAGAACAAAGGGTGTAATAAAAAAAAAAAACTTAGGTAACAACATAAGAATTAGTCTACCATAGTGTGTGATAAATCCAGTGTCCCAATTCAGTCCATAAATGTTATATTTAAATAGTTTGATACATTTCAGTTCCCATGTCCTTCTGTCCTATGTGTTTTTGAAGTTGCCTCTTAGTATCAGGACAGATAAGTCAGAGAGGGAATGATCTGTTTGTGAAAAATGATGTCCTACGGTTGTGTGGCTAACCTGGTTTACTATTGTGTGTCAGTGGTGGTTCATCCTGGTTTGCAGTGGTTGCCTAGTTTCCCAAATATAGCACCCATTTGTACACTTCTTCCACTGAATTAGGTAAGCCACATTGCTGGATTGACATATGTAGGATCCATTGATTTCTATTGTGCTGTTCTGGCTTGTCTTGATGGTGGTCTGTGTGTATATGTGGGTTTAGGTCTTACATCTTGCCATTTTGCATGGTGTTTTTCCTCTTGTTTTTTCAGTTCTTTTCACCTCCTGCATGTAGGAAGCAAACAGTTTGAAAAGTCAAGGAGAACTGTACATTGCCGAAGCACTCCAAGGCACACCCGATTTAAAACCACCACAACTCCACAGGCCAACCAAGCCAATGGAAGAAAAGGATAAACAAAAATGGAAAGAAAAGAAAGGACAGGATAGCAAAACAGAATAGATTAAACTAAGAGAGAGCAAATATTAGAAGAAAGAGACCTCATAACTTAAATAGAGCTTTTGGAGTGAAGCAAGCTATTTTTTAGTTCCTTTTCATTTATGTCTCAGCACCTGGTTACCAGAAACATAAAACTCATGATTTTCATTTTTGATTTATTTTACTACTAGTCCTTGCAAACACTGTATCGTATGATACAATATTTCTTGAAGGGGCAGCTGCCATTTTCATACCTTCAGGGGAAAACAATACTATCCCTTAAGCTTAGGAGAAGAGAGTCACCTCATCATGTGTAAGCTTTCAGTTACTACATCAGTATAGTATAAATATATTTTTCCATATTTAGGAATCTAGTGTGTCACTTTGGAGGACCTTGGTAGCAGCCAAGGCATATGCTGACAGGATTTTGTGAAAGAAAGAGCTTCTAAGTAAATTATCTTGTTGCTAGAAAAGTGAAAGTGTGTAATTTGTGGATGGACAGGTTTGTAATTTCTAGAATTGCAGTTCAACTTGTGCCAGCAAAGGGGGAGTGTGAATAATAGTTCTTAGGAGCTAAGATTAAGTATTTTCATGTAGGGATAGAAAGGGATCTAATTTAATCCAAGGGCCCCTGGGGATTCTTTTTAAATTTAAGGTCTCAAGATGTTTTG
The DNA here is from genome assembly GCA_016271365.2 of Neoceratodus forsteri. Classification (NCBI taxonomy): domain Eukaryota; kingdom Metazoa; phylum Chordata; order Ceratodontiformes; family Ceratodontidae; genus Neoceratodus; species Neoceratodus forsteri. Next base: position 409,397,693 of record CM057455.1, read on the forward strand.
GAGGAAATCAGGTCATATGGGTGTAAAATGCATGAACCTTTGTACATTACAACCAAGTCCAGGGTAGAGGCTGCTAGGCATATGCTAGATCTAAACTGCTGAGGGGGCCCCAGTAATTCCACACCTGAAGCAAGAATCAAATTGTCCAGAACAGGAACTGGGATTATGCAGTATGACTTTATTTAACAGATGGCAAATTAAAGCAGGTACTGGACCTCCATGGGCTGGTCAAGGCAAGACAGGTAAATTTTCCCGAAATCTCCTTGCATGCAGTACAATCTGAGAACACAAACATCTTTCCCCTTCTCAATGATGCGCATACGTGGAACTAGCCACATTTTTTTCCCGTGAGTGCAGTTACGTGGAACACTAAGCCACACACTCAGAACTATTTCACTCTCTGGGATGAACATTGAACATTTTCTTCACTCACTTGGGTGAACATTGAATTTTCTTTCACTCACTTTGGTGAACACTGAATTTCCTTTCACGCGCTTGGGTAAACACTGAATTTCCTTTCACACACTTGGGTGAACACATAATTTCCTTTCACACAGTGGGGTGAAACTAAACATTTCTTTCACTCACATGGGTGAAAAAAGGGGCACTGACAGGAGTGATCTAGCCTTCTCTAAGGGAACAAACACCCCAGAAACAAATCACCCAATTTTGGAGAACTTGTCTCCTAAAACAGTACTTACTGACCAGTTGTTCCTTCCACTGGGCATGAAACAACTAAAAGAACACCTTTGCCTGGGTAGCATGTCAGAATAGCCTCCCACAAGTCCTTTCCAAAGGCAGCTGAAAACACACACGGATCTTTACGGGATTGCCCCTTGGACCTACTGAGATAGCAGTTCCTACCACTTCACCTGGAGTAGAAATCAGGAAATCCTGCTGTTGAAAGGTCTCCACCACTTCACTGGAAGTTGAAAATCATAATACACACTAAGGTGAGAAATCCTGGGCCCTCAACTCAGAGCTCACTGGCAGAGCTCCTGCCACCTCTCACTCCCACACTGACTCCAGCTGCTCCAAACAACAACTAACTCAACATTCTAAGGCTCCCCAGAGCAGCTATGCAAGAGAAGGGTTATGCTGCTGCAAGAGTTTTGTTTGTTTATTTATAAAGGTTTAAATCACTTGAGTTAAAAACTCATCCGCAGTGGTGACCTTACATATTTATACATACCAGTTGCAAAAAATTACATTCAAATAATACAGCAATTAATAACAACAATAAACAGCATTTACGCAGGTATAACAAGTGCTTCTTTACAAAGGTAATTAATGCTGGGTTACAATAACATCTTCTAAGAATACCTGGAAGTTTATTCCAGTATACTGGCACAAAGGTGCTAAAACACGATTGAACCTGTTTTGACTTGGAGGGTGGGACCACCATTTCTCTTAATTGGGAATTACGTAGGAAGGGGTCAATTTGCCTAAAATTCAAGTGATCACATAAAAAAGTAGGCAATGAACCAGTCCCACATTTGTATGTGTAAAGTGACTTATGCAGTTTGCAACTGTTATTTAAAGAAATCCAACCTAGCTGGTTATACATATTGCAATGATGTGTCAGTTTGCGGCATTTAAACGCAAACCTAGCTAATCTATTTAGTAGCACATCCAGCCTAGATAGTCTGTCCTGTGTTGCGTTACCATAAAGAGTGTCACCATACTCAAATAAAGGAAACATTTGAACTTTAATAGTAAGATTTAAGGTTTCAGGATTAAGGCAATTTTTATTCCTATACAAAAATCCCACCCGCCTATTCACCCGAGCTATTAACTTTTCTACATGGGTATTGCCCGATCCAGACTTGTCCAGCCAGTACCCCAAGTATTTGTAGCAGTCAAAGCATTCCAAGGTAGTTCCAGCATCATCAATTATAACTAGAGTTAGGGTCACCTTAAGAGTACGAAGAGGACCAAACAAAATGTATTTTGTGTTTGATGTGTTAAGTTTTAGTTTTAAATTTGAAAAATAAATTTGCAACATCCCAAAACTAGCCTGCAAACTATCTTGTACACAAATAAAAGATTTATTAGAAAAATGAATAATGGTGTCGTCCACAAACAGATGATCGTAAGCCTCCCCCACATGCCTACTAATGTCCTTTAAATAAACCAAAAATAATAAAGGGCCATGACTGAGCCCTGAGGAACTCCTCTACAAACAGACAAATGGTTCGAGTTCCTACCATTCACTGCAGTCACTTGCTATCTCTTTGTTCAATATGAACAAAACCATTCTAGAGTTTTCACACTCAACCGAGCCTCACTAAGGTCATGTATTAACAACTGATGATCGACCATGTTGAAGGTTTTAGAGAGGTCAACCAAGATGCCCCAGTAAAATACTGGGAGTCGCTCGCAAGGCCCACCTCATCCAAGACCCTTGAAATGGACGCAACTGTCCCACGGTCCTTTCAAAAACCAGATTGATACTGATCTACCAGCCCATTGTCTTCCAGATGACTCATCAGCTGCTCAGCCAGTACGTTTTCCAAGATCTTACTAATCAATGGTAAAAGAGAAATAGGTCTAAATCTTGATAGGCATCCCAGGTCACCCCCTTTAAAAAGGGGGACCACCCTGGCCCCCTTCCACCCCCAGGCATGTAACCCATCTCTATGGAATAACTAAACACATATTATGTAAGTGGATCAGCAATCTGTGCAGCCGCATATCTTAACATGGTAGAGATTAGGCCATCCAGGCCACAACTGCCCCCAATCTTAACCCCAAGAGTAAACCTAAAACTTCGTGTTTACCAATTACTTTAAGGAAAAACTGAGACAGCAAACCATTGTCTAATTCTCTTGGGGTTTGTGAGGGCTTAGGGGAATCCCCCAAAAGTTACCCATTTCAACAAAATATTTGCTAAATCTATTTGGAAGAGAGGGCCCATTGTCAAAAACTTCCTCCTTGGTCAGGTTAATGTTTTTTGTAGATTTGTTATGTCCATTTAACTCATAGATTAAATTCCAGAACCTCCTAGGCTTACCAAGGGACTCAGAGGTCTCATTGTTATAGTAAGAATGTTTAGCCTTTCCAAATGACATAACTATTCTTCCCTCAGGCCAGCTGAGTAAACAATGATGTCATTGTGTAAAAAGGCCCTAATAAGCTTCCTACTAGCTGCCTGCTACCTGCTTAACACTAACACTGATAGGATTCTAGTAACCCCAGGGGACTGGGTGGTTACACTTATATAGGAGAGTAACATCCCACACAAGGACCTAATATATTTGTGAGTGAAAAAGTGGACCAACAGTTTCCATGGACAGCAGGCAGATGGTGAGACTTTGGGAGGGTGAAATTAGTTGCAGATGCTGAGTAGCCACACTAACCAGGGTAACCTCTGGAGGTGCGGAGGATACCTGGTATGCCAGAGGCTTGCAGCACTCCACTCTTAACCAGCTGCAACATGGACCATAATACAGCACCTACAGAACAGGTTGCAGTGGTTGTCAGGAGTGTCCAGTCCTGTTCTTCTCTATCATCTTCCCCAAGGGTTTCCAACATGGAACAGAAGATGATGGGCAATGGGGTGGCCAGAGAGGATTGCTGCTCTAGGAGAGTGGAGGCACCCTGGGATAGAAACAAGCAACTGCCCCCACCCAAAGGATACAGTGCATTCCGTTTCCCCTGGTCAGGAGAGAGCACCCTATCACCCCCAGGGCCCCAGCAGCAGAAAATCCTACTGTTGGGGATTGCAGACAGAAATGGACAACTGGGAAGAAGATGCTCACAGTTGGACACTCAACTGTCAGTGTTACCAATTAAGTGGTCTGTAGCGCACTATCTCCCATGGATGACAGAAGATAGGGTACTCCCTAAGACAGAAGGAATATCTAGAGAAGTGGGGGAAGGCCAGATGTCATTGTCCATGTTGGGATGAATGACCTGGCAGGGAAGCTTCTAGGGGTAACTAAAGGCTGTTTTTTATGGCACTGGAGCCACAGCCAGATTCAAGGGAATGGCTGGTACTGTGGCCTTCTCAGAGGTTTTCACAGCCCGTGGGGGGGTGGGACAAGGAAGCTGAATATCTTCCAGACCAATGATTGGTTAAAAGTGTATTATGCTGAAGAGGAGTTTCACTTCCTGGGTGACTGGGATGTCTTTTGGGTGGAGACCAGCCCTGGCTGCACTATCGGCTGTGTCAACTGGTAGGTGGGTTGTCAGAGGAAATAGCCACTGCCAGGCTGGGCAGGCTGTAGTTGAGTAAAGGGAAGCTGTGGACCAAACATTGTCAGTGCTCTTGTACTTGCTTGAGCCCCTTTTGTTGAAGAAAATCCCTGTTTGTGGTCTGTAGCACTGGGAACTATTGCTGCAGCTATTTTATTTATGTTTTAAATATCTGGGAGGGTAGTATTAGAACATCCCCTAGTGCTAGTTAGAGATAAAGTGAGTCAGTTCAGGAGCATAGTATTTTTATTTTTTAGGAGTCCAGTAATGAGCAAAATGTAGCATTTACTGTTTTGTTGGCTTGCTGGAAACTACTTTGCCGGAGGAGCATTGCACCAAGAGTTGGGGAGCAGTGATGGTGAGTGGGCTAAATCCCTTAGGCCACCTGCTACTGTTTGAACAGCTTATGTAGTGAACTTTGTCGCACTTCTGTGTGGATATACCATACTTGTGCTGTTTGGACATATACCACATTTTGTGGTGGGAATTTGATTGCTGACCCGGGAGGTCAAAGAAGGAAGATACTGACCGTGTTGTTGGGACAACTGGCCCTACTAGAGTCGGCAGGAGTGCGAGATGTGCCAGCAGTGAAGGAGCTGACAGCAGGATATTACTAAGGATCAGCTGATCCATTACAGAACTAGCAGACTTGCTGGAAGAGAGCAGTAGGGTAGGACATAAGCCTGCAGGAGAAGGTAGGCTTTTTGGGTCGGTGGCGGAAAGCGAGCCCCTGGCTCAGTTTTAAATTCATCCTTTACTGCTGCTAGCCTTTACCTACCTGGATCTACTAGGCCTCACCAGTAGTGGCAGTACTGGAACAGGCAGTAACATTTATTGTTTTCTTTTTAGACAAACCTCGTGTGAAAGGATAGCTTAGGGTCGGGCACTTGAAACGTGCAACCCTACTACATTATTCTCTGCTGGTGTGCAGAGACTGCCTGCTGGTGAGAGCTAGCTAGCAGTTTCTTTATGATGACGGTTTAATCAGTGACCAATATTTGGACATCTGCTTGGACCTGATGCATTTTACCTGCTACAGAACTATTTGTTGTTTCATACTGGACTCATATGTATTTATTTTATTCATTTATTTAGTTATTGAAAACTTCAGTAATTATTGTAAAACTGGTTATTTTCCTGCAAAGTAAATTTAGCACAAACACAACCGGAACCATAATTGCGTGAATTTATTTTAGTGCTAAGTCACTATCACCAGATTCACTATAATGGAAAAAAATGCTAAAGCACTAATTAACGCAAATTTATTTTCATGCAAATTAGTGATTCAGTGAAAATAGTGAAAATTATTTGACAGTGAAAATTTCAAGTTCTACAGTTCCTTTGAGCACAAGTGCTCATTTACAAAGGTTTCACGTCAAATACATGATCACAAAAAAAAATTACGTTTTCAATTAGCACTTCCAGAGGAAATGCAGTCAAGTCAGGATCAAAGCACTTACATAGAAACATAGAATTTGACCGCAGATAAGGACCGCTTGGCCCACCTAGTCAGCCCATTTTTCTACCTAACAGATAAGCTGCAGATCCTAGTTAACCAACAGCTTACCAGCTTACTTCCTCTTACCCGCCCCTAGGACTGCTTTATGCCTGTCCCATGCATTCTTGAAGTCCCCCACTGTTCTTGACTCCACGACCTCCTCAGGGAGGCTGTTCCATGCATCCACAACCCTCTCAGTGAAAAAATACTTCCTCACATTACCCCTGAGCCGTCCCCCCTCTATCTTCAAATTGTGCCCCCTTGTTCTTGCACATCTCTTTTTCTGGAAGATGCTACCCTCTTGAACTTTGTTAATTCCCTTGAGGTACTTAAGACAACATTACATACAGTTTTGAAAAAGAAAATAGTTGTAGAAAAAGTCACAGGTTATGTACAGAGAGAAACGTAATAAAACTGTTTTAACAGTTACAGTTGCATTGGACTGCAAAGGCAGACCACAAAGAGCTTATAAACTGATTAAACTTTGGGAGGTTCAGCAGTGTATCAGGCAGTTTGTTTAACCAGTCAGCGGCCTTGAAAGCAAATGATTACTTGCTCAACTGAGCATGCCGGAAAGGAGACTTTAAGGTCATTCCTGACCATGTGCCTGGTGTTGTATTCATTGGAGATGATGTTGAAACAGTTTGTTAAAGCAGAGGGTATTAGGCCCAGGAGCACCTTTTTAGCTAGCAAACATGTTTGGAGCTTTGTTCTGCTGGGTAAAGATAGCCAGTTAGTGAATGTGTAAAGGGTACAAATATGAGTGCGGTTATCTGCACCAAGTGCAAAGCAGTGTATCTAGTGATTATTGCATTCAATTTTATTGCTGGTTTGATTGGTGGTGTGTATGGATAGATTCAGGTGTGTGTAGTAGCGATGGAGTAGGTATGTATGTATAAGTATATTAGGGATTATGTTGTGGGTGTGTTTGTGGTGTGAGGGGTGGAATGTTGGGAGGGCTGAATTGTAGGGAGTGGGTTTTATTAGTTTGGGTAAGGGTGATTTGGGGTGGTTGTATTAGTAATTCAGAGTGGGTTGTTGTGTTTTGTTGGCATCAGCATGTGTGTGGGACCAAAGACCTCTATGTTAAATTACTTACCATCCCATCAGTGTGACCTGTGACCCTTCCATAACCCCTTCACCAGTGGCAGCATATCATCGCTGTAAGGAGGTGGGGATTGTTAGGAGACATTGGAGTCAGCAGTTGGGGTTTATGGGGGAGGATTATTGTGATGGTGAGGAAAAGGAGATGCCCTGGGGAAAAATGAGACGGAGTGAGGCCAGATATGGTTGGTTTCCATACTCAGGGTTCTTGCCAGACTAAGTGGGCAGGTAGGTAATGGGTCAGCTGCTTCTTCTTATCCCCTTCGGTCAGTGCTATGTAATGCTGGATTGATGAGGAACAAAACTGCCATTATACAGATTTTATCTCTTGTTCCTTGGTCCATCTGGCTTTCGTGCTAGGAGACTTGGGAGTCAGTTGTTGGGTCTGGTGAGAGTTTATGGGGGGGGGGGTTATTGGGATGGTGAGGACCAGGAGATGCCCTGGGGAAAAACGGGACAGAGAGTGAGGCAAGATGTGGTTGGATCCCATACCCAGGGTTCCTGCCAGACTCAGCGGGCAGGTAGCTAATAGGTCAACTGCTGCTTCTCATCCCCTTCGGACAGTGCTGTGTAATGCCAGATTGATGAGGAACAGGATTGCCATTATGGCAGACTTTATCTCTGGTTCTTCGGTCCAGGGACTACCCTGTCTTCTGTCGTGTCTGGGAGATAGTGATTGTGTGATGATGCCAGCCCTATTCTAGAGGCAACTGTCCCAGCCAGATTCTTCATGTCACACTGCCCAAGGAGGGATTGCAGAGGTGGGACATCTGTTTTAGATCCAGATTGAGCTTCACCTTGCACCCAGTGGGAGAAGTCCCGTCGTTCTAATGCGTTGGGGGTCCAGGTGCAGGTTGTAGAATCCTTCTTGTAAAGCAGTTTCTAGGGTACAAGGGGGATTTTCTATAGGAAATCGCAGACTTTGTCACTGACAGGGTGTTGAAGACACCCAGATTTTTAATCCTGGTAGACTTTATCATTTGGGTTGACAAAAACTTTTGCACTTTGGACAGAATTTCCTCGAAATAAGGGAATCACTGGGCCTTACACAAGTGGTTACTTCTGCAACACAGTCACGCCATGGACCTGATTTTCATACTGGAGCTCGAGTTTGATAATTTGAGATTGATCCAGTCAGCTGGTCGGATCATTGCATGTTGAAGTTCTTTTTAGAGCCCCTTCCCCTCATAGTCCACGCCTGTGGCAATAGTTCTATACCTCTCTTTGAGAGGGTTACAACTAGAAGGACTGTAGCCACTACTAGACATTTTGGGTAAATAGGCAGCATGTGAGATGAATTCAGAGGAAGCAGTGGCTGTCTATAATAGGGCAATCTCTATGGCTTTCAATACCATTGCACTCATCCACGTATGTCCCTTGGTCTCTTGCTGAAGCTTTCCATGGTTTGGTGAGGAGTTTTGGGGATTGAATGCCAGGGGGCAGAGGATGGAGCACTGTTGGAGATCCAGGACCCAACAGATAAACTGACTTTAAGTATTCATTACAATGAATACCAAAGGGAAGTAATCCATAAAAAGGCAGATTTTCTTTGTCTATGGAGACTGCTGCTGGGAAGAATTGACCAGTTCAGCTCTTTCAGACTGTAGTTAGGCTACTCCACCTGTTCTGTCTGCAGCCAGTCAGGGCTTGTTCTACCATTAGGTGCTAGACGTTTGCTCAGTTCTTCTCAGGCAGAGTGTTTTCCACATGGGCTGGGACCTTGCCAAATGGGCTGTTGCAATCCTACAGTACTGAGCCCACTCTCCACAATAGTACTTATCTGTTCTGGGAGGAGTTTAGGGCAGTGATGATGGAAGAGGTCTGTGGAGTGATTTCAGAGCTGCAGACCACATTCTGTGAACTGCACCCAGGTTCAACATGGCTACTGGTGAGCTATGTGAGACAGCTGGACCTAGTGTTTGAGGGGATTGTCAGGCACTCCCTGTTGGGGGGGTTTCCAACAGCATGGAAATATGTGCTAGTGAGGCCACTTCTGAAGTAAATATCCTTGGACCCGGACATCCTGCCAAATTTTAGACTGATTTCTAACCTCTCAGTTTTGGGGAAGGTTATTAAAAAGTTTGTGGAGCTGCAGCTTGAGGTTCGCCTTATGGCATCTGACATCTATAAGCCTTTAGCACTAAGACCGCTTTGACCCTCAGAGCGAGGGATAGAGGGGAATGGTCAGTTCTCATCCTCCTCCTTGATCTACCCTCAGCTTTTGACACTGTAGACCATCGGTTGCTGGTTAATCGACTGAAGGGGTATGTGGGACTCACTGACAAAGTCATCCACTTGTTTGAATCCACAGTAACCCAGGGATAGGTCACAGAGGGTAGTGATGAGAAATTTTAACTTGTGCCCTTTGCCCCTGCCCTGCACTGTACCCCAGGGGTTGGTCCTGTCTCCCATGTTGTTTGCAGTGTACATGCTGCCTCGGGGGAGAATCATTAAATGGTACAGTCTGGGTTTTCATTTCTATGCAGATGATACTCAGTTGTATCTGTCCTTTGCACCCAGGATTCCAGATGCAGTGGAAATGCTAAATTCATGTCTGGCCAAGATACAGGATGGTATCGAGGTGGCTGAGACTAAATCCGGATAAGACTGGGGTACTGGTGATTAATCCAGTCCAGCAGGGGGTGTAAGGGCTGCTGAAGAAGATGTAATGGAGCTTAGGTTAGGTCCCTCTAGGCATGAGGCCTCCATGAAGATGGGGCATTGAAGGGCTGACACTTGAGGCTCAGGTGTCAACTGTGTTTGGAATGGCTTTTACCATCTACAGAACATCAATTGGATTAAATCCCTTGTTCCCCTGAAGACATGGTATTACTGGTACATAAACCCCCAAAAATCAGAAAATCAGACTTTTCAAGAAACTCAAAAACAGTAAACAGCCACATAAAAATATATTACTTTATAAATATAGTTAAGCAGTTAAAACCCTAAAACACTCCATTAAACTTGCTAAAACCAAACTCAAATGTAAGCAAGCTCACATCAAAGACTGCCACAAGTCTCTCTTTTCATCCTTAAATAAAAAAAGGCATTTAGGGCTATGGGTCCTTTAATTAATAATGGAGTTAGACTTCCATCAGCTATTGATACAGCTAACCATTTCAATAAATACTTCTGTTCAGTATTTTCCAAACAGGACACAGCTGCCCCCGTTCCTCCTAGCTCCTATACCCCTCACAAAATTACAACATCTGATATTTTACAGGCTCTAAAAAAAACTGAAAAAAACAACCAGCCCAGGACTTGATAACATCCACCCCTGGTTTTTGATTGAAACCTCCCAGGCCATTTCCCAACCCTTATTAATTATCTTTAATAAATCCTTGCAAGAAAGCTCCATACCCAACAAGTGGCGAACGGCTATTGTTACCCCCATATTTAAGAAGGGAAACAGAGGTGACGCTAAGAACTACCACCCCATTAGCTTAGCATCTGTTGTCAGTAAGCTAATGGAAAGGGTTATCAAGACCAAATTGGAACAGAAATGTATAAAATTAAAAATCCTAGATACAATACAGTGTGGATTTACACCTAACCATTCATGTATATGATATCCTTTTATAATGACATAAATACTCAGCTGTAGATAAGGATATACCAACCGATGTGGTACTACTTGACTTCAGCCAGGCATTCGACAAAGTTTCACATAATATACTCATAACAAAAATGTATAACATGGGGTTGTCCCCTGGTTTTGTAAGGTGGACCTCTGACTGGCTGGCCGATAGAACACAGAGGGTTAGAATAAACTATGTACTGTCTGACTGGGGCACTGTGTCGAGTGGGGTCCCCCAAGGATCAGTTCTGGGGCCCACACTGTTCAACCTTTTCATAAGTGATCTACAACTGTGTTCTAATAATTATATGTCAAAGTTTGCTGATGATACAAATCTAACAGGCAGGGTTAACAATCAAGATAACCTAGCATCATTAATTTCTGACTTGGAGAAAATTGAGCAATGGGCCAAACATAACATGTATTTCAATCAGGAGAAGTGTGTTATCATACATTTTGGTAAAAATAACCCAAACAACGTTTATTGTCTGAACAACATACCACTCAAGGCATCCATATGTGAAAAGGATCTAGGCATACTAATTAATAACAAACTTACACCAGAGGACCACTGTACCAAAACCGCCAACATGGCAAATAGACTGTTGAGGCAGATCAAGAGAAATTTGTTAGTCGCTCTGAGCAGTGTCTCATACCATTATATACAACCTACATTAGGCCATACCTGGACTACGGGTCTCCTTTTTGGAACCCTTGTCTTAAAGGTAATAAGGCTCGGTTGGAGCAGGTCCAGAGGAGAGCCACCAGAATGGCGCCTAGGCTGGCACGTCTTGATTATTCCGTAAGACTTAAAACTACCGGGCTCCATTCATTACAAAACAGGAGAATAAGAGGTGATTTGCTCCTAGTCCATAAATTGCTTCAATCACCAGACCTCATGAAGCAATGTGGGCTATCATACACTAACAGAAGTCTGGCTGCTAGACTACATAATAGACAACTTGAGGTGAAAACCTTTAAGTCTAATAAAAGGGGAAACTTCTTTACAATCAGATCTCCAAAAATATGGAATACCTTACCACAGGATTTGATAGACTCTGAAAGTACAACCACCTTTAAAAACAAACTTGATGACTGGATTAGGGTCAATCTACAACATTTCTAAAGTCCCACAATGTGTGAGGAACAATCTTGATGAGCTTTGGCCATCTTCTGTTCTTTTATACCATGTTATGCCAAGTTAAGTTATACATTTGTGACATCCAGGCTCTATTACTGTAACGCTCTTCACCTCAGCATCAGTGGTGGTACTCTACAGCGCCTGCAACTGAGGCATGAGGCCAGGTTGCTGACAAGCCTTTCTAGGTCAAGTCATGTGACCCAAGTACAGTACAAACTGCACTAGTTGCCAGTAAAGTGGTGTATCACCTTTAAAGTTGGATTACTAACCTATAATGCCCTAAATGGGTTGGGCCTGCGCTACCTGATGGAACTTCTGACTCCTTACCAACCCTCCCCGCCCTCTCCACACCACCAAAGTAGGCCTCATTGCAGTTCCCATGGCTAGACTAAAATCCTGTAGGGACCGGGCATTCGAAGTTGCCAGAGCCTTGCGATCCAGTCATATCATGCCTGTACTGCGTGAACTGCACTGGCTGCCTTTTCAGTGGCGGATCACCTTTAAGGTCATTTTATTGACCTACAGTATAAAGAGCTACACAGACAGGGACCGAACTACCTGCAAGATCTCCTGCACCCCTACTGCCCCCCAGCCACTCCACTCAACTGGCAAGGGATTGCTGAAGATTCCCAGGGTTTAGCTTAAAACATTGGGAGCTAGGGCTTTTTCATTTATGGGTCCTACCCTGTGGAATTCTCTGCCTTGCCAGGTTTGGGAGCGCCTGAAAGTGGAGAGCTTCAAGACTGCCTTGAAAACTTATTTATTCCAGCAGGCATTTGGTGCTATATTATATTGATCTATTATTCTGTGATTTATAGTTTTTATTTATTGTATTCTGGAATTTTATTGTTGTTATGGTTTTATTGTGAAGTGCTCTGCCATCCATTGAAGAGTACTATATAAATAAAGATTACTTACTTGCTACTATGGAATTTGCTTCTCAGAGCCCCTGAGGGAGGCCCCCTCAGAGGAGGCCTTTAAAAGAGCCCTCAAGACCTATCACTTTAGGGAGGCATTTGGAGAAATTTAAATGCTCATTGTTTAGCTTGTTTATACTTTCTGCTGATTCGGACTATTCTGCTACTAGTTTTAGTTGATTTGATCAGTGTTTGTTGTCACCTACAATATTTGTTTATGTGTGGATTGTATGCATATTTAAATGTTGCTGATTTAATGGTATGGTGCCCAGAGTCTCAGGGAAAGAGCACCTAACAAATAAACTACTACCATTACTTACTACTACTACTTAAACCGGACAACCTTCATCCCAAAGGGGAAAGAATGAGGGAAAAGGGCCAAAGGTTTTGAGGCCTTTATCTTGGGATAGTTAACTTGATGGGGGAGGCTGGGGCTAGGGTCAAAGACACAGTATGCCCAATTCAGGCAGACCTCTTAAACACTCCCCAAACCAGAAGGGCATTCACAGAGCTGGAGGTAACACCGATGGGGTACAGGTCATGGTCACACACCCAAGAGGGAGAACCAAAACTGAGGAGGTGGGAGGGACTGGATAGAAGTATATCAAAGGGAAAAATTAAATGAGATCTGATGAAAGGACAGTAAGTCATGTTCCTGGAGGGTGGTCTGCTTAAATACCAGAAGCCCTGTAATAGAAAGAGTGATCTCTATGTCCTGGAAGCAGATGATAGCCCAGATATAATGACAGTGATGACAATGTGATCATTGCCAAACGACTGGGACCCTACGGTCCTAGGGTTATGTGTTAGTTAGGAGGAACAGGGAAAAAGGATGGGGGGGGTTGCAGTATCAAAGTGATGGAACATAAGAAGACTGAGGTGGGGTCATAGTGGAATCACTGGACACAGCTCACAGTGGATGGGGAAAAGGACTTCCACATAGGAGTAATATACAGACTCTTTAGTCAGAGGACATAGACAGGGTTCTAGCCAAAGAGATCAGGAGGGCAGCAACAGGAGGTGAAGTCTACCTGTTAGGAGACTTCAGCATATAGACCCATACTGGAGCACCCCAGTGGCATGAAGCACCAGAATTCAGGTGTTGGTGGGCACCTTCCAGTACTGCTTCCTACTGTAACTCAACATGTAAAGGAGCAGAGAAGGGACAGACTCATACTAGTTGTGAGCAGTGTCGGGCTGCTGGGTCCAGTGTTTGAAAGGATTGTCTGATGCTCCTTATTGGAGGGGGTCTTCCCAGCTGCACTGAAAGATACACTATTGAGACCTGTTCTGGAAAAACATATTTGGACCTAGGCATTCTGGTGAATTACTGATTGGCTTCTAACCTGCCCTTTTTTGGTAAGGTTATTGAGAAGGTGGTTGCACAGTAGTTTGAGGTACACTTCATTGCCTTTAACATCTATGGGCTCATCCAGTCTCGTTTTAGATCCAAGCATAGTATAGAGACCACACTGGGCAGGATGCATAATGACCTGCTCAGGGCAAGAGATGGAGGAGAGCGGTCAATTCTTGCCTCCTCGATCTCTCCTCAGCTTATGGGATTGTGACCCATGGGCTGCTACTGGACTGATTTAGAGAGTACATTGGACTCACAAGTAAGGTTTTCTGCTGGTTTGAGGGGGGATGGCTCTCTATGTTAGTGAGGGTATCGAAGTTGTAGAAGATGTAAGGATCAAGAGTGATATAGAAAAAGTTAAGTCATTGTGGGTACAGCTCACAGTGGCATCAAGCAAGAAAATTCACATGGGGTGATTTATTGACCACCTGGGTAGGGAAAGGTGAGGATCAAGGAACTTACAGAGGAGATAAAAAGAATGACAGAAAGAGGGAAGGCAGTCATAGTTGGGGATTTAAACCTACCTGACATAGATAGGGGTGTTTCAGTAGCTAAGAGCTCTAGAAGCCAAACTATGTTGAAAGCCCTCCAAGACTGCCTGCTGACCCAGCTGGTGAAAGATCCTAGCAGGCAAGGATCCATCCTGGATGTGATACTCACAACTTCAGAAGCATCTGGGGCAGTAAGGGTAGGGGGGCTGTTAGCTAACAGGGACCATCACTCCATCTGGTTTTAGCTGTCCTTAAAGGATGAAAGAACACACTCATGGATGGAGGTCCTAAGTTTTAAAGGGACAGACTTTAATAAAATGAGACTGTTGGTGAGGGACAAATTGGTCAATGTTAGGGAGAGATTAGGTGTGGAAGACATATGGGGTTTATAAAGGAGACCATCCCTGAGGCTACTCAACTTTATGTCAAATCAGTTGTTAAAAGGAATAAATACAAGAGACACATATGGTTCTCAGCTAAGGTCAATGAAGCAGTCAGGGCAAAGAGGGGAGCATTCCTCAGGTTTAAAAGGAGTCAGGGAGAGGAGGAGTGGGAGGAATACATTCAGACAACCAGAGAAGCTAAAAGAAAAGTGAGGGAGGCAAAGGCAGCCACAGAGCTATAGATTGTAAAGGGAATTAAATCAGGGAAAAAAACACTTCTGATATATCAGGGAAAAAAAGAAAGATGGGAGGGAGGATTGTAGGTTACGAGACAATGGTAAAGTGAACAAAGATGATGGACAGAAGGCTGCAGTCCTAAATAAATACTTCTGTATTCAGCAGGTTGCAAGTGGGGCCCCTACCTAAAAATAGCACCAGTGCAGCCACTAGAGGAATCCAAAGGATGGAAACCCCAGTGTTCACTAAAGACAGGGTCTGGAAAGGCCTGGTGGCCCTTAAGCCACATGAAGCTTTAGGCCAAGATGGGATGCATCCAAGAGTACTAAGGGAGTTAGCAGAAGAACTAGCAGACCCCTAGCACATCTGTTCAATAGCTCACTAAAGACAGGGGTAGTACCCAATGACTGGAGAGTGGCTGACGTGGTGCCACTCCACAAAGGAGGTGAAAGAGGAGGTGGGAAATTACAGGCACGTCAGTCTCACATCTATCGTGAGAAAACTGATGGAGACCATTATCAAGCAAGACCTCATGGAATACCTGGAATGGTCCTCAGGACAGTAAGCAATATGGGTTCATGGCAGGGAGGTCATGCCAGACCAGCCTTATTGTCCTTTTCAATTGGGTGACTAGAGACCTGGATAGGGCCATGCAGTGGACCTCCTCTACTTTGATTTCAGTAAAGCATTTGACTCGGTGCTACATAGGTGCCTGTTGAAGAAGCTGGAGGACCTGGGAATGGCAAAGGACATAGTCGGGTGCATGGGAAATTGGCTTACAGGCAGGAAACTGAGGGTTGTTGTAAATGGGGTGAGATGAACAGAGGGGGATGTCACAAGTGGGGTACCTCAGGGATCAGTCCTGGGCCTGGTCCTCTTCAACATGTTCATTAGTGACATTAGCGAGGGAATTCAGGGTGATCTTGCCCTTTATGCTGATGACACTAAGCTTAGCGGTAGGAAAGACAGCACAGATGGAGTTAGGGAACTAAAGGAAGACTTCCAAAGGTTAGAAAGTTGGTCAAATGTGTATCAGCTGAAGTTTAATGCGAAGAGAAGTGCAAAGTAATGCACCTAGGGAATGGTAACCCCCAGACAGAGTACTGGCTAAATGGGGTTAAACTTAGTACTACTTCAGAAGAGCGAGACCTGGGAGTCATCATTTGTGACAGCCTAAAACAATCAAGCCAGTGTAACAAAGACAACAGCAACGCAAACTGGGTGTTGGGATGTATAGGGAGGGGGAAAGATAAAACAAGCAGGAAAGTGTTCCTCCCCCTTTAGCGATCCCTGGTGAGACCACGTCTTTAGTACTATATTCAATTTTGGAGCCCTCACCTTAGAAAGGACATGGACAGGATAGAGGCTGTGCAGAGAAGGGTGATGAAGATGATACATGGCCTTCAAGGAGTCTCCTACAAGGCAGCAGCTAAAAGCGCTGAACATGTACTCACTGGAGACCAGGAGGAAGAGGGGGGGATATGACTGAAATGTTTAAGTTCCTGAATGGCATAAATAGAGTGCCCCACATGGTGCTATTCTTTAGGAGCACCAGCACAACAACACATGGGCATGAGTGGAGGTTGTGATGTGGGAGCTTTAGAAGGGGATTAGAGAAAACACTATTTTTCTGAAAGGGTGGTGGAGTCATGGAACAGTCTGCCAGCAGAGGTGGTGGGTGCTAGGACCATGGTGGATTTCAAGCATGGGTGGGACAGAGTAAGGGCACAGATAACAATTGAAGGGAAAGAGGAATAGGTCCACGGATTGACACTAGGTCCCGCATAATTTATGGGCAGACTCAATAGACCCTCGGTCTCATTCTGCTGTCACTTTCTGTTTCTGTCTCAGGGACAGGACATAGAGAGTGGTGTTGGGAAATTTCTTTTCATCTCTGGTGGCACTGCCATGTGGCATATCCCAGGGCTTGGTCCTTTCACCCATGATGATATAACTAAAGCAGAAGGTCTGGCTAGAATACTGTCTAGACTATTGAGATATGCTGCTCCCAGCATTGTCTACCCTCTATCACACATCTTCAATCTTTCCCTTAAAACCAGTGAATTTCCAGTAGAGTGGAAAACTGCCAAGGTCATACCGATTTTTAAGGCTGGTTCCAGGTAAAGCATTTGTACTTATTGGCCAATCTCACTGTTACCACAGGTTTCCAAAATTTTTGAAAGATTAGTATCAGGGCAAATGAAAGCATATTTGGAATCTAATTATACATAAATGTCAATTAGGGTTTAGACCCTGTCATAGTACTCATTCAGCTTTGATAAAGGTCGTGAGCTATCTACAGTTGAGCCTGGACAGGAGAATGATTGTGGGTGCTTTATTTATAGACTTATCAAAGGCATGAATCATGATGTTCTCCTGACCAGGCTGAAGGAAATCATCTTGTCTGGCACCGCACATAGGTGGTTTAAATTGCTCTGCACAGGCAACGCATCCACTGCCTCCACGAGAACTGCTCCCACAGTTCAAGGACTGCACCAGCCAGCAAGCCGTCTGCCCAGCAAGCTGCCATAGGCTGTGAGCAGCCCTGCACAGGCGACTCATCTCCCACCTCCACAAGAACCACTCCCATGGTTTAAGAACTGCATCAGCCAGCAAAACATCTGCCCGGCGAGCTGCCATAGGTACAGAACTTTACTGTACGCTGTGGCTCAGCTCCAAGTCTTTGAATTGTGGCACCTTTTCCAGGACACTTTCCATTTGGCTGTCAGCCTAGTTTTAGCTATATGTCTTTTTATCCCAACTTTCTGTACTGACCCCAGCTTATTAACCATTTTTTTTTTATCAAAATACCAGTCACTTGTTAGTGCGCAATCTCTGTTTACCTGCTTTTCTGTTCTCCTGCTTCCTGTAGTGACCCTAGCTTATTGAACTAATTTTCTTGAATTAATTTACCAGTTTTGTTAGTGTGAAATCTGTTTAGAGTGCAGTCTACTGTTGTTGAACTTAATGCTAGACTGTGTTAAACTTAGTGTTCGTGTGTAAAACTTTTTCTCCCTGGTTCACTGTGTTAAACTTAGTGCTCCTGTGTAAAACTTTTACTCCCTAGTTCTGCTTCAGCTTATTGCCGTTGGTGCTGTGCACCGGCTCCCCACCCACCCCATCTGGACACTCAGCTTTATAGCTTAAGCTGTCATGTGGGCACGTTGTCACATGGGCTGTTGCTTTGTGAATTACTAACTACCAAGTTCCCCGTCTGCAAGTTATATAACCTGGCCACTAGAGAGCTTACTATTGTTACTGTAGCCCTTCTGTTCATTCACTGAGTTTCTTGCAGTGGTGCGGTAGCTACAAAATCTATTTGCTCTACTGCTAAGTATCCTTACCTGCCATTTTCCTCCTTTCATCTAAGTACCCCTCTCCTATTTACTCTCTCCAAACCATGACTCCTCACCTACTTCCTAAAATGTTAACTCTCTTCTCCTTTAATCCACCCCTTCTGATTCTTATCCTCACCTTATCTACTCCTACATTTCAAGCTACTCAGCCTAAAAACCTGGCTGTGCCCTTCCCCATCTCTCATATCCCATACCCCTATCCTCGCTATAACCCCAGTTCCCCCTCTCGAACTCTGGACTAATTTCCCTTATTTACCACCAGCTACTATTCTCTCAGTACCTAGCTACTTTGCTTTCCTTCACCTTCTAATCACCTACACACCTAGCCCCCACTCCCCCTTAACATCTTCTAAATCCTTGACCCATCACAAATGCCCTAAGCTCCACTTCCTCATTATTGCCCTCCTTCTACTCACTTCTGGTAACATTTATCCTAACCTTTGCCCAAATGCCCCATATTCCTCCTATGTCACCACACCTCACATGTGCCAAACTCTCAAGCCCCTCCTGCCTCCCTAATGGACTGAAAATCACACACCTGAACATCTGTAGCCTAATATCAAAGATTGACCTCCCCCAACAATGGCTGTTTCACTTACACCAGATGTTATAATTATAACAGAAACCTGGCTCAACGACAAGATCCCCGACCACTCTGTCTCCATTCCCGGCTACTCCATCTCCAGGCAGGACAGGGCCGGTAGAGGTGGAGGTGTAGCAATGTATATCCTGTCCTCACTAAAATATTCCACCATTTTCTCTGCCTCCCTCCCTGCTACTTATGAAGCCCTTGCCATTTGAGTTGCCCTGCCCTTCTCCATCATGATCTTCTTAACAGGTATCTACAGCCACCTGGGAATCCAGCCCACTGTCACATTTGAACTGGTTACATCCAAAACTTCCCTCTCTCAGACAGGTGAGTTATATTTATTGGGTGACTTTACTTTAAACTGGCTGTCTCCCCATACATCTAAGACTCGTAATGACATAACAGCCCAAAATCTTGTCCAACTCATTCAAGAACCCACTCGCCTGAATCATAAAACACAAAACCATTCTGTTAGACTAAGCACTCACCTCCCACCCCCACAGAGTCATTAAATCTGGTATCCTACCAGATGCCTTCAGTGACCATCACCCTATCTGCCTGGTAAGAAAGATCCACAGGCCTAAATCCCCAGATAAAATCTTCCAACTTCATTCCTTCTTTTTCTTAGACCTTGACCCCCTCCTACAAGATCTTGCCGTCTCTGATTGGGCCCCTCTTACCTCTGCCCCCTCTGTTGGCCATGCTCTCACCTACCTTAAAGAAAAATTCCTCACAACCTGGAATACATTTTCCCCTTTCAAATGAACTAGAGTTTGTGGCAACCATCTTCCCTTGATCACCCCAGAACTGTTGGCCTGCCACAGGGAGCATGACAAAGCCTGGGGAATGCAAAAGGCATCTCAGCTACTCACTGATTATGCAAAGTACCGCATGCTAAGAAATTCTTGCACTAAAGCAACCAGACTAGCCAAGTCTGAATATTTTAGATCAACTTTCCTCACTAATGTCAGCACCCCCTCTAAAATCTAGAAAGTGGTTCTCCCCACTTCTCATCTCCCCCGTGCTAAATCTAAATAACTCCCTTGTATCCGACCCCTGCCTAGTTGCAAGGAATTTAATTCCTGTATTACCTCATGCATCCTGGCCCTCCTAAAGTCCTTCCCCTCTTCCCTCCCCACTCTCGCATCCCCCTCCTTAGGCACCCATCCCTACTCCTACCATCCCCTCCTTCTCCTTCTCCTTCTCTGCAGTCTCCCCTAATGAAACACTAAATGCTCTTCTTTCACTTAACCCTTCTAAAGGCTCCTCACCCAATGACATTGACCCTAAGCTCCTCTACCACTCAGCCCCAGCTATAGCCTTTCCTCTCGCCTTAATCCTCAACCTCTCTGTCTCAGCTTCAACCATCCCTTCATCCTGGAAACATGCTGTGGTCCTCCCCCTTCCCAAGAGTGGTGACCCTACTTCTCCTGGTAACTTTCACCCTGTCTCTTTCCTCCCCGCCCTTGATAAGATGCAAGAACACTTGGTCCTCTCCCAACTCCCCTCCTTTCTAACTGACTCCTCCTTCTTCACCCCTTTCCAGTCTGGCTTTCAGAAAAATCACTCCACCACCACCTCCCTATTCAGGCTCACTGACTCCATCCTTACTGGAATGGATAATGGCCTCATCACCTCAGCTATTTTATCAACCTCACCAAGGCATTCGACACTGTCTCCCACACACTCCTTCTTGACTCCCTCACAACAGCTGGCCTGTCTACACCCACCTCAGCCTGGTTAAGGACCTACCTTACAGGCTAAACCCAATCTGTCAAGGTCCAGGATTCCATCTCCCCTCCCCTTCCCTCCCTTTCACCACAGGAGTTCCTCAGGGCTCTGTGCTTGGTCCCATTCCTTTTCTCCATATTCCTAAATGATCTGCCATTATTCTGCTCCCCCTCCTCCTCTATATACATGTATGCCAATGATACTGTCTTGTATTCCTCTGGCAAATGCCCAGCTGATGTTGCAACCACCCTGCAGCATGATTTTCACCAGTTTCAGCTCTGGTTTGCCTCCCATCAGCTCTTCCTAAATGCCAAGAAGACAGTCTCCATGATATTTGGCATTAGGCAGAGATTTTCAAGGCTCCTGGGCCTGCCCTGTTTCCAAATCCTGGACGGGGCAATCCTAGAGGACATCACCTCATTCAGATACCTTGGGGTTTGGTTGGACCAACACCTCAGCTTCTCTGGACATGTCAATGCCATCCTGAAAAACTGCACCCCAAGCTTGGTGCCTTATATATGAACCGTAGTTGTATTCCTCTTATGGCCAGGCATGCCGCATGAACTTGTCCAGAAGATGATACTCTGTAATTTTGACTACTGCAAGATAGTCTATAGTGCCACTTCCAAGTCCTCCCTGACCAGATTGGACACTCTCTTTAACTCCTTCCGTCACTTCACTCGTGATGCTCCCTCCCAGACTCATCATTGTGATCTCTGTCATGATCTACCCTTCCCCCGCTTGCTGACATGCACTTCTCCCATTGTGCCAAACTCACCTCTAAATATTGGCTGGGTGAACTCCCTTCCTACCTCACCACATCTCTCTCAACCTGCCCCCCCCCACCCCTTTACTCCCTCAGATCTACTAACACTCATATTTTGGTGGTCCCTTGCCGTACCACACTCACCGGTCAGTCTGGCTTTTTATATTGCTTCCCCAAAGTCTGGCACTCCCTCCCCCTCAAATACGTCACTGCTCCTCCTCCTACTCCCTCAGATCTGCCTTACACAACTACCTCTCCTCTAGCTGTTCCTGCTTTAATCCACCTTGATTTCCTCATTTAATTCTGCTCCATGTTTTCACCTGAAATCGCCCATCCCTCTAAAATGTTATCCCCATTGCTTCTACCCCCTTCTCTGCTGCATATTCTCTCTTCCTACTGTACCTCCCCCCTGTCCTCCCTACCTATTATCTTCTCTCCCTCATCTCTATCTTTGCCTTGTTCTGCTCCCTAGCAGAGTTCTCAGCATCCTGAAGGGGTCAGATCTAGATATGTCTCTCACCGTCTATTATCTTCCCTCCTTCACTTCTATCTTTGCCTTGTTCTGCCCCCTGGCAGGGTTCTTAGCATCCTGAAGGGGTCAGACCTTTGTATGCCTCTCACCTCCCTTCCCCTCCCCCCTTCCCCTTCTTCACACCCAAACCTCCCTCCTATTCCATTCCACTCCTCTGTACTAAACTGATAGCCCCTAAATCTCCATTGCACTTGTAGTTCATTTGCTCCGAAGCTTATTGTACTGTCTGTGATTTTCTATATTAGCTTGCCTTTTTCCAAACTGTTGTATTCCATTTAATGCATTGCCTTCTAGTTACTCCCTTTGCTTACCTTCCCCTTGATATTCATTGTTTATTCATACAGTCTACGTGTTTCTTAATTGCATGCTATTTCTAATGTGAATTTTGTGATATTGAATCAATCTCTGCAGTCTATCTTCATGTTCCCCCACTTCCCAGGTCACACTGTGAGATGATCAACTTGTTGTTTAGAGTGTCCACCTGGTGAAACATTTCAATAAATAAATAAATCATATTTACAAGGACAAAAACAGCTGGTGGAAATTGGCCCACATAAATCGCCTCCAGAGCCCATAAAATTAGGTGTGCCCTAGGACTCAATTTTGGGGCCACTTTTATTTATTATTTACATCAATGAACTTTGGTTTGATGATTTGGATATTAAATATCACTTGTATACCAATGATACAGTGATATACATGGAGAGAAACTCCATCAGTCATATACTGAACAAGTTACAGCAGGCATTTGTATAGATTCAGGATTTCTTTAATACACATATGTCAAGGCTTAATGATAAAAAAACACAATCAGTACTTTTTGGCAAAACTCTAAAATCTGAAAATAATGTTACCCTAGGCATCCAGACTCGAGAAGGGATAAACATCCAGCAAGTCACAAGTTATAAATATCTTGGTCTCTGGCTGGACAGTTCACTAAAATGGGATGAACACATTGATATGACATTAAGTAACATGAGCAAAAAATTGGGGGTTCTCTATAACTTGAAATACTTGATGTCATCAGAAATAGGATTAAGAATTATCAACCCAGTGATTGTCCCAAGTTTGGATTATGGGGATGTACTGTATGTAGGGGCTACAGGATCATGGCTAGATAGATTGAACATAATGTTCAACAGACTGGCCCACTGTACACTAGATGCCCCACAAAGAACCCATCGCTGTGAATTATACAGGACTTTGAATTGGTGTAGGTCAGAGACTAGAAGAGATTATGATCTTCTACAGCTTATGTTTAAGGACTGGATGAATATCAACTGGTTAAGGTTGAATCCGGACAAGACCGAGGTTCTAGTGGTGTATATGGGTCGCAGGGTAGAGGGACTGGCGGCCAGTTCTCCCTCTGGGCTTTGGCTTGGAGACTGCCAGCTGTTGATCTCTGAATGGGTGTAAAATATGGGTGTCATTATTCTTTACAATGGGCTGACGCTTCATTATCAGGTGTCTGCCATTGTCAAGTCCTCTTTTTACCATCTGAGGAATATCGTCCAGAATAAGCACCTTGTTCGACCTGGCAATCTTCCTACTCTTATCCACGCTTTTGTGACATCCTGCCTGAACTACTGTAACTCCCCGTACCTAGGGTTGCCTGGGATTGATATTTGCCACTTGCAGCTGGTGCAGAATGCGGGAGCCAGGTTGCTGATGGGGTTGCCTCGATCAGTCCATATTACACCTGTGCTCTGTAAACTGCACCGGCTGCCAGTCCAGTGGTGGATCACCTTTAAGGTTGGTTTGGTAACCTTTAAGGCCCTACATGGACAGGGGCCAAGTTACCTGCAAGGGCTCCTGAGTCCCTATTGCCCCCGCCGACCACTCCACTCCACCAATGAGGGATTGCTAGGGGTTCCCAGGGGTCAGTTGAAGATATCTGGGGCCAGGGCCTTTTCCTTCATGGTCCTACCCTGTGGAACTCTCTACCTCATCGGATACATGAGTGCCTGACCATGGAGAGCTTCAAAAGTGCGTTAAAAGTACACTTGTTTAGTCTGACTTTTCTAGATTATTAATTTTGCTGTAGGATGGCTGGTTATACTGAACTGTATCTGTTAATATGTTTTATTATGCTTTAATATGATATTTTTTGTGTTTTAACTTTTAACTGTTAAGCACTATGATCTATGTGAATAGTGCTATACAAATAAAATTGAATTGAATTTAAAGTATGGAAGGGAACTGTTCTTACGTATATTTTAAAACTGTTAAAAATTAGAACTGTCAAACAAAGCTAAAGATCTGCCCAGGATATAGAGTACAGTGTCACTAACTACAATCAGGGGGGTTGGGAGGTCCTCAATTCCCTATAAGGGAGCAGTATTATGGAATGCTATCCCTGTAGGACTGCAGGGGACTAACTATGCTATTATGTTAAGTCAACTAAAAAGATGGCTTGTAGAACAGGGAACTGTCCCACTGCCTTATTGTTCAGAAGTGATTACCTAATTCTGAGACTTCCATAAAATTTGACAGCAGTGACCCAAGAATTATACTTTAGTTAATTTTATGTTGTTACGTTGTTTGTTATGTTGTTGAATATTCCTCTTTATGTGTTGTACCTCTGTTATAAGTTCATAAATTGTATCAGAGCTTAAAAGACCATTGTGTCCATATTGCTCGCCACAAAATTCATAATATCCCAGAATACTGTTACCTAACAGATATTTATCTAGATTTATTTTAAAGGCCTGTAAGTACACTAGACAAAACATATGCCTATTTTCAGGTACGACCCAGGAGAGTACAGGAGAATAAAGAACATACAGAGTACAAATTGAAGCAAGTGAGGCAGATACACTGAATAGCTCAGATTACAGCAGTGGACACCGTCAAATGTGAACATGTGACAGCACAGAGTTTCTATAGCAATATGCCTAGCAAAAATATACAGAATATACACAATTTACACAGGGCCACACCCAGGTGGGCAGGAAGCAACAATAGGGCCGGAGCCAAGTACAGGAGATAATGTGCTTGAGTACAGTGCAGGAACCAGAGTACTCAGGGAGGTCTGAGACAATCGCATACTGAGGAGAGCTTCAGCTGCTTCCACAGGGAGGTTCGTAGACACGCCTGGGAAGGGGCAGATCTGACCTGGACAGGAAAGGAGTTCCATAATCTCAGGGCACAGAATGCCAAATCCCTGTCCCCCATTTGGGTACGTGTCACAGGAACCTTGAGGATAGCGGGGCCCAAGGACCTTAGGGAGTAGGGAATGGAGACAGCAGGCTCAAGAAACGCTGCCAAGCCAGGGGGAGTGCCAGAACTCAGAACCTTGCCCATGAAGCAGCCCAAGACAAAGTTCATGTAGTTGGATGAGAAGAGCCAGTTAAGCCTGCTATACAGATCACAATGGTGAGTAAGATGTGGGGCTGCAAGATCAAAATGGCAGATGTTATTGTAGGCTATGGTCCACCTAGTGAGGTGGACCTTGGTAGTACGGGCATAGAGATGGGAGGAGCACTCCTCTGGCCAGTGCAAGGCGAGCAGCCGAGGTAAAATCATTCTTTGCCCTGTAAGCCAGACCCAATTTCCAGTTAACAGCTTGATATATATTGTGGATATGGTGACCAAGGTCAAGCTGAGGGTCAGGTGTCACCCCAAGATATTTGACAGAGTTGGTGGTGAGCATGGGAACACCATCAATACGCGAGATGCATAGAGGGACAGAGGAGGCCTTTAACTTAGCCTGGGATCCAAACAGCATGGCCTGAGTCTTTCTAAGGTTTAGGACCAGCTTGTGGGACGATATCCAGGACTGGATACTCATGAAATCTTCACTCAATTGGTTGTTAATGACCTCAGTGTCCCGGGCATGAGTGAGAATAACAAGGTCATCAACATACAGGATGGCCTTGCAAGAGGCAGCTGAGGAGGGAATGTCATTGACGAACATGGAGAAGAGCAGGGGCCCAAGGACTGACCCCTGGGGAACCCCTGAGGACACAGTGGTGGTGTCCAAGAGCACCTTACTATATTTGGTAAGTTGTTGCCTGCCCTGAAGATAATTGTGAAACCAACTGAGTGCAGGCGGGGACAGGCCCAATGTCCTAAGTTGCGTGCATAGCAAGGTATGGTCAGCTTGTCCTGTAGCACACCAAAGATGCTAAGGAAATGGCAGACTGCTGAGGAAGCACTCTGGGCATCCATCACTATGGACCACTCTGTGAGCATAAGATGCTCCTGAAAAGCACCAAGGACAAACCTGGAGAAATCTCTGCCATGAATGATCTTAGGGGGGAGCTAAGGGGCTGAGATCTTCCATATGCAATACCCAGGAGCATGGTCAGAGATAGAGTCATGGAGGGTACCAGAGGATCTGGTCCTCTCAGGCCTATTGGACAGGACCCAGTCCAGAAGCAAGCTGGTACCACCAGTGGACGTCCACATAGTGGGATCCTTAATGAGCTAGGACAGTGAGAAACCTGTAAGCAGAGTCTCATACTACTTGGTATTTCTTTCAAGCCAGTTTAGGTTGAGGTCCCCTAGGATCAATAGCTCATTATTCCTTGTCCTAGTGCCAACAAAGTCAAGAAGGGAAGATGAACCCACTACTCCACCAGTGGGGGGATTGTAGGTACACACAATGTGTAGTTTCTTAGTGCTCCCCGGTAATAGCACAGTATGTAGCAGTTTACAGGAAGACTGCTCAGGCTGTGGGCAGGCCAGCACCAAGAGGTTAAGGTGACTCCTGTAGTAGACCAGTATACCCCCCCCCCCTTTTTACCTGGTCGGTCATGCCTAACAAGGTCAAAGCCAGGGAGCGCACAGGCCAAATCTGGGGTAGAGGGTTTCAGCCAGGTTTCAGTTATCCCAAGGATGTCAGGCTTAAAATAGGTGACCCAGGCAAGGAGTTCAGCCAAGTTGGGCAGAAGGCTGCGGACATTAAGATAAGCAGTTTTTAGCCCATTGCCAGTCAGCCAGCCCACAGGAGAGAAGGCTCAGCATGAAGGACCAGGGTTCAACTCCACATCCCCTGCAAGGACTAGTATCACCAAAAGAAGCCAGAGAAGATGTCTCAGAGGTGGAGAGCCAACCCTAGTGGGCAGCCTGTGCCCAGAAAGCCTGACCACTATGGCAAAATACTGAAAGCTCTGCAGATTAAGGCAACAGATGGGCCAGGAAGACTGTCAGAGGCTATTATGTTACAGAAGGTAAAATCCTTCTCATCAGGTAGCCCAGGTGGGATCTCAGATTGTCTTATAGAGGGAGCACAGACCATAATGAAGAGAGGGAGGAATATTGCCATGAGCAGCTAACTGAGGAGGACAGTAGAGAAAGGGTGGGAGTCCGCAACACTCCTGCGATGCTTAGGGGCCCATATGTTATGTATGGCCTCTCCTGAGTCATATCAGTATCCTACATGGACACAGCAGGGTAGCAGGGAACAGAGCCATCCAGACCCACAAATTACCTATCAGCACAAATGGGAGCACCTGAACACAGCAACTTTCAGAGAAAATGCAGCAAAATACACCCTGGCAAAGTACAGCAGAACAGATCCTAAGGTACAGGCTAACAATAGCCCCTGGAGAGATAGCAAGCAGTAAATGCATGTAGAGACATTGGAATATTCAAAATACACAGCGCCCAATGCCCACAGATTGACACGTGGCTCAGAATGTGATTAGGGGGAGGTTATGACACACCAGGAAACAAGAACCCTAGTTGAATCCCTATCTCAGCTGGTGAGGACAATAGCTAGCAGCTCCTGGCTCCCAAGTTGCTGTGCATGCACATGAGGATTAACCAGGCTCTAACTTTAAAACAATCAAGTGCTGATCATAGCTCAAGAATTAATAAACATGCACAGTCGTGAGCATAAGCTAGCTCTAACTTTGAGACAATACAGTACAGAATAGGTGTCAAGGGCTGATATACAGGCTCAGTCAAATATTAGATTATAGCAAGCTCCAGTAAGCACAGGGTAGAGCCACATATATACATTGGAATGTGATCGGGTCACGTGATGCAAGCGAGCTGTTAGCAGCAGAGACACTGAGCTCTGACCTTCAATCCGTTTTTACTTCGTTAATTGCAGCCTATTTTAAATTTGGGCATCACACTTAAGGCTAGAAGTATATCCAAAGAGCCACTAAAGCTATTGGATCGGATCGCAAACGGGCACGCGAAGCCAGGATGGAGACCGAGATGTGTGCAACCTCCATGCGCCATACCCCACCGGTCACACCAGAGAAAAACCCTAAGAAACCAAAGGCCCAAAGTGCTAATTCAGATAAAAAGGCCTCGCAGACATCTGCTCCAATTCCTTTAACTGAAGACCGTTTTTTACAGGAGTTACAGCCTTTTAAAGAGACGCTGGGCGAGATTGCTTCTGAGTTGAAATCCTTGAAGGGAGACCTCTCAGATTTTTCAAGGAGAGTGACAGACTCCGAAGCCTGCACTACATCTATCGAGAGGTGGAGGGAAAAGTTAGAGCCAGAGATGGGGGGTCTGAGGCAGCAGATACAGAAACTACAACTAAAAAATGAGGACTTAGAAGGAAGGAGTCGCAGGAATAACATCATAGTTATTGGACTGCCTGAGGCTGAGGAAGGGCAAAATGTCCAAGGTTTTCTCCAGAAATTCCTGTGTAAAGTTGCCGGCCCATCCCCGTGGGAGCCTCATACCAAATTGAGCAAGCACACCCTTCTCTGCGACCCTGGCCTCAACTGGGAGC
The DNA here is from genome assembly GCA_016271365.2 of Neoceratodus forsteri. Taxonomy (NCBI): domain Eukaryota; kingdom Metazoa; phylum Chordata; order Ceratodontiformes; family Ceratodontidae; genus Neoceratodus; species Neoceratodus forsteri. Next base: position 409,426,269 of record CM057455.1, read on the forward strand.
TCCTCCTAGACCCCTCATAATAAAATTTCTCAGTTTTGTGGAGAAGCAACATGTTTTGAACAAGGCGAGAGAATCCCAAGCCATACTATGGGAAGGAGCCAAGATTCGACTGACACAAGATCTGCCATATGAAACAAGACAAAAACGTGCTGCCTTCCACCCAATTGTTAAGAAACGTAGTGCAGCAGGCATCCACTTTAAAATGCTGTATCCTTCTCATCTGCAAGTTAAGATAGCAGACAGCTGGAACTCCTACGATACCCCTTCGGAGGCGTCAGAAGACCTGGCTGTTAAACTCCCTGATTTATTCTGCAAAGGCTAGAAATCCAAGGGACCTGGCTGGACTGGTTCAAAGAGGGTTGTTTTCATAGTTTTGCAGAGTTTAAAGCAATTTTAAAATGTTTTTCTGTAACACTAACCTAGGAATTCCTGGTCGGTAGAGGAGAGGTTAGGCTTCAGCTGAGTGGGGGATTCGTGAGATCAGCTAGCTCCTGTCGAGGTCTGTGGTGGTGGGAGACCCAGGCCGCGGGTTGGCTGGCAGACTACATAAACGGGCAGGGCGCTTTCTCTTAAGGGAAGGGGATCTTTTATGGTGGGGAAGTGTTTCAGGAGGACCAATTTGGGGGAGTACAGTGCAACCAATTTAGGCTCCCTAGAGAAACAAGAGGAACCCTCGGGTACAGATCTATAGATATATAGTCCTGGCCTTGCAGGCATCTTTTCTTTTACAGTATATTTGAGATGAAATTCCAAGGGGACACTTTGTGGTAACAAGAAAGGTCTTTATATCCTTGTTCTTTTTTGGATATCCTGTTAAAGATAGTAACGTTTATCAATGAAGAGGATCTATTAGGTAGCAGCAGTTAAACTATGTTAATAATGGGAGACATCCTTTGTTCTTGGGCTATCTGGATTTGATAGAGGAAGGGAGGAGCAGCCTCAGAGTGCTAAGAGAGAGAGCTGTATCACCACCCAGATAGTAGGGGGGTAGACCTCCTTGGGTTCCTATGGGTTTTAGTATTTGGGATAGACAGAGTTGCAGTGAATGAAGACAAGAGCGACAATTGCTCGTTAATTAAATGGGCACATTCCGAGGGGGGTCCAATGGGGAATGGCTCTCCTATACCTTAATTTGTTTAAGTCTAAAGGTCTTATTACAATAGGGAGAGCCTTTGTAAATAGTTTTGTAGGCTTGGGTCTGGGAGAGATTAGGATGGTTTTGGGTTATATAAGCCGGGATTTGGGTATTGTGATCAGGAGATTTGGGGGAGGGTTTGGGGTGACCATAACGAAAGAGAGCAGAATTTGGTTTGTTTGGAAAATTATACAACATGGTTAACATTAATGTTAAGGTTATTTCTTGGAATGTAAGGGGAGCTCGTGATCAAGCTAAACGGTTGGCAATTCTCAAACATACATCTTTACTACAAGCTAATATAATCTTCTTACAGGAGACACACCTTCTGGCACATGAAGCAGTTGGTTTTAAAAGACAAGGAGTACGGCAGATTTTCGCTGCTGGGAGTTCCACTAACAGAGGAGGGGTAGGAATTCTTATTATGAAAATGGTTTCTTTTCATCCTGAAACTACTGTTTCGGATCTGCAGGGGAGATTCTTCTTGGTCAGAGGACAACTGGATAGGAAAGCGCTGGTCTTGGGTTGTATATATGGGCCGCTGGGGGGGGGGACCCAGATTTTTTCATGGGTCTAGTAGATAAACTTGCCCCATTTACTTCAATCCCGATAATATTGGGAGGGGACTGGAATCTCACCCAATCCCAATTACTAAATAAATCTAATCCGACCCCCAGGGCTCCGTCTGCGTCACAAAGAGCTTTCATTGAAATGATGGACCTCCTTGGACTATGTGATCCCTGGAGGATCTTAAACCCGACCACCCGAGCTTTCTCATTTTACTCACAGGTGTACCGGATGGCATCTAGGCTGGACTACTTTCTCATAAGTTTAACCCTATTATCGGGAACTCTAGGAGGAGGAATAGAACTGATTGTGATATCCGATCATGTGGTGGTATGGCTTAATATCACCCCAACTATTGAATCACAGAAGGATATCTTATGGAAACTAAACATGCAGTTACTCAGAGATAATTTTATAGTATCTAGGATTCGTATTCTTATTGGGCAGTTTCTGGTAGAGAATTTAGACTCTGTCCCTAGGGTGGATCAAATTTGGTGTGCATTAAAATGTTACCTAAGAGGGGAATTTATTAGACTAGCGCCAAAACGGAAAAAGGTTAGAGAGGCACAAGCCCAAAAATTATTGGAGCAGATCAGAGCTCTTGAACTAAATGTCACTTCTACCTCTCTTCAGAGTGCATTTACAGAGCTACTGTCACTCAGGAATGCGTATTCGGATCTCCTTAAGGAGAAAGACGAATTTGCTATTCTCAGAACAAAGGCAATTTATATAGATCAAGAGGAAAAGCCAGTCGCCTTTTGGCTCTGCGTATGAGACAACTGGAAAGCTCAAGAACTATTCAGGCAATCCAAGATGTAGGAGGGACCCTTAAAACTCTCCCTAGGGATATACTGTAGCTTTAGTGTTTGAAAGATTTTATGCAACTCTACATGGTAGGCATCCTAACTCCCCATCAAAAGCTGAAATGGAAGCATATTTAGCCAGCATTCCACTCCCTAAAATCACAGACACGGAAGGGCTAATATTGACAGCTCCCATTACACTAACTGAAATTTCCCAGGCCATAAAAGCTATGGCATCAGACAAAGCCCCAGGGCCAGATGGCTTTCCCTCAAATTTATTTAAAGTTTTTGACAAAGAAATATCCTCAATGTTATTAAAGTTTTACTATTATATATTGCATAATGACACTATGGACCACTCGATTTTGGAGGCAATTATTATTTTATTGCTAAAACCCATTAAGCCACTGAAACAGCCCTCCAGTTATCACCCTATATCGCTGATGAATTGCAACCTTAAAATTCTCACTAAAATCTTAGCGAACAGAATTCAAAAGGTGTGGCTTCCTTTGCTTAGCCCAGAGCAGGTGGGATTTGTGCCAGGCAGGTCAGCATCAGACCATTTTCATAAACTGGGACATAAATTCCACATAGCTCAATCCATCCCATACCCCATGGCCTTAATATTGCTAGAAGCAGAAAAAGCATTTGATAGGGTGGATTGGGAGTTCTTATGGCTTACCCTTGGGTGGATGAATATACCCCCGGTATTTATCCAATGGCTCCAAAAGATCTATTTAGCCCCTACCGCAAGGATATTTTTTTTAACAAAGTGCTCTCTTCTGGCTTCTCTTTATACTCTGGTACATGGCAAAGCTGACCTCTCTCACCATTTCTTTTCAATCTATATCTAGAACCCTTGATAAGACAAATTAATTCCTCATTTAAAGTACAGGGGATTACTATAGGCATACACAATTTAAAACTCTCTGTCTATGCAGATGATATTTTACTTCTTCTTGCAGACCCCTTAACTTCACTGGACGAGGTAATAACTTATATAGGAAACTTTAGTAAGTTCTCAAATTATAAGTTGAATCAGAATAAGACTGAAATTCTTCCACTCAATTACCATACTTTTTGTCAAGATTTCAGTAAACAAGGGATGAATTGGTCCTTCCAATCAATTAAATATCTGGGTCTCCATTTAACTACGGATCATTCACTGTATAAAAAACTCAACTTGGAAGACCTGATCCAGACTATACAACTACATCTTTCCAGATGGAAAGCACTACCGATTTCTCTTTGGGGAAGGATTAATCTCATCAAAATGAATGTGCTTCCTAGGCTATTTTTCCCCTAAATATGAGTGATATCTGGCTGTCTCTCTCCTTTTTCCGTAAAATACATTCTAGCATTTCAGAATTTTTATGGTTAAATAAGACCCCCAGAAGAGCATATACTAAGCTCACTTTAACTAAAGATAAAGGTGGTCTCAAGTTGCCTAATTTATTATATTATTACTGGGCTAGCCAGTTACACAAAATAGGAAGGTGGCTGGCTGTACCTACTAATGGTAATGAAAGCACTCATACTCCCATATGACTTCAAATTGAATCAGTCATTTTTTGCACAACCAAGCTGACCCCAGTTACAGCATTATGTACACCTCTTAGGATCTTAGGATATTACCAGAAACTATTCAACGGTCAGTGATAGGCATGTTTATTAAAATCTTTTCACAGATACAGTATGTGCCTCCCTACACATACGTCCAAGTGAGGATACAATGCAGTATATAGTAGAGAACCCTAATTTGAGAATTGGAGGGTCCATTATTGGCAGAGACTGGATTCCTTCTTTGTGAGATATGCATGTATATGATTTTTATCGACCAAATGGTCTTATGCTACCCAGTGAAATGCTTGTTAGACTCCAGTCTCCTGCCAGTACCATTTTCAAGATTCTTCAACTGTGACATCTTCTTCTACATATATTTGGAGGAGTTAATATACCGTCAAGGGTAGATAAGCTGGTGGAATGAATCAAAATGTTAGTGATTCAACTGCACAGTATTTCGTTCATTTACAATGAGCTTCTTTCTACCCTTTTTCCTACTACATTATCAGGTTCTAAAATATGGGATTCTTTAATCCCTAATCACAGGGTTAATTGGTCTGATATCTGGAGGGACTTGCATATATATACTGTATATCACACAGGACAGATTAAGAATTACCCAGTATTAAATCTTGAACAATATATATTATACCCCAAGTAAGTTAGCAAAAATGGGTAGGGAGCCATCGCCTATCTGTGTTAGATGTGGCAAAAGGGATGGAACAGTATTACATGTTTTTTGGTCCTGTGAGAAGGTTTCACCAGTGTGGTCTAAAATTAAATTGTGAATGGACCCTTTATTGGGCCTGGATTCGCTCTTCACCCCGAGTATTTGTATACTGGGCAATTTATCCCCAATTCAGGTCAAAGAAAGAAAATTTCATATCTCCCTGATCGCCACGTCGGTGAAAAAACTGGTTCTCAAGCACTGGATGGACCAGTCTATCATATCTTATACAGAATGGCTCCATGATATGTCCTTTTACCTTAGGGCCGGAAAAATGATTGCCAGCCTCTGAAATAAACCAACTATCTTTGACAATAGATGGGGCAAGTTGTATGCTCTATATTTGAATTAGAATGGTAACATTCATGAGCTCCCTATTTATTTATTTATTTCAGTGGTATCTAAATTCTATTTAGTATTTACAAAGTTTTTATTGTGCTTATGGTGCTAACATTTGTATATGCGTAGTCTGTAGGGGACAACCAGGTTGCTCCAATGGGGGAGGAGTAGGGAGGGAGGGGTTGGGGAGGGGGATATAGTAATCCTAGTAACAGTCCTATTACAATGTACCACGCATATTGTTGAAAATTGTAAAGGTTTTCTAAATAAAAATATATATATATATATATATATATATATATATACACATTGGAATGTGGCACCAGTAAGACTGGCGCTGGACCAACTGATGAGGAGAGTGCAGTAGGCACCCCAGTAGGCTCCCCAGATTAGAGGGAGGGCTAGGGCACATTTAAGGAGAGGAGGGAACAGGGCGGGTGGGTGGGAAGAAAACAAGTTCAGCACCACCACCTCCACAACACTAGCCACAATGCTGCAGCCCCGTCCCGCTTTCGCACAGTCTCTCTTTTTTTTTTTCTTTTGTCCACACTTTTCTCCCGCTCAGTTTCCAGGCGAGGGCCACCCAACAACAGCAGCAAGTCAGTGCCTCAAACCCCGGTGCATGACTTATTTCCTTCCACAGTGAGCACCGTCAGTCCAGGTGCGGGGGGGACCCACTGTAGCAAGGTCTCCCTCTCCTCCCATGGTCCATCGCAGCTGGCAGCTATGAGCCGCAGGGCTCTGGAAGCAACCTACATCCTGGGTGGCTACACGACGCTGCAGGCAGAGGAGTCATTCAGGTGATGGGGCTGATTATTCAAACTTTGGCACCTAAATGCTCCTCCGCTTCTCTGAAATTAACAAAACGTCCAGCAACAAGTCCAGCAATCCACCCTCCACAGCACTAGCCATGATGATGCAGCCCCCATCCCGCATCCGCACAGTCTCTTTTTTTTTTCTTTTGTCCACACTTTTCTCCCGTTTGGTTTCCAAGGGAGGTCCGCCTGACAACAGTAGCAAGTCGGCGCCTCAAACCCTGGGGTACGACTTATTTCCTTCCACAGCAAGCACCATCAGTCCAGGTGCAGGGGGGGACCCACTGTAGCAGGGTCTCCCTCACCTCCCATGGTCCCTCGCAGCTGGCAGCTATCAGTAAGAGCCTTATAAACCAGACATGTCTCCTCGCAACCTCCTATACTCCAGTGTATACAGTCCACGTTTACTTAGATGGGTCTGATAGTCACAGCCTTGATTTCCTTCAGTCATTCATTTGGCCCTTTTTTGGACCCTCTCCAAAGCCACAATCTGCTTTTTGTAGCCTGGAGACCTGAACTGTGCACAGTGCTCCACAGGTGGTTGCACCAAGGAACTATAAAGTGGCAGAAAAACCTCACTCCTCCTAGACTTAAGATGCCTACCTATGCAGCTCAGTATGTTCCCTGCCTTCTTCACCACCTGGCTGCAATGGTGATTAAACTTTAAATTGTTTTGGATCCTCACTCCCAGATCTCTTTCATTAGTTACCTCTCTTAATATTTGTCCATTTAACCTACAAGTGGCCTTTTTATTTCTACCAAAGTGCATGACTATGCATTTATCTACATTGAAGGTTAGTCTTGAAACATGTGCCCAATGTTGTAATTTAATCAGTTTCCTGTATTTTGTCAATATCCTGGCTACTGTTTACAATAGAGCCAATCCTCGTATCATCAGCGAATTTAGCTTCCCAGATATCACCTCCAGTTGTCATAGATTGTATATGTATTAAAAAGACAAGGTCCCAAAACAGACCCCTGTGGTGGGACACCACTTGTCACCTCTGCCCAACCCGAGTTACTTCCCTTAATTGTTACTTTCTGCTTTCTGTCGGAAAGCCAATAGCTAATCTATCGAGTTATTTTACCCTGGATACCATGTTCAATTAAGGAGTCCACCAATTCTCCATGGGGCACTTTATCAAAGGCCTTGGAGAAATCCAGGAATATGACATCCAGTGGGTATCCCTCATCCAGGGCTTTGCTAACATTTTCATAAAATCCCAGGAGGTTGGTCTGACAAGATCTTCCATGTTTAAAACCATGCTGTGATTGATCCACATCTCCCCTATTTAGCATATTTTCTTTTATACATTCTTTTACATTCCCCTCTAACACCTTCCCTAATATTGAGGTTAGGCTTATTGGGCAATAGTTTCCTACATCTTGTCTGATGCCCTTTTTAAAAATAGGGGTAACATTTGCCTCCTTCCATGCGTCTACAACTTCTCCCTGGTCTAAAGAGGCCTGGAACAAGTGGATTAGTGGTTCAGCCAATAATTCTGCCAGTTCCTTGATCAGTCTAGGAAGGATTTCTTCAGGACCCATGGATTTACTAGAATTTGCTTAAGCAATTTGTGTTTAATATTTTCTTTATGTAGTATGAGCTGACTTGTTGATTCCAGATGTTGCTTGGTGACCCTGGTACTTGGATTATATACTGAAGAAAAATATCCATTGAACTCCTCAGTCATAAGTACATTTTCCTGAATCAGGCTACCATCTGCTTTTTTTAGTGGGCCTGCACCTTTTAATCCTCCCTTTATACTGCTGATATAGCTGTATAAAGATTTATAGTTATCCTTAACTCTACTAGCTAGTTTGTATTCATAGTTCCTTTTGGTTCTTGTAATACATCTCTTAGTCCTTTTTTGCAGATGTTTATATTCTCTCCAGTTTGTCTCAAAGCCATTTCTTCTGGCTGTAGCATATGCCCTTTTTTTTATTAATCAAATTTTTAATTTTTCATGTCATCCAAACAGGAATCTTCCCTGATCCATTATATTTCTTTTTAATTGGGACATGTCTATCTACTATCTGTTTTAGTTTCTTGGTAAGAATATTCCACATCAAGGAGACAGATTTCTGTTTTAAATTAACCTTCCAGTCCCAATTTCTGAAATCCTCCCTTATTTTGTTATAGTCAACATCATTATAATTCCTAATTAAAGTTTCTCCAGATGTCCTATTTACTTGTCCCTCTATAATGAATTCTACCCTGTCGTGATCGCTGGTTCCCAGTAGTGTAGTTACTTTACAGTGCTATATGTATTCCCCCATATTACTTAATACAAAATCAAGTGTGTTCAAATTCCTAGTTGATTGTTATATGTATTGTTCCAAACCCATAAGGTTAAAGGCATCAAGATATCCAGTTTCCACCATAGTCCCTGCTGTGCAGTCTTTCCAGTTTATACCTGGTAGATTAAAATCTCCTAATATTATTACATTTTCAGGTATGTTCATGTTTTCTATTCTATCTATTAACTGGGCATCTACATTGGGTGAAGTTGTGGGGGGGTCTATATATCATGCCTATGGTGATGTTAGCTTGATCGATTAGGGAGGCCTTTATCCATACTTGCTCAATGCCCTCTGGTATCTGAACTTCCAATTCCTCTGCTGTTATATTATTTATAATATAGATGGCAACCCCACCTCCCTTTTTTCCGGGCCTCTCAGCGCAGTACAGTTGGTACCCTGGAATCTGTCAGTTCCATTGGTCTTCTGTATCCCACCAAGTTTCTGTGTTGGCTCATATCTGTATACTATATTTTGCTGTTGTGTATATCAGTTCATCAAACTTTTGAACAATGCTTCTTGCATTTATGTTAAGACATTTCCAGTTAGAGTAATTTCTATTTCCCGTTGTGGCTTGCATATGATTCTGCCTATACACTTTCCCATCCCTCAAACCCCCAGTTTCTAGTTTAAAGGTACAGGTTTCGCTTGTACTGCTTTTAGAATGTCCTGGGCTAGAATTCTAGTCCCCTGTTTATTTATATGTAAACCATCATTACTGTAAAGTCTATAATCCGAGGAGGCTTTCCAGTGCTCTATTAATGTATGTCCCTCTCTCAGACACCACCTTCTTAACAAACCATCCAGAAATCTGATTTCCCTAACCTTTGTCGAGCCAGCCCTTGGGGCTGGGAGAACCTCTGAAATAAAGACTTGACACCCCCTCCCTTTTAGGGATTTACCAACTTCCTCAAAGTCCCTCTGAGTCTCAAGCATATTCCTTTTCCCAATGTCATTTACTCCTATGTGTAGAACAGTGGTTGGTTTAGTGCAATTTTGCAGGAGTCCTGGTAATAGCTTTTTGATATCCCCTATTCCAACCCCAGGTGGGGTACTGACTGTGGTATACCCATTTCTGTTCTTACATAGTATGCGGTCAGTATTTCTCAACAGTGAGTCCCCTACTACAAGTACATCTCCTGGAGTTATAGGCGCCTCATCCCCCAAGACTTGTGTTTTCTTTGAAGTTTCCACCTCAAGGTTATCTCCTTCCTCCAACATTTCAGATTTGTTTTGTAATTCCAGGGAAAAAGTCCCTCCTATATCACACCTTCCCTTCTTTATTCATTTTTGCCCTAAAAAACAGTCTTCTTCACAGTGTGTTTGCGCTCCCTCAGTACCTAGATCATAGTTGTTAGCATCCAGTGTTTCAGCCATTCCCAGGTCTCCCAGAAGCCTGGATTTCTTACTTGTACTACTTATACTCATATTTCTCATAGTTTCAGGGTCCCCCAAAGCCCTAGTTACAGAAGTAGTTGAATCCAAGGTTGCTACTTCTGCAATATCTATAAATCTCTCTAATTTAGCAATATAAAGTTGGATTTGTATCCTATTTTGCAGTGAAGCCATTTCTTTTTGCAGGACTATTTTAAGGGTACATTTTTCACAAACAAATCCATTTTGGATTTCCCCTTCAGTGTACATATAGCATTCAGTACTTACTATCATGGTCTCCATGTTTATATTTTACTTGGTTGAAATATATTACTTGTGCTTGTGTCACTGTAAATTTCAGAAGGGCCTACCTTAATTTCAATATATCCCTTGGTGTAGTATTCCACTAAATGTATGGGCATCATTTCCCCAGTCGTCCATAGTGGACACAGCTGACACGCGCAAGATGCACGTGTCTCTGTGCGCGTCTCCGTGTACGATGATGCGCTCCCTGCCCATGCTTGCCCTGCTCGTCGCAGGCCAGCAATATAAGGGATTTACCCAGGAAGTGCTATTGAAGATCATGAGGCTCGCAATGCAGTGTACAATTTAAAACAAAAGTTAGCAGTCTAAAAACTCATATATATGACTTCTGTGCATCTACCTTTCATGCAAGGTCCAGGCGCAGGGCGTGTATTCGAGATTTAAAAATACTTACAACAGCACATCGTTTTGTAGTCCAGCAGCTCCCTGCTAATTGAACTACCATGCTCTCTTCCTACTTCCGGTGTTATACACGGAGTAGGGCTCCAATACGACCGCACCAAAGGGTCTAAAAACAGATTTTAAGACAGTTTAAACTGCATATAAATGTCACAATATCAGTCCCTCCACAGCATCCGCTCACTACTGTGCTGTATTACATATATGTATTATATTCAGGGCCCCTGGTGTTCTGCTGCATAATTTTCCGATTCCTGCGGTAGGACTCCTTGACTTCTGCACAGCATTTTCTGATTTCTGCGGCATGATTTATTCATTTTTCTGCCAGAATGCAGTCCTGTCATTGGTTAAATATGATGTGATGTCATCGATGACATCATATGCTGAGCATAGAGATGGGGCTTCAGGATAAACGAGGTGGGAAAGAAAGCCTGACGCTATGGAAAAAACAGTATATTTATATGAAAATTCACCAAAAACAATGAATTCTGCGGCACTATATATATTCTGTGGCATGATGCAAATTCTGCAGCAAATTCTGCAACCGCAGAACCGTACAATTCCAAGGGTCTTGATTTATATTGCATAAATTCCTTAGATAATGTGCATATATGTATTTTTATTATAGAGCAGTGTTTTATGTTAGTCATTTTAACCTATTTTTAAGTATATTTAAATTACTAACAGGACGTATTAGATTTTGTGATTCGAATCTTGTTTAAATGGTAATTTGTATGACTGTAATGAGACCTCACTGGAAATTAGTTATGCTCAATTGAGTTTTTTCCCTATTCATGATCCATGAATAAAATATATAGTACTACTACTACTACTACTACTACTACTACTACTACTACTGCATGTTGCTTGCAGTATACTGTATATGCTGCCCCTGTGAGGTATCATGAGACAGTATGGACTTAGGGTTCACTGCTATGCAGATGTCGCCCAGCTCTAACTGTTGTTTGCACCCGGGACATCTAGTGCTGTTGATTTTTAAATGTATGGATCAGTTTCTTCAGGCTTTTGGCTTTTGGTTGTCATTAAGGTGAAAAATATGTGGGTTATTCTGGATGAGGGCTGACATTTGAGGCTCGGGCATCAGCAGTAGTCCGGAATGGCTTTTATCATGTAAGGAACATCAGCCACTGTCCATGACCATTACATGTTTGGCACTATGAAAATTAAGTAACATGAAATCCTTAGTACCAGGAGAGTTATAGGCAAATCAGTATAGATGATAACAAAAAAAATGTCAATATAGTAGAAATGCATTATATGCACTATATATCAATATAGTGATAGAGCATTTCAAGTACACTAATATATTGAAAGTTTATTAAAATACCACCTGTAGCATTACCTGATTCAGTATGCCAGTTTGCATTTGTACCCCCCCCAAGGCTCAAAATAGACAAAATTGCCTAGATCGCCTTCCTGGTTAACAAAAACTAAGTAAATAAATAAATAACCATGTTTTTTGCTGGAAAATGCAGTAGAATTCTGGAATTTGAACACCCTAAGCACTTGTAAAACTAAAGGCTTTCATGGAATTTAGCATTGTATACCATATCAGTAAATCTACAGAACATGTATATTTCTTATATTTGCTTCCTTTATTATGTTCAGTTTGATTAATTTAATGTGTATATTAAGCCTTCTGTAATTGTGACTATTTATATATATATTGAAAGAATGACAGTAGAATCCCAGTAAATTTCAGAAATTAGACTGACAATCACCGATGCATTTCACAGAATTTCAAATATTGAAAATGGAATGTCATTACTTGAATCACCATAAATCAGTGGCCTTGGTTAAAGTCTAATGCAAAAAGTTACCACTAGCCTTTCACAAGTCATGTTACATAGCAAGAGGCAGCACAGTATTAAGCTACAATAAGCAGTTCAAAACCTTCCAGAAGAAACAGTACTGCTATTTTTCATGTAATTTATGATATTTAACATTAAAAATAGGACACAAACAGTCATGAATGTATCATAGCTGCAGCACAATTAAACCCCAAGTAGAAGTCAATTCATTTTTATAACAAAGTATGTTTTATAAATTGATTGATTAAACTGTTCATGACCATTACTAGTTTGTCACTATGAAAATTAAGTAACGTGAAATCCATGGTACCAGGACAGTTACAGGCAAATCAGTATAGATGATAACAAAAAAGACTCACATAAAATTAGGCAAACAAGGTTACAAATAAACTCTACCAGTAGGCAGTTTATGTGAATACCTGCCTATAACCGTTTCCCTTTAATCATGGATTTCCTTTTCTCGACTGCACCCAATAAAAAAACTTGCAAGCCTTTTAAAAACAATTGGATCATCAGAGTTAAGTGAAAAAAGACATTAAATCAGCAGTCAATCTGTCTTGCACATATTGTATTAGCAACATTGTAACTGTACCTATCATCATGAAGGGTTGTAGCGTTTATCTCTTTTTTGTAACTGCTTATACCTTTGTACCTCTATACAGTTACAGGTATGGTACTGTGTTTTTAAGTTATTATGAATGCACCGTATTATTAATTATGTTGCAGTTTTGCACTGTTTATTCCCCTCTTTCCCACCCCCCAGAACACATCTGGAAATGAGCTACCAGCGCAGTATGCCCTTCCTGACAAAACTTTTGAAATAAAATAAACACAGGATAACAATTTACAAAGCCATTACTTAGATGCTCATAAACATTACAACATTACAGGATAAGGCAGAATATTGTAAGATGAAAGATTATATATCAATATTGAGGAAATATATTACATCAACATAGTAATTATACACTTATGCTACATCAACAGAAGATATTTAAAACTATAAGGATACCTTTTCAACATTTTGGATTTTTTATTCATATAGAAGCAAAACAAATAATAATAGCATGATTTTTGTATTGAAAATGTGTTTCTAACACTGACTAAACACGTTACATGAAGTACTAATTTTTCCATCAGATACCAAAATCTTTCAATGCTTTCACAGACTGTGTGACTGCAAAAGCATCAGAAGGTAATGATTTCAGACCAGGCCTACCCCACTCCAATCTAATGATATCTCTCTCCTAGCTATTTATGTACTGTATTGATTGAAGGTAGCAACAGCAACAAAAATGGAAAGGGACCTAAGGGTAATCATATCAGATGACCTTAAGGTTAGCAAGCAATGTGAGAAGGTATTAGGGAGATCTGGAGGGATACTGGGATGTACTGTATAGGGAGAGGCATCACCAGCAGAAAACAGGACGTTGTTATCCCTCTGTAAAGACAGTTGGTGAGACTCCATCTGATGTACTGTATCCAGTTCTGGAGACCCCATCTCCGCAAGGACATAGACAGGATGGAGGCAGTCCAGAGGAGGGCAATTAAAATGGTGCAGGGTCCGCAAAAGAAGCCATATGAGGAGAGACTAAAGGAGCTTAATATGTATACTCTTGAGGAAAGGAGGGAGAGGGGGGCATGACAGAAATTTTAAATACCTCAGCGGAATCAACAAAGTCCAAGAGGGTAGCATATTTCAGAAAAAGATATGTGCAGGAACAAGGGGACACATTTTGAAGCTAGAGGGGGGAAGGCTCAGGGGACATGTGAGGAAGTATTTTTTCACAGAGAGGGTTATGAACACATGGAACCGCCTTCCTGAGGAGGTTGTGGGGTCTAAAACTGTGGGAGAATTCAAGAATGCATGGGACAGACATAAGGCAATTCTTGTGGGGGGTAGGAAGAAATAGGCTGTTGGTTAACTAGGATCTGCAGCTTATCCAGTAGGTAGGGAAATGGGCAGACTAGGTGGGCCAAGTGGTCCTCATCTGCCGTCAAAGTCTGTGTTTCTGTGTTTCTATGTTTCACCAGGAAAGGGACATTCAACAACAAGTTGCTCATCCCATGGTGCATCCTGGCTATACTGAAGTGTTTCTCTAAAATGGGTGACCAGGTGTTTGCTGTCTACATAGAAACATAGACTTTGACAGCAGATGAGGACCACTTGACCCACCTAGTCTGCTCATTTCCCTACCTACTGGATAAGCTGCAGATCCTAGTTAATCAACGGCCTACTTCTTCCTATCCTCCACCAGAATTGCCTTATGTCTGTCCCATGCATTCTTGAATTCCCCCACCTATTTTTGACCCCGCAACCTCCTCAGGAAGGCCATTCCATGCATCCACCACCCTCTCCATGAAAAAAACACTTCCTCACAGTGCCCCAAGACGTCCTCCCCTCTATCTTCAAATTGTGTCCCCTTCCTCTTGCACATCTCTTTTTCTGAAAGATGCTACCCTCTTGGACTTTGTTCATTCCCTTGAGGTGCTTGAAAGTTTCTATCATGTCTCCCCCTCCCCCTTAAGGGTATACATATTAAACTCCTTTAGTCTCTCCTCATATGGCTTCTGTTGCAGACCCTGCACCATTTTAGTTGCCCTCCTCTGGACTGCCTCATCCTGTCTATGTCTTTGAGGAGATGGGGTCTCCAGAACTGTACACAGTACTCCAGATGGGGTCTTACCAACTGTCTGTACAGAGGGTAACAACTTCTTGTTTTCTACTACTGATGCCTCTCCCTCTACATCCCAGCATCCTCCAGCCATCCTTACTGCCTTCTCACATTGCTTACTTACCTTTAGGTCATCTGATATGACTACCCCCAGGTCCCTTTCCATTTTTGTTGTTGTTAATACCCCTCCCCATTGTTTACTGTTCCCCTGGGTTTTTGTTTCCCAGGTGCTTTACTTTGCACTTCTTTGCATTGAATCTAAGCTACCATACTTTTGACCATTCCTCTAACCTTGCCAAGTCCCTTCTCATCCATTCCACCCCCCCCCGTGTATCAACCCTGTTGCAGATCTTTGTGTCGTCTGCAAAGAGGCACACTTTTCCTTCCAGTCCCTCTGCAATGTCACTTATAAAGACATTAAAAAGGACTGGACCCAGTACTGAACCCTGCGGTACCCAGCTAGTAACCCCCCTTTCTTCAGAGTGGACTACGTTTACTTTTACCCTCTGTGTCCTGTTGTCCAGCCAATTTTTTACCCAGGCTACCTTTTTTTACCAAGATCTTGAAATTCCCTCCTTTCTTAAGTTGAGTATCATAGTCCCACCCCCAATTTCAAAACAGAACTTTACAAATTCTTAAGTTCCAGAGATAAATATTCTTGCACTTGATATTGTTTCTATAGTGGTATTCCTACATTGTTATTATCCCAGCATGTATACTTTGTTTATCTCATCACATTTCTTTATACTTATCATCTTTAAACTTTTTATGAAACTGTTTTTGGGCTACATTATGGTTTTTGGTGATGTACTCGTTACGTTATCTATGCTTGTTTGATCTCTACCTCCTAGTGAGATTGATCTAACACACATTTTGTGTCTCATTGTGATTCCTATGTACTTTTTGTTACATTGTTGCCTTGCTGCTTTATGTAATTTCAACTGTCTTTGTAATCTCCTGGGTCATATGAACATACAAGCATAAGAAACTGCCAGCAGATACAGGCCAAATGATCTATCATATCTGTTTGACTGTGCAGCACAGAGTTTAGACTCCTGCTGCTCCCCACATCCCTCACCCCTTCTCTTCCTCCTCATCTTCCCACTGACTACCATCTTGCCCTTAACCCTATCCCACCCTCTTTTAAAGTTCTCCACTCTTTTAAGAGATACCACTTCTTCAGGGAGTGTGTTCCATCCCCCTACCACCCTCTCCGTGAAGTAATGCTTCCTCGACTCCCTCCTGACTGTACCCTCCCCACCAACTTCAGGCTGTGCCTCCAAATAATCCTTTCTCCCTTTAATCAAAACATGCCCTCCATACTAACCCTGTTGATGCCCTTTAAGTACTTTAAGGTTTAGATCATATCACCCCTTCCCTTCTCTCCTCCAATGAGTACATGTTGTGGTCCCTCAACCTATCCTCATAAGGCTTCCCCTCCTTACCTCTAATCATTTGATCGCCCTCTGCTGTACCCCTTCCAGTAGTCTGATGTCATTCTTTAAGAATGGATTCCAGAACTGTACACAGTACTCCAAGTGCAGCCTCACCAGTGACCTGTACAGTGGCAAAATGACTTCCTCCCTCCTAGAGGTGATTCCTCTAGCATTGCACCCCAGACTTCTATTGGCTTTTGCCGCTGCTTTCCTACATTGAGATGAGTGGTTCATATTCTTTGTGACCATGACCCCAAAATCCATTTCTTCCTCAGAGACAGACAGCTGAACCTCTCTTAGATGTTAACTGTACCCAGGATTCCTTGCTCTCAAGTGCATGACATTGCACTTCTTAGCATTGAAACCCAGCTTTCCAGTGCCTGACCACTGCTCTAGGCTTCCCAAATCTACTTGGAGGACTTTTCTTCCCTCTACTCAATCCACAACTGCCCCATCTTCGTGTCATCCACGAGTAAACTGATTCTGCTCTTAACTCCAACTGCTATATCAGCTATGAAGATGTTAAACAGCACTGGCCCTAGCACTGAACACTGTGAAACCTCACTGGTGACAGCCCTAGGAGTTGAGAGTTCCCCCCCACAACCAGCCTGTGATGTCTGTCCCCCAACCAGTTACCAACCCACTTAACCAGTTTCTCCCCTGCTCCCAGGTTCCTCAATTTACTAGTTAATGTGCTATGTGGTACTGAGTCAGAGGCCTTGTTGAAATCCAAATACAGGACACCTACGGCCTGACCAGTGTCCAGTTCTTTTGTCACCCAGTCAAAAAAGTGAACCAGGTTTGTCTGACATGATCTCACAGAGACAAACCCATGCTGTTTGTCATCTATAAGACTGTTCACCTCCAAAAAGGTCACTAATCTTTCTTTTAGGATAGTTTCTATGAGCTTACCCTGAAAATAGGCATTTTCTTGTCTAGTGCACTGACCTGGGAAACAAAAACTAAATAACAAAATAAATATTTATTTTTTCTTTGCAGTCCTGTTGTGACAAGGTTGCTATTTTCCTTGAAATTCATTTTTATGTTGGCACGGTTGCTATTGGGTGAATGCAGGGCATGCACCAGTAGGTGCGTCCCTCATTCCCCAATCAGCCTGCATACCGGCACCACACCATGCATACATAATGTGGCGAGCACATCTAAGAAAAGGACCGCTGCAATCCAAGCAAAGCTCATCAGACGCAGCAGTCCTTTTCTTGCCGTGCTTGCCGCCATTATGTACATGGTGGCACATTGGTTGCCAAACTGCTGACTTTGGGGGTGCCCAATCCCCCTGTCAGCTGCCCCCACCCACTGTGAATGTGCTGAGGGGGGAGCCCACTGCCCGTTGGAATTAAGCATCCCCCCATTTATGATATGCCGAGGGGAGTGCGCAATCCCCCTCGGCTCTTACCCCACCCCCTTTCCTTGTGTGCCAATGGGGGAGCCTACTCCCTGTCAGCAGAAATAACCCCCCCATGTTGTTTGCCAATGAGGGTGCCCAATCCCCTGTTGGCTACAGACACCCCCACCAAACAGTTAGGTGGCACGCTGGGAGCCCACCCCAGTGGGCCAAATCCCTTGCAAAAAAAAAAAAACTGTCCTGCAAAGTTGTTTTTTTTGTTTTGAACCTGTAAAAGGAAAACAGTCCCTTGTAGTCTCTGTGCCCACCTCCCCCCTCCCAAACCCACCTACTGCGCACCCTGCCTCCCCATACTCTCCCTCACCCCATACTTACCTCCAGAGTCTGGCACATAGATCTTCGGTGGACCGGGAACACGTCTGCACTCTTCAAAGTCGACCACGAACTGAGGAAATGCCAGTAAGCTGTATAATGGAATAAATAGGGTTTTTAAACTTTGCTGCATTTCTCAGGCATTTTTGTGAATTTTGGCCACAAATTTTCCACATGGGGATTTTGAGACCTCTTCTCATGAATTCTTGCACTGTCATTGCGTTATTCAGTTCAGAAAGGTGATTTCGTAGTCACTATGTGGAATCACCTTTTGGGACTGCGTAACAAAACGGCAGTGCCACTGTTCATCAGAAGGGCTCTCAAAAACCCTGTGTTGCAAATTTGGTGGGAAAAATCCAAAACATGACTGTTTTACAAGTGTGTGTATCAACTGCGTAATGCGTGCTCAGAAGTTAGTGAATTCACAATATTTTCATGCCAGATTCTCAACACTGGCATTTTACCACACCTTCTTGTGAACCGTATAGCTGCCATTTTTCACATCCTGGCCAAAATGTGTTTTCGCACCTCCGGTGCAGAATAGCTCGGTTGTGGTGTGAAATCAGTGTTTGGGACATATTATGAAAATGACAGTGACACTGTTCATGAGCAGAGGCCCTAAAATACCTGTGTTGAAAATTTGGTGACTATACTCCATAAAATGACTGTTTTACGAGCATGTGTAGCAACTGCACAACGCATGCTCATAAGTTAGCACATTCGCACTATTTTAATGCCAGATTCTCAACATTGGCATTTTACCACACCTTCTTGTGAACTGTACAGCTGTCATTTTTCACACCTGGCCGAAATGTGTTTTCGCACTTCCGGCACAGAATAGTGCGGTCACTGTGCAAAATCAGTGTTTGGGACACATTACAAAAATGACAGTGATACTGCTCATGAGCAGAGGTCCTACAATGCCTGTGTTAAAATTTGGTGACAATACTCTGTAAAACGACTGTTTTAGGAGTGTGCATAGCAACTGCGCAATGCACGCTCATAAGTTAGCGCATTCACAATATTTTCACACCAGATTCTCAACATTGGCATTTTTACTATACCTTCTTGCGAACCATACAGCTGTCATTTTTCACATCCTTGCCAAAATGTGTTTTCGCATTTTCGGCACAGAATAGTGCATTCGCTGTGCGAAATCAGTGTTTGGGACACATTACGAAAATGACAGTGGCACTGTTCATGAGCAGAGGTCCTAAAATGCCTGTGTTGCAAATTTGGTGACAATACTCCATAAAGTGACTGTGTTACGAGCGTGCGTAGCGCGGTTTGCAAGCAGGCTCGTTTGCAAACTTCTAATATTTTCACTCCAGATTTTCAACAGTGCCATTGTTCTGCACCTTCTAATGAACAGTAAAGCTGTCATTTTCCACATCCTGACCAAAATCTGTTTTTGCAGTTCCAGCACAGAATAGCGTGGTCATTGTGGAAAGCTCGTGTTCCGAGACACATTATGAAAATGACAACGAAACTGTTCGTTAGCAGGTGCCCTATAATGCCTATGTTGAAAATTTGGGAACGAAAGTCAATAAAATGAGTGTTTTATGAGTGTGCATTACACAGTTTGCACACATGCTCATGACTTTGTGAATTTGTAATAGTTTCACTCCAGCTGTTCATCATGGGCATTTTTCCATACCTCCTTATGAACACTACAACTGCCTGAAATGTGTTTTCGCATGTCCAGCACAGAATTGCATGGTCGCTGTGCAAAATCAGTTTTCGGGACAGTTTGAGGAAATGACGGTGACACTATTCATGAGCAGAGGTCCTAAAATGCCTATGTTGAAAATTTGGTGCTGAAACTCCGTACAATGACTGTGTTGCAAGCGTGCATTGCACAGTTTCCATGCACCCTTGTAACTTCGTCAATCTGCAATATTTTCATGCCACATTTTCACCACTGGCATTTGTGCTCATCTCCTTATCAACAGTCCAGCTGCCATTTTTCACAGCCTGCCCAAAACGTGTTTCCACAGCTGTGGTGCACAATGGCGTGCTTGCTGTGCAAAATCACCTTTTCAGACACATTCACAAAATCACAGCACTATGCGTCTCTAGCTCCGCCACTCCCACTGCCAATTGCAGCACGACAACAGTCAGCATTGACAAATGCTTGTTATAAATAGTCAGTTCCAGTACTAATTGGGTCAGTTGAGCAGAAGCTCAAGGCACAAGTTTCATTGCAGGGCTTCCCATCAACTGATGATACTGTGTTGCAGAACTGATCAGGCATTGTAAAAATGAATATAAGCAGGAAAACGCAATATCAGTAAGGGACCCTGAAAAGGAAACAACAAGGATATTACAAAGCAAACAAAAGCAAAGGCACAGTAAGGAGATTAAGCAGGCTACGTTCATGTCCAAATTTCCAATTATATTAAAAAGATAAAACAAGGTTTATGTTTCCTTTATTATATCATTAACCTAAGAGGTTTCTGTATTTTTATCATTTGAATTTTACTATAACTGTTTCACTGCACATGACGTTTTACATCCATAGACTTAATCCTACAGAATGCTGGTCAGCCATTCAAAATGCTCCATTTCTGGCCATCTTTTTATAACGATGTAGAGTAATTTGTTTGAGTTGTAAAACATTTTGATGCAATCTCAAATGACATCAACTTGTTAAGGGCTTGAGAAATTAAATAAAAAATTATTTTGCATTTATAGAACTGCTATGTGAACTGAACCTTCAGTTACTGGGAGTAGGATAAAATGATTGTATGGCATTTTCATTTGGAACGTAGATCACTGGAAAGGATTTTTTAACAGAATCTTCAAAGGATCTGACCTCTTCTATTTTCAAAGACAGATGTCTGTCCAAGCTGGTAGACCATCTATTTTGTGAACTCTGTTTTGCTTTGTAAAAGCTGCTCCATGGAATTAAAAGGCATCACGTAAACCAATGAAATAATAATATCTTTAGGGATATTATCAGTAGTAATGGTTCTTCTTACTTGACTTCAAACCGTAATTAACCTTAACTGTAAATATTCTGTGACTATATAATATCTTTTTTATAATGTGAATTTCTGTGATATTTTAACTATTGCATTTGTGATGCTCTTGGACACAACTTTGCTCGATGGAATAATCCCTCTATAAAAAAATTAAATGAAATGAGATGGACAACATCTGTTTGAATTTCACATCCAAAAGAAGATGTAACTGTGGCAAATTCAGGACTTTTTGTGGCAAACCAATACATATTTGAAATACTGCAGCAGGGCTGCTTAGACATAGTCGGGTGCATACAGACCCAGGTGCAGCATGAATTTGCATTGGCATCTGACATTTTGAAATTCCCATTTTTTGTCTTTTTATATGAACTCATTTTCACCAATGGACTTGATGTATAACAGAAAGTGGTGTGCAAAAGCTCTACTGATTTACTATAACATTTTAAACACTTCATATTCAAAGATATAAGACAGTAATTCTTGTGACATGATTATCTTGTGCATTAAAAATTCAAACATATAACCAAAGGGTATAATTTTAATGAGTAGTACAGAAGTATGTTTACATGTTGTTTCAGAATCCCTCTTTTATTCTGTATTCAATTGATTTTTTTGCTAGAAATACCATTTGTTTTCATATTGTTGTATTTTCTTTTTTAGATGACACTGGTTGCCCCAGTAGCCAGTCGGTATCTCCAGTTAAGACTCCTTCTGACACAGAAAACAATCCCATAGGATTTCCTGCAGGAAATGAAGATGATAACAGTGGAAAGAAACTAAACACTGGCACTGCCTCTGAAGGGACCTTGCAAAGTCAGCGTAATAAGAAGGAACAAAAGTCATGCCCAGTACAGCCAGGTAAGCACACTATAAATCCTGAAATCATTCTTAAAATTGTTTATTTCTAAATATTGCAGGTGCTTTACTTGAATAACCATTATAGATTATGACATCATGCTTAGCCAATATGGTTCATTTATTTCAATATATTCCAGGTACTTTTGTGACCATAAGAGTTTGTTTCAAGCATATACAATACTTCTAAAATTCTGAAATTCTAAGTTCAATTGGCATAGTCCATTTTCCACACAGTGGAGTCTCTTATTATTTGCAAAGTAAGATATTTTGATTCAAAATTCAAGTCCTGTCATTTAAAAATAGACATCTTTGACATAATTCTTAATATGTTTACGTATACAGACCATGTGTCTCTTATGGTTATAGCAGTTTGTTTTCAAATCCTTTGTGTACAAGAACAGCTTAGCTTTACTTTGCCATTTTCGTGCCCAAAGAAATTGTGAATGCTGTCTTAGTTATGACCTTAGACATAGTACTGTAGCTGTACATATAAGTAAATAAGGTTGGATTGTCAAATGCATGTCAGGGACTTGCAGCTCAATCATGTTACATGCCCAACATTTGTAACAATAAGGCAAACCACCAAAAAGGTGGTCTAACTTACGTGTTCAACTCTGCAACTTGCAGCATTTTGTGAGCATTATAATGATGAATGCATCAGTATATAACACGTGTCAATATTGTACTGTAAAAAAGAATCTAGTGCTGTAAATATGGCAAAATGTTTGAAAATAGCATTTGAATGTTTTGTCACATTTTGGTTACCACAGACACAGTTCAGACTTGGGAATTCTGCCCGGGGCATCACTTTGGAAAATCCTGCTCATAGTATTTGTAGAGTGTGCAGCTTATTCTTAATTTTCCCCCATATAAACATAAAATCTGGTAGCAGAAAAAGGTCAACAGACAAAAAAGGCCACACAGGGAAGGTGGTGCTTTCTGTATAAACTGTTTAACCACAAACCAAAAGAATTGGGCACTCGCCAACAATATAGCAAATTGACACACAATCTCTGTATGTTAATACTTATCAATGCATCCTTTATTGAATGTCAGAATACATAAAAGACCAGATGCCCAGAGTCGCCTGACGCATGTCAGATCCACCGATCCTTTCTCAAAGGTGAACTACATAGATTGAGCTCCCTCTTAAATAAGTTCAAGGTTTATTTTTATTTTGTATTTAAATTTGGTAACCAGGAAAGGTACACTGAGCCAAGGTTTGTTTCCAGGTGTGACCCAGGGACATGGGTAAACAATTACATACAGAGGAAATATATACATTCATTAACAAGTGACAATAGTAGCTCATAACTGTAAAGTAGTTTAGGCATTACAGGACTCTTGGTAGTGACATTTGAGTAGTTCAGTTTTGGAGTTGTACATATGATGCAGAGTATTGGTATATTAGATAGGTAAAAAAACTTTCATCAGAAGAGAGGGTGTTAAAAAGTAGTAAAATAGAGAGAAGGTGTATAGGGTAGATACTGCAGCTTATAGGGGAGACTTATAGGGTGGCTACTGCAGGTGGGGAAATAGGGAAGGGTAGGAAAGGGGTGGGGCAGGGTATGTGTCACTAGAGGGGGTAGGTGCACAGGGATGGGTAGATAAGCTTAACATGGTGTTTTAGAGCAGGGAAGGATGGGGATTCTCAGAGTGAAGAGGGCAGCAGATTCCAGAGGAGACGTAGCTGGAAAGAGAAGAGGAGGCATAGACTCCAGCTACTGATTGCTGGTAGGGAATAGAGAAGAAGTAGGGATACCATGAACTAAGAGAGTGGGAAGGGTTGGCAGCTGTGGAGAGGAGAGGAATGGAGGGAGGAGGTTGAACCAAAAGTTTGCAGTGATAGTGAGTGGACGTATCATCTGTGGGACAGGGGGAGACATTTAGGGAGGAGAACATGTGCGGTGATGAGTACATGGAGGGGAGTTTGTGGTGAACCTGCAAAAAGAGTTGAGTAGGGTGTCTAGCTTGGAGAGGGAGGTGGCAGAAGCTGAGGCATAGATAATGTCCCCGTAGTCAAAAATTGGGAAGATAGTCTTGTGAACTAAGTCACGGTAAATGTGAAGGGTGATGACTTGTTTGTTGTGAAAGAGCATGCCTAGTATGGGGTGCAGTTTCTAACAAAGGGAGTCAATGTGGACTGCAAAGTTAAGATGTTGGTCCAACCAGAGGCTAAAGTGTTTGTAGGAGGTGATGGTATCAAGAGTGGCACTATCAAGGGTGGTGAATGGAGGGGGAAGGGAATTTGGCCAGTTTTTTGGGGGAGCTGAAGATTATAGAGACGGTTTTATTAGCGTTCACATTCAGGCATCATACTGGTGTCACAAAGTATCATATTCAAAAGGGCTTTACAACAACTAGCAAAGTGATAAGTGCACATGTAAATAAAATGTGATACTATCTAACAATATTAAAAACATTTAAAATGTAACCAACTTCACTTATATATTCATAGTAATAATCTAACATTGAAACTTAGCGCATGGTTATAACTGGGAGTCAACTAGTTATAACCAATAGCAACAATTCAAAAGTAATAATTAAGTTTTACATCCAAAAATGGCTGTTCTTGAAAGAATTCCCTCTTCTTCCAAAATAACATAGCTGGTAGCCACATCAATGAAAACACTCTTCCACTGTCATTTAAAACTTCAATTCAGGGTAAAAACAAACAAAAAAGAGTGTTTGTCTGAGCTGGGTGAATGAATTGTTATCTGTGCAGTTAGCTAGATGAAGAAACAAACTGTTAATTAGAGGGAGTGGCTTAGAGAGAAGGAAGCCTGGTGTTTGCATTTCAAAACTGACCTAGATAACTTGTGACAGAGAACAGCAAAAGGAAGGAGGTACTATTAGAACTATACAACTCTACTGGACTAAAGAACTAGAACTCTATTACTGGGAACTTCAATTTAGGGTAAAAACAATCAAAAACAAACAAACAAAAGAGTGTGTTTGTCTGAGTTGGGGAAAGGAAATGTTATTGTGCAGTTAGCTAGGTGAAGAAACAAGCTGTTAATTGGGGGAGTGGCTTAGAGAGAAGGAAGCCAGGTGTTTGCATTTAAAAACTGACCTAGATAGCTTGTGGCAGAGAACAGCAAAAGGAAGGAGGTGCTGTCAGAACAATACTACTCTACTGGGTCTATATTGCCCTCCATCCTTCTCCCCCCTAGCCGATTCTACTTTAGTAGGCACAGGATTTGACTAACAACAGGAACTTCCCTGTTTGGGAGCAGGAAGGGAGTGATCACAGAGGCACAAAAGAATCACCATCCTAGAAGGAAAATAGTAGCTCTCCATCACCCCCTAGCTGCTGGAGGTCTGACTCTGAGCAAGTAAGAAGGAGACTACTGAGGAATATTGGAATTTACTATCCCAGAACAGGAAGATCAGGAGCTTTAAGGGCACAGAAGCAGTAGGAAAGTAGGGATATATATATATATATATATATATATATATATATATATATAGATATAGACATAGATATAGATATATATATATAAAATAAAATAAACAGAGAGAGGAAAGAGTAAGAATACAAAACAACAGTAAAGGGACCACAAATAAAGACATGATGGGAGTGGTGCAGTGCAGTAGCTGTGGAGCACCAGTCTTCTGGGAAACATTCTGGAGGATGCAGGCACCTCTCTGGACTGAGGGAGGAGGCTGGTCATCTCCAGGCAGAGTTGGCCAGGATTCAGGGGACCTCCTTTCCCACCCAGGGACCACCAGGGCCACTGCTGCTGCCTCAGAGGTTGCCAAGAAAGAGGAGTGGCTGGACAACAGTGGGCTCAGGGCAACTGAGGGTGTTGGAAAAGAGTGCATCCCTCCAGTTGTACCTCTCCACAATTTATATGCCATTCTGGCAGAGTGTGGTTCTTCTAAAGAGGCACTCGCAGTGGAGACCAAGGAGGATGCTGGGACCCAGAAGAGGGTGGCATGGGACCCCACAGGGGAAGGAAACAACTCATGGTGGGGGACTCCATTATCAGGAGGGTAGAACTGGGGGAGGGAGGAGAGACAGAGGTAAGGTGTCTGCCTGGCATCATGGCTAGGAGGGACAGGGAGCGAATCCTCAGGATCACAGCAGCAGCTGCACAGGGGAGGTTGCTGGATGCCATTGTCCACCTAGGGACACATGACCTGGCTGGGAAAGGGATCAGAGCAGTGTAAGAGGAGTTTGTGGAGTTGGGGAGGGGCTTTAGACAAATAGCATGCACAGTAACCTTCTCGGAGGTGCTGCCTATCTATGGTATGGGTGAGGCTAGGGTGCTCCATACCATGCGATTCAATCAGTGGTTGAAAAACTGGTGCAGAGCTCAGGGTTTCAGCTTCATTGGGGACTGGGGCTCCACCTGGAGGGATACAGGCCTATACTGGCACGATGGTCTGCATCTGTCCAGGAGAGGAACCAGGATCCTAGATGATAGGTTTAAATGCTTCATTGGCAAGCATTTAAACAAGCCAAGGGGGGAGGCACTGAAAAGAAGAAGGGAAATCCTAGCCTCCCCCAAAATCAGGGTAGTTAGTGAGGTAAACACCAACAAAGAGCAGCAATAGGGAGAAGGGCAGGGGTATATGGAGAAAAAGACAAAGGCAGTAAGGACGGGGATGGGAAAAAAAGAGATAAGGCCATCATGAAATGGAGGGTAATGAGTACTAATGCCCATAGTCTAGGTAACAAGATCCCTGAACTGGTGGCCTTGATGGAAGAGGGATGCCTGGATATTGTGGCAGTCACAGAAACATGGTACACAGAGAACCATGACTGGGATGTCAACATACTAGGGTACACAATCTACAGGAGGGACAGGGAGGGTAGAAGAGGAGGAGGAGTAGCTGTCTATGTAAGGGAAGATATAAAAGCAATGGAACTAAAGGGTAAACAGGGAGGAGAGGACGCACTGTGGATCACCCTGGAGACTGGAAATGGCACCATAATCCACACAGGGGTTGTATACAGACCCCCATCTCGGGGGAGGAAATGGACAAGAAAATGATAGAAGGCATCCTTAGGATGGCAGAGAAAGGGGAGGTATTGCTGATGGGGGACCTGAATATGCCAGATGTTAACTGGTGCACCTTTGCTGCAGCCACATCCAAGAGCAGGGCCATTCTTGATGCCCTACAGGGGGCATGCCTCAGACAGCTAATGTTGGTACCCACTCAGGAGGGAGCAATGTTAGACCTGGTACTCTCAAATGGGGACAGAGAGAGGATCTCAGATTTAGAAGTGGGTAGCCGTCTGGGAACAAGTGACCACCAAACAGTGTGGTTCATGATAAACTTATCTGTCGAGTCAAGCCATACAAAAGTGAAGGTACTGGACTTCAGGAGGGCTGATTTTGTCAAAATGTGAGAGTGCCTCGGAAAAGCACTAGCAAACCAGCAAGAAGGTGGGGTGGAGCAACAACGGGGAAACATCAAAACTGCCATCATAGAGGCATCAGTCCTTTGTGTGACACAAATAAATAAATCAAAATGAAAGACAAAAACACTATGGTTCTCAAAAGAAGTGGCAGGGAAGGCTAGGGAGAAAAAGATAGTATTCAGGAAGTATAAGGAAACATATAAGGAGCAGGACACAGAACTGTACCAGTTAAAGCAGAAGGAAGTGGGGAAGGCAGTCAGAATAGCAAATGCTCAAACTGAGGAAAAGATAGCCAACTTGGTTAAGAAGGTGGATAAAACCTTTTATAGGTACATTAGGGAGCAAAGAAAGACTGAGACAGGGATACTGAGGCTAAATAAAGAGGAGGGTGGTTGGGCAGAGAGGGACAGTGAAACAGCAGGGATACTGAATGAATGCTTCTGCTCAGTATTCACAAAGGAAGAGGAGGGGGAGGTACCTAATCCAGTCAACGGAAACACTCTCGATAGGTGGGTTGATATCAGTCCTTTCACAGAAGAAAGGGTTCTGTAAGAACTCTTAAAACTGAAGGTGGATAAAGCAATGGGTTCTGATGGGATTCACCCCAGAATTCTAAAAAAACTAAGGGGAGAACTAGTAACACCACTGACTACCCTTTTTAACAAATCATGGGAGCATGGTGTGGTACCTGAGGACTGGAGAAGGGCAGATGTGATTCCCCTTCACAAAAGTGGGAGCAAGACAGAGGCAGTAAACTACAGACCTGTCAGTTTGACCTCAGTGGTAGGGAAAATGATGGAATCACTTCTGAAGGAAAGAATTGTTGAGTACCTAGAGGACAGTGGGGCACAGGACCCAAGGCAGCATGGATTCACAGCAGGAAGGTCATGTCAGGTAAATCTAATCGATTTCTTTGACTGGGTGACCAAAGTAGTAGATCAGCGAGGGGCTGTGGACATGGCCTAGCTAGACTTTAGCAAGGCATTTGATACAGCCCCACACAAAAGATTAATAAACAAATTAGCCAGCCTGGGAATGGATCCAAGGGTGGTAGCCTGGGTAAAACATTGTCTGGACAACAGGACACAGAGGGTAATAGTGAACAGAGTCCACCATGAAGAAAGGGGGGTTACTAGTGGGGTATTGCAGGGTTCAGTACTGGGTCCAGTCCTTTTTAATGTCTTTATAAGTGACATTGCAGAGGGACTGGAAGGAAAACTATTTCTCTTTGCAGATGACACAATGATCTGCAACAGGGTTGATACACAAGGTGGGGTGGAAAGGATGAGAAGGGACTTGGCAAGGCTGGATGAATGGTCAAATGTATGGCAGCTTAGATTCATCGCAAAGAAGTGCAAAGTAATGCACCTGGGAAACAAAAACCCAGGGGAAGAGTACACACTGGGGATGAGATACTGACAACAACAAAAATGGAAAGGGACCTGGGGGTAGTTATATCAGATAACCTAAAAGTGTGCACGCAATGTGAGAAGGCAGTAAGGAGGGCTGGGGGGATACTGGGATGCATAGGGAGAGGCATCACCAGTAGAAAACAGGAAATTGTTATCCCTCTGCAGAGACAATTGGTGAGACTATGTCCGTAGTAATGTATGCAGTTCTGGAGACCCCATGTCCACAAAGATGTAGGGTGGAGGCTATCCAGAGGAGGGCAACGAAAATGGTGCAGGGTCTGCACCAGAAGACATATGAAGAAAGACTAAAGGAGCTTAATATGTATAGCCTCAAGGAAAGGGGGTGGGGGGGGACATAATAGAGACTTTCAAGTACCTCAAGGGAATCAGCAAAGTCCAACAGGGTAGCATCTTTCAGAAAAGAGATGTGCAAGAACAAGGGGGTACAATTGAAGATGGGGGGAAGGCTCAGAGGTAATGTGAGGAAGTATTTTTTTCAGGGAGAGGGTTGTGAATGCATGGAACAGCATTCCTGAGGAGGTTGTGGAGTCAAAAACAGTGGAGGAATTCAAGAATGCATGGGATAGACAAAAGGCACTTCTAGTGGGGGGTAGGAGGAAATAGGCTGTTGGTTAACTAGGATCTGCAACTTATCCATTAGGTAAGGAAATGGGCAGACTAGGTGGGTCAAGCGGTCCTTATCTGCCATCAAATTCTATGTTTCCTTGTTTCTATGTTATTTCTTTACTGTTCTGCACCTGTGAATTATAAAAAAATCACATATAACTATCTTTATTTCAAAAAAGGTTTCAATTTAAATCATGTATTTAAACCTGCCATTTTTGTAGCTTCTAAATTAATGATCCAGAAACATTCCCTTTTTAAGACCAAATTGTCAAAGTCCATGGGGCTTCAGGCAAACTTGATCAATTGCTTTAAACATGAATTTATGTTCAGATTTATTGTTAGGCTGCTGTTGCATATGTGACATCCTCCCTATCTATTGCTCTACATTGTTGACCCACATGAATCTTAAAGCTTCTAGTTATCTTTCCTACATAAAATGTGCCTCAAGTGCACTCTTCCAGATAGATTACTCCTGCTCTGAAGTGTCAGAGGTAATTAATTAGCAGTTAACAAACAGCATTTAAGCTGTTAAGGCTCTGCATAGGAAATGTCCTTACTGATATCTGATTGTTAGCTGGTTACTGCTGAGCTGTGAATGAGCAGCCTGAGTATACTTTCAATTGAAAGCCACACTCTACAGATGATGGGGAGGGAAGCAACTAGTTAGTTGCTCATTGCAGTCACATGAAAGGAATGAGTTGCAACCTGGCTGCACAATAGTGACCTAGTGTTGGGTGGTGTGCCCCTAGCGTCCGCTAGACAGGTGAAGAATTTGGGCATGATCCTGGATGATGGCCTGACACTTGATGCTCAGCTGTCAGCCATGGTTAGAAGTGAGGTTTATCATCTTAGGAATATTGCCTGAATTCAAGTCCTGATCCCGCCTGTGGACCTGACCATGCTGGTGTATGTTTTCGTCACTTCCAGGTTGGACTACTGTAATGCCTTGTACCTAGGGTTATCTGGAGACAACCTCTGCAGGCTGAAGCTGGTGCAGAACACGGAGACAAGATTGTTGACAGTGGTGAAAAGGTGTGAGCATATAACCCTGGTCCTCCATGAACTGCACTGGCTGCCAGTCCGGTGGAGTGTTGTCTTCAAGATAGGGCTGTTGACCTATAATACCTTGCATGAAAGGGGTCTTGTCCATCTGCAAGATCTCCTTGTCCCCTACCATCTGGCCCGGGCACTCCATTCTGCCAGGGGAGGCCTCCTGGGAGTTTCTAAGGTTAGACTGAGGCATCCTGGGGACAGAGCATTCTCGGTAGCTGCACCTACCCTTGAAACTCCTTGCCTGGTTATTTAAAGGAGGCTCCCTCAGTGGAAGCCTTTAAAAAGGGCCTTAAAACATGTTTGTTCCAGCAAGTGTTTTATTGATTATGTTTTAATATTATTATTGGTTTTATGGGATAGATAAATAATTGTATGCACCCAGCTGTATTCTTTTACATGTATATTTGTGTACAATTTTAAATGTATAGTCTT
This sequence comes from Neoceratodus forsteri, assembly GCA_016271365.2. NCBI lineage: Eukaryota > Metazoa > Chordata > Ceratodontiformes > Ceratodontidae > Neoceratodus > Neoceratodus forsteri. The sequence continues at coordinate 409,457,031 of CM057455.1, forward strand.
ATATTGTACAGCGCCCAGAGTCACTGGAAATGGGTCCTTTAGAAATAAAATATATATCACAATATGTTTGCCATGAACTGTACTGTATACATACATTATAACTTAACAAATTACTTCTCCCCTAAATTAATAAACTGCATTGAGTTACAAATTTCTAATGAACCACAAGGTGTATTGCAGGCAGGCTATTTTGACAAACTGGGCAATTTTATAACATTTTACTGATCCAGAAGGAGTCAGTAGCACATATATTTATTTTTCCGTTTGTTTGTTGTTGTTTTGTATGATTTCAGGTTATTCTAAAGAATGGTGGGAAAATAGTTTGACTTGTCTTCCCTGAGGGCCTTATTACAAATACGGTGGTATTTGTACTACAGTAAGTTCTCTAGGGAGCCACTGGTCTTATGCTGGTACTACTCAGAGTCAAACTTTCAATGATGATATTAGGTCTGTGGAAAACCAGGGAAGGAGGGAACAACATGCATGCAACCTTTGGGGGGGGGGTCCCACATACTGTATCAGTGAATTCAGAAGAGAAGAAACAGAGGGCTACATCTGTATATATGGACACTGTGATGGTGTGCCAATCAGTGGCCTGAAGGTCCTCAAGCAGGACAGGTAGGTTGAGTGCTCTGAAAGATATACACCAGAAGTACTTAGGGTGGGCTTTAAAGCAATGGAGCTTTTTCACACAGTGAATCATTCAGTGTCACTGAGTGTGTCCAAACATATGCCAGATATATGTGATGAAAGTGTGAGGGAATGACACAGTCTATGAGAGAATAATTATGGGAATGAGGGCTTAGACAAATGGCTTTAGTGATGAACTGCATGAGAATTAGTGTTTGAATATGATGAACATGTTTTTTGTGAAAATGTAGTGACAAGCAGCATTATGGTCTGCAAAGTCCATGAGCTCACTGGAGAAGAGAGAGAGAGAAGAAAGGTAGCTGGCAAGAGTCTAGGTGATGCAAGGTGGTGAGACATGCCAGTGATAAATACTTGTGAGGAGCTAGGGAAGGAGCACTTGCAGAGGAGGAGGAGATTATTTGCGGTGGGAATATCTGACCAATGGATGACATCACAGTTATGACTGAGTTGAATATACTGTACATAGCCACACCATCACTTGTCGTACCAGTTGTCATTGCCCTGCCTCTGTACAGCATAACCAGCAAGAGTGACTTCTAGATCATCTATCCTGGCAGAGAGTCAGGATTAAGGGATGACTAAAATATCAGTTTGGTGCTGCTGGGACTATAACTTAAACTGGCCCAGCTTATGAAGCAGGCACCAGGCATTGATGTGAATCACCTACAGACCCTTAAAGAGAAGGAAAAGGGGGTACAGAGGGAGTGAGGAAACCAGGGTTGATCTTAGTATTTCTCAGCAACAGAAGTAGAAGGGCAATGCTGATGTTAAGAGATTACAATTTATTACAGTGTGGGGAAGTGTAGAGGAACTGTGTATGGGGGGGGGCTAGAGATAGATTGCCACAGGGATTCAAAGTTAAGAGCAGAAGATGAGAAGAGGTTGTTACATGGAGAGGGGAGCGCAAAGACAGGTGAGAAGAGGGAACTGGAAAGAGAAAGGTGAAGAACAAGTGGAGGATAGGGTGGGGGAGTGTGGAGAAGGTGTGTAATATAGAGGAATGTGAGAAGTGGGACCGAGGAAAATATGTTGGAAAACAAGGTTAACAGTATGATTAAAGGAAAAATGTTGAGGGGAAGGAGAAGGTACAGTATATTGGCAGGCAAGAAAAAGGGGGATAACAGCAGTGCATGGGAGGGGAGGGAGAGATGTGTAAAGTAAAAAGATGAAGATGGAGAGAGGAAGCTAGGGACAGAGAGGAAGTCAGATATAGTCACAGCCAAAGACATGACCAGATATTTCCTGAAATGTCTGTGATATTTCTAGAGAAATCTCCTGCTTTCTCCATTTACACAGTAGGGACAGCAGAGAGAAACTCTTTTGAAATTTTATGAACTATCTGGAAGTATCTGGCCATGTCTGTGGCTACTACTGTAGAAGAAGAAAACTGGCCTGGAGGCAGGGAGAGATGGGATAATGTAGTGATACGAGAAAGGGGAAGCAACAAAAGGAGCAAAAGGAGCTGGCTACAGAGAGATTTTAAATGCAGAGACCAAAAAGGGGTCAAAGAAGTGGGTATAAAAAGGAAGGATAGAGGATGGAGAGATTGGGAGTCAGAAAGGGTAAGGCAAGTCAAAACAGGTAGCCAAGCTCAGAAGCAACAATATCACAAAACTTGTAGTATCAAGCATTTGAGTCATCCCCACATAGGAGAGTTCAAATGAGGTTAACTGGAAATACGATAGCATAGTGAGTAAACACTAGGGAGAGGAAATTAAATATTGGTCTATGGGTAGAACATGAATATTTATTCACCATGTCACTGTCTGTTGTCATTTTCATATGTACAGTAAGTGTTTCTGTACTCTGTAATGTTTAACCTGCATAATGTTACTACAGTAGTTTTTTTATTTGTAACGTGACTTGACCTGCTGCTGTCATGTTCCCCCAGGATCACCTTCTTGGAAACTAAGAGTTACACCTAAGTGACACTATACTGGGGTGCACAAATGATAAATAAAAATAAAGAAAGAAATGATTGGGGACAGCATTACAACTATTAAAGCGGCAGTACAATTAAATAAGATCCAAAGTTACAATTACAAAAGCCAGTAGTATCACTGCATTTAAAACCAAAAATTAGATTATGGAAGCACAGAAGAATCATTACTTAGGTCCTTTACTAGTACATAACAACCTGTTAGCATAGAAACATAGAAAAAGAGATGGCAGAAAGAGACCAAGGGTCCATCTAGTCCAACTGTTGATGTAGAGAAGGGCCCAAAACCCGACTGCAAATGGGAGGTTCATAAAAATAAGGACAACTGTCTTGATCCACTTTGCTAACGTGGACCTCTCATTTAAAAAAACACAAAACACTAATGTTTAGAGATGTGAAGTTTTCCTTCTCCAGTGAAGATGTGGTGCAGTCACAGACTTTGCCCGTTGTGAAGATTCATGAATTTGTCAAAATGCAGTCTACTTTATCCAAACCTTCCCAAAGTGCACTTTGTGAGACAATAGGAGGTGCTTTGCTGTTGAAATTGGACTGTCTTCCTCACTTTGCTAAGGGTAAATTTAGCTGTAAACAGGTAAATGAGTTAGCAGGCAGGTCAGATGGTTGAAAAAAGGAGGTATCCCAGTGGCCTCACTTTGTCGCCACTGAAAAATCCAACATGGAAGAGCATACTCCAAAAACTTCTGAGTGTCCAGACAACTGGAGTAAATGACCCAGCCTCCCAAATATTTTAGCATTATAACTCATGTATTCAAATAAAAAAGATGATAATATTGATCCATGGACCCCTTGTCTGTGAGTATCTTGTTTTCTGAAAGATGCTTCCCTCTTGAACCTTGTTTATACCTGTGAGGTATTTTAAATTTTCTATCATATCCCCACTCTCCCTCCATTCCTTCAGTGTAAGCATATTAAGGTCCTTCAGTCTTTTCTCATAGGGCTTTTGTTGCAGACCCTGTACCATTTTGATTGCCCTTCTCTGGACCGCCTTCACTCTTTCTATGTCCTTCTGGAGACAAGGTCTCTAGAACTGGACAGACTACTCCAGGTGAGTTCTCACCTTTGATCTATACAGGGGTCACACCACCTGCCTCTTTTTGCTGGTGATCCTCCCCCCTGTGCACCCCAGCATCCCGCTAGCTCTCCTGGCTGCCTTGTCACACTGCCTAGCCACCTTTAGGTCATCAGATAGGATAACTCCCAGGTCTCTTTACTGTTTGGTGGTCATCAATACTTCTCCCATTTTGTACTCCTCCCCTGAGTTTTTGTGTGCTAAGTGCATGATTTTGTACTTTTTTGCATTGAAGCCCAATTGCCATACCCTTTACCACTCCTCTAACCTTTTCCAATCCCCTCTCATTCACCCCAACCTCTGAGTGTCTAACCTGTTGCAGATTTTAGTGTCATCTGCGAACAGGCAGACCTTTCCCTCCAGCTCCTCTGCAATATCACTAATAAAGACATTAAAGAGGACTGGTCCCAAAACAGATACCTGAGGTACCCCACTGGTTACCCACCCTCCCTTCCTCAGAGTGAACTCTGTTTGCCACCACCTTCTGTTTCCTATCCCTTAGCCACGGCTAGCCTGTTTAAGGATGTCACTGATGATGATTTCTAGGTCCTGTATCATCTTTGCACCTGACAATTTACCACCTCTTGTCCTTTCTAACGGGAGTGTGCACAGTATTTCAGGTGTGGCCTCACTCAAGAATCTACACAGGGGAGTATCATTTCTTTCTTTCTGCTATCAATACCCCTCCCAATACACCCTAGCATCTTGTTTGCCTTACTGCAAGCCTTATTGCATTGGCTAGCCTGTTTAAGGATGTCACTGATGATGACTCATAGGTCCTGTTCTTCAGTTGTGGTACTAAGTTTAACCCTTCCCATCTAGTATTCTTTTCTTGGGTTCCTTTTTTATCACCTTACATTTTTTTGGCATTGAATTTCAGTTGCCAACCATTTGACCACCTCTCTAGCCTTTGCAAGTCACCCTGTAATTCTGTAATTCCCTTAGCACTATCCAGCCTTCCATAGATCTTAGTGTTGTTTGTGAAGAGGCTTATCCTCCCCTGGATCCCTTCTCCAATGTCACTGATGAACATGTTAAAAAGGATCTGGCCCATGATCAACCCCTGTGGTACCCTACTCATTACCTCTGTCCTCCAACTTAACTCCATTTACCACAACCCACAACTACATGCCCTTGAGCCAGCTTCCCACTCATCTAACTATATTCATAGCCCACCAGGTCCTCCAACTTCCTCAGCTGGCATCTTTGAAGCACAGAGTCAAAAGCTTTGCTGAAATTGAAGTAAAGTAGATCCATGGCATGGCCTTTATCCAGTTCTTGTGTCACCCAGTCAAAGAAGACAATTAGATTAGTCTGACAGGACCTCCCAGATACAAAGCCATGCTATTATCCTGGAGATCATTACCCTCCATGTAGTCTGCTAGGTCTGTTTTGAGAAGTAACTCCATCAGCTTCCCCACAATAGAGGTGAAACTGACAGTTCTGTACTTTCCTACTTGTTTCCTGTTCCCCCCCACCACCACCACGTCCCCCACCCTCCAATCACTTGGACATCATCTGTCTGAAGTGAACTGTTGAAGAGGCCTGCCACAGGTTCATCAGCCATTTCCATGAGCACCCTCAAATGTATCTCATCTGGACCTGGTGTCTTGTCTGTGTCTTGTCTGTCCTGATGGCTGCTAGCCCTTTCTGGAACCAATCCCTAGTACATACTGGATTTTCCATTCCTGGGATCCCTCTCATGGCCACTTTGATGCCACTGTCAGGGTGGGAGCTGCTATCCTCCCTGGTGAGGACTGAGCAAAAGTAGTCATTCAGGACTGCAGCTTTTTGTTCGTCATCCTATACCATCCTGCCCCCATCTAATAACCTTACTATTCCCCCACCTCAGTTTCTATTTTAACTGATATAATGGCAAAAATGTTTTTCATTGTGCTTGACTCTCTCGGCTATTTGCAGCTCTGCGTCTGCTTTTTCATCTCTAATTACCTTCTTTGGTTTTCTATTCCTATGAGCATATTCCTCCCTCCCTACTTCCTCCTGCATTTCTTTAAACCTATAGAAGGCTTCCCTTTTGGCCCTTACTACTTCCCTGACCCTCGTTGAGAACCATAGTAGTCTCCTGAGTTTATTTATTTTAGTTGCCTTACGTAAGCATAGCTGTGATGCTTGAAGGATGGCCCCTTTTATTACTCCACATCTCTTTTCCACACCTTCTGTACTGCCTATCCCATCTAACTTGTCCCGAACCACCCCTCTGAGTTTGCTAAAATTTGCCCTTCTGAAGGCCCAAACCTTCTTTTTTGTCTGTGTTTTTTCAACCCCAAGTGCTTATTTGAACAAAACTAAGTTGTGGTGACTGTTTGCCAGTGGTTCCTCAACTCTTACTGCATTTACTGCTTCAGAGTTGGTGAGCACCACATTCAAGATGGATTCCTGTCTGGTAAGCTGCATCAGTAGACAGTCCTGAAAGGTATCCAGCTTGCCTGGCTCCTAGCACTCTCAGCCACTGGAACACCCCAGTCTATTTCAAGTAACCTAATATCATTTTATGTAATTGCTTGGTACTGTTTTTTTTTTTTTTTTTTGCTCAGCTACTGTGTTAGATTAAAATAAAAAGGAGTCAAAAACTCTGTGTCTGTCTCATTTTTCTTTTTTAACAGCAGATAACTCAGCATATGTAACCAGCAGAAGTGCAACTATGTATTACCCTGTATTATGTCTTGATGTGTCTTATGTAATGTATTTATGCTGTATGCTATACCATGTAAACCCTGGGTCGCCCCTGAAAAGGGGACCTTCGGGACCCAGTGGGCTCACCCAGTTATCAAAATGTAATAAATAAACAAATAAATAACATTTCAGCACTCCAGGAATAAATTGACAAGAAAGAGTGTGGCAACTACGTCAGCAATTAATTGTTTTTTAGTAAATTAGCACAACATGACTATTATATTTGGTACTGTTCTTTTTTAGTCTTTTAAATTCCAGAAACACAAATTGTTGTATTTTCTTGATGATATGTAATCAGGCTGATCTTCAAAATCAGGTTGCCATGATGATGTTTAAATGAGGTTTGAAGTTCACAGGTTTCCATGGTTTCTGACTGAGAAAAGTGTTTTGGTAGCAGTAGGATTGTAGTGTACCCTTCACTTGATGTACTGAGTGCAGATCATAAAACTGACACTGACACGGGAGTTGTAAAGAGAGTTACCCATTAATTTTGATTTTAGATTGATGGCACCTGTATGATTTGCTGTGTGGGTGAGACGGCACAAGTTGTGCACAGAGGAAGCCAGTGTTTACTTGCTGTTATAACCTGCAGGTTACAACAGTGAATTATAACTAGCTTCTTCTTTAAAAAACACAGTACCCGGTTATTACAGGTACATATTATTAGGAACAGGTTTTCATTTAAGTAAAGATACAAGCTTTTATGTCAAAAAAAGTCAGTGTTTTGTTTCCTTCTAATATACAGTAATATATATATATCCTAATTTATTTTAATTGTTGGTAACTGGGAAAGGCACACTGAGCCTTTTAGTAACTGGGAAAGGCACACTGAGCCAAGTCTCATTTCCAGGTGTGACCCAGGGGGAAGGGGACTGGGAGCACGGACATAAAAGCATTACAGTCATCTGAAGTGCAAACATACAAAATTCAAAGTGCAAAATAAATAAGCAGCCCAATTAAGGAGATTAAGTGAGAGGTCCTATGAGTTAACAACAGTATGGAATATTACACTGAATAAAATGAGCAGTGTGTGGATTCATACACAGATACACTGAGCAGTGCATGCTAGAGTGCACAATTTATGCATCGCAGTGGATAGAGAGCAGACTGTGGGCCAGGAGCATAGTTAGCCTAGCCTTAGGGAGTCAGTAGGCAAGTGGGAGAAGGGACAGGAGAAACTGTGATAAAAATCAGAAGGTTTAAGAGGGAGAGAAACAGGTACAGGTGTGAGCAGGAATATACCTTTACAGGCATCTAAAGGTATGGAAAGTGGGGAGGAAACAAAGGGAAGAGGGGAATAGGTTCCAGAGGGAGGGGAGATGGTAGGAGGAGGCAGCTCACCCAGCACACGAGTGAGGATGGGGAATGGAGAAGGTGCGAGAATCCCTGGAGTGTAGAGACTAAGAAGAGGAGAGGCCAGCAGAGAGGAGTAAGGAGAGGTAAGAAGGAATGGAACCAAACCAGAATTTGGCAGTGAAGGTGGCACAGTGGTACTGGTGACATAAAGGTAGTGGGAGGATGGGAAGGGAGGAATAGAGGGAGCAATGGTGGCTGCAGAGTGGAGAGTTGGTAGTGAAGCGACAGAAGGCATTACAGAGGGTGTCCAGTCTGGCAAGGAAAGAGGAGGGAGCAGTGCCATAGACCTTGTCTGCATAGTCACAAAATGGGAAGACCATTTTGGTTACCAGCTCCTGGTGGACCTAGAGGGAGAGGCAGTCCTTGTTGCAGTACAAGGTGCCAAGCTTGGGGTGAAGTTTGGCATGGATGGCATTAATATGGGCAGAGAAGTCAAGCTTGCTATCTAGCCACACACCAAGATACTTGAAGGCAGGGACTACCCCCAGGTTTCCCTGGACTGTAGATAATCACAAACATTATAATGCAGACAACTGCACAAAGGTGAATAATTACATGCTCAGGGAAGCATTTTGTGAAGATAAATCTTTGTATCTATTACCCCTCGTTTACTAAACAGTATAATGTAAAAAAGTATAAGATTGTTGCTTTGCAGATGTTTCATGAAAATAACCCTTTAATAATAGAACAAATAAGGTAAGACTTTCTCCTTAATGTTACTTTTTGTAATGAATCAGTATTCTTTAATATGTACAAAAGGTACTGTGACACTTGCTTTAAAGATGAATGCAAACGAACTGAGCTCTACGAGGTTAAATTGCTGTAATAAGTGCTGTACTGTACTGCATGTATTGATTTTATTTTTAGAAGTTGTTTTCCAATACCTTGACAGAAACTGCATAATGCTTCTATGGTGGGCTGCCTGCCATAAATTAAAACACCAGGCTAGACCAATAAATAAATTCCCCATTAGGGAACCAGATTTGTGCCTGTTTGTTGATTATATTATCAAGTACATTGGACATACTGTATGTGGCTGCTAGCTATCTATATTTAGAATAGAATACATCTGGAGCAAAACTGTGGTTATTTTTGTGTGAAAAATCAATGCCTTCCTTCTTGTGCCAACACAGTATGGGCTGATCACAGCACACAGCTCATGGGGGCATTCTGTTTTTCAAATAAATACTGCAGTCCCTTGAATGTTGCTGCTGGATGTTTTGCTGATTTGTTAGATTTTCCTCTCATTTTCTGTTGCCATGGTGCTGTGCAGATGTGCTTGCTGGAGCTGAGACCACAGAGAATTATTAAAGGCCAGGTCTCTCTGGGTAAACACGCAGAAACCTACACCATGCTGATGTCAAACATCAAATGTGAAAGCTTCTGTACAAAGAGACATTGGCTATTTGTCTAAGATAATAATCAGACTAAATATTTAAGACTTCTAGTTTTAAATTGACATTAAAGCTCTTTGGTTATGGTGAGCATCAAAGAGCCCTAACTGCATAAACAAACGAGGAATTTTGCTGGCATAGGATGAAGTACAAGCAGTGGGAGTCATTCAGTAACATTCCAGGAATATATGGCATTGTATTCTCCCTGTAATTTCACTGCAGTGTTTCTTTCTTATTCTCTGCTGTGAAATAACACAGCACTGATGACTAAATTGTGGAATAGGAGACACGTTTACTTAGTCTGTAAATTTAATTGTCCAGTGCCACAGTAGATGTTTACTAATGGAAAGCGTTGCTTTATGTTGAATATTTGGACATAATAGATTTCTTGAATGATCCTTGGAGTGCCATGCGGATAGCATGAAGCAGTATTTGTTTCCAAATGCACTGTGGAATAAAAGAATACATGCTCCCCACCCCTCCCCACTCCACAACTTGTCATACCCATTGTTGTCACGTTTCTTTGCACTCCTGTGATCATTAGATTGACTCATACATTGCTCTCTTGTTGACTTTGTTACCTTGCTGCTAATTGATTGTATTATTATCGTGCACTGTTCCCCTTCCCCCTGCCAAGGATGCCTCTGGAAGTGACCTGTTCCCAGATGAGTATGCCTATCCTAGTAAATTGTTTGACTTAAATGAAATACTGTTCTAGCTGTTAGCATAGTACAATAAATGCTTGTCATAACGCCCATGATCTTTTTATACCAGGCCTTTGACCTGAGGAAGAGGGTTCTATCTCTCAAAAACTAGTCTTAAAAATTATTTTATTAGTCCAATAAAAGGTATAGTATCACCTGCAACATATTTGTTGTTTTTTTTCTCTACATTATACCATCTGAAAACTTTTGCAAAAGCAGTTGTTACTGTACGTCCTCCAAACAAAATGGAGATGAAATTATGTTAATCGTATGAGGAACTTTGAAATTATCATTAATATGCCATATATTTCACATATGTTTGAACAGATTCCTTTTAAAATGTGTTAGTAAATATTGCATATGATTGTCATTGACTATAGTGTGAAAAGCCATGTTGGCCCTATAGAATTTTATTTATTTATATAGTGCTTTCCCAGCTACAAAGTGCACATGGGAAAATCATAAACAAGATTCTTAAAAATGTGCAAACATAAATGACTGTAAATATAAACATGTCGGAAGGGGGAGTTAGCATAAAAAATTGAGACAGATTGGTAGCGGTTAGATTAGCAGGGGTGGAACCACACTGTAGTTAGGTCAGAGAGGCCAGCATCTTCTTCCTTACCTGCTAGTTTGCTCAGGAGGATGGGGCAGGCAAGTACATTGACTGCTTTGGGGAGTTCAATAATGTTTGCTGTGATGTAGTACCCTGAGCCAGCCTTGTGAGCATGGGTGGCATGAGTGAGGCAAAGGAAGAGAGGAGACAGTTGAGTGGTTGCCTCTTAAACAGCCTGAAATTAGATAAGGAAGAAGACTGCATTAAGGAAGAAAGAGATCTGGGTAAGCACCAAGCATTCTTGGATTTTGGCGAGGGCAAGGTGGAGCAAGGATGAGGTGATGCCAAATTTGTGTTCAGTGAACATGCTGCAGTTCTGCATTTTTGCCACTGGTGAAGCAGGAACAAAGAAGTTAATTTTACCTTCAGCATTTTTGCATGAAAACCACACTTTGAATGTCCATGTTGTTGACGAGCCATATGACCTACTGCAGCCAATCAGTGATGTTGGAGATCAAGAACTCCTTGGGCTACTCATATCTCAGTGCCATTTCTAGCTCTCTTACACATGGGGAAAGACATGGCTACTGAAGGAACTTAAATTTGAAAAAGTAATTTTTGATCAGAAAACATTCAAAGTAATCACAGAATGATGCATTATTATTTCAGTTAGCTAGTTTTCACTACTTTGTGTTTAAGTAGTGTGTGTGTGTGTGTGTGTGTGTGTTTGTGTGTGTGAACTTAGTGCTTGTGAGAGGTGCTGCATTGACAGCATTGGAACCAAAGTCCTCTGCTTATCCACATGACAGGTGCAGCACAGGTAATCATGGAGCACACTTCCCCACACTACGCTGCCAGTGTGGCTGAACTCTGCTATGGAGAGACCATCATGTAGGTGAGAGGGTAGTTCAGACTCCATGCCCGTTCAGTCTTTGGTTTCTTTTGAGAGACTGCCAACAAGGGTGCCAGTTAGTGCCTGCCGTGTTGATGGTTTTGTGATGTGGTCCCCTGCCCACTGGAATTGGACTAAGACCACCACAGCTCACTTCACATAGGCTGTTGAACAACCCTCAGATGGTAATGGCTTTCAACCATTACCAACCTGTGCTGGAGCTGAACCCGTGACCTAGAGGTGAAAAACTTGACCCACTACCTATCCTACTGTGCTACCCAATTTCCCACTTTACACTACATTTAACAGTAGTTTCAGGCAGGCAGGCTTGTGAAATCATGATGCAGAGAAGAGGAGAGAGGGCATAGTATGAACCTGCACCGGTAGCTGCAGGCCCTACACAGTAGAAGCAGGCAAAGTGAATTTAGCAGACTAAGAAAAGTGCAGGGGAGATTTGTAAAAAATTTGGCAAAGATGTTTTTTTTTTACTGAGCACTGGTAGTGTAGAGGGTACAGAAGCCCATATTCACTCATTCATTCATTTTATTTATTAATTTATTTATTTATTGCCCCTGCAGCAGGAGAAGGGCAGAGTGAATTTAGCTGACTGAAACATGCAGAGGGAGTTTAAAGTATTTATTTGTGACAAATAGTCTGAATGCTGGTGATGTCATGCACAGGAATCCATCTTTTTTGTTTTGCTTGTGAGGTGAAGTGAAGTGAAGTAGGCTGCTGCAGTGGAGAAGATTGTCAGGGGTTCCTTAATGGAAGCTGTTTTTCCTGCCATTCTGAAGAGGGCAGTGGTGAACCCTCTCCTAAAGAAGATGGCTTTGGACCTTGACACTTCCAATTACAGGCCTGTCTTGAACTTCCCTGTTTTAGGGAAGGTGACTGAGAAGATAGTAACCATACAGATTGAGATGCAGCTGAAGAGATTTTCTGTCTATGAAACTTTCCAGTTGGGATTCAGGAGGAGTCACAGTACAGAGACCACTCTCGTCAAAGGTTGCAAAATGATTTGCTTCTAGTCAAGGATAGAGGAGAATGGTCAATTCTTGTTCTTCTCATTCTTTTCAGTTTTTGTCACTGTGCACCACTGAGTTTTAACAACTCAAACAAAAGCACTGTACTGAAGTATTCTGAGTCCTCCCTGTCCAGCAGGGTATATCAGATGGCACTGAGGAATTTTACCTTGTGTCTTGCTTAGGGGTGGATGAACCAGTTCGGAGAAATTCCAAACCCTCCAAATCGGCATCACAACTAGCAGTCGAGCTGCTGCCACACTGTTTTTACCATATGTATTGGTTCAGAAGATGTCACTGGCAGCAGACATCTTGGCACAGAGCAGTGTGTGGGGGAGGGAGGAGGAAGAAGGACAGAGGAGGGATTCTCATACAGTCAGCATGAGCAGTGTGGGGGGACTGCATGTGCTTAGGTGGGACTAGGAGCTGCAGAGGAGGCGACCAAGGTGCAGAGTGGTGTGTGGAGGAAGGGAGGGAGGGAGGAAGAAGGGAAGAGGTACAGTAAGAGGACAGAGCCTTACGCAGTCAGCACAAGCAGTGTGGGGGGGGGGACTGCATGTGCCTGGGAGGGACTGGGACCTGCAGAGAGGAGGAACTTGCAGAGATCATAGGTGTCTCAAATGGTGTGATAGGTGGTGGTGAATTCTGTATAGTGTAATAGAAACATAGAAATTGTCGACAGTTAAGGACTGCCTGGCCCATCTAGTCTGCCCGTAAGCCCTTGTACTGGATTACCGCTTCCAACCCACCAGTTGCTGTACCTCTATGGTTCCCCTATGCCTGTCCCAAGCATGCTTGATTCCATCCATGGTGCTCACTCCCACCACCTCACTTTGACACTTCACATTGTAATTATGACTTTGCGTTGTGCACTCTGCCTTATTCCACTTTAAGGCAGAGTGAGAATTCACAGGCAGCCCACACACATCACATGGCTTACACAGTGTAAGTCACATGCATCAGGCAGGCAGGAGGTTATGGGCAAAACCGCTCTCCAACGTGGGCCAACTTACACGTTTGGCACGGGGTGTGACAAATGGCTCTGTTCTGCAAATGGCTGGGGGTGGGGTGTGGATGTGTGATGAACAGGGGTGCGCAGGTGACAAGTCCACAAATGAAGTTATTTTCCGTATTTTATGTACAGGGTTTGATGTATCACTTGCACTAGACATACTGCATTGACCACCACCACCACCACCTCCACTGCTACTCTGACTACTACTTGACAAGATTTCTAAATAATAATCCCCTTCCCCATCATGCCTGTAGTAATCCTCTGGTGTTATTTCATCACTACTGCAGACATTCCTACTTGACCTTACACTCATGGAAGGGGATACCATGCTCAGTAAGGTTGATGAAGAGGGGGAATGCCCCACTATGGCATTAGCTGCCATCTGGTGCTGGGTCCACAGTGCCATGTGCCTGTTCTTAAGATGTGTATGCTGGTCCCTGTGCCCAAATGACTCCCCTTTTTATCTCAACTCACATGCGCATGGCAAAGCTGGCAGATTGCAACTTACTCATCATTTGCGTCTTGGACAAAAAAATTCCAAACAAGTGATTGTGATCCCCTATATTTAACATGTCACTGATGCTGCTTATTGGACTCCGTTTTTTAAACTCCTGAAATAGGGGTGTGCTACATGATTTTTCAGGCTGGACACACTTGGACTCCAACTGATCATGACTACCTATGATTATTACTGGGTCATCATCATTATCATCAACAGGAACTGCTAAATCACAACTTTTTTGAGGAGGGGGGGTTTAACGCCAACAGACCCAGACATAGCTACCTTGACTTTCTTTTTTTTCTGGTTCCCAATAGGGGTCACTGACATCATCATCATCATATTCATCAACATCATCCGCATCCATATTTTCAGCTTGGATGCTGTCATGTGAAGAACATATTCAACCACAGCACCATCATCATCATCATCATCACCCAATATATTTGCACCACACTTTGAATCATTGGATGGCAAAGGCATGACCCCAACAGAGCTGGAAGAAATGTGACATTGTGAGTTATCGTCGCCAGGATCAGAATCATGTTCAACTACTATGGGGATGTTAATGGGGAGTATGACATCATCTACACTGCCAGTCACAGCTTTAGACTCACTTATATTTTTTGAAACAGTTAACTGGTCAGATGTGGAACTTGAGGCAGCAATAGTCATGCCAGCAGAAATTGCACTAACACCACCAGCTGGAACAACATCATTTCCTCCAACTATGAGTGAAGTTACAGATGGTGCTGTAAAAAACATTGATCAAGAAATCCCTTTACTGACATCAGCTATGCACTTCTTGAGTACTACCTCACCCATGGACAATCTTGCCACTGGCAGCAGTGCCATGATCAGAAACAGCTTTGCTTTCACGTCTCTTTGCAGGTATTTTGGAGGATCACCAAGAAAATTCTAAACAAATTTCGATTTCTGAACATTCAGTATGGGCCGGTGGATGTGAAGCCAAAAAAAACAGCTGTGGCTTGCAGATGGAGATTGGGCACTAAACAGATGCAAAGGCACAGGCAGATTAAGACTGCATGGCGCAATCAAGAAGAGATGCAGACGCAAAGTCACAACACCTCCTTAACCAGTGCTCACAAGTCACAATCCAATATGGAAAACAATACCTTTTTCCAGATGGGGGGGGGGGTACAGTACACTGGAGTAACAGTTCAATCCAAGATACCACAAAGCAGTACAAAATCACACAGGTGCGGTGGATAGTAGGTTCACACTGCTGCAATTACTCTGTGGTACAATAAAATGTGTCTGATTTGATGGCATGCGTCTCACACACAAATACACACACTACAAGTAATGCGTAGCAAATTGAAAACTTCAGTAATATAACCAAATCTTTTAAACAAACTGAAATTGTGCACTGTTGCACCAGAACAATCAGAAAAAAATGTAAAGAATTACTGAAAATACTACTGTGTGTACATTGACACAGTTATATAAGAAAAATATAACCAAAACAGAAGACTGCCTTTTTCTCCCAGTTAATCTACCTCCACCCAAATACACCCCTCCACTGAAGCACACTTCAAGTGTTGGTCAGTACACAGACTGAATGTTCTAAATTAACATTTCAAAAGCCACACACAAACAATAAACACTCAATGATATGAGCACAGGAGGGTTTCCTATATCGATGTACTAAATTTTGAGCAAACAAAATGGCTCAAAAAGGCTTTTTTAACAGCTTTTAGAGGGTTTGAATTGCAGAGCTCTGACAGCAAACTGCCTCCAGCTACTACTACATACACACGACACAGAACCGAAGCTGTGCAGAACAATCTAGAGCCTATGTGACCTGCAATCTCATGAATCACTACAAAATTCACCTTGCAGCTCAATAACAAGGCGAAGTGATGAGATGTACATTGATTTCTATGTACTTCGCATTAAAATTGGTGCAGAAGTGGTTGGGGGAAGGCAGAGTAACACTAAGTCATCGTTATCAATGGACTTCGCGTTCCTCATTATGATGTGAAATACTCCACTTCGTGTTGCGGATTACTTTGTGGATTCTGCATTACTCTGCAAATTGTTTCATGGAGCGAATTTTGGCCACTTCACCCACCTCTACCCTTGAGATACTTGAATGTTTCTATCATGTCCCCCCCTTTCCCTCCTCTCCTCCAGTGAGTACATATTGAGGTCCCTTAATCTCTCCTTATAAGTCTTGTGTTGCAAACCCTGTACCATCTCAGTCACCCTTCTCTGGACCGTCTCCAGCCTGTTAATACCCTTATAAAGGTGTGGCCTTCAGAACTCTACACAGTATTCCATGTGCGGCCTGACAATGGTTTTGTATATTGGCATCGGTATCTCCCTCCTTCTGCGGTTGATACCTCTGCCTATGCACCCTGGTTAATGGGTGTCCTGGTTAGTTGTGGCACAAAGAGCCCACATGGTTCTTGACTCCTTCCCAAATACAGTAAGCCAATGACTTGCAGTGCATAGCAGACATTGAGCTTTCAACAGCTCAGGCAGTTCCATTGAGAGAAAATATAAAAATGTTACTATTCTTGAGTCCTGACTTATTCTTGTTTTGTTTTTTTTCCTGAAAAAAAATATTTGGAGGGAGAAATAATAATACCTAAAACAGCTATTTGATTACAAAAAAGGGAATTAACATGACACTAAAGAACAGAGGAGAGGAGGGGTGAGGAAAGAGTGAGCAGCTTGTTAGTTCATTTATGGCAGGCAGGTGGTAAAGCCTACAGGTGCTGCAGTTAATCTCTTAAATAAAGAAGTCAGTAAATTAAACAAAAAATAGTAAGAAGCAGCATTAGTGCAGAACAGAGAAGTGCTCCTTTTTTAGTTGAAGGCTGCAGCTTTTTGGCAAGGAAAGAAGGAGAAGTGAAACAGTGGGGCAGGGAAGGGAGAGCGGGAGATATTAAAGACAGGACAAAAAAGAGAGGTGACTGATGTAGATTGGTGCTTGTAGTGTTTCTTTTGTGGCTCAAACATATAGGTTAGGCCAGCTTGCTTGCTGACCCTGATTTAACATTGGCAGTGGGTGGCACTGGCACCTGATCTATAGCTTACTGGTTAGAGTGAACCAGAATAAATATATAGCAGACCTGTGTTTAAAATCCCACACCACTTGCATATTGTCTGTGTGACCCTGAATTAAGTTCCTTAAGCACAGTACCTCCCTGACTGTGCTTCTGTTCCTGGGACATACTAAGCTTCAGCTCATAGTGTGCCTTTGCTTTGTTGGCTGATTTAAAAATAAAAAATAATAAACCTTGCTAAGGAGTAAGAACTCAAAGAGGGTAGACCCACTTGTTGCCCCTGATTGAAGTTTGATCTCTAGCATTGGCTGTGGGCTGCACCAGCCCTTATAGCTCAGTGGTTACAGCACCAGTGTGAACCAGCATATTATATAGAAGACCTGTGTGTGAATTAAAAAAGGACAGCCACCCACCATTTGCATACTGTCTGTGTGAGCCTGAACAAGTTCTTCAAGTACAGTATCTCCATGTGCTCCTGGACCACACCTACAAGCTTCAGTTCAATAAGCCTGTCATGGATGACTAAAAAAAATTATTGCTTCAGAAGGACTCGCAGAGGGGTTGGCCAAGTTGGTGACCTCTTATTTAAATTTAAACTTTAGCACTGGCAGTGGGTGGCACCAGCCCTTATAGCTTAGTGGCTGTATAGCACCAGTGTGAATCAGAATAATATATATTGCAGATCTGTGTGTGAATTAAACTCTGACAGCCACCCACCACTTGCACATTGTCTGTGTGACCATGAACACATCTCCTAAGTATATTGCTGTGCTCCTGGGGCATGCCACCTCTAATCTTTGGCTCAGTGAGTCTTTCATAGATGATAAAAATATATATATATTTGCTTTGGAAGGACGTGTAGAGGCTAGTTAGGCCAGCTTGGGTGACCCTGATTGAAATTTGAACTCAAGCACTGGTAGTGGGGGGGGGGGGGGGGTCACCACCCCTTATAGCTTAGTGGTTAGAGCACCAGTGTGAACCAGAGTAATATATAGCAGACCTGTGTGTGAATTAAGCTGTGACAGCCACCAGCCACTTCCATACTATCTGTATGACTGTGACCATGAACAAGTCACTCAAGAAAGACTGGTGATATGAGCACTCAGAAACATTGTAAAACAATAGCCGTTGGCAAGCAAGGTAATTAAAGTAAAAGTTCATTCAGTAGTCCAGAAACAAGTATCCCATCAAAAACTGAAATTCAAGTACCAAAGTATGTTGAAGGTACTGATAATGCTACTACTGTCCAGGTATTGCCAACTAACTCTCAAAATACTGAGACCTCTACAACCAGGGAAGGAGCGGATATGGTACAAGAGCTCAGTAGTGCAGAAGCAACAAAGTTTCAAAAGACTCCTCCTTGTCCTCCAAGGTTTCTAATAGCAAGTCATCTGAAATTTCAAAAACAAAGAGTATTCCTATAATACATAAAGTTAAAGCACTTACAGGTACAACTCACAGTAGGGTTGCTTGATTTGTAACACATCCATTTCAAATAACTCAGTTTCCAAGTAACAGTGGTGACTCTAGTGAATGTACAGGTAGTGATGATAGACATTATCATGATGATAATGATGACAGGGAAATTTTAAGTCTGACTTTACTGATTTCTGACAGTGACAATGTGGATGACATGGAGAAGAGTACTGCTACACTATCAAAAGTGGGAGGGAAAATTTCTAAGACTCAAGCCAAGCAAAGTCTGACAATAGTGATACCGGTTCTGATATAGATGATTCTATAATGATTTAGCCTGATGAGCCTGCATCATCCACCGATATGTCTTCTCCAGTTAAACTCAGCCAGTTGACCACTACTGAGCTCATTACTAGAAATAGACAGTCCATCTTGTCTGTTTAGAATCATTTTTACATAAATCTCAAGGATGTTTGCCGAGCAATATGTGTACACTGCAACACTCATATGAGTAGATGGAAAATAAAGGTTGTCTTTGGAACCACAGCAATGATGAAACATGTTAATGTGAATTCGCCCTATAATTATATATGGTTCAAACAAACATTCTAACATTGGTGCATGGAAATTTAGCGGGGTTCTCCATAAGCAGAAACGTTCTTCTGAAACAGAAGGAGACAGCAGCCATCAGCCAAGGTCCAAAAGTCCACTTCTGTCTCAAGAAAATTCTTCTGTTAAGTCCTCTGTTTTACCAGTCAGGGCATGTGATGCCCCAGCCAAGACTAACTTTACCCCAGATAAGAGGCAGTTAAAGTTACAAGAGCTTTTAGAAAGAAAGTCTAAATATCCACAAAACTGTCCGATAGCGGTGACAATCAACTGTAAAATAACATAAATCATTGTACTTGATTTGCAGCCATACTCTATTGTAGAAGATGTGGGTTTCCAGAGGACTTGTGGAATGCTTAGACCCACAATATTTAATGGCAAGTAGAAAATACTTTGCATTTGCTGCTGTGCCCAGTACAACAATCTAATATTTCTAGTGAGGCATTCTCTCTGATAGTCAGGGGATGAGGTAGTTATCTTTACTACCAACATGTGGACCTGCACCCAAACTATTGCATGTCTTTCTCTTACTGCACATTGGGTCAGTTTTGCGAGTAACCATCATCCTCACACACCACTCCAACTGCTACCACTCCAGCTACTACCACTCCAACTGCTATTACCACTACTCTCACAGAAAATAAAAACCCTTCATGGTTCAGAAAATGACAGAACTCCATCTAAATTTCAAGATACACACACCATAGCACAGTCAGCAAGAACCTGAAAGAGTAGTTAGTGCCTGGGTCACCTCATAGAGTTTGAAAGTTGACTTTTTTGTTGCTGACAATGGTTCAAAATAAAAGTAAAGAACTTCATGATGGCAATTTTGTACATGCACATTGTTTCATACATTGGGGTTGATTTTCAAATGGGTGAGAATGTCACAAGCCCCAAGTGCAGTGAAGATGTGGTGCACCAGGCTTGTGTCATTCTCCTGGCCAGTGACTGGTATTTTCTATCTTGCGTGCCAATTGCTGCAAGTTAGACCAACTTTTTGTGGTCTAGGTTGCAGAAATCCTAGGAGCCTTTTTTACAGAGCATGTAGGTCTAGTTCACAAAGTATATGGCCACTTTAACCACTCTGTAATATACCATGACATCCTTGCTGATATCCAGAAGAAGAAATGTCTTCCTCACCACCAGCTTGTTCAGGATGTACAAACAAGGCTGAATTCAGCTTATTTTATGATTCAGTGCATCCCTGAACACAAGGTAGCTGTCATTGAGAATATCATGTACAATGATATTGGGGAGAGGGTTGTACTCCATTCTTCTCAATGGTCTCTGTTAGAACAGTGGTTTTACATTCTGAAACATAGAAACATAGAAACATAGAAGTTGACGGCAGATAAGGACCGCAAGGCCCATCCTAGTCTGCCCATTTCTTTTTCTACCTTATAAATGTGCCATTGGCCTTTGCTCTGTCAGTGACCTATCTATTCATAGTCATTTGTAATGCTCCCTTATGCCTATCCCATGCCTGTTTGAAGCCCTGCACTGTATTCATAGCCACCACTTCTTGTGGTAAGCCATTCCATGCATCTACCACCCTTTCTGTGAAAAAGAATTTCCTCACATTCCCCCTTAATCGGCCTCCCTCTAATCTCATGCTGTGTCCTCTTGTCCTGCTATTTTTCTTATATTTAAACATGTTAGACTCTTTCACCTTGTTTATGCCCTTAAGGTGTTTGAATGCCTCGATCATATCACCTCTCTCCCTCCTTTGCTCAAGGGTATACATATTGAGCTCCGTTAATCTGTCCTCATATGTCTTCTGATGCAGTCCCTGCACCATTTTGGTTGCCCTTCTCTGGACTGCCTCAATTTGGTTAATGTCCTTTTGAAGGTGTGGCCTCCAATCCATGCATGTACTCAGATGGGAGCCCTAACCAATGTCTTGTACAGAGGGATTATTACCTCCCTCTTACGACTTGTGATACCCTACTAATACTCCCAACACCCCTAGCCTTACCTACTGCTTTAGAGGTCTGCTTGGATGATTTCAGGTCATCAGTGATGATGATGCCCAAATCTCTTTCTTCCTTTGTGACTGCTAGCAACTCCTCCCAGCCTATAAGTGGCTTCAGGGGTTTCTCTTCCCTATGTGCATGATTTTGCACTTCTTTGCATTAAATCCCAGTTGCCACTGTTCTGACCATTCTGCTAGTTTATCCAGATCTCTTCTCATTCTGCCCACCCCATCTGGATCATCTACTCTGTTGCAGATCTTGGTGTCATCTGCAAACAGACAAGCCTTACCCTCTAGTCCATCTGCAAGGTCACTAATGAAGATGTTGAATAGGACTGCCCCAGGACTGATCCTGAGGTACTCCACTTGTGACTTGCATCTCTTCTGACTGTATACCATTTACCACCACTCTCTGTTTTCTGCCAGTCAACCAATTTGCCACCCAGTTGACCAACTTCTGACCCACCCTGAGCCTACCTAGCTTATTTATCAATCTTCAATGTGGAACAGTGTCAAAAGCTTTGCTTGAAGTCAAGGTAAGCTGACATAACTGCTCCCCTTGGTCCACCACTCTCTGGTTACCAGTCAAGAAATCTATGAGATTAGTTTGACAGGACCTTCCTTTGTAAACCCATGCTGTCTTGGATCCTGTGCCCCTATGTTCCAGGTGTTGCACTATCCTTTCCTTAAGGGTGCCTCCATAATCTTGCCCACTACTGAGGTAAGACTGACCGGTCTGTAGTTCCCCGCCTCCTCCCTGCTACCACTTTTGTGGAGCGGGATCACATGAGCCCTTCTCCAGTCTTCTGGGACCTCTCCTGTGCTCAGAGACTCACTAAAGAATTCTGCTAATGGCTCTGCTAGTTCCTCCTTTAGCTCCTTAAGTACCCTGGGATGTATGCCATCAGGTCCCATTGCCTTATCCACCCTGAGCTTAGCAAGCTCTTGTAGGACCCTTTCTTTTGTGAAGGGAGTAGTGCTCACCTCCCTCCCCCCTGTGTCCATGATGCTGAGCTGTGGGCCCTGCCCTACCTTCTCTTCAGTAAATACTGAGCAAAAGTATCTATTTAGGATAGATGCCTTTACAGGGTCCTCCTCCTCACATGCTCCCTTTTCTCCATTAAGCTTAGGAATACCCCCTCTGGACTTTCTCCTTTCACTAATGTATCTATAGAAAGTCTTGTCACCTTCTTTTACTGTTCGTGCTAGTGTTTCCTCAGTTTGGGACTTTGCCTGCCTTACTGCCTTACCTGCTTCCCTTAGGGCAGTTTGGTATGCCTCCCTATCTTCATCCCGCTGTGTTCCCTTATATTTCCTGAAGGCCAGCCTTTTGGCTCTGACCTTTTCTGCTACTGTATTTGAGAACCAAGTGGTTTCCTTCTTCTTTTGCACTTCTTTTCTGTCTAACACAATGGGATGTTGCTTCAAGTGTGCATCTTATATGCTTGCCCACTTTGCCTGTACCTCCTCACCTGTGTTTCTTTTTGCCAGGGCTAGCTTAACTCTGTTGGCCATCTTATCAAAGTCAGCTCCTCTGAAGTCCCATATTTTTGCCTTGGAATGGGATGATTTAGATGTAGTAGCCAAATTGAACCATACCATGTGATGGTCACTGGCCCCCAGGTGACCTTCTACCTGGAGATCTGTGATCCCTTCTTTGTTAGTCAGTACTAGATCTAGGATAGCCCTGTCTCTTGTGGGTTGCTGTACCAGTTGTTTGAGGCCCTCCTCCTGCAGGGAATCCACTATGAGTCTAGTTCTGGCAGATGTTCCTGCTGGTATTGACCAATCTGTATCTGGCATGTTGAAGTCTCCCATTATCAGAACCTCCCCTTTAGCTGTCATGTTTTGTATATCTTCTAACAGTAATGTGTCTATGTCCTCCCCTGGTCTGGGGGGCCTGTAGACAACCCCAGTTCTTATGGCTGTCCCATTTCCTGTTTCCAGGGTGACCCACAGTTCTTCTGGCTCCTTATGTGTATTCTGAATTTCTGTAGCTTTGATATTTTCATTAACATACAGGGCCACTCCTCCCCCCTTTGCACCTCGGTCTCTTCTGAACAATACATAGCCAGGTACTGAAGTCTCCCAAGTGTGGTTACTGGTAAACCACGTCTCACTAATTGCTACTATGTCCAGTTTAGCCTCTGACATTATTGCCTGCAGGTCTGGGATCTTATTTCCCAGGCTGTGAGCATTGTGTACATGATTTTCCATTGGCCAGATTTTGGTGTGTTAGTTGTTGGGTGAAGTTTGGCATTACCCCTGTGCATCGTATGGGGAGACAAACCTTTTTTCTTACCTGGTGATGCAAATGAACGGCAAACACGCTGAATTCCTGTTTGACCACTAGCTGAGGGGGGAAGGGTGTTCTTCCCATTTGACGTATGGGGTGCTGCACCCCTCTCCCCATTTGCTAGTTTAAATATTCTGCAAAGACGTCAAACTTATGCCCCAATGCACTGACTCCCTCTTTAGTCAGATGCAGTCCATCAAATTTAAAGAACTTTCGCTCCCAGAACTGTTGCCAGTTCCCTACAAATCTGTGTCCTTTTTCCTGGCACAGTCCTTGAGCCACGTGTTTAGCTCCCCCTATCTCTCCTTCTCTGACCTTCCGTCCATCTGCTCCCTTCTCCCAGACTGGCAGGATCTCAGAGAAGGAGATGCCGGACGAAATAGATGATAGTTTGTCACCCAGCCTAGTCAGGTGTTCCTTGGTCTCCACAACTGACCAGCTGGCAAGATCATTAGTCCCTATGTGTACTAGGACATCAATGTTTTCTCCTGCTTTGTGAACAATTTTAGCAAGGCGGTCAGTGTCTCTCCATGCTGATGTACCTGGGAGACATCTGCCCATCACTCCTGGCTGGAGATGGGTATCAACTCCCCGAATCATGGAGTCTCCTATGATCAGAAGTTTTTTGGATTTCCTTTGTGCTTGTTTAGTTTTGGTTCCTGATTTGGGTGAGTATTGTTGTGCTAGCTCCTGTGCCACAGTGTCCTGCTTTGCAGTGTCTTCTGCCTCTTTATATGATTTCAGAGATAGAGGCAGATACCTGTTGTAGTGTTTATATGGTTTTGGAGTAATGTGTTGGAGAGCAGAGAGTGATGGGGCACCTGATTTGCTCCTCCTAACCACCTGCCAACCTCCTGGACCAACTACCCTCTCTGGTCGAGGTTTTTCTGTTGGATGCTGGGAAGTGGTGGGTGGTTCTTATAATGTATTTCCTCTTCAATATGAAATTTGAGGCGTGCAATCTCTGCCCATGCTGCCCGGAGCTGAGACCTAAGATCTCAAAGGTCCAGCATGTAGGACAGTGTCCTAAATCCTGTAAGACTGTCCTTCTGAAAATTGTTCACAGTACCTGCAGTTAATGAAATCCATTCCAAATAAGTTGCTGGGTTTGTAACCTAGTCAGAGTAATTAGAAGGAAAAAAGAAGGAAAAATGCAAGTAATTGTTTAATTGTGCTTTGTTGAACTTGGTATAACAAGTTAAATTACTAGTGCCCTATAAATGAGATCACCTTGTAGGCCCCACTGATCCGCCCCTTCCTGCTCTGCCACAGAAATGTCACAACTGTGGTACCCTATAAAAAGGAGTGTAGCGTGGGGTGGTTGGGGATGGGGTGCGTGGCTGGGCCTTCCTGCCTAAAAGAAGAAACCAGGACGAAAGAACAAGGAGGTAAGAGCAGAAACAATCAGTCAACAATAAATGCAGTAACCTGAAAGCTTATCCTAATGTTAGATAAAACTGTAAAACCTGTAAAGCACCACCTGTAATAATTTCAGAAATATATACCCTGTAAAACACTTTGCTCCAGAGAAAATAAAGCAGTAACAGAAGATATACCTTGCAAAAGACAATTTGAATCAGAAGATTACAGCAGTAATCTGTTAGCACACACCTGTAGGCACACCTTGTAATAATGCAGAAGAAGGTATACCAGCAACAACAATTTGAATCAGAGAAAAAATAAAGCAATGAAATGTTAGCAACAAACAGTAGCAATCCCTGTGAGTAAAAATATAAAAACACCACCACACAGTAAATCTGCTTAGCCAAACTAAGTCTTAATCCTTCTCCCTTGCTCTGGCAAGTTTCTCTACTCTGCCTTTCAAGCAGTCTTAGAAGGAAAGAGCTCAGGTGAAGCTAGGTGCCTTGGCCAGCAAACCATTTACAAGTGCTATAAATAAGGTCAGTGCAGAAACGACATCCATTAACCAAGTCATTCCACTCATTCTACTTCTCAAAAAAGCTTGGAGAAAATAAAGAACAACTTAGATATGAACCAGTCTGTGGTCAATAACATGCTTGCCAGACTTAGCAATTATGACAAATTATCAGTCATGACACGGAGCAAAGAGTATATCTCCATGTTTCCAGAACAGACACCTTCCTGATGTTGCTTCTTAGGATATGGAGAAGTTGGGCTACGGGCAACTTTTGATTGATGCAGTAGATGAGGTTTCATTAGGAAGTGGTACTACAATGGCACCATCTCAGTAGACTTCACCAAAAAAAAAAACATTACAGAAGCAGTGAATAGAGTGAGATTTGGTTCCAATAGCAGGACACAATGAAATTCCAAAAGGAGAAAATGCATGCTTTTTAGCAAGTATGGTAGATGTACACCTTTCTGAACCCAGCATTCATATTAAGGATGATCATTTAGGTTCCTAGAAAACACAATTATCATGCTGGCGAAAGCTGACTATCCTGGCGTGTAAGTATATTGGATGCCCAGCCTCCAGTGTCTATTCAAACATTTTATTCAGCTCTTCTGGAAATGTTGTACCTGAGAAACATTTTTTTGCATTGAAACGCAGCTGCCATACCCTTGACTACTCCTCTAATTTTCCCAGGTCTCTGCTCATCCTTTACATCCACAAAGAGGCAGACCTTCCCTTCCAGCTCCTCAGCAATGTCACTTATATAGACATTAAAAGAATGGTCAAAGCACTGATCTCTGAGAGGCACCCTACTGGTCACCCTCCCTTCCTTGGAGTGACATTTGTTTACCACCACCCTCTGTCACCTATCCCCTAAACAATTTAATATCCAGTTTACCACCTTTGGACCCACTCCCATGCTGCCCAGCTTGCTTACTAGTCTCCTATGAGGAATGATGTCAAACGCCTTACAGAAGCTTACTGAAGGCAGGTCTTGTGATCCATCATTTACAGAAGTTTCAGAGAGCAGCTGTCTACTATAATGAAAAGCTTAAAAATGCTAAATTTACATCAATTATGTTTTAACATGATTTTTTTTAGTTATTTGTTATTTGTGTTACTTTCCCTTGCTATTGGTCAACTAAATATTGTAAGTAATACAGCATTTATTTCACTGAGGCTTTCAAAATATATCTGACTCTTCCCTGTTAACCACAGAATTGCTGTTTTGTGACATCACAGTCTGTTGCCATGGTGAGCACTAGGATGTTAGAAACAAAAGTATTGTGGTGGTAACAAGGAGAAAGGCAAATGTTTTTATACAGATTTGTAGACAGACTACCAATAAGTGCTGTAAACCTTGGAAAGGAACACAGAAAGTGAAAAAAATATGTTTTCTGTAGTAAATTGTAATAGCTGAAACATTTGTGAAAGTACCTGCTGAAGTGTAGGTATAACCTCCCCCTTACAAATGGGGGTTCCCAAAAAGTCTTCCTTGAGCTTGCCTAAATGCTCACTGCCAGGCTAGTGCCCTATATTTTAGCAGTTTAAATGTGATTGCCAGAGAGTGCCTGTATAGCCTCTGTGCACTGTCTCTTTAAGAGCTGCCTGGATTGCAGTCATAAGTAATCTGAGAGGGATCTCTGTTGAAAAACGTAACTATTTGCTGAAAATCATTTAAAGTGATAATGATAATGTAGTTTGTCTAACCTACCTTCTTTGCAGCAAGGACAATTTTGTTTATCTCCACTATCTTGGTCCTGGACTGCCGAATTGGACCAATTAGTACTGGTGGGACCTAAAATGGAGCTGTCTGGAGTCAGAATCTGTAGGAATTGTAGTTTTGGACTTTTGCCACCTTTTTTCACCTGCAAGGGGAGCCTTTGTTGTGACTGACAGTCAGATCAGCCAACCAAACCTTTTGGATTCTGGGGAAAGTCCCAGGCTTTCTGGTAGTTGAGTCAGATCTAACTTGGGTGCTGAAGAAGCAACAGCTCGAGACAGTCTCTGTGGAAAGGCCTGAGTTTTGGCCTGCATGCCTGCCTGCTGCCCCTGAGAGGGAGAAAAGAGAATCATTTTGGACTAAATCCAAGTTTTTGAGAACAAAGTAAGCCACTGATTTTTGCCAAGCTCATACCTGAACAAGACCGAAGATTTTGTTGAATACGGTTGGCCTGTCAGACTTTCCTGCTGCTTTTGAATCCCCGGTTTGTGCAGAGACTCTGCGATCATGACCGGAGAGCAGTTTGCCTGGTACAGTAGAATTTCCTTACACGTAAATATGCTGTGAGTTGTTAGTGGATCGTGATTTGGTTCCCCACTGTGTGAACAGTGTTCTGCTTGATGGAAGCTGTATCCTGCCCAAAATGGACCGTATCCGAATTTGTCTCCATTTGGCTGGGGCCTTGCCATGCTGCTCCAGCCAGACTACCCGCTGCACAGAGAAAGCCATCGACGAGAGACCTGCCTGGGGATCAGCCCTCTGCTCCACGCTTGAACAGGAACGTTGCTTCAGCAATTTGTGTGGGCCCTGCTTCTCCTGGCACTCCAGATTAACCACCTGCTGTCTCAATTTTCGTCCAGTCTGTGTCCAGTCTTGGGTATCGTGAGTAATTATCAGGGTAGCTCCCTGCAACAACAGCTTAATCTAAGTGTGTCATCTGATTGTCTTGTTGTTTCTTTTCTTTCACGAACTGAGCCCTCCGGCTCCGGATTGCACTTAGTGTGTGTAGTGCATGTTGTTTTCTTCCATCACAAGGCCCCAACCAGCTGCGACGCTGGCCTACCCCGGGCAACGATCTTGGCTAGCCCTCATCTTCTTCACCTAGGTACCCAGAGTGTGTGACTGTTTATGTACTCTGAAGTGCATGCATAACCGTTCGAGTGATACAGCCTTTAAGCAAATTAACCTGATTATGCCCCTCCCTTGTTCAAGTCCCTTAAATAAATCAGATCTAACTCTTTTTGCATTTACCCTGACTGTGGTTCCAGTTTGTGCAAGAGTACTGTACTGCTGTTATTTGCTGTGTGTAACCTTGTTTTGCAGGGGGTCCCCAGAGTCGAGCCAGAGGAAAGCCCTGGTGGTAAGTGCAAACA
Organism: Neoceratodus forsteri; assembly: GCA_016271365.2. Taxonomy (NCBI): domain Eukaryota; kingdom Metazoa; phylum Chordata; order Ceratodontiformes; family Ceratodontidae; genus Neoceratodus; species Neoceratodus forsteri. The sequence goes on from CM057455.1 coordinate 409,485,143, forward strand.
GTGTGGGTACTTGTGTGGTGTATCAGGGGTATCGTGAAAGTAATTATTGTATATTGTTCCAGCCACTAGTAAGGAAAGAGGGGGTTACAGTGTCCCAGAGGGCTGTGCCAAGGTTAGCTTGACCACTACCAACCTTGACCTCTGGGTGGAAGCACCGATTTCAGAACTCAGGCCCCTTAACCTGCTCCTAGCCAAGCAGGCAGGGGTAGTAGCCCTTGGGATAGTGCCACCTAGGGGTTACATAGAGTTGCTTTTTCAGGTAGGAGAGACAGAGGACTTGAGCTGCTGCTGTAGAGAAATAATCTATCTTCATCAACTTGTCAAAACTAGACAAAAATCAGAAACCTTGAAAGTTTTGGTTCCCTTTCTAAATCCTAAGGCAGAGAGGGTTGATTTGTTGCACTGTGCGGTGAAATTAAGTTTCAGGAAGGGAAAATAGAAGGACTGTTTAGGGTTTGCTGAGAGACGGTAGGCAGGCTAACGGCATGCACAAGCTGCCACACACACCTGCACACACACACACACTGTGTGTGTGTGTGTATTCAGTGTGTCATGCATGTGCTATACCAAACCAAATGAGATTTAAAGCTACAGTGTGTGTGTGTGTGTGTGTGTGTTTTAAAAACTAACAACTTAAGGGAGTAACAAAGGATTTGTAGCAGTGTATTATGATTAGAAATTTACAGTTTTGTATTAGTTGTTGTCTGAAACAAAGAACAAGGCAAGTAGTTTAAGTGCAGTTGACTGTTAGTGATCTTTTTCCTTTAAGCCCAAGAAAAAAATTAAAAATAATTCTCGAATTTAGTCAGGCTTGACTATAGTGCGTGAAACTTGTCAGCTCAGCACTGCTACAGTGACTTGAGTGACTTGATTCATAATATGTATAATTTAAATTTAGTATCAGAAATCTTCCTCTGAGGAACCGAAGCCTGGGTCCCTTTATGGCCACTTAAGCAAATAGTGTGAGTGCACCATAGCTGCTGCTGGTTGGGTGGGACAAGTCAGCTGACTCCCACCACTTCAGTTAGCTGCTTTTCTGTTCTGTGTGTGCACAATTTTTTAAGTTTGTGGCTGTGTGCCCAAGAAAAAAATATAAAAAATCTGAGAATTTAGTCGGGCTTGACAGTAGTGAGTGAGATTTGTCAGCTCAGCACTGTTGCAGTGTCTTGAGTGACTTGACTTCATAATAAATATAATTTAAATTTAATAGCAGAAATCTTCCTGTGAGGAACCCAAGCTTGGTTCCCTCCATGCACACTTTAATAAGTGTGAGTGCACTGCAGCTGCTGCTCATTGAGTGGAACTAGTCGGCTGACTCCCATTCCTTGAGATGGCTGTTTTTTTTTTGTTCTCTGTGTGTGCACTACTGTGCACTCAAGACATTTTTCCAAGCCTGTAGCTGTGTACCCAAGAAGAAATTTAAAAAAAGAAAATTTTCTGAGAGATTAGTCAGACTTCAATATCGTGAATGATATTTGTCAGCTCAGCATTGCTGTAGTGACTTGCGTGACTTGATTTCAAAATAAATATAATTTAAATTTAATACCACACATATCCTATGAGGAACCCAGGCTTGAGTCCCTCCACAGCCATTTAAGCAAGTGCAAGTGCACCGTAGCTGCTGCTCGTAAGGTGGGACTAGTCGACTGACTCTCATCGCTTCAGTTAGCTGTTTTTCTGTTCGGTGTGTGTGCATAGCCATGCACTCAAAACGTTTTTCTAAGTCTGTGGCTGTGTACTCAAGTAGAAATAAAAAAAAATTCTGAGAATTTAATCAGGCTTGACTATTAGTGAGTGAGACTTGTCAGTTCATCACTGCTGATGCAGTGACTTGAGTGACTTAATATCGTAATAAATATTATTTAAATCCACACATATTCTGTGAGGAACTCAGGTTTGGATTCCTTCAAGCCTACTTACAAACATATGAACATACGAATGTGCCAGCAGAAACAGACCACCTGGTCTATCTAAGTCTGCTCAAGTGTGCAGCTAGCACCCCTAGTTTGCAGCTGTCCCACCCCCTCCCCTTATTCATCCCTCTGCCACCCCCATCTCCCCCACCCTCACTCTCCCCTGTTCCCTGCCCCATGCCCTTTTGAAGTTGTTTACGTATTTACATGATACCACCCATTCTGGTAGTGTATTCTATTTTGCTACCACCCTCTCTGTGAAATAGTGTCTCCTCATTTCCTTCCTAAATCTTCCCCCCTCTATTCTTAGCCCATGCTCACTGGTGACCCTCCCCCTCCTTAACTTAAAGATCCCATCTGCCCCATCCTTATTTATTCCCCTCAGATACTTTAATGTCTCTATCATGTCCCCCCTGTCCTTTCTATCCTCCAGGGTGTACATATTCAGGTCTCCCAGCCTGCTGTCATAGTCTGTCCCCTCCATTTCACATGTTATCTGTGTTGCCCTCCTCTGCACCCCCTCCAGTAGCCTGATATCATGCTTTAGGTATGGCCTCCAAAACTGCACACAATACTCTAAGTGCGGCCTTACCAGAGACCTGTAGAGGGGCAAGATCACCCCTCTTCACCTGGACGAAACCCCCCCTCACTATGCACCCCAGCATTTTGTTCACTTTTGCAGCCACTCTCCTGCAATGGGCAGTGTTGTTCATGGTCCCTGTTATCATTACGCCTAGGTCCTTCTCCTCCTCAGTGATCCCCAGTTTAACCCCCCCAGCCAGTATTCTCTCCTTGGGTTCTTCACCCAAAAGTGCATAACCTTACACTTCTTTGCATTGAACCCCAGCTGCCACCTCTCTGACTACTCCTCTAGCTTGCTTACATCCCCCTGCAGCTGCTTCCATCCCTTCCCTCCATCCACCACTGCTCCGATTTTGGTGTTGTCAGCGAACAGACTTACCTTGATTACCACCCCGTGTGCAATGTCTGATATGAAGAGCCCAAATAATACTGGCCCCAACACAGAGCTCTGTGGCACCCCACTCATCGCCAGCCTTGGAGTTGAGAGCTCCCCTCTCACCACCACCTGTTGCAGCCTCCCACTCAGCCAGCTTGTAATCCAGATCATCATTTTTGCCCCACCCCTACAACAGTTAGCTTCCCTCAAGCCACCCATGAGGCACAGAATCAAAGGCCTTGCTGAAGTCCAAGTAGAGAACATCCACCACATGACCATTATCCAGCTCACCTGTCACCCAGTCATAATATTGTATCAGGTTGGTTTGACGAAACTTCCCTGAAACAAACCCATGTTGCCTCGCATCCTGGGGGCCATTGTACTCCAAGTATGGCACCAGTCATTCCTTTAGTATTGTTTCTATGAGTTTGCACACTATGGAGGTGAGACTTACCAGATGATAATTACCTGATTCATCCCTTGGTCCACTCCTGTGTAATGGTACTACATGTGCCCTCCTCCAGTGCAGTGGCACAGATCCTGACTCCAGTGAGGTGCTGTACAGATCCACCAGTGGCTCCACCACCACCTCCGCCATCTCCCTCAGCACCCTGGGGTGGATACCATCTAGCCTTGGTGCTTCGTCTACCTGCAGTGTCCTCAGTCCCTCTAGGACTCTACTTGCCTCAGTTCTTCCATCTGTCACCTGCTCTCCCCTGTCCCCACCCTCCCAGCCCATGGTGATGGCGGTCCCACTTTTCTTCCATGAACACTGAGCAAAAGTATTCATTCAGTGCTTCTGCCTACTCCCCCCCCTTTTTATCCACTCCCCACCCCTTTTTATCCTCACGATTGTCTCCTTGCATTTCCTTTTCTGCCTGATGTATCTGAAAAAGTCTCCCGCTCCCCCCCCCACTAATTCCCTGCACTTATCTCAGCTCCCTCTGGGTCTTGGCTTCTCTCACTTTTCTGGTCACCTCCCTGGACCATCTTGCATACGCCTCCCTGTCCACGTCCTTCCCCGTCCTCCTATACCTCTGGTGTGCCTCTCACCCTGCTCTCACCACCTCCACTCTACCTTGCTGTTCAACCAGCATGGTTTTCTTGCTCTGCTCCTCTTACTCTGTGTCTTGGTGCAGACTTCTGTTGCCTCTGTAATCCCCCATTTAATAACATCCCATTTCTGCTCTGCATCCATCTCCTGCCTTATGCACTCCAGTTTCTCTTTCAGTACTTCCCGCATCCTCCCAACGTCTGCCCCCCTGAAGTTTACCATTTGAGTAACTGATTTCTCTGGTTCTCCGCACATTGTGATATTAAACCACACTGTTTGGTGACCACTGTTGGCTAGTGGGTCTTCCACCTTTAATCCCCTTACTGCCTCCCCATTCAACAATACCAGATCTAAAGTGTTCTTTAACTTAGTTGGCACACTAACCAACTGTGTCAGGAGACCCTCCTGGATCACGTTCAGGAGCACTTGCTCCCTAGCACTGGACATGACTGGAATGCTCCAGTCAACCCCCAGCAAGTTGAAATCTCCCACGATGACCACCTTCCCTTTTCTACATACCTTCCTGATTTGTCCTGCTAATTCCCTGTTAGGCTTCTCAGACTGGAACGGTGGCCTGAATACCACCCCAAACCTCAGATTCCTACCCCTTGAGTCTAGGAGCTACAGCCAGATTGTCTTTGTTCTCCTTTCTTCCCCCTCATCCCTTGTGCATTTGATCCCATCTCTCACATAGACTGCCACCCCACTGCCCCTCCCCTCCTTACGGTCCTTCCTGTATAATTTGTATCCTGGGATTGCCAGATCCCAGTCCCGGTGCTCAGTTGCCCACATTTCTGTGACAGCTGCAATATCCACCCTCCACACTGCTAAGAGTGCCTGTAGCTCAGCTGATTTGTTGCCTAAGCTTCTTGCATTCATGATACCATCCTCCATCCTGCCCCCTTCCCTTCATTGGCCTCCATTTCCTGTCTTCTACTCGCTCCTTTTTCGACCGCCCGAGTCCTTCCCTGCTAGCCTGGGGGATAGGCTGTGACTCCACTCTATCAGATCCCTGCCTACTTGCTGTCCACTTGCCACCCCCCCATCTAGTTTAAATCCACCTTTGTCACAGTATACCTTCTCAGTCTTTGCTTTAATACCTCCTTCACCTCCCCACTCAGGTGCAGCCTATCCCTTGCAAACAGGTTGCTGTTATCCCAGGTATTGCCCCAGCCGCCCACAATCCCATATCCCCTAGTTTGACACCATTCTACCAACCATGTGTTCAACTCCCTAATCTTCTCCTTTCACACTGTGCTTGCGCAGGGTACTGGGAGCACCTTGGAGAATGACACAGGGTCCCCAGTTTCCTCACACAACCTTACCACTTCCTCAGTCCTCTCCTTTGTTACCACCACTGTTTCCCCACTACTTAAAGGAAAGATGAGGAAATATCAGTCTCCCCTTCCCAAAATCCTTAACCCCCCATTAAGCGTTTCACAAATTAAATGCAGTTTTTCACTTACTACAACTTACTTTATTTTTATTTAGTCAAGTCTGGGGTCCACAAAATGTTGGAAGCTGTGCGGTGCCATTTCATGGGAAAGTGCAGTGTCGCATAGCTCACCTCTATACAAGTGTATAGAGGTGAGCAGTCTACACTTTCCTGAAATGGCACTGTGCAACTTCTGACATTTTGTAACCAGACTTTACAAAATAAAATAAAGTGAAATTGCAATACTGTGTTTCACTTGCAAAACACTTAATGGGGGGAGGGCAAGGATTTTGGGGAAGGGGAGACTGATATTTCCTCATCTTTCCTTTACGTTGGCTTGCAGGAACCCAAACATGGGTTCTTCACAGAATATGTGTGGAATTAAATAATATTTATTATACTAAGTCACTCAAGTCACTGCAGCAGCAGTGATGAAGAAGAATCAGCATTTATATAGTGCTTTTCATACACAGTGTATCCCAAGGCACTTTACAAGCAATGCTAGACTGGTAGTGAAGTGACTGAATGTGTGGTGGCAGCCATATCGCACATCATCACCCACACGCAGTCTGAATAATTGCATGAACCGATTTATGGGAAAAGGAATGCTGGCCAGGACACTCTGGGTTCTTTTACTTCCACCTGGGCATCCACTAGGACAACACCAGGATGGGCAGAAGAAACCTCAGTTTAACATCTCATCTGAAAGACAGCACACCCCAGCAGTACAGCACCCCCAATACTGTACTCGGATGCCAGCAATTTTTAGGTGCAAGTCCAGTCCCAGTGTGGAACGAGAACCCATGACCTTCTGGTCCAGTGGCGGATGTGCTACCAACTGAGCCACGCTGACACCTGAAGAACTGACAAGTTTCACTCACTAATAATCAAGCCAAGAGTCAAGAGGTAGGGAATTCCATCTGGCAGGTCTGGTTCCACTGGTGTAAATGGGGAAGAAATACCCATTACTGACAGTAGCACTGAGGGGAGTGGGTGTACACTGCTCAGCATGTCATTTTTGCCAAGAGCAATAGAAGAGAACACAGTCACATCCTTTTTCTGTGGAAAACATCTTGAATGGTTATTTGCAGAGTCCCTTGAGCCATTTCAGGTTGATCCATTAGGCTACTGGGTGCAGAAGATGCATTCATGCCCTCACTTGGTGCAGCTGGCTGTGAGATACATCAGATTCCCCTTCTACAAATGTACCATTTGAGAGGATGTTTAGCACAGCTGGTGATGTTTGTTGAGCTTCATGATTCAACACTAGACCATGAACATGTCCAATAGCTCATTTTCAACATGCTTAACTTTCTATTACTTGGGTACAAATATGAGTTACCCCGAAAAATAGAAATATAGTCTCTCAAGTTTGCTTTTGATGACTGTTTTTCTTCATAAAGCCAATCTGTGTATTTTTCCCCATGCTTCCTTCCTGCAGTGTTTAAAGCATGTACCTTCATTATAATATAATTAAATACCTTAACATTTTTGGAACCAAGTATAACTTCTCTTCTTGTTTCAGTGCATGTTATTGTCTTGTATCTTAGAATCAGCAAGGATGCTGAACTAAAACACAACTAGATTAGCCCCAAGGTAAATCAAAACCCAGTGGGTGCTAATAACTTGCTTCTCAAGTAATTACTTCAATCAAACAATCAAAATCTTTATTTATCCAGGCGAACATCATTGAGCAAGCTCATTTACAAGATGGACCTGGTAAGCTCCGGGTCAAATGGTACACTGCATACAGAGATATTTACAATAGAGCCAAATAACACAAGTAAAAATGCAAGTAATGCAAGTAAGTACTCAATGTTACATCAGTCATATCAGTTCAGAGTGCTTCTGTAATATTTAAGGAGGACATAAAATGAGGCTTAGTAGGAACTTCAATAGGGAGAAGTGATCGGCCGCTCGTGTAGGGAGCTGACACAAGCACAGAATTTCAAAAGTAGTGTAATCACATGGTATCCCTAAATGTAACACTCTAAACAGAAGGATAAGGGTCTTAACAGTCAAGGAGAAAAGTAATTACAGCTCTTTTTTGACAAATTTTGGCATGGAAATCAGATTTATGCTTGATTTAGAACGGACACAGAAGTAGACTGCAGGAACCAGTTAGAAGCCAACACCAGAGAGTGCTCACATTATGATTGGATGGCTGCTAATGCTGTGCTTTGCTAATGGAGAGCCTGAGCTAGGTTCCCAGGTGGCAGTAGAGGCAGCGCCGACTGCCCAGTGTCCGGGTTTCCCATGCCTATGGGTAGGGAGCCCATGGAGAGCATATCCTTGGTAGGGGATGGAGGAAGGGGTCGGTATTAAGTACTGGGCCACGGACAACGGAACAACTGAACCAGTGGGAGAATCAAAACACCAGGAAAAACAGAATTCGGTATCCCTTGACGCCTAAAGACTGGCCCAACCACAGAAATTCAGAAAGGAGTATAATCAAACAGAGTCCCAACTCTTGACACTTTACACAAGAAAAAACAGAGGTTATAGCTGTTAGGCAGTAAAGTAAGTACAGCTCTTTTTTGTGCAAGTTTTAGACAGAAAATCAGACTTTAGCTTAGTATTGAGGGAGACACAGGAGCAGACTGCAGGAGCCAATCAGATGCCAGAGCAGAAAAGCACTCGGGTTCTGATTGGGTATCGGCAATGCCGCACCTCGCTAGTAAGGAGTCCATTCTAGGTGTCTCAGGTGGCAGCTATGAAAATGACAGCCGCGCCCAGTATCCACATTTCTTCCACCTGAGGGGCAGGGAGCCCCTGAAGGGCTAGTTTATGGCAGGGAAGAGAGTTAGGGGACAGAGGAAAGAGATAGTAAGAGTGGAATGCAGTGGAAAGGGAATACGAAGATGAAATAGGGCAGTTAAATGGTACAGGATAGGGAAATAAGAGCCACAGATTAAGCAATATGTAAAAGACAGCAGGGCGAGTAAGGTGTAGCGTCCGTGAAAGCCATGAAGAGATAATAACTCTACAGGGATTTCTAGAGGGGAAAAACATTTAAGACATAAGATGCTCACAGAGTTAAGGTCACCAAAGGTTACAAGTGATCATAAATTCAACTATGCTCAGAGGGCAGCAGCCTAATGCTTCGGACAAAAATTAGGGGGCTGGGGTAGCAATTGCATGGCTCATACACATACTGAGCATATAGAGATTTAAAGGCATTCATATTGCAGAGGCAGTTCATAACAATGACTTTGTGAAACTGGGTGCACTGCACAGTACACCGCTCACCACTCTGCTTTTGCATAAAGCCTACAAAAACAACATTCCCAGAACCTGCTTCCCAGTCCCCATATTGCCCCAATGTTTTGCAAGTACAACTTGTTCAGGGGACTGTTTTGACTGCTTTCAGTATTTTGCTACCCCTTTTTCTTGCATGCAGTTATTTATCTCACAAATACAAAAGGCCATTTGCTTTTGTTTCTCTTTTAAAATCCTTTCATTTAATTTTCTTTTTTTTTTCCACACATCCACTTTGAACAGCTGCCAGCTGGCACCCAGCTTATACTAGGATGCCGCAGCAGTCCCACATGGGGACAGTATCTGTGGACCCACTTCCTGAGAGAAGAGCCATTCATGAGATGCTCAGTCCTCTCTCCGCTGGCAGGCCCCGAGGGACCAAGGTCCATTTGGAAACTCAGTTTGTCGCAGTAGATAGCAGTACTGATGGTACTGTAGTGCTATCAGGCTAGCTCTTTCTTTTCATTTAAAGAAACCAAAACTTTGCTTTTTAATCTATTATTTTCCCTTCCTACTGTCCGCCAGAGATATACCTTGTAATCAGACAGGCATGTACCCTCAGACCAGACAGAGATGTACCCTGCTATTTAATCAGATAGGGAATGGGAAATACCCTGTTTGGGCTCTATGAGCCAGCATTGACACAGCAGGGAGTTTTTGGTAGTCAGGGGTCATTACACCACATGGCATCCACCGCTGCTCCTTCTGAACCTAGCCAATCAGGGAGGCCACATAACCAAAACATTTTGGCTGTACTGTGTTGGTCTCCTAGTGGGTTGGGGACTCCCTGCAAGGAGAGCAGCATGGTGACTTAGAAAAAGTGTTCTGTGAGTCCTTGCCCTTGGGTCCTCCTTGATAATGAAATGAAACGATATAATAAAAGAGCCATAAAAGCAGGCAGCCTCTTTTATTTGTGTGATAAATTATTACATGAAAGAGACAGAAAAAGGCACCAATGACCTGGCGGAGAGTCCGGTGGAGTTGGTTAAGGAGAGGTTTGAAGAACCAGGGAAGTTGTGCATGGAGGTTGAGTGCTTGGTGGCCTTCTCAGAAGTGCTTCCAGTACCCAGGGCAAGCAGGGCAAGGAAGGACAGGATTGTGGAGTTTAATTCTTGGCTGGTGGGGTGGTGTTGCTCATGTGGATATGGGCTGGTGGGGGGGTTAGGGAAACATATGGGTCAAAAGTGACCTATACACAGCAGACAGATTGCACTTGAGTAGGACCAGGCATGGGGTCTTGAAGCAGAAACTGGAGGAATACATAGCTTCCATCGGGTTTTTAAACTATGAAGGGGGTGAGGCAAGTGTGCAGCTGGTGTGCAGGGTCACCTGGTAGGGGAGCTGTACGAGCTGACCCCCCCAAGACAGAAGTGTTTGCAATGAGAGGGAGCCAAAAGGGGAAGTCCAGTAGAGGGGGTGCGGGATGAGGAGAGGATGGGTACTGGGTGGAGGGTAGTCTCCCTGAATGCGAGAGCCAGGGTAACAAAGTAGCTGAGCTACAGGCTCTCTTAAGCATAGGAATGGTGGATGTTGCAGCCCTCACGGAGATGTGGGCCAGCCAAAACCAGGATTGGGATCTGACAATTCCCAGGTACAGGGTGTATAGGAAGGACAGAGGAGTGGGGAAAGGGGGAGGGGTGGAAATTTATGTAAAGGATGGGATCAGATGCACAAGGGATGTGGGGGAGGAGAGGAGGACAGAGGCACTGTGGATGCAGTTCCTGGATTTGAGGGGTAGGAAAATTAGGTTAGGGGTGGTGTATAGACCACTAGCACAGTGTGAGGAGTTGGATAGAGAGTTGGTGGATCAGATTCGATGGGTATGTAGTAAGGGGAGTGTGGTGATCGTGGGGGACCTCAGTCTACCTGGGGTGGATTGGTGAACCCAAGCAATCTCTAGTGCCAGGGAATGGGTACTTCTGGTTGTGTTCCAAGATAGCAACTTGGTGCAGGTGGTTGGGTAACATATTGGACCTGGTACTATCAAATGGGGAGATACATATGAACATACGACTGCCAGCAGAAACAGGTCTCATGGTTTATCAAGTCTGATCGAGTACGCAGCTAGCACCCCTAGATTGCAGCTGCCCCCCCTCACTGCCAGGAAGTTCTCAGCACTACTTACCCAGACTCACCCCCATACCCTATCCCAGGCCCTTTTAAAACTACCCACTGTCTTACATGAAATCACCCCCTCTGGTAGGGTGTTCCATTTCAACACCACCCCCTCCATGAAGTAATGTCTCTTTATCTCTCTCCTAAATCTGCCCCCTTCTAATCTTAGCCCATGCCCTTTCATGTCCCTTCCCATCCTCAGCTTAGATAACCCATCAGCCCTAGATTTGTTGATCCCCTTCAAGTACTTGAATGTTTCAATCATATCACCCCATCCCTCCTCTCCTCCAGGGTGTACAAACACAGATCTCTCAGCCTGTCCTCGTAGGTTTTGCCTTCCATTCCCCAAATCATTTTTGTCACCCTTCGCTGCACCCCCTCTAGGAGTCTAATATCCTTCTTTAGATACGGATGCCAGTACTGCATGCAAGGACCTGTAGAGGGGGCAGAGGACTCTGAACAAGAAGTCCAGGGCCAAGGTGCCATGCTGGATGACTAGGAGTGTGTTGGATGAGATGAGGGCCAAGAGAGTGGCTTTTAGGAGAATGAAAAGAACCAGGAGGGAAGAAGACAGGGAGATGTACGCAAAGAGGTCCAAGAAAGTAACTAAGTTAGTAAGAGGCCAAGGCCACCAAAGACCTGAGGCTGGCTCGGGGCATAAGGAAGGGGGAGAAGGAATTCTATAGATAAGTGAGGGAGAAAAGGAACTGCAGGGACTGGATAGTCCAGATCAGGAAGGGTGGGGGGTGGGTGGAGGAGGAACAGGCAGAAGAACTGAATTAATACTTCTGCTCTGTGTTCATGAGGGAGGTGGGAGGTCCACTACCTCCATGGACTGGAGGGGTGGGGACAAGGGGGGAAGGAGATGACTGACACAGTGATTCTGGAAAGCAGTGTATTGGAAGGTCTGAAGGCACTTAGGGTGGATAAGGCACAAGGTCCTGATGGCATTCACCCTAGGGTGTTTAGGGAGATGGCGGAGATGATGAGGGAGCTACAGGTGGAGGATCCACTAGCTGGTAAGTGACCACCTTTCAGTGTGGTTCATTCTCAGCATGAGCAGGGAGGCTGTGGGGTCAGCAACAAAGGTAGTGGACTTGAGATGGACAGACTTTGGGAGGATGAAGGAAATACTGAGAGGGTGCCTTGAGGGGATTAGGTCAGAGATGGATGCACAACAGAAGTGGGGTATCATAATGTCTGAGCTGAGGGAGGTTACTGAAGCATGCACCAGGACTCTGAGCAAGAAGACCAGGGCCAAGGTGCCATGCTGGATGACCAGGAGTGTGTTGGAGGGGGTGAGGGCCAAGACAGCGGCTTTTAGGAGAATGAAAAGAACCAGGAGGGAAGAGGACAGGGACATGCAAAGAGGTCCAGGGAAGTAACTAAGTTAGTAAGAGAGGCCAAGGTCACCAAGGAGCTGAGGCTGGCTTGGAGCATAAGGGAGGGGGAGAAGGAATTCTGTAGATACGTGAGGGAGAAAAGGAACTGCAGGGACGGGATAGTCCAGATCAGGAAGGGTGGGGGCTGGGTGGAGAAGGAGGCGGAACAGGCAGAAGTACTGAATGAATACTTCTGCTCTGTGTTAACGAGGGAGGTAGGAGGTCTGCTACCTCCGTGGACTGAAGGATGGGGATGAGGGGAGAGGAAGTGACTGCTGCAGTGATTCTGGAAAGCAAGGTATTGGAAGGTCTGAAGGCACTTAGGGTGGATTATGCACCCAGGTCCTGATGGCATTCATCCTAGGGTGTTGAAAGGAGATGGCTGAGATGGTGAGGGAGCTACAAGTGGAAGACCCACTAGCTAGTAGAGACCACCTTTCAGTGTGGTTCACACTCAGCATGAGCAGAGAGACTGTGGGGTCAGCAACAAAGGTAGTGGACTTCAGATAGATGGACTTTGGGTGGATGAAGAAAATACTGAGACGGTGCCTTGAGGGGATTAGGTCAGAGATGGATGCACAAAAGAAGTGGGATATCATAAAGTCTGGGCTGAGGGAGGCTGCTGAAGCATGCACCAGGACTCTGAGCAAGAAGACTAGGGCCAAAGTGCCATGCTGGATGACCAGAAGTGTGTTGGAGGGGGTGAGGGCCAAGAGAGTGGCTTTTAGGAGAATGAAAAGAACCAGGAGGGAAGAGGAAAGGGAGATGTACGCAAAGAGGTCCAAGGAAGTAACCAAGTTAGTAAGAGAGGCCAAGGTCTTCAAGGAGCTGAGGCTGGCTTGGGGCATCAGGGAGAGGGAGGAGGAATTCTATAGATATGTAAGGGAGAAAAGGAACTGCAGGGACTGGATAGTCCAGATCAGGAAGGGCAGGGGGTGGGTGGAGAAGGAGGAGGAACAGGCAGAAGTACTGAATGAATATTTCTGCTCTGTGTTCATGACGGAGGTAGGAGATCCGCTACCTCTGTGGACTGGAAGGGAGGGTACAAGGGGGGAGGGAGTGACTGATGCAGTGATTCTGGAAAGCAGGATACTGGAAGGTCTGAAGGCACTTAGGATGGACAAGTGCCAGGTCCTGGTGGCAGTCACCCTAGGATGTTGAGGGAGATGGTGGATGTGTTAGCCGGGCTGCTGGCTGACCTGTTCAACGCGTCCCTGAACATGGGGTGCATGCCACAGGACTGGAGGCTGGCTTATGTGGTGCCTAGCCACAAGAGCGGCCCAAACAATTACCCGGGTAACTACAGACCTGTCAGTCTCACTTCCATATTGGATAAACTTATGGAAGCAGTCTTGAAGGAGAGACTGTTAACCTTCCTGGAGGTCAATGAGCTCCAGGATGGGCAGCAGCACAGGTTCCTCTCAGGAAGATCATGCCAGACAAATCTAATAGAATACTATGACTGGGTCACAAGGGAGTTGGACAAGGGCCATGTAGTGGATACCCTATATTTGGATTTCAACAAGGCCTTTGATTCGGTCTCTCATGGGCAATTTGGGGCAAAACTGAAAAGCGTAGGGGTGGGGGCTAAGACAGCTAACTGGATCAGGAATTGGCTGGAAGATAAGACTGCAATGGGTGGTTTTGGGGGGACTCTTGTCTCCCAATCTAGTGACCAGCGGTGTGCCACAGGGCTCTGTGCTGGGGCCAGTGTTGTTTGGACTGTTCATATCTGATATTGCACATGGGGTTGGGATCAGGATCAGTTTGTTCACAGATGACACCAAGATGAAGCTGTTGTAGATGACTTAGAGTGGTGGCAGAAGCTACAGGGTGACCTAACCAGACTTGAGGAAAGATCAGCGAGGTGGCAATTAGATTTTAATGCCAAGAAGTGCAAAATTATGCACTTCGGGGTGAAGAACCTGAGGAGAGAATATTGATTGGCTTGGGTGCGGTTAGATGTCACTCAGGAGTAGAAGAATCTGGAGGTCATAGTAATGGGGAGCATGAACAACTCTGTTCAATGCAGGAGGGCTGTGGCTAGGGCCAATAGGATGCTGGGGTGCATTGTGCGTGGATTCTCGTCCAGGCACAAGGATGTGATCCTGCATCTGTATAGGTCCTTGTCAGGCCACAGTTCGAGTACTGTGTGCAGCATTGTCATCCATATCTGATGAAGGATATCAATCTGCTCAAGGCGGCGTAGCATAAGGCAATGAAAATGATAAAGGGGATGGAAGGCAGAACCTACGAAGAAAGGCTGAGTCACTTGAGTTTGTTCACCCAGGAGGAGAGAAGGGATTGGGGGATATGATTGAAACTTTCAAATACTTGAGGGGGATCAAGAAATCTGGCACAGATGGGCTGTTTAAGCTGAGGAAGTAAAGGGACACAAGGGGTCATGGGCTAAGATTGGAGGGAGGCAGATTCAGGAGAGAGATGAGGCATTATTTCATTGAGAGTGTGGTGTCGAAATGGAATGCTCTGCCAGAGGAGGTGGTGGCATGCAGGATGGTGGGGAGTTTCAAAAGGGCATAGGACAGGGCAAGGAGGGGGGCGGGGTAATCAACACTGAGTAGTTTTTGGTTGTGAATGGGGGGACGGGGGGTGGGGCAGCTGCAATATAAGGGTGCTAGCTGCGCATACAATCAGACTTGATAGAACGTGAAGCCTGCTTTTGCTGGCAAGTTTTGTATGTTCACATGTTCATAAAAGGATGACAACAGTAAAAGCACTCCTCTAAACAAGCCCTATTGGCAAAATGTGATTGGCAAAATGTTGATATGGGTGGTTTTAATGGGAAAAAAAACTAACAACTTGATAATGAAAATGTTCTCCATTTTTTGCTTTATACAACTTGCAACTGCTAACTGCATGAGTGGCCTCTCTACACTACTAAATCTAATGAGGTCTTCTTTATTGTTATGACAAAATAAAAGGATTTGCACCAGATCTATGACTGATTCTTCTTGCAGAGCAGAACCAGGTCTGGTCTAGTAGTACAGCTATTTTGTTTTCTCTTTTAGGGGAAAAGAACACTTTCCTAGCAGTTTTCCTGAAAAACACTGAAAATTTAAGTTATCATCACAGAACTGTGACAAATACAGTATGTACCCTCTCCTCTAGCACATGATTCAGAAAAGGAGCAAACTGTCAAGATTTCTGCTTTTTGTTTAATTTCAACAAGTGGATTAAAGTAGATTGCTCTTTCACAATAAATAATTGCAAGTAAGAAAGGGATGTTGCAATTACTGCCGATGAGGTGGCATGTCTACAGAGCATTGAGAAAGAAATGCACCTTGGCTATCCGGTAAGCAAAGGCAAACTACTATAAACAATCCCTCACCTCCACATGGGGCTCAGGGAAAAACTTCTGGAACAATATTAAGGAACTTTGCGGGAAAACTGTCTCCCCTGCCCCTGCGCAGCTTCAAGTCGAGGGGGCCCTAACCCAGGACCCCTCTACCATCTCCAATACTTTAAACACCACATTCTCAGACCTCAGTCACATACTCCCGCATAACTTCTTTGACCCTGCCCCCAGCTGCCCCTCAGGCTCCTCAGACATGAAGGCCCCCCCCTTCTGGCTGCGAATTATCTCCTGCAGGGAGGATATGCGCTACCTCTCCAAAGCCTTGGCAAACTCGCACTATAGCAGTGACTCCCTCTACCTCAAAATTTGCTGACTAACTCTGGATGTGACCTTGCCACATCTTACCAAAATACTTAACTGGTCACTGCGCCTTAGCCAATTCCCTATGTTATGGGAAAAAGGAATTATAACACCAATCCTGAAGAATGGTGACCCCCACCTCCCCTAGTAATTACCGACCCATCACGATCCTACCACCTCTCTCTAAAGCTCTCGAAAAAATTGCGTTGGACCAACTTGCAGACTACTTAGCCAAACATAATCTGCTCTGCCAAGAACAACACGGTTTCAGGAAGGGTCACAGCACAACCACTGCCCTCCTAGAATTTACATCTTACATACACGAAGGACTGGAACAAGGATCAGTCGCAGGTGCTATCTATGTCAACTTGACAAAAGTGTTCAACACTGTGAATCACGCCCTACTTCTCCACTCTCTTCCCTCATACTATTTCTCCCCTGAGGCCATATCCTGGTTCGAAGACTATCTCACCGGCTGGACCCAACATGTCAAAATCAACACCACCCTCTCCACCAATGAACCAGTCCTAACGGATGTCCCATTCTAGGGCCGCTGCTTTTCATTGTTTTCCTGAACTCTCTCCCTCCATCCTGCAGCGGGAAGCTCTTACCATATGCAGATGACGCAGTAGTTTTCTGGAAACACCCTCAACCTCACTCCCTCCAAATTGTCCTGCAAGGTTTTTTAGAGAAATAGAATCCTGGTTCACTGAGCATCGCTTAGTACTTAACTACAACAAAATGAAATCCATGATCTTTGCCCATCATCAAAGCCCCCTCAGTAGTGCCCCCCTAAACATCTCCAACTCGCATGGCCTCCTTCTCAAACAGGTCTCTAACTTCAAATATCTGGGTATCACGCTTGACATGTCCCTCACCTACCACACACATATTAAACACCTCACCTCTGCTGTAAACACCAGGCTGGGGATTCTATATAGACATAAGCACTGCCTACCCCCTCAGGCCCTATGTCTCGCTGTATCCTGCGCAGTCCTCTCATTGGTGGACTATGGGATTGTAGTCTACGGCACCACTGACCAAACCACCGTTCACTGCATCACCCTAGCCCTTAACAGGGCATGCCGTCTGACCACAGGCTGTGATAGATTAACACACACCTGAGCTCTACAAGCTGGTGGACTGGCTGACCTTCGAAGGGAGGCTCAAATATCACACTTGCCTCCAAGCCAAAAAAATACTTATGAACTTAGCACTCAGAGGCCTACACCCCCTCAACCAGCCAGTCCCACACAAGAGGGCCCCTAGACGACCTGCAAGTACCTCCCTCCTTGTTCCCCACTGTAGGACCACACTAGGACAAAGGTCCTTCCGTTATCGTGCCCCCCTCTGGCTCAACAACCTACCACCCTCCATCTCCCTGGCCCCTAGTCTGGAACTATTCAAAACTGGTATCATGATCCTCCTCCTTGATTCTGGTGATTGTGGCTGTAGCCAGTACTCCTCCCCCTTGTCTGTATTCTCAAAAGAAGGTGTAGTTAAAAATAAAGGTCCCACAGCCCTGCTGTAAATAAACTCTGACTCAGGGCCCTGCTAAAGACCCTCTGAATCTGTAACCAGACTTGTCTAGCAACTATGACACAGGGTCTATTTAGGCTCTTGAGGCGGTAGCTAATTTGTATTGTAAAACCACTGTGCCATGTGAACAATGTATAACTGATATTTTATGTAAAGTTTGTGTTTTCCTGTACTGATGTGGAGCCTTTGCAAAGGAGTCTATGACTCAAAGGATTGTAATTCAGATTCTCTCGATAAATAAATAAAAAATAAAATGATATCTTCAAGACAGGCTTTTTAACATTCAAGGCTCTACACAATATGGATCCTGGCAATAGAGATACACAAAGTTGGGAAACTGCTCCACAGATTAATTTGTGGATTTCCAGAGTGAAGTGCAAAATCACGGCGCAGAGTTTGGCAGCTCTGCCGGCAGAGTTTTGCACAGAAAAAGTTGTTCAAAGTAAAACTGTCCCTGGTGTCTAGTGGTCCCCCCGCAATCAGTGGCCCAAGTGTTGCCTGGTGTCTAGTGGTCCCCCCTGTCAGTCACCAGCCCGATGTTAAGAATGACACTTTTCTTGGTGTCTAGTGGTCCTTCCTCCTGCCTATCGCTAGCCTGATGTAAAAAAGACAGTTTCCTGGTGTCCAGTGGTTCCCCCTCGCCGATCACTGGCCCGAAGTTAATTATGACACTTTCCCTGGTGTCTAGTGGTCACTTCCCACACCTGCACCCATGCCCAATCTTGATATAATGATTCTCTGTTCTCCACTGGTCCTGCCTCCCCCACCCGCTCCCATTCCCGATCTTGACATAATAACTCCCTGGTATCCAGTGGTCCCTTCCCCCACCCAATCACCCACCCACATAATGTTACACTTTCCCTGGTGTCCAGTGGTCCTCCCCCATCCCGATCTCCTGTAGTAATTAATTCCCTGGTGTCTAGCAGATCCCTCCCTGTCCCCAATCCCTGTAATAAAAAAGAGGTAGTCCCTTTTCTGGTGTCTAGAGGACCCCTCCCTCTACCCCAACAAGTAGTGCCCCACCAGCCCACTTCCCCACCCTGACCCTGAGCCAGCAACCAGCACAGCCCTCCACCCTCCACCACGGCCGGCCACCGACTGAGCTGTCAATGAATGAGCGCATCGTGTACAAGTCCCCAAATCCCGACCCTGAGTTGGTGATTGGCACAAGACTCTGCTCTCCACCACAGCTGGCCACCATGTCAGTGAATAAGCATATACCTGTACAAGTACGCACTCATTCATTGACAGCTCAGTCAGCTGCGGTCCATGGTGGAGAGCGGAGGGCTGTGCTGGTCACTGGCTTTGGGTCAGAGTGGGGAGGAGCAAGGTGATGTGGTACTACCCACCAAGGTGGGGGGTCCACTAGACAACAGGAAATGGACTATCTATTTTTTTTTTGTTACAGGGATTTGAAATAGGGAGGGGGTCTGCTAGACACCAAGGAATTAACTACTACAGGGGATCAGGATGGGGGAGCTACTAGACACCAGGGAAAGTGTCTTTTTTACATTGGGTCAGCGATTGGTGGGGGGGGGAGACAGCTAGACACCAAGGAAAGATCAGAGTGGCAATCGGCATTGGGGGGACTACCAAACACCACGGAATAATCAACATCAGGTGGTGATCGGGTGGGGGGGGCAGAATTCACCATCTGTAACTTCACCTTGCCCAAAAGCAAGGTGAAATCACAAATGGCAGATTTCCTATTAAACAGGAAAACTTCACGCAGTGATCTGTGGAGGTGGTTTTGGCGACTTTGCCAGAAATTTGCCAGTGAATTAAAACTTCATTGCATCTCTACCTGGCAACCCGAAAGAGCTCCTCTGTTGATATGCTCCTGGTTTCCCTCACTATTCTGAGGTTGGACTCCTGTTATTCCCCAGATACAGACTGAAGCAGTCTGGGGACAGGGCAACTCTGGTCCCAGTGCCTATCATCTGGAATGCATTGCCTCATAATCTGAGGGAGGTTCCCACACTGGAGTGCTTTAACTGGGACTAAAGTACCACCTTTTTACCCTGGCATACCTTGATTAAATTCACTTGCTCACAATTGAAAGGACAGTTTTACTGGTCTTATGGTATAATTCTTTTCATCTATTGTACAAGAGAATTATTAATTTTATTTTATTTATTGAAACCTTGGATGACACCTGTGAGCGGATGTTCATTGAGAGGGTCCACGTCAGATACATTAACACAAGAAGACACAATATTGTTACAGTAAATTATACATACAGAGTACAAAAAAATTCAACAGTACATGGGTTGCAATGCAGTTACACAAATTGTGTTAAGGCATAGTACATGTTATGCCAGCATCCTGCGGAAGAGAGAGAGGCAGATGCAGACTGTTAGGATGAGGTAGGCAGGGGCAGTGGAAGCTGGGATAGGAAGGACAGAGGGAAAGAAAAGAGCCAAGGGGTAGTGGTAAGAGGCAAGTGCTAGGGCAAAAGGGGGTGGGAGGCAAGTGCTTGGGCAAAGACTTAACTTGGCGGGTCAGGAGTTGAAAGTGCTGAGGCAGACTAATGCTGCGGGCACAGACTAGTGGGGGCACCTACAGGTACTATTGTCAGTGAGGTGCTGATGGAGTTTGCACTTAAAGGAACCAAGCATTGTAGCTCTGGCTATGTCAGGTGGTAGACCATTTGTCCACAGAGGGGCCCAGTGAGCAAAGGGTCACTGGGCCGTAGTTGTACGGCTCCTGGGCACATTAAATACTTGTGTAGTCGAGCTCCTGGTGTGCCTGGCATGTATAGGTGGTGATAGAAGGCTCAGAACTTCTTGAGGAAGTAAGTTTAGTGAGATCTTTTTTGCGAGTAGGCAGGTTTGATAAAGTATTCTATCCTTCAATTGAAGCCAGCCCGATCGCGCATAAAGCTCACAGGTGTGGGTGAGTTTTGGGGCATCAGTGAGCAGGAGGCAGGCTTTGTTTAAGGCTGTTGAGAGGCGTTGAAGTGCTGTGTCAGTAGCGGAGCCATAGACAGCTAGGCCATAGTCAATCAAGGTGATGAGTGAACTGTTAATTGCCAAGTTCAGAGCTTCATAGGTCAAGTAATGGCTGTGCCTGTAGAGGATACCGATCCTGGTGTTAAAGGCTTTGGCCGTGATGTCAATGTGCTGTGTGTAAGACAGGGCAGTGCCCAGTGTGATTCCCAGGTATTTAAAATGGGGGACTAGTTGCAGGGTGCTACTGGAGTCATTCTCAATTGCCAGGGGATAGCCTTTTAGCTTGTTTTGGCTGTGATGAAGAGCATGGTCTTGGTCTTTTTATAGTTCATGACCAGTTTTTGCTCGTTGAACCTTTTTTCAGCCACTGCAAAGCCACTCTGGAAGTCATATTCCAACAGTGTGGGGTCAAGGTTGCTAGTAAACATCACTGCATCATCTATGTAGAGGAGCATGTGGCTGTTGCAAGCAGCCAGGAGGTTGTTTAGGGAGACACTGAAGAGTAACGGACTGAGTATGGATGCTTGTGGTACCCCTGATCTGACTAGTTGACTGTCTGATAGGATGCCCCCAGCCTTTACTTCCTGTGATCACAGGCTAAGGTAGCTACAAAACCATGCTACAGTTTCTAGGGCTAGCCCTATGTTTGAGAGCTGTTCAAGGAGGAGGGCATGATAGACTGTGTCAAATGCCTTTGATAGGTCAACAAAGGCAGCCCCTACAATGTGCCCTTTGTCAAGAGCACTATGTGTGAATCTGGTAAATTGCAGGAGAGCCATGATGGTGCTATGGCCGGCTCGGAAACCATGCTGTTCTGGGCATAGGAGCTGATATTGATTGAAGTACTCCACCAGCTGGTTAGCCATAATCCATTCAAGTGCCTTGGAGAGTGGGGGGGGAGTATAGAGATTGGCCTGTAGTTGTTTTAAAGAGACTGGTCACCACCTTTGTGTACCAGGGTGATCGTGGCAGCTTTCCAGATTTGAGGGAATTTGGAGTGGCAGAGGGATAGATGAATTGTCTTTGTCAGTGGACCAAGTACTTTGTCTAGTGTTAGTCGAACAAATTTTAGGTCCAGAGAGTTCCCAGTGTGCCTTGATTTGCAGAGGGCTTTTTCAAGGTATTTTCTAGCAGCAGCATCAGAGACCAGTTTGAAACAGAAGAGTGGCTGGTTTGGTTGTGCTGGGGTCTTCTTACTGATCCCTGGAGCAGGAGTATTGAAGAAGTTCGTCGGGAGCACACTACTGAGATCTGAGATTAGGGTTAAATGTTATGTCAGGTTTAAAGGTAGTTTATGTTATGTATCTGCTGATTGGCTGCTATGTACTTGCACTGAGCCTTTGGGAATAGGGTGCCAAATAAATAAATACAATTACTACTAGTACCACTTATTAGGAGTATTCTATTCTCTGCCATACAAAGACCCAGTTTTGCATGAGTTCTGGCTTGTCATTGACTGTTATATTTTAACTTTATGTTGAGGTCACTTCAGTTCATGTTTTTCTGCAGCATTTTTCACACATTGTATAACAAAATGCTCTACAGCTTTACGTCCCAAAGAGCAGATGCACAGTGCACAGTCAGGCACAGTTGAATACACTGGTGAAGAAAAGCTCAGAACAGCCTTAAGTGTTAGTAGCTGAAAGCAAGGTATATTGGTTTTCAGCAATATAGTACTTAAACTGGGAAATGGAGTCCATGGGACACAGTGTAGGGGAAGTTGTTCCAGAGGGTCCAAGAATTAATAGCAAAGGCACATATCCATTAATGATTCAACATGGCAAAGAGATCCTTTATTAAAACTTCTTGCGGGTATTAAAACATGACCTACTGTATATTAATTATACATGTGCTTTGATTTATGATTTGCTATAACAAGTGCCACTTCTCCAACTGAGAACAAACTACCTACAGACAAACACTTCTTCAGGACCTTACAGTTGCAGCCATGCTGGCATAATTATTTATGCATGAGTCCTGCCTTCTGATTTGCTGATGAATTTTTGTCTACATCAACCATGTGCCCAGTTATGATGAATACATTGGGTGTATCTGAGGTTTTCAAATTTGAAGACTGGGGTTATTTCCAATATATCCACTCTTTTTTTATTCCCTGTTTCAGTAAGTAAACTAAAGGCTATAAAGTAATTTAAGCAGTCTTTCTTGATATATGAACAGTTATGAATAATTTATTGACTTGCTTATCTTGTACAGTATTCACAACTATTCCTTCTTGACTTATTCTAATTTAGCATTGTCTATGTATAGCTTTACAGTGTTTGTACTACATACTGTGTTTGTACTACATACAGTACTGTGTTTCTACTACATACAGTGTTTGTACTACATGGTAGGAGGGTGGGAGGGGGTAGGCCATTTTTCGGGCAGACTAGATGGGCCAGTCGGTCCTTTTCCGCTGGCGGGATTCTATGATTCTATGACACATGCTCCTGATTGCTTTTTTCTATTACCTTTATTTTATCCCATTTAAAGCAGTGGTATTTGTTAGCCAAAAGAAAAGTGTCACCATATACTTGTGTAGTAGTAATTTGTTTCTAGCAGAAACATCAATATATCTCCTCTGCTGGGTAATCTGCCTTCTTCTTTCAGCTTCCCACACTCTGGAACCAGCTCCCCTCCCCCCTTCACATCTCCACCTCCCCTGGCTCCCTCAGGCACCAATTGCCCCCCCCCCACCTACACCTGTTTCCCTTCCACGTGACATGTCCCCGGTTTGGAGCCCCTACTGTCCAAATGTCAGGCCTCCATCTAGGCCTCCCCTGACCTGCTTCCTGGTTCTGTTTCCTCTCTACCTCTTCAGTTCCATCCCCATGCAGAGGAAGGTATCTGCCTGCCTATCAGGTCTCTCATCTGATACAGTATATTATAGTGTATGGTAGAACGTAGTTCAGCATGGATTTCCATACTATGCAAAAAGTCATTCTGCGGCACTATAGATGCCTCTACTGCAGCAGAATGACTTTTCGTTCTGCTGCAGTAGTGACGTGAGCCAATCTGTGTGTCACTGCCACCAAAGGAAGTGAAGAAAGCAGCGATGGAACGAACTTCCACACGGATACCACAGAAAGGCAAGTTCAACCAGAAATAATATTTTTTTATGCTGCAGGATCAACCAGAAGTACTCACACACCCGTTCCTGTTCTTCACAATGAATGTCCACTTGCTAAGGCGAGATGAACAGCCGCCATTTTTTTTTGTATTCAAAACCCCTCCCAAACCTGAAAGTCAACCTATTAAAATGCAAGATTGAAGCATAGGGACACCTGGTTCCTAGCAACCACGCAAGGAGCACTATCAACTGGGGTAACTCTCATCAGGAAACACTTTAATATTAAAAAAGAAACACAATTTGAGCAATATTTGTTTTGTTTTGTGAGTTACCATACACTGTATAGAACAGTGTAGGACTCACTATCCACAACAAGGCTATTCTCAACTTCGTAATTACTATGCCAACCAAGAGACCTCTCGAGGTCATCAGGTCAGCATAGTAACCACTCTGTTAAGAATAGCTTTGTTGTGGATAGTGAGTCATACACTGTCC
This sequence comes from Neoceratodus forsteri, assembly GCA_016271365.2. Taxonomy (NCBI): domain Eukaryota; kingdom Metazoa; phylum Chordata; order Ceratodontiformes; family Ceratodontidae; genus Neoceratodus; species Neoceratodus forsteri. The sequence goes on from CM057455.1 coordinate 409,508,989, forward strand.
AATATGATTTTTGCCTGCTGTGCTTGTTGCTGTTTTACTTTCAGGCATTCCTTGTTTTACTGTGACTGCACTTCATTTTGTACCAAGAAATGTTACTGTGAAGTGTACTACTGTTTCTCCTGTTCCCTTTCCCCTGGTGGCACCTGGAAATGAGCCTTGGCTCAGTGTGCCTCTCCTGGTTACCAATTTTCAAATAAATAAATAAATATTCATTTTTCTTTTCATTGTACTTTACTCCTAAATTGAGATGTGGGGTTTTGAAGTTTTAAAATGTCCTTGCTCCCTGGCCTACCCTAAGGGGATAATTCTATTAATGCGACAGAGAAATTTGGCCAATCAAAATGATAATTTCATATGGCTTATGTCCTCGCAAAAGGGCAATGTTAACTTTGCATTGGCATCCTTTATAACTTATAGAATAATACATGGGTAGGTGTGCATAATGGGAATTTTACACACACCTGAGGTATGTGATGCTTCATAAACCCTGAGAGTGAAGTCGAGGGGTTTATAATAGCATCACACATTGAGGGTGTGTATAAAATTCTAGTTTTTTCCACACCTATCCATGTGTTATTTTATATAATTGCTGGGGAGTGTTTTCTCGAATGCATTGTACCAGTAAACAAAAAAACAAAAAAAGTAACAGTCTGGCCAGTAGACAGAGCTGCTGTTTAAAATATGAAAGCAGCATTGGTGTTTAATCACACATACACACACACACACACACACACACACACGCACACACATGTCTGAGAGGTTGCGCTTTGTGTCCAGTGCCTCCGTATGTCTCTATGTCTACCTCCCCATCTTAGAATGAGAGGTGCAGGGAATGGACTGGTAGCTCTAGGTCAGATGCGGTCAGCTTTCATGTAGTTTTTACTTTCACTTTTACACTCTCAAAGATCGCAGTCACGATGTTCGCCATTCATTTGTGAACTGGAGTCTGAGGTGCTGGGAAGTAATGTGCCTTATAAATTGTTAAAATATTCAAGCAAGTGTGGTGGAAATGCCGAATTGAAGTGCAGGATTGAAGTAGTGTGAGTGGATGAAAAGCAGGATGTGTGGCCGAAAAGCAGAGTATGCATGTGTGGAACGAGAGAAACCTGGCGCATGTTCACCATTATAACTCGCAGGTTATAATGGCAAATTATAACCAGGTTTGTCTATGGGAGAAAACACTCCCCTGTTATTATAATGTAATTAAGAATTTTCAGTAGATAAAGTACTAGAGTTTTTTGTGCTACGTTCTCTTCCTACTTATTATAAGCACAATGGCTGTATTGCATTCTTCTTCATATACTAGGCCAAGAAAATGTTTTACCTTTAAAAAGTCTCAAATGTCTTATCTAGTATGAAAATGGTCTTGGTTACCTAGGGCATATTACTGGAAAATAATGGAAGAGAACTATTGCCATGTTGCATTATTTCCATTCAAAATGCAATGTATTTTTTGTCTATACTTTGATAACACCTTTTTTGGTAAGCCTAATAAGCTTAACTGAACTGAACCTAGAAATGAGCCTTGGCTAAGTGTAGTGTGCATCTACTGGTTACCAATGTTCAAATACATAAATAAAATATATTTTTCATTTCACTGTATTTTACTCCTAAACTGAGATGTGGAGTTTTGAAGTTTTAAAATGTCTCTACTCCCTGGCCTACCCACTATGAATAAATTATAAATAAATTAAACATTTTGGCATGGTGCTATGTTGTTTGCCATCAGAAATGTGTGTTGCAAGTCTCCTATTACATCTACAGTGTGAATCCAGTATGCATATGTGAAAGTAACCTTGAGGGTAGGAGGTTTATAAAAATTGATACTGGTGGCCATCCTTAATGACATGAGTCATTAATTTTAAAATCAGTATTAAACGCTTCTGCAATAAAATATATTGATAATGCTGATGCTGGATCTAATTATGTCATAAACATATTAATACTAAAATGTTACGATGGAATGTTCTGTTGAATAATAAATACTGCTGCTTTAAGTGTTTTGGGATACTTTCCTCTCTCAAATTTAACATATGCTGTACCCAAAAGGTATCAGCAAGGTGGGATATAGGGGACCACATTTATCTCAGTGGGAACAAGACCATTAGGGGCACTACTATAAGCTGGGGGTTCATGAAGGGGGCCAGGAGAGACTTATTCAGAGAATGAGTGGTGACAGGGTGGAATGAACCCCCAGCTGAGGTCAACTCTTAAAAGACAATGTGTGGGTTTAAGAGGAGGTCGGACAGTGTGAAGGGGAGGGCCAGGGTAGGTGATGAGTGGGGGTAGAACCTACAGTAGTGGTTAGACAACCAGCTCAGCAATTGGGCAGACTAAATAGACCATAAGGCGTTCTTCTGCTGGCTATTTTCATATGTTCATATGCTTCACACTAATAAACTAACAGTTCTGGTCAGTGAGTCCTATTTGTAGGCACGTACCACAGCTTAAGTGAAACACAATTTCTCATTTGTCACAAATCTAATGTTGAAATGGGTTCTGAAGACTACTGCATAATTCTGCAGTGAAGAAAATTTCTACAGAACTGCACTAGCAACTATTACAAACATTGAGATGTTTTGCAGAACACATATTGCTTCCCCATCTCATTATCTTAGCTGTAACCCTGTCATAAGGTTATTAAATAGCTCAACACAGTCAGGGGTGGTTCCAAAAGATTGGAGGGTAGCAGACATAGTTCTGCCCCATAAGGGAAGGGGCAAGGAGCAACTGAGTAACTACAGACCTGTCAGTCTTACCACCATTGTGGGTAAACCGATGTTGGCACTAGTCAAGGAGGACCTAGTAGACTATCTAGAGAGAAATGGGGTCCGGGACAGTAATCAGTACAGGTTCATGGTAATGAGCTCCTGTCAGACCAACCTGATAGTCCTCTTTGAGTGGATAACTAGGGCAGGGAATAAGGGACAAGCAGTGGATTTACTGTACTTCGGTTTCAGCAAGGCATTCGATTCAGTGCAACACAGAAGGCTGCTGAAGAAGTTGGAGGATCTAGGTGAAGCAAAGGACCTAGTTAGCTGGGTGAGTAGTTTGTTTGGGGGGCAGGAGATAGCAGAGGGTAGTGACAAACTGAGTCAAGTCAGGGGGAAGGATGTCACAAGTAGGATGCTGCATGGGGTAAATTCAAGGATTATTCTTTTTTCAATATACAGTGGCGTGAAAAAGTATTTGCCCCCTTCCTGATTTTCCCTATTATTGCATATTTGTCACACTGGATGTTTTCAGGTCTTTAGACAAAATGTAATATTAGATAAAGGGAACCTGAGTGAACAAATAACACTTGTTTTTTTTTACTTATTTCATTTATTTAATGAAAAAAGTTAACCAACACCAACTGGCACTGTGTGAAAAAGTAATTGCCCCCCTAATTAAATCAACCCAATTAAAGGGATAATTAGAGTCAGCTGATTGAACACAGCCAGGCTTGATTACAGCCAGCCCTGCTCAATATAAAACCTCACTTATTTTGACCCTTACCATCAGAGTCACGCTGCCAGCACAAAGATTCAACAAGCACATTATGCCATGATCAAAGGAAGTCCCTGAAAGATCAGAAAAAGTTGTTGCTATCTATCAGTCTGGAAAGGGTTACAAAGCTATTTCTAAGGCTCTGGGGCTCCTTCGAACCACAGTGAGAGATATAATCCCCAAATGGAGAACATTTGGAACAGTAGTGAATCTTCCCAGGAGTGGGCGGCCTGCCAAAATTACTCCATGGCGCAGCGTGAAATCATCCAGGAAGTCTCAAAGATCCTAAAACAACATCCAAAGAACTGCAGGCTTCTCTGCCTCAGCTAAGGTCAGTGTTCATGACTCCACAATCAGAAAGAGACTTGGCAAAATGGGCTTATGGGAAAGTAGCAAGGTGGAAACCACTCTAACCAAGAAGAACATAAATGCTCATCTCTCATTTGCCAAGAAGCACCTGGATGATCCACAAGCCTTTTGGGAAAATGTTCTATGGACAGATGAGTCCAAAGTGGAACTTTTTGGATGACATGGATCCCATAATGTCTGGCATAAAGCATACACAGCATTCCACAGTAAGAACATCATACCAACAGTCAAACATGGTGGTGGTAGTGTGATGATGTGGGGATGCTTTGCTGTCTCAGGACCTGGACGACTTGCCATAATTGTAGGAACTATGAATTCTGCTCTGTACCAGAAAATTCTTAAGGAGAATGTCTGGTCATCCGTCCGTCAGCTGAAGCTGAAGCGTAGTTGGGTCATGCAGCAAGACAATGATCCAAAGCACAAAAGCAAGTCCACATCAGAATGGCTGAAAAGAAGTAAAATTAAAGTTTTGGAGTGGCCTAGTCAAAGTCCAGACCTAAACCCAATAGAGATGCTGTGGCAGGACCTGAAACAAGCAGTTCATGCTCAAAACCTACCAATGTTAATGAATTAAAGCAGTTCTGAGAGGAAGAGTGGGCTACAATTCCTCCACAGCGATGTGAAAGACTGATATTGAATTATAGGAAGCGTTTGGTTGCAGTCATTGCAGCTAAAGGTGGCGTAACCAGTTATTAGTGTAAGGGGCAATTACTTTTTCACACAGTGCCAGTTGGTGTTGGTTAACTTTTTTCATGAAATAAATGAAATAAGTAAAAAAAAACAAAGTGTTATTTGTTCACTCAGGTTCCCTTTATCTAATATAACATTTTGTCTAAAGACCTGAAAACATCCAGTGTGCCAAATATGCAATAACAGAGAAAATCAGGAAGGGGGCAAATACTTTTTCACGCCACTGTAGAAATGAAAAAGGAAAAGTGCATGTGTGTGTGAAAACATTTGGTGGGCTAGCATTGCTGAGTGCTACTCTAGTAATATTCAAATACATAGAAACATAGAAACATAGAATTTGACGGCAGATAAGGACCGCTTGGCCCACCCAGTCTGCCCATTTCCCTACCTGATGGATAAGCTGCAGATCCTAGTTAACCAGCAGCCTACTTCTTCCTACCCCCAGCCCCTAGAATTGCCTTATGATTGTCCCATGCATGCTTGAATTCCACCACTGTTTGTGACTCCACAACCTCCTCTGGAAGGCCATTCCATACATCCACCACCCTCTCTGTGAAAAATACTCTTAAATTACCTCGAGCCACCCCCTTCTATCTTCAAATTGTGCCCCTTGTTCTTGCACACCTCTTTTTGAAAGATGCTACCTCTTGGACTTTGTTGATTCCCTTGAGGTACTTGAAAGTTTCTATCATGTCCCCCTCTCCCTCCTTTCCTCGAGGCTATACATATTAAGCTCCTTAAGTCTCTCTTCATATGTCTTCCAGTGCAGACCCTGCACCATTTTAGTTGCCTCCTCTGGACAGCTTCCATCCTGTCTATGTCTTTGCGGAGATTGGGTCTCCAGAACTGCATGCAGTACTCCAGATGGGGTCTCACTAGCTGTCTGTACAGAGGGATAACAACTTCCTGTTTTCTACTGGTGATGCCTCTCCCTATGCATCCCAGTATCTCCCCAGTTCTCCTTGCTGCCCTCTCACATTGCTTGCCCACCTTTAGGTCATCTGATATGACTACCCCCAGGTCCCTTTCCATTTTTGTTGTTGTTAGTATCTCACCCCCCCATTGTGTACTCTTCCCCTGGGTTTTTGTTTCCCAGGTGCATTATCTTGCACTTCTTAGCATTGAATCTAAGCTGCCATACATTTGACCATTCCTCTAACCTTGCCAAGTCCTTTCTCATCCTTTCCACTCTACCTTGTGCATCAACTCTGTTGCAGATCTTTGTGTCATCTGCAAAGAGACATACTTTTCCTTCCAGTCCTTCTGCAATGTCTCTTATAAAGACATTGAAGAAGACTGGTCCTAATACTGAACCCTGCGGTACCCCACTACTAACCCCCCTTTTTTCAGAGTGGACTCCATTTACTATTACTCTCTGTGTCCTATTCTCCAGCCAATTCTTTACCCAGGCTGTCATCTTGGGACCCACTCACAGGCTGGCTAACTTGTATATTAATCTTTTGTGTGGGACTGTGTCAAATGCCTTGCTAAAGTCTAGATAGGCCATGTCCACAGCCCCTCCCTGATCAACTACTTTGGTCACCCAGTCAAAGAAATCTATCAGATTTGTCTGGCATGACCTTCCCGCTGTGAATCCATGCTGCCTTGGGTCCTGTGCCCCTCTGGCCTCTAGATATTTAACAATTCTTTCCTTCAGAAGTGATTCCATCATTTTCCCTATCACTGAGGTTAAACTAACAGGTCTGTAGTTTCCTGCTTCTGCCTTGCTCCCACTTTTGTGAAGGGGAATCACATCTGCCCTCCTCCAGTCCTCGGGTACCACCCCATCCTCCCATGATTTGTTAAAGAGGGTAGTCAGTGGTGTCACTAGTTCTACCCTTAGTTCTTTTAAATTCTGGAATGAATCCCATCAGGCCCCATTGCTTTGTCCACCTTCAGTTTTAAGAGTTCTTTCAGAACCCTTTTCTTCTGTAAATGGGCTGGTATCAACTTCTGTATCCGGAGTGTTTCTACTGTTTGTTTTAGGTACTTCCTCTTCCTTTGTAAATACTGAGCAAAAATATTTGTTTAGTATCTCTGCCTTTTCACAGTCACCCTCTGCCCACCCTCCTCCCTTTATTAAGCCTCACTATCCCTCCCTAGTCTTCCTTCGCTCCCTGATGTACCTATAAAAGTTTTACCCCCTTCTTAACTGAGTTGGCTATCTTTTCCTCAGTTTGGGCCTTTGCTGTTCTGACTGCCTTCCCAGCTTCCTTTGCTTTAACTGATACAGTTCTCTGTCCTGTTCCTTCTGTGATTCCTTGTACTTCCTGAATGCTTTCTTTTCTCTTGAACCTTCACTGCCACTTCCTTTGAGAACCATAGTGGTTTCTTACCTCGTTTAGTTTTGTTTATTTGCTTTACACAAAGGCTTGATACCTCTGTGATGGCAGTTTTTATTATTCCCATTGTTCTTCCACCCTCCTTCCTGCCCATTTGCTAGTGCATTCCTTAGGCACTCACCCATTTTGACAAAGTCAGCCCTCCTAAAATCCAGTACCTTTGTCTTTGTATGGCTTGACTCTATTGCTGTGTTTATTGTGAACCATACTGTTCGATGGTCGCTAGTTCCCAGATGGCTACCCACTTCTACATCTGTGATCCTCTCTTCATCTCCATTTGAGAGAACCAGGTCTAAGATTGCTCCCTCTCGAGTGGGCTCCAATACTAGTTGTCTAAGGCATGCCTCCTGTAGGGCATCTAGAATAACCCCACTCTTAGAAGTGGCTGCTGCAACTGCACTCCAGTTAACATCTGGCATATTCAGATCACCCATCAGCAATATCTCCCCTTTTTCTGCCATTCTAAGTATACTTTCTATCATTTCCTTGTCCATTTCCTTCCCCTGAGAAGGGGGTCTGTATACAACCCCTGTGCGTATTGTGGTGCCATTGCCGGTCTCCAAATTTACCCACAGTGCTTCTTCTCCTCCCTGTTACCCTTTGTTCTGTTGCTTTTGATTCCTTCCCTATGTAAAGAGCTACTCCTCCTCCTCTTTACCCTCCCTGTCCCTCCTGTAGATAGTGTATCCTGGTATGTTTACATCCCAGTCATGGTTTTGTGTGTACCATGTTTCTGTGACTGCCACGATATCTAGATGTTCCTCCTCCATCAAGGCCACTAATTCAGGAAGCTTGTTACTCAGACTACGGGCATTGGTACTCACTGCTCTCCATTTTTTGATGGCTTTACCTTCTATTGCAGCATCCCCCACTGACCTTTCTACCTTGGTCTTTTTCTCATTTAGTACCCTGTTTTGTAGGGGGAGGCTGGGATTTTCCTGCTGTTTATCAGTGCCTCCCCCCTTGACTAGTTTAAAAGCTTGCCAATGAAGCATTTAAACCGATTGCTCAAAAGACTTGTTCCCTTCCTGGACAGATGCAGACCATCCTGCCACTATAGGCTAGTGTCCCTCCAGGTGGAATCTCAGTCCCCAGTGAAGCCAAACCCCTGTGCTCCACACCATTTTTTCAACCATTCATTAAACTGCATGGTGCAAAGTACCCTCGCCTCACTCATGCCATTGACAGGCAGCACCTCTGAGAAGGATACTGTGTGTGCTACTTGTTTTAGGCCCCTCCCCAATTCTACAAAGTCCTTCTGCACTGCTCTAATCTCATGATGAGCCAAGTCGTTTGTCCCTAGGTGGACAATGACGTCCAGCTCAGACTCCCGTGCAGCTGTTCCCGTGATCCTGAGGATGCGCTTCCTGTCCCTCCAAGCCATGGCACCAGGCAGGCACCTTACTTCAGTTTTCCCTGCTCCCCCCAGTTCTATCCCCCTAATAATTGAGTCCCCCACCAGGAGCTGCTTCCTTTCCTTGTGGTGACCTCTGTCTCCTTCCTGTGGGCCTCCCTTGTGACAGCTGTCCTCAGCCTCCTTCGTCTCCTCTGTGGGTGCATCCATAGGGGAGCTATGCTCCCCCAGAATGGTGTATGGATTGTGGAGTGGAACAATTTACTGGGTGTGCCTCTGTTCCACCATCCTCACCCTTCCTGAGCCCACTGTGGTCCAACTGCTGTGTTTTCTTCGCAACCTCTGAGGTAGTGGTGGTGGCTCTGGTGCTTCCTGGATTTTTGATATATTATCCTATGGCCATAGCTTGGTCTTTGTTGAACCAGTGTCTGTTGAGCTATGCCCTCTTCTCTCAGGTTCTTTTTTCATGTATTCATTGGCAAGATAATAGAAGGAATACAGGGCGAGGAGTGTCTTTTTGCAGATGGCACTAAGCTCTTTGGCAGGGTAGACAGCAAGGAGGGGGGTAAGGGAGTTGCAGAAGGACTTGCATAGGTTAGAGAGGTGGTCCAAGATTTGGCAGTTTAATTTCAATGTCAAAAAGTGCAAGGTGATGCACGTAGGGAGAAAAGAACCGAAGGATGGGACACCTTATAACACTTGACAATGGCCTTCTTCCCCTCTGCACAGGCTGACAACATGGCTGAAGTATCAAGCACCGCCTTAATCCTATTAGGATCCAGACTCCACATAGATCAATACCTGACCATCACCACAGAACAGGAAACAAAAATGGGGGGCACACTGAAACCTCACAGTATAATGGTCCAGATCATTGACTAGAGTCTCCTTAACATCAGAGATGGCACAAACTAGTGAGAAGACAAGACTCAACATGTATCTGACTTGGTAAGTAGGAGTGGCAACTTTCTACACACACCCTGTGACAACATTAGTTGGAGGAGTTGGGGACCACACTTCTACCCATCATTGTTGACTTATGCATAGAAGTCCACCAGCACTAACAGGATGGGTGAGCTCAATGCTGAAGTCTGCAAATTATTGCAGGAATTCAGAATCATGGCCTGGGGATACATGAGTAGGATCCTGTATCTTGCAGCTAGACCATGTTTTACAGACACACATTCAAATAGTTGGCCTGGCAGTATAGCTTAGAGGTTAGAATAACAAGCTGTGAATGAGCTTGTAGATCCAGCAGACCTGGGTTTGATTCCCGCAACCTCCACTTGCATACTGCATGACTCTGAGCAAGTCACTGAACCTCCCCAGTGCTCCCAGGTCGCCCCAGAAAACAGTCACTTGTGCCTAGTGGGCCTTACCCCATTACCAAAGAATCAAAAAAGAAAATGGTTGGGTCGCTCCCACTGGTTGAACTGAAAAGTTTAGAGATTATATAAAACAGAGGGCCACCCCACTCCCTCTGTGCTTCCTCCTAGGGCAGTGCACCAAAGAGCACTTGGTGGGAATCTAAGCTTTCCGGACTGGGGTGGAGTAATTTCCTAACCAGGGCTCAGTGACAGACCAGGTTGGTCGGAAAGTGTGCAATAATGTTTGCTATTACCAGTTTTGTTCCTCAGTGACCTGGCATTCACAAAAACTGCCTGGGCAAGGAATGTGTATCTGCCCTGTTGGTGTCGGGGACATTCCTTAGGGCAGTAACAAAACATTTATAGCCTAATTCAGGTACACTTATCTCTGGATGTGTCCCGGACCTAACAACCACTACACAACCTACAGTACCTTGCCCACCTCCTTCATTGGGCCCATTCTGGTCTGTTCACCTTCATGCATCATCTTGCTGCTGTAAGTGGCAGTGGAGATGTACAAAGGCACTGAGCTGGTACATGTGGTCCAATGAGTAAACATGGGATAGGGCTGGTGCGCGGTGGCACGTGGCAGATATTACAACAACTGCAGTAGAACAATAACTAATTAAACCAGAAAACTTGTCACCTACTAAATTCACCCCCTCCCAATCCACATGTAATTCCCTAAAGCCCCTAACCCTCCACTTGCCCCAAACACACTTCCTAAACACCCAAATAGCAATAGAATTATTTGCACTCAAATAAGCCTTTTGTCTGTGGGGAAATGTCCCAAAATCACTGTAGATCTGCCCATGAAGAGGTTTAAGGGGGTTATTTTGACTCACTCTAGCTAACTCGAGTGATTTACAGTAAGTTTTTATGTGCTGTGAGGGATGCCTCTTATGATGTAAGAACATTGCCTCACACAATTTATGCAGACAAAACTGCAGTTTTTTGTTTGTAGTACTGTCGTCAAAACTACACAAAATGACACTCTGACACAGTAACAGACATCTCTTACAGTACATTTAAACTTATAGTAAACTGCAATGAGAGCTTTGTATAGCCTTCATCATTATAAATTCTTGTTCTGTTTTATTGCAAGGATACTCCACCAGACCTATATTTTATTTGAGCCCTGATGTTTGAGAATAAATGGGCCAGAATTCTAGAAGGCTATTAACTATCATTAAGCAGGTTAGTGACTCTCTATACCACCACTTTGTGGGCCCAAAATAGGGAAGGACCACAAAATGGCATATTGGATGGCATAGTTAGTGAATTATTAACCTGATTGCTACCAGCTCTAAAATATGCTGGTGCACTTATGCAAAGCAACTGATAGCACCTTGCATATAGGTGCACCAGTATATTGGTAGGTTTGGAGAGATGGTAAGTAACCATCAGTGTCACACAATTACCACCTCCCCAAACCAGCTCTTATGACCTGCAACTCTTAAGTGTGGCTCCCTCCCAAACCCTGAAAGCTTTATCTACAGTAATATCCATGGCATCCAGTGGTGCCCACTGCTCCCAGAACAGCCCTGACTATACCTACAGTAATATTCTTGGTGTCCAGAGGTCTCTCCTAACCCTGAATAACCTCAGCTGTACCTATAGTAATATTTCTGATGTCCAGTGGAGCCTTCCACCTCCAGGTTTGACTCCCTGCCACCGATTCAAACCTGGTCATACCTGTCACCCAGTCCCTGTAGGTCCAAATCCCCCCACCTGCCTGGTGCCTGTGGGTGAAAATCCCCCTACTCACCTGCTCCCCATGCATTCCCCCAAGGTCAGACCCCCCCAACCATCCTCTGATCCCAAGTGCATGTTCCTTCCGGCATCCGGGACAGACCCTCCATTCACCTCCAGGGTCAGCCACCAACTGACTCACAACTGATTATAGTAGGTACACAGCTGCAAAATTTCAGTGGCAGCCAGCCATGGAAGTAAGTGGAGAGTCTTTGCTGGTTGGAAGGGGTACATGCTGGGGATGGGCAGGTGGGTGGGGGGCTCTAACCTCATGAGGGTCCCATGGGGTCTGGGAGGGTGGGGGATTGCACCTATGGGACTGGGCAGGTGGGGCATTTGGACCTTGAGACTGGGTGGATTGGGTGGATTTGGACCTACAGGGACTGGGTGGTTGGGGACCACTGGACACCAGAGAATTTTCAGGTTTGAATTGCTGGGGGGGGGGTTGAATGGATGGGGCACAGGAAACCTCTGGATGCTGAGGATATTACTATAGGTAGAGTTGGGGTGTTCTGGGTTGGGGGGACTACTAGATGCCAGAAATATTACTGTAGGTACAGTCAGGGTGTTCAGGGCTGGGGGTGACCACTAACCACCAGGGAATGAGTGTTGGGAGGGCGGTGGGCACCAGAGCACCAGTACAGGCAACTCTGACAGGTGCTGTAAAGGGTCACCAACTATGTTTGCTCCTGGTCTGTAATGAGGCCATAATGCGATGAAAGGAACCCCGCAGTGCCTTTCTAATACTATTGAGTTATTTGCATCTTGAGGTATCAGTATGGTAAACTGCCCAAGAGGAGCAGTTGCCATTAGTGGGTCCTAACAGCCTGGCTGCAATCACAATCCCCATAGCACCTTCTTGACCACATACCCCCTGTGGTCAGTAGGGGGCCAAGGTTTGCAATCGCAGTCTGTTTAGTGCCCAGCTGGTATATTAGAACATGCCCATAGCGCTCGCAAATTGCCCTAGCATGTCATAATATACCATTGGTTGCCTCCAGGCACTGATTTAGTCCTGGAGCATGTATTTAGTGGGCTCTACTCTGGAAGTATGAATATCCAAGCCATTGGGTACTGCAGTTGTCTCTGTTCACCAAGGGTCCTCCTACATGGCTGTGACTGGTTAAGAATGTGTAGAGTCATCTGGTAGCATTGTGGTCCTCTCTACCTAAAGAAAAACAAAAAAAAGGAAGGGATTGGCTCTATATGTCCCTAAAGTAACACACCATGCAAACAGTGGAATAAATGACCCACTCTCCCTGGAGAGTGAAGCATATTTTATTCAAGATAATATCCTCAATACTTCTGATGAAAAAGCATCGATAATATTGTGAATATTATTTTAAATAAAATACACTTAACGCTTGTTAGTGGTGAGCGAATCATTTACTTCACAACCTGCATGGTGTTTAAGAATGTGTGCTGTTATTTGGCTTTAGCCACATCCTGCTTTTGCCATTAGACTAGGATGGGAGGAACTCCCCTTTGAGTAGGGAACACCAACTGGCCAATTATATTAAGACTTGATGATGATGTTTTCACACTACCAGTATTTTGTTTTGTTGTATGCCTGACTATATATAATCACCACTGGTAAAAATATATAAAGCATGTTCTCAGATGGGTTGCTGTTTTCTGGCAACAGCCGAGGAAGCTGACAGATCCTACCATCCTGTGGTTAAGCTAAAGGATGAATCACCATTTCACAGTCAAAGGAGGGGGTGTTCCAAGTCAGTCAAGTTATGACAGATTCAGTCCTCCTCAACAGATGTCTGCAACAGAGGAAAGAAAGAGGTGTTTTCTATTTAAAACACATAAGTACTGTTTTCTTTTTGGTAGAACATGAAAGACCATAATTGTATACAAGGGTTTAAAAATAGAACAAAATGAGCACCTATACAAGTGATGAAGCACTGCCACCAACAATAAAGCAGCAGTCTCAAACCAAGGCAGCATATCATTCACCCGCAACAGTAGGAATAGATATCCAGACCAGATCTGTAGTATAAATCCTTTTTATTTGCTCAAATAAGAAAAAAAAACAGCTATTGCCTAAGTGCAAAACATGCTAATGGCTGGTGGTCTCACTACAGTCCCAGTGTTTCACATCCCCTGGCATTTCTTCAAGGGATGGCGATACCTGGCTTCAATGCCTATTCAAAGATTTAAAGATACAGTTGCACTATTCTAACCTAGTGGAGTTCACCATTAAAAGTGTATAAACAATGCAAGCCAATAAAAGTGTTCATTTAAAAGCAGGAGTGCAATGTGATGTCAGGGAAAAAATCTGTCCTTGCCATTTTTACTGAAAGTTGTATGATATATAAAATATGCCAGCATTTAAGAAGTTAAATGGGGCTTTCATTTTTAGGGCTGCAGTGGATGTAGCCCTGCAGACCTCTTGCTATCAGAAAAGGACACAGCCACATTCCTTTCGATTGAACAATATGTTGGAGTTTCAATACAGTCACCTCCATGTTTGTGAAGCACTCCGCTCACTGTTTCCATAAGCAGTCGCAATGCACTATTTTAATTGTTGATGGTCACAGTGGAACAAGGCACACTCCACCGTGTCTAAGATGGCCACCAAACCATATTTGCACATGTGTGACCACTGGCACATGCGCAATAGAGAGAGGCAGTCATCTTGGTCACGGCAGAGTGTGCCGAATTCCACCATGACTGCCAGTTTAAAAAAAATAAATTATGGGTATCCCCTCACCCGACCCCTCCCTCTCAGCACCCACCACCCCACCCTGGAACATAACAATGACATTGGGGTGTCTATTCCCCGTGTCATGATCATGCTGCCCCATGACCTTTTTTTTATAAATATATTTCCCCTCCACCCTCCCTCTCAGCACCCCCCGAAACATAACAGTAACACTGGGAGTGCCCAATCTCCCAGTGTTGCAATCAGGAATCCTCCATGGTTGTTTTTTTTTTCTTCTTTCAACCTGTAAAAAGAAAACTGTCTATTGAAGTCTTTTGTGCCGTTACCATTCCCTCACCCAGCCTCCCACTCAGCATTCAGCACCCTGCACTCCCCAAAGCCTTTAAATACCCATCAGAGTCCAACACCACAATCCTCTCTGGACCACAGATGCATCTTCACTCTTCAAATCTGGACCACGAACTGAAGAAACAGGTATGTGGTTTAATGTATTTCAATGGGGGGGTTGAACTTCGTGGCATAACTTGGGCATTTTTGCATAGTTTTGGCCCAAATTTTCAACATTCCTTCTTTGGGACCCTACATCATGAACAATTAAACTGTCACTAGGCAGATCTGTCTCAAAAGGTGATTTCATGATCCCTATGTGAAATCATCTTTCAGGCAGGAGTTGTACATTGTATCTGCTCTTGTTCATGAGGTGGGGTCATAAGAAGGCTATGTTGAAAATCTGGTGTAAAAATATTAAAAAGCATCACAATTATGAGCCTACATGGAATTTTGCAAATGCAGGCTCATAGCTTTTGTAATTTTCAATATTTCCCCCCAAATTCACAAAGTAGCCATATCTTTACAACATCTCATGAGCGTGACAGCTGTTATTTTTCAAATCCTGGCCCAATTTATTATTTTTTTTTTTTACATCCCGAAAGGTGATTTCATGATTCCTACAGGAAATTACCTTTCAGGCAGTAGTTGAAAATGTTCTCTACCCTTGTTCACGAGGTGCGGTCATAAGAAGGATATGTTGAAAATTTGGTGTAAAAATATTAAAAAACAATAAAGTTATGAGCCTACGTTAAATTTTGTGAATGCAGGTGGTAATTTTCAATATTTTTACCCCAAATTTACAACATTGCCATATCATTACAGCACCTCATGAATGTGACAGCTGTCATTTTTCAAATCCTGGCCAAAATGTTTTTTTTACATCCCAAAAGGTCATCTAACTGCCCCTGCATGAAATCACCTTTTGGGCAGGAGTTGAAACTTTTTTCTGCCCTTGTTCATGAGGTGGGGTAATAAGAAGGCTATGTTGGAAATTTGGTGTAAGAGTGTTAAAAAATCAATAATATTATGAGCCTACATTGAATTTTGTGAATGCAGGCTTGTAATTTTGGTGATTTTCAATACTTTTGCACCAAAATTAAAACATAGCCATATCTTTACAGCACCTCATGAATATGACAGCTGTCGTTTTTCAAATCCTGTCCAAAAAGATTTTTTTTTTTGCTTCCTGAAAATTGGTTTCACAGTCCCTGCCCAAAATCACCTTTAGGCCAGGAGCTGAACATTTTCTCTGCCTTTCTTCATGAGACAAAGTTATAACATGGCTTTAAATGCATGAGTTTAAATGCTTCCTTGGCAAGCTTTTAAACTAGGCATGGGGGGAGGTGCTAATAAGAGGCAGGAAATTTCAAGCCTCCCCCCACAAAACATGACAGGTAGTAAGGTATACATTGAGGTACAGTGCTCAACAGAGGGCAGGACAGGAGTAAATGGAAAAATAGACAAGGGCAAAAAGAGCAGGCATGGGGGAAAAAAGGATAAAGCCAACATTAAATGGAGGGCAATAAGTACCAGTGCTTGTAGTCTGGGAAACAAGCTTCCTGAGCTAGTAGCCTTGATGGAAGATGAACACTTGGATATTGTGGCCATCACAGAAACATGGTACACGGGAAACCATGACTGGGATGCCAACATACCAGGGAACACAGTCTACAGAAGGGACAGGGAAGGGAAAAGAGGAGGTAAAGTAGCTCTATACATAAGGGAAGGGATGAAAACTACAGAACTAAAAAGTAAAGGGGGAGGACAAGAGGCACTCTGGGTCACTTTGGAGACAGGGAATGGCATCACAATCCACACAGGGGTTGTATACAGACCCTCATCTCAAGGGGAGGAAATGGACAAAAAAATGATAGAGGACATTCTCAAAATGGCTGAAAAAGGGGAGATACTGTTGATGGGGGACCTGAATATGCCAGATGTTAACTGGATGACATGTACTGCAGCCACATCCAAGAGCAGGGTCATTCTCGATGCCCTGCAGGGGGCAGGCCTTAGACAGCTAGTGTTGGAACCCACTCGGGAGGAAGCAATATTAGACCTGGTACTCTCAAATGGAGAGAGGATCACAAATTTAGAAGTCAGTAGACATCTTGGAGCAAGCGACCACTGCACAGTGTGCTTCACAACCATGGAGACAAGCCATACAAAAACAAGCATACTGGACTTTAGAAGGGCTGACTTTGGCAAAATGGGTGAATACCTGAGGAATACGCTAGCAAATGACCAAAAAGGAGAGGTGGAAAAACAATGGAGAAAAATCAAAACTGCCATCATGGAGGCAACAAGCCTTTGTGTGAAACAGATAAAGAAAACAAAGAGGAGTAAAAAACCACTATGGTTCTCAAAAGAGGTGGCAGGGAAGGTTAAGGAGAAAAAGACTGCATTCAAAAAGTATAAGGCATTACAGAAGGAGCACGACAGGGAACTGTATCAATTAAAGCAGAAAGAAGTGGGGAAGGCAGTCAGAATAGCAAAAGCCCAAACTGAAGAAAAAATAGCAAAGTCAGTTAAGAAGAGGAATAAAACCTTTTATAGGTACATTAGGGAGCATACAAAAGTTAAGGGAGGAATAGTGAAGATTAATAAGGGAGAGGGGAGGTGGGCAGATGGAGACAGTGAAAAGACAGAGATACTGAATGAATACTATTGCTCAGTATTCACAAAAGAAGATGAGGAGTTACCTAAACCAGACAATAGAAGCACTCTGGGTAGGGGGGTTGACACCAGTCCATTTACAGAAGAAAGAGTCCTGAAAGAACTCCTAAAACTCAAGGTGGACAAAGCAGGGGGGCCTGATGGGATTCACCCCAGAATCCTAAAAGAACTAAGGGAGGACCTAGTGACACCACTGACCACACTTTTTAACAAATCATGGGAGGATGGCGTGGTATCTGAGGACTGGAGAGGGCAGATGTGATTCCTCTTCACAAAAGGGGGAGAAAGGCAGAAGCAGGAAACTACAGACCTGTAAGTTTGACCTCAGTGGTAGGGAAAATGATGGAATCACTTCTGAAAGAAAGAATTGTTGAATACCTAGAGGCCAGTGGGGCACAGGACCCAAAGCAGCATGGATTTACAGCAGGAAGGCCATGTCAGACGAATCTAATAGCTTTCTTTGACTGGGTGACCAAAGTAATAGAACAGGGAGGGGCTGTTGATATGGCCTACCTAGACTTTAGCAAAGCATTTGACACAGTCCCACACAAAAGATTAATAACTGGTTAGCCAGCCTGGGAGTGGGTCCCAGGGTGGTAGCCTGGGTTGCAAACTGGCTGCACAACAGGACACAGAAGGTAATAGTGAGTGGAACACATTCCGAAGAAAAGGGGGTCACTAGTGGAGTACCTCAGGGCTCAGTACTGAGTCCAGTTCTCTTTAACATCTTTATAGGTGACATTGCAGAGGGTCTGGAAGGAAAGGTATGCCTCTTTGCAAATGATACAAAGATCTGTAACAGAGTTGATACACAAGGGGGTGTAGAAAGGATGAGAAGGGACTTGGCAAGGTTGGAGGAATGGTCAGACATGTGGCAGCTTAGATTCAATGCAAAGAAGTGCAAAGTAATGCACCTGGGAAACAAAAACCCAGGAGAAGAGTACACAATAGCAGGGGAGGTACTAACAACAAAAATGGAACAGGACTTGGGGTAGTCATATCAGATGATCTAAAGGTGGGTAAGCAATGTGAGAAGTCAGTAAGGAGAGCCAGGGGGATACTGGGATGCATAGGAAGGGGCATCACAAGTAGAAAAAGGGAAGTGGTTATCCCTCTGTACAGACAGTTGGTGAGACCCCATCTGGAGTACTGTGTGCAGTTTTGGAGACCTCATCTACGCAAGGACATAGACAGAATGGAAGCAGTCCAGAGGAGGGCAACTAAAATGGTGCAGGGTCTGCATCAGAAATCATATGAAGAGAGACTGAGAGAGCTTAATATGTATACCCTTGATGAAAGGAGGGATGGGGGGACATGATAGAAATGTTCAAGTACCTCAAGGGAATCAACAAAGTCCAGGAGGGTAGCATCTTTCAGAAAAAGAGATGTGTAAGAACAAGGGGACACAATTTAAAGATAGAGGGGTGGCTCAGGGGTAATGTGAGAAAATCTTTTTTCACGGAGAGAGTAGTGGATGTGTGGAACTGCCTTCCTGGGGAGGTTGTTGGGGCTAAAACAGTGGGGGAATTCAAACATGCATGGGACAGACACAAGGCAATTATAGTGGAGGGTGGCAGGAAGTAGGCTGTTGGTTAACTAGAATCTGCAGCTTATGCAGTAGGTAGGGAAATGGGCAGACTGGGTGGGCCAAGTGGTCCTTATCTGCTGTCAAAGTCTATGTTTCTGTGGCTATGCTGAAAATTTGGTGTAAAAATAATAAAAAGCACATTTTCAATATTTCTACCCCAAATTCCTCAACTGCAGCCCTATTGGCTCTGGCCAGAGTTTGTTTTCTTAGGACAAAAAATATGGCCACTGCCTATCTTGGCTATTGTATTTTCTCTACCATGCTTGCCATTTAGTTGGTTGATTTTTGCTGGTTTCCACATAGCCTATGCAAGTTAAATATTAGGGCAGTGCTATTAAGATGTATCACCACAACTGACACAAAACATTAAATATGACAAAAAGCACAATTAGGAAAAAATAACATGTGTCAATGCTGCATGTTCTCTGTTTGCATTGCTGTTGTATCTGGTCCTGCTTGTACACATTGTTGCTATGTATTAAGCCATGATAGACCAGATGAGATACAATATGTCATTTGCAATGGGGTCCTGATTTTATATTGTTTCATGCTAAGTTTTCCCAGTATAGTAGAGATGAGATAAAATATATCATTATAA
Source organism: Neoceratodus forsteri (assembly GCA_016271365.2). Lineage (NCBI taxonomy): Eukaryota > Metazoa > Chordata > Ceratodontiformes > Ceratodontidae > Neoceratodus > Neoceratodus forsteri. The sequence continues at coordinate 409,528,218 of CM057455.1, forward strand.
GTGTGGTCCTGCTTTTATTATGTATTTTTCTAGGACAGATCATTTTAGATGCAACATCTCCTTTTCAGTGCAGATCTGTAGATCCTGTTTTTACAGTTTTCTAATATATTAATTTAGTTGTTTAACCAGGAGTAGCACACTAAGCTGAAAGCTTTTTTATAGGAGCAACCTGTGAGCACAGGGAAGTTAAGTGACTTGCTCAGGGTCACACAGTATGCAAGTGGAAGCTGTGGGATTCAAACCCAGGTCTGGTCTGCTGGATGTCACCAGATTTACAGCTCACAGCCTTAAACCACTGCGCTATACTGCCTCCTATTTACCCAGAATAACCCAGCTGAGATGCAATATTTGATTTTCAGTGGGCTACTGCTTTGACATTACTGGCTGAAACATTAAGTGAGATAATTTGCTTGGAACACTGTGATCTGAGATGCCTTATTTAACTGAAACTAGCATCTGAGTTTTGGACACATGAGAACTAGAATAGAATGTAATGCGTCCTGTAGCAATTATTAATATTTTATACAATGGCAATGACATTTACACTTCACTGTTCTTCTAATGAAGGCAATTAAAATTACCCCAGTGTAACACACTTTACCGGTATAATACAACTTTGTACTTACATCTCAAAAAGAGCTTTATATGAAGTGATCCTACAATACTTTTCAGAAAAATGAAAGTTTGATAGAATGGTAATACTTTCGGTTATGTGGTACATTTTCTGTCATATAACCAAGCTCTATATTTGTCCTAAATGCATAATAATCTTATGCATGACCTCAGCAGGTGTCAGTAGCCATGTGACATCTCTTTTTCTTCATACAGTACCTTAACTCTAGGTGTCCATACATTTGAGATTAAAATATGCAAATTAATTACACCACCACCAATACGGTACAGTGTATTGAGAAATTTGCAAAAATAGTATCAATTAAATAAGCATGTATCAAATTAAAATGATAGCTACAATATTAAGTATAAACAGCTTGGCAAGTTGACTTTCTTTACAGTATGGCTGTCCTGCAAAATAAAGTAATTGCACCACTCCTACTGATTAGGTAATTTTCAGTGGTACCTTCCACACATACTGCATGGTACTTGGCAATTTCAACGGGCTACAGATATCAGAGATGGACCTTATCCCTTAATGTAAAAAGCACCGATCTGTCTTTCTTGTCCTCACATTTCTTATATTCACTGAAGTACAGCAGTAGTTGGCAATGACTGAGGAGGAGAAGGATCTGGGGGTGCTCATTTTGGGGGCAATGCACAACTCAGCACAATGTAGAAAGGTGGCTGCAAAGGTCAACAGGATGCTGGTTGTATTGCTAGAGGTATATCCTCAAGAAGGGGGGAGGTGATTCTGTCATTGTATAGAACACTGAGTAGGCCACACCTGGAGTACTGAATACATTTCTGGTGCCCATACCTGCAGAAGGATATTAAGCTACTGTAGGGGGAGCAACACAGGGTGATAAAGATGACTGAAGGGCTGGGGGACTTACCATATGAGAGTAGGCTGAGGGAATTGAACATGTACTCGCTGGAAGAGAGGAGAGAGGGGGAGATATGATTGAAACCTTCAAGTACATGACAGGGATAAACAAGACTTGCATAGAGGGACTTTTCAAACTAAGGGAAGGGAGGGACACCTGAGGCCATGATATGAGACTTTATTTGTTTATTTATTTATTTGCTTTTGGTAACCGGGTGAGTGCACTAGGCATAGCAATGCCTATTTTCAGGCACGACCCGGGAGAAGACAGTTAAACATACAAAATGAAACATGCATGTGACGCAGCACATGAAATAGGTGGAACACATTGAGGAATGCAGGCAGCTAACAACAACTGGAACAGTAGGATCAAAGAGCAGTTAACATTTGGAAGAAATAGGAGGTTACAATGGAGGCAAAACTGGAGAATACATTTAGGTAACATAAACAATTGGAGTTACATGGTGAGTGAAGCTGACATTATCTCGAAGGTTTGAGCAAAACACAGTACAGTAAGTGCCTAAATTGAGGGTGAGAAGACCAGAGAGAGAGAGAGAGAGAGAGGTGGAGAGAGTGAGGGATGTGGGGAGGAGAAAGGGAAGGGGAGGAGAGATGGGTAGTGTGGGATGTGGGGAAAAGACATGGAGGAGGAAAGTATTTATAGTGAGAGAGGGGAGAATGATGAAGTTTAAGGTGGCTTAAAACAGGTGCATTGGTTGACTGATTGTAGGTGTGCTTGGTGTCGAGTTTTAAAGCTAGCATGGGTAGGTGCTTCACGAATATTTGGAGGTAGTGAGTTCCAATATTTTGGGGCCATATGTGCAAAAGCGCGTGAGCCCATGTTGGTTTTACATCTAGGAATGTGGTAGGGGACTAGGTCCGCAGATCAGAGTTCTATGGACAGGGGATGTGATCGGACCAGACAGGCGAGAGAAGATGGAGTGCTGGTGCAGACTGTGTTGTCAATAAGAGACCCCGGGGAGTGGAGCCGATGGCTAGAGGGGCAAGGCCAGTTAAGGTCAGAATAGAGTTGGCAATGGTGTGTGAAGCGAGGGGATGCCGAGGCATACCTGCAGATATTGTTATAGGTGGTGTCCCACTTATGGAGGGAGGATTTGGAGGCAGATAGATATGTGACTGATCCATAAGTCAGGGCGGGGAGTAGAAAGCCTTGAGCCACAGCGAGTCTTGCCGAAGGAGTAAGGGCATAGCTGGTATGGTAGGCACTACCTAACCTTGCATTTACAGATTTACAGGTGTTTGTTATGTGTAGGTCAAAGTTAAGGGATTCATCCAGAGTGATGCCCAGGTATTTGAGGGATTTGGTACTACTAAGTGAAGAGCCGTCGGTACAGGTGATTTTTAGGGCATCAGGGTATGTTTTGATTTTGGCAGATGAACCAAAGAGCATGGAATGCGTCTTACTAATGTTGAGAATGAGTTTATTCTCTATCAGCCACGACTGAATGGCCATGAAGTCTAAGTTAAGAGGTTGGTTGATGTCAAGTGGGTTCCTTGAACTGTGATAGATTACTAGGTCATCTGCATAGAGGAGGGTTGAGCAGGTTGAGGCAAGCAGCAGGATGTCATTAATAAAAATCGAGAACAGTAAAGGGCCTAGTATGGAACCCTGGGGCACTCCAACTCGGATGGAGGCTGGATCAGAAGAGGCGGAATTGAAGACAACGGTCTGCTTTCTACCGGACAGGTAACAGTCAAACCAGGCAACTATATCTGAAGAGAAGCCAAGGGAGCAGAGTTTAGAAAGAAGGAGGGTATGGTTTACCAGGTCAAAAGCTTTTGTTAAGTCAATGAAGATAGCGCCAGTCAGGAGGCCAGTGTCCATAGCAGAGAGGATATCATTGGTGAGTTTAAGGAGGGCAGTAGTAGTAGTACTGTATCCCTTATGGAAGCCGTGCTGAGAGCTAGACAAGAGGTTATGCTGCTGCAGATAGTCAAGAGTTTGGGTTAATACAAGTTTTCAAGGATTTACTAAGGAGGGAGAGAATAGCTATAGGCAGTAGTTCGAGAGTAGTTTAGGATCACCCTTTTGGAATGGGGGTGACTTTGGCAGTTTTCCAGATGTTGGGGACTAAGCCATGACGCAGAGATAGATTGAAGATTTTTGTAAGGGGAGAGGCTATAAAGGGGGCAGTGATCTTTAGAAGCCTGGGCTCTAGCCCATCAGATCCTACACTGGTATGGTCAGGGGCTGAGAGGAGAAGCCTCAAAACTTCAGACTTGGTAATGTTCCAGAACCTGAAGGGGGGATGTGTGACTTGAGATTTAACGTTATAGTTGGCCAAAAGGACTTGAGTATTAGGGGATGGAACATGGTAGGTGGAGAGGTCCGAGAAATGGTGGTTAAAAGAATTAGCTATAGTGGTAGGATTATTGCAGTGTATACCGTTTATCAGCATGTCATTTGCATGTGATGTTTGATTTGCTCCAAGGAGGGTTTTTATAGTGGCCCAGAATTTTTTCGAGTTACCCCCTGCTTTGTTAATAGATTTTTACAGAAAGTACTTTTGGCTAACCGAATTTGCCTTTTGCATATATTTCTCTGGGCTCGGTAATGATTGTAATCAACTGATAGCCCAGTGGTCTTGAAGCGACGCTACACTTTATCCCTGGACCTAATCAATGCAAGTAGGTCTTTAGAGAGCCATTCCGTCTGTGATCCTCGAATTCGATGAGTGACACAGGGAGCATGGGTGTCTTGGAGCAGATTAAATTTAGCAAGGAAATGGTCTAATGCTTGTTGAGCATTATTAGAGGTGTGGATGGGGGACCAGTCGATCAGTTCAAGATCAAGTAAGAAATTTTCTGGTTAAAGTTAGCCAGGTTTCGGAAGGTGATGAGTTTAGGAGGTGGAGTCAGCTTGTTTGACTCACACCAGGAGCAGAAGATAGGAGAGTGGTCACTGATTGAGTCAGCTAGGGTCCCTGCACATGCTATGCTATCAGGGCAGTTGGTAAGGATCCAGTCTATAAGAGTACTAGCCCGAGGGGGGGCATGACCCTGGTGGGGTCTTCAATAAGTTGATGAAGATTGTGACCTTGGACAATAGTGTGAGAGGACTGGTTTAATTTTCTGGTCCAGTTTAGGTTCAGGTCCCCAAGAATGAGGACTTCATTACAACCTATGGTCCTATCAACCTGAGACAGCAGTTCCTCTAGCCCAGCTGTGCCCCCAGCCGGAGGGTTATAGACACAAACCAGGTGAAGTTTCTTAGATCCAAGCTTTACGATGGCATAAATTGCTTCACAGTGAGATAGAGATGGTTGGGTGTTGAGGGATAATGGAATGTGTGGTTTGAAAAGAAAGGCACCCCCCCACCCCACTTGGGTAAATGCCTGTCCTGCCGAAAGATGTTGTAGTTGGGCAGTGAGCAAAGCTGATCCGGGGTTGAGGGTTTTAGCCAGGTTTCAGATAAGCAGAAAATATCTGGGTTGTGCAGAGCAACCCAGGCTTCCAGTTCTGCCTTGTTATGAAGCAGACTCCTAGTGTTTAGGTGGGCAATACATATGCCCTTGGTGTCATGCCAGTTTGGAGCTTTACAGGATGGGTTATTTGGGGGTCCAGGGTTTTCCTCTATATCCCCCCGCTAACAACAAGGTTAGGTGAGATATGTGTAAGAGTTTGTGACACATGCAGGAGATGGATAGGGTTAAACTTGGCATCTTGGAATTATACAAAGTGTAGGATAAGTGATATATGAATTTGTGCTGAATGAGGAGGGGGAAAGTGACAGGAGGCAGTTGAAGAGTTTTCGGCACAAGAAATGACCTGGAGTGGACAGGATAGGAGTAGTAAAAGTTAAAGGATATGGAGTTGCAGAGTGAGGGGACCCAGATGAGGCAAAGAGCTGTAGAGGTTACTAAAATAACGAAATGGGGAAAAATGGTCATTTTGGTATATTTGTAAGTGGGAGTTAAAGTTATAGGGATGTATGGTAGTGCAAAGTACAGGCTGAGCAAAGGTAAGGATAAGAGATAAAAATTAAGTGCCCCAAACAGTATTGAGTAAAGGTACAGTCAGGGCACTGGTGGAAATATAGGATCGGTCAAGCCTCTAGCAGTGAAATGGTATAGGCTGCTAATGGAAAAGTGAGGAGATAGTTAATTTCAACAGGGCGTGTATTAGGGCAGAGCTCCAGCCTATAAAAGTAAAGCCGGACAAGGGTGGGTGTGGTGGGGGCGGGTGGGGAGCAGTCGCGAAGTGACTGTGGGGAAGAAGCAAGCTACTGTACAGCCCCTTTCAACTGTTTAAAGCTGGCGCTTTTACCACTGGAAGCAGAAATGCAAAAAAGGTGCCAAGATTTCAAAATTTGAACAAAGATGGGGGGAAGGTCCAGGAGGGAGATGAGAGACTTTTTTTTACAAAGAGGGTGGTGGCCAGGTGGAATGCACTGCCGGCAGAGGTGGTATCCAGTAGAACAGTGGGGGGCTTCAAGAGGGGATGGGACATAGTCAGAGGGAGAGTCAAGTGAGGGGGGGTAAAGGAGGAAGAGGCAGCTGCAAAATAAGGGCTGCTAGCTGCACAACCAAGCAGACTTGCTATACTGTAAGGCTTTTTTTCTGCTGGCGAATTTCAAATATTCATAGTAAAAAACATGAACGAGAACCCAAACCAGAAACATGGCCATCATCGCCTTACAATAGGCAAATTTCAGCATCTCTTAATTTGCTTCTGGGTTATGTGAAACTTGCAGCCAGAAACAGATCCGCTCTCTTTTCTTATGCACAAAAAAAAACCCATAGGTGCAGTCCAGCATCAGCTTCAAGAAACTGCATTGCACTATTCTTAGAACAAATATAAACTAAATTGTGGTTTTTAACCAGCCAAGTATTATGATGCGTCAAAGAGCTCTGGTGATGAGTCAGGATCATCATGATTATTCTAGTGTGATTGCTTAGGTTTTATTAATTTGTTTGCAATTCAATGTGGAACATACCTCCCTTTTTTCAAAGAGAACTCTAAATTGTGGAAAAATCTTTCCCCACCGTCTGCTCAACCAGTTTGACTCACTGAGCTTGTAGCAGTGCATACCGTACATCTCCTGGCCATTGGAGTCTTTTTCCACTGCTTTGTGTTACGGGTGGATCATTCATTCAGGGGGAGGAAGGCAGACTCAGGGGAGAGAGAGATACACACATGATGGCAGCGGTTTGAAAGTACACATTCAATGGTGGACCCCTGATGCAAAAGATGCTCCAAGAATGGGTTTTATTTGTAACTTTTTACTTATTCTTGTGTTTTAGATGCAGATGCCAAACACTGAGAAATACTGTGGTGGTAGTAGTGTGGGACATGGTATTATATATACCTGTGGTATGTGAAGCACTGCAGTGGGTTGCAGAGTTTTGGGGATGAGGGGGCTACTGATATGACAAATGGAGTGCCAGAAATTGCCGGGTCTTGATTATTAGCAATAATGGGGCATGAATGTGCATTTTGAGGATTGAGGGGGGAATCTTGTACACATTATTGGAGTGTCCATATGGGGGAGTTGTTGTACCCTCGAAATATGTAAATGATATGTTTGATGCCGCTTAGCTGGTTGGTGGGCAGCGTCATGCAGAGGAAGGAAGGCAGCCACTGTTTGATAGGCATGGCTGCCTCTTTTCAACTGCATGAAGCTTCTGCCCATCGACCTGCAGAGCAGCATCGTGGTCAGCCTCGCTGATCATTGAACTGTCACAGCCGAGCCCATGGCCCAACAGTGACGTACTTCTGAAATGCAGAATCCCAGCAGTATGCTAGCTTTATACAAATGAAAGGGTGAACATTAAAAAATGTTGCACAGAATGGAACGCACTTAGAAAGGTAATACCTGCATTAAATTAAGATGTTATCCTGCAGTGTTTATTTGTTTACTTGTTTGTTTCACTGGGTGGGCTCAAGTCACTGGGACTAAAGTTCCTTTTACAGGAGTGACCCAGATGTCAATTCAACAATGCTAATGAGGTGGTTTTAATGCTGAATAAAGGTACACAATGTTACAGAAGCACACAGTATATGGCAGAATACACCAGGGGTGCAGAAGATGCAGCAGAGTGCAAATGTTACTTAGGGTTCAACAGCAATATACAAGGTACTGTGTAGCATCACAACCAGTGACAAGGTTAAGGGCTGTTCATACAGTAATTGTACATAAAGAGTTTACCTGAGTTAATGCTCTGTATCTTCAGGAGTATATCATTCAATTCCATACCTTCACAACAATATATCCGAGGGATCTCTGGCCCCAGTTTGTTTTAAGAAGTGGGATGCCAGGAAGCTTTTATTCTGTGACCTCACATTGAGTTTTGGCTTGTGGGGGATGAAGAAGTCAAATAGGCAAGAACGGTCTTATCTTATCTTGTGTGTAAGTGTGGCTAAGTGCTGTTTAGTCATGAAATCCAGGGGGACACCAGTTTGGTTGGCATTACACGGCACAGTTTACAGCTACTGATTTTTAAAGATAATGTATTCTTTATTCTGTCCTGCCCTTACTTACCTCTTCCTCTCTTGCTCCAGTGACCAACTGTTCCAGCTACTCTTTGCACATGCTTACTTACCAGGGCACACCACAAGCCAGGTCTTCTCAGTTATCTGCATCCTTCCAGTTCTCCATGGCTTGCCATCCATTATGGCTGGACCCCAAAGACCAACCACATGTAACCAGCCTCCAAGGATGAGCAGCTGTAGTCAGCAGAGTGAAGGATACTGGCATTCAGTGGCATCAAGGTGAATGGATAGTGGTGCCATCATTCACACAGGGCAAACCCTTTCACTCCCTGTAAGGCCCTCCCACCACTGCAGGATTAACTTATGAGTGCCATGACACCCTTCTCTTGGTGGTAGCTAACATCACATGGTCACCCACAGCATCAGTGCTCCCACCACTCCCACCATAGGAGGTACTCATACTGAAGATTGCCTAGCTCCCTCTCCCACAGTCAGTGAAACATGAAACATAGAAACACAGAATTTGATGGCAGGTAAGAACCGCTTGGCCCACCCAGTCTGCCCATTTCCCTACCTACTGGATAAGCTGCAGATCCTAGTTAACCAGCAGCCTACTTCTTCTTACCCCTACCCCCCAGAATTGCCTTATGACTGTCCCATGCATGCTTGAATTCCACCACTGATTTTGACTCCACAACCTCCTCCGGAAGGCCGTTCCATGCATCCACAACCTCTCTGTGAAAAAATACTCTTAAATTACCTCTGAGCCGCCTCTATCTTCAAATTGTGCCTCTTGTTCTTGCACACTTTTTTGAAAGATGCTACCTCTTGACTTTGTTGATTCCCTTGAGGTACTTGAAAGTTTCTATCATGTCCCCCTCTCTCCTTTCCTCGAGGCTATACATATTAAGCTCTTAAGTCTCTTCATATCTTCCGTGCAGACCCTGCACCATTTTAGTGCCCTCCTCTGGACAGCTTCCATCCTGTCTATGTCTTTGTGGAGATTGGGTCTCCAGAACTGCACACAGTACTTCAGATGGGGTCTCACCAGCTGTCTGTACAGAGGGATAATAACTTCCTGTTTTCTACTGGTGATGCCTCTCCCTATGCATCCCAGTATCCCCCAGCCCTCCTTGCTGCCCTCTCACATTGCTTGCCCACCTTTAGGTCATCTGATATGACTACCCCCAGGTCCCTTTCCATTTTTGTTGTTGTTAGTATCTCACCCCCCATTGTGTACTCTTCCCCTGGGTTTTTGTTTCCCAGGTGCATTACCTTGTACTTCTTAGCATTGAATCTAAGCTGCCATACATTTGACCATTCCTCTAACCTTGCCAAGTCCCTTCTCATCCTTTCCACCCCACCCTGTGCATCAACTCTGTTGCAGATCTTTGTGTCATGTGCAAAGAGACATACCTTTCCTTCTGGTCCCTCTGCAATGTCGCTTATAAAGACATTGAAGAGGACTGGTCCTAATACTGAACCCTGCGGTACCCCACTAGTAACCCCCCTTTCTTCAGAGTGGATTCCATTTACTGTTACTCTCTGTGTCCTATTCTCCAGCCAATTCTTTACCCAGGCTGTCATCTTGGGACCCACTCCCAGGCTGGCTAACTTGTGTAGTGCACAGTGTCTCTGCATTTGCCTTGGACTTTTCAACCAAGGGTGGGGCAGTTGAAATTGGGACCCAGTCTATGGTCTACAAAAGGGTGGTGCACTAGGTGAATTATTGATATTTTGAAATATTATCATTCTATTTAAAAAAAATATTGGTAATAATTTAAAATACAAATAAATCAAACCTGTATCAATATGACTCTATGCAGTGCAAACTCCCAAGTTTTCATTTTTAACACAGACTTATTTATTCATGTATCGATATACTGTATGTGTTTATTGGTTTATTTGTTCACTTGGTAGGCTTGTGGGAACCAAGGTTCCTTTTACAGGAGTGACACAGATGTCAGTCCAACAATATTAATGCAAGGCAAGGCAACTTTATTTCTGTGCCACCTTTCCTGAAGGCTCAGGGTGCTGTACAATAAAATAACTACAGATAAAACAATAAACAGGCAGCATGAAATCAAAAAATAATAAAAATTCAGGCAAGGCTGGTGGTTATAGTGCAGAATAAACTGTAAACAATATTCAGAAGGATACAGTAGGGGTACAAAACTGTACACAGGATATGGAAGGATACAGTAGGAGTACAGAGGATGCAGCAGAGCACATAGGAGAAGTCGAGTACAATAGACATACACAAGGTACAGTGTACAACATACACAACCAGAGACAAGGTTAAAGGCTATAGGAATTATAAAGTAAACATAGAAACATAGACTTTGACAACAGGCAAGGACAGCTTAGCCCACCTAGTCTGCCCATTTCCTTACCTACAGGATAAGCTGCAGATCCTAGTTAACCAACAGCATATTTCTCCCTACCCCCACAAGAATTACCTTATGTCTGTCCCATGCAGTCTTGAATTCTCCCACAGTTTTAGATCCCACAGCCTCCTCAAGAAGGCTGTTCCATGCTTCCACCACCCTCTCTGTGAAAAAAATACTTTCTCACATTTCCTCTGAGCCATCTCCCCTCTCTATCTTCAGATTGTGTCCCCTTGTTCTTGCACATCTCTTTTTCTGAAAGATGCTACCCTCTTGGACTTTGTTGATTCCACTGAGGTACTTAAAAGTTTCTATTGTGCCCCCCCTTCCTCAAGGGTATACATATTAAGCTCCTTTAGTCTCTCCTCACATGGCTTCTCTTGGAGACCCTGCACCATTTTAATTGCCCTCCTCTGGACTGCCTCCATCCTGTCTATGTTCTTGCTGAGATGGGGTCTCCAGAACTGGATGCAGTACTCCAGATGGAGTCTCACCAACAGTCTGTACAGAGGGATAACTGTCACAAACCCACTCAGCAGGTCAGGCCCTCTGCTCCCACAGTGCCAACCTCCAAGCGCAGTATTATGAACAGTTTACAAAACAGGGTAACCCTCCTGTCTGTTTTGTGGGTTCAAATCAACCTTTGGTCTCAAGTTCTTGGAGGAATTCAAACTGTGAACCTCTTATTAGCGTACCCAATGTACAGGCTCAGATAATTCTGCTCTTCGGGGGGGGAAGGGGCCAGATATCTTTCGCCTATGGACACCTAACCAGGTGTACAAAATGAACCCTTAAGCACTCTATTAAAGACCTCAGATAAACTCTTACCTTTTTCCAAGTTTGGTAAAACCAGTAAGCTATACCTAGTGTCAGCTTTAACCATATATGCTTCACTTGTCAAAGAAAGAATTTCAAAAGCACACCAAATAGTCTCTAAAATGAGTTGTTTACATAAAAATAGATAAAAATGTAAAATATAAATACAGAACCATATATCACAAAACATACAAATCACTTAAAAGAATAAGGTTTTAAAAGTGCAAATTCCTACCAATAATACACTTAGACCTGTCTATCTAATGTACTCTTGTCTTCTTATAGTGCTGTAGATGTAGCTTCAGAGTCCAAACATGTGTGGATCTAAAGGTCAGTTACAGCATAATTAAAAAACTGTCTTGACCCTGCCTTCTCCATGATGTCACCCAGCTCCTCCTCTATTTATTAAAAATTATACAATCAGGATGTCATATCAAGCAGGAGGTCAATTAATGGGTGACATCAGCAAAAACTCATGTCCCCACGTGACTTCCCAACCAGGTCTGTAATTTTTCAAGTTCTTTCTTTCATCCATGAGCAGCACCCTGTTCTCACAAAGACATCAAATAACTTTTTTATGACTAACTGTCAGATCTCACTGAGGTGTAATATGCTTTGTAACCCCAGTCAATTAACTATGTTTCCTCTGAATGTCATAAAAGTTTATGATTTCCTATCCTAGCAGCTGACAGCTACAATTAAGCTAGATGAACAGGAGATCCTTAATTTAAGTCTCTTCTAGCCTGTAATTATCTCCTGGCTTTTAAGATAACTGGTTGTAGTTGAACCCCGGGGCAGGGTCATCCCACAACACAGCATGTCTCAAGAGAGACATTCAATAACACATTTTTATATTACAAAAAGCGTAGATTAATCAGAACCAGCTGTCCAAGTGTCACAAACAACTTCCTGTTTTCTGCTAGTGATGCCTCTCCCTATACATCCCAGTATCCCCCCAGCCCTCCCTACTGCCTTCTCACATTGCTTGCTAACCTTAAGACCATCGGAAATGATTACCCCCAGGTCCCTTTCCATTTTTGTTGTTGTTACTACCTCCCCCCCCCCGCCCCATTGTGTAATCTACCTCTGGGTTTTTATTTCCCAGGTGCATTATTTTGCACTTCTTTGCATTGAATCCAAATTGTCATACTTCTGACCATTCCTCCAACCTTGCCAAATCCCTTCTAATCCTTTCCACGCCTCCTTGTGTATCAACCCTGTTGCAGATCTTTGTGTCATCTGCAAAGAGACATACTTTTCCTTCCAGTCCCTCTGCAATGTCACTTATAAAGACATTAAAAAGGACTGCTCCCAGTACTGAACCCTGCAGTACCCCACTAGTAACTCCTCTTTTTTCAGAGTGGACTCCATTTACAATTAGTGTTACAAAGACTTATGTTTTGTGATTGGATGCAAACAATTTACTGGTTTACTGGTTTGAACCCCCTCCCGCCCAAAAATAAAAAGCTGCATTGGTGCGTTAAAGGAGAAAAACAATATCTGTCTTCTGTTACACAATCTGTAGAATACCCTTCATCTGCAGAAAGTATGTTTACATTGCTTGCAGATATCACTCAAATAGCACCCACCAGCCCCTAGCACTCCCCCAACACAAGAATGTTATTGTTTATTGTATGCTGGCAGACCCTGCTTTCCCCAACTTGGGAGATGGTGTCCAGGAACTGAGCTAACTGCCTGGTCCTAAATTAGTTGAATCTAAAGAGATAGCCTTTTTTTCTGTCCTTATCAACTGTTATCTGGGAGCTGGCACACTGGCACAGAGGGCTGAGGCATCCATACCTCACCTGCTACCAGGCTGGCAACCCACATTTGGGAATGAACCTGGGTCTCTGAGGGGTCAGCTGGCGGGAGGAGGATCAAGCATTGCAGTGGATGTTCTCCTTTCCCAGGGAGGGAGAGAGGGACACCTGCTGCACTGCAACATCACCACCTAGGTGACCGTGGGTGGCAGTTGCGCTAGGAGTAGCATTTTGAGAAGAGGACGCTCCCTGATAGAAGACATTGGCACTTCCAATGACGCGCGCACATCAAGCCTTCACCTCCACAAAGTGTCCGAGGGTCAGGGAAGAAAAAGGAAACACCACCGACTGCAAACAGGATTCATCCTCTTCTCCCCCACCGCTCCTCGCAGACCTCACACTGTCTACTGTACGCATGTCCTACTGCACCAAACATAGATGTCCAGAGGAGGCTGGGGGAACCTCCAATGGCCCCGCCATAGGGTGGAAGCAGTGGAGGAAGAGGTGGGTCCTCAGGATAAGTCCCAGAGATGGTGGATAATGGGGTTGGGGTTTGGGGAGCTGCAGGGGCGGACAGGGGCCAGCCTTGCAAGAAGGAGAAAAAACTGTTCTCTGAGAGTTTGTTCTTAAAATTATATGTGCTTCATTAGCATACAGTGTTTAATGCAATTTCTGTTGTTCCCATAATGTCACAAACACTAAATATGTTTAAATAATGTTTTATGCATACTAGCATTCCCATAACACAGTGGAAGATATGCTATTAAGGCCTCCTTCTTGATGTTAAAAAGTAACCTCTTAATGAGTTTGTCACACCATAAATAGGGAGAAAATGTGATTAATTTTTAAAAGTGGTCAGCAGTTACTTTTTATTCTGCGGTATTTTTCATTTTCAATTTGCTCATTTTCAGGTTTTCTATCTGACAGTATAAGACAGGAGACTAAGTTAGCTAGTTCAGTTCCTCTCCAAACTTCATTGGCATGGTGACCTCACTGGTGACATCACAAGTGGCCACTCTTGTGGCAGGTGATTGGCTCTTCTTGATTACGTGTGATGTCACAGGGCTGATGATGCTTGAAAAGGAGTAGAACTAGTTATGCCAGCATCCTGGTCAAATATTGTGCCACACCACGCAGCAAGTATTGTCAGGTAGAAAATAATCTAATTAGCAAAATAGAAAAACAAAAAACTTCAGATAAAAGAAGTTATAATTCACTACTGTTGAAAGTTAACATTCATTTCAGTTAGTATGCAAGCTCGTTAATGCCTCTCTTATTTGAAGAAGTTGCACAAGATTCCCCCAAACATTTTCTGAAAAGCTGGCAGAATCTTGGGTGGGTGGGTGCAATTCTACCACCATGGATAAATATTCAGTAACTTTCCCAGGCTAATCGGGAACACAAGAGAACTACAGTAAATTTTGTAGTTTTTATTTACTAGGTAACTACACCAGACACATAAATGTCTAGTTTCAGGCATGACCTGGGAGGTTAACCAGGAAGTGGCAATATACTAGCATCAACACACACCCATTAAGACATGGACAAAAGGAAGTGTTACAAGTGCAAAAGTTACCAGGAATGTAATAAAAAGAACAGGAAATGTGACCCAGAATTATGGTAATAAATAGACACAGGTATGCAATGCAAAGGCATGAGTAGGTGGTGATGCAGGAAATTGTATTAGGCAAGATAAATACTGATCAGGATCAAAATGCCAGTGTTGTTTTCCATTTTCCATACAGTCTCATCTATAGCTTCATGTAACTCTCTACATCTTTATTATATAGAGAATACTGGATAGGCAACTATGCACAACCAGTGAGTTCTGCCACAAATGGGTTCTGATTCCCTCTGACCTCAAAAGCGAACCTCGAGATGTCCATGGAAATCAGAACCCTGAGATGGCAGAACACACTGGTTGTGCATAAAGTTGCTCATTCTGTATTTTTTTATAGTGTATAGTATTAAGAGAAATGTGCACACAGCAGTTCTTTCACTTTCAAAACAAAACTGACTTGTGCAGGCTGTAGAGGTTTTAGAATGCTGTTGTACCACAGAAAGGTACAGTCACATTCCATTACCTTTGAACTGTGGTATAATAGCATTTTGAAAGAGATGAAATTCTGTGCAGAACAATGCTCTACTATACACTATATTGTGATTCTCCTCTTTGCTGACATGTATCACACTCCTGCAGTGTAAGAAATCTCTGTCCTAAAGATGTTTTTACTTCATGGGCAAAATGAGGGCAAAGTGCCAAACTCTCTGTGACACATAGGTTAGTCATGTTTTGGCACGTTTCCTTTTCCCACCACTTCATGCTAGCCTGAAGTGTTTTGTTTTTTTTTTAAATCATAACAAAAAGCTTTCTATTCCTCACCCATGATGCACCCTATACCACCCTACTTCCCCTAGCCCCAACCATTTCCAGCTGAACCCCCCTTTTCCCCACTCTTGTAGCACCCAGTTTCACCCCCACCTCTAGCTCTGGAGATGTAATTACATTTTGAAAGTTTCTTCTCCATCCCCATATCAAAACCCAGTTCAGTTCAGTTTATTAAATATTTTTTTTGCATATTTTATTAAAGTACATACAAAAAAGAAGTGTATAATGCTCTAGAAAACCATAAAACTACTGAAGTGCATAGAGAATAATGCCTGTGTAGGCGTGAGTTATGAGGATTTTTCACAGACCTGAGGTGTTTGAAAAATCCTCATAAAACAAACTTTACACATGCATTATTTTTTATAATAACTGATGCAATGGTTCAGCAAAGAGAAGAATTAAGCTGTATTTGTGCGAGCTTGCCCCTGAGTAACCACCATAGTCACACAAATACAGTGAAATGAGAGCATGAAGAAAAAGCGCTGCAATAACCTACTATTGAGTTATTATTGAATTCAGTGTGTCATTACAGTTTTATCAGGAATGCATACCCAGTCATTATAGGGGTCACCAGTTATTATAAAAATATACAATACATATAAGTAGTAGAGTGCAATATTTATTTTGACAGGGTAACACAAGAGGGTAAGTATAAGAGAGCTGCTGTAAGTACAGTTCCTACAGAGTACATTAAGACTAGTTAAGTTTTACAGTAGTCCTTATGTAATTGGCCTTATGAACAAAAAGTGAGACAGCCTAAACTTTACCATCACGCAGCCCAACTGAGAACAGTACTTTATTGGCTGAGCCAGACTTACTCAGCCAAGTGGAAAACATTGGAACTAAAAGAGGGATCTCTTGGAAATTTGAAACTCATCCTTCTTGGCCAGAGGGAGGGACCCTGTCCTTGCTATGAGGAGAACCCGTACTCCATTCCACCTTTGAATGCCTGGTTCAGAATACTGAAGGATAGGAGGGTCAGAGAGTGGAGGTATCTTTTGCTTTCAGTGCCTTACGTGGATGACTTTCTCCCTGCCAGGTGGGATGCTGGATTCAAGAGATGGGAGGCAGGGAACCTGCATCTTATTTGGCATTTCTTGGAGAGAGGGGAGATTAGATCACTTCCAAACCTGGTTCAACATTATGGTATTCCCTGGCAGGACAGATTCAGATATTTTCAAGTCAGAGATTATATTAAAAAACTTCAAACACACTTGACTAGGGAGACTGCCCCCCCCCACCCCAGATTGCTCATATGCTGAAGAAAGCCTGCCTAAGCATGTTGTTTCTCACAGCGTTACTCTACCTCTCCACAACTACACAAACCTGCTTACCACCCACGTCCCTCCCAATAAGGGAGCCCCCTCCGACCCTGCCCCCTCGTTGCACCCAGGTACCACACCTTAGTGCTTCTCCCCATGCACCGGTACTGGAATTGGCTCATGTCCACTATGGCATTATATATGCTGCTATCCTGCCACCCTCCTTTCACCCAGGGCTCTCAATCCTAAAATCCTCAACCCTCCGTCATCCAGCAGCTATCTCTCCTGGCTGCAACACCAGTGCAGGCAAAACCTATTTCCGGTCCAAAATTATGCATCTCTTCGCACTTCTCCTGCTCCTGTCAGGGAACATAGAGGCTAACCCAGGCCCTAACCTAACAAACACCTCCACCCCGTTCACTCTCCCCAAAGGTCTATGCATACTCCATCTAAATACCTGCAGCCTGCTATCTAAAATCTCGCTGCTACAACCAATAGTGTTAACACTACAACCTGATATACTGACCATTTCAGAAACTTGGCTAAAACCTCATCATTCGGACGCAGAAGTCTCCATCCCTGGTTACACAATAATAAGACACGATAGGCCGGGGAAAAAGAAAGGTGGTGGCATGGCCATATATATCTCAAACAGATGTCAATTTGCCACTGTGGAGATCCCCTCACTCCCTCCAAACATAGACTCCTCACTAATTAAAATCTCACTTCCATATACCTCCCCTATTTACATGGCAAGCACATACTGCCCTCCATGCACACCCAATGATGATATCCTCTCCCATCTAACCACGCTTCAGTCCCTAGCCAAAGGAGGTGAACTCCATGCCACAGGGGATTATAATGCCAATTGGCTAGGAGCTGACAAAGCTCTCCTAAAGGCTAAAATAAAGGCCCAAAACCTCACGCTATAAATGAGCCTACCAGACTAAACCTTAAGTCAAATAATCACTCCCTACTGGACTGGGCCCTCACCTCGCACCCACATAGAATCCTTAAAACAGGCTTACTTCCTGACTCTATCAGCGACCACCACATGGTTTACCTGATCGGGAAGGTCTATAGCCACCCCCCAAAGACACTGCACCAGGTCTTACAACCCTAGACTTACAATCTCCTGGCAGATCTGGGAAGGGTAAACTGGTCCTGCATCACTGAGGCACCTTCCATTGACGATGCTTTTAATGCTTTTAAACTCAGATTCCTAACAGTCTGGGACAAGCATGCTCCATTGCGCACAAAACGTGTTAGAGGAGCACATCTCCCCTGGATCATGGCTGACATAATTAGAAATTGCCGTACCAGAGACCTTGCCTGGAAAGCTTATAAGAAACTGGGCTCCCAAGCCTCCCTTATTACCTATAGAGCCCTTCGAAATGCTTGCACAAATAGCATTCACCAAGCAAAAAAATCCTACTTCCTAGCTACCTTCAATAAAAATTCTAACCACCCTAAGGACTTCTGGAAATCCCTCAAGTCCTTGCTCTCCCCCCCCCCAACCCAACCACCTTCTCCCTCACTTCTAATAAATGGCACCCTCATCTCCGACCCTATCTGTGTCACAGAAGCTTTCAACACCCACTTCTCCAGCTGCACCAACACCCTTCTATCCTCCCACCGGAATACTCACTCCCCAGTCCACCCAAACAACACCCATACCCCTCAAACTCACCCCTCAACCCCACCTTTCGTGTTCCAGCTAATTTCCCCCACAGATGTCCTCCACTCCCTATGGGTGTTAATTAAACCCAAATAAAGGCAAATGCCCATTGTCTCTGGATGCTAAGATGCTATTCCTGTCAGCCCCTGCCATAGCCACTCCACTGGCCGCACTCTTCAACCTCTCCTTCTCGCTGGGCAAGGTTCCAACGTCTTGGAAACTGGCCACTGTCATACCTCTTCCTAAAGGTGGTGACCCCTCCTCCCCAGGCAATTATAGACCTATCTCCCTACTCCCGATTGTGGCCAAACTTCAGGATCGACTGGTCCTGTCCCAACTCTCCCAGTTCCTGGATGCCTCCTCCTTCTTTTCTCCCTTCCAATCTGGTTTCCACAAATCCCATTCTACCATCACCTCCCTACTACGCGTGACCGGTGACATCCTCACAGGTATAGACAAAGGGCACATCACTTCAGCCGTAATTATCGATCTAGCCAAGGCTTTCAATGCTGTATCTCATCCCCTTCTCATCTCAAAACTTAAAGATGCAGGTCTAGCCCACCCAGCTATAGACTGGTTCCAAGACTATCTTACAGATAGGATGCAAGCAGTCAAACTAGCCCCTCATACATCAATCCCCCTTCCAGTCATTACTGGGGTCCCTCAAGGATCAGTCTTAGGCCCAATACTCTTCTCCATTTTCATTAATGGCTTCTCTGCTGCATGCTCCCACTCTTCCATTCAAATGTATGCAGATGATACAGTTCTGTACACATCCGGCCCCTCAACAAGCAGTGTAGCACCTCTCCTTCAGGAGGACTTCACAGCCATCCAGCACAGGTTCAGGAAGAACCAGCTATCTCTAAACCCTAAAAAACAGTGTCACTTACATTTGGTTCCCAGCAAAGACTCTCACGCCAAACCCTGTGTCTTCCATTCTCAACCCTGGAAGGAGCACCCATTGAGCAATGCACTAGCTTTAGATTCCTAGGCGTCTGGCTCGACCAACACCTTGACTTTGCCTCTCACATAGATTCCCTGCATAAAAGGCTGCTACCAAAACTAGGGGCACACTACCAAAAATAAAACCTGTCTCCCCAAGGAAACGAGGCTCACCATAGTCCAAAAAATGTTACTCCCGGTACTTGATTATGGTGACATAGTATACTCTATCGCCCCTGTGTCCACCCTAGCTAGCCTAGACACTCTATTCCACTCCTTTTGTCGCTTCATCCTCGACTCCCCACAATCCACTCACCATTGTACTTTATATAACTCTTTAGCCCTACCATCTCTCCTTGACCGTAGATTAATAAACTGCGGTAGGTTTGCCACTAAATTCTGGACCTACTCCCTTCCCCCCTATCTTGAATCTACCCTATCCCAACAACCTCCCTCTGTGTACTCCCTAAGAGGCACAGACCCCAGACTCCTACATATCCCATTTATGCGCACCTCCAAAGGCCAGTTAGCTTTTAAATTCAGGCTCCCACAGATCTGGAAAGTCCTCCCCGCCCCATCAGACTCGCACATAATCCCGGTCTCTGCTCCAGACTACTACTGGCACATTTCTTCTCCAGCTGTTCCTGCTATAATTGCTGCAAGCTCGGCCCTGTAAGAAACTAAACAATGTACAGTAATTATTCCTATTATGTGCATTTCTGACTGTAATCTGCTGTACTACTATACCTGCAGTACTTGTTATACATGCTATACATGTTATATTGTATCGTATTTGTACAAATCATTTGCTATCATTTCTTTATTACGATACCTGTACTTGTATTTGTTCTAATTATTTGCTATGTACTGGGTCTAGGCCCCCAGGTCGCATCTGGAATTGAGCATGTTGCTCAGTATGCCTTCCTGGTAAATCTCGTAAATAAATAAATAAAGCAGTGGAAGGGGATCCCCCCACAACACACATTACTGCTTGCTTATATCAGGCCTTGCTCTCTTGGATGGGTGACACGGCCCTCTCATCAGGAAGGCATAGAAGCGGGACTTGGGGATACAGATATCAGATGAGAGTTGGATATGGACTCAAAGGAGGATACATTGGGGCTTAACAGCGATTGACTGGCAGGAGTTTTCCTGGAAGATTTTTATTAGATATTTTCGAACTCCAGCAGTTCAGGGGAAGTAACAGGGAGAGGATCACCTGCAATGTTGGAGAGGATGTGGACACTTTCCGGCAGCCTTAGGATACATACTGTGGGATTGCCCTAAACTGACCCCTTTCATTCAGGACTTACAATGGGCCTTACAGTCAATATTGGACCTGGGACTACAGATCACCTCTAGGTTTTATTTCCTCCTGGATGCTCCAAAGTAATTTAGAAATGTTAACACAAGTACATTTTTTAAAATAACTTTCTTGGCAGCCCAGAAGGTGATAAAGCATTGGCTATCCCCCATGTCAGTTACAATCCAAATGTGACAATATCTTATGAAAGCCATCTACAGAATAGAGGCCCTAACAGCAGCTGTAGATAAAAAGATCCCAAAATTTTAAATATTCTGGAAACGTTGGGTCCTTTATATGTCTGTGGAGAGCCTGGACTTTATACCTTGATGTGAAAAATTATAAGGCAAGAGCCTCAGAATGGAATTTGGAGGAAGGGGTTTCCTGAGCCGGGGCATTTTGTTGGGTCTTTTGACTAAGGAGAACAGATGCGAATATGTATGTAAGATATACATCAAGTCCTTTTTCCAATAATTGAAAGATACTGTATAATGTACATTTGGGGCATCTGAACTTATTAATTTGTTTTAACATTGAGAATAGTATGTGTGTTTGTATTGTATACACATAAAATTTATAAATAAAGAAAGTTTAAAAAAAAAGTGACACAGCCCTAGTCATTATTTCATGAGTCTCGGTGATTATTTCATGTGACTCTCTAATTTATTTATTTATTTTTAAGAGTTTTACCAGGAAACACATACTGAACTTTAAAATAGCTCATTTCCAGATGTGTCCTGGGGGGGAGAGGGCTAACTGCAGAGATTAAATTGCATTATACAATTAGATAGAATACAGTGATACAATGGACTGTAGTTACACAGCATTTACAATGGTGCCAATTATATAACAATTAGAAGTAAACTGCAATGTCCTGAAGGAGTAGTGTTAGTAGTAGACAAAAGCGTTCAAGTTACAGGAGTACTGGCTCACACAGGACATTAATAATAAAATCAGTCCAGGCTGTAGAGGGTGTTAGGAAGAATATGGGAGGGGGAGAGAGGGCATGGGTTGGGAAGGGCCAGAAGTAGGTGGAGAGGGGCAATTAACTAGGGGCTGTTACAGGAGGGGGAAGAAGGAGAGAGAGGGGAGGGGTAGGGAGAGGCCAGGAGTAGGTGGAAGCATGAAGAAAGGGAGAGGTGAGTGAGAGGGTGGAGCAGTTAGGGGCAGTTACAGGAAGGAGTGGTGTGAGCTTGGAGTAGACAGGATAGAGAAAAGTAGGAGGAAGCAGAGCAAATGGTTAAGGGGAAAGAATTCCAGAGTTTAGGAAAGCGGAAGGAGAAAGCAGCTTGACCAGTAAGGGATTTACGATAGGGAAGCAAGAGGGAGCGATAGCCTGGATTACTGAGGGAGTAAGAGGAAGGGGCATAGGCAAAATAAGGGAGCTCAGATGGGGGGGGGGAGCTAGCCAAAACTTGGAAATAAAAGAGGCACAGTGGGTTAGGTAGTGATCTTCTAGGGAAGGAAGGGAAAGAGCAGAGTACAGAGTACAGAGAACAATGATGGGTGCAGGGAGGACAGTTCAAGGCAAAACAGCAGAAGGAGCAGAACAGGGGGTCCCATCTGGCCAGTGTGGACTGTGGGGAAGCACTATAGACTGTGTTTCCATAATCAAAGATGGGGATGATCATCTTTGTGATGATATCGCAGCAGGTTGGTAGTGGGATGCAGCTCTTGTTCCTAAAGAGGGCACCACGTTTGAGGTGGCGTTTTTTGTGAATGGCATCTTATTTGCTGTAAAAAAAAAAAAAAAAAGGGCTAGTTAAGTCAGATCCCAAGGTACTTAAAGGAGGGCACATCATGAATTGTGCCCCCATCTAGGGTGTGGAAGGCAGGGAGGGATGGGAGCTTGGTAAGGCTCTCATAAGAGAGCAGAATAGGGAGACTGGAACAAGATGCATTTTTGTACAACTATCACCCCTATTGGTATTCCTTATTGAGAAGTACATCGCACAAATGAGAAAAGGTGATGAAGATCTTTATTATCTCTACCATTAAAAGTACAAACTCAGAACTGTAGCAATACCCAGTACTGTTACTGTACCCCTATGATACTACTGTAGCACTATAATACATAGTACAGTCAGTAGGGACAGATCGGCAGACTAGGTGGGCCAAGCAGTCCTTATCTTCCATCAGATTCCATGTAAGCAATAAGACATGATGGGGTGTGCATTACGGTTTGATAACTGCACTCCTAGGAGTGTCGTTAGGCATGAGGCTGAAGGCTGAGTGCCAGTTGCCCCTAGGAGTGCAGTTATCACACTGTAATGCACAACCACGGAGTGTCTTATTGCGCTTAATAAATGGCCCTTCATTTTTAAGAACATTTTTTATATGGAAATACATTTTTAAATATGTACAAATGTAAATGAGTATATGTCTTTAATATAAAATAGCCCTTCCACCAACTGGAACTGCATTTAATTTACTGCTTTGTTAGGTCATTTGACCATATTTGAATGCCTTAGTTGTAGTTTTGCAATTTCCCTACACACTCCACCCCCACTGGGACATTTAATTTACTGCTTTATTAGGTCATTTGACTTTTATTAAATGCCTTAGTTCGGCAGTTTCCCTGCACCCCCCACACTCCAATAGACTGTTTACAAGTGCTGCGGTTCTTAAAACTGCGCTTATTTGCCTCTTTTATTTTTTTTACTTCATTCAGCTAGCCTCAGTAAATTGGTGTCTGTATTGAGTTAGACTGGGCAGAACAAGAGAATGAGTCTGTGTGAGGTAAGGGATGGTTATACAGCTCAGCACATTTATTTATTTATTTGTTTATTTCGAAAGATTCACCTGGAACGACATACTGGCTGGATATTCAGACTGCACCAGGCAATGGTGTAAGTGGGGGTGCAGCGCAACTGAGCTGCGCCAGGGCCAGGACAGCGTGATATACAACAGTGATGTACAATGGTGCATCACCGCTGAATATGGCATAGAATGTGCATGACATAAGTACAATGCACCAGTGCATTCCCCAGAAAGGGAGGACCAGGAGTGCTCCAGCGCAAATGTAGTTGCACTGGATGCAGCACCCACGATATTCAGAAGGGGCCATGCAAATGGGGCCATAATATATGCATGGCACAAACAGAGCTATTTGAGTGTCATTATGGCCCCATTTGCATGCTTTGCGCAGGGCAATCCAGCTAAATGTGCCTAGCGCCCAGCGTGGCTGCGTGCAGCAGGTGACGTGTCCCTGGTGGGCTAGTGTATCCCACTCCCCTCCCCATGCCCAATAGCGGAAAAGTGACACAGAAAACAACCCTGGTAGTCTAGTGGACCCTCTCCCCTCTGCGTTCAGTTACATATTTGTGCCTGTGTAGTACAGTATGGTCTGTAAGCCCATTGGTCCACACTGTAGACCAATAAGCATACAGCTCATATTATACGCTGTCATTGGGCGAGTGGCCGGGCAGTATGCGGGTAGGGTATGATGGGGGGAGCTGGGTGGGCCAGGGTCCCTCTGTGGGTGGGAGGGGTGGGGTACCACTGAAGCCCGGCACGGTATCTACTATGGGAGCCCAAGGTCGGGCATATGGGTGAGTGAGGGGACCACTGGATCACCAGGGAGGGTTTTGTATTGCAATGCTCGCAATTGGGCATACAGGTGGGGGGGTCCACTAGACTACCAGGGTTGTTTTATGTGTCACTTTTCCACTATGGGGCATATGGGAAGAAGGCGGGTACACTGGACCATCTAGCCAGGTTCGGGTGCATGTGGACAGTGTATCAGCTGAGCATGTGACCACCCAGTGCCAGCGTCTACTGGGTTGTGCCTTGCAATACAGCCACCCACCTGTGGGTGGCCAGCAGTTGCTCCAGGATTTTCCAGCTCAACTTTGAGGCCAAGTATGCGGCGCATCTGGGGGTTGTGCCAGCAGCTATGCTGCATTTCCCAGGCTGAATATCGAGCTGTACTGCATATGCATTGGCACTCCTCCTTCAGATGCACCACATACATTAGCAATGCATAGGTACTTGCGCTGCATGTGTGCCCCATTTGAATATCGCGCTGGGGTGCATCGTGGGGTTGCACCAGACACATCTCTGTTGTGCAAGGCACAAGCCCTTTGAATATCCAGGCCACTGAGTTTAACTCAGCTCATTTCCAGACATTGCTTCTCTGTTTCTCTTTTTCTTGTACCACCCGCTGTTGGCTCACTCACTCCTCCTTCCCTCACTCCATCCATCTTGTTATGTACTGACTTACAATAGAGAGTGGTAGTGTGTGTGATAAAGGGCCCTTGTCTCACCCCAGAACTTGCCTGATGATGTCGCCACCTGCACACTACCATCTGCAGTAGTGTTATTGAGAAAAATACTGCTTCTCTCTGTGGTGGGTAGATAAACGGACAACTGTATTGCTGAGATACTGAGCCACATGATCAGTGGTAGACACACTGTTGGCTGTTAACAGGACTGAAACGGTTGATGAGGGAAAGTTGTAGGTGTTTTCAGAACATATTTCAAGTTGGTTTTCTTAGTTTTGCCACAACACGGGAGGGGGGTGAAATGGCAGAAAACAATGTAAACGTGAACAGCTTAGTGGTCTAAAAACATGGCAACTTGAAAGTACTGCAACATTCTAAATAGAATGCCTAAACAGGAATAACAGAGCAATTAAGTTCTGTGATCAGGCACCTTTAGTGGGACTACTTATTTATAGTGCAACATTGTCCTATATTGCACTATAAATAACCAATCAAATTTCTCCATTGTTCTCTGCCATTTTATAAGTTGCACTATTCACGTACGCTCTCATTCATCAGCCAGCAGCCAGCAGAGGTAGTAAAAGGGTAGCTGTGCCAGTTTGCATCACTCTTTGCACATGGTGGGCAGGTATCCTTTCTGTTGTTGGGGCATGGGTGAGAAGGGTAGGCTTGGATGCCCTACAGGGTGGGGAATAGGAGAATATGTATTAAAGTGGTGCTTTCAGAAGAATGGCTGGATTGGGTTTTATTACAAGGGGGGATGGTTGATTTGCAAACGAACAGTCAAAGTTTGTGAACTTTTCAAAATGTAAGCAGTTTGCCGGAACTATGTGAGAGTAAGGTGAGACTACAATAATGAGGGAACGTGGGGTTCAGTTTGATAGATCAGGACTTGGGGAGGGCAGATAGGGTGCTATGAGGGTGGAGAAAAAGGTAATCTTTTTTGGTTTTAAATTAAAATACTTCTACTGAAGTGGTACTTTCTTAGTAAAGTGCATCTTCGCCTTTCATTTATTAAGAATGTCCCCCCCACACCTGCCAGGGAATATACCTCTTCAGACATTTCAGAAGCCAACCTGGCTCCATAATCCTACCATCCTCAAGGAATTGCCACCACTCTGAAAACTCTGTCCTTAATCTAGGGCCTCTGCTACTGATCTCTAGAATCCACATGAGGATAATATGGAGTTAGAGAGGTCACCCTGGATCAGCGGATGCAGGGCCTTTCTGTGCTTCAGGCCATCATTAGCAGTATTGATGGATTTTACCCCATTAATTGCTTCCATCCTCAAGGCTAGTGCCCTAGTGGACAGCCTTGCAGCAATGCACACGGAGCATGCAGATCCGCTGTGCTGGCTGGAACCATTTCCTCTCCCTGAGGCAGGACTTTCCAACTGCACTAACACTTATGGTCACCCAGGTGGCAGTAGCTCTGCAGAGTGTTGCCTACCTACCCCCCACTCCCGCAGAGAACAGTGTCCCTCTGTAATGCTCAGTCCACCTTCCCCCTGCTGGTCCCCATTGACCTGGGCTCATTCCCAACTCCTGGTTGTGGGTGCTGCAAGACGTAGCCCTACCCCTGTTCTAATGGGCTGGCAACAGTTAATTGCTTTACTGCATAAACGTACAGAGATTAAGAAAAAAAAAACATGTACAGAGGCTGCACCATGCACTTGGAACACAAGTAAGCACCAGTGAAGGGTAGGGATGGGGCTGGGAATCAGTTGGTAGAGAGGGGCTATACTAGTGTAGGGGGAGAAAAACATAATAAAAAACTTAACTGAATAAAAAAAATAATGGTCAGACTGGATGGGCCTTGCGGTCCTTATCTGCCGTCAACTTCTATGTTTCTATGTTTCTATGTAACTTGCTTACAGATGTGATGGGGTGAATAGGAGACAATCAGGAAGTATACAGAATAAATCAATCAAACATATTAAGTAGATATATAGTACAGTAACAGGTAATAAAAAACTTTGTATAATACGGGAACAGATCCTCAGTGAAAGAACCGGAAGAGAACAGGTCTATCTATGCTCGATTATAACAAGGTTCAGTACAGATCAAGTGCAATAACAGTGAGGTGTAAGAACAGTCCTGAGTAATCATTTGGCAGATGGAGCACTGGCTGGTAACATCAGACCAAACAGTAAGCTATTACTAATAGCTGGGTTGGCCTGTTCCTCAAAGCAAGTTTTCCACAGTTCCTATTTGTCCTGGGGATTAGAAATCTGTTATGAACATGAGAAGGTAGTTTGTGCCCTGAGTCAGAAACAGGGTTAAGCAGTATGGTCACGTGAGGGAAATTTTCTGAGATTATATTTAAGCCCAAACAGACTGAGATACGGTAAGTGTGTGTAACTGAGTGAGGGCCAGTGCAGCTTTTCGTCCAAGGTACAGTGGTGGGTACAGAAAGCGAAGTGGAATAAAGCAGCAGACAGTGGCACTGAGTGTCTAGCCTACTAAAGTGATGCTTAGGGGCAATGACAAAGATAACGTCCCCATAATTAATAATTGGAAGATGGTTTGCTCTTTAAGTTGAAATGGCTACTTTGCCACATGAAGAACTACACAAAGTATCACTTTGTGCTATGTGAAGTAGCGGCTTTGCATGCTATGCCAAGTACTGGCACATCACAATGTTTTCACAAAGCAAAGTTTCTTAATACTGCCCACCCCTATTCTGTATCCTTTTCAGAATTTGTACCCAACTTGCAAACCCTTCCAAAATATGCATGACTCCAATTTGTAACACTACCTTGCACTCATTCTGTTAGATTTTTAACACTTCATCTTTACTCAAATTTGCACCTCTTCTACTGTTCCCTTTCCAGCATCTATACCTTCAACCCCCCCCAAATTGGTACTTTTACTCCTGTATGTTTCAGAATGTGCACCCCTTCTCTTGCATCCACCAAAAAGTTATATTTTTTAACTGACACCTCTCAAAAAAGATTGTGCAGCAGTCCCAGGGGTAGCGATACACATTTGAGGAGAGGGTTGAGGGGTACAGATTTTGGGAGAGGACTGGGTATATGATGTACAAATTTGGGCACAGTGTGAATTTTTGTTTGCAGTAAATCTTTTTATTTATTTTACAAGGGTAATTATATGGTACAGAACATGACTTCTTAAACGTATTTGCAGTTGCATTATTCCAACAAGTATTTCAATTACATAATTATCACACAGTAACTTTCCAAGACTAGTGTTTTGGAGGTACACACTTGGGAGTTATAGGGGGGTAGGGTGTACACATTTTCAGAGCCATGTGGGGGTGGGGTGTACTTATTTTTATAGGAGTGTTATTTTAAGTTAGGGTATGCATTTTGGGAGGGGTATAGACAGTGGGATGCAACTTTCAGGAATGGTGCAAGGGCATGATAACATTCTAGGAAGGTGTGGAGTGGGGGTTTGAGTTTTGGTAGGGATGCAAGAAACAGGGAACAAATCATGGTTGAGTGAGGTGTTAGGGCTAAAAACTTAAAGAATTGTGTTAGGGATAGGGGTAAAAGAATTTTGAGAGGAATCAGGAATACGAGTGTGATAGGGTACATGCTCCCTACACCCATTGAACCCCCACAGTGCAGATGTTGGTAGAAGCCAAGGGGAGATTAGAACCAAATAATGCACATTTTAGCGTTGGCCCTTTAAGACACCCAACATGCACTGCCTGCACAAGGCTTGCCCTCTGGCTCTGGGGGAGGGGTAATGAAGCACACCTGAGCTGGGAGGCTGCAGGCATGCATTACGAAAGAACTGTGCTGCAGAAAACTTCTGTGAAGCTAACTGTAAGTTGTTGTTTTTTGGCTGAAGTAAAGCAATTTTTTTTTAAACTGTTGTTCAAGTATTTCAACCTGTGAGTGTTCCCCTTAGAAGCCCCCCTCTGCCGCCATATCACAATAAGCCAAAAATCCTGTGAGGGGCACAAAGGTAGTGGTACAAATTTTGGAAAAAGAACACACATGGGGAGGAATGCAGGAGTGATGCAAGCTCTAGGAGTTGTGTGGAACAATGGGTTCACATTTTGGGAGGGGTGCAGAAGAAATTCAACTGTTAAAAGTGTTTATTGTGGGAGTGACGAGAGGCATGGGTCAAACATTTGGGAAACATGGGGGAGGCTGGTTTATGAATTTCAGTAGGAGTGCAAGAGGAAGGGTACAAATCCTGGGAGGGAGTAGGGGCAGCAGTACAAATGGTGGTAGGGTTTCAGGTGGTGTGAGTTTTGGAAGGGCAGAAGGAACAAGAGGCACAAATTCTGTGAGGGGTAAAGGGACATTGAATTTTGGATGGGGCACAGATTTGGAGAGTTAAGCGAAGAGGAGGTACTATTTGGGAGTCATGCCAGGAGAAAGAGTCCTGTTTTTTTAAAGGGTGTGATGTGCAGTTTAGGGGTTGTAAATTGTGGTAATGGTACAGGGGAATGGGGTAGAAATTGTGGGAAGGGGTTGGGGTATTAATTTTGCGAGGGTTGTAGGAAAAGGGGTACATATCTGGGGGTAGGGGGGGAGAGCGACAGTGGAGTGTAAATGTTGCAGTAGCTCCAGGAGTTGGCAGTACCAATTTTAAGAGGGCAGCCGGGGTAGTGGTGCATGTTTTTGGAGGCCATTAGGATTAAGAGGCCAAAAGTTTGTGGTTGGTGGGGATATAAATGTAGGGGAGCTGTGTAGGTGCATTGCATACAAATTTGAGGAGGGCTGCAGCTATTGGGGTGTAGAAGAAGGTGTAAAAAGTCTGGATAGGTGTTAATATTGGGAATGGTGTGAGAGTACAGGGTAGACATTTGGGAAAGATGGATTGGGTTTGGGTATAAACACTGGGAGGAGTACAGGAGAAAGGCTACAAATCTTAAAGGGAAGTGGGGGCAGGTATACGTATGTGGGGAGGGGTATGATGGGCAAATATGCAAATCTTGGTAGGGATACAATGACAGTGCATATTATGGAAGGGTTACGAAGCTGATGGTACGAATTTAGGGAGGCATGAAAATGGAGGAATGCAGAGGTATATCTGTGAGGTGGTATACAGTGGTACAGTAAGTACACATTTTTGTAAGTTGTGTGGGAAAAGGAGTTCAGTTACGATGCAGTAGCAGTGTAGGCACAGTAAAAAAAACTTTGAAAGAGATGTGGGGTAGGAGTGCATGTTTTATAATAGCTGCATGGGAGGGGGCACAGTCTTTAGGAGGAGGCATTTTAGAGATGTTGGCCCAGATATTCAAAAAAGCTGAGCCATGCGCGATAGGGTTGCACCTGCGCAAGTCCGAAATTGCACCATTCTGAGATATTCAGCAGGAGGCAGTTGCGCCCCCCAAGTCATGCTGAGCAACAGCGCAATGCTAATGAAGGCATGCTCAACCGGAGGGGGAGGAACCATGCATAAGCTGCACAGCCCGTTCAGCCGGGCCATGCAGAGTTGTGCAGGCGCAACCCCCTACCTGCGCCTGCACAACTTTAAGCCTAAAAAGAAAAAGGATTAAGTCAAGGGCCACCCACAGGTGAGCTGCGCATTGCAGGCGCAACACAGCAGCTGCCACCTGTGGGTGGCCCTCCACTTGCTCCCTTGTGCTCCTGCAGCCCAATCACGGGCATAGTAGTACCCCCGTAGCCCGATCATGGGCAGCAGAGTATCCCCCGCAGCAGCCCGATCGTGGGCATGAAGAGAAACAACCACCCCCTGACTGGCTCTGATCGCGGGCATGATGTCACAACCCCGCCTCGACCAGCCCGATTGCAGGCAGAACTCACCCCACCCCGACTAGCCCGATCGCCTGCAGAACACACTCCCCACCCCCGACTAGCCCGATCGTGGCAGAACACACTCTCCCACTCCACTACTCAGGCTCGACGCAGGCACGCCAACCCCCCAAAAGACCAATATCTCTGTGGTCCAGTAGACTGCCAAGCCCGATCAGGCATAAGGTCAAACCCCACCCCCACCCCAAAGTCCAGTATCCCTGGTGATCTAGTGTCCCCACCCCACCCACCACGGAGCCCCACCACCCCACTCCCCATCAGCCGCAGGTGGCAGCACCCACCGCGCTTGCTCCTGCCGCCCGCCGACGATTGAAGTTAGTAGGGCTGCACGCCATTGGTTCAGAGCAAGAGCCACGGGCGGCAGCCCATACCGTAAAGGCAGTCCAGATATGTGAATGAAGTGGTTAGAAGTCGAGGGGCTATATTCAAAGGAGTTGCTCAATAGCGCAACTCCGTTGAATATCGCCCCGGCAACACCCCTGCGCAGCTTTTTTGAGCAGCACAAGGGCTTGCGCCACAGAATGGCGCAGTTTGAATATCCGGCCCCTAATGTTTTGTATGATTATACATTTGAGGATGGGTGGAGGGGTAGAAGTACACACTAGGGAAGGTTGTGTAACTTTGAAAAAGGGGTGAAATTAAACAAAATGGAGGAGAGGTGCAGAGGGAAAAAGAAAGCAAAATTTACATTTTAAGAACCTGACAAGTTTAGGGCAGGCTTCATATCATGCTCAACATGTTAGTGATCAGCCTGGGGATCCTGCCGCATATTTACTTCTGGGATCCAATTTTAAAACCATTGGGACTGGCGCAAGGAGCCTGCATCAAGAAGAAATGGTGCAAAGACCCTTTGCACCAGTCCCAATTTTCCAACGCACCCTGCACCACTGCGGGGACTACCTGTGTCAACCAGGCTTGCACCATTCTTGTGATGGCCACACTGGTGTGCCATGTTAGAAGGGAGCTTGTGCCAGGGCAGTGCTACAGTGTCCCTAAGTGGGATTTTGCCTGCCCCCCAATAGGTGCACAGACCTTGCCATTAGACCAGCCAGGAGTTGCTCCAACCTGCTGTGTGCCACTCTGGGAGCTGTCCCGGGGGGGGCGCCCTGTGATTCCTAGAAAAGGCACCCATACAGCCCCCCAACACCTGCCAGACCACTCCTGGAGTGGCCAGTGGTCCATGGCAGGTACAAGACTGCAATCCTCCCCGTGGAGGAGCTGGTGCATCTGACCCTGGCATGGACCCACACTGAATGGTGGTAGCTGTGCCCTTGCTGATTGGGGGCAGTTGCCACCCCATAGCCTGACCCATCCCACCCCCATGAGCCAGGGCATGCCTAGGATGACCTGCCAGCCAGCAGATCACCATCACTGTCCGCTGCAAGCCTGTCCCTTGGGTTGCAGCTTTCCCCTCCCATGTTCTGTTTGTTTAGTGCAGCTCTTGGCTTGTGGCAAACATGGGGACTTTCGTAGGACCCCTGTCTTTTACAAAATCCAGTGCAGAGTCCCTGGCCCACTCTAAGTTTGTCACAGGTGGGGGAGGTTGGCACATATTGTGCCAATCTAGGGACCCTTTGAAAATCAGGTCCATGGTGTTTAATGTATATATGCCCATGGGTAAAGGTCCCTTCAGACAATTAAGCAATATTATACGAGAGGTATCTAGCTTTAACCAATCACAATAAAGAAATGCTGTCAGTTATTGTACTACAAACCTCAAACCAATACCCCCCAGAGTCGGTTATTCAACTGAAATCCCGCCCACAGTTGGTTAATGAAACAGAAGCCACGCCCACAGTCGGTTAATTATACCTGTGACGTCAAAGAAAATAGGTAAAAAATGGCATTGCAACAGCCATTCATGTCAGCAGCTTCTGAACAAACAAGATTTCACAGTCTGACAGAAGAAGAAAAAGCCACCATCCTGTCTGAAAAAGACAACAGAACACACACACAAAAAAAAAATGAAATGGGAAGCAAAAATATTTAGAGGTATTTAGTTTTTCATTTTTCTCAAAACTCCCCCCTGTGAAATGAATACACAAATGTTCGTACATCAGCAGTAAACAGAATGTCAAACCACCATACACTAAACCAGAAACGCCAGAACACATTTTCAGATAAAATATTCCTTCATAAAACTTTTCCCTCTTTGTGATCCAAAACACTTCAAAAATGTGTGCCACACAGGCTGTCGACTGTCAAATCATATCAAATTTTATGATGCACTTTTCAAAATATCAAAGCGCAAATACAAACAGAATAACAACCATCACAATAAATATGAATCTAAAAACAATTAAAAGGCAACAGGGTGACCTATTCAAAGGCTTGTTCAAATAAATAACTCTTCAGAGATGCCTTGAAAGACTCTGTGGATAGGCACTCTCGAATCCGACGAGGTAGAGAATTCCACAGGGTTGGAGACACACAAGAAAAAGCTCTGGTCCCAGATAACTGAAGGCGAACCCTGGGAATCTCTAGCAATTCCCTCATCGGCAGAGCGGAGAGGGCAGTAGGGTCGAATGAGATCTTGCAAGTAGCCCAGTCCCTGACCATGTAGGGTCTTATAGGTCAGCAACGTGACCTTGAAGGTGATTCTCCATCACACCGGCAGCCAGTGCAGTTTGCACAGCACAGGTGTGATATGGCAAGTTCTTGGCAACCCAGTCAACAACCTGGCCGCAGCGTTCTGCACCAGCTGCAGGTGATGGAGATCCACCACTGGCAACCCTAGATGTAGAGCATTACAGTAGTCAAGACGTGAAGAAACAAAGGCATGTACCAATACCGGAAGGTCATCATGTGGAACAGGGTGTTTTATCCGGGCTATTTTCCTCAGATGGAAAAAGGAAGACTTGACAACAGCTGACACCTGTGCCTTCAGCATCAGCTCACTGTCAAGAATTACGCCTAGATTCCACACCTGTTCAGAAGGTCTCAACTGGTTACCCAGTAACATAAGGCCAGAGGGAAACCCAGGAGTCAACTTCTCTGCACGGTGACCCAGGTGGTCCACCAGCACCTCAGTCTTGTCCGGATTCAGTCCTAACCAGTTAGCACTCATCCAGTCCTGAATCTCAGCAAGGTAGTTGTTGAAGACCGATAATGCGTCATTCTGTTCGGGTACAAAGGACATACAGAGCTAAGTATCATCTGCATAGCAGTGAAAACTCAGCCCATAACTCCTTATACTGTCTCCCAACGGCAGCATATACACCATGAACAATATGGGGGAAAGCACAGAACCCTGCAGCACTCCACAGGGCAGAGCCAAGGGAGACAGCAAAAAATTCCTGATACTACCCTCTGGGTTCTGCCCATGAGAAAAGAATGGAACCATCTGAGGACTGTTCCCAACAGGCCACAGAGCAACAGCAGGTGTTCTAGCAACATCCCACATTCCACGGTGTCAAATGCTGCAGAGAAATCAAGGAGAACCAAGATCGAACAGCTCCTACAATCTCTCGCTATTGGGAGATCATTTAGTACCCGAACCAGTGCCGTCGCGGTACTATGTCTCTTCCTGAAACTGGACTGGAGAGGATCATAGACTTCATGGGTGATAAGAAAGTCCTCGAACTGCAACGCGACTACTTTCTCAGTAACCTTGCCCAAAAAGGGCAGGTTAGAGATCGGTCTGTAGTTAGCGAGACAGTCTGGGTCAAGGGAAGATTTCTTCAAAAGGGGTGTCACGACAGCCTCTTTTGGAGATTTCAGAAACACCCCTTGGTCCAAAGAGCACCAGACTATCTCAGCAAGGACTGGTCCAATCGTATCCATACACCCCACAAGGAGGCGTGTAGAACCAGGATCCAAACTACAGCAAGTCAGTCGCAAGCCCTGGACAATCTTCATGATATCCGTGATCGCTGGCTGGTCAAAATCCATCCAGACAAACCGAGGGCCTGTAACTTTGCGTCAACCACCGCCATGCTCATTTGAATGCGTACTGCAGATCTCTGACCTGATCGATGACACCTTATCAAAGAACCAAGCAACCTCATCACACTTAATTTGTGAAAAAGCTCTCCGACCCCACAGACAGTCTGAATTGCACAGTCTGCCCACGGGCCTAAGAGCTGAGCCAGTCGATTTCTTGATGCAGCTATCTCCCTGGACAGGAACTCTGCCTTCTTACGGGAGATTTCTGATTGATAGTCCATGTAATGGGCCATCAATCTAAGTCTGTCATCTTCCAGGATAGATTTCCACCAGCAGCGTTCCAACCTTCACCCCACTCTCCTCAGCTCCCTCAATGTCCCATCAAACCAAGGGGACCGAGGGCGGAGGGAGAGGGGGTGAACACGGACAGGAGCTATGGAATTCAGAGCCCTCAGCACCATATTATTATAGTGCACTACTAAGACATCTGGTTCCATACACTCCATAGGCCAACTCAATAGGTCCAGCACCACCATCAGACCTTCGGGGGGCCGGTAACTCCCCTCAAAGTGTGGTACTGGACCATCTCCAGAGGGGTTGGTCTCATGGGGGGGCCGAGAAATTGAACCTTATGGAGTGATGATCAGACCACCCAACTGGTTCCACCTCCAGTTCCGCAATCTCCATTCCCAGGATGAACACCAGATCCAAAGAGTAACCCTGAATATGGGTAGCAGCCATAACAACCTGTGTAAAGCCCAATGAAATCATCAATTGGAGGAAGTTTTGACCAAAATGCGAGAGTTCGTCGTCGACCCAGGCATTGAAGTTCCCCAGGATCAACCACCTGGAGGGATCCAACATCTGGTCGACAATTAAGTCTGCAACTTCCTGCAGAAAAACGTTCTCATCACTGGGTGGACAGTAGACAAGTAGGATTCTGCTGCCCACACTTGCTCCCATGATAAACTCAAAGGATCTGGGAGTCACCACTGGAACCGCCACAAGGCCCAATTCCAATTTAAAACAAATAGCGACCCTCCCCCCAATCCAATCTCAGGCAATGTATCACCAAGTACCCAGATGGAATGGCTGACTCCAGTATGGGACCAGCATTTTCATCCAGCCAGGTCTCTGTGATGCAAGCCTGGTCAGATGACTCAACAAGATCAGCAATCACTGCTGTCTTGTTCTTTATAGACCTGGCATTGCATAACACCACCCGGGTTGGATGAGAGGCTTTGGAAGAGTGGGCCACTTGCCCACTCTCAATGGAACCCTTGGGTATGGGAACCAGGCAACACAAACCCCTATCCTGGACCCATTTTGCCCCAGGGTGTCTCCCTGACTTCACAACCCTTATCCACCCACTCCTCCCCCCCCCCGACCTCCGCCGTGCAATCCCCAAGGCACAACAGCGCCTGTATACCTCGGTTGCAATGGGGGACTGTTGAGGGCGAGGTCCCTCAGCCTAGAGGGGGAATAGCGCCTGCCCACAGAAGCTTGATCCCAGCACATGCTGCCACAAATTTAAAAACTATTAATCAGCCACTAGCTTATTTTAAATTCGGCTTCTATAACAAATATCTAAACAAAGAAAATAATTAAACTAATTTAAAACTAACTTAAACCCCCCCACCTCTCACATAGCAAGGAGGAGTACTTAACACAAAAAAACCAAAATAAAACAATTGTCCATTTCCCATCAAGCAGACTTTGGATCATCAAGAGGAGTTCAAATGATCTGGGCACAGAGCTCCAATCAGTTTTCCGTCTGTAAACCACTGAAAGCAGAGAATAGTAGACACCCCTCAGAGCTCTCACCCCTGGGAAATTTATACCCAAACCTATCTCTCACATAGGCAGGGTAATAATTAGACAGTTGCACAAATGTTCTTGGTGGAAAGAAAGAAGCACTCTCACTGCTTTACCGAAGTACATAAGACAGAAAAGGGAACAGTCTGGCCTGGATAGTTCTCAGTCTCTCCATGATAACATGATCAGACTTTCAGCCAAGAAATCACTTTGACTCCTCAAATTGAATACAAATTTCCGCTCAACGGGAGCCACCCAGCTGAGAGAGTTTTTGCCTCAGTCATCCCCGGAGTGGTTACCGGGCTAGTCAGCACACGACTAGGTCCAAGAAAGCAGGCCCTCCAGCCTGCCTGCCAAAAACCCAGCAACCACAGGCACACTGGGGCCTGTCCTCCGACAGCACCAGCCCCAATCTCCCCTCACAGTCAACAACCCCAGTAAACCGCCCTGGGTTTGGACCTGGATTCAGCCTGCTCACCATAAAGCCAACACTCTGGAAAAACAAAACTGGAGACTCTGCCAATTCGTAGGGCTGGAAGGAAGAAGTCATTAAAGTCTCACAAGACCTGGCCTCAGAATCCTCCATGAAATCCATAACTCGGACCCCAGCAGCACAAAATCAGCAGTCAGCTCACAGACCCAGTATCTTCCTGGCACTCCACAAAGTCCGTAGCATGGTCCCAAAGCGGCACAAAACCGACAGTCTGCTCACAATCCCAGGCTCCCAGTCTCAACAGACCATAACGAACATCCCAATGGTACATCAGAGTTATCCAAAAAGGAAAGGAGCCAGAATCCTTGCAGAAATCCTTCCAAGGCAAAGCAGGCAGCTACTCCAAGGCAAGCCGAGAAAAGTCATAGGTCATGATCCTGAACTTACAAACTCGACGGTAATGACAACGCACAATGCGCAATTGCTATCTCTGCTGTCACAAATAATTAAGATGACAGAATAAAATGACAAAATAACCTAAAAACAAATAAAATAAACTAAGCAAAAAAATGCTGTGGTGTGGCATGGCCCAATGTGGCCACCATCTTGAGAAGCTCCCCATACCCCACAGACGCTGGCACCCCCTACCCAGAGAAACAATATGGCGGTGTTACCAAACTTTGAGTAGCAATACAAGGTCCCATTCATTTTAAATGCCACAAAAATACACTATGAGTTACAATATAGCACCTGAAAATGTAATACATCACTACTCCCCCATCCAGTCTGCTGCTTGCTGCCATTCACATTTATGTGCCCCAATGCATTCGGCTTCTAGTGCCCATTTATATTTATATGTCCCCATTACTCTGATTCCGGATGCCACCTACTTGTAACTGCCTATATTCATTCCCGTTCTCAAACTACTCAGTGTTTAAATGCCCCCCCCCATCCATTCTGGTTCCAGCTCCCGTTTATACTAATGTGCCCCGATCCATTCCAATACTCGCTGCCCTTGTCATGCTGGTATTTCCTCCAGTCACATAAATTAGTGGCCATTCCTGTTCCCATTCTCACATGTCCCACTTCTCAAGACAAGCTGAATTTACAACAGAAATTAATCCCCGGTAGCTAGTGGCACCCCCACTCTCCCATTTGCAAAAAAAACTGCAGTACAGAAAACGGTCCCTCATTGCTCTTTTTTATTTCCACTTTTCTAACCTGAAAAAAAAAAAAGTCCCCTCGCTGATCAACCCCACTTCCCACTCAGCACCCACAACCTCACACACCCTCACTCACAAAAACAAATCCCAGGTTTGAAATCCACTCCCGCTAAAAACACATCTTGCTGCTACAACCGCCAACTGCAATATGAAAAACTAAGGCAACTGCAGTACTGTGTATTTCAATGGGAATTTCAACTTTCCTGCACAACTAAGCCATTTTTAAACATTTTGACCTCAAATTTTCAATGTAGCCCTTTGGAGACCCCACCTCATAAACAATACCACTGTTATTAGACAACTGTCCTCAAAAGGTGATTTGGCAGTCGGTTGGCAAATTCACTTTTCAGACAGGATTTGAACATTTGTCCTGCTTTTGTTCATTAGATAGGGTCATAAGAAGGCTACGTTAAAACTTTGGGGTCAAAATATGCAAAAATAGTAAAGTTATAACCATTACTTGAAATCTCGCTACCCATACGCATAACTTTGGAAATTTGTGATATTCTGACACCTAATTTTCAAAATAGTCGCCTTATTGTGCCACCTCATGTACACCACAGCTATCATTTTTCCAAGTCCTGGCCAAAATACGTTTTTGCACCTCTAGGGCAGAATGGCATTGCAGTTACAAAACTATACTGAGAACCAACTCCAACTTGTGTAATAGTAATAACATTCACTTAGTTGGAGTATACTCGCAATAACTGGCTTCTGTGGATGATTAAACGCCGAGGCAAATCATCCACAGAAGCTGGTTATTGTGAGTATACTCTGTCACAAACGCACTCAGCAGGTCAGGCCTTCTGCTCCCACAGTGCCAACATCTGAGTGCAGTAATGTGAACAAGTAATAGACAGGGTAACCTTCCTGTCTGCTTTTGGGTCCAAATTACCTTTTAGTCTCAAGTTCTGGGGGGATTCAAACTGTAAACATTATGCTAGCATACCCAATGTACAGGCTCAGATACGTACCCTCTTCAAGGATTGAGGTACAATCTTTTGTCAGGGGCACCAAGCCAGGCTTCCAAAATGAACCCTAAATACTCTATAAAAGACCTTGGGTATATTCTTACCTTTTCCCAGTTTAGGAATACCATCAAGCTTTTGAACAGTTTTTTAATCAAGCCTTTCCTTTGAACTGGTGGCTGTTTTTTTTTTTTTTTGTTTTTTTTTTATTTTCTCAAGGAACATCAAAGGTTTTTACAACTCTGCCTTACGTCACTTAGGTGTGAATATAGCCAACAGGAATCAGCTAAGTTATGTCCTGTCTTTTAATAAAATGCATATTTAGTTCCCAACTTCAGAGGTAGCAACAGGTCATAAAAATGCCATAAAATTTCCCAAGGACATTAATTACATTACAGAGATCTCCTGGTTAGTTACATCCTGTAACTGAAACCTGAGGGGGGGGGGAGACACCCATGAGTAGAGGCTGTCTTATGTCAGACAATCACATACTATATTTTTATATTACAAATAGCATAGAATAATCATAACCAGCTAGCCAAGCCTACTCCAACTAACTGAATGTTTATCGATTAAATGACCAAACAGCTGGTCATTTCTTGGGGATTAATGACCAACTGCTGGGAAGGTGGTCCAAGGCACAGCTGAGGGCAAACCTCCACTGGCTGGTCATTAATCCCCACTAAATGAATGGTTGCGAGGTCATTATTGTGATTATAAGTCTAATCACAATAATGACACTTTTTCTGACAGGTTTTTCAGTTTTGTTTTGTTTTTTCCCCATGGGAGTGCACGCTGACGTTGCCACGTGTTGCAACTTGTTCATAGTGGTAACGTGTAGCTTACTTGCTGTCAGGTACTAGCGATCATGTTGTGTGGGGGTTTAAGCTGATTACAGTAAAAGGAGTTATTTTTTTCATAGAGGTGTTTATGCTCCTTTGGCAGGCTGCTGCTGCCATCTGCCACCCTACCAGTCTCCGGGGGTCATTTGGGGTCTTGTTAAGCTGTGCGTGCCCCGGTGGACCCCATGAGCTGGCCCAGAGGCAGCATCCTGTGGCAGTCCATGATTTTTTTCCTGGTTTTTCCCCTGATTACCATGGGGCCCCACACAGAGTGGCACATGCGTGTGGAGGCGTGCATGTGCCCTTTTGTTCTGGTGATGGCCTCATCCTCCCACCCCATTGGCCTGGCGCCCCTGGCATCCCTCAGCTGCACCACCCCCTGGCCTCCACCGTGAGGCAGTTAAGTGCCGAGGGAGATCAAGTGCCCTCCCCAGCTGCCCAAAGGCAGCTCATTCTGCTCCACACCCTCCCCCCCCATGCCAACCTCTGAAGGACCACGCTTGCTCCTGAACACGGGTTATCGGTGTGGCGAGAGGTAAGGTGCCCAGCACCTCAGCCCTCAGCACCATGGGCCAGCGAGTAAAAGGAATTTTGAAGTATTCACAGGAATGCAGAACTTTTCAGTTGTTTTCATTTTACTTATTAAACTTTTGACAGTAAACGTTGTTCGGTAAGAACAGTATTGCTGCTGAAATGAATGTACAATGAGAACAGTTACTGAGCTGAATAGTGACAAGTGATGTTCTCAGGAGCATCATGAATTATTCAACTTGTAGAATTTGAATTTACTTGAATATGTCTGAATTTACCTGAGGTAACAGAGGTGTCTATATAGAAACAGGATTGGCAGTATTGTCCTCAGAAAACTAAACAGCCATATCATTTAACCAATGTTCTACATTTTTGGTCTGCAGTTGGCAGAATTCTTACTTCTATCAGGCTAGCTACTAGAACACGTTTCTGACTGATCCTGTACACTAACAGCAGTGCTGAAAATGCTTCTTTTGCCACCATTGCTGTCAGAGTAGAGCACATAATCAGCTGTGTGGCTGACACAACAGGCATTTCCAAGAGATTGCAGACTGGCATGTTAGCCAATCAGTGAGCTACTTTAGCTCATGAATAATTAATCAGACATAATTGAAAGCAGAGACAGATTTTTGCCATTTTACTATCTGTGTGTGTGTGTCTGTGTGTCAGGACCCTGAGGGAAATTGTCATTGTTGTCAAGGGGGGCGAAAGAAAGTAGGCTGTTGGTTAACTAAAATCTGCAGCTTATCCAGTAGGTAGGGTAAAGGGCAGACTGGATGGGCCAAGTGGTCCTTATCTGCCATCAAATTCTATGTTTCTATGTTAATGACATCATTATTTATTAATACTCTGCCTGCTGAGCAGAAATAGTTTGTGGAACTTTGTGTGAAACTAAAAAATAGTAGAGGCAATAAAATACCATCTGTACACGACAGGAGGTAATTCCTGTACGTTACAGCAAATAAAGCCTGGTTATCCTCATGGTGGGGTAAATTGATAACCTTTACATGTAATACTACTAAAGAAAAACACTTTTTCACAAAACCACTGTGGTCTTCAGAATCATACGGGCCCATGTTTTCTGTTACCACATGTTGCTGGTATTTTGCCAGAAGCTAATACCACCTCTTCAGTAATTTTCTTCTACCTTCTCCCTAACCCACCTTCCTCTGCACCAAATGGTCCTTTATCACAAATGGGTCCCCTCCTGTCCTGAGATTCATGGTTTTCAAGCACCAACAGTTCTCTAGTTCCAGCCTAGTCATTTAGTCGCCCTTCCTAACCTGCAGCCCATTGTTCATTATTTAAGTCGTATTGACATGTGACATCCAGAGGGTATATGCCCTGGGGAGACAGCAGTGGAGCTTTTCATGACATTGATGATGCCAGGCAGACTTGTCATTCTACCTGTTGCCAACAGTAATGCAAGAACACTCCTCCCCCTCCTTTCAGTGTGCACGTGGTGCTGCTGTCACATTAAAATGTGACTTATGAATAGTACGCTGAGGGTTAGGTAGGGGAGACCACGTGGTTAGCTTAGGCCTGGGCTGCTACAGCCCTCCAACCTGAAATGATGGAATGCGGGAGTAACAGGTGGGCAGGCCACTTCAGATAAACGGCACTTTAGGGCCATGAACGTGCCTGAGACTGACTATGTTTTTTTGTTACGGAATCACTGTAAGGAAATGAGAGGTTTTAGTCATGTTGATCCTTGAGAAAACAGGAGTCACTGGATAGTTTACCATTTATTTGACCAATATTAAACCAGGTTATCAGCACATCATTAGGACAAAATGTTTCCCAAACAGATCATTCCCTCTTGGACCAGTCTGCCCTAATACTAAGCAACAACTTAAACATACAGGACAGAATAACATGGAATTAAAATATATCAGACAATTTAACTTAAACTGTAACAGGCTCAATCAGGACACTGGATTTATGACACATTGTTTTTTCTTTGTGCCCCCCCCCAAAAAAAAAACACACTTTGTATCTCAGGTTTACTTTTTTTTTTTTAATTATTTATTTCTGTTTCACAGGTCATTACTATCCTGTATTCTTGTCAGGATACCTTTCAAATTAACAGTTCTAGGCACCCATTCATCTTATCTTATGAATATCTTAGTATTTCCTACTAAGCATTCCTTCACATTTATAAACCTGTTCCTAGTCGTTATCCACCCACCCACCCTTCCATTTAAGTCTTTTCACTGTCCTCTCATAAATTCATTTGAAACAATGCATCTCATTGTACATAACTTCATCTTTTTTTTGCTTAGTTTGCTGTTGCAGCTGATGAAGGGACCTGTTGGGCCCTGAAAGCTTGTGTATTCATTTTGGTACAAGACACACTTTAATCTAATAGAAGGTACCAAACTATTCTGTGACTCTTATTAGGGAAACATAAAAAGATAGAATTTTTTGGCAGAAAGACACAGCAGCCCATTCAGGTAGCCCAGTAACCTGCCTATGAAATATTGGGGGTAGGGGTTTGAAGGATAGGAGATAACTAAAGTTGGGGTATATGTCGCACATTTTAGAAGACCACAGCTTCAGAAGACACTAGCAGTTTTTCAATAAAGAAGACTTGCACCATTTTTCTAGTTTATTTGATTTTCAACTGACAAAATTAGGGT
The DNA here is from genome assembly GCA_016271365.2 of Neoceratodus forsteri. Taxonomy (NCBI): domain Eukaryota; kingdom Metazoa; phylum Chordata; order Ceratodontiformes; family Ceratodontidae; genus Neoceratodus; species Neoceratodus forsteri. Next base: position 409,571,021 of record CM057455.1, read on the forward strand.
AGGGATGGTTAAATGAGTGATCAAAGTCCATACAGACATGTTTGCAAGCTTTTGCCTGGGCAGTGAAACATAAACCTAATCTGGATGCTCTCCAAATGAGATTACTAGCATACTTGAACTACTTATTATATTTCTTTTGAGAGTATATCCAAGGTAGATGGAATAAATGTTAGCTAAGTGTGCCGTATGAGGAAATATACCATTGTGGGGAATCGGTAGCTCAAGATCCCATAAGCCTGAGCGGTGAGTAAGTCAATGAGATTTAAGCCCCCTGATATGGTATAGTTCCCCATGGCACACTTACCTAGCATTTATTTTGTATAATACAACAGGATGGTGTAATTTTACCTGTAGACTGCAGATCATTGTCATGTTTGCCTTTCTTGTTTTTATCCCATTGTTGTCTCCATAGTGTAGTCTCATTTCTGGTTCCCTAGACTTTTTTGGATTCATTTTTTTTTTAATAGTGTAGGGTCCTCCTCTACAAGGAGGAATGACTGGGCCAGTCCATCCTTAAGTGCAGTAGCAGTTGAGAGTGGCATGGTTCGCTGTCGACAGCATTAATTTCTGCAGTCAGGAGCAGCATGGCGTGTGCACTCAGGAGCAGTGTGGCAACTGTGGTGGCAGCAGATAGAGGTTGGAGTTGGGGGCAACAGCAGGAAGGCCAGGTGGTAGCTGAGGAGGATGGAATTGACCAGAGCCGCCATTATGGGGTGACAACCAGGACTTTTTTCTTGGGCTCAGAGCTCTGGGGGGGCCCTGCCTGTGCTGATCTGCTTGTTGTTGGGTGTTTTTTTTTTCTTTCTCCTGCCTGAGTAATTTTTCCTGTTGCCGGGGGAGGGGGGTGAGTCTATGTAATCTGATTAAGAATGTCACTTTTACATGATGTGGCACGTTCGTAAGGAGCGGCTCCTCTAGAGCGCGTAGCGCGTGCTGCTGTCGATGGGCTGTAGACTCATGGCACTGATGCATTGAGTCGCACTGCAGTAGCCATCCTTGTGGCTTGTCCACTCGCCTCGTCCCGAACATTTATTTATTTTTTTTAAATCTAGCCGCGTAGCAGCGTAATAGACGACGAGGGCACTACTGGCATGAGGCAACTGTTCGCTGGCCACCACCGGTGTACAGGACAGTCAATGTAGTCACCTTGCCTGGTCAGATGGACATCTCATGCAGGCTTCTGGCCTGGTGATGTGAGGGTACTCGTAGACGGATCATGCAGTGCAGTCATCGGTCAACCGTCAGCTGCAGCTCATTGTCTTTGAGAAAGACTCAAGTTCCCTCTCACAACCTGAACTTGTTTCCAGTGTTCTCCACTCTCCTCCAGCATCCAACCAGGTAAAAAAAATGCGATAATCCTGTACCGTTATTTTATTTGAAGAAAGAAGAATCAAGGGACAGTCCTGGTCAGTGGGAAATGTATTGTCCGAATTGAAATCATGATGGGGGTGGGCGGGAGAGCGAGCTTCGAGCCAAAAAATCATTTGGTCTGAAAATCCCTTCTTTGATTCAGCAGTTTGCAGGGAAAGAAAGTGCAAAGATTGAAAAGAGTGGGCTTTTCATCTTTAAAAAACAATACATTTATGCACACCATTCAGATTAAGTCTTATTTACTGTGTGTCCATTTCTCTTCACTGTGTTCAGCATTACTACCACTGAATTAATTCGCATGGAAACAGGGGCATACTTGGCATTGCTCCCAAAAGAGTATCTGCTTGTGCTGTCTAACCCTTTCCTTTGGCAGGGGGTAGAGGCCCGGTGGTAGAGTATAGCCAGCCAGGTGCAATTATGTTGCTTCATGAATCATAATTCAGTAATGGTAGTACAAATGGTATGGCTGGAAACTCAAGCAAGAACGGTCCATGATTTGCTTGGCATAATACCACATTCACTGTCTGTGAGAATGTGATGATATATATACTATGGCCACACACTTGTCCACTGTCTTTATATTAAAAAAAAAAAATCACAAGCTTTATATTCTGTAATGAGTGGTAGCCACCCACTCTGGCTTGCTCACATCAATGAGTGGTAGCCACCAGCCAGCCCACCAGTCTCAAGAGCTTTTGTCTGCCTGTCTGTATGTGTGATTCACACAGACAGACAAATGCTTGAGACTGGTGGGCTGACTAGTGGCTACCAATTGTTGATGTGAGCAAGCAAGAGAGGGTCAGGACAGTACAGAATAGAGTGGGCTTGTGACACCATCTATTTGTTTGAGATGCCATTGTTGGTCATCCAGTTGTAATTGACTCCCCCACCCCACCTCTACCCCTTCAGCTGCAGATTGTAAGGCTAGACAGAGCCTACAACACCTCTGACTCCAGTGGTTAAAAATAATTTTTTTCATTGATTATGGAAAGCTTCAAAAAATCTTGTTTTTAACTTAAACAAAAGCCCCAAAACTCACCACAGAGCATCAAAACCCCCAGAGCTTCTGGGGGCCTGACGGCCCCCTGGCCCCCAGCTTAATTGGTTGGGGATACAGAGGCCCTAATCAAAATTCCTGTCAGGGGCCCACAAATTCCCAGCTGCAGCCCTGGAATTGACAGCAGCAGCATGGAAGTCTGGACACTTGAGAGAGTTGGAGCATCAAGGGACAAAACTGTTTGGTGAAAGATAAGAGCAAATTATGTGTAGGGCAGTTCTCTTGTAGGGTACTCCTACTGTAGATTGTAGTTTAGGTTTGTAACCCCCCTGCAAATGGGGGTTCCCAAAAGACTTCCAGGAGCTTGCTTGAATGCTCCAAGCCTGAATGGTGTTTGGCGTTTAAGCCATTTATCAGTGAGTGTTTTTAGAACCTCTGGCACTGTCTCTTTAAGAGCTGTCTGCTTGCAGACATAATTAGTTTGTATGGGGGGACTGTGTGCTTCTCTGTTTGAGTACCACTCGAACTGCTGCCAATTTACTTCATTTTTGCAGTCACTAGGAGTGCAAAGGGAACCTATCTGAAAGATGTAACTGTTTGCCAGAAATTATTTAGAGTAATAATGAAATTACAGTTTGTCTAACCTGCTTTCTTTGCAGTCAGAACTGTGTCTGCTAGTTCCCATTCTAGTTTTGAACTGCTGAACTGGACCAATCAGTGTGGAAGCTAGCTCTAAAATGGTGCCTTGGACAAATCAGAACTTGGACTCATAATCTGAGCCAGCCACAAGAGGATTGTATGGGCAGTGACTCTGGGAGATGTAGTTTAGACTTCAGTGCCTTTTTGGACCAACAGCAGCAGTCTATTGTGAGTGACAGCCAATCCAGTCAAGAACTGGGAGGAACTCAAAGGAAGTGCCCGGTTTTTCAGTTGGAGTGTCAGTTGAGCTTTGGCAGTGAAGAAGGAAGGAGCCCTGTGCTTTTCAGTGTGCAGTTTTAGTCCAAAAACGTGTGTAAGGCCCAGAGTTCCGGTCTGCAGCTTGTAACAGCTTGTTAGGACTGAATCTGCCCTGTGAAAAGAATCAAAGGATCTCTGAAGAGTAGAAACCAGGCTCACCCTGTAGAAGACTGGAGGAATTCCTGAAAATTGCACTTGGTCTGTCAGGAACTGAATCTGCTGTGTGTTCTCCCGGTATTGTGCAGTAATTGCGATCGGGATACAGATGCAGCCTGCCTGGTATAGTGCTTTCTTTTATATGGATGTGTGAAGAGGTTTGTGTACCTCAAGTGAGCCCTGCTGACATTGAAGGACCCTATCTTATTTGGAGGTCGTGAGTACTAATTCAGGGTCGCTCCTGTTGAATTGCCACATTAAATCCAAATGGAATTACTGTACTGCTGACTGTTTAATTCTCCTTTCTCTGTGTGAAAGGGCCCTACCAGCTGCCACGGTTTGGACTAGCCACTAGGGCTTGGGTACCCAGGGACAGTAACTGATAGGGATAGGCCTGTGCACAGAGCCATAGGTAGATTATTAGAGTGATAAGCTAATTAACCTGATTTCCCTGTCCTTGTTATATCCCTAAATAAATCAGAGCTGCTCGTTTCAGCAAAGTTATACTGCCTGAGGTATTTGTCTATGTTAAAGTACTGTACTGTGATTGTTGCACTGTATCTCATTTCACAGGAGGTCCCAGTGCGGAACCAGACCTGGGGGTAAGTGTATACTGTGAAGGTAATTCTGATATATTGTGTGGGCCACTAGTGGGAAGAAGGGGTGCAGTGTCCCAGAGGGCTGTGACCAAGTTAGTTTAACTATTGCAAACCCTGACCTCTGGGTGGAGGCACCCGCATTGGATCCAGGCCCTCAACCTGTTAGTGGCAAATCAGGCAGGGTAGTAGCCCTGGGATAGCGCCATCTAGGGGTTACATCTTGAGGCTCACCGCTGGGATTGTGTGTCCTCTGGTGGCCATATTTACGAACCACTGTTAAGAAAAAATGGGTACCCGACAGAAGTGGCTGTGCACCGGCTGGTGGAGTGGTGTACTGGGAGGAGATCGACCCCAAAATGCTATGCTTATCCTGGACATCCCCTGCATCAATACGGACACTGTGCAGGGAGTACTTTCCAAGGTGGAAGGTTTACAAAACCCTGTGGTGGTGGGTCGCATGCTAATCTGCTCACCCACACTTTCCTGGCCCTAGTAGAGTTTAAGGATCCCATAGATAGCTCCAAAGTGCCACAGACCATTACCCCAGAGGGAGCCCTCACTGCTTGGAGAGTGATAACTAAGGACAGAAGACCCGGGGAATCAGCCCCCACCACTATCTGAAACTTTTGAGGAGAAATTTGCTGAATGGTTGCTGGGAGAGGGAAAACTGTGGAGGACTTGAAGAAACTATTCTTGCCACCTGGGGTGTTCCTCCCAACACCCTCTCCTGCTCCAGTGCCCGTAATGGTGGCTGAACCAATGCAGACTCCTATTTCTGCACCTGCCATTAGTCACACTCTTACCGAGGTTGAGGATTTTTCTGGCACCCTCCCCACCCCCAAGGGAGGATGACTGGGAGACCTGGATAGACTATGTTGCCCCCAAGTGCTAGAATGGCAATGCTCGGAAGGCGAGCGCTAAGAGGGTTAGTGAGAGCCTCCAGGTCCTGCCCTGGCTACCATCCGTGCTAAACGGGCCAGTAACCCTGAAGCGACTGCACAGGCCTATCTTGAGGCCTTGGAGAATGTGTATGGGAGCCCAGATTCTGATGAGGACCTATGGTGAGAGTAAGAAATGCACAACAGTACCAAGGGAGTTGTTGTCTGTGTATGTCTCTGGGCTGGAAAAATTGTTGCAAGAATGCCTCAGAAAGGGTAGTTTGCCAGCGATTGAACTGGACCGAACCAGACTGGACAGAATCCTTAAGTCTGCCCCCTTCTCAGAACTGCTGTTGCTTCAGTTACGCCTGGCAAATCGACTGGAATCCCCACCCTCCTATGATGAGTTAATGAGAGAAATTGAGGAGTTGAGAAAAGGCGACCTCGGGAGGTACCTGCACCAACAGCTGTGGCTACGACCGAGTGACTGAGGGTGACCCATCAAGTGAAGTTCAGGGCAGAGGTTGACAGTCAATGAGTGCTCTGACAAGGAAAAAGATATGCCACAATGGGCGAACTGTTGAGAGAGATCCGGGAATTCAAAACAGTCCCTTTATGAAGGCCACGCCTGCAAGTACGGCCCTGACCTATATCCGACTGCATCTGCTATGGGGTGGGGTACCCACCCATGTATCTCCTGCTGATAACAGCTCCAAACTCAATTCCTTGACCATGGAAGTGGAGAAACTGACGAGATGTCTCCAAATGCTTATCACGCCGCAGACAGAGATGGCACCCAGGTTTCCAGTTAGTAATACCCCGCCCTGGCTCCCAGTGTGGCGCCTCGGCCAGCTCAAACTCCAGAAAGTATGTTTTGCTATAATTGTGGGAAAGATGGGCACATGAAAAGGAATGCCAGTCCCAAAAGACACTGACAAAGTTGCATATAGGCTACAAGGAGAGCTTGGAGAAGAAATCAGTGGTTAAGAGGTGCACGACATGATCCCAGTGAGGGCACCAAATGCTAATTCACGCCTTCTGTGGCAAGTTCAGTTGCCCAGGCCCCACTACCGCCTCTCCAGACTGGTCCAGAATAGTGGGTCCCTCCATGGAGACCACTGTAAAGGTGAATGGAGTGTCTACAAGAGCTGTATTAGACAGTGGCCCAAGTGACAATTATGTTCCAGGATTGGTATCAGAAGCATTTGTCAGACGTACCCTTACAACCATTAGAAGGACTGCATGTATGGGGTTATGGAGAAGGCTACCCCTTCCGGGTATATCCGAATTTGGCTGTCTTTCCCACCTCCGTGGCTGGAGTGGCGAACAAGTAGAGACCCTAGCCTTAGTGTGTCCCCCACTGGACTGTATGATGGTGTCCCTTTGTTGATTGGAACAAATGCTCATATGTTCGGAAGGCTGGCACAGTTGTGTTATGAAAAACAGGGGTCAAAGACTAGTAGAGCTTTAAGAGTTCGGCTTTAATTAAGAAGGCCTATGAGGCACAGAGAGATGCTGAAAAACAGAACCAGAGGAACCGTCGGAATTGTATGGAAGAAGGATCCTGAGTCTCTGATCCTGGCGCCAAATGCCCAGTGTACCTTACAGGAGAGGTCCGTATCAGAAAGGATGTTAAGAATAAATATTAATGTTGGATGCACCAGGCGATGGAAAATTGCCAGAGGGACTGCTGGTCAAGCCTAGTATTTTGCCCGCTAGAGCCCATGCTTATGCCAGAAGGGTAATGGTCCAAGTTCATAATGTGTCTGAAAGAGACATTCGAGTAAACAGAGGTTGCATCCTGGCTAATGTGCATTGTGCAGACACTGCAGTGCTACCCAGCAGCAAGAGTTCAAGGAAGAATGACAGAGTAACGCCTGACTTGTTTGATTTCGGCGACTCCCCGCTGCCAGCTGAATGGAAAGTGAGGATCAGTGAGAAGCTTGCAGAGAGACCAGGTGTTTTCTTTAAAGGAATGGGATGTAGGATGCGTGCAGGAGCTGAGCACAATATCCGGCTGCATGACGAAAGACCATTTCGTGAGAGGTCTCGACGCTTGCACCTGCTGACATAGATGATGTGAGCGGCATCTGCAAGAGATGTTAGCTGCTGGTGTAATACAAGAATCCAGAAGCCCTTATGCTTCCCCATTGTGGTAGTGAGGAAAAAGAATGGAACAGTAAGGATGTGTGTGGATTATCGCACCTTAAACCGGCGGACTATCCTGATCAGTACACAATGCCCGCATTCAGGATGCTTTGACTGCCTAAACGGGAGCAAGTGGTTCTCTGTGCTGGATCTCCGTGATGGGTACTACCAGATCCCGATGGCCCCAGAGGACCGTGAGAAGCGGCCTTTATCTGTCCGCTTGCTTCTATGAATTCATGAGGATGCCTCAAGGATTTCAGGTGCCCCAGCCACTTTTCAACGATTGATGGAGCGTGCAGTGGGGGACATGAACTTACTAGAGTGCCTGGTATACCTAGATGATGTTATTGTGTTTGGCAGCTCACTGGAGGAACATGAGAGCAGATTATTTAAGGTATTGGACCGACTGGAGGACTTTGGCCTTAAACTGTCCATTGATAAGTGTCAATTCTTTCAAACATCAGTAAAGTATGTGGGACACATAGTATCCACCGAGGAATAGAGATCGACCAAGTAAAGTTGAGGCCTTGACCACCTGGCCACAGCCCAAAATCTAAAAAGAACTGCAAAGATTCCTGGGATTCTGTGGTTATTATCGGCGCTTCATCAAGGACTATTCAAGAGTGATCCGCCTTTACTTAATCTTACTCAAGGGTATCCCCAACCCACAAAAATACCAAAAGTCAGCGTCCTCAAGACTGAAAGAGTGTATTTTCATCCGAGTGAAGTATTTGGGGCCCGCTGGACTCCTGATTGTGAGACTGCTTTTCATGAGATCATATATCAACTTACCCATGCTCCAGTGCTGGCCTATGCCGATCCAAGAAAACCTTCGTCCTGCACACTGATGCTAGCTTGCAAGGGTTGGGGGCTGTGTTGTACCAAGAGCACGAGAATGGCCTGAGACCAGTGGCCTTTGCCAGTAGAAGCCTGACCCCATCCGAAAAGAACTATCCTGTACATAAGTTAGAGTTCCTAGCTTTGAAGTGGGCTATTGTTGACCAATTCCATGAGTACTTGTATGGGGCTAAAATACTAGTAAAACTGACAATAATCCTTTGACCTATGTGCAGACCTCAGCTAGTTGGATGCCACTGGCCATAGGTGGCTTTCTGCATTATCTACATATGACTATGCTCTCGAATACTGAGCAGGTCTGAACCACATAGATGCTGATGCTCTCTCCCGGAGGCCTGTTCCCCAGAATGATTGGGTCCATTGGGAGAACCTGACGATCGGGCACTCTGCCGAAGTTTGACAGGAGGAACAAATGTCCACGGACGCAGTGGACTGCATGGTGGATTGCTTGGGGCCTCTGAGAATTGCACACCTGCTGCTTATTGCCACTTTTCTGCAATAGACATTGGTGCACTGCCTCAGCTGGACAATGACAGTATTCGGCGGGCTCAATCCCGCGATCCCATGATCAAAGCAGCTTTAGAAGCCCTCTATGCAGGAAAAGATGTGTCCAAATTACGCCCACTGATTTGAGAACTGCACTGTTATACAAAGAAGGTCCTAAGTTGAAACTGATCAATAAACTGTTATACAGAGAAACAGTAGACAGAGGGGACAAGTAGACAAACAACAACTAGTGCTGCCCACTGCCTTTCGAGACTCAGTACTGAGGTCCTTGCACAACCACATGGGGCACCTTGGTATAGATAGAACACTGACTTGGTGAGATCCAGATTCTATTGGCCTAAGATGGGGGCTGATGTGGAGCAACACATTCGAACTTGTAGTCGCTGCTTACAGAGGAAAGCTTTGCCCCAGAGGGCTGCCCCCCTTGTTAACATCACCACCAGTGCACCCATGGAGCTGGTCTGTATTGATTTTCTGAGTTTGGAGTCAGATCAAAGAAATATCAGTAATGTGCTGGTGGTCACTGACCATTTCACGAGATATGCCCAAGCTTTCCCCACCAAAGACCAGAAAGCATCCACTGTAGCCAAAGTACTTGTAGAAAACTTTTGTTCACTATGGGCTCCACAAAGAATCCATTCTGATCAAGGGAGAGACTTTGAGAGTCGCCTGATCAAAGAGATGCTTTCTCTGTGGGGAGTGCGAAAGTCCAGAACCACTCCTTACCACCCCCAGGGGACCCACAGCCTGAACGCTTCAACCGCACTTTGCTAGATATGCTAGGCACCCTGCACCCAAAGGACAAGCCTAGATGGAGCCAACAAATTAGCACCCTGGTACATGCTTATAACTGCACCAAAGTGATGCCACTGGATTCTCCCCTACCGCCTGATGTTTGGAAGAAGCTCGACTACCAGTAGATGTGTGTTTTGGGGTCTCTCCTGATGGGGTTCAAGCTGACAACTATTTACAGTATGTGCAAAGTTAAAGGCCCAGCTAACTCATGCGTACCAACTGGCTCAAACCATGGCTGCCAAAAGAAATCTGGCCAACAAAGAAAGGTATGATAAAAGGTGAAAGCACAGGAACTCCAGGAGGGAGATCGGTATTGCTAAGAAATCTGGGACTGCATGGCAAGCACAAGATTGCTGACAGATGGCACCATCTCCTCACATTGTAGTGGGCAAACTAGATGATCTGCCAGTGTACAAAGTAAGGCCTGAGAATAATTCAAAAGATGTAAAAACAATGCATAGAAATCATTTACTGCCCATTGGACAAATCTTAATTGAGTCTGAGCCCCAGAAGATGCCCCTCTGCACCAGTGACTAGAGCTGCTGCTAAGAAAGATCAAGAAAGTCTGCACCTACAGAAGCAAAGTTAAAGTGTTCCCTCCACAAGTCCCAGTTGAGCATGACTGTCAGTCCATATCGGAAGAAAGTGAGAGTGACTTTGAATACTATCCTTCTTACTAACTGAGTCAATTGTTTCGGGGCAATCCCTAGTCAATACTGGAGACAAAGCTGGGCCTTCTGGACTGTCTAAGCCCCAGCTTCATCCCTGGAGCCAATGCTCCCAGAAAGTGAAGTGCAAAGCATCAGATCAGATGAAATGGAATCATTGTGCATGGTTGAACTGTTTGAGCTTTCAGGGAGGAAATGATAGATTGGGGCAGACTGGTGATACACCGAACAAGAAGAGTATTTTGAGTGCCCTGACAGTCCACTGCCAGTGTCCGAAAGCTCTCCATGCGAGCCAAATGTTGTGGACTCAGAAACTGTAACTCCTGGAGCTGAAAGTGCCCCAAGTTCTAGCCTCTCTACCCCCATGGAGACTCCCTGACAAGTGAGGACAATGCTGAAAATGAGGCTCAGAGTGCAGAGACTATAACAGTTCCCCTAGAAAGACTGGTCGAGCTGTAAAGCCTGTGGTGCACCTCAGTTATGATTCACTTGGGAGGCCTGTGGACTTGCCTCTCAATGTTGTCCATAAAGGAGTGTATGTGTCCCCAGGCTCATTGCCCAAACTGAGCATCAGTGCTAACTCCAAGTTACTTGTGTTGCCCTCTAAGTATGGTGCCCTTGCCCCATCCAGCCCCAAGGTAACTGATAGGGAAGGGCCCCCTCTCTTCAGGTTTCATGTACAAGAGGTAATAACTTGAGTTACGGTACAATGTGTATGTAATACTGTGTAAAGAGTGACGTACTGCAATGTTTCAGAAATATGTTCTTGGTAAAATGATATATTGACTGATGATTACATGTGCGAGCCTAATGCAAATGTATATGGTTGCAGTTGAAACTTATGGGGGTACTTGCTTGACGCGGACGTCAAGCTTTCCCAGGCCAGGAAGGGTGTAACCCCCCTGCAAATGGGGGTTCCCAAAAGACTTCCAGGAGCTTGCTTGAATGCTCCAAGCCTGAATGGTGTTTGGCGTTTAAGCCATTTATCAGTGAGTGTTTTTAGAACCTCTGGCACTGTCTCTTTAAGAGCTGTCTGCTTGCAGACATAATTAGTTTGTATGGGGGGACTGTGTGCTTCTCTGTTTGAGTACCACTCGAACTGCCAATTACTTCATTTTGCAGTCACTAGGAGTGCAAAGGGAACCTATCTGAAAGATGTAACTGTTTGCCAGAAATTATTTAGAGTAATAATGAAATTACAGTTTGTCTAACCTGCTTTCTTTGCAGTCAGAACTGTGTCTGCTAGTTCCCCATTCTAGTTTTGAACTGCTGAACTGGACCAATCAGTGTGGGGTAAGCTAGCTCTAAAATGGTGCCTTGGACGAATCAGAACTTGGACTCATAATCTGAGCCAGCCACAAGAGGATTGTATGGGCAGTGACTCTGGGAGATGTAGTTTAGACTTCAGTGCCTTTTTGGACCAACAGCAGCAGTCTATTGTGAGTGACAGCCAATCCAGTCAAGAACTGGGAGGAACTCAAAGGAAGTGCCGGTTTTTCAGTTGGAGTGTCAGTTGAGCTTTGGCAGTGAAGAAGGAAGGAGCCCTGTGCTTTTTCAGTGTGCAGTTTAGTCAAAAACGTGTGTAAGGCCCAGAGTTCCGTCTGCAGCTTGTGTAACAGCTTGTTAGGACTGAATCCGTCCTGTGAAAAGAATCAAAGGATCTCTGAAGAGTAGAAACCAGGCTCACCCTGTAGAAGACTGGAGGAATTCCTGAAAATTGCACTTGGTCTGTCAGGAACTGAATCTGCTGTGTGTTCTCCCGGTATTGTGCAGTAATTGCGATCGGATACAGATGCAGCCTGCCTGGTATAGTGCTTTCTTTATATGGATGTGTGAAGAGGTTTGTGTACCTCAGTGAGCCCTGCTGACATTGAAGGACCCTATCTTATTTGGAGGTCGTGAGTACTAATTCAGGGTCGCTCCCTGTTGAATTGCCACATTAAATCCAAATGGAATTACTGTACTGCTGACTGTTTAATTCTCCTTTTCTCTGTGTGAAAGGGCCCCTACCAGCTGCCACGGTTTGACTAGCCACTAGGCTTGGGTACCCAGGGACAGTAACTGATAGGGATAGGCCTGTGCACAGAGCCATAGGTAGATTATTAGAGTGATAAGCTAATTAACCTGATTTCCCCCTGTCCTTGTTATATCCCCCTAAATAAATCAGAGCTGCTCGTTTCAGCAAAGTTATACTGCCTGAGGTATTTGTCTATGTTAAAGTACTGTACTGTGATTGTTGCACTGTATCTCATTTCACAGGAGGTCCCAGTGCCGGAACCAGACCTGGGGGTAGTGTATACTGTGAAGGTAATTCTGATATATTGTGTGGGCCACTAGTGGGAAGAAAGGGTTGCAGTGTCCCAGAGGGCTGTGACCAAGTTAGTTTAACTATTGCAAACCCTGACCTCTGGGTGGAGGCACCCGCCATTGGATCCAGGCCCCTCAACCTGTTAGTGGCAAATCAGGCAGGGGTAGTAGCCCCTGGGATAGCGCCATCTAGGGGTTACAGGTTATTATTTTTTCTCTTATGGAAAGGGTGTTGTTTAGGTATTTTGTGTTGGTGACCAGTGTAAACAGCTAAGTCAAATACAACAAATAAAATTTGCCCCCCTTCCTGATGTGCATCCCCCTGGAGTTGGTATATATAAGAAAGGGGGTGTGGGGGGGAAGCCCCCCACAAGGGTGTGGTGCCTCCCACAAAAACAAAACTTGCTGTGTTTGACCAAGCTGTTTTGTAATAGCTGTTTTCAGTGGTCGCTGTTTTTATTTAGCTGTTTTCACGTGTAGTAATATAGAGTATTTACTGTGAGTATAGAATTAATATTGCCATTGTATAGGGCTTTTATTGCCATGGTATACAGGTAAATACAATATTGGATTTTCTATGCAGAAAAAGTCTAGTCTGTGTATTATAATTGGATTTTGCACCTATGCCATATTTTGTGTTCCAAGTTATTTTTGTCATAGTTATGTCATAATCCGTGACTTGCCTCCACTAAACCATAAATTCAATGGCAATGAATTTTAAAATGGCAGATTAGCTTTTCTGGTTTTAGCTAGCCACCAATCATTTTAGTAGTTTTCATGGCTTCATCTCTGAATGGCTCTTTAAATATCTCAGTATGTTCCACAAAAGAATGGTGTGAGCAGTAATGCATGTTTTTATTTATTTAAAAGTTTTACCAGGAAGGCATACTGAGCAGACACAGCTCATTTCCAGATGCGACCTCGGGGGGATGGGGAACATGAGACAGTACATTTGCATACACAATTTGAACAAAAGTAGAACATGTACAACAAATTAATATAATACAATATTAGAATATATACACCAAATTAATAGAACACCAGAATTCCACACAGGTAGCTGCCGGGAGGGGAGGGGTCTTGATGGTCTTGACAGGCATCAATGCATATCCATTATATGGATAGGCAAGGTAGAAGCATGTAAATAAATACTTCTACTTGCCTATCCTTATAATGTCCATCAGCGTGTTTCTGTATGTTCCCTGGTTAGGCTAGTAGGTACAGTAGCAAGTACATTTCAGCAAATCTGTGTTCTCAGTAAAGAACACTGCCTTGTGTTCTTCTTAGTTTAGTTTGAAAAGAAATACAAGCCTCATAAATATTATGGGGAAAATTGGCTTGTGTGGTGGGCTAAATTTAAATGTTACATACAAATGACAGGAAGGAAAAAGGCTTGATGCCTGTCAAGCCCCCGACACATAGATTCCTAAGTAGTAGTTTCTATTTTTGACTCCCTTAAATATATATAGATAAGCTCTCCAGGATGAAGTGCAGTGTCTCAGGTTTACTGCATGACAAAAGGGATTAACTCCCATTGAAATACCATTGTTTACTGCAGAATTCTGCAGCACTGCGCTTCAACCTGGAGGGCTTAACTAGTCTAATTTTTCTTAAAATCTTACCTTTCTTTTTAAGGGTACTGTGTTACTTCAGAGTGAACCAGTCACCCTGTAATAGAAGTAGTACTTCCTCCTGTCCCCGACAGTTTATCCTTACAGTTACTTGTGATGACCCCTTGTTGTAGTTTATTTTAATAGTTAACCCCAGTTCTTTTTATAACTGCAGGTCTTTTAGGAAACCGTACAGCAAAATTAAGTCTCCTGTTAACTTTCTTTGCACCAAGCTAAACATGTTAAGGGTATCAATTCTCTCCTTGTATTCCATTCTGTCTCCAGCTATCATTAATAGCTATCATTAATTTAGTTGCTCTTCTTTGGACACTCTCTAGTCTACAGTATCTATGTCCTTCCTGTAATAAGGACTTCAGAACTAGCAGCAGTGTTCCAGTTGCAGTCTCACGTAAGCCCTATTTACTGTAGCAGTGTAATTGTTTCCCTTGATCTGCTTGCAAAGTTCCTCTTAATGCAATGATACTTACATTTCAGAATAGTGTTCATACTTACGTACAGTAACTGGAAAATGGTGCCATCAGGCCTGTAAATAAATTCGATTTGATGGTTAATGTATTGTATTTGGTATCATTTTCTAACATAATGGTATATTCCATGCACACTGCTGAGCTTGACAGTCAGAGTACTAAATGATAAATTTAAAGATTTGGGAAAGGAGAATATGGGAAATAAAATTCACAGCGGTATTCAAAGTTATGGACTGGACACAGGTGTGGGTTTTGTTACTTGCTACAATTTGCAAACCTATAATTTCTTGGATTATAAATTCAGAATTTCTAGATTACTTCGGCTTTATGAAGACTCTTGCTGTATAAACATTTAAGGTGTTTTGCGGTCACATTCCTGCATAAAAGTGTTTTTTTAATCTGGAAGAGGGGATGTATCTCCTAGTTGATTTATAGCTCAGTATTTCGGGGACTGCTCTTTTCATCTGTGTACACATCTAACTATTCTGTTGCTATGATAATTCCTTATCAACAGAATGATTTTACTCATGTGTTACATTTGAATTGCTTAAAAGTGTGATTAAATTAGCTTTGCATTTTCTGAAATTCGTTTCCTTGTAACCATTTCATCACAGTACCTGGTAAAGAGGCCTTTGTGACTTTGAGAGCTTGTGTAATAGGTTGCTGTTAGGAAAGGGAAAGGGGAAATTGTTTAACCAGGAAAGGCACACTAAGCTGGAGCTTGTTTCCAGGTGCCACCTGGGAGCACAAGGAAGTTGTGACTTGGTGAGATTCACTCAGTATGCAAGTGGGGGCTGAAGGTATTCAAACTCAGGTCTCCAGGTTTGTAGCTCAGTGCCCTCAACCACTACACTATACTGCCTCCTATAAATAAAATATATTACCTTCTATTTTTTTTTCTTTTTGCATCAGTTAATACAATTGACATTATTTTCAACTGTAATGTTACTAAACCTACAGTGTTGGTTCGGGGTTTTTAAGATGGCATTGGTAAATAGCAATTTCTGTATATCCATAGCACTCTAGCTCTTACTGCTAGGGTTATATTCGCATGATAGACTGCAAAATGCACATGTGACCTAGGCTCACATTTTAAACTTTCTACCCAAGCCCCATTTAGCTCCCATTGTCTTTAGTTAATTTGTGCATCTGAAGAAGGTTGCAGCACACTCTCCCTGCTCCTGTACTCAACAGATTTGCAATCCAAAGAACCAACAGAAAATAGGTAAAAGGTAAGCTCCCAAAGCTACATTATTATAGCAACAGAATTAGTCAGACTCTGATATCATTCTTAGCTATTTTGTTTTACTAATATAGGACTTCCGCTAGCTTCACTGTAGACACAGTTCTGCGAACACAGCACCACGCTTTTTGGCCCAGTTTATTTTCTGCAGGCTTTGTTTGGGCTATCTGTCTTACAGCACAGAAAGATACAGAAGGTCTTGGATTGGCATGTGGTATGGTGCTTTAAATCTGCCACCAGAAAAGAGATTTGACACCTAGCATCTCCCCTCACGAGAGGGGACACTAATAACATGGGTGTGACTGCAGTCCCTCCCTCAGTGGCTGCAGGGCAGTGTGGACATGAGCATGGCTAGGCACAAAACTTCAAAGTCCTCTGTTACCACGCTTCGCCCTCCCCCATGCAGTAGGGAAGCAATGGAAGAAGTCCCCAGGACTTGGTTTACAGTGGCCCCTCAGGTAGCAACCATTGGAAAGCCAGTCCCTAAAATAATGTAGTCCCTTTTCTCCAGAGTAAAGCACCTTGCCATTCCTAAGCCACAATTAAAACTTCTGCCTTTAACTACTCCCTTAACTTCCCCCTTCATGGTACCTAATGGCAGATCGGTTTTGTGGGGTCCCAGTCCTGTAAAGGTCTGCCCATGGCATACCGCAATCAAAATGATGCTCCCACCACATGGACCCCTGTCTGCATCCTAACAAAGGCCATCTCCATTCCATCCTGGCTGCAGGGCCACTGACATTGTCCCATAATGCCTCGCACATGTGCGGTCTAGGTGACTATCACTTATGGGGCACCTTTCAGACTGTGCACATGCGTGTTGAAACAGAGGCCATCTTACCTGGGTCTGTAGAACAGACCCTCTGCAGGCCTCACACATGTGTGGCGGGATGGTGGCCATATAGCCTGGGTACACAGACGCCTTTAAAACACTCCTCATGCAGAGCCCTTGTATAGGGCTATTTCACATTGCATGCACATGCTATCTAGTGACAGCCATCTTACATGGGGCCTCAACAAAGAAATCAATGTAAACAGGCTATTACAACACAGCCATCTTAAAGCAGCAATTAAAAAGGGCAACCCTAAGCTGCTCTGTAAGTGCCAATGGCACATTCAAGGGCAGCCAATAACAATATACATTGGTGTGCACCCTAGCCTGAACAGCCCAAGTGCACAGACCACATTAGGTGCAGCAGAGGGAAAGAATCACTCCATTGAAAGCCTAACCCCACACCACCATGGGAGTAAGGCAAAATATATAATAAAGCCATCACCTCCCCAGAAAATGTACCTGCTTGTGTCTTGCAGATGTCAAAGAATACAGAATGCCTGTCATGCAAAGTGCCTCTACTGCCCCACCAGAGTGGGATGCAGTACCCCTCTTGTGATATAACAGGTTCAAAATCCAAAATGGATGCAATACCCTCCCGGGAGACCCCACTTGCAGATCAGGGGCCATCCAGGTCAAGATGGCATGTTGATCATGTCTCCGTCATGCTGCACAAGGCCAACACAGCTATGATGGAGAACCAACAAAACATTATGCTAAAGATATTGGAGAGTGTGGAGGCAATGCTGAATTCCAGATCACCGGCTACAGGGGCACCAATGTACCAGCAGGACTGAATTGAATACTAGCATCTTAGGCCCTACTGGGGACAAGACACCAGTAACACAGGGCAACAATACAACAAATATGACTGATGACCCAGACAAAGAGGCTCCAGAGAAGGAGCACAGTGAAGATGAGACCTCACGGCATGATCTGAAAGGCAAAGAAGAACCTGCAACTGCAGAGGAGCCATCAATAACATCAAACATTTGCTCCTTCAAGGTCGTATAGGATCTTTCTTTTCTGGTGGATTAAGTCCACTATGGGGTTTGAGCTTCAAGCTTCTAGGCCAGAATGTAAGCTGGACCTTATGATATGGCAGAAACAAAAATGAGAGGACTATTTCCCCATGTGCCCAGCTATCGATGATGTGACAGCAAAAGAATGGAAAGCAGCAGACCCTTCCTGGATTCCAGAAAGTAGGTCTCTTGATAGGATGTACCCTATCCAAGAGATGGACCCAAACGTGGAGGTGGGTGCCTAGCCTATATCAGATCTGGAATAAAGGTGCAGGCCCTAGACTGCAGTCTGCATACAAAAGAGGTCCAAATTCTGAACCTCAAGCTAAGCATAGGTCCCCAGAACAAAGTTCTGCTGCTCACTACAATGTATATATACCACCTGGGCACCAAACCACTGGTCTAAACCAAGTCATGGTTAACCAGCAGCAGTTAGGTAATCCATTAGGAGAAGGTCATTGTAGGTGACTTCAACATAAACTGGCACTCCCTGAAGGAAACAAAACTCAGGGATCTACCTGCACCCTCTATACTGAAACTGGGTGGCTCCGACTCCATCTTGGAGCACAATACCAAACCTGCCTGCTTCTAAAAAAGTGCTTCATGGACTTGCTTCTCCTCACTGGGCTGTCTCTTTAAACCAGCAGTTCCAATGAAATCAACTAGAAGTGTGGCTACTGACAGGCTGGTGATTCCCTTCAAAAGGATGAAACTTGCCCAGAACTCCATGCTATACCAAGGACCAAAATGGTACAATGAGTCACCTGCTAACCTCACTGTTGCATCCAAGATTAGTACCTTCAGATCTGGGCTCAGATCCCTTCTTGACACTACAAAGATCTGTACCTACTTACACTAATGTGGCGGGACCTCAGCCTCCCAACCCCTCCATCTCCATTCATTTCTCCTCAACACCGCCTCCACAACACCTCTCTCCAAACAAAGCCCACTCACGGCTAACCACACTTCCTACTATGACGACGCCATTCCTGGTGGGCCACCCCACCCCTTTCCCCCTAGGTTGTCCTACCACCTAGTGAACCCCAATGCAGAGTCCTACCTATCTTCTCTTACTTAAACCTCTTATTGGATCTATATAATTTCATTGTACAGTATTTGATTGTCCTGTGTAATTGTTTTCCTGTTTTTTCTGTATACCCTATTATATTTGTAATGTTTGTTCAACAATGACTTGGAACCTTTGAAAACAAGTCCTTGACTCAAAGGTATTAATCCCAAACTGAAATAAATAAACTAAAACTCTAGTGCACGACCCTGACAGTGGACCCCCACATAGCTGCCCTAAACAAAATGGCAGTCTTGCCAGCGGAAGGCTCAACCACACTGAAGTATCCCACAAATAAAAACATGGGGGCCATGAAGAAGAAGGTATTTGAGATGCCTGATCTAGAGGTCAGACCAACCACAACAGCAGTCTACGTGGCCAAATCACAAATCTGGTGGCTCGAGGAGGCATCAAAAAAACTAACGGAAATATCCCCGGAGGCTGACCTTCTGGATTACACCCTATGGACAGCCAAATACATAGGCAACATGGCTGTTGATGCCCTTCAACTGCATGGCAGCACTAGAAAATACGACCCAAAGACTACTGTGGCTCAAGCTGTTGGATGCTGACAATGAGTCCAAAGCGCAATTCCAAAACCTACCATTAAAGGGGGCCACATTTTTGCAGAGGAACTAAAGGAGTTTCTCAAGTGTAAAGCTGGGTGGGGGTCACTGGCAAAAGATGCAGATGCAAACACAGCAGGTTCCTTCTACCTTCTGTCCTTTCAAGACTGCAACCAAGGTACAAAGCCTCAGCATAACTGAAGACATGCATCTACCTTCAGAGGTGGAACCGGCTTTTATAATGACAGAACAGCCTACCCAATCAAGAATAACAGCAACTTCAAGGGGAGAAGTGGATCAACCCAACAATGACTACCCCCCCAATCAGAGGCCACCTTCAACTGTTCATATTGGCCTGGCTTAAAATAACCAAGGACACATGGGTAAGAGAGCTAATCTGAGAGGGGTACACAATAGAATTCAATGAAAAAACAGTAAGAAACAGGGTAATAATATAGCCCATATCAAAAAGAAGTGCAACAGCCCAACAGGTGTCAGAGATTCTGAACAAACTGCTAGTGGCATAAGCCATAAAGGTGGCCCTGAAGGAACAAAGAGGAAAATTAATTTTCTCAAGTATTCTTTATGGTTCCAAAGAAAATCGGGAATCTCAGACCATTACTAGACCTGAAGTTCCTAAACCAGTATGTGCAAACAAAGACAGTCAATATGGATAAGACAAGGCAACTTCCTCACAGCGATAGACCAAAAAGATGCATACCTCCACATACCAATCTGACTCTCCCATGTAAAGTACCTCCAATTCAACATATTAGGACAACACTTCTATTGCAAGATGCCACCATTTGGCCTGGCATTAGCCACATAAGTAGTTACCAAGCTTTCAATAGTGGTGACAGCCAGTCTGAGAGCTGGGCATTCATATAATTCCCTACTTGGACGATTGGCCCATACAAACACGGTTCACAGAAAGAATTAGTAATAGACACTGAAAAGGTACTAAAGGTCCTGACAGATCATGGTTGGGCGATCAACACACAAAAAAGCCACCTCACACCAACACAAAGGATAGAGCACCTGGGGATGGAGAGAGATACAATATAGGGCAAAGTAAGACCATCCAAAAAGAGAATAGACAAGATGCTATGCCTGGTAAGCAAGCTACTGACACAATAGTCCCCTATGATAGAACTGGTCACTCAAGTCCTGGGATGCATGGCATCACACATTGACCTTGTACCATGAGCGAGGTGAAACATGTGCCCCTACAGATGCTACTACTGCAGTATGGCTCACTACTGGAAGAGAACCTGACAAACTCTGCCATTTTGACAAAAGCTTCCAGGAGGTCATTGTAGTGGTGAGCAAACCTGTCAAACCTAATGAAAGGCAGCCCATTAGAACTGACTTACAATGTCAAAATCGACACCAATGCCAGCCTGTGGGGATGGGTGGGATCCATTGGTTACAGGGCAGCACAGGGGAGATGGACCCAAATGGAGAACAAGATGTCCATCAACATACTGGAAATTAAGGCAGTGATGAATGTTTTACAGTTGTTCAAGCCATACATCACCAGAAAAAACGTATTACTCTGGTTGGACAACAGGGTAACAGTGGCATACACAGCAAAGCAAGGAAACATAGAATTGGACTGCAGATAAGGACCGCTTGGCCCACCTAGTCTTCCCATTTTCCTACCTAATGGATAAGCTGCAGATCCTAGTTAACCAACAGCCTACTTCCTCCTACCCCACACTAGGACTGCCTTATATCTGTCCCATGCATTCTTGAATTCCCCCACTGTTCTTGACTCCACAACCTCCTCAGGAAGCCTGTTCCATGCATCCACAACCCTCTCTGTGAAAAAAATACTTCCTCACATTACCTCTGAGCCATCCCCCATCTTCAGATTGTGCCCCTTGTTCTTGCACATCTCTTTTTCTAAGATACTACCCTCTTTATTGATTCCCTTGAGGTACTTGAAACTTTCTGTCATGTCCCTTCCCTTCTCTTCTTTCCTCAAGGGTATGCATGTTATGCTCCTTCAGTCTCTCTTCGTGTGTCTTCTGGTGCAGACCCTGCACCATTTTGGTTGCCCTCCTCTGGACAGCCTCCACTCTGTCTTTGCAGAGATGGAGTCTCCAGAACTGCACACAGTACTCCAGATGGGGTCTCACCAAGGAGGAACCAAAAGCATCATCCTGCAGAGGGGGGTCAACCAAATTATGACCTGGGCACAGTAGAACCTGAACCATCTAAGAGCGATTCGTTTGGTGGGGAAACTGAAAACTACGATGGACTGGCTGAGCCAGCAGCAGATACAACCCAGAGAGTGGCAACTTCATCATTAAGTATTTAAGCTAATGCAGAAAAGATGGGGGGTCGTAGCCATGGATCTGTTGACGACAAGCAAGAACACTCAATCAGAAAAGTTATTTTTGAGGTTGAAGGAGCCACAGTCAATGGGAACAGGTGCCCTATGTCTTCCATTGACACATGATTATGCATACATCTTTCCCCCATTTCCATTAATCACACAGGGGTACCAGGTCAATATGTTGCTGCAATAACAGTGCAGTATTAACCACGCTGTGAGAATGCCAAAAGCATTGACAGTAACAGGGGTTGAATAACTTTAAGGAATTAACACTGCCTCTTTTGCTGTCCACTCAAAGGAGGAAGGGACCAAGTTGTCAGTGGTGTGGCACCTGGTCGAGCCACTCCCCTGGTGGAGTGGCTAAGGCACCACCACACAGCTGCTTAGGAGACCTGGGGCAACAGTTCAGCTCCCCATCTCCTGGTCTTGAATTTTTTTTTTTTTTTTTTTAAAGAAATTTCCCCCCCTTCCAAGTTTCTTCCTGTCCCCAAAGTCCACACACCCTCGGAGATGATTATAAGGTTGCATTGTGTGGGTGACATTTTGTGCTGGTCAGTGTATTTACCTACTTTTTTTTTGCCTTTCGGCATTTTGCTTGCAGCATTTTGTGCTGCGCTGTTTTTGTTTGCAGGGTTATGGTCCCATGACTCACACAGGTACTCGCAAAATTGTGCCAGTCCAGGAGAATATTAATGATCACACCTTACTGGCTGAGGAAAGCATGGTTTGCTACAGTAGTAGCAATGGCAGTTGGCAAGTGGCACCTGCCCTTCAGAGAGGACATACTAACACAAGGGCCAGTAACACCTCCCAGTCCTCACAATCTTAAACTTACAGCCTGGCTTCTGAAAGAGAGAGACTGCTGAACGCAGGCTGTGATGAGGCTATCATAAATACAGTGTTGTGGTCAAGAAGATCCTCCATGATGTCAACTTATGGTTGACGGTGGCAGAGCATTAAGACATGGTGCCAGGGACAAGATGAACAACCAGAGTCAGTATCTGTAGCACATGTCCCATTATACAACAGAGTCTGGAAAAAGGCCTGTCCTCTGCATCATTGAGGGTACAGCTTTCATCAGTAGGAGTAGTGCTAGGGTGTGTAAGGAACCCCACCCTGGATACCCATCCAGACATACTAAGATTCTTAAAAGCTGCCACCAATATCAGGCAGTCAAGAGAGCCAACAGTGACTGCATGGGACTTAACACTAATACTTAATGTGCTCACTGTACAACTGTTTGCACCGATTATGGAGACTGACATACTGGATGGGACTAAAGACATCTTTCCTAGTGGCAGTATGCTCAGCAGAGAAAATTAGGGAACTGAGAGCTTTATCATGCAAGGAACCATTTATAACTTTCACTCCTGATGGGATAATACTGAGGACAGTCCCTTCATTTCTCTTGAAGATAAATTCAGCATTTCACATACAAACAATAGAACTGCCTACATTCTACATGGAACACACAGGTACAAGGAGAAGGCACTACATGCCTTGGATGTCCAGAGGGCGCTTTGTGCCTACAAAGACAGGACAAGAATATTCAGACAAACAAGTAGTTCATTTGCACAGGACCACAAGAAATGAATGGCAGCAGCAAAAGGTACCATTGCTTCATGGCTGAAAAGAACAATTCAAGAGGCGTATAAGCAACAAAACTGGCCACTGCCAGAGGGAATAAAGCCACACTCTGCTAAAGTGGTAGCCACATCCTGGGCAGAAAGGAACTGTGCTTCAGCACAAGAGATATGTGCCACGGCAACATAGACATTGGTTCATACCTTTGCAAGATATTATCGACTGGACATTACAGTCCTCAGCAAGGCAGCACCAGGATGCTGGCTGCTGCAACTTTTGTGGATTCCTGATTGGCTAGCACTACCCATCCCATTTAATGTAGTACTTCTTTTTACCTACCCTAGCAGCAAGAGCTGAAGTGCCATGGATATACCATCAACAAAACGGTAGTTTACCCACCTGGTAAAGGTGATTGTGTGCCTGTACATGCAACTCCAGGCCCACCTGGGCAGAGCAGCCAGTCTGACATCAAACAAGGTCACGAATGAATGGCCAGCCCTGTAGTAAGTCATAACAGAGGAAACAGACAGATTTCTCTTAGCTTGGGAAGTATCTAACTGAAGACAGTGGGAGCTGAATGGGATACAGGTAGAAGGGATTTGATCCTAAGTTACATACTATATGCGTCTTGCAGCCTATCAGGCAAAGAGAACCCTAGCAATAACAGCTTGAATGCCGTGGGTATACAGGCACACAATCGCCTTTACCAAGTCAGTAAACTATCAATATGTACCAACGGTTTGTGCTGAAAATGGGAGCCTAGAAAACAAATCCCATTTGGTGATGTCCCGGATTGTGTGCTTGTTCAGGCTTTTAATTAAATATTTTATCCAGCTTGTTTATTTGGCAGGACTCTAAACATAAGATCAACACAAAATTCTACCTGAAATAGGGTGAATTATGAAAATGAACCTTGTACTCAGTAGTGTATTACTCTTGTAATGAAAAGAAATCTGTCTCTACAGACTACATTAACTACTGCTTAATTAATAGCTGGCATGGTGGTTCAAGATGCATGGTTTATTTTTGAAAACAGAAGGTACAGAAACTAAAGTAAAGACCATCATCGTCTAGGAAATTGACCAACTGGATAGTGTGAGAGCAGGGAACAAATACTTCAGCCTGTAATTAACTTTGCTACTAAAACAGCTTTATATATATTTATAATTGTTGTATTTGCTATCATAGACCTTCCACAAAAAATATATTTTGAACACAGCAGTTTAGTACGTTAATGTTAGATGGATGGATGCAGTGGACAGACAGATAGCTACATTGATAGACTACTTAAGCAATAAGGCATGACATAGGGAGGCAGTACAGCGCAGTGGTCTAAGGCTCTGAGCTGCAAATCTGGTGACATCCAGCAGACCAGACCTGGGTTTGAATCCCACAGCTTCCACTTGCATACTGTGTGACCCTGAGCAAGTCACTTAACCTCCTTGTACTCCCAGGTCGCTCCTGTAAAAAAAGCTTTCAGCTTAGTGTGCTATAACTGGTTAAACAATTAAAGGTGTGCGTTTCTAAATAACCTCCACCACCCTAGATGTGACATTATTCAGGGACAACTCACACCCTGGAGTGCCTTATTGCGATTATAGTATGGTTATAAAACATCCGACAAGACTTTAATAATTAAGAAACAAATCTGAAGTTATAACTTTATTATAATTAATTTAGACATAAAATAGAGATAAAATAGTCCGTTCAAGAGGGAAAGGGAATATTGTTTAACCAGGTGTAGCACACTAAACTGAAGCTTGTTTCCAGATGCAGTCTGGAAGCACAAGGAAGTTAAGGGATCACACAGTATGCACCTAGGCGGCTGTGAGATTCAAACCCAGGTCTCCAAATCTGCAGCTCAGAGCCTTAACCCACTATGCTACACTGCCTCCAAGAGCTTTACTGCATCCCTTCATATTGCTTACACTGACTTTTTTATAGCTGATTTTATACTTTGAGCTTAGCAATATTTTTTATACTCCTGCATTTATTTATTTTTTAACTTACTGTTTATGCCCCCTTCACCTCCGCAGCGGCTGCCTTCCCTTGGGTACTCCCAAGGCATCTTGCCCGCCACGTCTCCAGGAACTGTCAGTTCTTATGAGTCCTTTCCTGTCATCAGCCCCTTGGATTACCCCCTGAGTGGGGTGAGAGATATACCCACAAACCTCCTATCCATCATCCTAGTTGGATGGATTCATGTGACTCCTCCCCGGTCATGGTCTCGTGATGCCGGGGCCCATCTCCATGCATCACTGCAGGTTTTTTCCTGCATTTTGGTCCCACCCCCTGCAATTGTCAGCACACTAGGAGGGGCCAAGGAGGTGAGGGCACGCAGAGACGTCCCCTCGCTCCAGACCCTCAGCCAATGACCGCCCCTCCCGATTGTTCCTACCTCCTCAACTGCACCTCCACTTGTGGTCACCCAGTTAGTGGTATCACAGCGAAGAGTGCAGCCCACCCTTCCCAGAGAGGGGAGCAGCCCTCTGGGTGCTCAATCCCTTCTCTCCCTCCCCCCCAGCCGGCCCTCCAATGATCCGGGCTCGCTACCAAACCCGGGTCACTGGCATTGCAAGCGGAAATTCTACCACTGCACCATTGGGCTGCTCTATACTCCTGCGTTTATCTCATTTTTCACTTTGCAGAATTGAACACAACAATATTGGCAGTCCCATTTAGTGTCCCTATAGAGATCAATCGTGCTGCGGCAGAGGCATCCATGTGGTTATTTTCTTTGTTTCCTAGTTTTATTTTTAACAGGAGTGAAGACTGCCCTAACAAACAGAAAAAAAAACAAGCAATAAGGCATGACAGGGTATGTGTTGTGGTTGGATAGTGTGGCATGAGGCATTGCCGAGTGCCTTCACTTCAACCACCCAAGAAGTGTCATTACCCCACCACAATGTACACCCTGGAGTGTCTTACTGTGATTATAAAATGGGTCCAAGATGTCTTTTTGTTTTTTTTTTTTGTGGGGGGGGGGAGGACTGCACCAAATTAAAACAGATACATTTCTATGACTTTTTTTAAACAGTCCCAGCACATTTATTTAGTTAGTTTTTGTTGACCGGGTAAGTGCACTAGACAAATCCTGCCTATTTTCAGGCACGACCCAGGGGAGGGGGGATACAGATGAATGCCAACTGCACTTGAACCAGATTAAGCTGTTGGTGGTATTTTTAGTGAGTGAGGGAAATTTGGCCAGGACACTGGGGAAATTCCCCTACTTTTTTCAATAAGTGCCATGGGATCTTTAACATCCACCTGAACTACCACCAATCCAGGCAGATGGGACCTCAGTTTAACGACTCATCCAAAAGACGGCACCTCAGAAGTGCAGCACCCCTCTCATGCTGCACTACGGTGTCAGTACTGGGATATTAACCCAAGTGCCAGATGTGGAAACTGAACCCACAGCCCTCTGATCTCCCGGCCTCAGAGGTGAGTGTGCTACCTACTGAGCCATTGACACTGACATCCCAGCACTGACATGCCATCTCAGGTTTAAATATTATGTACAGCCAAAGTCATGTATTTTTAATTAGCTCTTAAACCCTCCACTTTTCTCCAACCCACCCCCTTTTACCCATTGCCCTTACTTTTCTGTCCTTTCTTCTTCTTTATAATATTCCCTCCCTTTTCTCTGTCTTTTTTACTTTCTCTCTTGCCAACATTCAAGTGATGGAAGTTTACTACAGATAGAATGCAAGAATTCAAACCTCTGTTCAGTTCTGCTGACAGAATGTTTACTCTCACTAGCACACAACAGAAGGCCTCAGATGGAACCAGGGCTTTTGTTTTATCTGTAACTGCTTAAATAACACAGGTTTCCCTAGTAAGCAGGTGAGGATAGGAGTGGAATTGTTCATGGTCCGTAAAGAAACATCATAAATTACAATTCTAAGTAATGTAGTACTTTATTTTCTAAGTTGTGTATGTGTGTGTAACACATGTATTGTGAGGGTAAATAACATTTAATTCTTATGCTTATAAATTAAAGACAGTTTTATTTTTAGGGCCTAGTTGAAGGTTTTTAGTGAGTAAAGGCGATGGCCACATTTGTGATGGCAGTCAGGTGGCTGGTACTATTGATTTTATTGTGAAGAGGCTACTGGACCTTTTTCCAGTACTGTCGTCATGGGATATCAGAACTGGATTCTGAGCTCCTCGAATTACTGGATTTTTTATAGTCATATTATAATTAAGCAATAATGCTTGATGGGGTGTGGTATATCATGGGATATCATCACGCCTTGGGTGGTTGGGCACAAGGCCACAGGCTGAGTGTATCCATCGACCCAAGAAGTGACAATATACCACACCCTGGAGTGCATTTTTGCTATTATGAACAGGGTCAAAAGTTTTTCACAGTAAAAAAAAAATAAATAAATAAATAAATAAAAATAAAAAATTTTTAAAAACTCTTGAAAATGCATATTTTCGGATGTTGGAGAAGTATCTTTTAACAGAATAGTTCCTGGAGGGTTCTTGGCAGCAGGTGACACTGTAGTAAATAGTCTGCATAATATTTGTCAGGCTGCCAGCACTACTGTGTTTGACACAGTTTCACTGTCGACTTCCTGTTGATTCTTGGTAGTTAGTTCTTTTTAAAGCAATTATTTTTTTTTAAACAAATTTGGCGTGGTTGCCAATGCTTTAGTGTGGTCTGTAGTTTTTTTTTTTTTTTTTTTACGGGGGGTCACTTTAGTGGCAGAATTAATATGTGGCATGAGGAAGCAGGACGACGTCTGCGTGTGTGAGAGGAGCGACAGTGATGGAAGCCTGCGGTGCGTATCATCTTATTTGCAGCAGGAGTGAGCAATTGTGAAACAGCAGGAGGTAGGTAATGACTCTGTTGGCTGTCCCAGTGTAAAATGTGCTTTTCTTGTAATTTGCATCGGTCGTCTCACTGCCTGTCTCACTCTCGCTTCTGAACATGGGAGCTGGGGAATGTTGCAGTCGGAAGACTTCATTCCAAGTGAGGAGCATGGTAGCTGGCAGCTTTTTGAAGCTGTGATAATGTAGCCCAATATCATCACGGCTTCAAAAACCTCTCAGCCAATCAGCTTCCTCAATTATTGGCAGCAAGTTCATAATTTGATATTGAGCACTGTGAGATAGCTGGGTACTGTGGGACAGCTAAAATATCTATAAAACTTCCCTGTGTGGCTACATTTTCTTATTTTATGTTTCTGTAAAAGTAGTTGGTTGTGGTGAAGGGGGACACTGGACTGTTGACTGCTACCGGGCAACAGCATAGCCTGAAAGCAGGAAGGGGCGGACTCCTGTAGTCCATGGGGAGTGATCATAAATCTACAAAATCAGTGTCTGCTGCGTACTTTATTTGCTTAAGGGCACATCGTGCTGCCTACATCTCCAGGAACACTAGCTAAAGAGCTAAATAACTAAAACTCTGACTAGTTTAATAAATAGTATTATAAGTGTAGTCACATGACCCCGGGCACACACATCTGGGTCAATGACTTCAAAAAGGGGATGCAGAGCCAGAGGGGCAGGCATGCGTATCCACACACGGAAGTGAGGAGAAAGACTGAACATTATCTAACTGTGAATAAAACTAGTAAGTAATAAAACAATCACTGTTGGCAAAATAGTACCGAGGGATACTACCACAGACCTGTTTAACAATTCCGTATATATTACTAGTAAAAGAAAATGTTGGGGTTAAATCATGTAATCCTATAACCCCTTGGACAATTTTCTAAACATTCGTTGCACTGATGGTTCTATGATAAAATGCTGTAGCTACTTTATGTACACTACGGAAAATCCTGGCCAATATCATGGGCACTTTGTCAAAAATGTACTGAGATGGAGCACCTGCTAAATGAAGTCAAATCCTTAAAGGAGCAGCTCAGGAAGAAAACCCTGAACCAAAAAAAAAAAAAGGAAAAGGGAGCTAGGAACAGAGGATGACATTATAGAAGTAGATCGCGCCATATACACACACCAGGAGATGAGAATATAGATTGGACCATACTAACTGGTAAACCAAAAAAGGAGGAGAGAAGAGCAGTGGGGAGTGATGATATAACTCTCGCAAATAGATATGCCTCTCTAAGTACTGAGCAGACAGCAATGGAGGAGGTTGCATATGATAGTGTAATAGTAATTAGAGACTTCATCTTACACAGGACAGATAGCATAATATGTGGGACAGACAAAACAAATCAGGAAGTGAAACTGGGGCAAGAGTAAAACATGTCAAAGAAATTTTACCAAAAGTGATATGTCAGGATCAGCAAAAACAAACAGCAGTGATTCGTGTTGGAATAATGTTTCTTGGGCAGGAACATGAGAAAGACATAGAGGAAGACATACTAGATCTATGTAAAACAACATAGAGTATGGGCCAAAAAGCTATTGTATGAGGCATATTATGAAATGGGTAGAAAAAAATCAAGGTCTCTGATTGGTCAACTAGCCAGTTGACCAGGGCTGATATCCGAGCACAACAGCATGCTGGGACTACAGTGACCTCATCACTAAATCACGTCATCTGACAGACCTGAACATTCCATTTGGCAGCCATTGAATTCACCTGACAGAGAAAAAAAATGTTTACGAACTTTGAACTCTTCACTGACCTTCTCAATGAATCACATCAGGAAACAACCTAAGAAACCTCAACTGAAAATCCACAACAAGAAACAGGCAACCTATCAACTACAAATGAAGGAACTTCAGCAACAGTAAGCCGTCACGTCAGTGCCTCAGAAACCGAGCTGTCAAATCTGGAACTGACAAGAAACAAAGCCAACACAATGAGACAGACAACCTGGGCCATCAACTAACTGAGTGACTGGCTGAGAGAAAAAGAAATGGTAGTAAACTTTGACACAATAAATAAAGAAGATCTTAACCTGTTACTAAGGCAACTGTATGGCACAATCCGGAATAGCAGTGGTGAAATGTATAGCATCTCTTCATATGTGTCTATGTGAGCTGGCCTAAATCGGTACCTAAACAACCTGCCTCTCAGCCGTGGCTTTAGCATAATGCAGGACACAGAATTCACCACCTCTAACCATGTATTTCTTGGTATCCTAAAAACACTAAAGTGACAGGGGAAAGACAAAGCTTGCCACCATCCATGTATTCCTGCAATAGTACTAAAAAAATAAGATCCAGTGAAGCCCTGAACATTAACACCACAGCAGGACTGGTCCGAAAAGTATGGCTGGACGTACAGCTTTTCTTCACCTGCTGCGGCACAGAAGGACTCTGTGCACTGAAACCCAGCAGTTTTAAAATTTTAACCGATGAAAATGGGCTCCGTTACTATACCATGTTATACAATGAGGCAACAAAAAATCATGCAGATCCCCACGAATCCTCACAATGTAGTAACAGAGGTTATATACCTGAATTACCAGATGATCCACTGTGTCCAATCAAAACTCTCCTCCTATACCTAAGCAAAATCCCGTCGGATGCACCATCTTTTTATTTGCACCCCCGTCGCATCCTCAAAGCACAGCTTGCTACAGAACAAATCTGGTTCACCAAAGAAGTGATGAGCAAAAACGTTTTAGCCACAATGTTAGCCCGAATTTGCAAACTCGCAGATGTACCCACCTTTACCAACCACAGTCTCCGTAGTACTGCCGTTCATCTGCTGTCTGCCACCGGTCTCGAATCCAGGCAAATTATGTCTGTGACCGGCCACCGATCGGAATCATTGCGAAGGAGTTAATGGGCTCCCAGTTTGCAAGACTGGCAAATTTGGTCACAAATCCTAGTGGGGCAACGTTCATCCACTTCTGCAAATCACCAGCAGACTCCATTCTGCGACCTCCCATCAATGTCGGCATCTGTCTGTACACCATTTTCCTCTGACAAAAACAAGGAGGATCTGCCTACCACAGGAAATGTAAACAACTTCCTGATGCCTACTTCTCCATTCCTTGTCCCAAAAAATGTGCCATTTAGAAAAGCTACAGCTCCTGATAACCAGATCCCCGATCCCGATGTCTCTATGATGCAACCACGAGAAACATTCGAAAAGAACCAGGCATCCAGAGAAACAGCTGAAGTTAGCCAGGCGCCGGGAGAAACCGCTGAAGTCTGCCAAGCAGCAGCAACAGAAGCTGATCCCAGTAGGTTCGCAATGCCTTGTACCACAGTGCCTTTTGAACGTTATATTAATATAGGCACCCTGCAAGGAAACGTTCAACTAAACGTGTACAATTATGCAGCTAAATGAAATGATAAAAAAACTGCTGCAAAGTAATCAGAACTGTACATTCTATGCAGTTTAAGTTCTGCTGTTAGTGAAGCATAAATACTATCTATGCAGTTTGTTGTTAGTGATACGTAAATACTGTACTTGTTTAACCCGTTACAACTGTTGTGACCTCAGTTATCTGTTTTATTTATTGTGTTCATCATACAAGAGTTGTATGCCAGGTAACTATCCAAACAATGCTATTTATTCTGTAGAGACTATTTTATGTCCATCTAGTGTAAACATTTATTTTTTATTTATTTATTGAATTTTGTTGTCCGGGTAGGCCCACTGGGCCCCGGAGGTCCATTTTTCAGGGGCGACCCGGGGGTAAAAAATAACATACAGGTAAACAGAACAGTAAAAGCAGGTAAGCAGAGCTGTGAAAATAAATACTTGATAAAAACTTTTCTAAACATAGCAGCTTCTATGTCTTTATTTCATACAATTATGTTGCCTTGCCCATTTCATAATAGCAATAAGTCACTCCAGGGGGGGCGTTGTGGTGGGATAATGGCCATTCTCAGGTGGTGGAAGCACTCCGCTTTCGGTGTCATGCTTCAACCCACCCAGAGCGGGCCATTATCCCACCACAATGCCCTCCTGTCATGCCTTATTGTTTAATTACCAATCCCTGGAGGACATACTGAAGAAAAACTACAGTTCAACAAAATAATATTCATCTCCAAAACAAATGTACTAAGGAGGGGTTTAAGTTCATTAACTCATGGGATACCTTTTTTAAGAAAACTATCTCTATACTAAGGACGGCTTACACCTAAGTCCTATTGGAACAAAAACACTGGCTAACGTGATAAACCATGAACTACCACAGATATAAATGTTGTTGGGGGAAGGGTTGTGTCAAATACTGTTACAACTCCCTCTGGCTTAAATAACAACAACAGGAAAACTCAAAAACATGACTATATTCAAGGTTACCTGGTTGATACAAGAATCATGAATAAAAAAAAAAAAAAAAAGGAGCTTGAGAGCATATTTAAAAATGGCTGTTATAACCACAACATGGTGGACTGAAGAAGACACTTAGGAAGGAAATACAGGGATTTAAACTATACAGATTAGATAAACAGAAGAGGTGGAGGAGTAGCAGCATGTATATCAGACAGCTTAGAATCAGCAGACATCTCTCATAAGATAAAACCTGAGGTTAGCAGCACAGAAACAATACGGATTAAAATTACTGCACTTGAGAAGGGACATATTACAATTGGCTTATAAAACAAAACAAAATGGTCATATTAAAATCACGCTGAAAATGGAAAATAAAGTTAAAAATCGACGTTTCGACCATAGGCCTTCAGGAAATATCTAAAAGAGAAAAAGCAAGGCTCTGGGAGAAGCGATAAATGACAAGACAAAGACAGAATATGGAAAACAAAAAGGTGATGATGGGAGTGGCAAGGCATAATAGAAGGTAATGAGCTAGAAAAGTCCCCAGGTGTGGACTAATTAGGGCCTAGTAAGAAGGCTGAAGGGTGACAAATGTAGGGGAAGGAGACACAGATGAAGACATATGTCAGGGCCATTACCAGGATTTTTACAAGGGGGGTTCTTTTTATGCAGTCTGCAACATTTCATTTGTTTTTTCCTATACATTTTTCAATTTTCTCCCTTGTTCCCTAAGCGGCCCCCACATTCACCGTACACACACAGAATGTATGCTAGTGGAATACACGCACACCAGGATCCAGTGGCCTCTTCCACCCTCCTAACTTCTGTCACCACCCCTACCACCTACTCACCCACTGGACGTCCAGCTGGTGGTAGCGAGACTATGGATAAGTGGGCATTCCTCCCCCTTGGAGGGGAGAGCCATGGCTCAATCTCACTCCAGCGCCCCCCCCCCCGAGACAGCACCCTGGTGACCCGAGGTCGTTCCTGAACCCAGGTCACTGGTGAAGTGTGAGGTAAGGCTCCAGTGCCTCAGCCCTCAGTGCTACCCGGCTGACTCGCAGTCTGCAACCTTTAAAAAAAAAAAAAAAAAAAAAAAAAGCTGTGGATCTTAAGGCCACCAGGACCCCAGAAGCCATGGGGTCCTAGATGCTCTGTGGTGCATTTTATGGCTTATTTTGAAGCTAAAGAAGTCATATCTGAGATCTCCTACACCGCTTGCTCTAAGCAAAATTATTATCTGGCTGGCTGCAGGGTGAATACATATATGTTTTCAGTACCGGAGGGCAGCAAGATGTTGCTACTGTAATATACCTAAGGCATTGTCTCACATATATTATGTTATCAGCTTTAATGTCTGTAGCTGTATCTACTGATGTGTAGGTAAGGGGCATCCCCCAGAAGCTCTGGGGTACTAGATGCTGTGTGGCTTATTTTAAACCAAAACAACTCATCTGTGAGATCCCCTCCACCTCTTGCTCTAAGGACAATTATTACTATATGGGTGGCACAAATTGTTTGTGTGTGTTTGTGTGTGTTTGTGTGTGTTTGTGTGTGTTTGTGTGTGTTTGTGTGTGTTTGTGTGTGTTTGTGTGTGTTTGTGTGTTTGTGTGTTTGTGTGTTTGTGTGTTTGTGTGTTTGTGTGTTTGTGTGTTTATACATATAGGCACTGAACCTCAATGTGGAGTCTGTAGCTGGTTTTGGCTAGGTATTGTACATTACTAACTTACTGCAGTTCTGGCCTGCTTCTAGGGCAGGGGTCTGGAGTTGATAGGCTCCCAAAAAACATGGGCTATGGTATGCTCTGTTGTGGCTTATTTTAAGTCTGTATAACTCAGATCTGAGCTCTCTGTACCCCTTACTGTAACCCCCACCCTCCCCAATGCAATATACCATTTAAGCAATTGAGTCAGTGCAACATGGACTGCAGCAAGGCTAGCAGGATGCTGGGATGTATCGATCGGGATATTGATAGCAGAAGAAAGGAGGTAATACTTCCCTTCTACAGATCCCTGGTGATGCCACACCTACAGTACTGTGCCCAGTTCTGGAGTCCTCACCCCAGAAAGGATAAGGATAGGTTGGAGACAGTGCAGCACAGAAAAACTAAAATGATTCAGGGACAGCGAGCCAGATCCTATGAAGAGTGCTCAAAGCACTAAATATGTACTCATTGGAGACCAGAAGGGACAGGGGAGATGTGATAGAGACCTTCAAGTTCCTTAAAGGAATTAAAGTGAACTGCGGGGTATTATTTTTAAAGCCTGTGTACCAATTCATGGTCACATGGACGTGAATGGCAATTAACAGGAGGTAGATTCAGGAGAGATGTGAGGAAGTACTACTTTATGGAAAGGGTGGTGGAACTTTGGAACAGCCTATCAGCTGAATTGGTGGGTGCAAAAACAATTGGAGGATTCAAGCAGGGCTGGGATATAATGAAGGAAATAGTGGTTACTGGGGGGCAACAGGGCCAAGGAGGAGAATAGAGAGAGGATGGGGACGGTTAGTACCCTGGATAAATGGTAGGTTCCAGGGATTATAGGGAATTTGGGCAGACTGGATGGACCACTGCCTTTTTCTGCCATCATGGTCTATGTTTCTATACCAGGCACCCTGCTTGGAAAACATTCTGTAACATAATTCTTAGTTCAGTATTGGGTACTACATTTGTTGCCCCACTCCATTCTCCAGTGTGGTAGGCATGACAGAGGGAGTGAGGGGAAAGGTAATTAGACAGTGATGGGGATTCCCAGTGCAAAGTTACAATCTCCTAAATGCTAACCTCCCCACCCCACCATGCTTCCAAAAGTATAGTGGGTATTTTCATACCACTGAACTGTAGCAACATACGTCATCCTACTGACACATGTGGTCATCTGGAGAAAAAGCTTTCTCACAACTTATTTGTTTTAACAGCATCTGGCACAGATGACACAGACAAAAGTGGACCTGAATGTCAATGAAAATGGGACCACAGTGAAGACCTCTCTGAACAGCACAATTAGTGAGGTGGCAGTGTAGATCCCAGCCAGACTCTTCCAAACACTTGCATTGCCTTTCCACTGTGGTACCTCTTTTGCCTAACTTATGAAAAGTTAAAACAGGCACATAAAACATGACAACTTTGCATTTTGTATAGCGAAGGATTTAAGTAATTTATTTCTCAATCTTCAGCCCACCCACTCGAGCAGCTCCCTCACCCAACTGCATAGCCTATCCCTTGATATACAGTTATTCAGGGACACATCTTCAGTAATAGTGGACAACAAAATTTACCTGCCAGTGACTGATATTTATAAGTCAAGGTCCTTTACTTCTTTTTTGATGTCCTGGAGATGTCATCTCTGAGCCTGTCGCCGCCATGCTCCATCTTCCTCGAGTGCTAGCTGACAGTGTGAATTGTGGGCAGCAGCCATGCTGTATTCCAGTCACATTCATGATGCTGACGTGAGCTGCAGTTAGTCAGCCAATCCTAGGGGGACAGTGCAGAGAAAGACTCACAAAGCAGCTCCAGTCATCTTACTGGCACTGAAGGAGCTGATTGGTAGCAGATTGGGGGGGGGGCACGCATGAAGAGAAAAAGTGCTGAGGTTCATCATGTATGCATACACACTCTGTGACAATCACAAAAATAAACAGAAATAATGAAAATTTTTTTTACAAATGATAAAAAAAGAGGGGAGTTTCAAAAGGGGGGTTCTTTCGAACCATACGAATCACCCACTGTCAACGGCTGTGTGTGGGGAAAAGAAAATAGATGTGTACAGATACAAACAGACTTTAGGGAAAAGAAGGGGTGGCTGAAAGACATTGGTAGAAAATAAGTCTTATCATTTAAACCAGAGGGCTGCTGGGAGGCAAGGTGGATAATCAGCTTGGTTTCCATGTTTTTTTCTATGGTCTGAATCCCAGAAACCCTGCTGAACCACAGCCCACCACAGCCCATCCTTCCCTTCAGTATGCTCCTCTATATGCCTTTTCTGGATATCAGACTGTCAGTGCAGAACACTTGTCTGAAGACATCAGTTTATTACAAACCCGTTGACTCATACAGTTTCCTCCTCCACAGCTTCTTCCATCCTAAACATGTGAAAAATGGCCTGCCATATTCACAGTTTCTTAGACTTCGCAGGTTATGCAGTGAAGATGATGATTTTGCTGAGCAGGCCCAAATAATGTATAGTTTTTTATTAACAGGGGGATACCCTAAAAGCACAGTGGACAGAGCACTCTCCCGAGTCAGAAACATGCCCCATAACCTTGACCCCCATAGAAAGGATACTGTCCCACAAGAATGACGACGAATTCCATTAGTGCTTCCCTTCCATCAGAGTACACCTTCTCTTCACAGGATCATCACCAGTAACTTTACTATTTTGCAAACTGACTCCAACATTGGTGCTTCCTTTACAGAACCACCTATTGCCTCCTACCGCAGACCACCAAACCTGTGGAATCTCCTGGTGAGAAACAGCCTACCTACTCCTAACAGTTTCTCCCTACCAGGTACCAAACCTTGTAACAGAACCCACTGCTGCACCTGCAAATTTATTTCTAGTGTGACTGAAATTCGGGGGCCCACAAGTGTTTCTCACATCACCAAGAAGTTCTCATGCACCTCCACTAATGTGCTATATTGTATTCTTTGCAGGAAGTGTGCATCTATTTACATCAGAAAAACTGGTAGATGCCTTGCTGACCATTTCAGGGAACACTACAGGGCAGTCAGGAATGGCGACACTGATAAACCCATTGTATCCCACTTTATCTCCAGGGACCACAATGTCAATGATCTTTCTATTTGTGTCCTTCAGCAGGGCTTCTGTGATTCTGACCATAGAAAAAACATGGACACCAAGCTGATCGTCCACCTTGGCTGTCAGCAGCCCTCTGGTTTAAATGATAGACTTATTTTATACTAATATGTTTTAGCTACCCATTCTTTTCCCTAAAATCTGTTTTGTATCTGTGCACATCTATTTTCTTTTTCCACAGATGTTTTCATCTAAGTCTCCTTCCCCCATGTTTGTCACCATTCAGCCTTCTTACTAGGCCCTACTAATTAGTCCACACCTGGGGACTTCTCTAGCTCATTCACTGCTATTATGCCTTGTCACTCCCATCATCACCTTTGTGTTTTCCAGATTCTGTCTTTATCTTGTCATTTATCACTTCTCCCACAGCCTCACCCTTTTTTCTTTCCCTGTATATAATATATATATTCCTTATTTTACCTCTCCTCTATACTAATTTTGATTTTTCCCATTTAGATATTTCCTGAAGAAGACCTATGGTCGAAACGTCGATGTTTAACTCTATTTTCAGCTTGCTTTTAATATAACCATTTTTTTTCCCAGACCACATGCTGACGTAGCACCTTGTTTTGTTTTTACATAATTGGCTTATGCTACAAACCACCTAACAGAAGCATTGAGACATTAGATCTTATACTGTCAGAATTGGAGACAGCCTGCAAGATGGGCAGGGTTATTTTTACGGGGGATTTGAACTGCAACGACATCTGTTGGGAAGAAATGATGGTGACTAAGCACAAAAGTATCAAGTTCTTACACACTATTGAGCTACTGGATCTGATACAACATGTGCAATTTCCTACACATGGAGAAAATATTCTAGACTTAGTTATATGCACACAAAAAATAAATATCAGTGACTGTCATGTCAATGCATCTTTCTGTGACAGTGATCATTATAGTGTTTCCTTTTCCACACAAGTATGCACTATGATAAAGGACAGATAGTGATCTATAATTATACATCTGCTGATATTCCCAAAATTAATGCCGAATTAGATATAATAGACTGAGAAGCTGAATTAAAAGATAAATCAACTAATGAAATGCGGGAGAAAACTAAAGAATGGATATTCTCAGTACAACAAACATTATAGCAGGATCCTCAGAAATTCTTTATAAATAGCTAGGATTAGCCCCATAAGTATGCAAAAGCATACATATAAAATGTGCACATACGCATATACATTAGCTAATATAAGAATTATTTTATTTATGTTATCTTACTTTTGCAGACTATCCAATATAAGTTCAGTAGGGAAAATTAGCAGAGCTCGAGTAACAGCATTTCATCAGCAGTTGCTGATGTCTGTTTGCTATCAAGGTCCATTCTATCAAATGCCAGCAGTAAGGCCCAATCCGGTATAGTGCATGGAGAAATGCAGAGTCTTATAAACGGTGCATGTGGTGCAAACAGGGAATACGAGCCAGTAAATAAAAAAAAAAACAAAAAAACATTCACGCCACACTTGATTGTGTCCGCTGAAAGCTCACCAAAGGAATCTAAAGAGTGCAGTGCTAGTGCATTTGTAATATATGCTGCACAACACATGATCAAAGTGATGTCACTGTGGTGCGAACATTAAAAAGTTAAAAATTGAAAAAAAAAATTAAAACCTACTAAACTAAACAACAATACTAAATTTATATGCAATGCAGGATACAAAATTGCACACAGTATAATAAAAGTCATTCCGATGGTAGGAACAAGTTCAAAAATGAGAGCATTCATATGGAACGGTATGTGTTTATAAAACTGAGAAATTCAGATAACACGAGAGAAAGGAATAAAAGGAGTACAAGGAATGGAAGAAAAATTAAAATACTCTCCCTTAGATGGCTCTTCACTCTCTTCTCCTATTTTCCATCTAAAGTACAAGAAGGTAGCCTCATTTCACTCCTCTTGTTCTTTACTCTCGGCACGCTCCATACATGAACTTCTTTTCCTGTGGGCAGACCCCAGCAGGCCCCCTGCAAATTATTTTCCCAGGAGGGCTCCTGTAGCCACCTTATGGACTCCAAGCCTGTGGAAGAGATCATTCACACCTATCATTCAATTAAGGTGATTTCTAAGGATGGCACCTTACAACAATTATTCCATCTCCCTCAATGCTGTTTTGAAACCTTATTAGGTGTTTCTAATTTACGAAGCCCAATGTGTTCTCCCTGTCAGGCTGTTTTTGACCTACATTCATTGGCTCCAGGGTTGCTGGATGCTGAGTCAGCATGCCTCTAGGCTGCTGATGCCATTTGAAGTGTTACTCTGCTGTGCCTGTTTGGACGTTGTATTGCTGCTAGTATTGTAATGTTGGTAACTTCACTGCTGATTGTCAGTGTCTGCTTTAATAGGGACCTTATATATATTAATTTCTATTAGAGGTGGGCATGTTAGCTCTGGTAAAATGATCAGTTTAATTTACAGTAGAACATAGATGAGCCTGAATTGAGGTCAAAACAGCATGACAGGGAGAACATATCGGGCAGGCTAAATTAGAAACCCCTAGAAAGTTTCAAAATATCATTGCCTCTCCCATCCCCATTGACAAGGAGATGAAATAATTGTTGTAAAGTGCCATCTTTAGAAATTGCCTCAATTGAATGATAGGTGTGAATGATCTCAGCCTTTCACCACATCAGAAACTTATTCAGTCTGCAAACCTCACAACAGTGTGTTACTATGACCCAGCATCCAGCAACCCTGAAAAAAAGTTCAACAAAAAGGCACCCCCACAAAAAATTGCCCGCTTTGTTGCAAAACCTGAAACACGCACTGTTTTTAAAGCAATGTTTATTGAATGGTGCTGCCCATTTTACTTGTGCAAACCATTGCACATGATCTTTAGAACTTTGGAGAAACACGTTTTATGTATTTTATTTTATTTATTTAAGCAATCAGAATTACAATCCTTTGAGTCAGACTCTTTTGCAAAGGCTGCACGTCAGGAATACAAAGCATATAAAGGGAACAAACAGTGCAGGAATATAGACAGTGACAAATCTCAGAAGTACATATAATTTAGGGCCAGTGACCCAGCGTCAGAAGTATCTCAATACACACTTGTAGAATAATGCAAATAAGAAGCAAATACATAAGTTAGATGGCTTCAGGGAAATTTCATATCTGAAAAAGAGGACATTGGGCCCGGGGGGGGGGCAGACAAATCCTAAGGTGAAGGTGGGGTTATGAACAGTCACAGGAGGAGGAGTCGAGTAGAAGGGACTTTAGTTCAATTTTAAAGTGGCTGAGCCTAGGTTCTAAGGAAATGGTGGGGGGGGTAAGCTGTTCAGCCAGAGGAGGGCAAGACAGCGGAAGGACCTTTGACCAAGGGAGGTCCTACAGTGGGGGACTATGAGGGAGGTTTTTGCATGTCATTTAAGCTTGCTGACAGGGAGTACTAGACTGAGTTTCTGAGATGACATCAGCAGCAGATCTTTACTGACACAGGTGTTTTGAACAGCTAGTGAAATCAGGGCTACAAAATAGCTCATAACTTTAAAATGAAGTAACGTAGAAATCTATTTTTTGGTATGAGATTTCCTGGGGGTATGCCTATTCTAATTCGGCAATGTAGCAGAAGTGGTGTCAGAAGTATATGCCTCTGTTGCACTTTTGTTGGTGCTCTGGTATTATATGTGCATTATGGAAATGGATCCTGCAAGACTAACTCAATTATTAGTGCAACACAGTGATGCTAGTACAAAATATGATAGTACTTTTTCTTTGTATGTGTGACAGTGCTGTGTCCTTGCCTTTCTACTCTTCCAGTTTTGACGTACTGAGCATTGTTCTACATGTTTTGTTGTCCTACTTGTTGTTCCTCAGATGTCCTGGTGGCAGGACACATAATAAAGTTCCAATGTTGCCATCAAATATTTATGTATTTTGTCTTTTTTTTTCCCCAAATTATAGAACTCTGTCATTTTACTCCATGTTATAAGCACAGTAACCCACTCCAGGATGTGCAGTTCTTGGGGATTAATGCACACCAGGTTGCTGTGAGGACACTCAGCCTGCAGCCTCATGCCTCACAACGCACCCAGGTGTGTGTTAATCCCCAATAACCACACACCTTGTCATGGGTTATTGCTAACTTGTTAGCAAAGACAAAGATCAATTCAAAAAAAGGCTAGATAAACACATATTAGAAAGGAATAGCTTAGCATGTTACGGGTAAAGTTTACAGGCGCATCCATGGGTGCACTGCCTTCTCTGCTCCTTACACCTTACTATGAACCTTTATATGTACGTTTCATGGAGAAAGGTGCTATACAGTTTTGCAGAAATGCAAACAGCTCATAAACAATTACATAACAAAACACATGCACTTTCAGTAAACAAACTAAAGTAAGTTAGTAAATACACACATACCACAATAGGCAAAAACATGTCTGGTGCTTAGTAACAATCTCGTAGATTAGTTTTGCCACACTCTGTACCATGTCAAGGTGGCCGGCGGCACTGAACACCACACGCATGATACACCCAGGCCATCCATCTCACCTTGGTAAAATCCTAATAGCATTCATTCGCAACTAACAGCTCACTTGCATCTCTCGCTTTCAGAGTTTCTCTCAGTCTGTCACACACTACAACTAGCAATTCACTCAGCGTACAAGCAATAATACTAAGATATTGTTTGTGGGATCAGTCTCACACACACTACATAAAGGGAGAGAGTTTCAATTTGGTATTTATTTATTACAGTCTCGGAATTTGACATACCTTTGAGTCAATGACTCATTTGTAAAGGTTCCATGCCCAAAAGAAATCATAACAATTGGCTAAATACAACAATGTAACAGAAACATGACATGGATATGACAAAAAAAAAATCAGAGCCCTCATTATATCAGACTTTGTCAAAATGCAAAAACATTAGTCACTGACTTTACAGCTGTTTCCTAAACACTAACCTTTTTGAGAGGACATAGTCCCCAACAATTTAGCAAACAAAAGTAGTTTAGTATATACACCCTGCGGTATGTCACAATCGTACATACAGAGAGAGTTGGCGTAGAATTGATAAAATGAGACTGAGACAGAGGAAAAAAAAAACAAGGAAAAAAATGGATTATTGCTGGTTTGCCTGAACAGCATTAGATCTACTGCTCAGGATGCTGGCAACCCAAGTCGAGAGACGAGCTCAGGCTGCCAGTGGCCAGCTGAGGGGAGAAAGACCAAGCAATTCCGTCTTTTCAATAATTCTTAAAAACTTCACAACTTTTTTTTTTTTTTAACCACAATTTGGTGTTTTGATAAAGTTCTTAATTTTGAAAAAATATGACAAATCTTGTTATTTTTAGCCAATAACTTTTGCATAGATTATTTAAGTGCCACTCTATTAGCCTTACCCTCTAACCAAGTATAATAAAGTGAAATTTGCTCTGATTACAGGACTGAAACTGTAATCAATATTACTTTGCTGTTCTTTATTGGTGTTTAAGTGCCTGCAAAATGTGATTTTTCTTGATGTGTATTCATCACCACTTTTCAACATTTTTTTTCTCATTTTCTGCTGTTTACAGTGTGCATTTTTGTTCGCTGCTCACTCTGTTCAACCCCCAACGCATCCACTTGATCAGTTGACATTTTAATTGTGCAGCCCATCGGTTATTGCACACAGCTGATTTGTGGTATAAAATTAGAGGATCCACAACACTAAGCCAGCGCCCTGACAAAGAGTAGGGTCGAAGCGCTGGGGCTGGTGCAGTGTTGTGAGATCAGGAGCTTCCCGATTTACTGTCCACTGAGCTTTCTCAATAAAAAGATTATGTTCCTACACATTGCTGAATGAGATTTTGTTGCTTATGTGGATATGTAGCCTGAAGTGCTAAGCTTTCCTGCATAGTTGACTTTTACCTGACAAAGGCTAGGTTGCTTCAGCTGGGCACCCGGTCCTCCTCCTGTTGTGCGCACTGTCTACCTGTTTTCTGACACTGTCTTTCTCTGGGAGGGACAGCCATCACTGCCTTACTGCCTTCTGGATGACCATAGGTGGTAGTGTGGTAGGAAGTGCAAGTGGGGGAAGGGTATTGACTGAGGCCTACATGAGACATGCTTGCAGTTCTTCGGCTGGGTCTCTTCGTGCACTGGTGTCCCAGGAAATGGGACCGAAAAATCCAAAAAAGTCTGTACTGGACAGGATGGTCTTGGTGCACTCAGGCCCCAACTCCAGACACTACCCACCCTCAGAAACTCCAGGGACGACTCCTTGCATGACCAGAAGGATGCAGAAGGTTGGCCTCAGCACTGCTGGCTATGCTATGGCAAGGGGGATGAACCCATGAAATCCTGCAGGGGTAAATAACAGGAATGTTGGAGAGTGGAGGAAGGCCCATTCAGGTGAGGGGGCCAGAACAAGAAAAATAATTAATTTAAAAAGCAAGATTGATTGATTATAACAACTGGATTAGGAAGGGTTCATATAAGAGGCATGTAAGTCACTTGCCAAGGGAATGTTCAGCATCTGTAAGTGGCACACAGTGCCATAAACCTAGCAGGCAAGAGATAACCCAGTGTATCTTTTTCTTGGTGTGGGGATGCCTCTAAGTGGGGGGGGGGGGTTAGATCATACTAATAAGGGCATGGATAGTCCATGTACTAGTAATTACCTATATGCCCCCACCCAAAGGCAAAATATGCATGTGCTTATCAGACATAATGAACTTCTAGAATAAACACCACCATTAGTAGTTGTGATGGACTTGCACAAAAAAATATTAGTCACTGACTTTACAGCTGTTTCCTCTCAAAAAGGTTAATTATTAGGACATAGTCCCCAACAATGTAGCAAACAGAAGTAGTTTAATAAATGCATCCCATACCAAAATAGTCACAAAATGGCTGATTCTTAAAAACGGTGTCAAAATAAGCATGATCTAAACACAGCAATAACTGTCCAGTTAGTATGGGAAGGCCTGTCTAAACAACCAAGATTTTAGTCTGCTTTTAGAACAGAACAGAAAGGGTTAGTATAACATACGTACCAAGAAGTCAGCTTATTAGGCCCTATGATCTATTGGGTCTGCTCAATGATCAGTGCCTTCGCAGGGCACCATTTTTAGCCCCCCCACCCCCAACGGGGCTCTGGGATGCCCCCGGCCCCTATACCTATCCCAGCCTTTCTTGAACCCCTCCACAGTTGTAGCAGCCACCAACTCCCTGGGCAGTGCATTACAGGGCTCCACCACCTTCTCAGTGAAGTAGTGTCTCCTTGTTTCCCCCCTCAGTCTCCCCCGTCCAGCTTCATTAAGTGTCTCCTGGTGTCCCCTACCACTCTCAGCTGAAGCACCCCCTCAAGGCTTACCCTATTCATTCCTTCCTTTGAGATATTTGAAGACTTCTATCATATCCCCCCTCTTCTTTCTGTCCTCCAGAGAGTACAGATTGAGCTCCTCCAGTCTCTCCTCATAGGGTCTTTCACCTAGTCCCAGTAACATCCTGGTTGCCCTCCTCTGGACCCTCTCCAAAACAGCAGTGTTCCTCTTTAAGTAGGGATGCCAAAACTACATGCAGTATTCAAGATGTGGTCTAACCAGGCAATTGTACAACGGAAGGAGCGCCTCTTTACTCCTTGGAGTTATCCCCCTGGCTATGCACCCCAGCATTTTATTTGCTTGGGCCGCAGCCCTTCTACACTGCTGAGTTATTCATTTTGGCATCCACCACCATTCCGAGGTCCCTGTCCCCCCTAGAAACTTGCAGTGCCTCCCCCCAAGGTGTATACATGAGCTGGGTTTTTGGCCCCCAGGTGCAGAACCCTGCATTTCCCAGC
Source organism: Neoceratodus forsteri (assembly GCA_016271365.2). Taxonomy (NCBI): domain Eukaryota; kingdom Metazoa; phylum Chordata; order Ceratodontiformes; family Ceratodontidae; genus Neoceratodus; species Neoceratodus forsteri. The sequence goes on from CM057455.1 coordinate 409,615,772, forward strand.
ATTAAACTTTAGATTTCAGGCTTGTGACCACCTCCCCAGAGTCTCCAGGTCCTCCTTCCCTTCCACCACCACCCACATCTTTGAGTCATCAGTAAAGAGGCTCATCCCTTCCCCGATACCGCTTCTGATGTCTGAGATATAGGCGTTAAACAGAAGTGGGCTCAGTACCAACCCCTGTGGGACCCCACTAATGACTGTCTTGGAGGATGAGACCACCCCCAACCTCACCTTCTGTACATGCCCCTCTAGCCAGCTTCCTCAGTAGCTCAGGATGTGGCACAGAGTCAAATGCCCTGCTGAAGTCTAGAAAGAGGACATCTACTGGTCTGCCGTGATCCAGCACACTCGATACCCTTTCATAGAACTCCACCAGGTTGGTCTGAAATTATCTGCCCTTAACAAAGCCATGCTGATGATCATCTATGTGACCCCATGCCTTCAGAACCCCTTCCAACCTCTCCTTCAAGATGACCTCCATCACTTTGCCCACTACCGACATCAGGCTAACCGGCCTATAGTTTTCGGCTCCTCTTGCAAGCCACCCTTGTGAATAGGCATGATATGGGCCATCCTCCAGTCATAAGGCACCCACCCCAACTGCAGGGAGGAGTTAAAAAAGGTCTTCCAGGGGTGCGGCCAGGGTATCGGCTGGCTTCTTAAGCATCCTGGAATGAATCCCATCTGGGCCCAGTGCTTTATCCCATCTTAGGGCCTTGAGGGATTCCCACACCCTCCCACTGGGGATTTCAACATCCGTTTCCCCCACTTCATCTGCCAGTCTCCCTTCCCTCTCCCCTTGCAGTGCTGCCCCCCATCCTCCTTGGTAAAGACCAAGGCAAAAAAGTAATTTAGTATCTCTGCCTTCTCCCCCAACCCCTCCACCCACTTCCCCTCCTCAGCCTACTAATCTGCCCCTTCCCTTTTCTTCTTTCCCTGATATACCTGAAGAACCCTTTTTTCCCCCCCTTCTAATCTCCTTTTCCAATCTCAGCTCCGCCACCGCCTTGGCTGACCTCACCACCCTGGTGACCCTCCTGGCTACCTCATTATACTCCCCCTTGGATATAGCCCTGCCCCAAGAATGTTTGTATCAGCTACAAGCAGCCTTTTTTTCCCTCACCGCATCCTGGACCTCCTTTGTCCACCAGCACAGCCACTTAGCTTTGCCCCACTTGCCTCTCTTCCTCGTGCAGGTCTTGGTAGCCTCCAGGAGCCCCTTTTTAATAACTTCCTACCAGGCCTCCATGCCATGGTTGGCCTGATGTCATCTAGGTAGCCCCTAAGGAGCCTCTCCATTCCGCCAAAGTCTGCCCCTGTAAAATCAACGACTGTAATTTTTGTGTGTTCTACCCTGCCCCCTAGGTCGAGGGAGAACAAAACCATGGCATGATCACTTTCCGCCAGTGGGTACCCAACAGCTAGGTCCCTGATGAGCTCACTGTCTGACGGGACCACATCCTGGACACACACCTCCCTTGTTTGATCAGCCACCAACTGGGCAAGGAACGCATCCTGGAAGTCCAGCAGGTGCTGCTCCCTGCCCGATGAGGATGCCATAGTTCCCCAGTCTGCTCCTGGCATACTCGGGTCTACCAGCACTACAGTTTTGCCCTCTCCTCTACCACAGTGATCCATAAGGTTAGCCACCAGGTCTTCCTCCTGTTCCTCTCCCTGCCCAGGTGGTCTATATACTACCCCCATCTTCACCCGCTTACCCCCTGGAGCCTGCAGGGTGACCCATAAAGCTTCCACCTGATCCCCCGCTTCCTCAACCTTGCTTATCCCTATGCCATCCCTAATGATAAATGCTACCCCCCTTCCTTTCCTTCCACCCTGTCCCTTCTGCATATGGTGTACCCTAGTAGGTTTAGGTCCCAGTCATGTTTGGAAGTGGTCCAAGTCTCTGTGACAGCTGCCACATCTACCTCCCCCCTCCACTAACAGCGCCTGAAGCAACTTGTTTCCCATGCTTCTGGTGTTAATCAGGACCACCCTCCAACATGCAACCTTGCCCCACATTGCTGCCCTGAAGTCTCCCTGTTCCCTGCCTACAAGGACCCCCTCGTGCACTATCAGGTGCTCCTGCCCTCTGCCCTTCCCTTACCTATGGGAGAAGGCACGGGCCTTACTGGCCTGGCCTGCCAGAGAGCCCTCTCCCTCCCCCCTTACAAGTTTAAACCCCACCTAGAGTAGATGAATTCTGCCAGTCTAAGCTACAGGACCTCTTTTCCCTCTGAGCTAAGGTGGAGCCTGTCCCTTGCGTACAGTTCCTTGTTTTCCCAGGTTACACCCCAGTCCCCACCCACCCATACCCCCTGGCCTCACACCATTCACCAAGCCATACATTTACATCCCTTGTTTTTTGTTTATTCTCCACACTGGCCCTAGGCACCGGTAGTATCGCCGAGAAGAGACTGAGCATCCCATATCCTGACAGACCCTGGCCAGCTCCCTAAACCTAGCCTGAATCTCCAGCTCACTGTTCCCCTCTATATCGTTTGTACCCAGGTGCACTAATATGTCAGGGGTCCCACCACACTCCTGCATTAGAGAATAGGCCAGATGTTTTGCCTGTTGCACCATCAAGCCAGATATACTCCAAGACTTAACGACACAGGAAGTCCCCCCTCCCCCCCACCTGATCCCCCAATCATGGAGTCCCCCAGGAGAAGCACTCTTACCACCTCCTTTTCCCTAGACCTGCTCGCTATCCCATTTGCCCCCCCGCATTATCATGCTCATCCCTCCCCTCATGTCAATTCCGACCTGTCCCTCCCGCTCCAACCCTTACCCTTAAGTCTCACTGATCTGACCTCCCTGGTATCTTCCCTTCCTGCTATAGCATTCTGGTCCGTTCCAGTTTTTCTCCCAGGAGCAAGGGGCCCCCCCCCCAGGTCTTCCTCCTTACCGATCTGTCCACCTCAGCCACTTTCCTTCCCCTGCCTGCCCAGGCCAACCCGTGTCTCCCAGGAGCAAGAGCCCCCCACCCTCTGCTCTTTTTCCCTCTCAGACCTGTCCTCCACCACCACTTCCTCCTCCTTCTGCACCCAGACCCAATTTAGTATTTCCTACACAAACATGGATCTCTCCTGCCTTGTCGGGAATGCACTGGCCCCTTCCTCCCTCCTCTGTACCTGCCTCTCTCCCTCCCTGCATAACCTTGTCCCCTCGTATTATACCCACTTCCTTTACTAGGTTCCCCTCTGTCCCTTGGGCTTCCCCACTCCTGGATCCCCCTTCCTTGCCATCCCCTCCCATCCCCACTGTGACCGGACTCCCATTTCTCCTGCTGTTGCATGTGCATCCTCCATATCCTGTCTCCCCCCCTCCCCGGGACTCTATACCTGGGAGTATCTCTTTTCCCTCCCTTGCCTGCTGAGCCCATTTCCATCCCCCGCTTACCTGCCTCCAGAGGAGCCTCCACCTGTCCATATTCCCCTCCCTCGCATTTCAGTGTCAGGGGTGTGAATCTGTTATTATGCTCTATGCCATTTGTCCGGCCTCCCCCTGCTGACTCACACCCCCCTATCGGTTCTCTTTTGCCCATACCTGGTACTCTTCTCCTCTCCTCTTGCCAGGCCCCCTGTTTCTTATTTCTCCTAACCTTGTGCCAGCCCCCCTGGTCCTTATTTAGCTCAGGGCCACCCCAACCCATGCCTCCTGGTGCTCCCCTCCTTCCTCCAGGGTCCACCCCAATATTGGTAGTGCAGTCCCCTGTACTCATGCAATCCTTCTCCTGTCTGTTCCCTCCCATTTGGGGTGCCTCGCCTGAACCCACTACCATTTTATCATTTTTCCCCCAACTGCCCCCCAACCACCCCCCACAGAACACCCCCCCTACACCCATCTTAGTCCTTGACCTCCTCCCTGAGATGTGCCAGCTCTTGGCACACCACACAACCCCCCCCATCCTCCAGGCCAGGGCTAGCACTATGGCTGACCCACACCCTACACACCCCACTATCCTTCCAAAGATACCAGCCCTCATGCTCTGTGGACCCTGCCCCATCTCTCTCTCATTCGGCTTCCCCAATTGTCCTCGTTGGGCCAGCTACCAAATAAAGACTGAGCTTACAGACATAGTAGAAAAACTGACCATACACATCAAAGCCCAGATACAGACCCTAAAATAAATTAACAAAAAAGCCCTAAACCCGACTGTACCAATGCTTGCAGCCTCACCCCCAGAGTTCACCCCCTCCCAGTCAGACTCCCGTTCCATTGTTGGTTGCAGTGCACAGCATACATTCATAGATCTAGAAGCTAACCATGACAGGGTTTAAACCCAAATTGCTTGACAGTATGCACACAAACCTGAAAGTCTAGCATAGCCAGCCTTGTTAAGACCTGCCTGACAGATTAAAACACAAACTTGAAAGTCTAGTATAGCCAGCCATTAGTCAATTTAAGTCCAACAATTTCCCAGAAGCTACCAATTTGTTACTAATTGAGAAATCCCCCCCAAACATGATTCAGTTCCAATCCAGCAAACTTTTTATGAAGTCTCCCAAGGTCTTAAAGGTTAGGTAGAAAAAGTGAGAGTAATGCCACTTTACCAGGAGTGCCTCCCTTCCCCGGATACTGCAGTTCAAACCACTCTCTTCCCAATGAATGCCCCCTTTTGACTGAGCTGATGGCCCAGCTTCCTCCAGCCAACCACAGATCACCAGACTGCAGGCTCCTCCAACCTTCTGCATTTAATGGCGGGTGGGATTGGGGAGGGTGGGTGGCATGGGGAGGCGGGTGGGATGAAAAGCAGGTTGTGGAGGGTGGGTGGGCTGAAAAACAGTCTGCAAGCCCCCCTCCTTCCAGGGCTGCTAACTGTGAGCCCTCTGCCAGCAACAGTGAACAGCTACATTTTCTGAGATTTGGAGTAGCGCCCAGCCGTGTGTCTTTTAAGGCCTGGCCTCACACTCCAATCTCATGCCACTCATCCTGATTGGATAAAATCCTCCTGTGGGGCAATTCCTTCTTTCCCCAATTGCGCTCCTCCAGCTTCTGCAGGCCCACCAATTTCGAACCCCCTCTCCCAGCCAAAAAAACTCTCCCAGTCTTCAGGGCCACTGACTGCAAGCCCCCGCTCCTTCCAGAGCTGCTAACTGTGAGCTCCCCACCAGCAACAGTGAACAGCTGTGTTTTCCAAGATTTGTAGTAGCAGCCCAGCCATGCGTCTTTTAAGGCCTGGCCATGCACTCCGTACAGGACATTGTACTGTATATACTTTATACTGCAGGATACCAGAAACTTGTCAGTATAAACTACTGTAAGTAGCAATGAGTGGACAAACATTTAAAATTCATTACTGATCCTGATCTTGGATTATGGCAAAGATAGGCCTTTAGGTCCTATTGCTCAGTCTTTGCTAAACACATCTTCTGCAATATTGTCTTCTGCGACGTGTCTTCAGTAGGGTAAATCAAATTGAAAATTAACATTACGCCTCATATGCCTCACCTGAAAGCAAAACAGTGAACTAAGTTGCTAAGTCTTCTAAAGTGATTGTTCCAGAAACAGATACATACAGACATGTAAATGCTGTCGGCAGATAAGGACCGCTAGGCCCAGCCAGGCTGCCTGTTTAAGCTGCCTAACGAAGTGTCCAGTGACCCTGTCTGGTCATTGCTTTTAGCTTTTTCTTCTTATTTCTACTGTTCCTTTGTTTCTGTCCCATGCATGCTTGAAGTCTGCCACTGTACGGGCTGCCACCACCTCCTGGGGCAGGCTATTCCTTGCATCCACCACTCTTTTTGCATGTGACATGAGTAAGAACATCATTTTTTAAAACCTGGTAGTAGTCGGGTCTAGCCCGTCAGTGCAGCAGCAGGGCTGTCACTCTTGACACTGACAAGTGGAATTAGGAATAAGCCTTGCATATGGAGGGGGGTCAGAGGAGGAGGAGGCTTGAGTATCTCCAAGAAGGATCTCCTCCTCCTCTTCCTCCTCAGGTGACAAAGGGCCACACACTCCATTATGCTATTATTACCTGGGTGATTACAGGTGACGGTGGTACAGCTGGACTTAGCAGTGGGATGGTGTGCACTGACTGGCTTCAGTGACGTGTGTGTGTGTGTGTGTATACGTGCGTGCGTGCGTGCACAGACCCCTGAGCCCTCCCTGTCAGTGTCCTGTGCAGGCTGGGAGCAACAAGAATAAACCCTGCAAGGCAAGCACAATGAAGCAGGTATCTTCAGGATGTCATGCACTGGCCATCTACTGCTTCCTGGAACTGTGCTGCTCTGTGAGGAACTAGAGACCAGGCTGCCAATGGACCCCACATCACAGGGTATATGTCCTGCATTAGAGGAGGAAGGTAAGTAGGCAGAGAAGGGGGGGTGGAGCTGGGAGGTTACCTAACTGAAGGAGTGCTGCTGTGCTGAGAAAGGAGAAGAAATAGAAAGGTAAAATAACAGTAAGCAGTTGGCTTTATTGCAAATGCTTAAAGGATTTATTTTCATGGAAGCCATGGCAAAAACTGTTTGCAAATGTTTTAAATCTTTCCTAAGAACGGAACTGTTTTCCTTCTTAGCATGAACACAATCGATTTTACTTAACCAGTGAAATCAGTAATGTTTGTGTCATTTGATTTCATCACTTTTAAGAATATGTTTTCCTTTATTTCTTGCTTTGGCAGTGACCTCCACTACTATCCTGAAGGGTAAGTTGTTCAGATTGCTTCAATAAGGCACTATGGGGGCTATACACAAAAGTGTGAAAACTGTGCTTGAGACTGTCGAGACCCCTGTGCATGCCTACACAGCCCCAGAAAGGTGCAGGATGTGGGGGTTCACATCCACAGGATACCTGTCTCTGACCCTGTCCCCAAAGGCATGCAGCCAGGCGGGTCTGGGCCAGGACTGTTCAGGGGTGGGATGCAGGATGCAGGCAGGCAGCCAATCTGATGCCGGACAGGTGTCCTGAGTGGATCCCTTGCTGAGCCTATGCAGGGGATCCTGGGAAGGCACGGACCCCATCCCAGAACAAAGAGCGGGCATTTGCCCAACAGGTCACCCACAGCCCTCACAGGCAGTCCAGGTCACTGTGGCAGATGTGTTTAGGGGGATTCTGATGCTGCCACACCCCAGTGATCACCCTTTGGGGGGGGTGCATAGATAGTTATGGCAGGGTCACCCCATGCGTACTGCTTACTGCTACAGCACAGCACACAGCATGGCCATATATGCCATGCTGCACAGGCAGGCCCCTGGCACACCCCTGGCCTGGTCCAGGAATGATTGGCTGGGGGATCTGGCACACAACTAGCAGGCACACCATCGGTACATGCTGCTGGAGCCCCGCTGTGCAAGATTCCCTCATAGGGCTGCCTATGCATCGGTTTTCATAGAGCCTAAAGAGCATGGGAAAACAGTACAGAAACTAAACAGAATAAAACAAATGACAGCTAAACTTTTTTTAATTTTTATCTTATCAAAATGATTACACACTTTAATTTTAAACTATTTATATTTGTTTTAGTATTATTATGCCACAGAGGGATTTGCTTTTATGATACAACAGTAACTGTGTTTTAAAAGGACTGCCGAAACAGAGGAAATGTTAGTGTACAGCTTATGCTGCTAAGTCAGCATAGTTGAGTTGCTTTCTAGTTGCCAGAGCACAAGCTTGGGAACTTGAGAACCCAGTTTCAAATTCTGCCAGGGCCATGTACTCATTGTGTATTGCTGATCAAGTAACTTAATCTCTCATTATTTCAGCCCATCCAGTTGGAAAAAAATTGGTAAAACTGGGATCCCACTGGAAACATCTGATTGGGGGAGGACCTAAAGCAGACTTAGAGGTGACAGGAGATTTAAAGGGGGAATTAGCTGTGGGCCCCTTCTCTGGGAGAGCTGAGAGGAAGGAGAGACTGCACCAGCTAGCCTAAACCAGAAAAGGTGATTTATTTCATTTTGTACTTGAAGGGTCTGTGTGAGTGGATAGGTAAGAATTAAGACATGCTGGAGTGTACACTAGATAGTTCTAACACACAACTAGGGGGATAGTAAGACACGAGGCTGCAGGCCAAATGTCTTCAGCCCTTCATTGCGTATTAGAACTGCCTAGTGCACATTCCTGGAGTGTCTTATTGTACTTATAAAATGAGATTCTGTATTTTATATTTTTGTTAAAATTAGAGCTATTAGGTTTAAATAAACAAAAAGTAAATTTTTTGTGTAAATTTGATGTAAAATAGTTCCTCCTGCATCAGCTGGATGTATTTTTTTAGTTAAGATATTTGCCCTACTATGGCTTTTGTAGTTGTAGTTTTTACTGAGTCCTGAGCTTGTGTACAACCCCTGACCACCTCCCCCCATATAGTCTCAGGATGTTTGCCCTCAACATATAGATGCTGATGGAAAGGAGTTGAAAAATGACAACTGTCACATTCATGAGGTGCTGTAAAGATATGACTATGTTGAAAATTTGGGGTAAAAATAGTGATTACCAAAGTTATGAGCCTTAGTTTGCAAAATTCATCCAGATTTAGAATGTTAGCTGCTTATGACCCCACCTCAAGAACATGGCTGACGTCCCCTAGGGCTCTGTATTACAGCCCCTCCTATTCTCCATCTTCTTTAATGACCTTCTCTTTGTGTGCTCCCCCTCCACCGCTATATGTACAGTATGTATGCTGATGATATAGTCCTGTATGCATCTGGCTCCTGTCCTGCTGAGGTTACAACCAGCTTAGAGCAAGACTTCGACAAGGTAAGGCTCTGGTTTGCTAACCATCAACTTTTCCTCCATGCCAAGAAGACTGTCTCCATGACCTTTGGCACAAAGGCAGAGACTGTCTAGGCTTCCCTCCCTACCAACTTTCCACACCCTTCATGAGGCTTTACTTGAGGACACATCCTCCTTCAGGTACTTAGGTGTTTGGTTGGACCAACACCTAAACTTCTCTGGACATATTGATGCCATCCAGAAAAAACTGTGCCCCAAGCTTGGTGTCCTGTTTAGGAACTGTAGCTGCATCCCTCCTACGGCTAGGTGTGAACTTGTTCAGAAGATGATACTGTCCATTTTTAACTACGGTGACATAGTCTATGGTGCTGCCACTAAGTCCTCCCTGGCCAGACTTGGACACCCTCTTCAAATCTTTCTGCTGCCCCCCTCACTCGCACCCACCACTGTGATCTTTATCATGCCCTATCCTGTCCCTCTCTTACAAATAGACAACTCTCCCACTGTGCTAAATTCACCTCTAAGCACTGATTGGGTGAGTTCCCTTCCTACCTAACCTCATCCTTTACAACCCCCCCCCCATCCTCCCATTCCCTTAGATCAACAGACTCCCGCATCCTGGTAGTCCCCCACAGAGTCACCCTAATTGGCCAATCCGCTTACTCTCATCGCCTCCCAAAAATGTGGAATTCATTCCCCTCTCAAATCCGGCACTCATCCTCCACCTACTCCATCAGCTCTGCCCTCAAAAATTACCTTGCATCTAGCTGTTCCTGCTATGTCCCTCCCTAAGTCCCTCCTATAAGCCCTGGATAAACCCTACCTCTCTACCGTCACCTTCATTTTATCTTATGCACCTCACCCCCCACACAAATGTCTAGCTCTCTTCCCCTTCCCCAAATTGCTCCCCCTTACTGGCCTCCCTTGATCTCTCATATAATGTGAGACACCAAATGCTCTTCATGGGTCCCTCTCCTACCTCCCCAGGGGCTTGTATCCCTCATCTACTGCCCACCTCCTACATCCCTCTACCTCACCTTTCCCTCTTTTCTTTTACGTAAGCACTTGTTTGCTTACTAACCCAGCACTTATTATTGTTCACTTTTTCTACATATTATGCATAACTGTTTCAACACTGTTTGTAACTCCTGCCTTACAACTGTATGTTAATGTTGATTTTGTAACTTGAATGCAACTTGAACATGACTCTTCCCCCTTCCCCAACCTTACCTCTCCCTCTCCTTTCCACCTCTCACCACACCCCTTTTTATTTTATTTTACATAAGCACTTGTTTACTTATTAACCCAGCACTTATTATTGACCACTCTTTCTACCTATTATGCTCAACACTGTTGTACCACTGCTTGTAACACCTGCCTTAGAACTGTATGTTAATGTTGATATTGAAACTTGAATGTTTAATGTTTCACTGCTGTTGTACCCTCCCCCAGGTCACACTGGGAAATGAGCAACTTGCCACTCAGTGTGCCTTCCCGGTGAAACATTTCAATAAATAAATAAGGGCAGAGTAAATTTTCTACTCCTGCCTGAAAGGTGGGTTCATGAAGAGACAGCGAAATCACCTTTCAGGATGTAAAAAAAAAAAAAACATTTTGGCCAGGATTTGAAAAATCACAGCTGTCACATTCATGAGGTGCTGTAAAGATATGGCTATGTTGTAAATTTGGGGTAAAAAATAAAAAAATTACCAAAGTTACGAGCCTGTGTTCATAGAATTAAACACAGGCTCATAACTTTGTTGTTTTTCTTAATATTTTTAGGCCAAATAGCCTTCTTATGACCCCGTCACCCCACCCCATGAAAAAGAGACAGAATGTTCAACTCCCACCCAAAAAGTGGTTTCATGCAAGGACTGGGAAATCACCTATTTTGGGACAGATTTGCCTAATGTCAGTGCAATTATTCATGAGGCAGGGTCCCAAAGAAGGCACGTGGAAAGTTTGAGCCACAAATATGCAAAAATGCCCAAGTTATGCCACTGAGTTCGAAACCCCTTTGAAATGTACTGAACCACATACCTGTTTCTTCAGTTCGCAGTCCAGCTTTGAAGAGTAAAGACGTGTCTGCGGTCCAGAGAAGATTACAGCATTGGACCTCTGATGGATAAGTAAGGGTTTGGGCGGGGCAAGGTGGTGTGTGCTGAGTGGGAGGGTCAAGTGGAGGGACAGAAATGTCTGCAGAAGACATCGAAGGACGTTTTTCTTTTTACAGGGTAAAAAAAAAAAACCCTGAGGATTCCAGATCGCGACACTGGGGGAGTGGGCACCCCCAGTGCCACTCTTATGTTTCTGAGGGGGGCTGAGAGGGAGGGTCAAGTCAAAAAAAAAAAAACACAGAGAAGTCCTGTTTGTGACACTGGGGGATTGGGCACCCCCAGTGCCCCTCTCATGTCACTGAGAGGCAGAGTAATAGGTGCTGAGTGGGAAGATCGGGTTGAGGGGATATCTATAATTAAAAAAAAAAAGATGCAGGTCCCGGATCGCGGACATCATATCAGCAAGTGGAGCGCTTCAATGGATGCAGAGGTGACTGTGTTGCAACCCAACATGTTCGGGTCGGAAGAAATGCATTGGGTCCTTTTTGATAGCAAGAGGTCTGCAAGGCTACACCCACTGCAGCCATAAAAAGGAATGAGTGGTCGGCCTGTATCATGAAAAATATATTTAAAAATTAAAAAATTATACAGCACAGTGAGTGAGTGAGCAGGATGGGGATAGTCAGGGCAGGGGGAAGGGGCCAGAGTGAAAACAAATAAAAAAAGAAGAAAACATTAAATAGAAAATGCACATTTGTTTCCATACATATTTTAGCTGTTTTTCTCCCTGTTACCTGTCCTCATACCCTGGCTGCATGTGCGCATGTGGAGGCACACGCACTCTGCGTCTCAAGGTGCCCTCCCACTATGTGCCACACCCTCCACCTATGCTGACCACTGGACCTCTATCCAGTGGCAGCAGAACTACAAGGGGGGACAGTCACCCCGGGAGAGGAGAGCTGCCTTCAGGCTGCTCAATCCTGCTCCCACCCTCCCCATGCCGGCTCCCTGACAACCAGAGTCCATTCCCAAACCCAGGTCACCAGCATGGTATGAGGTAAGGCATCCAGTGCCTCAGTCCTCTGCACCACCGGGCTGGCAAGAAAATGCACACTTAAGTTGATATTATTTTTACTGTGGTTTTAGTTGACAAAGAGGCTACTGTTATAGCAGAAACTGAAAAGTAGGGTGTGGGGGAAAAACTGGCTATTACATTTTTTGAAATTCAATACAGTAGCTCAAGGATTTCTTCCATGTCTTGCATCCTGGTTGGCAGAACTTGTTTTTACCCTATGTTAGACAGATCCAATGAATGGGTATCAACCAATCAGGATTTTTGCTACCCATTTTATAAGCAGAAGTCAGTGTTTGGGGAACTTTTTTAAATTTCTGTAACTCTTAGTAGTGAGGGAGCAGAACATAGCTGGGAGAATAGTTGCAGTCTCCTGTGTATTGAGGGGTTAATTACAGTATAGAAACATAGAAACATAGAATTTGATGGCCGATAAGGACCGCTTGGCCCACCCAGTCTGCCCATTTCCCTACCTACTGGATAAGCTGCAGATCCTAGTTAACCAGCAGCCTACTTCTTCCTACCCCCACCCCCCAGAATTGCCTTATGACTATCCCATGCATGCTTGAATTCCACCACTGATTTTGACTCCACAACCTCCTGGAAGGCCATTCCATGCATCCACAACCCTCTCTGTGAAAAAATACTTCCTTAAATTACCTCTGAGCCGCCCCTCTTTCTTCAAATTGTGCCCTCTTGTTCTTGCACACCTCTTTTTTTGAAAGATGCTACCCTCTTGGACTTTGTTGATTCCCTTGAGGTACTTGAAAGTTTCTATCATGTCCCCCCTCTCCCTCCTTTCCTCAAGGCTATACATATTACGCTCCTTAAGTCTCTCTTCATATGTCTTCCGGTGCAGACCCTGCACCATTTTAGTTGCCCTCCTCTGGACAGCTTCCATCCTGTCTATGTCTTTGTGGAGATTGGGTCTCCAGAACTGCACACAGTACTCCAGATAGGGCCTCACCAGCTGTCTGTACAGAGGGATAATAACTTCCTGTTTTCTACTGGTGATGCCTCTCCCTATGCATCCCAGTATCCCCCCAGCCCTCCTTGCTGCCCTCTCACATTGCTTGCCCACCTTTAGGTCATCTGATATGACTACCCCCAGGTCCCTTTCCATTCTTGTTGTTGTTAGTATCTCACCCCCCATTGTGTACTCTTCCCCTGGGTTTTTGTTTCCCAGGTGCATTACCTTGCACTTCTTAGCATTGAATCTAAGCTGCCATACATTTGACCATTCCTCTAACCTTGCCAAGTCCCTTCTCATCCTTTCCACCCCACCCTGTGCATCAACTCTGTTGCAGATCTTAGTGTCCTCTGCAAAGAGACATACTTTTCCTTCCAGTCCTTCTGCAATGTCGCTTATAAAGACATTGAAGAGGACTGGTCCCAATACTGAACCTCCCTCGCGGTACCTCGCCAGTAACCTCCTTTCTTCTGGAGGACTCCATTTACTATTACTCTCTGTGTCCTATTCTCCAGCCAATTCTTTACAGAGGCTGTCATCTTGGGACCCACTCCCAGGCTGGCTAACTTATATAGTAATCTTTGTGTGGGACTGTGTCAAATGCCTTGCTAAAGTCTAGGTAGGCCATGTCCACAGCCCCTCCCTGATCTACTACTTTGGTCACCCAGTCAAAGGAATCTATCAGATTCTGCCTGGCATGACCTTCCGCTGTGAATCCATGCTGCCCAGGGTCCTGTGCCCCTGGCAGCTAGATACTCGACAATTCTTTCCTTTAGAAGTGATTCCATCATTTTCCCTATCACTGAGGTTAAACTAACAGGTCTATAGTTTCCTGCTTCTGCCTTGCTCCCACTTTTGTGAAGGGAATCACATCTGCCCTCCTCCAGTCCTCGGTACCACCCCATCCTCCCATGATTTGTTAAAGAGGGAAGTCAGTGGTGTCACTAGTTCTACCCTTAGTTCTTTTAGAATTCTGGGATGAATCCCATCAGGCCCCATTGCTTTGTCCACCTTCAGTTTTAGAGTTCTTTCAGAACCCTTTCTTCTTGTAAATGGGCTGGTATCAACTTCTGTATCCAGAGTGTTACTACTGTTTGTTTTATGTACCTCCCCTCTTCCTTTGTAAATACTGAGCAAAAATATTTGTTTAGTATCTCTGCCTTTTCACAGTCGCCCTCTGCCCACCCTCCCTCCCCTTTATTAAGCCTCACTATCCCTCCCTTGGTCTTACTTTTGCTCCCTGATGTACCTATAAAAGGTTTTATCCCCTTCTTAACTGAGTTGGCTATCTTTTCCTCGGTTTGGGCCTTTGCTGTTCTGACTGCCTTCCCAGCCTCCTTTGCTTTAACTGATACAGTTCTCTGTCCTGCTTCTGCTGCATTCCTTGTACTTCCTGAATACTTTCTTTTTCTCTTGAACCTTCACTGCCACTTCCTTTGAGAACCATAGTGGTTTCTTACATCGTCTTGTTTTGTTTTTGCTTCACACAAAGGCTCGTTACCTCTGTGATGGCAGTTTTATTATTCCCATTGTTCTTCCACCCTCTTTCCGCCCATTTGCTAGTGCATTCCTTAGGCACTCACCCATTTTGGCAGAGTCAGCCCTCCTAAAGTCCAGTACTTTTGTCTTTGTATGGTTTGACTCTATTGCTGTGTTTATTGTGAACCATACTGTTTGATGGTCGCTAGTTCCCAGATGGCTACCACTTCTACATCTGTGATCCTCTCTCCATCTCCATTTGAGAGTATCTAGTCTAATATTGCTCCTCTCGGGTGGGCTCCAGTACTAGTTGTCTAAGGCATGCCCCTGTAGGCATCTAGAATAACTGCACTCTTCAAGTGGCAGCTGCAACTGCACTCCAGTTAACATCTGGCATATTCAGATCACCCATCAGCAATATCTCCCTTTTTCTGCCATTCTAAGTATACTTTCTATCATTTCCTTGTCCATTTCCTCCCCTGAGAAGGGGTCTGTATACAACCCTGTGCAGATTGTGGTGCCATTGCCTGCCTCAAATTTACCCACAGTGCTCTTCTCCTCCCTGTTTACCCTTTTGTTCTGTTGCTTTTATTCCTTCCCTATGTAAAGAACTACTCCTCCTCCCTCTTTTACCCTCCCTGTCCCTCCTGTAGATAGTGTATCCTGGTATGTTTACATCCCAGTCATGGTTTTGTTAGTACCATGTTTCTGTGACTGCCACGATATCCAGATGTTCCTCTTCCATCAAGGCCACTAATTCAGGAAGCTTGTTACCTAGACTACGGGCATTGGTACTCATTGCTCTCCATTTTTTGATGGCCTTACCTTCTGTAGCAGCATCCCCCACTGACCGTTCTACCTTGGTCTTTTTCTCATTTAGTACCCTGTTTTGTAGGGCTGGGATTTTTCTGCTGCTTGTCAGTGCCTCCCCCATTGACTAGTTTAAAAGCTTGTCAATGAAGCATTTAAACCGATTGCTCAAAAGACTTGTTCCTTCCTGGACAGATGCAGACCATCTTGCTAGTATAGGCTGGTGTCCTCAGGTGGAACCCCAGTCCCCAATGAAGTTAAACCCCTGTGCTCCGCACATTTTTCAACCATTCATTAAACTGCATGGTGCCACTACCCTCAGGCCCCCATGCCTTTGACAGGCAGCACCTCTGAGGAGGATACTGTGTGTGTGCTACTTTGTCTTAGGCCCTCCCCAACTCTGCAATGTCCTCCTGCACTGCTCTAACCTCATGATGAGCCAAGTCATTTGTCCCTAGGTGGACAATTACGTCCAGCTCAGAATCCTTGCAGCTGTTGTCGTGATCCTGAGGATGTGCTTCCTGTCCCTCCAAGCCATGGCACCAGGCAGGCGCCTTACTTCAGATTTCCCAGCTCCTCCCAGTTCTATCCCCCTAATAATTGAGTCCCCCACCAGGAGCTGCTTCCTTTCCTTGTGGTGTCCTCTGCCTCCTTCCTGTGGGCCTCCCTTGTGACAGTTTTCCTCAGCCTCCTTAGTCTCCTCTGCGGGTGTATCCATAGGGGAGCTATGCTCCCCCAGAATGGTGTATGGATTGTGGTGTGTAACATCTGATTGGGTGTGCCTCTGTTCCTGCGGTGCTTTCTTTGCAACCTCTGAGGTAGTGGTGGTGGTTCTGGTGCTCCCTGGATGGGGGAGGTTCCCTTCCTACTGTCCATTGTGGCCTGGGGAAAGGTCCCCGTACTACTGTCCAGTGTGGCCTGAAGACGGGCAACTTCCTCCCTCAGGGCAGACAGTTGTCTGCAAATAGGGCAGCATCTCAGCCTCCAGAAAGACTCCCGGAAGACTGCTGCCCCACAGCCATTACATTGCACTACTCCCCACATTTTCTTTTTTTTTTTTTTTGTGTGTGTGTGATTGGTTTATAATGTAGAAATATATATTTATATTATACAATGTTTATGCTTATATTGTCAGTGCAGTGTGCTAGAGAGGATATGACAGTGACATGCACCTTGCACTCTTGAGGAAATGATGTCAGAACCCCTAAAGGAACTATTTCCAGGGTGGGTGGGGTGAGGGGTGGGAAGGGTTGGCCTAAACTGTGCCTCGCAAAACAATCAGCTAGAAGCTCTGACCCACTGCTGCAATGAGTGCCTTCCTGTCAGCAAGATGCCCTACACAACAATTTGATAGAAATACACTGCTAATCAATCAGAGAAAAACCCACACATCCAAGTCAGACACAGGTAAACCTTCCCAGCCCCAAAACAGGCCTGGTGGTTTGTGCTATGAGAGCTGTCCACCCCAAAATAAGTCAGCTGTGCTTTAAACTCTTCCTGCACTGAAAATCTTAAGAATTGTAACAAACGTAAACCTTGATCCACCACCCTCTGTTGCTTGAAAGACTGTCTTTTCCTGCCGATCGAACACCAAAACCTCTACCTGAAATGACAATACAGCAACGGATCACTGTACTGTCACTGCAGGACCCCAACACTGCTTTGTTGGGGTCTTGCACCCCCTCCATGAATCAACTCCAACTTGGCAAAGCCCCCCAAAAGAAACAAAGTGTTATCGAATGGATTTAAGCTGACTGCAATTACGGTCAGCATAAATCCATCGCTGTACCATCGATCAACAAGATATTTGTTGAACCGGCATTTTAGAGCCAGTTAATTACAACATGTAAAAACAGGTGTGTGCTCAGGGAAGGAGCTGATGGGAGGCTTAGAGGAGACTGAACATTTAAGCCCCATGCCTGCAAGCATCACACTGTGTGGCATCCCATCATGTGAATGCCATGGAGTAGAAGTTGGACATCTACCTATGGGACATCTTTTTTTCCTGCCAATAAACTTGACATCTCCAAGGCTCTAACGGTTAGTCCACAGTACCACAGGGAACTCTAAAAGTTTTATGCAGCACTTAGTACTGTTATAACTAGCAAGGCAGGTGGCACAAGGGATACTAGAGGTGCTTTTTTTTTGCATAGCACAGTATTGAAATTCATAGTGCTTAAATGGGCAACCATATAATCAGGGTAAATACTGTTGTGTTGCTAGGTCCCTATCTAGGGTAGGGTGTAACACAGAGTAACTAAAGGGTTCCAGACAGATAACAGACAAAAAGTCAGTACAAGTAAGTTATACAATTACAAATAGGACTTAACTAGGTACTGTGTATAGGGAATCAGTAGACCATATGGAGCACATGTACAGCAAGGAATTAGCTGCAGGGACTCTGGGGCACTCATCTACCAGGTTACATTTTGAAGAAGAGGACAGGGACCTACATGTAGGAGATTTCTGGAGCTCCAAGCCCAGCTGGAGGCAGCAAGGGAGGAGTTACTCCTGCTGAGTTACCAGCTGAGCTAGTGCCCGCAGGCGCACCCCCCCCTACTTTCTTAGGGGCCCACCGACCTGGGACATTAGAGGGAGTAGGGACTGGGTGGCAGGAGAAGTCACAAAGTGGTTGACCAAGCTCACCAAATCCCAGTAGCAGATTGCTTCGCACCATTGGAGGAGTCAAAGTTGCCTGACTCTTCTTGGGGGGGGGGGGGACTAGGAGCTGTCCCCAAACAGTGAGCCGAACAACTCAGTAGGGGTAGAGGATGGCAGATAAAGGTCGTGAGGGGCATTCTAGTTGTAGGGGAGACTATGATTGTGGGGGAGGTGGTGGGAGGAAGGGAAAGGGGAGGGGCTGGTTAGATGCCTTCCAGGTGTATCAGCCACCCGGGACATGGTTAAGATAGGGAGGATTGTAGAGAAGAAGGTGGGGGAGCTTGGGGTGCTGGTATACTTGGGTACCAATGATCTGGCAAACCAGCCAGTTGAGGTAGTGAAGTGCAACTGTCAAATGCTAGATGGCAGAAGAAAGGCTCACTCAGTTTCCCTGGCCTTTTCTGAGGTCCTTCCTTTGTGGGTTGGGGAAGGGAAAGAGTAAATTGAAGGAGGAGGAGATTGAGGAGTTGAAGGGATGGTCAGAAGGAGGGGTACCAGTTTATGTGTGAATGGGGTGTTCTGGGACAACAGGCTCTTTAAGGGTAATGACCTTTACCTGACAAGAGAGAGGGCTAGTGCACTTGGACAGAAGTTTAATGTCTGCATTGGCAGAAATTTAGACAAGCAGGGGGAGACTGAGGCTGGGGAAACCTTGACAGAACTCACCCAGAATTGGGGACTAGAAGCAATGGGAATGAAAGCAGCAAGGAGGGGGCCCATAATACGTTAAGAATGGGTGTCGGGGAAGGGGCACACAATACCGGCTAAGAACAGGAAAATCAAAAACTATATTTATTAGTTATTTTTTTATTTATTTCAAATGTTTTACCAGGAAAGTCATACTGAGCTGGTCTCTGCTTGTTTCCAAATGCACCCTGAGGGGAAGATGAAAAGGAGAAAACAGTTTGAAAATTAAAAATTAATAAGGGGAGGGGGGAAGGGAGAGGAGATGACAAAAAGGAAGGGGCACAGGCACAATCTGGAAGGCAGAATGGCTAAATGCCAGGAGACTAGGAAACAAAATAAGTGACCTCCAGGCAATGGTGATGGATGCAGGGTTAGATCTCATGACCATTATAGAAACATGGGCAACCAGGAACAATGACTGGGACCTGGCAGTACCAGGATACACTATACACAGGTGAGATAGAGGTATGGGAAAAGGAGGTGGAGTGGCCCTCTGTCAAAATAGGCATAAAGGCATTAGAGAATGGACGTATTAGGGGAGGGAGCATGGGGTCAAAATCATTTGGGGTACAGCTCATGACAGCATCAGGTAAGACGTTACAAATGAGGATGGTCTGTTGACCACTGAGACAGGGGGAAAAGGATGACAGAAACCAAAGAAATTGAGAAGGGGTGACAAAGGGGGAGGGAATGGTGGGGTGGATCTTGATCTACTAGACATAGGTTGGGACACTCCAGCAGTGAAGAGTGCCATAAGTGAGTCAAGCCCTGCTGCAGGACTGGCTGCTAGTGCAGCTGGTCAGGGAACCCATAAGACAGGCTGCCATTCTCAATGTGGTGTTCACCAGCTCATAAATAGAAGATAGAGTGTGGATTGTGGAGCCACTGGGGTGCAGTGACCATAACAACATATGATTTGGACTGGTTCTGGGTATCCATATTCCCTAATCAGTGGCTGAGGATCTGGTTGTCAGACAGACAGACTTTGACCACATGAGGGATTTAGTCCAGGACATTTTAGTTGGAAAAGATTAAATCGGGGGTACAGGGGACGTGGGAAGTAATTAATTGGACTTTTCTCATGACAGTTATTTAGTGCTTAAGAACAGTTACTAAGAGTAATGGGGATATGAATACTAGACACCCTTTAGAGATTCAAATGGCTAGTAATAATTAATCTTGACTATACTGTAGAGTCAAACTATTAATCACAATTTAACAACTAATAGGAAGTCCAGTGATACAATTTGGAATGAAGCTGGAAAATGTTTAACTTTCCTTATGGTTAGAATTTGTTTAGTTATTATTAATGGTAGACTGAAGGGTAACCAAAAAGGAGCTTATACATTTAGCTCAGCTAATTGATCATCATTAATAGATCTATTTATATTTAATTTGAATGATCTGAATAAAATTTTAGATCCTAAGGTATAAGACAGAACATAATCCCCCCAGTCTTTTATTCTGATAATCTTAAACTACACATCAAGCCCTAGTCATTCATTACGGTATAGCAAGATAGTCCATTAAATTGCAACTTACATTAGTAGCTGTTTAGTTTTCAAAAAACGAAAATAATAGAGGCAGTTGTTTCAACAAAATTAAACAAAGTCCATGACCAGCTAGAATAATGGCAAACATCATAAAATATTTTCAAGAATGGTGGATCCTAGTCCTTCACATGGTTTATAAATTATATGGTTCTCAGCATGCTACTTTCCTGTCATCTTGTTCAGATAACAGTATGCCCATACACAGGAAGGGATCATTATCTGACCCCCTTGTGTATAGACCCATAAGTTTAATAAACACTATGCAAAACATTTTTTGTTAGATTGTTATTGGCTAGACTCGAAGTATAGATGGATTAAAATAACATAAAACTACAAACAAAATAACCTGGGCACTCACCACCAAATAGTACGCTGACACCATATTAAAAATACTAAATTTTATTTCATGTTATACATGTGCCTAACACATTTCTGGTCTATTACTTGACCCTTTCTCAAAAAGTCTTTGAGAAAGGGTCAATTAATGGACCAGAAACACGATAGGCACATGTATGACATGAAATAAAATTTCTTATTTTTTAATACAGTATCAGCGTACTATGTGGTGGTGAGTGCCCTGGCTATTTTGTCTGTAGTATATCTGCTTTTGCTTGAGAGCACCACATTCCTTGTGCACACCCTGTATGTGTTATTTCCATTAAAATAACGTACTAGATTAATCTCAGAATGGATTCAGGAGGAAAAGGTCAACAATACGACATTGTGTTGTTCTATTGCACTTGATTATTAAATATGTAACCATAAAAAAGGCAAATTATACTGTTGCTTCATTGACCTCCACATGGCCTTTGACCACATTAGTTGGAATACATTATGGATGGACTAACAGTATATAACTATGATATGGACAGATTCCTTCCAGCTCTATTTTAATTTTAATCATCAGCCCCTACTCTGTGAATAGCTGTGACTGCTCTTAGCTTTTACTGGTCAATCTAGGACTGCTTTAGGCTTGTCCCTCAATTTTCCTCTGCTCCTCCCCACCTTATCTTTGTCTAATTTCTTCCTCCACATTCTGTTCCCCTTCTGCCCTTTACTCGTCCTATACCTGCACTCTTTCCTATTCCTCCTTCTCTACACCTTAAACCCCTCTATTCAGCTTTTCTCCCTACCCCCCCCCAGCTGTCTCACAACTCTCCTTAACTGACTTCCTTCTGGTCTCCCTTTCTTTTCTTTAATTTCCTGTCTGTTTACACAGTTAGCTAGCACTGCCTGCACCATGTTTGTTCATTATCATGTACTCAGCCCCCGGTTATGATGCACTTATGTATAATGCACTGCATTACTTGTATACTCATGTCTAATGTATTATGTACTGTTAATTTCCTGTAATATTTCATATTCTGTTTGTTTTAAATCTACTCACCATGTTGTTTCTTTGCCATGTACTCTGCCCTCATTTATGATAGACTTATGTATAATGTACTGTATTATTTGTTTACTAGTATCCTATGTATAATGTACTGTATTAATCTCCTGTAATGTTTTTGTAACCTGTTTGTAAATCTGATGTGGAGCCTTTGCAAAATAGTTTTTTGATTCAAAGGATTGTAAAGACTTCAATAAAAAAAAAAAATTGTCTTCATGCAAATACAAGGTGCAAGATACAATATATAGCATCCACTTGCGTTACTAATAAAATAACTAACTTAGGGGTCAGACAGGGCAGCATAACTGTCCTTTTTACTATTTAACCTTTACATTAATACAATAATTGAACAATTAGCCCATCCAAATTTTCATTCTTCTAAAAATCATAAATAGCTCCGTAGCTTCCTTAGCATATGCAGTGTTACTTTCAGCATTGCCTCTCAGTCGTCAGAGAAAAATGGACAGTTTTTCTCAATTATGCAAAGAGAAATATTTAGAAATTAACATTAATAAAACTCAAATGGTAGTTTTTGGAATAACTAGAACCAATAAATATTGACTGCAGTTGAAGGGTATACATCTTAAAACTGGGCTATTATGATTACCTGGGTGTATGCTAAACAAAGGATCCTTCATGGAAACATCATCTAACTAATATAAAACAGAAATTATCCTCATGTTAATGGCACTAAATAACTCGCATTGGCTATCTCTTCCCCCTGAGCTTACAGTGGCTGATTTCTACTTAAATGGTGCTATCCTATCCACCGAGGAGATTCTCATTAAGCTGGGTCTTAAGTCACGGGCTCTTTCAAATTTTACAGCTTAAGCACCTACTAATTAAGGTAGTGGGGAAAGAGTGTAACCCCTCTCGTATTGAAGCTTTTCTCAAACAAATTAAGACTTTGGCTTGTAAATTCCATGGCATTTCCACAGTATACAAGCTGATCCTCACTTTCTCTCAGTCTCATTCGATTGCCGGTTCTCGGGTCTGGCAGGTTTCATTCCCTGATGAAGCTATTAAGTGGCATACAATATAGACAGACCTGTACACATATCTCACCCAAGACCAATACAGACTTACACAATACTGTATCCTAAATAATATGTATTATACTCTGGTAAAATTGGTCCGAATGAAGAGGCTTGCCTCCAGCACATGTTCTAGGTGCAATAAAGAGGAAGGCTCGCTCCTTCATATATTGTGGTCCTGTGAAAGGATATCCCCATTGTGGAAGCAAATTGAATCCACTCTGGACCCTTTGTTGGGTCTACAGGGCCTCTTCTCCCCTGTCATATGTATCTTGGGAGATTATTCCGGAATTCCGGTGAAGGAGAGACGGTTTCACATGGCTCTAATCTCTATGGCGGTCAAAAAGCTAGCGCTTAGACACTGGACAGATCGAGTTACCATTTCCTATGCGGAATGGTTGAATGAAATATCATTTGCACTCTGCTTTGAACACTTAATTGCGAGCGTGCGCCATCGTCTCTCATCTTTCAACAAAAAATTGGGGAAGTTATATGCTCTGTATTTATCTTGATAGGATCTCCCCTGTTGATTTCATGAACCTCTCCTCCCTCTTTAACTATATCTCAACGACTGCTCTTGCTGCTCTTTTGTTAACTTTAGGATAATAAGTATAGGTGAGTGCACCGTAGGGGTGGGAGGGTGAGGGGACTTTGGGGAGGAGTTACGTGGTTTTTGATTTTAATTTTTCCGACTCTCACTTCATTTTATTTCATTATTCTACGTATGGTTTTCTTGGAAGTGTACATTGATAGTACTGCATTCATTCCTCAAATGTTGATGTACTGTGATATGCTTAATAAAGTATGTTGAATTAAAAAAAAATGTTAATGACACTAAGAGATTCATCAGAAATTATGGTAGACACTCGGTTGATGGGTGCTGTTTAGTGATTAATGCCAAGATCAACAATACTATAACATATGCGGTTGAAATATGGGGTTTGGAAGGTTTAACTCCACTAGAGGTTATAGTAAATATACTCTTTCTATATTTGCTAGGGGTACCGAACTGTATTTCTGCTTATATTCTCAAATGCAAATTGGGCCAAAACTAATTAGAATATCTCAGTCTTTCAAGAATTATAACTTTTTTTATAGATCTGCAACCCATGAATGAAAAAAGGGGCCCAAGACTTTGCTGGGAAGAACAGATAGATTACTCTCATGAGGGCTTCAGAATGTTTAGTGCATATATTGGTAGATATATTTAAAATTTTAAGATAGTTGCTGGCCTCGTGGTGCTGAGAGGCTGGATGCCTTACCTTGTGCAACACTGGTGACCCATGTTTGGAAACGGGCACAGGCTGCCGGAGGTCAGCAGGAGAGGAGAAGGACTGAGCATCTGATGGACTGCTCTCCTTCTCCAGGGACGGGTGTTATCAGTGGTTGGCACTTGCTTGCTCCCTAGTGGAGGCTGGGGGACAGACTGCCAACACTGTAGAAGGGGGAGGAGTTGGGGCAGATGCTTGGAGGGAGTGCATACAGACACATGCTCTCTCCTCTCCTCAGGCATCATTGCACACCTCAACTCCTGGGGAGAAAACCAGGAAACGGATGATCTTGCAGTGAATGATGGAGGGTGCCTTTGCGAGCTCCCCTCCTGGCCAACCACAGCACTGGCCACACTGTATCCAGTCTCCAGTGGGGGTTGGGGAACCCGCTGACCCCGCTGGGGGGGGATGTCAAGCCCTGGGTGTATGGGCCAGCGCTGGATGGTAGACAACAGGGAACAGGGCTGGGGGTGGCCAGCATAACAGAAAAATAAGTAGCAAAAAAAAAAATCTCAAGATAGTTGTTCATTAATGATATTAAGCCGAGATGCAAAGATATTTCAGCTCAATTGGAATGGAAAGGATCCATAGTTCAAAACTTCATGTTGCATATGAAGTCATTAAACAAAAATTCAGTAAAGAAACCTATCTTAGTAAAATTCATGATAGAAAGTCTCATAATTTGCTTATTACAAGATTTAGGTTAGAACCATATAAAAGCAAACAACTTTAAAAAAGGGAGTGGTAACATAGAGTATCTGTAGTGTAACTGTGGTTCAGGAGACATAGATGCTTTGGAGCATGTAATCATTTCTTGTCCTTTTGATAATCCCCAAAGGAAGTCTGTATTCTGTAGTCCCTAGAGAATCTCTCAGGCACACTGCCACACATACTGGCTGTGTTATTTTCATCTCAGGATAAGCTGGTCCTCGAAAAACGGATTGCATTTCTTTGTTCACTTAAGCTGTTTTGATGTCACCTCATCTTTGCTTTGTCACGGTGTAAGCTTTGCTAAAGACAAAAAATTTACATTGGCTATAATAATCCAGATAATGCTGTCAAGATCGATGTTCATATTTACTTGTAAAGGTGAGAGATACTACACTACTTCTATTTTAAGCCCTAAGTAGGGCTATTAGTTCCAATTTGGAATATTGGGAACATAGGCTACATTGCACCATTTAGGGAATGGAGCAATACAGACCTGACCCCTTCAATGTCCTAGTTGCACTCTAAATTAAGTTTAGAATGTTCTAAAGTTTAATTGAATATTTCTCATGTCTTCATGTGACTGATGATTGTACATATGGGATTGGGTTTCCTTAGCAGACATTCTTGCTTTAACCTCTGGAGTGTGGTAATGGCTGTAGTGCATACTTTCAGGCAGACTCATCACCCTGGGACTACTATTCAAAATAAATTGTAAATGTCATAGGAAATATCGTACTTACAACTATAAACTGGGCAAAAAAGTCTCTGAATACTGATTGGCTAAAACCAATTTTAAGCCATGTCCTTATAGTGACATAACTTGCCAACCAACTAATTCCAGTAGGCCAGCTGTTTTATACTGACGTATCACTCTGCCACCATGCCCAGAATTCCTGCCAGCTGAATGTAGCGAGCACTCACCACAGAAGCAAAACCTGACTGGAGGAAAAGAATGTTGGATACTCCAGAGACAAACTTTGAATTAAAACTTTAAGAAATACAAGCTTTGATAACAATGACAGCATAGACCATCCCGAGGCATAGCAGTCTGTGAAAAGAAAAAAATAAAACAGCAGCACCAGTGAGTAAATACCCATCCCTCACTGCTGACTGACTAGAGACACTAGAAAAAGAAAAAGATGAAAAGAAACACAAAATAACTGCATGGGCACTGTCACTCCTAGAAAGCTGGTGTGTAGCAAGACAAGTACAAATCAGCTATAAAACAGTGACTATCATCTAACTCTGTCAGGTAATCCACAGGTTCTACACGGAGGTTTGACAGACCGATGGCACTAAATACAGCTTCTCTAGCCTGCTGGCACTCAGAGCAGGGCAAAACTGCTACTTTAGCAGTCTGTCACGGAACCGCTGGATAAACCTACACAGCCATCCCAAATTACAAGCTGCCAATAATATATTTATAGCAGTATGCAAAAGGTACCGAAGACGGGCCAAACACACTGCAACACATCATCTTCCCATTGCTACCCAAGACCTAGAGATTTTGAAAACATCTACAGTCCTGTCACCAGACAATCCACAAGGTCTGCTACTGAAAGTATGGTTTGATAATACAGCTGTGCATGGGTCATCGGGGCCAAAAAGGACTGCGACAGCTGTGGCCTGAACAGTTCCAAATAAAGACAGATAACCAGGGTACAGAATACATTCCATTAACATTTAATGAGTCCATGAAAAATCACAAGAAAAATGAACTCAACAGACAAGAATATAAAGGATACATCCATGCCATGCCAAATAACCCACTCTGCCCTGCTGAATCATTCAAGAAATACATTTCAAAACTGCCACCAACCCCCCACCCCTGGCATTTTACTGCCATCCATGCAGACTAGTACCTTCAGAGTATGAATAAGCCCAACTTTGGTACACAAGGGAGCCTCTGGGCATTAACAATTTGACCAGCCTGATACCCAAAATCAGTGAACAAGCAGGACTGTCCAGACGCTACACAAATCATAGTGTGCACGCAACCGTGGCTCAATTACTCTCAGCAGTAGACTTCATGCCAAGGAGATCTTGGTTGTCACTGGCCATCAAGCAGAATGAAGCCTAAAATCATATTGGGCAGCAACACCTGAAGATCAGCAATGCTGGAGCCAGATACTACTGTAACTTTAAAATACAAAAATGTCCAAGCCACTGAACATACCACTGCAATCAGCTGTGAAAGAGAACAATCCTGCTGCTGAAACACCACCTAGTGATATGGCAACCCATCATCCAGCAACTGACTTAAACACTGGACCTCCAAGAAAACAAGACGATCATTCAATGATTCAGCAGACAAATGACTACTTACACATGTTTCATCATACAGAACTGCTACATGGAGAAACTTGAATTCATGAACTTCTCCAGATGAAAACTAATGCAAAACAAATAATGTTATGGTTAATAGTACTAAGTTTTTTGTTTTGTTATTGTTTGTTTTTTGTCTAAGGTTACATAAATTCCATGTAAAAGTAAAACAAATGTTTAAATTAAAAGAAACGTTAAAACATTTATTTTAAGTGCACCGGCTTCTCAACCTAAAAGTTCATGTTATAGTTCAGTACTGAGGGTTTTTCAAAGATTACATAAATTCAATGTAAAAATAAAAGAAAAAAAGCTTTAACTTAAAAATTTTACTGTTATCTTAGCTGCACAATTTATCAAATTCTCACCCTAAAGTGTCCTGTTCTAAACGTTCCATGTTGTTCCTGATTTTAGCCAATACCAACCCATTTCAAGGACTTTAAAAAAAAAAAAAAAGTTTAAAAGTTAAAATAAAAGAAATGTTTAAACTTTTATCCTGCATCCTGTCTGAAATTTTGTTCTCATTTTATAAGCACAGTAAGACACTCCGAGATGTGGGTTCTGGCCTAAGAGCACACCTTGGGTGCTAAAGGCACTCGACGCAAGTGCCTCATAACACACCCAGGGTGTGCTCTTATCAGTCAATAACCCACACATCGTTGTGTCTTATTGCTTGCATATGTTAACTTAGGATGTACAGTATTATAGTGACCTTTGCATACAAGATCACTGTGTCCGTTTTCTCTAAACTGATTTTATGAACTGTTTTTATGTTGTCTTGCACACTTGCAAACAACATATTGTGATAGCTTAGAATAGCAGGTTTTGGAGGTGTGGTCATGTTGTGGCCAATGGCACCACTGCTTTTTCATGCTGGGCTCTGTGGGATGAAGGAAATAGCATGCTGTCTATGACAGCAGTGCAAAAGCTGCCACCAACTTGAAACAATTTTGCCGCTGCAATGAGGGAGCAACCTGTCATTGCAGGGCGTGCCTTGCCAGGTGTAACATTTCAATAAACATGGTGGTGGCTGTCAGCGTTTGCTTCTCACAGTCCCCATGAATGTCTATGTCAGGTGTGCCCAACCCTCTATCTGCATGCCCCTCCCCAGTTCACTTGCCGATGGAGGAGTCCAATCCCCATTGGCATAATGTCCCCCGTATAAGAATTTGTCTGCCAAGGGGGGGTGCCCAATCCCCCTCGGCATCATGCCCCCCCAAAACACAGACCCTTTTTTCTTTTTTGCTTATGAGGTGCCCAATCCCCGTTGGCTCCAGTCCCCCCAAAAAAACACCCAGGTGGCACACTGGGAGCCCACCCCAGCATGCCAAATGTCCCTGTAAAAAGAAACCTTACCACAAAGGGTTTTTGTTAACAAGAAAACAATCCCTTGTTGTCAGTGGTGCCCTCCCCAACCTGCACCCACCTCTGCACCCATCTCCCTCCCCCGACAGTGTCACTGTTCATGGGTGAGGCTGACAAAAGCCTATGTTGCAATTTGGTGAAAAAATTCCCAAAATGACTATTACAAGCGTGCGTTGTGCAATTCCCATGCATGCTCGTAACTTTGAGAATTTTTAATATTTTCACTCCAGATTTTCAACATTACCATTTTTCCACTCCTCCTTATGAACAGTACAGCTGTTGATTTTCACATCCAGTCTGAAATGTGTTTTCACACATGTGGTGCACAATGGCACGGTCTCCGTACGAAAGCATTATTGTCGATGACCCAAAGACACACCCCAGTGCCTGTCAGTCTCGGTGGGGTGGGGTTGACATCAGTTCCATACTTCACTGCCATTCCTATTTTGCATCTGTCTAACTCCTGCACTACCAATGCCAACGCCAGCAAGACAACATTTGACATTGACAAATGCTAGTTATATTTGTAATGACTTGAAAGCCAAACAAATAAAATAAACTGAACTGAAGAATGACAGACACAAGAGACCAATCTGATGTCTGAAAAAAAGTCAGGGATACAGTGAGGGACACAAAAATAGCCCCATCAGATACAAAATAAAACAAGAGGATGAGGAATGGAGTGATTACCAAGCAAAGATAAGGGAAGCCAAGAAGATAGAGATGCAGAAGCAGACACTGAGTTGTATATTGCAAAGTGTGTCAAGGGATGGAAAACTGTCTGTTTTTTGGATACATCAGGGAAAAAGGAAGATGAGAGGGGGAATCATAAGCTTGACAGAAGGCAGCAGGGTAATTGAGGAGGACAAACAGAAGGCAACCTTGCTTAATGACTACTTCTGCTCTGTATTTACTATGGAGGATAGAAGGCCCTTGCCAGAAAGTGTAATAAATTCTGTTGCAAGAGGATCTCAGAAATGGATCACGTAGTAATCACAGGGGACAGGGCCAGAGGGATTGTACCCATGGGTCCTTAGGGTAGTAGCATAGGAACTGACTGTACCCCTGGCAGGGCTGCTCCTTAACTTAGTGCAGGTAGGGGAGGCTCCAAAAGATTGAAGTGTAGTGAATGTTGTTATGCTCTACAAGGGAGATGACAAGGAGCAACTGGGTAACTACCTGCCCATCAGTCTTCCCTCCATTGTGGGTAAACTAATGGAGACATTAGTCAAGGAGGACCTAGTTGCACTGCCTGGAGAGAAATGGGCTACAGGATAGTTAGCAACATGGATCTGTGAGGGTGATGTCTTGTCAGACCATCCTGATAGTATTCTTTGACTGGGTAACCAGGGCAATAGGTAACGGACAATCAGTGGATTTACTATGCTTTGACTTCAGGAAGGCAGTTGACTTGGTGCCATATAGAAGGTTGCTGAAGAAGTTAGAGGATCTCTGTGCAGTAAATGATCTAGTGATATAGGTAGGAAGTTGGTTGAGCAGGGAGACAGCAGAGGGTAGTAGTAATGTGGTCAAGCCAGGAGAGAGGGTGGTCTTGAACGGGTATTGCCAGGGTCAGTCCTAAGGCCAGTCCTTTTCAATATGTTTATCAGCAACTTAGGAAAAGGACAACAGGGCAGGATGTGTCTCATCACAGATAACACTAAGCTCTGTGGCAGGGTAAACACTGAGAAGGGAGGGTAAGGGAGATGAATTGGGACCAGCAAAGATTTAATAGTCCAAAATCTGTCAGTTGAAATTCAGTGCCAAAATGTGCAAGGTGATGCACACAGGGAACAAGAACTCTAGAACAGAATAGTGGATGGGAGGGGTGAAGCTGGACGCTACCTTTGAGGAAAGGGTCCTGGGAGTTATCATGTCTCCCTAAAACAATCCAGCCAATGCATCAAAGCCTACAGAAAGGTGATCAGAATAATGGGGTGTATTGGAAGGGGTTTTGATAGGAGAAAAAAGGTAATACTATCTCTATAGAACACTTCTGAGACTGCAGCTGGAATAGTGTGCACTGTACAGCTAAAGACAGGCTAGAGATAATGCAATATTATATAGGGTATCCAAAATTATTCAGGACCACCAGGGCAGATCTACATGTAATGGTTTCTAGCATTTAACATGTACTTGTTGAAGGCTAGAAGGGATAGGGAAGACATGTTAGAGACCTTCAGATTCCTGAAGGGAGTGACTAAGGTAAACTGTGAGGAACTATTCAGCAGAAGGTGTGAGTCAGAAACACAGGAACATGAGTGGAAGCTGAAAGTGAGACTCGAGAGGGACATGAGAAAAATTTACTTTACAGAGATGGTAGTTGAGCTGAGGAACAGCCTAAGGGCTGATGTGGTGAGCGTAAAAGCTATCAGTGGTTATAAGTACAGCTGGGACAGGGTATAACAGGGCAGACTGGGTGGACCAGTGGTGATCTTCTGCCAGCATTGTCTATGTTTCTGTTTTTATCTCGGCTCGGCTACCCAGCATTTATAAGTGATGGCTGTTGAAATATCTTTGCAGTTGGAGAAAAGCTTGTATTTTTGCTATTTTTCGTGATTATAAATCACACACTGAGAAAACATTGTACCAAACCTTGCTATCTGACTGACAGAAAACTAGCTATTAACTTTCTAGTAAGGACTATTAAAGTTTAAAGCCTCTGGCTAAAGGAGCACTACACCTTCATATATTGTAAATGTTACGTGTTTTCTTGTCACCACCCAGTAAATCATCAATGATGTTTTTGAAGGATAATTATGACTGATTACTGTTAATCAAATTTTACTGTATGAACTTGCCCTTTTAATAGGCTGCAATGGAGGAGTTGATGCTGAGAAAAGTTAATAAGCTATCTACTATGGAATGCCCAAAGTGAAGCTGTCCATGGTTAGTTTACATAATCCCTGCCATTCACCAAAAAGCTATAACTGGAAAGTCCTCAAACCACAGAATATGGAGGGACAGCTGAAGTCAGTATGCTGCAGCTGATAAAGCAGCTAAATGTGAACTCGGGGAAACTGCAGGGATTTAGTAAAGTAACCTTAGACGTCTTCACTTTGGGAATTCCATAACAGTCAGCTTTTCAGCTTTTCTATGCATCAAATCCTGCATTGCAACCCATTTAAAGGAGCAGGTTTGACTGTCTCTGCAATATTTACCTTTCTATAAAAAAGTTTTACAGAATGGAGAAGCTGAGGCCAGTAGTTAGTGGCTGCTACCATATTTATACTGTCTTTGAGACTGAAACCATTATGACATTTTATTTACACATATTTCACACCTCACTCTACTCTTCCCAGATTATCTTTTGCACTGCACCAAGCACTTTATTCTGACATTCAAATATTGCTGCTACCATTTTTATTTGACTGTCTTTGACTTATTGTTACCCTTCTGCTAATTTTTTGAAACAATAGTTTGGAGGTATATGTACATGTTTGCTTATAGGCGTGTTTAGGTTGATACATACAAGCAGGATGGGAGGTATACCCCCTAGTTTTCTCAGTACATGACCAGTGGGGTCAAGGGCAAGAAAATAGTGTGGCTGGGGGAGGGAGGAAGCAACTGCATTGTAGTGAATGGAGAGGATGTGGAGAAATATGCTTCAGCTCCACTCTGGTGGAAGGACACAGCTGTGGTGTATTCACAGTGATATGCTACCAATGCCCCCCACCCCACTCAAAATTACATGCTACCAAAGCCCCCTTTTCAATGTAATTGCACTACATCAACATAGCTCTCTCAGTGACGATATAAAAGTGGTACTTTGTCCCTAAATGCCAAAGCTGTAATTAATTCAGGAGTTTCAAAACACTGTGTTATGCTAAGTTCCATAACAGAAGAAAACTCGCACTGGGCTGGGGTGCTCACAGCAAAAAGGCAATTGAAAACTTGAATGTAGCCATGCACTCTCCACCTCATTTAAAGAAGAAAGCAACACTAGTACTATTTTAAAACATACTTTAAAACATTTATTCAATGCCACAAGGCCAAACAGGTTATACCTGACACATTTCGGACACGAGGTCCTTTATCAAAGGTATATATCAGAAGAATAAAAACGTTGCACTTAAATAGACAGTATAACATCACACCCTTGCCTCACACTAGGACAATGTGGTTTTGTCCTATTGTGATGTAATGTCATACTTTCTATTTAAACGCAAAAAGGACATTGCATCCGAAACACATCAGGTATAACCTGTTTGGCCTTGTGGCATTAAATAAATGTTTTTACATATTTTTAAAAATAGTACTGTAGTGCTGCTTTCTTCTTTAAATGAGGTGGAGAGTGTCTGGCTACATCCAAGTTTTCAACTGTGTTATGTTATTTTGATACATCACAAACACCTCAGGATAATGCAATGTTCTTTTACCTCCATAGCATGTCACACTGGACAGAAACGGTTCAATACCAGTCAGATGAATTAAAAGGCAATTAAAGGGCCGTGGTGGTGTGCTAGTTATCAGCAGCAAGCTGTCTTGTAGTGTTAGATGAGCTACACTTGGCAGTCAGTGGCTTAGTAGGTTGGAGGCTTGCCTTTGCATCCAGTATCAGCAGCTGTATTATATTAAATCCCACAATATTAAAGTGCAGAATGACATGGCAGCTTAAGCAGTTTGGGCACTGAAACATCTTGTAGCAAATAAACTGGCAGTTGCTGCTTAAGCTGCAATGCCATTCTACACTTTATCCTTTAATAAAATCAATATAGTGAGATTTTATTAATTCTAATAAAGGTAGCTGCTGATAGGATATAAGAACTAATCTCTTCCCCTCCCCCCCAAACCACCATTTACTCTTTGCTCATCATGGAGTGTGTCTGCAATCAGGTTGACATGATGCCACTTTACTTTGGTTTAT
Organism: Neoceratodus forsteri; assembly: GCA_016271365.2. NCBI lineage: Eukaryota > Metazoa > Chordata > Ceratodontiformes > Ceratodontidae > Neoceratodus > Neoceratodus forsteri. Next base: position 409,648,703 of record CM057455.1, read on the forward strand.
TTTTCTAAATTAGTTGGCTTACAAATTAAGGTCAGGTTCAGATAGTGGGGGATGGGGGTGGGTGACAAGGCAAGCACTTTGTTTTCATACTTTAGGCATTTAAACTAAACAGGTTGGCTAAAGTCTAATTGATCAGTATGCGAGGACAGAGGACAGGGCCCACTGGCACTCCCACCATTTCTTACCTTTGCCTTTTGAACCATGATCCGTCCATCAATGTTGTGATTCCAAATGCCTGTTAGTGTGAACTTTTCAATCACTGCAGCCTGCCAGTGTGTGCTTGGCCTCTGTTCCTTCCCTTCACTGTACAGTAGCAGTTCTTTTTGTTTCCAGGACCCCAGGCCAATTGCCCGAAACTAGTTCACCTTAGCCCAGCTGCCCTAGGGAGGTGAGGTCTACTGCAGTACAAACAGTAACTAATGCTTCTTCAGTCCAACTAAATGCTGCCTCCAGATCAAACAGCTCATCTTCTCCAAGTCTGAGCCCCAGTCTGATCCACTGTAGTCTATAATAAACTAGTGCTAAATGTACCATGGTGTCTGTTAACCCTGACTCCATCGATGCAAATTTGATTTAGACTTTGGAATGTTAATGTTTAGTATTCCCGAAGGACACATCTGTGGTGTATTCACATTGGTGTGCTACCAACCCCCCCAACAACACTCGTAGTCATGTGCTACCAAAGCCCCTTCTCAATGTAATTGCACTATGTCAGTATACTGTAGCTCTCACTATGCAACAGTAAAAATGAAAAAAAATTTGACACAGTAAATGGTAAGTGGTACACAGCTTATGGTACCTGACAGGTACACACCATGTGGTAATTGACAGATTTTACTTTACAGTGTATACTGTGTATTGGTTGCTCCAGCAGTTGCCTCGCTGAGCGTGTTTAGTTTCACAAGCCTTTCCAAATGAGTACTTCAATGTATTGTGGGCACACAGAGTTTGGCGAAGAGGGGCTAAAATGAACAGGTGGTGAGGCCACACCTTGAATACGGTGTCCAGTGCTGGAGACCATACCTCAGGAGAGACATGGATAGAGTGGAGAGGGTCAAAAGAAGGGCAACGAAAATGGTTTGAGGACTCAGCCATTTGACATACAAGGAGAGGCTGAAAGACCTCAACATGTATACCTTGAAGCAAAGGAGGGAAAGTGAGGGACATGATGGAGACCTTTAAATACCAAAAGGGTATAAACAAGGTCCCAAATAGCAGTATATTCCAGAATAAGATGCACCTAAGGACAAGGGATCATGACATGAAGGTAGAAGGGAGAAGATTCAAGGGAAATATTAGGAAACACTATTTCACAGAAAGGGTAGCGGATGGGCTGAATACAATCCCTGAGGAAGTGATGGGGGCCAAAACAGTGACGGAATTCAAGGTTGCTTGGGATAGGTAAAAGGGAATTCTGGAGAGGGTGCAGGGGGGAAATTATCCGAATCACCTAGGGTCCTTGGGTAACATGAAGACAGAACACTTAAGTAGACTCAGTGGGTCTGGAGGTCCTTATCTGCCATCAATTTCTATGTTTCTATGTTCAGCAAGTCCTCTGTTTACAGTACTATTCAACCACAGTCTGGAAACACTGTTACCCTGCAAATTCTGTATGATACCACTCTAATTTATTCAAGACACTTGCGATGGTCCAATCCAATGTTGCCTGTGTTGTTATTCAATCATGGAGGCTCTGCACTGTTGTTAATGGGCTTGACTTTTGAATAGATCTGCTGTTGGGGGGGAGCTGACTGATGGCCTGCACAGATGAAGAGTATATGTGACCACTTAGAGTAAAACTAAGTGAAGGCTGGTACAGCAAGTGATCTTACCAGTAACCATTATTCAAAAATAAAGTTTGTCTAAAAAAGTAATGATTATATGAGCGCTGCAATATCTAGCATAAACAGAGGACCAACTGCGTCACTAAAAGTGACTGTTTCTCTCTGTGAAGGTAGACTCTCACAGCATAGCTGACATTTTAAGATAGTGCCTGCACTTCGTGAGTCTGCAGTATGCTAATTAGTATCACCATAGAATGGCTTATGATGTGACTCACAGATAAATAAATATACACATACTGTGTTGTCATGGGCATCCAGAGGACTTGTCAAACAGTAAGAATTACACAAAGCGAGACAGAGACCAGCTGACACATTATGTTGCTGTAATGTAAATTACTTGCACAAACTATCAAACATACATGTTTTCAGTGGAAGCTTTCTGCAGTTTTTAGGAAATTAATGCAGCGTGGGGGAGTCACTCCAGTGCAAGGACACAGCTGTGATGTATTCGCAGTTACGTGCTACCGATGCCCCCCAACAGTCATATGCTGTCAAACTCCCTTCTCAATGTCATTGCACTACGTTAGCATAGCTCTCGTTATGCAGCCTAAAAAAACAAAACAAAAGTTTTATCCCCAACTGCTACAGAAACAGAGTGAACTGGTGACAAGTAAACTAATAAAATCCACTGTACATGAGGGTATACAGCAGTTCTCTTTTAAACTGATTTTAGTTTGTAAATAGAAACCATATATACATTTTGGCCTTTAGTATGTTTGCTTGCACATGTGAAAAGCAAACATGTTGTGTCTATTTGGAGAGGAGGGGTTGTGGAGGTGTAATAATATAATATCTAATGCAGATCAGGCTGCAGGAGGCTTGCCACGGACAGCCCAGTGAGGAACAGACTGATGTGATGGTGCCCATCCTGGCTGATGGACAGAAACGTCATTTAGTTAAAAGGACAGAGACGTACCAATCACAATGTGGCTGCATCTTTTCACGTACAACACACTGTCTAGTAGTCAGCTGAATGGCATCATTATCAGCCTACTCCTTGTCATCCCCACCTCCCCAGTGTAGACTGACCCTGACTTATTTAGTTTAACTTGACTGTGTCAGTCCTGCACGGACAGTGTGACTAGTAACACTGTATGTTGACCTCCCCCCATCATTCCCTGGCCACAGGAACACCGACCCACCTCCCAACAGCCAGACAGTAAAAAATAATGTGACTCCTGCTGTGAGGCATGACAAATGCAGTCTTCTCCTCTCCTTATAGCACTCAGTCAGCTGCTTGCTGCCCTGACCCCTCCTGGTGCTCAGCTCACTGCCCCTCCCAACTCTGAACCTCAACCAAGGTCTGGTTGGATATAAGAGGGCCTCAGCCTGAGGACAGACTAGTGTGGGTATGTGGCCTGATAGGAGGCCAAGGCTAGGATTGGCAAGGAGGTAGCCTCTAGTGTGCCTTAGCGAGCAGTGGTGGTTGTTGTATTGGATAGTCATGGATGGTTGGATTGCTGGACATTAGAGCAGAGCCGATTGGTTGAGTCATCACCTGTCAAGTCATCAGGTCACCATTGGCATCATCTGTCATTACTTTGCTCATGTTGGCTCACTCTGCTTGCTGATCTGGTCCTGAACATGATTGATGTGGAGTGGCAGTGCTTTACTGCACTGCCTGGCAGTGGGTGCTTAGGCCAGCTAATCTTCTTTTCACCACCAATACTGACAGTGATACTGGGACAAGGGTTGAGATTTGGAACCTGGTGGACAAAATCCGCCCCATTGTGAAAGTTTGCATGAAGTGGTGATGGGCAGGGGTAATAGTTGGTAATTTCACATACAAGAGGGTAGTGGTGTGCAAAAGGTAATAAAACAGCAACAAACTGAAATAGCAGCACAGTGAAGTTAATAAAAAAAAAAAAAAAAAAGAGACACACCAAAAACTTCCTCCGCAGTAAAGAATCATTAGCTCCAAATTTCTAATAAACCTCCTCAGCATGTATGTCAGCCTGTGGCTATTTTTTCACTTTTGTGCACAATTACCCTCTTGTTTGTGTTGCCATTCTGTTTTGGTGGTTTATGCAAACTATGTGCCTCAGTGCTCTTGATTTTGTTGTTGGTAGTTTCACGCTGGGGGATCATGCTAAACTTACCGTCACTGCAGCTCAGTTTAGCTTGATCAGAATGCTGTTTCAGCCTGGTGCTAGGGTTCAAGCCTCTCCTCCCAATCCTCACTTTCTGTTGTCATTTGTTGAAGTTCAGCTACTGCAGGCTCAGGATTTCTTTTGTAAGATTCCATGGGGATGAGTAAAGGGCCAAGCAACTGATGGGCAGCTGGCGATACAGTTAGAATAGGAACAGGAGAGAAACTTAGTGACCATGCCAGATGGCTAGTTTAAAAATCATTTAAAAAAAAGCAGACAAATGCCAGTGGTATTTCTTGGAACCCATGCTGTCTCTTTTGGCTGCTTTCTATCTGCTCATTTAGTCTCCCGGTAGCATCTCGGTCAAGCTGTCTGAGGCTGAGTCTGACTCTAGCCACAACTTGCCAAAAACCTATGTATTAGAGGGGATAGAGAAAATGTGTACATGAACCTCCAATGTGTTTTGCTCAAAATAAGGCCTTGGAGCAAGTAAGAAGAAAGGCAGCAGTTTTATATTGTATGGGGACACAAAGAGGTCGATTTCTGGGTGACCCTACTTTACAAATAGATCACCCAGAATGAAGACCAACCACTCCCTTTCATGGTAGAGTGCCTAAGTCCAGCTGGGATGACCTGTTAGAGCACTGAGGGTACCGGGCAAAAAAATGTCCAGCAGAAACATGTTTAGACTCTTATCACCTCTCTGCAGACAGGATATGAGTGGACATTGCCTTGGCAGTTGATGTAATACATCACTGAAATGTCTGTATGGATCAATAGCTGGTGACCCCAAATGAGCGTATTGAAGACCTATAGGCCAAGCAGAACAGTCCTCTTCTCCAGAGTGCTGCTGTGCAGAATTGTATCTAAGGGGACCACTGACCCTGTGTCCAGTAGGGGCCCCAATGGGACCCCTTCCCAAACCTATGGTGTCTATCATCATCACTAGAACAGGAGACAGATGGAGAATGGGGGATCCTGTTTCCAGGATGGAGTGATCAAACCACCAGAGCAGGGAGTAACAAAGTGGAAGAGTCACTTGTATGAGACACTTCAGTTTGTCCGAATGTTGAGCCCACTGGGCACAGAGGAATCATTGTGGAATCCTCATATGCAGATGCACCGTTAGAACAGTAAGAATAGTAGCAGCCATGGGGCCTATCAATCTGAGGAGACATCTGGCTGAGTCATAATCACTGGAAAAGAACAGTTACACCTAGGTAATCAGTGTTCTAGCAAGGTACGAAGGAAGAAAAGCCCAACCCAATACTGTGTCCAGAATCATTCCCGTGTTTTGGAGGTGTTGGCGTGGAGTAGGTACTGACCTCAGCTCACTTACCAGAATGCACATCTGTTCAAAAAGCTGCCTTGTGTGGAACAGTGTGTAAATTATTGCCTCCTGCAATGGTGCTTTTAGAAGACAGTCATCGAGGTATTGGAAAACATAAAGGCCCTTCCTTCTGAAGGTGGCTGCAACTGCTGAAAGGCAATTAGTAAAGACACGCGGTGCACAGAACAACCAAAGGGCAACACGCAAAACTGATAGTGAGAGCCCTGGAGCATAAACAAGGTACTGCTGGTGGGACTTGCAGATCTAGATATGGAAGTAAGCATCCTTCATATGTAGGGCACATAACCAATCCCCTTGCAGCAGCAACAGGGGAGCAAGTACTGTAGACAGACCATGCAAAACCTTTTGTATTCAATAAACAGGTTGAGACTCTGAAGGTCCCGGTTGGGACATAAATCTCCTGTCCATTTCTCTCAGTAAAAGGAAGTGCTGCGAATAGTAGCCTTGATTCAGTTCTGGAATCAGAATGGGTTCTATGACCCGCTTGCAGAGGAGGGATTGAATCTCCTCAAGCAGGAGGGCAAGATGTCCCAGGGGTATCAGTTCAGCAAGGGAGGATGTATGGGAGGGACAGAGAGGAGTCCTCAGGTGTGTCCTCGCTGACCCACCTCTAGGACCCAAGCATCTGTCATGATTGACCTCCACTTTGGAAGGAAGACGGAGATTCAGCTTCCCACAAGGACGCCCTGATCTGCATGGGGTTGGGGAGGTGCAAGGGAGTCAGACTCTGGGTGCAGCAAGCACACTGCCAAGACTCACTCCTTTTGTGACCTGGCATGGACACTGGGAGGCAAAAGGGTCCGAGTCTGCTGGGAACCATGACCAGGTTCCCTGGAATAGCCTCTACTAGGATGGTCATAGGGCCTATAAAAGGAACCCCGGCCCTGACCCCAAGGCTTAGGATTAAGGGTATGAAGGGACCTCAGGGTCATTTTAGACATCTGGAAGTCCCTCAAAGCAGATTCAACATCAAAATCAAAAAGCTACTTACCTTTAAAGGGAGCATTAAGGACCAATTGCTGTACAGCAGTGCCAAAGCCAGCCACACATAACTAGGAGTGTTGGCACAGGCAAATGAAAGAAGCAGCCATATGAGCTTCAGCATCAGAGGCATCCTTAGCTGACCTTAAAGAGGTGCTCGCCAGCCTCCAGACAATGGGCAACCATCAGCTGGACTTCAGTTTTATCTGGTCCATCAGGCAGCTTGTCAGCCATGGAAGCCATAGACTTCCACAAGCAGTTCTGATATTTAATCATGTAAGTCTAGTAATTGGCAATCCTGAGGCCAAGGGATGCTTATGCTTATCTCCTCTTGCCCACGACATGCAACTTCCTAGATTCTTTGTCTGGAGGAAGAGAGTTCATGTGTTTAGGAGCTTTAGATCTGTTATGTACAGCCAAAACAACCACAAAATCCATTTGAGGTTGTGGGGTATAATAGGGATTATCTGAAGGGACAGGCTACTGTTTATCTGCCTTACGAGGCATGGCAGGTAAAGCACTGGGCTTGTACCAAGCAGCCTTCATGGCATCCTGTAAAGTCAAATAGATAGGAGGAACAATAACTGTAGGCAGTGCTGAAATATCTAAGAATTCATAGAGAATCTTCTCCTTAGCAGCAAAGCCCAGCTAGGACCGGGCCCATCATAGGACACTCTGAAAAGAGACATTCTGAGGAGGAGATCTGGGTGTGTAATGCATACTGTCATCGCTACAGGAGGATAAAGTGGAGCTGGAGTCCATCACATTGGGGGCAGACCTTCCTTCTTTTCCTTATATTACTCCTGTATTAAGTCTAGATTTTATTCCAGTTACTTCTCCTGGTCAACAAGAATAGGTAGGGAGTTGATGGTAAGAGAGGCTGCACGTGAAGAACCAAGGATGGGCCAGGCATTGATGAAGGAAGCTCTGTGCTAGGTACAGTAATCTGCATAGGGAGCATGGGCATCATTGACGAAGTCAAAGGTGGTGGACCTGGTCGGGCAATAGGTTCAGCATTGATAGAGGAGCCAGGGGCGCAAGCTTTTGTAATGGCATCTGCACATTAATGAACCCCCAACAAGGTTGTTGACTACCGATTCACTGATGGAACAGTGCCAGATGGAATTGGCTGTGAATCCCCTAGTGGGGGATTAGAGCTAGTGCCAGACCCCAGCTATGGTGTCTGAGAGATTGTCGGGGGGCAGTAGAACCCGAGGACCTAACTTGGGATCTGTCTTTTTCTCCAGACTTGCCTCTTTTAAGAGAAGAGGGAGACCTGGCAGGAGAGCCATCTTTGTCATGGTGCTGCAGCATCTCTTTATCAGCATGTCTGTGTTTTTCAGCTGATTTAGCAGCGTTCTCCTTTTTCTTTGGCGAATCATCAGGCAGTGCTGCTGACCATGTGGAATATTGGGTCGATGGTGAGCTATAAGGAGAAGGAGCAGGTGACAATCACAAAGCCATCTGTGATGCACGCTGTTTGTCCTCTACTGCCTTAAGCTTTAAATACATTTCTAAGGCTTTTTTGAGACATCTCCGTGTAGCCTGGTTAAAAACTGGGCAAATGCTGCAGGCCTTCACATTGTGAGAGATGCCTAAGGAGTGGATGTGTGATTACTGTCGTTGCACATCTTAACTTTATTGCAGTGTGAGCGTCACCCTTATGTCTTAACTTTACTGCAATGACAGTAGTGGCACAATGGTTCCTTGTCTTTCATCAGTAGCATAAATAATCGTTTTATAAGCAGTAGTGTTAACAATGCTTGTGAATTTTGACAGCATTCTTCACCAGCAGTGGACCAACAGGCATTTGACAGCAGAAGTAATAACTGGGGCATGATGGGGCTGCTCACCTTATATAGGCAGTGGCAATGCATGTCAGTGTGGGAGGCCCCAGCTAGCGAAAGTTTCCAAGTGGTCCTCATGCCAGCAGTTTACAGTTCATGGTGTGGCTCAATGTGAGGAGATATCCAGGAAGAAGATCAGTTGATACTAAAGGGGTTTAAAGATTCTGCATGAGGTGGCTAACAGGGTAAATTGAACTACTACATTGGATTATAAGGAGCTCCCTATGGGCAACCGCATTATTGGCTCCTCATACGTTAGTGACATTAGTGACATGGGTATTCATGAGACAGTTTTCACTACATGGGTGTGAGGAGCATTGGTGAGAAAGCAGTACCCCTATGTCAAAACCCTTCCCTGTTTGCACTGTATAAAACAAAAATAGAGGATAGTGAGCCAGTGGTGGCACTCCATGGACAGCAAGGTAAGCATCCAGGTCTGCAAAATCAAGAAAAGGTGGTGTGTTATAACCATGCAGATCTTGGATACATGCCTCAGTGTTTTTTCAATTGTGGCTAGGTTTTGGCTGGATTCTGAGCATCCATCCCACAGCAAAGGGGGCTGAGCAGCCCAAAGGACTCTGTACCCTTTGGATTAAAAAAAAATATATATCTCGGTTTCCTCTTGATGGCTCCACTGTGGTTCCAGCTCCTGCTGGTAAAGGGAGGGCTGACCGGAATGATTGACCTGGACTCCATGCCCTTTCATTTTAATAACAACACAAAAATTCTCCATTTACTCTGACAGGTCCTGAATCTTGCCAGTGAGGGGAGGACTGACCAGGGGACTCACTTGTGCTCTGTACCCTTTCTTTTAACAATAAAAAAAATACCTTCTCCATTTACCCACACTAGTCCAGTCTCCATTAGACAAGTTTTCTTTTAATTGAATTAATTTCTATTACCCCAGGGCTGATCCACTAGAATTTGTTTAGAAGAACAAATAGATAAGGTGCTGTTTTCCCTTGGATGAAATTTGTTAAAGATACTGTCTATCCAGCACGCTTAGGTCATATACAAACTGATTACCTGCTTTTTTCAGGGTGACATTATGAATATTATAAAAACATGGTAGCTCGATTATGACTTGAGTCTCGTGACTGATTATAAACTGTATTCATGGTACAACAAATTGAAAACTACATTTACAAGAGTCTTATTTAGGCCTTATAATTGATCCCTTGGATTATGTATTACTGACTTGTTTTCATTTAGAAATGTATAACGGAAATCAAATATTATATAAACAGGCAGGTCTTATATCCCGAGCTGTAACAGTGGTATTGTTACACCAGATGACCTAGGTTATGTCATACTGATATTGTCATGGTTTAAGAAATTACGTGATGTTTGATGCCCGAGGTCATTTTTTTGCTCTCAGCGTTGACCTGTGGGCAGTGTGTTCATCACTCCCCCTCTTTGTGCCGATTTGATGCAGCAGACCACTCAGCTCATCTTTTCATTGGCCCATGAATACTGAAATGAAATGATATTGGCCAGTCGCTTGCAGCTCTGCAGCGCTGTACCACGGTCCATCTGCCCCTGAATGCCGAAATCAAGTAACATGATTGCCGAGAGCTTATTCATAATAATTTTATTTTTACGTTAAGCACATTATTCCCTCTGATTCTCTGGTTTTCTCTGTCATGCCTGTGCTGTTCTGGCTGTTATTTTCCTTCTCTCTCAATTGCCATAGCAGCCCAGTATTAAAAATGTTAAAAAATATTAATATTTTTTAATTATGTAAATTATATTATTGTGCATTTAATAACTGTTGTCATTACTGATTCTGCAGGTGACTTTGGTTCAGTGTATGCCCAGTTTTCTGTTTGTGCTGCACCCCAACCCCAGTTTGCCATTGGTACTCGCCCTGGGGTACAGGTTACCACATGGCAAAGTGTAGTGCCCTTTAGGCACTCGGGTACTGTATGTCTAAAAAGTTGCTGTCCTCAGGACAATTGTTTGACATTTGTTACTGCCCTGAGGTATGCGGTCCCCTGTTGATATACCCCACGAGCATCACACAGTGCAAACTGCACATGTGATACCCCAAGCGAAGCATGTAGAAAACTGAACAAACACCCAGTGGTGCAGAGGGTTGAGGCCCTGGATGCCACACCTCACACTACGCTGGTGATCCAGGTTCAGGAATGAACCAGGGATGGCAGGGGGGAGGGTGGGAGCTGGATCAAGCAGCCTAGAGGCAGCTCTCCTCTCCCAAGGAGGGTCCCTGTCACTCCCGCCACTGAGTAGAGATCTGGCAATGGTGCAGGTCGGGATGCAGCGTACACTGGGAGGGTGTCATGGGTCTGCACATTCCTCCACATGTGCATGTGCAGCAGTGACCGGGGACAGGAGAAAAACAGGTGGAAAATGGTGCCAACTGACAGGATGATGCCAGTCCCCTGCAGGCTCTGCATCTGGCCAGCTGGACACCTCTGTGCCATCGAGGTGAGTCCTTGTGAACGTTGGGGTGATTAGGCTGGGGGAACCAGTAGAAGGGGGATGGTCAGCACTGGGCACATAAATAATTTAAAAAAAAAAAAAAAAAAAAAAAGGAAAACTGAGCAAACACTGAACCAAAGCCACCTGCAGGATCAACAACAGCAACCACAGTTATTAAATGCACAATAATGTAACAAAATTTATATAATTAAAAATATTAATATTTTTTACTTTTTTAATACTGGGCTATAATATCAATTAGGAGAGAAGGTGAATAGCAACCAGAATATCACAAGTATGACAGGGACATCTAGAGAATTGACATGGTGGAATAGTGTGCATAGCAAAAAAAAATAGTTACTATGAATATGCACTCAACAATCACGTCTCTTAATTTCTGCATTCAAGGATGGATGGAACCCTTGACAGCACTGTAGAGCTATGAGCAACTGGCCAATAGCATTTTGATATTGGTGGGCCAATGAAAGGATGAGCTGAGCGATCTGCTGAATCCAGTAGTTATGAAGAAGAGGGAAAGGGCAAACACACTGCTCACAGCACAGTGCTTCCATTATGTCAATGCTGTGGGCAAAAAGCAACCTTGGGCATCATAGGTATGGGCTGAGCCCTTATCTGGAAACATTGCAACTCTCAGTAGAAGAAGTCCATATACAGTTCTTCAATTGAGCCAATCGATATGTTTTGTCCATTTTTATAAAATATCTTATATCAATAAATAACAAGCATTTGTCAATGCCGAATGTTTGCTTGCTGGTATTAGCATCGGAAATGCAGGAGTTGGAGAGATGCAGAATAGGAATGGCAGTAAAGTATTGAACTTTACGCCAACCCCACCTCCATTCTGCAGAGATGGACAGGCATTGGGGTATGCGTTTGGGTTGTCGCCCATAACGTTCATGCCATTTCACTTCACCCTATCCTGCAGACACAAACACATGTTGAGGTGTGCCTTGGGGTGTTCGGCTGTACAGTCACCCCATTCCATAAGGACATACACTGAAATGGGTGCAGTATAGGAGAACGGGGTGAGCTCTGGAGCCAAAGAGTCCAAGTCACACCTCGATGCCCGTCACTGGCTGCAGGATGGTGAGGTGGGGGTGGAATGGCATGAGCATTACAGTCGGCAATCCAAAGGCACACTGCTGATGCTCACCAGTCTGTTCAAGGTGAGTTGTTATGGTTAGACACCCTAACACCCCGGGCATTTGTTGGTATTTGCGCTACAGATTTTCAACATGGCCTTTTTGTGACCCCCACCTCATGAAAGCATTTGGGACCTCGTCTCATGAACAGTGGCACTGTGATTTTGTTAATGTGTCCCGAACTTTGAGTTCCCACGGCGACCGTGCCATTCTGCGCCAGATGTACAAAAAACACAGATCGGGTAAGATTTGAAGAATGACAGCTATACCATTCATAGGGAGGTGTGAAGAGATGGCAATGTTGAAAATCTATAGTGAAAATATTAAAAATACTCAAACTTCCGGGCTTATGTGGAAACCGCGCAACACATGCACATAAGTCATTTAGTGGAATTTTTTCATCAAATTTTCAACATAGGCATTTTGTGACCTCTGCTCATGAACAGTGTCATTATGATTTTCCTAATCTGTCCCAAACATTGATTTCCCACAGCGACTGCACTATTCTGCGCCAGATGTGTAAATGCATATTTTGGGCAGGATATTATAAATGACAGCTGTACTGTTCTTAAGGAGGTGTGAAAAAATGCCAATGTTGAAAATCTGGAGTGAAAATATTACAAATGCACGTAAGTACAATGGTGCATGGAAACTGCGCAACGTATGCTCGTAACACAGTCATTTCATGGACTTCTGTCACTAAATTTTCAACACAGGCATTGTAGCACCTCTGCTCATGAACAGTGTCACTCTGATTTGTTTTTAATCTGTCCCGAACACTGATGTTCCACAGCGACCACACTATTCTGCGTCGCAAGCGAAAAAACACATTTTGGCCAGGATGTCAAAAATGACAGGTGTACTGTTCATAAGGAGGTATGGAAAAATGCCAATGTTGAGAATCAAATTCGCCAAGTTACAAGCATGCGTGGAAACTGCGCAATGCATGCTCGTAAAAACAGTCATATTTTGGATTTTTTTCACCAGATTTGCAACATGGGCATTTTGAGAGCCCACCACATGAACAGTGGCACTGCCATTTCGTTAATCAGTCCCAGAAGGTGATTCTGCGCAGTGACCACAAAATCACCTTTCAGGACAGAATAACACCATGACAGTAGCTGAATTCATGAGTAGGTGTCCCAATAAACCCATGTTGAAAATTTGGTGCCAAAATTCCCAAAAATGCCTAAGATATGAACCAAAGTTGAAAAAAACCTATTTATGCCATTATACAGCTTACCAGCATTTCTTCAGTTCGTGGTCAGCTTTGAAGAGTGCAGGCGTGTTCCCAATCCACCGAAGATCGTCGCGCCAGGCTCCAGAGGTAAGTATGGGGGGGTGGGGAGGTAGGGTGCACAGTGGATGGGTGCGGGTTGGGGGAGAGGATGGCGACCGGTGTGGGACAGTTTCCTTTGTTTCAGGGAGATAAAAAAAAAAAAAAGAAAGAGACATCACGGGAAGTTTTTTTCTTTTTTAGGCTTGCTTCCAGTACACACTGGGGTGGGCTCCCAGTGTGCCACCTGCCTTTTTTGGGGTGGGGGTACTTAAGTCAATGGGGATTGGGCCCCCGTCTGCAAAGAACTGTTGGGGGGGGGCATGAAGCCGTAGGAGACTGGGCACCCCCTCGGCACACAACAAATGGGGAAGGGGGTTACATCATGCCAGTGGGGAGTGGGCTCCCCCATCGGCAAATTAACTGGGTTGGGGCTGCCGATAGGGGGTTGGCCACCCCCATTCAGCTTTCATGGGTCTGCGAGGTGGCGGACATAAATTGTTACACTAGGCAAGGTATCACCCTACGATGATGGGGCGCCCCCTCATTGCAGCGGACTGGCTGATGCCGCAATGATGAGGCGCCACTCATTGCAGCAGCGAAAACATTTCAACTTGGTGGCATTTTTGGAAACCAGTGTCATCAGCATACTATGCCTCCATTGGTACACCAGTGCCAAGCCCCCAAATGCAGTGCCTCCGTTGGCTGCCACAGTGCTGCACCTCCACAACCCGCTTCTCTTCTAAGCTGCTGCATGTTTCTTGTGCATGCACGCAAGCAAACATAAAAATGGAAGATTATGAATTAGCAACTATGTTTTACCAGCGTTGCCACTTATTGGGTTTCTTACATGGTAATCCAGATTTCAGGGTCCCTATCTGGTTATTTGGTTTTGCTCAGAGATAGTCAGGTTTTTTTTTAGCCATTTTGAGTGCTCACATATTGTTAAAACTGATTTTGTCATATCAATCATTGTGTAAGCTGCATGTCCAGGTTACTAACAAGTTCTCTTGTCAATATAGTCCTTTTCTTGTAAGATCAGTCAACCTGGGAGGTATTAAGTGTGGTCATTAAAGACCATGAGCTGTTACTTAACCTAATCTTTCCACTGGGTATCTCAAAGTAGCACTGCAGCATAGAACAAGTATTTGTCAATGCTGAATGCTTCCTTGCATGGTGTATGTAGCAGCTGTGTATTGTGTTAGTTGAATGGCAACTAAAGGTTACTTAACAAATCCTCCCCTACTGTGCAATGCTTTGCAAGCTTTCCAAAAAACTGATGACATTATAATTTTTCAGTTATTTATTTATTTATAGCTAATAGCCTTGTCATGCCCTGAACCAGGTACTGAATTTAAAGAGAAATGGTTAAATGTCCCTTTTCATTTAGCAAGGTGTGTGTGTGTGTGTGAGAGAATGAGTGTATACTGCATTTTTATTTTCAGGTTGTAAAACAAGATAAAAAAGTAAAGTAGAGTTAAAATATGCACATGGGAGCAATGAACCCAAATCGGTGTTACCAGTTGGGAGGGATGCAGATAGCCACTGCAGAGGAGGAGAAAGATCTTGGGGTGATAATAACAGGGAAAATGAAACACTCAGCACAGTGCAGGAAAGCAGCAGCTAAAGCCAACAAGATGCTGGGGTGTATTGCTAGAGGCATCACCTCCAGGAGAGGGGAGGGGAGGTGATCATGCCTCTGTACTGGTCATTGGTGAGGCTGCACCTGGTGTACTGCATTCAGTACTGGCACCCATACTTAAGGAAGTATGTTAAATTACTGGAGGGGGTCTAGTGCAGAGTTACAAGGATGGTCCTGGGATTTGAGAACAAACCCTAAGAGGAAAGGCTCAGGGAACGGAACATGTACTCCTTGGAGGAGAGGAGGGATAGGGGAGATATGATAGAGACCTTTAAATATGTGACGGGTATTAACAAGAGGGGATTTTTAAATTGGAGGGAGGGAGGGAGGAACACAAGAGGGCATGGCCTGAAACTGCAGGGTGAAAGATTCAGGAGAGAAATGAGGAGGCACTTTTTCATGGAAAGGGTGGTGTCTAGGTGAAATGCGATGCCCGAGGCAGTGGTTTCCTGCAAATAGGTGAGCAGTTTTAAAGCGGGAGGGTCATGGTTTGAGGGTCGGGGAGGGAGGGGCAGCTGCTGAGTAAGGGGATGGCTAGGCAAGGCAAATTTTATTTTTCAAGGCACCCAATCCCAAGCTCTGGGTGTCATACAAATAAATATAAACTATTCATAAAAATACAACACATACATAAATAAAATACTAATAAATAATCAAGATAATATAAAACAGTTAAAAATAACAGGCATTAAAGAGGCTTTCCCAGAGATAAATACTAATAGACAGTGTCTGGGAAGGCTTGACTAAACAGGAGGGTCTTGAGGCAGGCTTTGAACACTTCAACTGAAGGGGCCTTCCTTACAGATGGAGGCAGTGAATTCCACAGGATGGGGCCGGCGACACTAAACACTCTGTCAGTGGCAATCTTTAGCCTTGTCCTGGGAATCACAAGGAGGCCCATAGATGAAGAATGGAGGGAGTGGACCGAGGCAGTGGGTGTCAGAAGGGCAGACAAGTATCTGGGCCCAGCCACTGGCAGCCAGTGCAGTTCACGCAGCACTGGGGTGATGTGGCAGTATTTGGGCTGCCCAGTCAACAACCTGGAGGCTGCATTCTGCATTAGCTGCAGCCTGCGGAGGGTACCTCCTGAGACCCCAAAGTAGAGCACATTACAGTAATCAATCCTAGATGTTACGAAGGCATGTACCAAGATGGGGAAGTGCATAAGTGGAACTCAGGACTTGATCCTGGTGATGTTCCTGAGATGGTAAAAGCTGGTCTGAACAACGGATGACACCTGTGCTTTAAATGTCAATCCATTGTTGAAGATCACACCAAGATGACGCACCCTAGAAGAGGCCCTCAGTGGCACAGATCCCAGGAATAACCCAGTAGCTGTGCCAGAGGACATCCTATCATGCCTTCTGTTCGACTCCAACACTAGTACTCCTGTCTTATCGGGGTTCAATAGTGAATCAGCTGGATGACCTCCAGTCATTGATCTCAGGAAGGCATCCATTCAGCACTTCCACCGCAATGGATGTCCCGGGGCAAAGGAAAGATGCAGTTGGGTATCATCAGCATAGCAATAAACCCAAACTGTATTTTCTAATGAGCTCTCCCAAGGGCAGCATGTACATGGCAAACAACATTGATGACAAGGCCAAACCTTGAGGTACTCCACACAGCAGGAGGCTAGGGAAGGAGGAGAAATTCCCCATCACTACTCATTGCCTCCTGTTCATGAGATAGGACTCAAACCTGTGGATGACAGTGCAGGCGAATCCAGAAAATTCCCTCAGGTGGTTGAGCAACACACAGTGGTCTACCGTGTCAAGTGCTGAAGAGAGGCAGAGGAAAATGAGAATTGCCCTCTCTCCTCGATCTTGAGCCATGAGGAGGACATTGTGCACATATACTAATGCTGTTCCTGTGCTATGCCTCACCCAAAACCCTGACTAGAGGGGCTCGCAAAGGTCAAAGGTCATGAGGTGCTCCTCTAGCTGCTGTGCCACAACTTTCTCAACAACCTTCCCTAAAAATGGGAGGTTGGAGATTGGATGGTAATTCGCCTTGACATCAGGGTCTAACGATGGTTTCTTCAGAAACTGCCTAACCAGTGCCTCCTTCAAGGCATCTAGAAAGATCCCATCTGGGACAGAGCTCTGGACAATCAAGGTGAACACCGGGCCAACGAAGTCGACACATCTCATAAGAAAATATGTCTGCACCGGGTCCAGTTCACAATATGTGTGCTTTAGTCCGAGGGCAACCTCAATGACCTCAGCCACCTCTACTGGTTTAAACTCCCCCAACTAGGTGGAGTGCTCTCCGAATGCCAATGGTGACCACTGTCAGTTGCAGTGTGGCACACTGGCAAAATGCCCTGCCGGATGGTGGACACCCTGTTTGAGAAGAAATGACCAAACTCTTCGCATAAAGCATCGGAAAAATACTTTTTTCGGCTGCAGACAGGCTGGGTTTAACAACCTGTCCACAGTCCAAAAGAGCACAGTTGGTAGATATTTTCCTGGCAGCAATCTCCCTGGGCGGGAACTCTGCCGCCTTATAGGTGATTGCCCCTGATACTCAGCATAATGAGAGTACAGGGCCAGTCTGTCCACATCGAGTCTGGACTTCTGCCAGCAGTGCTGTAGCCTCTGACCCACAATCTTCATCACCTTGAGTTCCCCATCAAACCACGGGGACCTCAAGTGAGAAGATTTGGGTCGTACATGGACCAGTGCGAGAGAGTCGAGCGTAGCCAGCATCGCCCTATTATAGGTGGCAACAGCCTCGCCTGCACCCCCCCACGAATGCACTACTCACACTGGATAGATCTGCCACCACCAGAAATCCCTCTGAGGTCAAACCCCTCAAAAGGTGGTAGCTTACCATCCCAGCAGGGGGAGGGCTCTCGGGGTGGCCCCAAAGGAGAACTCCACTGTGCAACGGTCAGACCAAACTACTCGATCAGTCTTGAGATTACTAATCTCAAGACCAACCAAGAAGACCAGGTCAAACATGGGTCACGGAAGAAACTTCTTGCATCAGGCCCAGAGATTACATCATCTGGAGGAGGTTGTAACCTAGCCTAAAGGATTCATCGTCAGCCCAAACATTGAAGTCACCCAGAACTAAGCATCTGGGGGACTCCCAACATCTCACTGATGATGAAGTCGGCTACCTCCTGCAGGAATTCACCTGCCATCCCAGGGGGGCGGTAAATTGGGAGAATCCTGCAACCAACGCCCGGACCCCCATGTATGGCCACACATTCAAAGGAACCTGATCTTCCTACTTGGTGCACAGTGAAGCCAAATTCAGATCTAAAACAGATGGCCACACCCCCGTCCCTACATTCCACTCTGGGGCAGTGCATCAAAGAGTATCCATGGGGGACGACGGCCTCTAACACCGGGCCAGCATCATCACCCACCCAGGTCTCAGTAATGCATGCCAGATTGACTGAGGAAACCAAGTCCACTATAATTTCGGTCTTGTTCCTGATTGATATGGCATTGCAAAGTACTGCCTTCAGGGGATTGGTGGGCAGTGTAGCCCTTCTGGGTACTAGTCCACTCGGTCTGGTGGAAACCCTGGGACAGGGACCTTGTCTGGCCTCTCCCATGGACCTGTCAACACCCAGGGTGCCTTCTGCACCTGATAACCTCAATCCTACCCCCACCCAAAGTGTCTGAGGTGCCCCACCAAGGTCGACCAATGTGAACCCTCTTAATTCCAACCTCCCTACAGCAACGAGCTATAGTGGTGGAGATTGGGAGGTCAGTAAAGGGTTGCAGATCGAGAAGCTGGGACACCTCATACACAATCCTAGCCCACCCTAGACCCCTGACTTCCCCAGACACATAATGTGCCAATCAGAAAGCCTCAGTAAGTAGCTGATAACTATCAGTCATACGAACATCCAAACAACTAATAAACACAAGCCTAACCAGTCATACTACACAAACACTCATTAAGCTAAAACCCTGATTACCCCCGCACTCAGTCCCCCCAAAACACCCCCATAAAAGAGCTAGAATAAACAAGGAGCCAAGCTTCCAAGCTTTCCAGGAGAGCAACCTGCAGGGTTTAAGATAATGCCCCACAAGACAGGGCTAAATGTCTCAGAAAATTGAATAAACTGTCAAAATGCAGAAAATCGGTTCCAGACCAGAATAGTCATAAGGCCATGGGCCCTCTCACTTCCCTTAGTCTCTGCTGGGCGAGATGTCTATGGAACCAAACAATGTACAATATACCTGTGAAGTCTACCTGAAGAAGACACCTTGCTTAATAACTTGGAGCTCCTCTCTCCAACTCCAGGAAAGATGAAAAACATTAAATGGATGCAAAGTCTGCCAATAATCCTGGAAACCATCTGTTGCCACAAAAAGTCCCTCCAGTAGTCTCTGATATTTTCTAGCTGATAAAACTCCAGCCAGGTGGAGAAAAGTATCCAGAGATAGAACTAGTCACGGCAAAATTTTTCCAACCACACTTCAGGGTCGGAAATCCCAGGGAAAGGAACCACACTAGCTGCACACTCAGAGTTGATAGACCATATGGCCTTTATCTGCTGGCAGTTTCGTTATGTCTGTATGTTCAAAACTATCAAGGACATCTCTGCCTCAAAATAGATCCATTCAAGTACATATAATAGTAAATCATTAAAACTCCCCAAATCACAGTGCTCCAAAATTCTGACCAATGGCTCAAGAAACAGACAGTTCCCTATTGTCTACTTACTTCAGGACAACAAAAAGGGGGAAAATGACCATCACTTCCAATGTATCAAACCTGATTTTGATTAAAAAACAAAACAAAAAAACTTCACTAAACTATAGCTTTTTTTGTATAAGCACTATTGGATCCAGTTCCTGTTCTTTCTGTTTAGACAACTATTATTTAAGTTCAACCACTTATTTTAAATGCACTTAATTTATTGTTGCTTAATTGTTTTGTTGGTCCACTGTGGTGCACACTCAGCTCGACTTCTGCCTCCAAATCCTTCACAGGGCAGCACTGCAGCGGTGAGTGGAGGAAATCATTATAGTCTTGGAGTAGATCTGTTTGTAGCTGTACTACATTAATACATTAAAAAAACAGAAATGCATAGGAATCCCTAGTAATGCTGCCCTGGTTGCTTGGAATGGCATGTTGACTCTGGAAATATCATGTTTGTTAGAACAGGAGCAAGTTGCAAGTAAAAGTTTGATTGAACATTTAACTGCTGTACGTAGGAGAAGGAATCTGTGATATATTGTGGGCTTATCAGGGCCTAAAAGTAACTAAATTACCACTCACTCCCTCTTCAAGTTTACTGTCTGTAACGTACAGGACAGAACTCGGAGAGAGGCGAGTGGCCCTTTACTTTTAGGCCTGGATAATACTACACTATATCAGAGATTCCTTCCAAGTATAGTCGGTAAATGTTCAATGTCATATCACACTTGCTATTTAAATTGTTCTAACAACATAATACTTAATCTGGAGTCAAGAAGGGACCACTGCCAGCAGCCAGGGCAGCAGCAGCAGATGTTAATATTATTCACTGGCGCACTGATCCAGTTAAATTTCTTAAGGATTTCAGTTTTTATGTATAACATAATGTAACCCCCCCCCCCCACTGCACAAGTTAAGTTGGAGTCCCCCCCCAAATAAAAATAAGTTTGCAAAAACAAAAAAACAAGTACCTCAGGCTCCAGTGACTTACATAACATAGAGCATAACCCCCTGACAAGTAAAGCTGGATTCTTTCTTGATTGTGAAACTCCCACACCCGAAAACAAATTCACAAAAAAAAAAAAAAAGTACCACAGGCTCTAGGCAGTGACCAGCATAACATTCTGTACATCCACTCTCTGCACAAGTGTAACCCCCCTACAAATGGGGGTTCCTAAAAGCCTTCTCGGAGCTTCCTAAGTGCTCCCTGCCTGACTGGTGTTCAGCGTAATGCCGCTTAAATGTGGGCGCTGTGAGTGCTGTTAGAGCCTCTGGTACTGTCTCTTTAGGAACTGCCTGCTCGCAGGCTTGATTAGCTTGTATAAGGGGGGCTGTGGGTTTAATGCTCGAATACCACCCAAGCTGCTGTTTAAATCACTCCGTTTCTGCAGTCGCTAAGAGAGCAGAGGGAGCCTAATTTAAGGATGTAACTGTTTGCTGGGAAATATGTAGCGTAATAGTGGAAATGCAGTTTGTTTAACTTGCCTTTATTGCAGCTGGGACTCTGTGTGTTTGGCCCCTCCATTTTGGACCTGAACTGCTGAGATAGGCCAACTGGGAAAAGGGGGACCTTAAAATGGAGACTGCTTGAGCCAACCAGAACTTGGACTCCCACCAGGAGCCTGCCTAAAGGGGAATATATGGTAGGTGCTTCTGGGAAGTGTAGTTTGGACCCTGGCACCTTTTTTGCACCAATAGAGGGCGTAGGTTGTGACTGTCAGAAGGAATCAGCCAACCGGAGCCTGTGGAGCAGAAAGGAAACTGCCCTGTGCTGTCCTGGAGGGTCAGAGTCGTTGTGGTCGTGAAGAGAGAAGGAGCTCTGGGCTCCTGCGCAAAAGCCTCACAAGGAAGCACATATGTGTAGCGTCGAGAAGTCGCGACAGTACCACCAGAAAGAACCGGACAAGATCCGCTGTGTCATGCAGGCAGAGGAGGCTGTACAAATACAGCTACCTACCAGGCTCACCCTGTAGAGGACTGGAGAATCTGCTTCAATCGTGCTCGGTCTGTCAGGACAAGTGAAGCTGCGTTGCATCACCCGGTTTGTGCAGTGAAAGTGATCGGGAGTCTAAAGCAGCTGCCTGGTATGGTAACCCTCTGTTCTACATATAAATGTGTGGAGAAGTGTTTGGATCACAGGCTATGTCCTGCAAGTGGTATGAGAGGGATCTTTCTGCAGGAGTCGTGAGTACTAAATCAGGGTAGCTCCCTGTCAGATGTTCATTTGAGGGCAAGATCTGTCTGGCTGCTCCATTGGCTGTATGAACTGAGCCTGCAGGCTCTGTTTAATCAATTTGAGTATCAAATACTTGTTTTCTTCATCAAGGCCCCAACCAGCAGCACCTAATAGGCTAGCCTCTTATTGCCTGGGTACCCAGAGACAGTGACCTATAGGTCTGGCCTGTGCACAGTGCCCTGATATAGTAGAGTGTTAAGCTAATCAATCTAATTTCCCCGCCCTTGTTACTTCCCCTTCAGTAAATCAGATTTGTTGTTTGCAAGGTATACTGTCTGATTTGTGTGTTTGTGCTACCCTCTTGTGCATGGGTTATGGTATTACTGCATCTTATTTTAGAGGGGATCCTAAGCAACCAGTTGGCCATTCCAATCTGGGGGTAAGTGTAAGTCATAACGGTGGTGTGGGAAGCATTCGTGGACCGCTAGTGGAAGGAAAGGGGAGATTGCAGTGACCCAGAGGGCTGTGACCAAGTAATTCTCGACTGTTCCAACTCTGACCTCTGGGTGGAGGCACCCGCCATTGGATCCAGGCCCCTCAACCTGTTAGTGGCAAAGCAGGCAGGGGTAGTAGACCTTGGGATAGCATCCCCTTGGGGTTACACAAGTAAAGTTGGAGTCCTTCTTGATTGCGATTCATTGCATCCTCCTCCCAAACATGTGAAAACAAATTTGCAAAAACAAAAGTTCATCAGGCTCCAGTGACTGACCCATCTCTGACACAAAATATTGGATATTTTTTCCAATTGTTTAACCAGGTGAGACACACTAAGCTGAAAGCTTGTTTACAGGTGCAACCTGGGAGCACAGGGAACTTAAGTGACTTGCTCAGGGTCACACAGTATGCAAGTGGAGACTGTGGGATTCAAACCCAGGTCTCCAGATTTGCAGCTCAGAGACTTAAACCACTGCACTATACTGCCTTCAGTCATGTACGGCTAATAATAAACCCCTACAGCAGGTGGCATTCTAGGGAAATTCTTTGTCAGTACTTCTCTTTTCAGTGCCGCTGCGCCGTTCACTCAGCTTATGATGTCATTGAAGGAGTGACATGTTAGTCGCAGCTGTCGCAACAAGGAAATACCAGATTAATGCACACGTTTGCTAAGGATGCATATGCTGCTTGTTTTTTTACTTAAAGCCCCATTATTTGCTATAGTACTGGGCTTTATATTTGAGCGCACACACTTAAAATAAAACTAGAGCTTGAGTCATGTGGTATTGTATTGCAGCCAGACACAATTTTGCAGCCCACTGCCAGTCATCCATCTTGAAGCACTGATGTATATTTCTTTTTAAGCTAGTGTCCCGCTTTAATTTCATAGCTCTTTCATTTATTTTTATTACTGTTCTCTAGTGAAGTGGATACATGTCAGCTAGCAGGTATTTCTAGCCAGGAGTCCACTCGAACCGCCTCTTTTGTGAGCTGAAAAGGCATCAGAGGACTGCCAATAATTTCTTGTTACTGTTACCTAAGGAAATGGACAGTTGTCAACTAGCAATCAGGTATTTCCATAATAACGTTTGACGCTAATCATTGCCTGTAGGTGTAAAGATTTCTTTGTTTAAACCTACCTTCCTGAAATGAAATTGGAAGGCTGAGCGTGGTGGCAAACTTTGTAAAAATCCCTGCTGCTTGTGGGTCCCGAAAATAAGCATTTTAGCTTGCCAGATAATCAGCAGTCCTCTCATGCCTTTTCAACTCATAGAAGACAGTGCTCGAGTCAGATTCTTACTAGAAATACCTGACTGCTAGCTGACAGCATAAGCTGAGTGAATGGAGCAGCAGCACTGAAAAGAGAAGTACGAACACATGTAGAAGTGCATAGAAATGGAAAAAAAGGAACTGACACTAGAGCAAATTATACAACGTTTATTACTGAGTGCTCCATGTAAAGATTTCAGGACCCCAGTGGAGATGTGAAGAGGGGCCAAGAAGGCGGTATACTCCAAAGACTACTGAAGGAGGCACCAGGACAGCTGCAGTCTGGGAAAGGGCTTGGGAAGGGGCGCCCAATTACCCAAAATTGGAGGGGTCAGGCGGGGGGGAGGCACAATCTGGAATAAAGCCACTCAGCTGCTTGCTGGCCGACTTTATGCAAATGAAAGTACTGAAGCGGTCTCTCATTGGAGCACTTCAGTCCTTTCAAGTACACAAAGCTTACGCCCACGAAACTGTGACCACCATTGTATTCAGCTTCCATAGTGATTGTTCTGTCAGGGATGAGCCCAATGTAGATTGCTGTGTATTGGGCTAGTCCGTGACACACCTCTGAAATGCCGTTCTCTGAAGCAAAGCAAAATGTTTCTTGTGCACACGCAAGGAAACATAAAAAGCATAGCTGGGCAAAAAGTCTGACTCTGCCTTTTGTAACAGTAAAAGATGCAGTTATCTTCCACTTTCATTTGCTGGTAAACATTTTCGTCTCTCCCAGAATTTAAGCTTTTTTAATTTTTTTTTCCTCAAGAAAAAAAAAATCAGTCACTTCTTCTGGCTTTGAAATAGTATTCTAGACATGAAAAGGAACTAGGTCCTGAAAAATCGATATATATATATATATATATATATATACATGTTGTAGGAAACTATTTGTTTCTTATACATCCTTGTATACTATTTAAATTATTTTCCTTGCCACCCCCCCCATCACATCCGTAAATGATATTTCCTTTATCCCTGTATGTTTACCTGGTAAAACAACTTCAATAAATAAACAGGAAGACCACAGAAAAGCAATTTTAGCAGGTACTGTATGTTAACATTTTGTTGAACTGCTGCTTTAAGTAGTGTCTTTTACTGTTCCATTAAATTCTTCACTGACGAAACAAATGGCTTTGGAGGAGACGCAGTGCACGATTAGTCATGAAAAGGGGTAGAGCTTGGGGTGGAGATATGAGTGTTGTTTAGTATCCAGTTTTTGCCTCATCCAAAGGTTACAACCCTATGTGTTACATGTCTACCCTACAACAGATTTTAGTGTCATCTGCAAAGAGGCATACATTTCCTTCTAGCCCCTCTGCAGTGTCGCTAATGTACATTAGAAAATGGGCTCAGAAAATAAATGAATCTCATTGGTTGACACCCAGAGTAGAGATTCATTTATTTTCCGATAGAGCCCACTGTGAAACAAAAGCCTCTTCAAGGTGCCCCATTACTCAGAGAATCCTTGGGCACCCGAATGTTCAAACTCACCTGCCGCCATTTCCCTGCCCTCACCAAGCTAGCTGCAAAAATAGCAGATCAGCCACTCTCCTCCCCCAATGCAAGGCAAACACAAAAAAGAAATTTACTAAAAGTAAATGACAGTGTATAGCCCAGAAAGCATTCCGATTTCAAAAGGGCACACTGTCTTTAGTCACAGAGAGCGATATCTCCAACATTGCTGCTGAGCATGAGAGCAGCGGGACTTTCTTAGTTTTCTGTACTGCCGATAGACATCCATCTGCAGTAAGGAAAACCAAGAAAATACCGCTCCTCTCCTGCACAGCAGGGGAGATAACACTCACTCTCGGCAAACCACCAAACATTTCGGAACCATGATAGATGTAATAGTAAACCATAACGGATTACATTTAAGAAGAAAAAAAAAAAGCCCCACAGAATGAAAAAATTTCTGCATTTTTTGTTAAAATAAATACCTGCTGCCCCAACCACACTCACTCTCCCACACTACAGCTTTCTTCCCTGATCACAACAGCTCTCTTCTGCAGTATTTAAAAAAAGAAAGAAAGGAACAACAAAAAGCAGGCTTACAAATGAAAATGAAGGGGGGAAAAGGCAAAGGAGAAGAAAACTCCTATATAAGGACGAAGGGGGTCCGACAGAACAAACAGAATCTGCTGTGGGTGCACCAACTGCATTCAACTAGCATTTTCTTGGTGGCTAGCTTCTGAACATGATGGACGCTTTCCAGCCTGCTCCTCTTGGCACTCTCCTTGAAAACTACTAAAAAGCCTTCTAACCTTATCAAAGTCTGTAACAAACCTGAAGAGGAGCTATCTGCGGTCCATGGCTACCAGCAAATCTAAAAACAGGCAGGTTAAACTAAAATTTGAACCAGCACCAACGTCGAGGGAGCTGTGCCAGGGATCAGAGGCCCACGCTAGATCTCAGGCCCTCCAGGCTGCCGACTCTGCTACTTCATCAGACGACAGTATGTCGGAGCTTGAGCTCTCCCTTGCAGGAGTCCCTGCAACTCTTGCTCAGATGCAGCACAAAATGAAAGCCGGATTCACAAATATTACAGTGCAAATCACTCACCTTCAAAGCGTGGTCACCGGCTTGTCTGAAACCTCTGCATTGCGCACGATGGAAATCGCCAATTTGGAACACCGGGTGAGCAATTTAGAGGACTCCTTGCATGTGGTTACAAATGAGAGAAATGACCTCAAGAAAGTGATGGAGGAGCTTGCAGCATGAGTGGATGACCAGGAGAATCGCTCAAGACACACTAATCTGCACATCGTTGAACTCCCGGAGGGGACTGAAGGTTCCATGTCAATTGTGCCCAAAACTTTTAAGCACGGTCATTTACAGCATAAACTTTTTAGCACGATCATTTTCGTAGTGAGCATTTTTCAGTGCTAGTGTGTTCAGTGCAAAACAACACTTCTTTTTACTTTCAAAACTTTAATTCTGTTTTTTCTTTATACAAGTAACTGAGCCTTGAGTTGAGTAATGCATTCTCAGTTCAGGCTCCTTCTGCAGTGCTGTCTAGTGTATAAGAATTTTATTTATTTATTTTATTTAGTTTTTGTGAATAGTGAAGACAAAGCAGGCTGGCTCCTACAGTAACACTGGAGGGCACTTTTGAAGGACCTGCAAACAAGAGATGGAGTCAAAAACCCAAACAGCCTCAAAGTCTGAGCTGAGAATACCTTTAAGTGTAAGAAAAATTCCCTTAGTTGAGCAGTACAAATTACTTTGGGCTTATTTGGGCTTAGTGCTAGTGTTAACAGTACTGGAGTGCTATGCCCAGCTCAGGAAGCTAATTGCAAGACAATTGCAGTACAGCACATAAATACATTTTGCTTACTTCCTACAGTGTTTATTTCAGCACTGCTTGTGAGCAATTCTGGGGTGAGGTATGGAGCAGAGGAGAGGCGGACTCTGGCACACTTCCAGGAGCTGACAACATACCCTCGCACAACCAGACAGCAAAAGTTTCACTTTGTGGCTTACTAAAGTGTCCACTTGCTTTCAGTCAAGGTAGAATTTTCTCTCCTTTTGTGCACAAATCCTGCACCTGAATGACTAGGAAAGGCTGACTTTGCGGCTTTTATTTCCGTTGCACTAATCCAGAGACATGCCAATCCATGTAAACACTGTGTGAAGTCAAAATGCATATATGGTTGTTGGAGGTATATATGCTAAAATTGTTGTGCGCTGTATTATACTGTTAGCGGTAATGCTTTTAGCTCACTTTGATGCGCTGAGATGTTTGCACTGTAATGTTTGCGCTGATTTGATGTGATACTGGACTGAAGGATGTAACCCAGAAATAGAGCTTCACAAACGGCTCATTGAGCACTTAGAGCTATCCAATGAGGCTGCTCGATTTGAAATTGAATGTACGCATAGGGTGGGCCCATCACCGAAATCAGGAGACAAGTCACGGCATTGCCTGATAAAATACTTTAGGTACATGGACAAAGAAACTATTCTCCACAGAGCCAAAATGAAAGGGCCTACCCAGTACAAGAACACCAAGATGCACGTTTCTCAGGATTACAGTCGAGCGCTTCAGCTGCAGAGGTAAAAATTCAATTCTGTCAAAGCCAAATTGTACAGTCTTGGTTAGACTTTCGCCTTCATGTATCCCACAAAGCTGAGAATCGACAAGCCTGGGCAACCTCCTCCTATTTTCTTTACCTGCCCGAAACTAGCAGAGAAATGGGTGGTGGAAGAAGAGGTAAGAAGGAAGTGTGTCTGCGCCTTGCTGGCTCAGGGCAAGGCTGAAAACAGATAAGTGTATATTACTCACTGTTTGCGGTTTAAAATTATTTGTATCCCTTGAGCTCTGTGACTGATCGGTTCTCAATGTGGGCTGGAGGCCTGGACAGTAAGGGGTTGGAACTACCTCAGAGCAATGCTAGACTTGAGGCGTTTCATTTGGCCCATTATTTGATCATTTCTAACCGTCAGTATGCTCCTGTGAGTTTTTGTTTCCCCCAAAACCATGTCTGTGGATATGGGTAACGGGGAGGGCAGGGATCCTGAGGCCTGCTCAACTGAACCGGCAGAGCCCAGCTCACCGTTGTTAGTTTTTGGCAGGCTTGGGCCCTTACTCTACAGTTTGAAATTAATTCCTTGATTGACAGTCTCTGTTCACTGACTTGTATGCAACCAATCATTCATTTAAATTTAGAAATTAATATTTTATTTCACTCTGTACACTTTCTGTCTTATAAGCAGACCACTGTTATAAATCTTTTCTGTACTTTCTTTTATTAGTTAAAGCAGCTCCTTGGTTTGACATAGGAGGCCTTGGCAGAAGATAATGCTGTTTATTTAGTGCCAGAAAATGATCTGGTCAATGCACACAATAGCAATAATAATGTTACTGGTTACCAGTTATTTGTATGGAGAACTTATTCGGGCATATTTAGGCTTGAGTTGGGGCACTCTGTTTTGGTTATAAGCTTATTAAGGGTATCTGGGGGGAGGAGGGTTTGTTTCAATTCCATGGTTGGGGGACACTAATGTGGATTGGGTTGGGGGTTCTTGTCCACTGACAAGAATAAAACAGCCTGAAAATCTTGTTTGGCAGATGGGCTCCTTCTGACCTCTCTGCGCTCTAGGGGAGGAAGAGGGGATGTGTTTATGTTGTTATAAAATGGGAAAAATGTGGATGTTGCAGTATGAGGATGGATTAGTGACCTATTGTAAGGTTGACAGGATACAGAATGAGCATTGGAGGGCTTGTTTGAAGAAGAGGACAATCGATCTACTACCTAAAGACAGCTGTACCTGTAAATGTGTGTTGGGCCCAGGGTATAATGACTAACACAATCAAAGTGGCAACCTGGCATGTCAATGGGTTAAAATCTGTCGTTAGGTGGGAAAAGAGTGTTTGCTGAAGTGAAGAGATCAAAGTGGCAGGTAATCACGTTACAGGAGATGCACATGTCTCCAGGCAAGGCTTTGAAAACCAGTGTGTCTTTGGGGGGCACCTGGATATTCTCCACCTTTTCCTCCAAGACTAGAAGTGCCTTGGTTTGGTTTCCCAGCGGTTCCCAGGTTTGAGTTTTGGGTCAGGTCACAGATGCTGCAGGCAGGTATTCCCTAGTGAGGGCTGAAGTTCATGGTATGGGTACCTTTTCATTTGGCTAAATCTATGCTCTGAATGTGGAAGACCTCGGCTTCTACCAAAAGTTGGCACTAGATGTGGCAGGTTGGGTGGGACTCTGGATTTTGGAGGGGTGATTTTAATTATGTGAGAGATACGGTCCTGGATAGATCTAACACCACCCCTGTCCCCTTAATCAAGAAGCACTGGGCGAGTTAGAAAAGGAGTTTAACTTGATTGATGTATGGAGACAAAGATACGCCTCAGGTAGAGATTGTAGTTTTTACCCTCACTCACACCACTCTTGTGCCCGTCTAGACAGGCTTTTGATCAGTTCTTTCCTCCTCGCATTAGTGGACAGGGTGCACTATTCTCCCATCATCCTGTCAGTCCATGCTTCCCTATGCATGGCTTGACCGCCTCTGGCTCCCCTCCAGCGACAAGACAATGGCAATTAGATCCCCTCCTTTTGAAAAGCCAGGAGTACACTGACACAATGACCAAACATATCCAGGAATTTCTTTAATAAAAAGGGAGACACCTCTCATTGATGCAGATGGGAATCCCTTAAGGCATTCATATGGGGGCAGACCATAGCCTTTTTGACACACGCTAAAAGACAGGGAGAACAGAAGATCACCCATCTGAGTGAGAAAATTGAGGCTTGTGAGACTGCCCACAGGTTAAGGCCTACCCCCTCACTTTATAGGGTAATCCAAAAATTAAAATAGCGGTTCAATTAGCTCAGTAGCACTAGAATAGAGTGGACCATTCTATTTTATTTATTTATTTGGTATTCGGAAAATAACCTTTGAGCCAAGGCTCCTTTACAAAGGTTCCACATTGTGAACAGAGTATAGACATTCAATCAAGAAGGTTACAGAGTTTTAGGACATTTGAGACACTGAACAGCACAACTATCAGAAAAAATTAGAGTTTCTGAGACATTTAAAACACTATGCAGCATATGGATATCAACTTTAGTTGATTACAAGTGCAGGTAAGGTATAGGGGCACTGGAGGCTAGGTTAGGTTGGGCAGAGGGACAGTAAGGACAGGATTTTGGCAGGGGAGGAGTGGGGCCTCTAGTAAAAGTGCTCAAGGAGGCAGAGCTGAGGCCAGGGAGGCATAGACCCATCCTAGCATGGAGACAGGGGGAGGGGGGAGAGGTGGGTGAGGGGTGTATAGGAGCAGACCCTTAGAGTGATTCAGAGGCATTGTCAAGGGGCATGTGGGAGGGTGGCTTCTGTCTTGCGCTGAGAATAGTTGCTGTGAAAAGTAGCTATTAACCCAAGACAGAGTCTGCTTCGATGGTGATAGAGGGAGAAAGTTGCTTGCTTGGCAGCTTCACCAACGGGAAGGAGAGAGGGCAGTGGGGCAGATTCATGATGAGTCTGGTAACATGGTGCAGGACCAGACTCCCATAGGCAAAGCATTTAATGCCTTTTATGGGGCCCTGTATACTTCCGAGGTTGCTCCAAATTCTCAAGAACTGGATCAGTTCTTCACCAAAGCCCCCATCCCAGAGGTATGGGAGAAAGTAGCCTCGGATTTAGACCTGCCTATAACCAAGGAAGAGATGAAGACCGCCCTGGGGGCACTTAAGGGAGGAAAGGCCCAGAGACCAGATGGCCTCCCCATAGACTCTTTCAAGTCATTCGCTCACTTGATTATAGAACCTTTTTATGAGATGTTTGTTGAATGTTTGGACAAAGGAGAGCTGCCCCCCTACACATGATCTGCTACGATTATGGTGCTTCCTAAATCGGGCAAGGAGCCCTCATGGTGTGCCTCATATAGGCCAAGTTCACAGCGGGTTATAAAATCTTAGCAAAAGTTTTGGCCACTGGATTAGACCCGGTACTCCCTACATTGATCCACCCAAACCAGTCTGGTTTTGTACAGGGGCAGCAAGAGAAGCATAACATCTGCCGTACACTAAATGTGATTCATAGATGGGGTAAAAATAAACAGAAACATGGGGCCTCGGTGCTGGCTCTCAATGCTGAAAAGGCCTTTGATCGTGTGGAGTGGGCATATCTTTTTGAAACCTTAAAAAGAGTAGGCCTCAGTCCCCGCACTAGATCCTGGATCAGTGCCCTTTACAATAAACCACAGGCCCAGATAGCTGTGAATGGTAAGGTGACCTCCACAGTCACGCTGGGGTGTGGTACCAGACAGGGCTGCCCCCTCTCTCCCCTGTTATTGGTCCATTCCCTAGAGTCTCTTGCAGCAGTCCTGAGAGAATACAAAAGAGATCAGAGGCCCATGGGGGAAGGGGATCCAAACATAAGATAGCATTGTACGCAGATGATTAGCTCCTGTATCTTCAGCATCCAGCTCAGAATCTGCTTTGGGTACATGAACTAATGAGGTATTATGGGAAAACGTCTGGTCACAAAGTCAATTGGACCAAAAGTGAATTGCTCCCCATAGGGTTACAGGATACAGCGCATTTAATATAGTATCTGGGAGGGCTCAATTAGTAAAGACTATAAAGTATTTGGGTGTCTCCATCTCGGCCAAGACAAGCTCCTTGTATGCTTTGAACTATGAACCCCTCTTGTCTAAAATCTCAGAAGACTGTGATAGAAGGATGGCACTGTCTGTGTCCTTACTGGTGCGGGTGGAGGTAGTGAAGATGAGCATATTACCAAAATGCTTATACCTCTATTAGTCTCTTCCCATCAAGGTACCCAAAATACACTTTACGTGCCTCTATGCCACCTTGCATAAGTTCCTCTGGAGGGGCAAAAGTGCTGGAATCAAAAAAGCTATTCTACAGCTGCCTCAGAGACTGGAGGGGGTCTGACTTCCAGGTCTACTGCTGGGCGGCCCAGCTTGCCTTTGTGCCGGTGGGATCCCCAGTGGTGGGGAATGATTGGCTCAGATTGGAGAAGGACACCCTAATAGGCCCATTGAAAGAAGACTACCTCTCCATGGTTTTGTCCTCGGACCTATCACACACAATATTGAGTGACATTGCAGTGGGACTGGAAGGAAAAGTATGCCTCTTTGCAGATGACACAAAGATCTGCAACAGGGCTGATACACAAGGAGGTGTGGAAAGGATGAGAAGGGACTTGGCAAGGTGGGAGGAATGGTCAGAAGTATGGCAGCTAGGATTCAATGCAAAGAAGTGCAAAATAATGCACCTGGGAAACAAGAACCCAGGGGAAGAATACACAATGGGGGGGGAGATAGTAACAACAACAAAAAAGGAAAGGGACCTGGGGGTAATCATATCAGATGACCTTAAGGTTAGCAAGCAATGTGAAAAGGCAGTAGGGAGGGCTGGGGGTATTCTGGGATGCATAAGGAGAGGCATCACCAGCAGAAAACAGAAAGTTGTTATCCTGCTGTACAGACAGATGGTGAGACCCCATCTGGAGTACTGCATCCAGTTCTGGAGACCCCATCTCCGCAAGGACATAGACAAGATAGAGGCAGTCCAGAGGAGGGCAACTAAAATGGTGCAGGGTCTGCAAGAGAAGCTGTACAAGGAGAAACTTAAGGAGCTTAATATGTATACCCTTGAGGAAAGAAGGGAGAGGGGGGACATGATAGAAACTTTTAAGTACCTCAGTGGAATCAACCAAGTCCATGAGGGTAGCATCTTTCAGAAAAAGAGACGTGCAAGAACAAGGGACACAATTTGAAGATGGGGGGCAGTTCAGGGCAATATGAGAGGAGTTTTTTTCACAGAGAGGGTAGTGGATGCATGGAACAGCCTTCCTGAGGAGGTTGTGGGGTCTAAAACCGCGGGAGAATTCAAGAATGCATGGGACAGACATAAGGCAATTCTTGTGGGGGGTAGGAAGAAATAGGCTGTTCGTTAACTAGGATCTGCAGCCTATCCTGTAGGTAGGGAAATGGGTAGACTAGATGGGCCAAGCGGTCCTTATCTGCCCTCAAAGTCTATGTTTCTATATCTAACCCATTCACTGCCAACCTATTGAGAGTCTGGTCAGAGGTGCATAAGCACATTGGACACCCCAGGCAGCCTTCACCTTATGTGGGAATACTGCAATTTACAAAGATCAGAGGTCCCTGCTCTATCCCCCTACTACAGAGGTTGCTGGAGTGGAGACGGAAGGGTTTATCCTCACTGAGGCAACTATATGAAGGGGGTATGTTAAATAACTTTGTTTAATATGTGCAGAATGGAGTATACAACTGGGAGACTTTTTTGGGTATCTCAGGATCAGGCAGTGGTGTGGGACATCTCTGTCAGCCAAATTTGGCTGGTCCCCTCCCTCTCCCTTTGAGGAAGAGATGTTTAACCCCCAGCTGGGTTCTGAACCACTATCAATATACTACCAAATCATTTGGGGCGCTCTAACCAAACATCAAAGGGGATTAGAGATAAGTGGAGTCAGGACCTCCATTCTCCCATAGACTCTAAAATATGACAAGTCAACACCTCAAGTTATGCTCCCGTAGTAATGAGCTAAGGCAAGTCCAACTGAATTTTATGTACCAACCCAATATCGAGCCCAAGAGGTTACATACTATGGATGCTCAGCGGCCCAGTGAATACCCTAAATGTAACAACCTGGAGGGTGACTTTCTCCATATGGCTCAGACCTGTCCCAAAGTGACTCCGTTCTGGTATGCGATGCATCACACAATGTACAGAGTCCTTGGATATAGCCCTTCAAAGTCTCCTCTTGAATTGCTGTGCAGACCCTCAACACCCTGGAGGGAAACTGTATAACCACCTTTGGACTTTAGCCTTGATTAACACTAGAAAGACAGTGGACCAGTCTTGGATGTCTCCCTCTCCCCCTACAATATTTCAATGGGTCAATAACCTCAAGATGTCTGACTCTTGAGAAAACCCAGTTTTATGCAATAAGCAAGCAAGCTTCCTAGATGTCTGGCTGCCACTCATAACAGTAACTGAGACAGGTATAATGCCCCTATAAGGAGTGGGTGTTTTTTTTTTTTGTCCTCGCTGTACAGTAGCTTGGGGGGGGGGGGTGAGGCTTACCCCACCCCCTTAATCCGCCTCGTTGTGCTACTGCATTTTGTGCTACCCAATAGACCCATTGTCCTCTTGATTGGCAGGTTTCACCTATATACTGATGTCCTCAGTTGCACAGTTGTAGCATTATATACCAATGCTCTATTTGGCAAACAATGTATTCCTGTAATAACTGCATACTGTACAATGTATCTGTGTTTGGTGATGTAGTCGTCAATGTACTTATATAATTCTTTGCTCAGCATCGTACCAATAAAATATTTTGGGGAAAAAAAAAAATAGCATTTTCTTTTCATTTTCTTAACTACAGCATCTCTATTATGACAAAAGTCATCCTAGTCCAATACAGGCGGAGGAATTATTTAATTACAAAATTCAATGTAAATAAATTTTTTTTATTAACAATTTTTTTTCTCAAACATTTCTTTTTACTGTGCCCATTTTTTTTTTTTTTTTTGTAATTCATATTTTATTCGGTTTCCAACTTTTCAACAAACAGTTATGTAGTTTGGTATTGACACATACCTTGTTACAGCAACATAACAACATATGCCCTGGCCGAGTAAAAATAACCTATGGATGAACAGACTAATGAAGAAGACAATAAAAAAAAAAAAGTACGCTTTTCATACAGCATGCAAACAGCAGACGTATTTAACCACAGTAAAATTACAGGCAGCAAACATTTAATTAATTTATACTGTGCCCATTCTCTAAGTGTAATACCCTCCAGTGTGAGCTTTATTGGGAAATACCAGACCTTCCAGGGGCTAGAAGCCCTCCCCCTGTGGTGTCAGGACTCAGTATGCCCCTGGGCAGTCCTGTATTTCCCAGTGAAGCCCACCCTGTCAGGTATTCTGGCTTACATAAAGAGGACCGGTCCCTGTACTGATCCCTGTGGCACCCCACTAGTCACCCTCCCTTTCTTGAAGTGAACTCTGTTTACCACCACCCTCTGTCTCCTGTTCCCCAAACAATTTCTCGCCCACTCCTAGGCTTCTCAGCTTGTTTATAAGTCTCCTGTGTGGAACAGTGTTGAATGCCTTATTGAAATCTAGGTGGGCCACATTCACCACTGCATCCTGATCCAATTCCCTGGTCACCCATTCAAAGAAATCTATCAGATTTGTTTGACATGATCTCCCCCCCAGTGAATCCATGCTGCCTTGGTTCCTGACGACCACTGTGGAATCCAGATATTCCACAATCCTCTCTTTCAGTAGTGATTATATTACTTTCTCCACCACTAAAGTCAGGCTGACTGTGCTGTAGTTGCTACCCTCCTCTTTGCTTCTACTTTTGTGAAGTGGGATTACATCTGCCCCCTTCCAGTCCTCCTGAACCACTCTCATCTCCAGTGAGTGGTTGAACAGGGCTGTCAGAGGTGCAGCCAGCACCTCCCTGGGCTCCCTCAATATCCTCGGATGCACCCCTTCTGGCCCTATTGCCTTGTCCACTTTCAGATTTGTGAGTTCCCTCAGAACCCTGTCCTCTGTAGATGGACTAGTGTCTACTTCCCTTCCTTCGAATGCTCCTGGCACTTTTCTGTGGTCCTTCTCTTTCCCTTCTTCTGTGAACACTGAACAAAAGTATTCGTTCCGGATGTCTGCTTTTTTTCTGGTCCCCCTCCACACACTCCTCTCCTTCCCTCCTAAGCCTTACTGTCCCTTCCCTGGTCTTTCTCTTTTCACTTACATACCTGAAAATAACTTGTCCCCTTTCTGCACTACCTAGGCTATTTTCTTGTCTGTCTGTGCCTTTGCTCCCTTAATTTCTGTTCCTCCTGCTACACCTTATTACTTGGTATTACTTGGTATGAAAGAACAGAAGAAGGCCAGAGCCCATCGAGACTGTTCCCCACACTATGTGGGACATTATTTATCTATTATCCCTCAACCAAACATCTAATTTGTTTTTAAAGACAGGGCCACTAATTGCCTCTACCAATTCTTGTGGCAAGGTGTTCCATACAATGGATGTTCTTATTGGAAAAAAAGTTTCCCCTTTTGCTGGTATTATAAGTTTTTACTTCAAGCTGTTTATTATGCAGTCTCAGAACATGTCTCCTTTTGGAGAGTGTTAGACCACATTTTTCCCTTAGATCTGGTGAATTTATTAAATTAAAAACCATAAGCATATCACCTCTTAATCTTCTGCTTTGAAGAGAGGAGAGGAGAGACCAGTAGCTTTTAATCTGTTCTGATAATCGAAGTTTGTTAATCTTGGAATCATTCTAGTTACTCTCCTTTGAACCTGTTCAGGAATTGCTGTCTTTTTTTGGTTTGGATTCCAGAAAGGGGAGCCATAGTCTAGATACGGTCTAATGTATGCCCTATACAATGGAATAAGGCATTGTTCAGTGCAATTAACAAAAGTGCGTTTTATTTGCCTCAAAAGTCTGTTGGTCATGCAAGCAGTTCTAACACAGTGATCATTTGATGTAAGTTTATTATTAACATATATCCCTAAATCTTTTTCACAATTTGATGAGTGAAGTGGTAGTCCGTTTATACGATATATCGTTTTTGGATTATTTACACCGGAATGCAATACTGAACATTTGTCTTGATTAAACTGCATATGATTTTCATTTGCCCAAAGTGTTAATTTTTCCAAATCCTTCTTTAATGCAGAAATATTTTCTTGATTATTAACCTTGCCCCCTAATTTAGTGTCATCTTCAAATTTAACTATGAAGTTATTTGGCCCTGTTTGTAAATCACTGATAAAGAGGTTAATGTTGGTCCCAAGACTGACCCCTGTGGTACACCACTTGTCACACTACCCGAATCAGACAAGATATCATTAATTCAGACTCTCTGAGAATGATTTGTCAACCAGTTTAAAGTCCAGTTGACAATATCAGGTGACAAACCTAGATTGTGCATTTTAGTAATGAGTTTTTCATGTGAGATTTTATCAAAGCTCTACTAAAGTCAAAAGAATTACATCAGTAGGATACCCACATCTAGTAGAGTACTTATATTATTGTAAAAGATATCAGATTGGTGGTGCAGGAATACTTGGGAGTAAACCCATGCTGATTTGAATCATAAATTCCTAATTTTTTTACAATTTTGATCTATTAGAGACTTCATTACTCGTTCCATTAATTTACTAGCCACTGAGGTCAGGCTAATTGGATGATAATTTTGCACAGAACCTCTATTGCCTTTTTTAAATATGGGTGTAACTATTGCTGAACGTCAGTCATTTGGTACAATGCTTTCTTGTAAGAATTTATTGAAAATAATTGACAAAGGTATGATAATATTTATAGAGGTTTTGATCAGAAACCATGGATGAATACCATCTGGGCCCGGATTAGTATTTTTTTTTTTTTTTTTTTTTTTTTAGTTTTTTGATAGCCTGTATAATGTCAGTTGGATAGAACCTATGATAATCTACGTGGTGAACTTTAAATGTACTAATAGGTGATTTTTGAGAGAAGACGGAACAAAAGTACTTATTAAAGAGATTCGAGGTTTCTATATCAGGTAGAGAAGAGTCATTGGTTATAATGGGACCAATGGTCCTTGATACACCTTTTTTACTATACATATAGGAGAAAAGAGATTTGTGACAGTCTTTTGTGTGAGCTAGTTTAAATTCTAGCTTATTTTTTGCCAATTTAATAGAATTTTTTAAGTTTTTCACAGATAGTCTGTATTTATGTAATAGAGTAGTTTTAAATGGAACAGAACTATTCTTAAGTTTCTTAAAATGTTAAATTTTTATTTTAATCTGATTTTTAATTGTCTTGTTGAACCAAGGGGGAATTTTTCTTTTATTATTAAATTTCCTCTTAGATGGAATAAAGGTATTTTCCAAATAATGTACAATGTTTTTAAAAAAGTCCCAAGCTTGTTGTGTTGTACAATTAAGAAGATTAGATTCCCAGTTTATGTTTTGTAAGTATTCATTGATTTTAGAAAAATTTGCTTTGTTATAATTTTATCTTCTTCTCTCTGTGTCTCTTTATACCTCCTGAATGCTAACTGTTGTGCCCTTACCTTCCTGGCTACCTCGTTTGAAAATCATAGTGGTCTGTCTTTCCTCCTGCTTTTGCTTACTTGTCTGACGCAGAGGATTGTTGCCTTCTCTAGCCCACATTTTTGAATTGCCCACTGTTCCTCCACTCCCCCAAGTCCTCTCCCTGCGCCAGGGCATCCTGAGGCATTCCGCAGTCTTTTTAAAATCAGCTCTCCTGAAGTCCAGGACTCTGGCCTTTGTGTGGTTCGATCCTACTGCAGTACTTATATTGAATCACACTGTATGGTGATCACTACTGGTCCACAGGTGGCCAGCCACTGTGACATCTACAACACTGTCCCCATTGGTGAGTAGAAGGTCGAGTACTGCCCTCTCATGAGTTAGCTCTTTTAGTTGCCTAAGAAATGCCCCCTGCAGGGAGTCCAGGATGTCCCTGCTCCTAGCTGAAGTTGCAGCTGGGATGCTCCAATCTATGTCTGGCAGATTGAAGTCCCCCATCAGCAGCATTGTTTGTCATTTTTTGGATAGTTTCCACTAGAACCTTATCCACCCCCACCCCCCCATGTTGGAGGTCTGTAGATCACTCCAGTGTGAATAGCAGCTCCTTTCCCTTTTTCTAGGGTGACCCAGAGTACCACCACCCCTTCCTGATTTCCTTGTATATCCGTAGCCTTTATGCTATCCCTCACATAAAGAGCCACTCCACCCCCCACACACACACACACACTTTTCCCACCCTGTCCTTTATGAACAGTGGGTAGCCTGGTACTGCTATATCCCAGTCATGGTTCTCATTGCACCATGATTCGGTAATGGTGACAATTGCCAGGTCAACCTCTGACATGATGACCTCTAGGTCCAGGATTTTGTTTCCCTGACTTCAAGCATTTGCACACATGTCCTTCCAGAATAGGCTACCACCCTTTTTGTTATCATCCCCTGTCCCCTTATGCCATCTCTCCTTATCCCCTCTACTTTCAGTCCCATCTTTCTTCACTTCTACCACTTTGTTTCCTTTTTTGTTGGGTACCCATGGGAATTTATTTCCCTTGGGTCTCTCCCTACTGCCTACTTCAGTTTCAGGGAGGGGGACAGTTTGTTTCTCCATTTCTTTCTGCCACCCCCCTTGGCAACTTTAAGTGCCCATCAATGTAACATTTTAAAACGTTCATTGAGGACTGAGTTTCCCCTCTCAGATGGATGCAGGTCATCTCCCCTGTATAGGCCTTTGTCCCTCTAGGTGGGACCCCAATATAGCTGTACCCATCCTCTCTGCACCATTCCTTCATCATGTGTTGAAGCTCCTGGTACAGAGTACCCTATCTCTCCCCCTGTCTTAGACAGGTAGTACCTCAGAAAAGGTCACAGAGCATGCTACCGGCCTGAGACCCCTCCCCAACTCCCTGAACTCTTCCAGTACTCTCCAAGCCAGGTCATTGGTCCCAAGGTGGACCAGGACATCAGCTCTCCCTCCTGTCCTGCTTCCCTAGCAATTCTCAGGATCCGCTTCCCATCCCTCCAAGCCATGGTGCCAGGTAGGCACCTAATCTCCCTCTCCCTTCCTGTCCCCAAATCTATCCCTCTAACAACTGAGTCCCCCACCAGGAGTTGCTTCCTCCTCCTCTGGGGTCCTCTACTACCCACCTTCGAGTCTCCACTGTGGAGGACACCCATATCCACTTTGGTTGCTACTGCAGGTGCCTCCATGGGACAGTCCTACCCTGCCAGCGCAGCATAGGAATTTTGTAGTGGTACCATCTGGGGCATGTGTCTCTGTCCCACCACTCGCACCCCTCCTGAGCCCACGATAGTCCAGCCACTCCTCATCCTTGGCATCCTTTGAGACCACAGTGGCAGACTTGGCAGTCCCTGGGTGGGGACGGAGGTACCCCAAATCCTAGCCAACTCAGCCTGAAGTCTAGCAACCTCCATCCTCCGTCAAGAGAGGTGCCTGCAGATGAGCTAGCACTGCAGTCTCCAGAAAATCTCCCTGAAGACCGCTGCTCACAGCCACTACAGTGCATGACTATGCCCTACTTTGCCTGTTTTTCTGCTTTGACTCCATTAGACCCTTTTTATCCCTTGCCCAAACTATTGCTTGATCCTAACTCACCTATACCCTGCCTCTCTTTAATCCCTTGCTCTCTTTACACCCTTACTTTCTCCTACACATAGAAACATAGAATTTGACGGCAGATAAGGACCGCTTGGCCCACCCAGTCTGCCCATTTCCCTACCTACTGGATAAGCTGCAGATCCTAGTTAACCAGCAGCCTACTTCTTCCCCCCCCCAGAATTGCCTTATGACTATCCCATGCATGCTTGAATTTCACCACTGATTTTGACTCCACAACCTTCCTCCGGAAGGCCATTCCATGCATCCACAACCCTCTTTGAAAAAATACTCTTAAATTACCTTGGAGCCGCCCCATCTTCAAATTGTGCCTCTTGTTCTTGCACACCTCTTTTTGAAAGATGCTACCCTCTTGGACTTTGTTGATTCCCTTGAGGTACATGAAAGTTTCTATCATGTCCCTCTCCCTCCTTTCCTCGAGGCTATACATATTAAGCTCCTTAAGTCTCTCTTCATATGTCCTCCAGTGCAGACCCTGCACCATTTTAGTTGCCCTCCTCTGGACAGCTTCCATCCTGTCTATGTCTTTGCGGAGATTGGGTCTCCAGAACTGCACACAGTACTCCAGATGGGGTCTCACCAGCTGTCTGTACAGAGGGATAATAACTTCCTGTTTTCTACTGGTGATGCCTCTCCCTATGCATTCCAGTATCCCCCCAGCCCTCCTTGCTGCCTTCTCACATTGCTTGCCCACCTTTAGGTCATCTGATATGACTACCCCCAGGTCCCTTTCCATTTTTGTAGTTGGTAGTATCTCACCCCCCATTGTGTACTCTTCCCCTGGGTTTTTGTTTCCCAGGTGCATTACCTTGCACTTCTTAGCATTGAATCTAAGCTGCCATGCATTTGGCCATTCCTCTAACCTTGCCAAGTCCCTTCTCATCCTTTCCACCCCACCCTGTGAATCAACTCTGTTGCAGATCTTAGTGTCATCTGCAAAGAGACATACTTTTCCTTCCAGTCCTTCTGCAATGTCGCTTATAAAAACATTGAAGAGGACTGGTCCTAATACTGAACCCTGCGGTACCCCGCTAGTAACCCTCCTTTCTTCTGAGTGGACTCCATTTACTATTACTCTCTGTGTCCTATTCTCCAGCCAATTCTTCACCCAGGCTGTCATCTTGGGACCCACTCCCAGGCTGGCTAACTTGTATATTAATCTTTGTGTGGGACTGTGTCAAATGCCTTCTAAAGTCTAGGTAGGCCATGTCCACAGCCCTCCCTGATCTACTACTTTGGTCACCCAGCCAAAGAAATCTATCAGATCGTCTGGCATGACCTTCCGCTGTGAATCCATGCTGCCTAGGGTCCTGTGCCCCTCTGGCCTCTAGATACTCGACAATTCTTTCCTTTAGAAGTGATTCCATCATTTTCCCTATCACTGAGGTTAAACTAACAGGTCTATAGTTTCCTGCTTCTGCTTTGCTCCCACTTTGTGAAGGGAATCACATCTGCCCTCCTCCAGTCCTCGGGTACCACCCCACCCTCCCATGATTTGTTAAAGAGGTAGTCAGTGGTGTCACTAGTTCTACCCTTAGTTCTTTTTAGAATTCTGGGATGAATCCCATCAGGCCCCATTGCTTTGTCCACCTTCAGTTTTAAGAGTTCTTTCAGAACCCTTTCTTCTGTAAATGGGCTGGTATCAACTTCTGTATCCAGAGTGTTACTACTGTTTGTTTTATGTACCTCCCTCTTCCTTGTAAATACTGAGCAAAAATATTTGTTTAGTATCTCTGCCTTTTCACAGTCTCCCTCTGCCCACCCTCCCTCCCTTTATTAAGCCTCACTATCCCTCCCTTGGTCTTCCTTTGCTCCCTGATGTACCTATAAAAGGTTTTATCCCCTTCTTAACTGAGTTGGCTATCTTTTCCTCGGTTTGGGCCTTTGCTGTTCTGACTGCCTTCCCAGCCTCCTTTTGCTTTACTGATACAGTTCTCTGTCCTGCTCCTAAGTTCTTGTACTTCCTGGAATGCTCTTTCTCTGAACCTTCACTGCCACTTCCTTTGAGAACCATAGTGGTTTCTTACATCATCTTGTTTTGTTTATTTGCTTCACACAAAGGCTAGTACTCTGTGATGGCAGTTTTATTATTCCCCATTGTTCTTCCACCCTCCTTCCGCCCATTTGCTAGTGCATTCCTTAGGCACTCACCCATTTTGGCAAAGTCAGCCTCCTAAAGTCCAGTACTTTTGTCTTTGTATGGCTTGACTTATTGCTGTGTTTATTATGAACATACTGTTCGATGGTCGCTAGTTCCCAGATGGCTACCCACTTCTACATCTGTGATCCTCTCTCCATCTCCATTTGAGAGTATCAAGTCTAATATTGCTCCCTCTCGAGTGGGCTCCAGTACTAGTTGTCTAAGGCATGCCCTCTGTAGGGCATCTAGAATAACTGCACTCTTCGAAGTGGCAGCTGCAACTGCACTCCAGTTAACATCTGGCATATTCAGATCACCCATCAGCAATATCTCCCCTTTTTCTGCCATTCTAAGTATACTTTCTAAGTATACACAGGCTAGGGTTTTTCACCTGTACCCAGACTATTGCTAGACCCTAACTTGCCATTACTTTTCTTTTTTTTTACTCCTACCTGTACCCACCCTGCTTTTTTTTTTTTTTTTGTGTCCCTGACCCTCCTTGTTCCCTTGCAGTGTATGTGCTGTTACAGGAGTTTAAATAGGAAGTTTACCTCTGGTGTAGGGTAAACCATCCTGATGTCCTGCTTTCTCCTGTCTTACTCCTTCATTTCTCCCCTGATACCTTGTTGAGCAGCAGAGTCCAGCCACCAGCTGCCTCGTTGGGGAGACTCTGCTATGTTATCCTTGTCTCAGGGTCCTTCCCACGGGGGGCTGCTGTGTGGTGGCTGCTTGGAGGACTTGTCCTCTTATAGTAGCTGGAGTCTTTCTTGTCCCACTGGTCCTGCTCAGTGACTGGTGCCCTGTAAGGCCGAGGTCCCCATCTGCCCCCTAATTGGCTCCCACTAGAATCCTTTGTTTGGAGCCTCAAGGTCTGCTGTTGCACTTTCCTCTCGTCAGAGGGGTCCCACTTTCACATTATAAATATTTTAAAATAAATTAGGTTTTGTTATGTTTGATTTGTGTACTATGTTTTTTTTTCTTTTCTGTCATATTTTATGATGTACATTAATAACATTTATTGTGGATACACAAAATTAGAATACGTACACTTATATACAATATTTTAGGTGTATTGTCTATTTACGTACATGTTTGTATATTTTGTGTATGTTGTAATGACTTATGTCGATCAAATAAACAATATTTGATTTGATAAAGAACTGCGAAGAAAAAGGGAGAGCAGAGAAAGCTATACAACATAGAGAGAATACATAATGGGCAACCATGTAAAAACCAGCCTGTACTGCCACAGAGGGGATCTGATTATGTCAGACTTCGGGAGTGAGGCTAAAAGGGTCTGATGTAATCAGAACCCTTAGATGGCAGCTCAGGCTGGTTGGGCATATGGTTGCCCATCCATGTTTTTTTATAGTGTATACTTTATTTATTTTTGCTTTTTTCACATTAGGGAAAATTATTTTGGCTGAGCATGTCTTCTTGCTCCCTGGTACATTATTTGTTTCATCCCTCCATCCCTTAAACAGTGCATCATACCAGATTTTAAGGTTTACCTTTTTTGTGTGGTCACCTAGTTCTCAAAGTTTAGTAAATTCCGGACAGTCATCTAAAATGTGGAAACTAAGGTATCAGCATGGCTCAGTTGGTAGCACATCCGCCTCTGGACCAGAAGGTCGTGGGTTCTCGTCCCACACCAGGATTGGACTTGCACCTAAAAATCGCTGGCATCTGAATGCAGTATTGTGGGGTGCTGTACTGCTGGTGCGTGCCATCCTTTGGATGAGACGTTAAACTGAGGAACCCTCTGCCCATCCTGGTGTTGTTCTGGTGGGTGTCCAGGTGGAAGTAAAAGAACCCAGAGCACTTTTCACAAAGAGCAGGGAACATTCCCAGTGTGCTGGCCAACATTCCCTTCCCATAAACCAGTTCATACAATTATCCAGGCTGTGTGTGGGTGATGATGTGCGATATGGCTGCCACCACACATTGTCACTTCACTACCAGTCTAGCATTGCTTGTAAAGTGCTTTGAGATAGTGTGTGTGAAAAGCGCTATAGAAATGCTGATTCATCATCTTCTTCAACACCACCACAGCCAGCACAACAGTTAACTTTCATTTTCAGCTACTTGATGTGCATGCAATGGTTGTTTCCATTCGAAAATTAAACTGGTGCAGTCTCTAGAGGTTTCAGAATGCTATTGTACCACAGAAGGGCACACTCATATTCCACAACCTTTGAACTGTGGTACAACATTCTAAAAGGGATGAAAATCCATACACAATAATGCTGTACTACACACTATAATAATGCTTCTTTTTAATGTGTTACAGATATTAGAGTTGCAGTTTTTACTCTGATATAGTTGTACAAGGCCATAAAATGTCAGTCTCCACACAGGGAAAAATAAAAGTGATTATTTTTTAATCTAACCAGGATTGGAGCTCGTATTTGGATAATTTAAAATTAGCTGGATTGAAATTAAAAAAAAAAAAAAAAAGTGAAGTTGGTTTATCAAAAACATGACTACCAATTTAAAATTGAAAGTTCTTAGTTGTCACAGTGATACCACCTGCAATGTTTTTTTGGTAGCACTGGGCCTTTTGTTGACAGTGAATGGTTTAACATAAACATTTGGCTTTAAAATGTCGATGAGCAATCAGGA
Source organism: Neoceratodus forsteri (assembly GCA_016271365.2). Classification (NCBI taxonomy): domain Eukaryota; kingdom Metazoa; phylum Chordata; order Ceratodontiformes; family Ceratodontidae; genus Neoceratodus; species Neoceratodus forsteri. Next base: position 409,693,407 of record CM057455.1, read on the forward strand.
CACAGTTTTGTCCCAACCTGTCCCCCAACCCTCATAAAAATGTCAATGACTAATCAGGATACAGTATTTTTACAACCTACTCTCCTCCTCCTCCTCCTCCCTCCCTCCCTCCCTCCCTCCCTCCCTCCATATCTCTCTCTCATATAGACACCAGTATATATATCTCCCCAAGGAGACACAAGTGAGTTAGAAAAGTCCTGCCCTTCACAAGTGATGATAAATGTATTTATTTATGTATTCATTTTTAGAATATTGGTAACTATGAAAGGCACACTAAGACGAGACTCGTTTTCGGGTGCCATGGGGGCCAAAATGTGCTGTCATACTTGTGGTGCGAAATCACCTTTTCCCCTCAGTATGCTTTAGATTTTGTTCAGTGGGTGTTTGTTTATTTGTTAATTCTAGTTTTTGTGTTTTGGTTTTGTACAACTGTTTAAAACTCACTCAAAATTCAGTTCAGAAAAAAAATGCACCTTCTGCACTAACTTAATTTGCAGCATTTTGCTTGTTATACTATTGTGATGTAAGTGTAGGAGGGTTATCTAGTAGAAAACTGCAAGATGGCATGACTGCTGGTTGACACTTGTATATAAGTTTATGGTTCCATTTGGAGGGCCTCTTGTAGATATAAAAGGACGTAATATGGGACATTCTTATATCCATGAGACCCTTCAGACAGACCCATAAAACTTTTGTAGATCATTAACTGTATTAAATTAAAAAATCTTTTTTTTATTTAATACAGTTAACAGCATGAGTGGTCGGTGAGAAACCCATTATTGTGGCTCAGTGTGTTAAGGTACTCTTACAGTAATGAGTACCTTATGCGTGTGACAGGGTGAATAAGGCCCTTCCCCATTTGCTATGCAGAAAGAGTTTAAACACAAGGGTCTGTTTGATCCTTTCCTTTTCTGTCTCTTCAGTGTCTGGTTGCGCAACCAAATTTTCTTGTGCGAGTTAGGAACTGATCACTCTGATGGTTTCACAGTTCTTTGCATCTCGCTATCTCTCTGCCTTCCCTTGCTGTTCTGTCTTTTCTCCCCCCTTGCATATCTGCGGGTATAAAAATATATGTGAATCTTTATGTGGAAATGTCACTGATACTGGGATCCCTTTGTTTAAAACTGTATATAGTTTTGCTGTTGAAATGATTGCAAAATGCTATTTGGAAATCAAGGGGCTAACCTGAGATGCAGTTTTTAAGCCTTTTGCAGAACTGTAAACAAGAGGTCAGTTCTGGGTCACTATATTCTTTCTGTTGCACCTACAAGGAATGAAACTGACAAGAACATTCTGTAAACTTACAAGAACATTCTGAGAGAGGCAGGCTCTCTTAACAAGTTCCCAGACAAAGATTTATAAAAAAAAAACAGCAGTGCTTTTGCTAGGGAGACAAGGAGATTGAGATACTGAGAGACCAAAACTTGGAATGAAGAGATACCCTTAGAAAAAGGACTTAGTTTTCTCTGTTTGTACTGCCTTTGTAAATAGTTATACTGAATATTTTTTTTATTTTGCTGTTATTGAGAAAAATAAAATGCTATTTGCAAATTTTGAAACTTCTTTTAGTTCTCCTATGCTTCCTTACCTGTGCCTCAATGACAGATGGTGTCAGCCTAAGTGGGATTTACCCCATGCATACTCTGAGCCAGGAGTTTTGTGCATGGGTACTAGACCTGGTACCAGGGAAGCATAGCAGAAAGGTATGGATTCTGCAGCAGCAAGCCCAGGAGTGGTTACCAGAAGAATGGCAGCCAAACTGACTGTGCAGACAGCACCAGTCATGGTAAAAAAAAAAAAAAAGAGCAGGCAGTGACCGAACCTGAAAGCTTGACTACCTTTTTAAAATGGTGGGCTATACAATAATCAGAGTTGGAGAAACAGAAAAGAGAAGAGATGTAGCAGAGAGAAAGAGATTCAACATTTAGAGGCACAGAGAAAAGAACAAATGCAGCAACTTGAGAACCAGAGAAGAGAAGAGATGCAGCAACAGGAGTAGCAAAGAAGAGAAGAAATGCAGCGATGGATGGATGTCTTGCAAGTTATCAAAGCTGGAGGATCTGGCACTGGTGCAGCAAAGCAACAAGACACAAACAACTTAAAATACATTAAACTTACAAAGTTGTGTCCCTCTGACACTGAAGCATACTTGACAACTTTTGAAAGGGTTACCACAGCCTGCCAGTGGCCAAAGCAACAAAGGACAATCAGACTGGTAGAAACTTAGAAACATAGACTTTGACAGCAGATAAGGACTGCTTGGCCCACCTAGTCTGCCCATTTCCCCACCGACAGGATAAGCTGCAGGTCCTAGTTAACCAATGGTCTATTTCTTCTTACCCCCCACAAGAATTGCCTTATGTCTGTCCCATGTATTCTTGAATTCTCCCACAGTTTTAGACCCCACAACCTCCTCAGGAAGGCTGTTCCATGCGTTCACCACCCTGTCTGCAAAAAAAATACTTCCTCACATTGCCCCTGAACTGCCCCCCTCTATCTTTAAATTGTGTGCCCTTGTTCTTTCACATCTCTTTTTCTGAAAGATGCTACCCTCTTGGACTTTGTTGATTCCACTGAGGTACTTAAATGTTTTTATCATGCCCCCCCCCTCCTTCGTTTCCTCAAGGGTATACATATTAAATTCCTTTTGTCTCTCCTTGTATGGTTTCTCTTGCAGACCCTGCACCATTTTAGTTGCCCTCCTCTGGACTGCCTCTATCCTGTCTATGTCTTTGTGGAGATGGGATCTCCAGAACTGGACCCAGTTCTCCAGACGAGGTCTCACCAACTGTCTGTACAGAGGGATAACAACTTCCTGTTTTCTACTGGAAATGCCTCTCCCTATACATCCCAGTATTCCCCCAGCCCTCCCTACTGCCTTATCACATTGCTTGCTAACCTTAAGGTCATCTGATATGATTACCCCCAGGTCCGTTTCCATTTTTGCTGTTACTACCCCCCCCAAATTGTGTAATCTTCCACTGAGTTTTTGTTTCCAGGTGCATTATTTTGCACTTATTTGCATTTAATCCAAGCTGCCATACTTCAGACCATTCCTCCAACCTTGCCAAGTCCCTTCTCATCCTTTCCCTGCCTCCTTATGTATCAAATCTGTTGCAGATCTTTGTGTCATCTGCAAAGAGGCATACTTCTAGTCCCTCTGCAATGTCACTTATAAATGCATTAAAAAGGACTGGAGCCAGTACTGAACCCTGCGGTACCCCACTAATAACCCCTCTTTCTTCAGAGTGGACTCCATTTACAATTACCTTCTATGTCCTATTGTCCAGCCAATGTTTTACCCAGGCTGCCACCATGGGACCCACTCCCAGGCTTGTTAATTTGACTATTAATCTTTTGTGTGGGACTGTGTCAGATGCCTTGCTAAAGTCTAGGTAGGCCATGTCCACAGCCCCTCCCTTGTCTACTACTTTGGTCACCCAGTCAAAGAAATCAATTAGATTCATCTGATATGACATTCTCATTGTGAACCCATGCTGCCTTGGGTTCTGTGAGCCACTGACCTCGAGGTACTTAACAGTTCTTTTGTTTAGAAGTGATTCCATCACTTTCCCTACCACAGAAGTGAAACTGACAGGTCTGTAGTTTCCTGCCTCTGTCTTGGTCCCACTTTTGTGATGGGGAATCACATCCACCTTCCTCCAGTCCTCCGGTACCACACCATTCTCCCATGATTTGTTAAAAAGGGTAGTCAGTGGTTTCACTAGTTCTCCCCTTAATTCTTTTAGAATTCTGAGGTGATTTCCATCAGGCCCCATTGCTTTGTCCACCTTCAGTTTTAGGAGTTCTTTCAGAACCCTTTCTTCTGTGAAAGGACTGGGATCGACCCCCTATCAAGAGTGCTTCTGTTTATTGGATTAGGCACCTCCCCCTCCTCCTCTTTTGTGAATACTGAGCAGAAATATTCATTCAGTATCCCTGCTTTTTCACTGTCTCTCTCTGCCCACCCACCGTCCATTGTATTCAGCCTCACTATCCCCCCTTTGTTTTCTATGCTCTCTGATGTACCTATAAAAGGTTTTTTTCCCCCTTCTTAACTGAGTTGCCTATCTTTCCTCAGTTTGGGCCTTTGCTATTCTGACTTCCCTCCCTGCTTCCTTCTGCCTTAACTGGTACAGCTCTCTGTCCTGCTCCTTCTGTGTTTCCTTGTACTTCCTAAATGCTATCTTTTTCTCACTGACTTTCCCCACCACCTCTTTTGAGAACCATAGTGGCTTTTTCTTTTGTTTTGATTTATTTGCTTCACACAAAGGTTTGTTGCCTCCATGACCGGTAAAGCCCAACTTGCTTACAGAGATGTGGACACTGCACAGTCAGAAAACTATAACCTGGTGAAATCCTGAAAAGGTATGACATCTCAGGAGAGACATGCAGGCAAAGATTCTGGTCCCTGAAGTATAACTCAGTCTACAATCCTCAAGATGCCTTCACCTGTTTTAGAGAACTCCTTATTAAATTACTCCAACCAGAGGGCAAAACAGTTCCACAGATCATCGACACATTTGCAATGGAGCAGTTCATCAACATCCTATCCACAGATGTACGGCTCTGAGTAAAAGAACATCAACTAGACAGTGGAGAAAAGGCTATTTCTTTGGCTGAAGACTACCAAATGGCCAGACAGATGCCACAGCAGTGAGGTAACAGCCAAGCATCAGTAAGACATACTCTTTCACATTTAAACTCCAAGTCTGATAAGAACTCTGCTGTTGGGGTAACAAATCTGCACCCAAAGACTTTATTTGCTATAACTGCAATAAGCCAGATCATATTGCAAGAAATTGCCATAGTAAGAAGAGTAACAATGGAGCAGATTTGTCCTTAACAAACTGGGTCAAGTACTTTAACTGATATGAAGGTGGGAAATAAGACTGTGAAGATTCAGGAAGCAGACAGACCCTAGTGCATATTGTAGTGCTGGGAAATTATGCCAAAAGGACCAGGTGCTGGTGTCATCTGCAGCCACTGGGACACTCGATAATATCCCACTAGCCAAGTGACTCTGACTGTTAATGGGGTGTCACATCAAATGAAAGTGGGGGTAGTACCCAAGTTACCTGTACCTGTGATTATTGGAAATTACTTTCCAGGATTTACTGAGTTAATCAAACAGGGAGTAAATCTTGATGTTTCAGCAGTTGTAATGACAAGAGCTCAGGCAAAGAAAATGTCAGATGGTGGGGACTCTCTTCCTTTCTCTGATTTTGATTTGGACTTGTTGGAGCACAGCTCCAAGATCCAGAAGTCCAGGAAAGAAAGACAACACCTGAAGAAACAGTGGCAACAAAAAAATGATGGACATGAGGAGTTAACATATGAAAATGCTGAAACCAAACTGATAATTGATTGTGATTTTCATTCAGAGCAAGCTAATGATGTTTCTCTCCAGGGTTATTTTAAGCAGTTGGGGTGAAACCAAAACAGGGTGAACCTACGTTTAAAAAATGTAATGGACTACTGTACAGTGTTTGGGTTAAACCTCAGACACAGGACCAGGTAGAACAGTTGGTTATACCACAAAAGTATAGATCTGAGTCGTTATAGACAGCACATGATAGTCCTATGGCTGGTTACTCAGGGAGGGATCACACCCTTGCCAGATTGCTGTACAGATTTTGCTGGCCTGGAATACATGAAGATATTGCTATCTATTGCAGTTATTGTGCCAAGTGTCTGAAAGTAGCCCCAGTGACTAAAAAAGACAAGGTGTCCTTGGTGTCCCTACCCGTGATAGATGTGCCCTTTGAGAGAATTGCAATGGATGTGGTTGGCCCCTTAGACAAAAGAAAAAAGGTAATTGATTCATTCTGGTAGTATGTGACTATGCTACTCGATGCCCAGAGGCAATTCCAATGCATACTGTCACAGCCCTAAAAGTGGCAGCAGAGCTTGCCAACATTTTCAGCATGGTGGGCATACCTAAACAGATTATTACTGATCAGGGTAATAATTTTGGTGCTGCATTACTGAAGGAGCTTTACTGACTACTAGGCATCACTGCCATAAGAACCTTCCCTTATCACCCTCAGACAGGCAGTCTTGCTGAGTGTTTTAATCAAACCCTAAAATGCTTGTTAAAAAGGTTTGCAAAAGGGGAAGAGAAAGATTGGCACCAATACTTACCTTACCTGCTTTTTGCTTTCAGAGAAGTGCCATGGGCATCAACAGGTTTTTCATAATTGGAAATGCTGTATGGTAGACAACCTAGAGGGCCACTAGACGTAGTAAAAGAAACATGGGAAGATAACCTCCATCAGAAACAGTCTATTACATCTTATATGTGTGACCTGAGAAAGAAACTGGCAAAATATGTTGAAATCGTGCATAGTAATCAGGAAGAGGCCCCACACCAGCAGAAGGTGTATTATGACCATGGGGTAAAAGAAAACATTTTTGAGTCAGGTGACAAGGTCTTACTGCTGTTACCCACTACAGAAAATAAACTGTTAATGAAGTGTCAAGGGTCTTATAAAGTGCTTAGATGAACTGGCACAGTTAACTATAAGATTGAGACACCTGATAGGAAAAATCCTACTAAGATATACCATGCTAACCTCCTCAAGAAATGGGCTGAGAAAAACAAAAGCTGTTTTACTGGTTTTACCAGAAACTGATAAAGAAGATATTAATGTAGCTTGTGACAGACTGAAACAAACTGTAACTGCTGATGCTGTAAAAGTGAATGTTTCCTTATCCTCTGAACAAATCACAAATTTGTAACTTGCTAAAGACATTTAACAGTACTTTCACCACAGTAACAGGCAGAGCAAAAGGGGTCGAGCATATAATAGTGACAAGTAATACTCACCCTATTAGACAAAAGACATACAGATTACCATAGCAGTTATGAGCTAACATGGTTAAGAAAATACAACAAATGAAACAATTGGGTATCACAGAAGAGTTGAGAAGTGCTTGGTCATCACCAGTGGTGACTGTAAACAAAAAATAAGAGGGTGTAAGATTCCATCTTAATTTTAGGAAACTTAAGTGTCAGAATTTGACAGTTATCCTGTTCCCAGAATAGATGATTTGGTGGACAGACTGGGGAGTGCCAAGTATATCACTACCCTCAGTCTCACCAGTGGTTACTGGCAAATCCCCCTAGCTAAAGAATCCAGAGACAAAACTGCATATACCACTCCTATAGAATTCTATCAGTTCACCACCATGCCTTTTGGTTTACATGGTGCACCCGCTACATTCCAGCCGTACACGGGTATAAATTTATCCCTTCACACTAGTTATTGTGCTGCATACCCAGATGATCATGTGTACAGTCCAGACTGGAAAAGCCACCTGGAACACCTATGAGCAGTTATCCGATCAATCAAAAAGGCAGGTCTGACAATTAATCCTACAAAGTGTACATTGGGCATGCAGGAAACTAGATAGTTGGGCTATGTTTTTGGGAAATGGAGAAGTCAAGCCAGAGGTTTCCAAGATAGAAGCTGTAGCTAACAGCCCTGTCCCCAAAATCAAGAAGCATGTCAGGTCATATTTAGGGCTATCTGGTTATTATCAGGGATTTGTTCTCAGCTTTGTCGAGTTAGCTACCACCATCACTGAACTCACAAAGAAATGGTTCCTGAATAATGTGAATTGGACCCCAGAGTGTGACGAGACTTTTTGGCCATTAAGGCTGCATTATGTTCAGCCCCTATTTTAAGAAGCCTAGACATTGAGGAACAGTTGCTGTTACAGACAGATGCATCAGTGGAAGGCCTAGGTGCAGTCCTGAGTCAAAATATTATATACATAAGTAGGAAACTGCACAACAGAGAGAAAAGGTACTCCACCATTTATAAAGGAATGCCTTGCAGCAAAGTGGGTTATGGAGTCCCTTAATCCTTGCTGTGCCACGGACTGATACATCAGTCCAAAATTCCTAATCATTCTAATTCTTCTGGCAGTGTAAGGGTTAAGCTTCATTTACTAGGAGATGACTTCATACTTGTAACAGATCACAATCCCTTATGTTGGCTTGACCAAATGAAGGATAAAAATTCTAGAATCACACGGTGGTACCTGGCACTATAGCCATTTAAATTTACAGTGATGCATAAATCTGGAAAAGAGAATGTCAATGCTGAGTTTCTGTCAAAATATGGATCAGGAATTGAGGATTCTGAAGGCCCCAAAAAATGTGAGTTGAAACTTCTCTGTTTGCTGTACTGCATGTGCACTGAACTGTAAAAGTTATACGCTAATGGTAGAAGATAATTAAAAGAAAGTTTTGGAAACCTGTTTTGTAAAATAGGTTCCTTCTTAAAGAGGGGGGTATGTGACAGGGTTGAATAAGGCCCTGCCACATTTGTTATGCAGAAAGAGTTTAAATGCAAGGATCTGTTTGATCCTGTCCTTTTCTGTCTCTCCTCCGTCTGTTGCACAATGAAATTTTCATGTAGGACCTAGGAGCTGATCACTCTGATGGTTTCACAATTCTCCACCTCTCGCTAGCTCTCTGCCTTCTCTTGCTGTACTGTCTTTTCTCCACCCTTGCATATTTGGAGGGTATAAAAATATACGTGACTCTTTATGTGGAAATGTCACTGATACTGGGATCCCTTTGTTTAAAACTGTATATAGTTGTACTGTTGAAATGATTGCAGAAAGCTATTTGGAAGTTAAGGGGTTAACCTGAGATGCTGTTTTTAAGTCTTATGCAGAACTGTAAACAAGATGTCAGTTCTGGGTCACTATATTCTTTTTCTTGCACCTGCAAGGAATGAAACTGACAAGAACATTCTGTAAACTTACAAGAACATTCTGTGAGAAGCAGGCTCTCTTAACAAGTGACCAAAGACTTATAAAAAGAACAGCAATGTTTTTGCTAGGGAGACAAGGAGAGTGAGAGACTGAAACTTAGAATTAAGAGATACCCTTAGAAGAAGAACTTAGTTTTCTCTGTACTGCCTTTGTACATATTTATACTGATTAATTTTTAATTTTTTTTATTTTGCTGTTATTGAGAAAAATAAAACAGTATTTCTGAATTTTGAAACTGCTCCTGGTTTTTCTATGCTTTCTGACTCATGCCTTGATGACAACGCACAACTAAAGAGAGGGCTGTGATTGGTCGGGGACACTCTTGTGATCTATAATTACCTCTCAGTTCTCTGCTGCATATGACACTTGCATACCAACAATACAACAAAATAAAATACAGCCTTACAAAATCAAAACAATTCTGAGGCAGCCGTTGTTGGCTCTAGCCTGCTCTCATTTCACTAGGTCTTGCTGAGCCATCTCTGTGGTAAAAAGCAGTATACTTAAGCAGTAAAGCATGACGGAGGGTCCGTAATGGTGGGATAACAGCCCACCTCCAGTGGTTTTAAAGCACGAGGAAAAGCTGACTGCTTCCGCCACCTGAGAAGGGCCATTAGCCCACCATAACACACCCATGGTCATGCCTTACTATGATTAGGAAATGGGTCCATTTTAATAAATTAGATGCATTTTTTTTGCATATTTTTGCTGACCTACTTTCAGCCACGCTGTTGTGCTGGGATAATAGCCTAGCTGAAAGTGCCTCTTGACCAATCAGGAGCCAGCATTCTTTTTACAGATTTCATAATTAAGCAATAATACATGACAGGATGTTCTTTTTCATAGGATATCGGCATGCCTTGGGTGTGATGTGAGGCTTGAGGTGAAGCCGAGTGCCTTACACTTCAGGGCATGCTTTATCCTAGGATATCGGCACTTCTTGGGTGTGTAAGGCACTCAGCTTCACCTCAAGCCTCACATCACACCCAAGGCATGCCGATATCCTATGATGAAGCATGCTGTGGAGTGCATCATTGTGATTATGCACTGGACCCCCACAGTAAAGTAAAAAAAGACAAACACAAGTAAAACATTTGTTTTCATTGTTTTTAAACTGTGGAAGTACATTAGTACATAAAATAGTCCAATGCTAGGGTCAATAATTAGGGTAACCATAGTAACTTTTTTTTTAATTAGTATTTTGTAGATTTTTCCCCTTTTTCTCCCCAACCTGGGACCGCAGCAGATATGTATGTCCATGTGCGTGGAGGTGCATGCACACGGCGGGTACTGGCTAGGCCCCTTCCGCCCCACCCCAGCTATTGCCGCTGCACCCTCATGCCTACGCTTCCCACTGAACCTCCACCAGGTGGGAGCGGAACTACGGAGGGTGCCGGCATCCACCCTTGGAGGGGAGAGCTGCCTTGTGGCAGCTCAGTCCTGCTACCTCCCTTCCCCCCCCCCATGCTGGCTCCTTGACAACCTGAGGTCATTCCCAAACCCGGGTCATCGGCATAGCGTGAGGTAAGGCATCCAGCGCCTCAGCCCTCAGTGCCACCGGGCCGGCTAACCATAGTAACTTTTAACTAGTTACAATAAATATTTAGTAAATAACACATTGCAAACAGTCAGTTTAGTATATTATCAATAAATATTAGAAACTAGGCATTTTTATCTCTTTAATGTTAAGTCAGCATTTTGTAATGCAGCAAGTCAATAATGGTAAGTTAGGCTTTACGTATGTTGAACTGGGCAGTCTTCAAAAGATTTTCCCTCAAGAAAGTCAGAGAAGTCTTCCCCAGGAAGCTGATCCATCAGAAGGTGAGTGGTTTCTGTGATGAATGGTTTTGACAGGGCATAGGGATATTGCTGTATGTAAACAAGATCTGTGCAGGGCTCTTGTTTTTACCCACTCCTTTGTGAAGGAAAACAAGTATGGTCATAGAATAGTCAACTAATAAGCTTTCACAATTTTTCCTGTCCAGTGCAAAATTATGGATATAGCCTGTTGGAGTCAAGTCAATATGCTATCATTACAATAGTTTGTGTACTTCATATCTTAAGGAACATAAGAAAAACACTCAAGGGCTCACACAAGGAAGGGGGTGTGCTTGGTAAACTTCAGAACTTCCAAAACTACATAACCAGGCACTCACCCACCACCAGAATAGATGCTAACACTGCAGTATTATTATAAAAACATTTTATTTAAAGTAAAAACTGCTCGACGCATTTCTGGTCACCATGACCCTTTCTCAAAGGCCTTTGAGAAAGGGTCATGGTGACCAGAAATGCGTCGAGCAGTTTTTACTTTAAATAAAATGTTTTTATAATAATACTGCAGTGTCAGCATCTATTCTGGTGGTGGGTGTGTACCTAGTTATGTCGTTTTTGAAATATCTTAAGGAACCTTGGTTTGTTTATTTTTAATTTGTAACATGCACTTTGTTAGGAGATGTGCCCTCTAGAAATTTCATTTGAATTTCTCCTGTTGCAACGTGGTGTTGAATAAAACTGAAAGAAGACCATGGGTTCAATTTTCAAACTGCTCAATAGATCGATGCAAGCTGCTGTTTGCAGTAGCTTGCATCGAAGCCGGGGAGACCAAGAACCCTGCAATAGATTTTCTTACAGTTGGGATTCTGGCACCAAAGTCCCCGATATAGCTGCAACTGCTCCCCTGCACCAAACAAATGGCACACAGGAGGAGAATGATCGAGGTTTGCAGCAGCCCCTGGTTACTGACACACCAGCCCCGAGATCATCCACCGTGGGCAGCCCAATGCCACAATTATGCCATCAGGGGAGTCTGCAGGCATGGGGTAGAAGGAACTGGCACCTACGTTCCAAGAGCACACACTTCCAGTTGAGGTGTTGCAGGCTATACCCACTGGAAATGCTGTATATGTCTTACTGCCCAGATACTGTCCAGTCTGAAGGCATCGAGACCCACCAAGTACCGTAGCAGTCTGTGCAGGAGACTTGACCAACAGTGTAAGCCCACTCAAGCCACCGGGTGCCAAAGTCAGTTCTGAAGTGGTGCAGTGTGCCAGTGTTGCCACACAGTGGGTATGCATCTGCAGATCCCTGTGTCACATGAATGGCCACCATCTGCCTGACCCCCACATGCGGAACAGTGCCCAACTCGGCATGCCAGGGTCATTTGGCACTTGAATAGACCAACAGGAGGACAGACCCATCTATGCCCTACATAGCTGCTGAACAGGACATGCCAGTCCTGTTCTGGCACACAGCATCATGCCCAGTTGTCCATAGTGTTGGCATGAGTCCCCAGAAATTGGTTACACAGGTGTCCTGGACCATGCAGTTGCAATGTGTGGGGATGTAAGGTACCATCCAGTGGACAAACTGTGTCACCCTTCTCTGGATGATGCAGCTGGTCTGCTGGACGGTACCCTATAGCCCCACACATGGCAACCTGGTAACACCAGCTGGCCCACCACATGTGTCTTTGATAATCAGCTGCCAGCTGCAGCTGCTGGAGCATGGGCCAGTAGACCAGCGCTTGGCTGGTCTAATCTCTGGCAGGTCTGGCACCTGGTTAGAATAGCATTACCAGAATAGCGCCGCACTATACGGCCCTAGTCTGGTAAGTGCTCACACAGACAGTGACCAGGGATTTACAGCGCTTGCTGTAAGTGCTCCCCTGGTCGCTGTCCATAGTCCTGAAGAGAGGACAAGGGCAACAGGGATCCAGTAGCTGGCCAAGCTGCTCCCATGGATGGGGGGGGGGGGGCTGAGGCATGGAGCAGCTTGGCTGGCAGCAATAGAGACCAGGGTTATAATCCTTGTCTCTCAAATGTTGGCAGCAGCGGGACTTGTGTTTTTTTTTTTTGTTTGTTTGTTTTGTGGGGCTGTGGAAACACTTTTCCACGGCCCCACAGATTTTAACTTTTCCCCATGATCCACTTCTCCCCAGAGTGAGAATCTATAAGTCCCGGGGGTGCAGAAAAGAAATCGGTGCCTTTTTTGCCATGTATACCTTGCGTGCGCTGTTTTGACTGACATTGTTTGGACCCAGTGCCGGCGGGTCCAGCCAGCTTCCAGAATCCCACAAACAGGGATAGCGCAGCCTGCATCTGCCACAAGCCCCCTACCACCATGTCACCACTGGGGAGGTGACACATACATTGGCACAGGACACTCTGGCACAGGTGGCCCCTTTCTGGTGCAGCCTGCTTCTGAAATTAGGGAATAGTACATGATGTGGTGCAAGGTATGTCTTGCATCATTTCTTTTTGATGTAAGCACCATGCACCATTCCTGAACCTTTGAAAATCAGGCCCCATGTTTCTGTGTACAGCAGTCTAATGAAAATGTTGATTAAAGTAACTGGGGCTCAACTGTACTTGGGCATGTCTTTACATTGGAATAGCTGATCAGTGTATGCTTTTGAATGTGAGAAATTATAAAGCACCCCAAAGGAGACAGTGTGGTCTAGTGGTTGCAGCAGCAGCTTGAAAATCAGGAGATCATAAGTTCAGCACCAGTAGAGGCAAGTAGTCACTGTGTAACCTTGGGCAGGTCATTTAATCTTCCAGTGCTCCAGTCCACCGGGCTGCAGAAATGGGTTTCAGCAGGACTCCACTTAAAATGAGATGCTGCATATAAGCTAAGCTGTCTGGGTAATTAAGCTTAAAAAAAGTAAATAAAATAGTAATTCTTTGCCATCTAAATTGGATTGCTATTGGTCTGTTTAAAGCCTTCTACAGATGACGCTCTAACAAAGCATGTGAGAGCAGTGTTTTGGAGCGTTAATGAATTGACTCTAGCAACAGAGATCATTGTTAAGTCATGGAAAGTCCTGTAACCAGATAGCATGGCTTAACACTAGAGAAGCTGATCTGAGCAAGGCATAGAAATTGGATTACTATAAGGCCTTTAGAGTTGCCTGAGGATGGGTTTCTGCCAAACAAGAGCAAATAGCTTGATCGGAAACAGATGGCACTTGTGAAATTGAACATAGTAAATTAGTCTGATTCTGCTGTTGGAAACATAGCGTCTGTCTAACTCATCCTACAAGTGCGCAATGTTGAGAGAAAATTAAGAAATTCCAATGAAGGACACACTGTACCAGCAATTTATTTGGAGCAATGGATCTCTTCTCATTTTCTTTTATTACATATGAGAGATTACAGGTTCTTGATTGCTGCTAAATGTTAATGCAGGCATATGAAGGGCAAAGACTAGTCTGCATGGAATGTTGTTTTAGAATGGCTGCATGAAATAGCAAGCGCTCTCTTTTTAGATGGTTGTACCGGAAAAATACAGTTTTAGCATCAACAGAAACTTGGCCTTATTCTGTACAGTATGGAATTTGTTTTGGCAAAGAACATTCTTCCTTTAGAATTTTAGGAGCATATTTCAAGGCTTCAGTGGTAAATATTTTCTTTTTTTAGTTTTTTATAGTTCAAGCAAGTTACAGTATTATGTTACTTACAAATTATGCTCTTTAATTTTTTTAGGCAGTGAAGCTGATTTTAGTTCTTCTAGCAGCACAGGCAGTATTTCTGCACCAGAAGTCCACATGTCTGCTACTGGAAGCAAAAGGTCCTCATTATCTCGGAGGTAGGTTTCACATATTGCACTCAATACTTTCATAATCTGGGAATAAAAAAATTGCTGTTGCACAAAACAAGTAATTCTGAGACTGATAAATGTAGTGAATATTGCCTTTGCATCGCTTTGCAGAATCCGATGTATAGGTGTTTATATTACTGCTTCTTTATAACATGTTTACAGTGGTTCCAAATGTTGCAATATGTTTCATTACTAGTAAGTGCCTGGCAGCTTAAATGTAACACCCAAAAAATGTAAAGGGATGCATAGTAGCAAGAGGAATCCAGAAGCAAAGTATAGCAGAGGACAAGGTATCACTGTCATATCCTCTCTAGCACACTGCACTGACAATATAAGCATACACATTATATAATATATTACTGTATAACAAACCAATCACACACACACACACACACACACACACACACACACACACACACACACACACACAAAATAAATAAATAAACAAGGTAGACAGACATGTGGGGAGTAGTGCAATGTAATGGCTGTGGGGCAGCAGTCTTCCGGGAGTCCTTCTGGAGGCTGAGATGCTGCCCTGTTTGCAGGCAACTCTCTGCCCTGAGGGAAGAAGTTGCCTGTCTTCAGGCCGCACTGGACAGTAGTAAGGGAACCTCTGCCATCCAGGGAGCACCAGAGCCACCACCACTACCTCAGAGGTTGTGAAGAAAGCACAGCAGTTGGACCACAGTGGGCTCAGGGAGGGTAAGGGTGGTGGAACAGAGGCACACCCAGTCAGTTGTTCCACTCCACAATCCATACACCATTCTGGGGGAGCATAGTTCTCCTATGGATGCATCCACAGAGGAGACTAAGGAGGTTGCAGACAACTGTCACAAGTGAGGCCCTCAGGAAGGAGGCAGAGGATACCACAGGGAAAGGAAGCAGCTCCTGGTGGGGGACTCAATTATTAGGGGGTAGAACTGGGGGCAGCAGGGAAAACTGAAGTAAGGTGCCTGCCTGGTGACATGGAGGGACAGGAAGCGCATCCTTAGGATCACGAGAACAGTTGCCCAGGAGTCTGAGCTGAATGTCTTTGTCCACCTAGGGACAAATGACTTGGCTCATCATGAGATTAGAGCAGTGCAGAAGGACTTTGTAGAGTTGGGGAGGGGCCTAAGACAAGTAGCACACACAGTATCCTTCTCAGAGGTGCTGCCTGTCAGTGGCATGGGTGAGGCGAGGGTACTTTACACCATACAGTTTAACAAATGGTTGAAAAAATGGTACGGAGCACAGGGGTTTGGCTTCACTGGGGACTGAGGTTCCACCTGGAGGGACACCAGTCTATACTGGCAGGATGGTCTGCATCTGTCCAGGAAGGGAACAAGCCTTTTGGGCAATTGGTTTAAATGCTTCATTGGCAAGCTTTTAAACTAGTCAAGGGGGGAGGCACTGATAAGCAGCAGGGAAATCCCAGCCTCCACCTACAAAACAGGGTACTAAATGAGAAAAAGACCAAAGTAGAAAGGTCAGTGGGGATGCTGCTACAGAAGGTAAAGCCATCAAAAAATGGAGAGCAATGAGTACCAATGCCCATAGTCTGGGTAACAAGCTTCCTGAATTAGTGGCCTTGATGGAGGAGGAACATCTGGATATCGTGGCAGTCCCAGAAACATGGTACACACAGAACCATGACTGGGACGTAAACATACCAGGATACACTATCTACAGGAGGGACAGGGAGGGTAAAATAGGAGGAGTAGTAGCTCTCTACATAAGGGAAGGAATCAAAGCAACAGAACAAAAGGGTAAACAGGGAGGAGAAGAAGTAATGTGGGTCAATCTGGAGACAGGCACTGGCACCACAATCTGCACAGGGGTTGTATACAGACCCCCTCTCAGGGGGAGGAAATGGACAAGAAAATGATAGAAAGTATACTTAGAATGGCAGAAAAAGGGGAGATATTGCTGATGGGTGATCTGAATGTGCCAGAGGTTAACTGGAGTGCAGTTGCAGCAGCCACTTCTAAGAGTGGAGTTATTCTAGATGCCCTACAGGGGGCATGCCTTAGACAACTAGTATTGGAACCCACTCAAGAGGGAGCAATCTTAGACCTGGTTCTCTCAAATGGAGATGGAGAGAGGATCACAGATGTAGAAGTGGGTAGCCATCTGGGAACTAGCGACTGTCGAACAGTGTGGGTCACAATAAACACAGCAATAGTCAAGCCATACAAAGGCAAAAGTACTGGACTTCAGGAGGGCTGACTTTGCCAAAATGGGTGAGTGCCTAAGGAATGCACTAGCAAATGGGCAGGAAGGAGGGGTGGAAGAACAATGGGGAATAATAAAAACTGTCATCACAGGTGTAACAAGCCTTTGTGTGAAGCAAGCAAATAAAACAAAACGATGCAAGAAACTACAATGGTTCTCAAAGGAGGTGGCAATGAAGGTTCAAGAGAAAAAGAAAGCATTCAGGAAGTACAAGGAATCACAGAAGGAGCAGGACAGAGAATTTTATCAGTTAAAACAAAAGGAAGCTGGGAAGACAGTCAGAACAGCAAAGACCCGAATCGAGGAAAAGATAGCCAACTCAGTTAAGAAGGGAGATAAAACCTTTTTTAGGTACATCAGGGAGCGAAGGAAGACCAAGAGGCGGATAGTGAGGCTTAATAAAGGGGAGGGGGGTGGGCAGAGGGTGACTGTGAAAAGGCAGAGATACTAAACAAATATTTTTGCTCAGTATTTACAAATGAAGAGGGGGAGGTACCTAAAACAAACAATAGAAACACTCTGGATACAGAAGTTGATACCAACCCATTTACAGAAGAAAGGGTTCTGAAAGAACTCTTAAAACTGAAGGTGGACAAAGCAATGGGGCCTGATGGGATTCATCCCAGAATTCTAAAAGAACTAAGGGTAGAACTAGTGACACCACTGACTACCCTCTTTAACAAATCATGGGAGGATGGGGAGGTACCTGAGGACTGGAGGAGGGCAGATGTGATTTCCCCTTCACAAAAGTGGGAGCAGGGCAGAAGCAGGAAACTACATACCTGTTAGTTTAACCTCAGTGATAGGAAAAATGATGGAATCACTTCTGAAGGAAAGAATTGTCAAGTACCTAGAGGCCAGAGGGGCACAGGACCCAAGGCAGCATGGATTCACAGCGGGAAGGTCATGACAGACATATCTAATAGATTTCTTTGACTGTGTGACCAAAGTAGTCAAAGAGGAGGGGCTGTGGACATGTCCTACCATGACTTTAGCAAGGCATTTGACACAGTCCCACACAAAAGATTAATATACAAGTTAGCCAGCCTGGGAGTGGGTCCCAAAATGATGGCCTGGGTAAAGAATTGGCTGGAGAATAGGACACAGAGGGTAATAGTAAATAGAGTCCACTCTGAAGAAAGGGGGGTTACTAGTGGGAGTACCGCGGGAGTTCAGTAATAGGACCGGTCCTCTTCAATGTCTTTATAAGCGACATTGCAGAGGAACTGGAAGGAAAAGTATGTCTCTTTGCAGATGACACAAAGATCTGCAACAGAGTTGATGCACAAGGTGGGATGGAAAGGATGAGAAGGGACTTGGCAAGGTTAGAGGAATGGTCAAATGTATGGCAGCTTAGATTCAATGCTAAGAAGTGCAGGATAATGCACCTAGGAAACAAAAGCCCAGGGGAAGAGTACACAATGGGGGGTGAGATACTAACAACAACAAAAATGGAAAGGGACCTGGGGGTAGTCATATCAGATGACTTAAAGGAGGGCAAGCAATGTGAGAGGGCAGTAAGGAGGGCTGGGGGGATACTGGGATGCATAGAGAGAGGCATCACCAGTAGAAAACAGGAAGTTGTTATCCCTCTGTACAGACAGCTGGTGAGACCCCATCTGGAGTACTGTGTGCAGTTCTGGAGACCCAGTCTTCGCAAGGACATAGACAGGATGGAGGCTGTCCAGAGGAGGGCAACTAAAATGGTGCAGGGTCTGCACTGAAAGACATATGAAGAGAGACTAAAGGAACTTAATATGTATAGCCTCGAGGAAAGGAGGGAGAGGGGGGACATGATAGAAACTTTCAAGTACCTCAAGGGAATCAGCAAAGTCCAAGAGGGTAGCATCTTTCAAAAAGAGGTTTACCAGAACAAGGGGCACAATTTGAAGATGGAAATGGCTCCAGAGGTAATGTAAGGAAGTATTTTTCTCAGAGAGGGTTGAGGATGCATGGAACGGCCTTCCGGTGGAGGTTGTGGAGTCAAAAACAGTGGTTAAATTCAAGCATGCATGGGACAGTCATAAGACAATTCTAGTGGATGGAGGTAAAAAGAAGTAGGCTGCTGGTTAACTAGGATCTGCAGCTTATCCATTAGGTAGGGAAACGGACAGACTGGGTGGGCCAAGCGGTCCTTATCTGCCGTCAAATTCTATGTTTCTATAGGTGGAGTTGAGGTGAAAACTTCAATCTGGAAAGAGATCAGGGTGTACTGATCAACAGTAACCTGAAAAGTTCCAGTCAATATAAAAAAATATATGGGTGAAGTAACAGGCTACTGAGTTATATTAGGTGAGGATTCAGAAGCCTTGGTGTGGTACAGATAAAAATGGAGCACCCTATGGCTGTTTAGAACACTTCCACCAGATATTGCAGATATATGAGTAACAACTGAATCAAAAATGAATTTAGACACCACCACAAGCAGAAACATATAAGATATGTTTTTAAGGGCCACCCTATCTGGATGAAAGGTCAACAACTGGAGCCAGAAGCTTAGACACCCAGTTTGCTGAGGTGATCAATACCAGAAACTGGGTTTTCCAGGACAAGAACTTGAGGCCAAAGGAAACGGCAGGTTTGAACAGAGCCCTGGTCAGGAAATCCAGAATCAGGTTTAGGTCCCATGCCAAGCTAACGGACCAGGGGATTTATGTGTAGAATATCCTTCGCAGACCAGTGGAAAACCTCAAGATGAGCCACAGATTTCCATCCTATAAGTGCATGATAGGTTGAGATGGCCAAAATATGAACTTTGACAGAGGAGTTCTGAAGCCCTGGCTGGGACAGGAAAAACAGAGACTCTAAAACATTGAAAACAGGAGAAGTGAAAGAACCCAGAAATTTAGACTGACATCACCTGTGAAAGCTCATCCCCTTAAGTGACTGTATGTGCCTGTTAGGTTGTTTCCTAGTTGAAAGTAAGATACCTGAAACTGCAGGAGACATGCCAAACAATTTCACTTATACATCCTCAGTATCCAGGCATACAGCAACAGGTCTGAAAGGCTGGGTATAGCAGCCAGCCTTGGAACTGAGGCAACAGACCCCAAGCTGAGGGGCAGATAGAATGGAGGTTCCACTGCTATGTCCCACAGCACCATGAACCAGATCTTGCTGGTATGCAGAGAGGCTACCAGAATCACAATAATTGGCTCACTCTGGAGCTTGACCAAAACATGCTTAATGAGCACAATGGGTGCGGCTCTCTTCCAGAAGAGGGACAAGGTGTTGTGCCAGGAAAATGTCTGTTCCTTGAACAAACTAGCAAAAACATGGAAGCTTTGTATTGTGTGGGGCTGAAAATAGGTTCAACTTTGGATGTCACCCACTGACTTAACAGAGGATCTTCCAAGAATCTTATACATAGAGCCTGGCTTTGGTCTTAGGGCCTAAGGCACTAGGACCCCATGGGAGCAGACTTTTTAGTGAGGGTGCCAAGAACAATGTTGACAGCAGCACATGTGCAACATTGCTCACTAGAACCAAAAACCATTAACTCCATAAACTACGGCACATGTTTTCCTGCAGTTTTGTGTGCACCATGGGAGAAAACTTCATCACTGCCTCTGTCAGTCTGGCAGTTATTCTAATTTTTTACATATTTCTTCTGAAAAGGTATGTTGGGAAAGAAAGAGATCCAGTCCCACAGCCCTTAAAGCAATTTGTTTG
The DNA here is from genome assembly GCA_016271365.2 of Neoceratodus forsteri. Classification (NCBI taxonomy): domain Eukaryota; kingdom Metazoa; phylum Chordata; order Ceratodontiformes; family Ceratodontidae; genus Neoceratodus; species Neoceratodus forsteri. Next base: position 409,713,684 of record CM057455.1, read on the forward strand.
GACATGTGGGTGTGAGTGAAACATTGCTCACAACTGACAGTCACAATGTTTCCACTGCCTTGAGATTGACTATGAATGGAGGCCTGTGATGCTTGCTTCTCCTTTGACTACATTATGCTATGATGATGGTATGACTTGTCCCAAACTTCAGGGGCAGATATCAACACAGACTGCCTCAGTGAAGGTCCCTGGACTGTTCCCCTCTGTCCCCTCATTGCTGTTTGGAACTGAGTGAGGTTTTGAACTTTCCCTGTCCCACCCAGATTGGGGTTGTGATGGAGTCTCAATTGTGGCATCAGGAGGACCTCTGCTCTAATCTGAGCAGTTGCTGGACAACCCACCACAATCTGGTGGCCATCGGTGCCAAACCACCTCATCACCAGGGTCAGCACCATCCTTAGTGCTGACCACAGTGTTGATGACATCAGCACTGAGTGTCGGCATTGTGTCTGGTGTTGATGCAGCTGTCAGGGTCAGTGCAGCTCTCAGCACAGGTCTTGGAATCAACACCACTAGCAGTGGCAGTGTTGAAGTCAGTGCCAATGTCAGTATCCTGGCCGGCTCCAGTGTCAACTCTGGATCAGAAGTGGTCCCTGTTGCAGAGTCCCTTGAAGGCTGATCTGTGATCTCCCCATTTGGACACCCATTCACTAGCCACCACTGGCATTTGGGCTACTGGATTGAAGGTTTTACTTGCTCCTTCTCTCAAATGAGAAAATCAAGTAGAGTCCTCAACTGGGCATGGATATATTTTATTTGTATTTATTGAAATGTTTTACCAGGAAGGCACACTGAGCAACAAGTTGCTCATCTCCCGATGCGATCAGGGAGTAGGGAACAATGGGATTGAATACAAAGAAATGTTACAATGTTGGAATACGGTTTGCTTACTTGCATACAATGAGAGCAGGAGGGATTACAGGTGAATAACATTGGCTAATAATGCAACAGTTAAGTATAGTAGATATGAAGACACATAGCAAATTGGCAAAAGTTGGTAACGCTGGTACACACATAATAACTTGAAAACAGTATGTAGAACTAAAAGGTAAGGAGACCCAATAGTAATTGGTAGCCATTAGTGTAACATAGATATTCAAGATTTACAGTGATTGGAGTAAAGAGAGAATGAAAAATTGCGGAGGGTAGAATGGAAGTAGGGAAAAGAAATTTACAGAGAGATAGAACACAGTTTTTCAGGCAAGCAGAGATGACAGGGTGTACTAAAATGCATATAAGAGGGGTATAGGGGTAGGTTATAAGTGTACCTTTAAAAAACATTGTGAAGGATTTCTTTAGAAGTGTTTTGTATCTGAGGAGACAGGGGCCCCTCACTTGTTGTAGCTTTCTGGTGATCTAGTATGTAAGAACAGCAGAACTCATTGTCTAGTCATCTGGTAGTCTTCAAGGACCAACACCAGGGCAGCGGTGATGACTAAGAACGTGGAATCTGAAGGACATTTAGTGTAGTCACCATACATTTAGGTGTGAATATATGGGATTACAAGGAGAGAGGGAGTGTCCCAAGGAGTTGCCCCTCAGTGGAAGTCCTTGATGATCTTGTGATGCTCAGTGGATCTCACTGAAGTGGGTTCTTTCACATTGGGGGCAGCTTCAGTTTTGTCTGTGCTGAGGAGATGCTGTCAGCTGTGCTGAAGATGGTGAGAGATCTGTGGCCAGATATTCAAATATCGGTAAAAGCGGGGTGCAAAGGTTTACACTGTGCTTGCACCTGACCCAGAGGCTGCTAGATTCAGTCGGATAGTGCACTAGCACTAGTTGATTGAATATCAGTCTATGTTGGTGCAGTGCTAAGTCACTCTGTGCTTCCCCAACATGGACCTAGGCTGTATCCAGCCCATTGGGAATTGTACCCCCCGACCACGTAGAACCAGCAGCTGTGGTGCGATATTCAGCCACAAAATGCAAAGGAGCTCTTTAGACATGCAAAGTGTTAAGGGGCCATTAGCATGCTCATTATGGGCTCATTTGCACTGGAAGCAGCAGCCCATTTGCGCCCATCCTGTGGGTGCCAGCCACATCAGCCCTGATGGCTAGCATCACCACCGACCCCTGCACACCTGTCCTGTCCATGTATATGTATTCCCAGGTGTCTGGTGGCCTCCCTCCCATTGATTGTAATATTGTCTCTGGTGTCCAGTGACCCCCCCCCCCCCCCCCACACACCCATCCCGATGACATTAAGATGTCCACTGTGCTGGTGACACCCCCACCTCCCATCCTGGTTAAAGCATGCCCTCATTTCTAGTGACTGTCCCCCAACCCCCAGATTTCCTGTTCCAATTAAACAAAGTATTCCCTGGTATCTAATGGCACCCCCACCATCTGATTCTCTGTCCTGGTAAAACAAAGGATGTCCTGGTGTCTAGAGGCACCCTCCCCATCCTGTGATTCCCCATACCAGTTAAACAAAGGATGCCCTGGTGTCTAGTGGCACCCCTCAACCCTCTGATCACCTGTCCCAGAGGTGTTTATGGTGTCCCTGTTGTCTAGTGGCACCCCTCCAACCTTCAGTCACCTGGCCCCTGTCTTGTACAGAATCCCTGGTGTCCAGTGGTACCCCACCTGCCGGACGACTCATGGACCAGCACACAGTGGTGGACCAGTGGCCCCCCACCCACACCCTGAACACCACCCATCCATCCCCTCCCTCACCAATGTGGCTGGGGACATGTGGTACATCCTGAGAATGCAACTGGCACAGCGCTCCTCTCTCCACCTAGGCCAGCCACCTATGAGCTGCAGTCCAGCTGGCAAAGGTGGTGAGAGGAGAGCTGTGCCAGATGCCATCTCAGGATGTACCACATATCCCAGACCATGGCAGTTAGGGAGGGGGTGGATGGATGGTGTTCAGGGTGCAGGTGGGTGGCTGTTGGATCACCACTGTGCACTGGTCCATGTGGTGACCAGCAGTCAGGAGGCAGGCACGGAGGTACCTCTGGACAGCAGGGATAGTATACAGGACATGGGCTGGGTGATTGGAGGTTGTGGAGTGTCACTAGACAGCAGGGAAACCATATACACCTCCGGGATGGGTGATCAGAGGGTGGGGGGTGCCACTAGATGCCAGGGCATCCTTTATTTAACTGGGATGGGGACTTGGATGGTGGGGGGGGTGCCACTAGACACCAGAGCACCCTTTGTTTAACTGTGACAGGGAATTAGAGGGTGGAGGTGTCAGTAGACACCACAGCATTCTTTATTTTACTGGGACAGGGAATCAGAAGGTGGGGGGTGCCACTAGACATCAAGGCATACCTTGTTTAACCAGGATGGGGACCCGGAGAGCAGGCATGCCACTAGACACAGGGCATACTTTGTTTAACCAGAACGAGGGATCTGGAGGGTGGGGGTGCCACTAGACACCAGGGATATCTTCACCTCATCGGGATTGGTGTGTGTGGGGGGGGGCACTGGACACCATGGACAATATTACCATCAAGGAGATGGATGTGTGTGGGGGCGGTGCCACTAAACACCAGGGAATACTATGTGTTACCAGGATGGGGGATCGAGCTGTCTTAGTGGGGTGTGGGTGGTTACAGGACAGTCATCTTACTACTGTTAGGGTGTGGGCTTTGGCTTTGGGCCCAGTTATGACTAGTTTTAGAAGGCAGTAAATAGCATCGCTTTGTGTGCCATTTAACACTGATGCAAACTGTTGAATTTGCCACTGTACCCATATGCTGGCAGGGACCCCTCATTTGCATGGGCACAGCATTATGTTAGTGCTAAGGTGCAAATGGGTTTAGCTCATGCTATGGGGGTCTCTGAATAGAGACCACACCCCACAAATGGGTACAAAACTCAGATAGCATGGACAAGCACCCATTAGTGCCCATGCCAAGTTTTAAGTATCTGGCCCCTGTTGGCAAAGACAAAGCTGCTGAAACAGGTAGGAGATGTGATTTTTATTTGTGTTAGAAATCCCAAGCTGGTATGACTATCTGAGATAATGAGTCTGGCAGAAGGCCTGGGGAGACTGCCAGCTACTGCCAGAGGGCAGGCTGAGGTATGTCCTGGCACACTGTTGTCCAGCACACAGTTTGGGCAAAGTAAAGACCTGGCTGATGTGAGGTGCCCAGAGCCAGGGTGGCCTTTAGCCAAGAGTGCCTAAGTGAACATGCCTATAGCAGTGCTGCCTCAAGCAAGCCAGCTGAACTGATGCTGCATTATCGTGGTAATATGTGAGAATGAGTGAACCTAAACTGCAGAGCAAGGTGGGAGCTCCGGCAGATTCAGTAGGCAGAGCAGGAAAGGTTCTGTCCTGGCATTTAACCTCACCCACTGGTGAATTACAAAGAATAAGAGGAGTCATGGGATAAGGAATAAGAGGAGTCAATCCCAGAATCCCCTGCAGCTGACATCAAAGCAGTAAGCAGATGTGGGAGTTTCAATAGCCTGCAGTGCATGGCGGAGTTTTGATAATCTTCGATCACATGTTTTCTGGTTCTGCTTTTCTCCAGGGGCTAAATGGAGTCTTTTTTGACTGTACTTAACCCACAAAGGACAACGGGACCAGCAAACAAAAGATCCAAGCTTATATAAACTCTAGCATGCACTGCAGGCTATTGAAACTACCACTGCTGCCTACTGCTCTGGTATCAGCTGCGGGGGATTATAGAATTCATAGTAACAGATGTCAGCCTAGAAGTAAACAAAATTAGTCTGATGCAATCTACATACCACAGTAAACAATAAGTAAACCAAAATGTTTTTTGTACACGAAGTGCACATTGAGATCAGCCCCACACTTGAGTGTGGGGCCCAGGGAGCTAGCTGTTCTCCTTTAAGGGCTAAACTTTCATTTAACCAACTAAACTAATTTAATTCATTTATAAATTCAAACAACAAGCATAGCAGAATCCCTTCAGTATATAACCTATTTAAAATAAGCCCTCAAATGCCAAGGAAAAAGATGGGTGTAAAGAGCCTTTTTAGAAACTTCAGCACAGCAGATCTGAAGTACTTTACTTGTAAGGCAGTCCAAATGTGAGGAAAAGTCTTGGAAAAGCCCTTTCACTCAAGGATTTCAAACATGCAAGGGGAACTGCCAGTAGCTCTCCACTGGCTATCAGACTAGCCAAACTGAAGTATATGGAAGGAGGAGGTTTTACGAGCATCATCACCACAGTTCCATGCCAACAACAGGCTCCCAGTAGCAAAGGGAGATAGTTCAACCCAAACTGGATATTTGCCATCACTTCTGAGAGCCATATTAAGTGGCCAGCATGCTAATGGCCATTTATTATATGGCATGCACAGTGCTAAGGGGCCATTTGCATGTCATTATGTGGCCATTAGCAGCTCTGTACAATGCATCTATGCATAACTGCAGAAGGCATTGTACAGAGCATGGCTGCCTCCCAGCACCAGAGCCCTACCTACCTATTCCGTCCCTGGCAATCTAGCAAAACCCTCTTCCTCACCCAGTCCTTGTCAGTGTTGTGGAACTGCATTAAAAACCTTCCTGGCAGTCTAGTTGCCACCTCAGTCACCCAACTGCTGCAGTATTGTAATGGACCCCCCCTTTCTCACTCAGTCCCTATCTGTACTGTGGAACTGGACTAAAGCCCTTCTATGGGAGTCTAGTGAACCTCCTCCTTCCCCCACCTGATCCAGTATTGGGGAAATGTACTGAAGCCAATACCTGGCATATTAATATTACACCTCCCACCCAACAGCTATCTAAGCGCCCTCCTCAGCCCACATACCGAGCACACACCACCCCCACCCTCAGTTTCCCCTGACTTACCCATCCAGCCATCCCTCCATCCATAGGTGAGCCACCACAATATAATTAGAACTGGCAGAGACCCTCTTTCACCACTTTGGTCAATTGTTGTCTGACTGACACAGAGGCAGTGTGCATATACTGTAGAAACAATGGTTTGTCAATCAGATTTCGGTTCACCAAGGAGATGAGCTGAGTGCGACAGTCACTGTCTGAGGACTTTATGGTAGCTCAACAATGAAATGATGGGTGAGTCAGAGGCCAGTGGAGGATGGGAGTTGTGAGTGCTGAATGGGTGGATCAAGGAAGGGCTGGATTTTGCAGCAGTCAGGTGGTGGTAACATTAGACTGCCAGGGATGGGCTTTAGTACATTTCCAAGATACTTGATTGAGAGAGGGATGGGGTCAAGTAGACTTCCTGGAGAGGGCTTAAGTACTGTTCCACAATACCGATAGGAACTAGTTGAGGGAGGGCAATTCACTAGATTTGCAGGGGAGGGCTTTAGTACAGTTTCACAATTCTAACAGGGTTCAGCTGATGGATGGAGGTTCACTAGACTGCCATGCAAGGGTTTTAATTCAGTTCTACTACACTGAGAGGGATAGACAAAGGAAGATGTGTCTGCTAGACTACCAGGGTCAGAATCTTCAGGAATGAACAGTACAGACAGCAGCAAGGCAGAGGTACCCTGAGACTTCCAGGGCTGGGATCTGCAAATGTAGCTCTGTACCAATGGGGATGGGGCTTTTGGAATTGCAGGGTGCCAGAACTAGTGCTGCCAAGGTTGGGTTCATGTATCACTGTGGGTGTTGATAAAACCTGGTTTTCATAAATGTTAATTAGTGCTACCTCCACAGCAGCCTGTTAGCACTTTCAAAACCCTTTGAATATATCACTGCATCAGGTATGTAAGACAGCACCCTCACTTACATGTGCCTAGTGGTGTATTCTGTGCAATGGTGCAAGCCATGGTGTGTGGTGCTGGGTGACTCTTTGGATTTGGCAGCCATCCCACCCAATTGCACGAAGTCTAATTAGCACTGCACTATGCCTGTTATTGCCATGCTAACCCTTTATAATATGGGGGTCTTTGTGTGTATGTTTCTACCCCTTCACCACAAACCCTAAGCATTTCCTTATTTAGCAAGTTATTTTACCTTAAAGTTTTTGTTCGTGTGGAACTTAAACACTAACTAGAAACCATTGCACAGCATGTAGATTTTAAAAACCGTCACGCAGTGGGTAGATTTTCAAAACTTTCATGAAGGATTTCTGTGCCAATATGTTGTGAAAACCATTGTGCAGTGCATACAGCTTGAAAGCAGTTGTGCAGTATGAATATTTTGCAAACAATTGTGTAGATTTTCAGAATATTTTTGTAGCATTTAGATTTTCAAAAATATTTGTGAGGGATTCCTGTGTGGAAAAATGTGTTTTTTAATTAAAAATATCTATTTAGCACATCATGCAGCTTCTAATAAAATTTTGTAGTTTTACCAGTTGCTTGTGTTCAAAGGTGGCTTGTATTGCTAAATCAAATTTATGAGTGCTAACAATAAAATATTACATTTCCTGGAGTTGATTAAATTTATTGTTATTGGTCTGCTTTGCATCAAAATAAACATAACAAATATCAACTAAGTTCTAAAAAAAATACAATAATGATATTTACAGAGATAAAAATCATAGAACATACCATCTATAGCATTTTATCTGACATGACTTCCACCCTGACTTGAAGTCATGGCTTGAATTTGAAACCTAGTTTGGTGTGCTTTTAGTAGTACTGTTACTCCTTTTCAGTCACTACTTGGAATTGTTTTGGGGATGTTGAACATTTGAAACCTAGTTTGGTGTGCTTTAAGTGGTGCTGTTTTTCCTTTGATGTCCTTACTTGCTGCAAATTTTGTCTTGTCCATCTTGCCCTGTAGTTTGGGGGAAGGGTGCTAATTGTCTGACCTCTGGCCTCAGCTACATGATAACTGGAGGCAGGATTAAGTCAGATTTCAGTTAGCGGGTTGATTTTTGGTTTCTCAGAAGAGGCCAAAAGGGGAAAGATCCAGATTAATTTCAGTGTAGTGCAGTAACTGTTCATTGCGGTTTTTGTTTTAAACCTAGTTTGGTGTGCTTTTAGTGGTGCTGTTATTCTTTTGCTATCTTTACTAGGAATTGTTTTGGGGCTGTTGAAAATTTGAAACCTAGTTTGGTATGCTTTTAGTGGTCCCTCCCCCACCCCCACTCTTAATTAAATGCCCTGTTAAATCTGATTGACAGGAGCCAAGCACAGGGAATAGCAGGGGTTGTGGAGTAGGAGGAGCATAAGGGAGATGAAACCCACCCTTGGCACAACAAGTGTTTTGACTCATTTTTTGTTGTTTTCCTTCTGAAACAAAAAGCAGCTGAGGATTGGTGGCAGTATTTTCAGGACAGTAACTTGATAAAGAGAGAGAGAACTAGAAGGAGAGCTTCAGCAACAAACAGCTAATGGAATAGCAGTGTAAGTGCAGTAAATGGGGGAGTGGTGCAATTGAGTGGACGTGGGGCAACTGTATTCAGGCAGACCTTCTGGATGCTGAGGTGCTGCCCTATCTGCATGCATCTCTCTGGACTGTGGGATGAGGTAGCCAGACTCAGAGTGGAAGTAAAGTGGTTCTGGAGTACCTCTGCCCCTATTCAGAGACCACCCAGTCCAATGCAGCTGCCTCAAAGGATGCCAAGAACGAGGAGAACTTGGACGACGGTGGGCTCAGGGAGGGTTGGGGTGGTCCAGCAGAGACACATCCCAAATCCTATTCCACTCCAGAACTCATATGCTGCACTGGCAAATGGGGACAACCAAATAGAGGCACTCAGAGCAGTGGAAGGGAAGGCTGTGGAAGTCAGCCAAGGAGGTGACCTCATTTGGGGGAGCAGTGGACCCAAGAGGAGGAGGAGGAAGCAAATCCTGGCAGGGGACTTTATCATAAGAGGGATCCAGCTAGGAACACACAAGGGGAGGACAGAGAGGTGAGGTGCTTACCAGGTGCCACGGCGTGGAGGGATGGGAGGAAGATCCTGGGGATTACAGGGAAGGCAAGATGGGAGGGTGAGCTGGATGTCATTATCCACCTAGGTACTAATGACCTGGAAAACAGGGAGCCTAAGGAAGTTCAGGAAGAGTTTAGAAAATTGGGGAGGGGTCTCAAGCAAGTAGTGTAGCTACATCTGTTTCCTTCTCAGAAGTACTACCTGTGAGAGGCATGGGAGAGCATAGGGGCACATGCGCCAAGAACTTTAACACATGGTTGAAGAACTGGTGCTGTGATGAAAAGGTTTGGATTCATTGGTGACTGGGGACCCACCTGGAGGGATGGGGGCTTGTTCAAACCTGATGACCTGCATCCATCATGGAGGGGAATCTAAGCACTCAAAGATAACTTTAAATGCTACATGGACAAGCATTTAAACTAGCCAAGGGTAGTGGCAGGCCAGCAAAGAGTGTATCTAATTGCCCCCCCCCCCCAAAGCTAGCAGTGGAACCAATGAACAGGATGAGGGGATATCTCTACAAAGCACTGTTCAAAAGATGGAGATAGGCACCCAAGGGGTGGATCAGTAGTAAGGGGACAAACTTAATCGGAAGGGCAGACAGCAGGGATAACCAGAGATAAAGGAGAACCAGGGAGGGGGATGGAGTAGAAAAGCTAAACAGTCTGCAGAGTTCACATCATGGAAAGCCATGTGTGCCAATGCCGAGAGCCTTAGTAACAAGATGGATTATCTGGAGGCTGCCATGGCACAGTCCGACCTGGACATTGTGGCCATCACAGAGACCTGGTGTAATGATAACCATGACTGGAAGATGGCCACACCTAGCTACAGCATATTCAGAAGAGACAGGGCAGGCAGGAAGGGAGGAGGAGTGGCACTTTATGTGAAAGATGGCATAAAGGCCACAGAGATAGCCAGACCACCAGTACAGCAGAAGCACTACTGCTTGTGACACCAGTGACCCAGATTTGGTAGCGAGCCTGGGTTGCTTGAGGGCCGGCCGGGTGGAGAAGGATTGAGCACCCAATAGGCTGTTCTCCTTCTCCAGGAGGAGAGGGCTGTATCTCTCACCACAATACTGTCACCACCTGAGTGACCATGGGTGGTGTCGGTGCAGTTGGGGAACAGTCAGTAGAGGAAGGGCTGGCATTGGCTGGGGATCTGAGCAGAGACGCATCTCAGCATGCCTCTGCCTCATTGGTCCCCCTAGAGTGCTGGCACCAGAGGAGGAGTAGACCAGAAAAAGGAAAATGTGCCCTGCTCCCGGTCCAGGTGATGAGCCCCCAGCACCACATCCACAGTAGGAACCGAGGGTAGACTTCACAGTGCGCAATCCCATGAAGTTCGGGGGAGGTTAGGGGAGGCCTCCTTTGCCCTGCCTGGAGGGTTATCTGGGGGCTCTAGAGGTAAGTGGAGTGAGTCGCACCTTAGGAGCAGATACCTCTGCCCTCTCGGTGGGTGTATCTGTGCAGTGCATGGGGCTCCAAGTGAGGGACTAGGAGCAGAGTGTGAGTAGGGGGCAAACAAAAAAAAAGTCCACAGAGATCCAGGAGGAACAAAATGGGGGAGAAATACTGTGGGTTGAGCTGGAAAGGAAAATGAGGTCAGCCATTCACATAGGGGTAGTCTACAGACCACCAGCCCAGAAGGAAGAGACAGATAGGGAGTTTAATGCTAGCCATTCAAAGGATAGCAGACAAGAGGGGGGTGGTGCTGTTTGGAGACTTCAGTGTTCCAGATATGGACTGGAGCCTCCCAGCAGCAGCAACAATCAGGAGTAAATTTATCCTGGACTCTCTTCAGAGTGCCTTCCTTAAGCAACTGGTCATTGGACCAACTCAGCATAAGTCAATACTGGACCTCGTGTTTACAAACGGGGACAGTGTGATGGGGTAATAGTGGGGGAGTACCTGGAAAACAGTGACCACCGGTCACTGTGGTTTGAAATCGCAGAAGGAACAGAACCAAACCACACAAAAACACATATCCTGGATTTAAGGAGGACAGAAATTGGGAAAATGGGGACATGCTTGAAAGAGGCACTAATAGAAATGGGGAGGGAATCGGGGGTGGAGGAACAGTGGGCAGTATTTAAAACAGGGATTACAAGAGCAACAGGATTTATGCATTAAGCAGGTTAGCAAAGGGAAAAGGAAGAGGAGGCCATTATGGTTTTCCAAGGAGGTAGCAGAAAAGGTGAAAGCCAAAAAGATTGCATTCAGGCAATACAAAAAGATGCAGGCAGAAGGGGATAGGGAGAAGTACCAGGAGAAGCAAAGGGAGGCAGAGAAGTCAGTAAGGGAAACCAAAGCTCGGACAGAAGAGTGCATAGCAAAATCAGTGGGTAGAAGGGACAAAACCTTTCACAGGTACATAACTAAAAAAAGAGGAGCAAAGGGAGGGATAGTGAGACTGAAGGGTAAGGACAGGGGCAGTGTTGAGGATGGTACCAGAAAAGCTGACATACTGAACAGATATTTCTGCTCAGTCTTTACTGAGGAAGGGGAGGGTAATGAGCCTGAAGGGAGTACAAGGGATGGGAATGGCGCAGAAATGGACACAAGTCCCTTTGCACGGCAAAGGGTCCTAAAGGAACCAGAAGGAATAAGAGTTGTTAAAGCAATGGGGCCAGATGGGATGCACCCCACAGTCCAAAAGAAACTAAAAGAGGTGGTGGTTGGACCACTGGAAACCCTGTTTAGCCTATCCCTGGAAACGGGAGGTACCCAAAGACTGGAAGACAGCAGATGTAGTCCCCTTATACAAAAGCAGGAACAAAGAGGAAGTGGGGAACTACAGACCAGTCAGTTTAACCTTGGTAGTGGGGAAGATCATGGAAGCATTACTGAAGGGAGATTGGTGGAACATCTGGTTGCCAATAGACTACAGGACCCAAAGCAGCATGGTTTCACAGGGAGAGGTCAACCTCATTGAATTTTTCGACTGGGTGACAAGGGAGGTGGATCAGGGGAGGGCAGTGGATGTGGCCTATCTGGACTTCAGCAAGGCCTTTGACACTGTGCCGCATAGAAGGCTATTAAACAAACTGGGGAATATGGGAGTGGGCAGGACAATAGTGTGGTTGGTGGGTAATTGGCTGGGCAGCAGGACACAAAGGGTGGTGGTAATGTCTGTAATTCAGCAGAGGGAAGAGTGACTTGTGGGGTACCATAGGGATCAGTGCTGGGACTGGTCCTATTCAACGTCTTTACCAGTGACATTGCACAGTACCTGGAAGGCAGAATTTCCCTGTTCGCAGATGACACGAAGCGTTGCAACAGAGTGGACATGCCAGAGGGTGTAGACAGAATGAGGAGGGACCTGCAGAAGCTTGAAGAATGGTTGAGGGTTTATCAGTTGAAAATCAGTGCAAAGAGGTGCAATATAATGCATATGGGGCACAAAAACCCTGAAACAAAATATCAGCTGGGGGGTGAGGATATAGCATGCACCAAGCAGGAAAGGGACCTTGGGGTTAGTATCTCTGATTATCTCAAGGTAGGGAAACAGTGCAACAAGGCAGCAGGTAAAGCAGCTAGGACACTGGGATGCATTGGCAGGGGTATCACCACCAGGAAAAGAGAGTTCATAATTCCACTGTACAAGACACTGGTGAGGCCCCACCTGGAGTACAGTGTACAGTTCTGGAGACCTTACCTACATAAAGACATAGGTTAGAGAAGGTTCAGAGGAGGGCAACAAAGATGGTACAGGGATTGCATCACAAGTCCAATGAGGACAGGCTGAAGGACTTGAATATGTACTCCCTGGAGGAGTGGAGGGAGAGAGGGGCTATGGCAGAGACATACAAGTACCTTACAGGGAGGAACAGGGTGCAGGAATATACTATTTTCCAGTGAAAAAGATGTTCCAGGACTAGAGGGCATGGGATGAAGTTGGAAGGAGAGTGATTCAGAGGAAACGTAATGAAGAATTTTTCATGGAAAGGGTGGTGGACAAGTGGAACACCCTGCCAGAGGAAGTGGTGAGGGCTGAAACAAACGCAGGATTTAAGAATTCATGGGGTAGACATAAGGGGATCCTAGCAGTCAGGGGTGAGAGGCAACAGACTTCTAGAAAATTGTAAAGGGAACTTACAAGCTCAAATGGGCAGACTGGGTGGGTCATAGGCCCTTGTCTGTTGACAGTGTCTATGTATCCATGCATTTGAGTACTGCTTTGATTAAAGGTATTCATCATGACCGTCAGCTTGTATTTGAGGGTGGTGTCTACTCAAGGGCAAGTCTATGAAATATGGTATTTAGGCTTTTTTTGGCTCAATGAACTGAGCAATTGTAAATAGTAAAACATTAATAACTACAAAATGAATTAAAATAGTTTTCATTAAATCAGTAAAAGGACCTATTTATGTATAATATCTAAGAAACCTGTAAGTTTCTTCACACTTTGCAGTTTTTTTTCTCTATCCTTGGGCAAACATTTGGGCTCAAAATGGGCCAAAATACATATTTTCAACACACTGTAACTCACAAATGGACTAACGGATTTCTATAGAACTTTCCACATTAGTAGACCTCTGGATGGTAACATGCATGCTGAATTTCTCAGTCCTAGGGTCTACAGTGACTAACAAGCATTTGCAAACAATGTTTAAACAAAAAACCCCAATGCAACGCTAATATAGAAACCGTAACATGCCCCTGTAATACAGTGCTCTCTTGCTATAATGAACCCCACTACAAGGAATCCTGCTTATAGAGGTCTATGCACAAACCCATAGCAGTGTCTGTGCAGCTCTCAGCATGCACGTAATAATCAGTGTTGGGTAAGTTACTTTTTCTATTACTTTCTATTATGTTTGGAAACTTGTTCCAGGAAGCTCTGTGCAGTCACTAGCAAGGATGGAGAAGTACTAGAAAAAGTAATACACCTTACAATTATAGTTACTTATATCTTTTTATACAAAAACAATACAAAAATGATAAATAACTATAATAGATTACATTTTTTGAAAGTAATATGTTAGTTACTAGTTACTTTCAAATAAATGTAATTAGTTACAGTTACATATTTCTTTTGTATAAAAAGACATAAGTAATTGTAACTGTAAGGTGTATTACTTTTTCCAGTACTTCTCCATCCTTGCTAGTGACTGCACAGAGCTTTCTGGAACATGTTTCCAAAAGTAATAGAAAGTAATAGAAAAAGTAACTTACCCAACACTGGTAATAGTATGTGTCTTTATACAGTGCATGCCACAACCATGCGGCATGCATGTAGTGTGTGCAGTGTCATATAAACAGGTCCCTCACATAGCTACACATTGGCAGCTCTGTGCATGGGTCTGGGTGTGTGCTACACAACTGCATGCAAGCACCACACATATGCATGACATGCACAATGTCTCCCCAGCAGGTTGAGCAGCATGCGCAGCACTACGCCCTGTAGAGGGCAACCATAAAGTGCAGGTGCACAGGAAAGACATACAAGTGGCTGCACAGAATGCCTGTTGTGCTTGCACCCATGGACACAGGACCAGACAGACTACCATTACCAGTGGTCTGCAACATCACAGAAGGGTGAAATGGGCAGGATCCCACCGTAACTGCATCAGCCCCTCCCCCCCCCAAATAACAGATAACAGGTCCACCATCGCTGCATCCCACCTGATAGATTAAGATAGTCCCACAACCAAGAAATGACATTTCCACCACCGATATACCTGGATGTGAATGTTTCCCCACCAAAACATTACTATTGCAAACGCTGGCCCCACGGAGGCCCTGAAAAGACATATTAACATAGTGCAATGTACCCTTACTCCACAAACAATGGACATACTATGTATAGCAAGGGGCCATTCCAGTAGGCAGCAAGGAACACAGTTCTCCCCAGGGCCCACAGACCTGGACAGCAGCAGTGCATCACCTCCCAGAATAAGGACACCCACCAGTGACTATAGAAAAAGATCTTTTTAATAGTACAAAATGCTGTTTTGAAACAATATAGTAAACAATAGGCCATGTTATATGTCGTGGAACATATATCAGTGGTGTCAGCAGGATTCAAGAAGTAGGGGGGGGCACATGACCCCATCAGTGACTGCAGCCAAAAAGAGTAGTCCAAGGGGAATTGCCCCCCATAAGAAATCTTGAAGAATTTGGTGCAAAATGGTGCATTTTAGAAGCATTTTCTGTGAAATCTGCAGCAAGACAAGCATAGAGATTTTGTAACTGAAATCCTGAGAAACAAAGCAGGTGACTTGAACCAGGGAAGTGGAACATATCTGGTGTACTGCCTTAGTCTTAGAACCAAATGCTCACAAACACAATGATTTACAAGTTTCCCTATCCCCCCCAAACCAAATGTTGCCTGTGAATGGGGGGGATTTATTTACCCCTTGAAGAAAGTTTGAAGAATTTGGTGCCAAAGACCAATGGTGTAATCTAGAAGCATTTTCTGTGAAATCTGCAGCAAGACAAGCATAGGGATTTTGTGTAGATGAAACCCTGAAATACACAGTAGGCAGGTCACCAGAAGCAGAGAACTAGAACATACTGTAGAACTATTTAGTAACGCGTAAACTTTTCATCGCGGTCTGACTTTCAGTTTTCTAGCTGCGCAAAACTATCATCGCGCTTTCCTACTGACTGGCCTCTGATGATAACTTACAGTTATCATAGTCAAGTAACAAGTCCCTGGTGAGATGGCTAAATGTAATTAGTGTAATCTTTCCTGTTCAATCTTTTACCCACTTTTAACTTGTTACAGAACCAATACCTGTTCAAGACCTTGAGCGGGAGCAGGAGTCGGCTATTGTGACCCCTTGTAGAAAATCAAAAATCACTAGAGCATCTTAACTTTATGGTCCCTTTCATTAACTTTCATGGGCAATCAGAGTGTGTATGCATTAAGCTTGCGTGTGTGCTCGAAATTTGTTATACACTTTTTTGTTGCAACCAGACTGAAGCTCTAATGTTAGCTCGAGCAGGAACCACCTACCACCTCATCATCTTGAAAAACTGCACCATAGATGAATTTGATGATGATGAACTTTTACCATCACTTAGTTTCCCTTTGTCCCTTTGTGCTTATGGGTTCACTTTTTTGGTTTACTTTGGTTTGGTGAATAAATGCAGCAACACCTAATAAAGGGCTTCTATGTTTTTCCTAACTTTCCGGGATGGGACTGTTGCCAAGCAGCATCACGTAACAAGTGGCTATAAGTTATGAATGGCAAATAACTAATACTGTAAAAGTAGTATCGCGCACTTAAGCTATAGAGCGTTGATAATGATATTTTATTTTTACAGTGATCAATTCTAGTTCTACAGTACTTGGTTTAGTGATTTTGTCTGAGGACGAAGTGCTCACAAACACAAGCAGAAAGAGATTAACAATGTTCTTCCCAAGCCAAATGGCGCCTGGTAACCATGGTATTTGCTCCTGCAATACGTTATTAAGAACTAGGTGGCACATTGTGCATTTTAGAACCACGTGCTATGAAATTTGCATCAAGACGAACGCAGGGATTTCATAGCTGAAATGGTGACGTGACATACACAGCAGGTGTAAGTTGAAGTTGAACCAGAGATTTTCGTAGTTGAAAGACTGACATAAATACACAGCAGATGACTAAGTGGAAGAACCAGGGTACATACTTATTACATTAGTCTGAGAACTATCTACACACAAAGACGGATGGAAAACAGTCTTAAGTAATGATTAGTTTTTCTTTTTTTTTTTCAAAACCAAATGTGGCATAGTGCGGGGCGGGACACTTGAGGATTTGGTCATTCGAAGAAATCAGAACAAAGAAGAATATGTGGCAAAGGGTGAGCTTTAGAAGCAAGCTATAGTATGTAATGTGCATCAAGCCAAACACAGGGAATTAGTAACTGAACACCCTGCAATGCAGAACATGACTTGAACCACTGAAATAGTTGTTTGTCTCAGTCTTTATGAATGTTAGATCCCGACCTGTAATATAATTTAGGGATTTTCTGCAGTGCTGGCTGTAGCAGGAAGCAAAAGATCAACACATCTGTTTAACAATTTGGCAAATCTGTCAATTACTTCATTTACATTTATTAGTTTTGTGGCCTAACCCTCGATTGCTAATGTAGCAAGACCAGTTACTCTGTCCTGACCTATTGTGTTTCTCAGGTACAGTAGTGGCCACAGACATTGCCAGCTATTTCCCGATATTTTGTGAAATTTTTAGAGTTTCTCTCTGCTGCCCCTACTGTGGAAATGCAGAAAGCAGGAGATCTCTCTAGAAATATCACAGAAATTTCAGGATATAGCTGGCAATGTCTGTGGCTACAACCGTATGTCTTTATTCATTTTAGAGCACTGAAGGATCGTTCACATGAATATGTAGTGACTAGTATGGTAAGTGCAGTAGTACCCAGCTGATGGATGCCAGGAAACATAACCAGTGGCAGTGAGTCAAGCAACGAAGAAATGCTTCATGGGGAGTTTTCAGCAGCCAACCTTTTAATAAACCTTTGTGCTACAAACAGTTCTTCTCCAAGAAGTTGTACTCCATAATGATTGCACATTACATTTTGTATTGTCTTGTCTACAAATAAAGGACTTTTTGGTTTCAAAGCCTGAACTGCTTTCAGTAGGTCTAGCCCCTCTTTGAGAATCACCGTCTCAATTCCAAAATCATGTTATCTAACAGTGGATAATAAATTTTATTTTGGTAATTTGTTTCTGCCATAAGTGGCTGCTGTTCCCCAACTATTCTGTCAATGACATATGCATTGAATCGAGCACCTAAGCGATGGGTACATCGTGGATGGACCCTTTGTTCTGTTGCAGCATCAGGAACTATGTTAAGTGGTGCAGCAAATGCTGTTGCTTCACAGAGTAATTCTTTACATTTGTCTTCATTTCTGAATGAAACCAGAGTATCAATAAATGCTTCTACTTCAATGCCAGCACTGGTTAGATCCAGATCTTCAGTAGGCTGTGGAGATGTTCTGCAAAGCTGAGAATGAAATCAAACAGGAAAAGACAAAAGACAGTGTTGAATGACATCAAGAAGTTGTAAAGTCCCAGTGCTTTGGGTGTATTTCCTTGGTCACATTGTGAGAGATAAGAAATTAAGGATTCAATGTACGCTTCAGGGCTCTCCACTCTTTTCTGATATCCCCACCGGGTGCTGCTCAGAGCTGTGACCTTGAATGTTCTGTCAAGTCCCATTTCTGCTTGTACCTGTTTCAGTTTGTCACTGTGCACTACAGATGTGGAAAAGAATGTATGGAAACATTGCACCAATTCAGAGAAATATTTTGCTTCAGGAAAGCTCTGACATGAATCCACAAAAGTAAGATTTAACTTATGTTCATAACAGTGAACATACACAGCATGAGGGTGGTCCTTTTTTGGAAGAGTTCCTGAACACCATTGAGATGACCACTCATGACTAGTGGTGGGCGAAGTGGCCATAATTCACTCCACAGAGTGATTCACGGAGTAACACGGAATCTGCAAAGTGCCCACAGCGGACAAAGCGGAGTACTTCGCGTTATGATGAGGAATGTGAAGTCCATTGAAACCAATGACTTCACATTATTCCTACTTCCCCAAACCACTTCTCCACCAATTTTAAGGTGAAGTACATTGAAATCAATGTATTTCGCATCACTTAGCCTTGGACCTGAGCTCCAAGGCAAATGTTGCAGTGCTTCATGGGATTACAGGTCACATGGGTGCTAGACTGTTCTGCACAGCCTCAGTTCTGTGTAGTGTGTGTGTGTATAGTGGAAGATGGAGACAGTTTCCTGTCTGAGCTCTGCGATTCAAATCCTTTAAAAGCTATTAAAAAAGCCTTTTTGAGCCATTTTGTTGCTCAAAATTTAATACATCGATTGTAGGAAACCCTCCTGTGCTCATATAATCGAGCGTCTATTGTTTGTGTGTGGATTTTGAATGTTAATTTACAACAGTCAGTCTGTGTACTGTGAAGTGTGCTTCGGTGGAGGGGCATCTGTGGTGTAGGTACATTAACTGTGAGAAAAAGACTCTTTCTGTTTTGGTTATATTTTTCTTGTACTGTATAACTGTAATGTACACACAGTAATATTTTCAGTAATTCTTGAAATTTTTTTGCTGATTGTTGTGGTGCAGCAGTGTATAATTTTTGTTTAAAACATTTGGTTATATTACTAAAGGTTTTCAATTTGCTACGCATTACTTGTAGAGTGTGTGTGTGTGTGTGTGTGTGTGTGTGTGTGTGTGTGAGATGTGCGCCATTAAATCAGACACCTTTTATTGTGCCATAGAGTAATTACAGTGTGAACCTGTTATCCACTGCACCTCGTGAATTTTTTTTTCACTGCACCTTGTGTATCTTTTCCAGTAGTGGACTGTTACTGCAGTATCTAAGCCAAGCAAAAGGTATTCTTTCCAGATTTGGATTTGTGACTTGTGAGCACTGGTTAGGTGGTGGTGTGCCTTTGTGTCTGCATCTCTTGAGTGTGCAGTGCAATCTTAATCTGTCTGTGTGTTTGCACATTGCAGTACACCATTTATTTTATTTTGTTTTTGTTAACCGGGTAGGTGCATTAGCCATGAAATGACTATTTTCAGGCATGCCCCGGGAGAGTACAACAATCAGACAGGTACATAGCATGAGTACAATGAAATTACAATAGCATAGGTCAAAACAGTTAGTAGTAATGAATACATGCAGCCAGGACAATAACAATCAATGAAATTCACATAGAATTTTTAGGCATAGAAAACCTACACAGTCTAGGAAGAGATACCACAGCAAAGCAGCAAAGAAATATTGTTCAAATTAGTCACAACAATGAAGATTCAAATAGGTAGCGAAACAAGGCAAGGGCAAATTCCTGACTGGGGAGGATACATTATCACGGCCTCTGAAACAAGACTCGGGTGTGGGGGGATTGGAGTAGATTAGCTCTCAAGGAGCTAGTAAGGATAAGAAGTGCTATGAGGTAGGGAGGTTAAAGTTAGGCCAGGCAGCATCTGGCAGGTAAGTGGATTAGGGAGGATTAAAACAAGTGCAGAGATCAGCAAGGGATAGATGTAAGTGAAGCTCCTTTTTGAAGCTGTCTTGGGAATCAGATATTCAAAGTGCTTGGCGGGGGAGAGACTTCCAAAGCTTAGGAGCAGAGTGATTGAAGGCAACAGAGCCTTTTGATGTTTTACAACTAGGTACATTCAGCAGGGATTTATCTACTGATCGCTGTCTATATGAGGAGGTTTGATGTACCAGCAATGTTGAGAGTGCTGAAGAGGTCTAGTTTCTGAGTATAGAGTCAATGAGGGAGCCAAGAGAGTATTGATGGCAAGCTGAGGGGGATAACCAACCCAGGTCCCTGTACAGTTGGCGGTGGTGCTTAAGCCGTGGTGATGAGGAGGTGTATTGACAGATATTATTGTAAGTGACATCCCACTTATGAAGGATGGTTTTGTGTGTGGCAGCAAAGGTCGGCATGCCATAGGTGAGGGCAGGGAGTAATATGCCTCTGGCAATAGCAAGTTTAGCAGAGGGAGTCAACATGAAACTGGACTTGTAAACCACCCCCAGTTTAGCATTCACTGCCTTGCAGACAGATTGTATGTCCAGGGATGGGTCCAGAAGAATTCCCAGGTACTTAAAAGATGTAACGCATTCTATTTGTGTGCTACTGCGGTCTTGCACCAATAGGGTAGTTTGACATGCCCTAAGTTTTGGGGCAGATCCAAGTAACATTGCTTGGATTTTCTTAGCATTAAGTACAAGTTTGTGCGCAGACAGTCAATTTTGGACATTTGTGAAATCTGAAGAAAAAGAAGCATTTATGCTGGCGACCTTATCAGAGCTTGAATAGAGTACAAGATCATCTGCATAGAGAATAGATGAGCATGAAAGAAAAAACTAATCTATGTTATTGATTAAAGTGAGAAAAGAAGAGGTCCCAGAACAGAGCCCTGGAGAACCCCAATATTGATGGTAGCACCATCAGATAAAGAGGATTTGAATTTCACAATTTGAGTTCTATGCGATAGATAGCTTCCATACCAGGTGATAACTGGGGGTGAAGAGCTCAGATCGCAAATAGCGGAGAGGAGCAGGGGGTGATCAACAAGATCAAAGGCCTTTGTAAGGTCTATAAAAACTGCCCATGTCAGCTGGCCAGCGTCCATACTGATGATGAGATCGGTAGTGATTTTGAGAAGCACTGTACAGGTACTGTGACCTTTACAGAAGCCATGTTGTGTGTCAGAGAGAAGGCTGTACTTTGTGAGGTTGTCAATGGTTTGGTTTGCAACAAGTTTTTTCCAGAAATTTACTTAGGACTGATAGGATGGCTATAGGCGTGTAGTTAATAATCTTCTTGGTAACACCTTTTTTAAGGACCGGCGTTACATGAGCAATCTTCCAGAGGTCAGGAACTTGGCTATTAGAGAGAGACAAGGTGAAAATTCTAGCCAGAGGTGGGGCTATTTATGGTGCCGCTAGTTTCAGGAGCTGAGGCTCAAGTGTATCTGATCCAGAGTCAGTGTTATCTGAGACAGTCTGTAATAGTTTTGAGACCTCAGTTTTTGAGATTGCCTTGAAGTAGAAAGGGGGATTTTTAGACATTTGTTGGGGAGGATAGCTGGGGGTAGTGGACTGTGCTGATGTTGCAAGCAGAGAGGCTGCCTCAGGAGATGGGAAGGCAGAGGTATACTGAGACAGGTCCAAGAACATTTGATTGAAGGAATTAGCAATAGTGTTGGAGTATTAATTCTGGGAGACTTTGCATTTCTTGTTACGCTCTCATTTAATTTCATCAGCACTGGGGAATTTTCTGGACACAAGACAGTAGCATTTTGGGGATGCACATTAATTCTGGTGACTGTGTGACCACTGCATGCATGACTGAGTGCACCATTAATTCTGGTAGACTTTGCATTTCTTTTTGTGCTGTCGTTTCGCTTTGTCAGCACTGAGGAGTTTTCTGGACACAAGACAGTAGCATTTTGTGGATGCACATTAATTCTGGTGACTGTGTGTGTGAGGGGCTGCCAGTAGTAGTCACTCCTGCCTTATTTTGCATTAAGACAGAATGACAACGCAAAGTAATAATTACAAGGTAAAGTGAGCCTTTTGCTTTGGCCACTCCGCATAGCAGCCACTTCGTGTTCACTTTGCCAGCGGAATTTAATTTCGCTGCATCTCTACTCTTGGCACCTGCACCATCATAAGCTTGGGCAACAAAAGTAACATCTGGCTCAAAGATTACACATTTTTCAAGGTGTCATTACACAATCCCCTTGTATCCAGTTCTGAGACTTTAATGAAACATAGAAAATGTTCGACAAGTTTATGGTTATGAACATACAGTATCTGACACACATGCTTATTTGCTCCTGACATGAAATGTCTCAAGAGTCGTTGCATGAGACTGATACAAATTTAGCATTTTTGGCTTCTTGAACAATTGCATCTGTAATACATGATGCAGTGCACTGAATCTGACCATTCTGTGATTCGGCTGACATGTACGTTGCATTTGATGGGATGGATCATTAACCTGGAGAACTGTATCCAACTTTTTAATCAAGTTTAAAGTCTCCCTGAAGTTTCCTCTATTAACACTTGTCTCATCCTCATTTTGACCATGGAAAGGTAACCCTAGCCTACCCAAATGTAGAGCGACTTCTACTAGTCTTTTCATGTAATCCCTTCTTTGCTGAATTTCCTTAATTTTGCCATTGTCTATCTGTACCATGATGTTACCCATTTCCTGTCTTCATGTATATGTAGACCAAGCAGCCATTGCACTTCTATGAGAGTGACTTGATGTGTGTGCCCTGAATTTTCTCAATGCCTTCTTCCAGTTCTGAAATCCTTGAGTAGTAAAGGCTTCATCAGCACATCCCTGCCCATGCATGAACCATCTACATGAAAAGCAAAATGCAGTCCATTTTTCACAGCTGTACTCCAACCAACAGAAATCTTTGTACCAGCGATGGCTAAAGCCCCATCTTTTACCTCCATAAATTTTGGTACTGAAATTAATCATAAGCTGAGTGGGGCCTTTCTCTTTATTGCCAAGATCAGTAAGGGGAGTGATCATCAAGGTCAGGTACTGGAATAACCTGGAACAAAACTAACTCAATAGAGGGGGTAGTAAAGGACTGTTCATACAATGGGCCTTTAAAAACAAGACTCCTGATTGGTTGACTGGCACTTTTGCAGCGTTGTAAAATTCAGCATTACCAATGCAAAAAGTGCCAGCCAGCCACATCACTAACTGCAAAAAAAAAGTTTTTAAATCATTCCGAGCTGCCATCTTAATTTCCTCTGTAAAAATTGCTACTCTCCGCTCTGTCCCCACTCTCTCTCTTCACTTCTGTGCCACTTTCTCTGACCACCTAATTCCAAAAAAAATTAAAACGCCAATTTTGGCAGAAAAAAAAAACTTTACATTTTCCTATACACTGTTCTGGCTGCATACCAGGAAGCTAAACACAGAACCACAATCCCCGATGCCCCACTCACAGCGCTGAAGACACCCCGCTCTCTCTCTGTTTCAACCCGACACCTGCTCGCAACAAGTTAGCAAAGCTGAGACCCACAAACTGTCAAAAAAAAAAAACAACTCCGAAGCCTGAAACCTTGCCTTCTCTCTTTCTCTGCGAGTCACCAACAATGGACATTTAGTTTTCACACTGCTCTCTCTCTTCCTTCAGTTGGGCAACACACATGTTTTAAACAAATGAACCTTCACAGCCTGTCTCGCTTCATGAGCTCCACCCAGCTGACCTCTCGTTTGCTGTCCATTACAGCCCTATCTTTCTCTTTCATATACAAATTGCCGTCTCTCAGAATGTGCTTTAAAAAACAAAGCTTCACTCTGTCTCACTCAGCAGCATGCTCGATCTTATAAGCCAGCACAGATCAACTGGAGCCCCAGGCTACACATTTTTTTAACCCAAATACACTGGACTATTTTATCTAGCGTAAGAACAAATTAAATACAAAGTAATAAAAAATTAACAATAATTATTTTTCTCTTCCTTTTTTTTTTAACAAAAAATCAAGAGGGACAGTGTATAATCGCATTAAACCACTCCAGGGTGTGGGTGATGCTGGGATTTACCCACTCCTGGATGGTTTGCTCGCTTGGCCTGTGGCCTCGTGACCGAACCACACCAGGCATGGGTAAACCCAGCATCACCCACACCCTGTCGTGGTTTATTGCTTAATCAATGCATGCACTAGTAGAACTGTTAGCACTAATACTATCAACTCGATGACTTACCGTCTCACTTGTTTGCTCATTACAAGATGCATCATTATCAGTTATTATGTCTGTGTACATAGTCTCATTCAAAGATGAAGAGGACGCTGATGAAGAACCTATTCTTGGCCTTTTGCCAGCTGTTCCCATATTGAAGAAATACTTTGTCATGACTCATTTTGTTTTGGATGTTGTACTTTAACACAGTTGTAGGCCAAAATAATAAAAGTGATGGTATATGATTCTATGGTGGTACCCACATAGGTAGGCTGGCGAGTAACTGTATTCGCAAACCCTGCCTGTTTACTTATTTCTGGGGTTGTATCCCAAGTCTGTAAGCAGTTAAGTAATTTGCGACAGTAGTAGGCAAGTAAAAACCCCTGTGTTTTTTTCCTGGGGCTATATACTGAAAGACCGAGGGCAATCAAGTAATTACTGACAGTGGCAGGCAAGCACCAAACCTTGCCCATTTACTTTTTTCTGGGGCTATATTCCAAGGCTGTAAGCAACTGAGTAATTCATGATGGTAGTAGGCAAACAAAAACCTGCCTTTTTTCTGGGGTTATAAACCCCAAGACCATGGGAAAACATCAAACCCTTCCTGTTTACTTTCTTTTCCTGGGGTTATATCTCACATCTGCAAGCAACCAAGTAACTTGTGACAGTAGTGTACAGTAGGCAAACAAAAATCTGCCTTTTTTTCGGGGGTTATATACCCCAAGACCATGGGAAAACACCAAACTCTGCCTGTTTACTTTCTTTTCCTGGGGTTATATCCCAAGTCTGCAAGCAACCAAGTAGTTTGTGACAGTAGTGTACAGTAGGCAAACAAAAACCTGCCTTTTTTTCTGGGGCTGTATACCCCAAGACCATGGGCAATCAAGTAATTACTGGCAGTGGAGGGCAAAAAACAAACTCTGCCTGTTCACGTGGGGTTATAGCCTAAGGCTGTAGGTAATCAACTAATTTTTGTTGTGGGTCTACGCCAAGGCTGTAGCCAATCAAGTAATTTTTTGGGGGTGCTACCCCAAGGCTGTAGGCAAAATCAAGTAATTAGTGGTGGTATAGACAAAGAAAAGAAAAAATTACACTGCAGCAGCAACTATTTAGGGCAGGATGCTCAGCTCCTGCTGCTGTTTCAACAACGCCTGTCTGAGACAGTTAAGTCTGTCTCTCTCTCTCTCCCTCCCTCCCTCCTTGCCCCCAAGCTTCTTTTCTATTTATTTTCTAATCTTATTGTTTTATTTTATATTATTTTTTTTGTACATATCTTACTCCCCTTACACATGCACAGTGACTGCAGGGCAGGCCAGGCTGCTCAGCTCATGGCACCTGTTGCACTGACTACCTCCCTGTAATCAGTCTGTGTGATGTGTATCTTTCAGTCCTCTTCCCTCCGAGATCCCTCTCTCATCTTAGTTATGTCCTTTTTTGGGGTCCGGGGGTCTGAAACTGTGGCCAACAAGGTAGTGCAGCAGACTACTGAACTGTGCTGTTGCTGCACCCACTTAGTTCCTAGCCACTAAAGCAGCGGCGCCTCTGGCTCCCTCACTTTATCCAGCAATTCTTATTTGAAAGTGGCAACAACAATACTATTTGTATATACCCCTCCCCCGATCGTCTTGAAGTTACGGTCACTATCCAGACTCAGTATAGTACACAACTACACTTACCTGGCTAACTGCAGGCTGTTCAACACAGCAGCTCTCGGCTCCTGCTCTACCAACTTAGGCCGTTTCCACACTACACCAGAAAAATCACTCTCTAATGTTACAGAGGGTCCAAACCGTTACCATAACGGTTTGTGTTTACACCGGTAACCTTACAGAAAGCGTTTTCGTAACCGTTACGGAAACCTGTTGTGAGGTGGTTTCAACAGCGGTTTCTGTAATGGTTTCAGAACTCAGTTTGGCTCTGCCCACACTACACCAGTAAAATCCTGTAACATTTTCAAAATGTTTTCAGTGGTAGTGTGGATGCACTGTAATGTTTTCAGTCTGTAACGCTTTCAAAACATTACAGATTTTCAGTGCAGTGTGGACAGTGCCTAAGACTACTCCCTCACTCCTCTCACCAGCTTGGAGGAGCACTGCAGCTCCCGAGTCCCCAACTCCGATCCCAGCTTCAGTCCCACTCACTCCTGGCTTGCCCTCTCTTGTCTCCCTGCCTCCCTTACAATATATTTCTGTCAGATTCACTACAAAAGGACAAGGAGGAGACCGACTGAGCAGCAACATATATATGGCTGTTTTTTCAGTTGTTTCTCTCTCTCTCCCTCCCACCCAGAAGTCAAGAAAACACACTAGCTCCGCTCCTCCTCTGCAATTCAGATTTATTTTCAATTCTCAGACTCAGTTACAGTGCACACTATATGACTGCTCTGCTTGACAAAGTCAAACAAAATGACTACCATGCTCTAGACTAATGCAGAGCGTAAATGTCAACTCCTCTATCTCCACCTCCAGCCCCACACCTGCTCCAATCAAAGCCATTTGCCCACCCACATGGCTGCATCTTATTGTAGCTGGAATAAGTCAGTCATGTGTGCATTCAATTGGATGATGACATCTGAGCTGCAACTGCCTGCAGCATGCGGCTGATGCCCCATCCCCTAGCCCACCACGTGATGTTTCATCTTGGTCCTCCTCCACTCATGTGATTATCGAACTGCATGACCCCAATTCAAGATGAGAATGCGTGAGGAGTCATCTGGGTCGGGCTGACTCAGGCGGGTATCAGTAGCAATCGGAGGGACTCAAAGTTCTGCAGATCAGAAGATCTGCTCTGCTGGTGAAATCAAAACCTTCTGTCCAACTCCAAAGTAGGAGCATGGAGTGGGTGAACGGGGTGGGGGGGATGCAGGGCGGAAGTGGGGCTTACTGACTCAGTCAGTGACAGTCAGGGCTTAAGCTGGCAGCACTGCTGCAATAAGCCAAGCCCTATAATTTAATTAAAGGAAGGCTCAGGCTGGGTGAATACAGTGGGGAGACACCAGCATAAAGTGGGGGGGGCACATGCCTCCATTTTACGGGCTAATGACGCCCCTGACATATATGCGGATCCATCAATGGACAATCACACCACCAAGGGCCACAGATAACAGGGCTGCACTGGCCTGTGCTGCCTCTAACACCCATGGATCAGTCTCCCTCCTCATCCTGGCAGTCGTTACTAGACCCTTTAAGTGTAGTGTCCAAGTGCCACCTCTGTGCTAGAACTAGCTGGTGGAGAGGGCCGTAATAACCCAGTAAAGCAAGAAAACAGAGGGCATTCAAGCAGGCACACCACTGTGCACAGCTGACACACATCTCCCCCATAACACAACTGGTACATACTTTGGATAGCTCTTTGGACAACGGCGTCTCCATTTCATCCTTGTAGTAAATGCCAACTGACCCAACCCTCCCGGAGAAGAAATAGGGGAGGGACAGGTGCTCCTAGCGTCACCTGGCCACCACCACCAAAGCAGCACCATCCAGCTGCTGCTGCATGTGTTGCAGTACAGTTCAGTCAGGATATCTACAGTAATCCTGGGAGACATAAGGGGAGGGGATCACATCATTGACAAAGCACCATACCCAAAAGACATGCACACACACAGGGACCCCTAGTTAGTGTGTAATGTATGCTACCAGAACAAATGCTCCATTGAGCTGCGCTCATTTACAAGGGGGTCCTGGTTAGGATGGGGAACAAAACTGACATAATAGGTTAGGTAACATGATGCAGGAATAATAAACCATGTTGACATAGACAGTACCTCCATAGGCTCTGTGACTTGCCACAGCTTTCCCCCATCCTGGGCGCCCTGATAGGATGTGGAGGACACCTTCCACAGCTTGCAGGGATATTCCCCCTTATGCAGCCAACCTCAACCTCAGGCAGTGACACACCCCTGCTCCTTGGAATTGCAGCCTCCACCATAGTAGCCATAAGGAGGCAGTATAGCTCATTGTGTTAAGGCTCTGAGCTACAGGCTGTCATGGCTTATACATCTTCGATGGGTCCAGGCTATGTGCCCTTCTCACTGCGTAGAGGGGCACTGATGGATGATTGATAGGTGAATACGGATTCACAGGTGCAACACGGATGCACTGCCACATGACATTACAATGGCTATTGTTTACCCAGAGCATAGGTGACAGCAGAAACCCTTTACATCCATACTTGATTACTCTATTTCTGATACCGAAAGGCACAGAGGAGGAGGCATACAACAAACCCCACAGGAAGCCTCATTCCATGATCAATTGAGAGGACAATAGGGCTGCTGAAGATGAGGATCTGGTGCCTGGATCACACAGGTGGCATGGTGATGCTTGCCAATGGGAAGGCATGCAGAGTGTTCACTGCATGCCCCATGTTGCACAGCACAGCTGTGCACCAAATGCTGCTCTTGCCATGTGACAGAGGGATATCTCACTGGGTGATGGAGGCATCTGCAAGTGGCATGGTGGTGAGACACTGTCCAACTGAACAGCACGTCATGCACTTGTGCAGGGTGCATGCTGCAAATATGGGAGTTTCCATCATGGCACTGTGATGATGGTGCCTTTCCACTGAGGGGTGAGGATGCCTTTGTGACTGTGCCTGTAGCTGTATTGCAAGACTATATGTGGCTGTGTACAGGAGGTTGAGACTGTGTATGGGGGGGGGGAGTATGTGGCAGCATACAGTGGTCTGTGAAAGTGTACGGTATGTGCTTGACGTTCACTCTGTGGTAGTGGAGGGGTATCACCAGCAAGACTCCCTTCCTGCTAGCCTGTTGTCTTCCTAGCCATGTTGATGGCCATGTGCCCAAATGCCTGGTCTTTGTAGTCATTCTTGCCTCCATCACGCAGTCGTCTTGTCAGGCTGTGTGTCTGAAACCTGCTGTGGTTGGCTTTCCCCCTTGACCTCTGGACCATCTGGGCTGGTAGATGCTGTCTGGATGGGGATATCGGAGTGTGGCACGGGGCCAGGGGGGCTGACAGGTGCTTGCCTGACAAGGACATCCAGCCATGGCATAGGGGAAGGAATGGGCAGTTGTGACGGGCATAGCTAGCAGGTGGTCTGTCAGCTACTCCAGTAGGTCACCAGTGTGGTTTATGCCTCTGTGCCCCCAATACTCTGTGGTCAGGTCTGGTTTGCTGCAGTGCCTGCAGGTGATCGCATTCCAGCTGGCGCACTTACGGTAATAGGTGTAGAGTATGCCACATGTGGTTGACCTCTGTTTGACTGGGCTGGTAGTTTGAGAGACCCTTTTCCCCACTGTCACAGGGCTGTTGTGCAGTGGCTCAAGGCATCACTGTGTCCCATGGGCATGGCCATGTGCATGTGCTATAAGGGCATATACAAGGGCCATACAAATGTGACTGAGTTGCAGTGTTCTCTGTACCCTGCTGTCTACCATGGGGAGGCTGACCATGTTGTGATGGGTGGATGTGGCGTCACTGTCTGCATTTGTGGAATGTAGGCCTCCACATCTAGCTATGTCTCCACCGCTGTCTATGTGACTGTGTCTTCAGATGAGGACTCCTTGTCCACCATGCCCATGGACTCCTGTATTGTACCTGAAGACAAGAGAAAGGACTGTTACTATATGCTGCTTCACTGCTGGGGGATATCAATATGTATTGATGGGCACCTAGGGTAAACATACTTGCACCATCCTCCTGTCCCTGGCAGCCTGTGCGGGACTAGAGATGCATGGCAGACTCCACAGAGGGTGCAGCTTCCCTATGGGGGCTTGGCCCTGTCTCAGGCTCTGTATGGTGCAACACAGGATGGTTAGTATTCCCATGGAGTTCTGGACATCCTGGCCCTTTTCCCTGCATTGTGCTACATACCCAAACCCACTGTGCCCATGCTCTCCTTACCTGTTCGGGGCCTCAGTGTGAGGGTGTCTGCCACCATCCTCTCAACAGGAATTAGACTGAGCTCCTGTGTGGGTAGACCACTACCTGCACCTAGCTGTGACTGTTTAATGGCTGTCATCTTCTGCTTGATGGCAGGTTGGACGTCACAGCACTTGTGTTCAGAATCTGACAGTGTCTGTGCCTCTAGACTGACTGCATTTGTGGCAGCCTGAATGTCAAGCCACAGGTGATTTTGTTCTCAGTTGGTGCCTTGAAGGACTCTGCCCCATCGACGATGCCATATTTCTTGTGGATATCCGCCATCATGGCTGCCACTGACTGGCTTGTGAAATTTGTAGACAATGACTTGATGCCAGAACATGTCGGCCATATCCATGACTCACTGTGCATCCCCAGCCTGTGCCGTTGGTCTTGGTACCCCAGGCACAGCCTTGCCTTTCTCTGCCACTGCCTGTTCTCCCTCATGGTATTCACTTCCATGTTTCCTAGTGAGGCAGCTAAAGTGCCCATATATAGTGGGGTCAAGGGTCAGGAATGCATATTTTGGGCCCACCTGGGAGTCGGTCTCTGACATTGCACATGTCCATAGGCCATGTCCATCCCTTGTACTTGGATAAGTGATGAAATAAAAACACAGCTAAGGATAAGAAACAGATTATGTCAAAAAGTAAAGAAAACCAAAAGTGAGGAGGACTGGAATACATTTAATATCTGGGGAAATAAAAGCATAAAAATGATGAAAAGGGCCAGATCTCATTATTATATAGCTAAATTTGCAGGTACCAAGGATGCAAAAAAGTTTTGGCAGCAGGGAAAACATTTACAAACTCCCCAAATCGTTAGAAATTGGCTTAACTTAACAGGAGATAAAGGGATAGTAGTAGATCAAAAACAAGTGGCAGATATGTATGCTAAGTAAGTATTTTGCAGAACTACCAGATTTGGAAATAACAAACATATCAATACAAGAAATAGTGCAAACCAAAAAGAAATGATTAAATGACAAAAAACAACAGTTTAGATTTAAAACAGTGACTATCAAAGAGATTAAAAAGGAGTTAAATAACTTAAAAATAAATAAAGCAGGAGACTTAGATGGAATTGGACCAAGATTCTTTAAATTTGGAGAAGAGGAACTGGCACCAATAGTAACATACTTGTTTAATGAAAGCATATGCACTAATGTATTTCCAGAAATTTGGAAAATGGGGAGAATAGTTCCCATTTTCAAAGGAATTGATTCATTAAGCTCAACAGACTTCAGGCCAATAGCCTTACTACCAATAATCTCAAAAATGTTGGAAAAGTTAATTCATAGACAGCTATATCAATATTTACAACCATGGGAATTACTTTCAAATAATCAACATGGCTTTAGAGCAAGGAGATCCATGGACACGACCCTGGTGGATTTTAATAATTTAGTGGCAACATCATTAAACAGAGGGGAGAAAACGGAGGCCGTGTTTGTGGACCTCAGCAAAGCATTTGATCTAGTAGATCATAATATACTGTTGCAAAGATTATATGAAATTGGGGTCCATCTGGAACCACTGATATGATTCAAGTCTTATTTGACACACATGAAGCAGTGTGTAACATTGGGTTTGATGGACTTGACCCTGAGGGATATAAATAGGAGAGTCCCCCAGGACTCAATCCTGGGACCACTTCTTTTTAACATGTTTGTAAATGGGCTCTCAGAGGTAATAGAAATTAATGAGGTGCAGTTGTATGCAAATGATACAGTGCTTGTCATCTGTATACAGCCAAGGGGTACTTGAACAGAAACTTCAGAAAGATCTCTCTAATATGGAAAAGTGGTTCCAGGATTCAGGACTGTTGATGAATCTAAATAAAACCCAATGTATCTATTTCAAAATGGAAAAAAGAGTGGGGAGGGTGACAAATTAGATCTCTGTTTTATGAATGGTAATGTAATAAATACTGACGCATAAAAATATTTGGGCATAATGGTGGACAAGAAACTATCTTATACTGAACATATTAACATAACAGTAAAGAAAACTAATTGGAAACTGGGAGTGCTCAGCAGACTGTCTGGTTGCTTTACTAAAGAGTCTAGACAAAACTTAGTTTTACAACTACTTCTCGCAGTTCTGACTTATGGAGGGTCAGTATATAGAAACACTCCAGAAACTGCTTTGAATAAACTTGATCAAGCATGCTACAGATCGGTAAGATATGTGAATATGAGTCAACATGGAATCCACCATTTCTGGGTTTATCAGGCTTTGAAATGGCCCAATCCAGAAGACAAAAGGCAATTAAATTGGCAAACATGGTGCTTTTTATTGAAATCCAAAAATACACATCCATTAAGACATTTAGTAACAATAAGATCTCAAACAAACGTTAAGTGTTCTTTTAGCGATACAGAGATATTTTCTTGTCCTTGGGTTACTAATAAGTATGGAGAAATGATGTTACAAACCTGCTTAGCAAAACTTTGTAATTCAATTCCAGTGGATATTAAGGCCAAAAACTCGATGACGGAATTCAAAACAACTTTGATGAAATCCATAAAGACCATATGTCACTGCTGCACTTATCCTGCTGGAAAATAAAAATTAGGGACATTTTAATATTTTTTTTGTACTAATGTCAGAAGGTGTTTTTAATGTTTATTGTATTAATGCATGTTTTTAATGTAATGTTATGATAAACAGAGCATACTTATTCAAAATAGAGGTTAAAGGATACCTAAACAACATTTTGACAAACTGTTCACAAATCTGACTCCATAGGTGCCTAAAGAAAAAGTCTGCTGTATTCATTAATGCTAAAACTAGATTTTTATAATTTATCTAAATGTGTTTCTAGAGTATTTGAAAATTGTAAAATCAGCCTTCCAATTTCAAAAAACTGTCCTACCTGCTTCCAAAAATGGCCACCAAATGTATTATGTGATGACATCATTGGAGCCAAAGTCTGAGAGATATATGGCTTGCTCTAGTGCTGACTAGTTTTTTATCCCTTTGTATAGAACTGTTTCACCAAAATAGTTAAAAATGTGTGCATTATTTTGCATAATACACATATTAGGCTATGGTTCTGTTCATTTTGTTTACTTTAACATGATGAAATTGTGTTTTAATCCAACTGACTTTCTCTGTGGCAAACCACAGTGCAGTATAAATCTTGAATAACCTGGTGGTCTAGTGGTTATTATCAGATCCAGGATGCTACAATAGGAGTGCTGGGGTGGTGTGCATGGTTAATATGTACTTTTAAACATTTTTATTAAACCTTTAAATTTTCTGCTATTCTTTCCTAGTACATTTTTGACAAAACCTACAAATGTAATCCATAGTCTAAATGTAAACATTTGTACAATCAATAAATCAGACTTCTTCAGCAAGATGAAATGCAGCAGGAGCGGGGGGGTTGCAGCCACCCCTTAGAGCCACCACTTGTTTTTACCAAAGTTCTTATGTAGTCCAATGTTAGAGTTCATTCTTTCTCGAAACTCAAATTTATGCTTGTCTTGTCTTCTTTTTCCATGGGAAATAATAAGAAGTGGTGTTCATACACATTGTATCCCAAAGTGCTCTACAAGCAATACAAGACTGGTAGTGAAGTGACTGAACTTGTAGTGACAGCCATTTCATACATTAATATCCACACACAGCCTTGGACAATTGCATGGACTGGTTTTATGGGAAGGGGAATGTTGGCCAGGACAATGGGGTCAGGTAGTGATCAAGTTGCTGGCAGCCTCACATCTTACTTCTCACAGTAATCTGCTCATATTTATCTACTTCTGTGTTCCCCTGTCCCTGAATATAGCAGTACCTTGCAAGAGTGGCCTTCTCAGTCCCACTCTGGTATTCCTTCTTCACTATTCCTCCTCACACTGAAAACTGGTGAGCTCATCACCCTTCTGCATCATGAATGCAAGTAGTACAGTCCCTGTTTTTTGTCTTTTTATTTGACATATCAGATATAAACATATCTTTCTAGTAAGTCAGGCTGATAGCAGCAGGGAACAAGGGGAATGATGGGCTGTCCTATCCTTAAAAGATCTAGGCTACCTTTGATTAGGCACTATTAAATGATGGGTGTGCACATCATTATGCACGTCATTTAATAGTGCCTAATCATAGGTGGCTTTGATCTTATATGGATAAGAAAGCCTATTTTTCACGTGTGCCATGCTGCTATCAGCCTGGCTTACCAGAAGATCATGTTTTAATATGTAAAAAATAACATGGGAGACTGTACTAACCACATTCATGATGTGGAAGGGTAGTGAACTCACCAGCTTATGGTATGGGGAGCAAGTGAGAAGAATGAATGCCAGAGAGGGACTGAAGAGGCTATGCAGGGTACAACTATATTCAGGTTAGTTGAAGACATGAAGGAGGCCGTTGAGCAGATCACTGTGAGATCTGAAATGTGGGGCTGCAAGCATCATGATCACTACCCAACTGTGGATGAGAGTGGCCAGCGATGACATACTCAGAGTGGCAGGGCTGCACCCAAACTGTCCCTTGAATTAATTGTAGGGAGATTATCCTCGGGTGGGGGGGATGTTGACATTTGTTAGGACGGTATTGTGGGAGTTGTGTATAGTTCATTCAAGATTTGGACGGGTAGTAATCAGCCAACTCACATTGTGGATTAGTGCACAAAAAAGTACAGGAGAAGAACTGCTGGGAACTGTCCGGTGGGGTTCTGCAGATCACAGGTAAAGGAGCAGACTGACACTTAGTCTGGTGGATTCACTCAAGGTATTGGCATGCCTCTCCTGCTAATAAT
The DNA here is from genome assembly GCA_016271365.2 of Neoceratodus forsteri. Lineage (NCBI taxonomy): Eukaryota > Metazoa > Chordata > Ceratodontiformes > Ceratodontidae > Neoceratodus > Neoceratodus forsteri. The sequence goes on from CM057455.1 coordinate 409,748,328, forward strand.
ATTGTTATCCATTGTAAGTGCAGCCCTTATGAGGGCATGACCAGTAGTTTTTCAGGTGGGTCATGATGCTTATTGCTTGACCCTCAAGGAAGACCTAATGGTTGGGTAATGAGGTGGGGAAAAAAATGCAACAGGGGAACTGTACATACTGCCTTCACTGTGCAGAAGGATGGTGATCCACTCAGTGCTGACTATGGGAGCAGAAGTGAAACATTCAGAATGTGAAGAAGAAGAAGAATCAGCATTTATATAGTGCTTTTCATACACAGTATCCTAAAGCACTTTACAAGCAATGCTAGACTGGTAGTGAAGTGACTGAATGTGTGGAGGCGGCCATATCGCACATAATCACCCACACACAGCCTGAATAATTGCATGACTGGAGAGTGATTTGGGAGGCATTTTTCAAAAGTGCCAGCTGATGATGCATATCGGTATAGGTGTGTACAACTCTCTGAGGTACAAGATTACAATCCTAGGTGTGATAATTCTCATCAGACCGTAAGCACATGTGCAGCCCCAGGCAGTACTAGGGACAGCGTATGGATGGTGGGGTGTTCAACAGAAGGCAGGCTAGGTGCAGGGTGTTCACATGGATAAAGAAAGCCTTATGTGTGGATTAACAAGAGAACATGAGCGTTGGATATGAACCAGACTGGTACTTTGCTGTGTGACCCTGAGCAAGTCACTAAACTTCCTTGTGCTCCCAGGCCACACCTGTAAAGCTTTCAGCTTAGTGTGTCTCTCCTGGTTAACCAAAAATGAAATACAGTGCATCACATAACCACTAGATCATCAGGTATTTGAAGTGTTGTACTGTAATGCAGTTTGCCAAAGAAAAAGTCAGCTGGATTGCAAAACATTTTCCTCAAGTTAAAGTAAACAAAATTATTTATTTAGTTTTTGTTGACCAGGTAAGTAAATGAACAAAATCATAGCCTAATATGTGTACTGATCAAAATAATCCACGAGTTAATACATGGTGTTGATCATTCTGGTAAAACAATTCAAAACAAAGAGGGAAAGAAGAACTCGTTAGCACTATAGAAATATGTGTGTGTGTGTCTGTCTCTGGCTCCAATGATGTCATCATGATTCATCACTTAACACACATGGCAGACATCTTAGGGAGAAACCAAGGCTGTTTTTTGAAAGTGAAAGGCTGATGTTTACATTTTTCAAAAGCTATGAAACTGCATTTGTTATTTGCATAAATGCAGTTTTAGCATAAATGTAAACAGCAGCCTTTACTTTACTTCACTATGAAGCCAGATTTTGGAGTTTGCAGTTTTAAAAAAAAATGCTTGTTTAGGTACCCTTTAACTCCTAAAGTTTACCTGTATAAAAATGTATTTTTATCATTCATTCATTAGGTCCTGCGGGGAGGGGGTTGTTAAAAAAAATTAGATTTTAGGCCGATTGTTATTTTATTAATGGCACATGCATGTTCAAAAAAACTCACCAATAAAAAATAGTTAAAACTACGTGTAGACTTTTTTCCATTTTAAAGTTCTACATGAACAAAAACATTAAGCTAAAGCAACTTTTAAAAAACTTAAAACTAAAGGGTAACAGTTAAGTGTTTGTCAGGGAGGGGCAGTATAAGGTACACAATGTATTTCTATTAAGTTTATTATCTATTAGTTATGTTTAATTAAGAAAGAAATCACTGCTGGCCCCGTGGCGCTAAGGTTGTGGTGCTAGATGCCACACCTCGTGTCATGCTGGCAACCCGGGTTTGGGAACGAGCCTGGGTCGTCTGGGATGGGAAAGGATTGAGCATCTGAAGGACTGCTCTCCTTTCCCGGGGAGGGGGGGCTTAGGCTGGCCACTATTCTGGTGGCCCCTAGTGGAGGCTGGGAGTACTACACCAGAGGCTTGCAGCGTAGCAGGGTTAGAGCCTTGGCAGGACATCCAACGGGGGTGCGTGTATCCAGCATGCAGAAGTCCATTGCACGTCCAAGGCTCAGGGGGAAACTAGAACACAGAGAAACAGCCCGATCCTGGTAAGTGATTGGGTCCAGGAGGTACCCCTCCATACCCAAAGTCGAGTGACCAGCTGACCTCGGAGTTCCCTCAGGTCACAGGATATCTGCCCAGAATAGAATGGCAGTCCTGGGAGAGGTACAGATGTCTTGACCAAGAGGGAGCATGGCCGACCGAGAGTCAAGACTGAGTCTACGACAGGGTGTGATGGAGGTAAGCGGAGTGCCCCCGCCTGAGAGTGTCTGGGATCGTATGTGTGGTGAATAAATAAATTGTAAAAAAAAAAAAAAAGGAGATAAATCACCACAAAGGAATCCTTTATGAATTTGTTTTAAATCTACCTGCAATACAAATGTTTTGCATATTTCTTTACAAGTGTTGTATGATGGTTTTCATATTTTGTGTTGCTTTGTAAAATTTTTATAAGAGATGTCTGTGTCCCAGTCTGTCTGTGTGTTTCTACTAGCTGCAGATGCCCTCCCTCACCCTGTCCGATTGCCATCTTTTACTTATGATAATACATTCCCTACTTACAACTGCAGGTGCCCTCTCTCACCCTGCCCAATTGCCATTTAAAAAAAAAAGTAATACTCTCCTAGCTCAGGTTGCCCTCCTTTATCCTGCATGATCACCATTTATTTGCATAATAAAAATACCCTCCCCTCCCAGTACAAGCTACCCTCCCCCACTCTGCCCAGTCATCATTTTTTAAAGAATATACATACCCTCTACCTCCCTGCTGAGGCTGCCCTCTCTTACCCTGCCCGAGCTCTGTTTTTTTTTTTTCTTCAAATAAGAAAAATATTGTCGTCCTCACCGTCTGGCTCAGGCTACTCTCCATCATGCAGCCCAATCACCATTTTGTTTTAAATAAGAAAAATACAGTACCCTCTCACCCTCTCTCAGCACAGGCTGCCCCCTTTTTTAACCAGCCTAATCACAACTTTTTTTTTAAAGAATAAAAATACCATCCCCCTCCCAGCTCAGGTTATCCTCCTTCACCCTGCTCAGTCACATTTTTTTAAATAAGAAAGACATCTTCCCCCTCCTAGCTCAGGCTGTCCTCCCTCACGCACTGTCTGATCACAATTTTTTAAATAACAAAAATACCCTCCTCCTCCCAATTCAAGTGAACCCTTCCTCATCCTGCCTGAGCCCCAATTTATTTACATAAAAAAAAACTTTCTCCCCCTCCCAACTCAGGCTACCCTCCTTCACCCTACCTGATCACCATTTTCCATAAATAATACAAATACACCCCGATACCCTCCCTCTCCCAGCTCGGGCTGCCCTCCCTCTCCATGCCCAATCGCAGTATAAATAAATAACCTCCTCTTCCCATCTCAGGCTTCCCTCCCTCACCCTGCTCAATCTCTGGTGTTTTTAAATAAAAAAAAAAAAAACATCCCCCTCCCAGCTTAGGATGTGTCTAATCAGCATTTTTTTCAAAATAATAAACATAACCTTCCACTCCCTGTTCAGGCTGCCCTCTCTCACCTGGCTTATTAGCAGTTTAAAAAAATAAATAACCTCCCCATCCCAACTCAGGCTGCCATTCCCAATCCCGCCCAATCTCCAATGTTTTTTTTGTTGTTTTTTTTTAAGATAAGAACCAGCCCCCTTCCAGCTCAGGATGCCATTCCGCACTCTGCCTGATTGTCATTTTTTTTAACTAAGAAAAATGCCCCCCCATCCCCTGCTCAGGATGCACTCCCTCACCCTGCCCAATTCACGCTTTTCACATAATTGCTGGTGTTTTTCAATAAAACAAAATCTCCTCCCTGTCACAGCTCAGGATGCCCTCCCTTACCTTGCCCAATTGCTGGGTTGTTTAAAATACTGAAAAATATCCTCCCCCTCCCAACTCAGGCTACCCTTTCTCACTCTGTCAAATCATTATTTTTCTAAAATAATAAAAATACCTTACCCTGCCTAATAACTGTTTTTCTAAAACAATAAACAATAACATCCCTTCCAGCTCAAGCTATTACTCACCCTGCCCAATAGCTGTTTTTTTTCTTCTTCAAAATAAGAAAAATACACTTCCCTCCCAGCTCATGCTTCCCTTCCTCCCCATGTCCAATCGCTGTTTTCTTTAAATAATAAAAATACCCTTGCCATCTCAGCTCAGGATGCCCTTCATCACCCAATCCCCATTTCTTTTTAAAAAATAAAAATACCCTCCCTTCCTAGCATGAGCTGCCCTTCCTCATCCTGCCCAAACACCATTTTTTTTTGTTTATTTTTTTAGTATGAAATAACCTCCTTCTCCCAGCTCAGGCTGCCTTCCCTCACGTTAGCTGATTGCAGTCTTAAAAAATTATAACCTCCACCTCCCAGCTCAGGATGCCCTCCCTTACCCCATTTTTTACGTAATAAAAATATTCTTCCCTCCCATCTGAGGCTACCCTTCCTCACCCTGCCAAATTGTATTTTTTTTAAATAAGAAAAATACACTCCCCTCCCAACACAAGTTGCCCTCCCTCACCCGGCCAAATTACTGGTGTTTCTAAATAATAAAAATAACTGTTCCCTCTCAGCTCCAGATATCCTTTCTACTGTGCCTAACTGCTGCTTTTTAAAAAATATCAATTTATTTATTTCTTTACTGAAAATTTTGGAGAATACCTTTGAGCACAAGTTCCACAACAGTAGCAGAGCTTACAAAGCAACATTACAAATAAAATAAGCAGGTTCCAGTGGAATGAAGTTAAACAAGTACAAATATAGTCATACAAGTATAAATAAATTGGCTGGAATCAACTGCATACAATTTTACAATAAGACAGGTAGACAGTATCAGTAGAACAAGCATAGCACTGGTACATGGCCTCAGAGCCAGAGTCTGACACAGTTCAAAGAGTATACTGAGAGGGAGAAACACCACTGCTCATTGATAGAAAATCTGTCGACATCCCGTACAGCGATGGCATAATGTCGACATACGGTATTGTGCCGTCAAGAAACAAAGTGTATTTTGTGAGGGGCGTATCAGCTCCAGGTCAGAGTTGTTTCGGGGAATGGGCACAACACTGGGAAAAGCTGTGTCTGTGAAACCTGGACCATTACAGCAAAAGTCACTGTAATGGTCTTTTTTGGGGTTTTACTGTTGTGGTATCACTGTGCAGTGGGTCACTGACTGGGAGGGACTTTAGTTAGGAAGATTAGCAGTTTCAGCTGCAATGAACTGTTAGGGTTGCCCATAGTGCTCTCTTAAACTGTTCAAACTTAGGTAGATTGAGCAAGGTATCAGACAGCTCATTTAACCAGCCAGCAGCCCTCACTAGGAGTGAGTGTTTGCCCAGCTGAGTACGTCAGAAAAGCAGCAGGTACTGTAAAGCAGGTGTCTAAAGCAAATAAGACAGAGCCAGAGGCAAACATTATTCATAGGTAAATAGACACTTCACCATCACCATTCAACATAAATAAATGCCAAGATGCAGTAGGATAAAATACTAACATACTAACATACTAAAATGCCAGCAGAATAGGCCTAACGGTCTTTCGTGTCTGCTCGTTTGGTCAGTCCCCAACCTGGGTGCTGACCTTGCTGTCCCCCTCGCCTTCTCTGGCTTCTCCCTTCCCAGTTCCAGATATTCTTGATGCATTGGATTTTGCTTCCAGAACCCTTCCCCTGTACCTGTCCCACCCCCTCTTGAACCCCTCCACTGTCTCTGCCTCCACCAGCCCCCTAGGCAGTGCATTCCATGGCTCCACCACCCTCTCAGTGAAGTAGCACCTCCTCCTTTCTCCCTAGAATCTTCCCCTCAGCTTCCAGCCATGCCCTCTAGTGGCCCCTTCCTCCTTCCTTGAAGCACCCGATTGTTCCTCCCTATTTACCCTCTTCATGTACCTAAAGACCTCTATCATGTCCCCCGGTCCCTTCTCTTCCAATGTGTACATATTTAGCTCTTGAGCCTCTCCTCATAGGTCCTGTCCCCAAGCCCCAAATCATTTGGTTGCCCTCCTCTGGACCCTCTCCAGGAGGTTAATGTCCCACTTTAAGTGTGGGCTCCAAACTGCGCAGTACTCAAGGTGCGGCCTCACCAAGCAGTTATACAGAGGGAGTATCACTTCCCTCCTTCTGGAGGTGATCCCCCTAGCGATGCATCCCAGCATCCTGTTGGCCTTGGCTGCTGCCCTCCTACAAGTCTCAGAGTTGTTCATCTTGACATCCACCACCACCCCCAGGTCCCTCTCAGCCATCGAGACTTGTAGCATTTCCCCCCAGAGTGTACACTTGACCTGGGTTTCTGGCCCCCAGGTGGAGTACCTTACATTTCCCTGCATTGAACCTCAGCTTCCACTTTCTAGACCATCTTTCCAGAGCCTCCAGGTCCCCCTGTAGGGCCACCCTCCCCTCCTCCCCATCCACCACCGCCCCCAGTTTCGAGTCATCTGCAAAGAGACTCATCTCACTCCTGATTCCTGTCTTATGTCAGATACGTAGGCGTTGAACAGAAGGGGCCCAAGGACTGATCCCTGTGGGACCCCACTAATGACCCTCCTTGGGGATGAGACTATCCCACCAACTACGACCCTCTGGGTCCGGTCCTGAGCCAATTGCTCATCCATCTGATCATCTGGTTCCCCACCCCATTTCTCCCAGCTTATCCAACAGGCCCACGTGAGGAACAGAGTCAAATGCCTTGCTGAAGTCCAGAAAGAGGACATCTACTGGTCTACCCAGGTCCAAGGCACTTGTCACCCAGTCATAGAACTCCACCAGGTTTGTCTGACACGATTTCCCCGGGATGAATCCATGCTGTCTATCGTCCAGGCACCCTGACTTATCCAGGTCCCCCCTAGCCTCTCCTTGACAATGCCCTCCATCACCTTGCCCACCACCGAGGTCAGGCTGACAGGCCTGTAGTTCCCTGCCACCTCCCTTGATCCCCGCTTGTGGATAGGCACTATATGCGCCACCTTCCAGTCTTGGGGCACCCACCCTGTCCTCAGAGAGATGGTGAAAAGCTTTGCCAGGGGTTTTGCCAGGACATCTGCAAGTTCCCTCAGCACTCTGGGATGTAATTTATCCGGCCCCGGTGCTTTCTCCATCTTAAGGGAGCTGAGGGCTTCCCTCACTCTCTCAGCTGTGATTTCCACTTCCGGTACCCCTTCTCCCTGCTTAGCCCTCCCCCACCTGCCAGTGAAGCCTCCCCCTCTCCCCAGACCTGCCGATCGGTAAGGGTCCCCCCCTCCTCAGTATCTCTGTCTCCTCCCATGTATGATGCAGCACCCCTATTTTCCTGGGTGAAAACTGAGGTGAAGTACTCATTTAGTACCTCAGCCTGCTCCCCCGGGTCTTGTGCCCATGGCAAATGGCAAAATACTTTATTCCACAAGCCAGCAGCACGATGCAGACACCCCTCCCCATTGCCAAATGTTTTCACGTGATATCAGCACTTTCTCAAGGCACCGAGTGATATCAGGTATTGCACCTTTTAAAAAAATATATTAAAGAGATAGTGCACATAAAGGTGTCTGTAAATTCAGTGTAATAACATTAGGAATAATAACCACCCCATAGCAGGTTAAAAAATATATGTGAAAGAAAGATAAAAAGTAGTGGTGAAAAGGCAGCTAGTCCCAAACAGTAAATGCAAAACAACCAACCATACTTGAAGGAAAATAATAAAACCATGAGGCTCCAGAATAAGTCAGAAAGTGTATATTTACTCCGGAAGGAGGACTGCCAAAGCCCCGGCACTTCAACCATTGTTGGCCTTCATCAGGGGGTGTGTCTTCACCCAAACCCACTTGGCATTTTAAAGAAAGTATTTACATAGATACATAGATGTTGTCAGCAGATAAGGGCCTTCGGCCCACCCAGTCTGCCCTTGACTGCTAGTAACTGTGCCTCTTCAAGCTTCCATGGAACTAGGTTTTCCTTTCTCCCAAGTACCAGGATCCCCCTATGCCTATCCCTTGTATTCTTAAATCCTGTAATTGTTTCTGCCCCTACTGACTCCTCTGGCAGGCTGTTCTATTTTTCCACCACCACCCTCTCTGTGAAGAAATACTTCTTCACGTTCCCTCTGAACCTTCCTCCCTCTAAATTCATCCTGTGTCCCCTTGTCCTGGAGCATCTTTTTCTTTAAAAAAATGGTATTTTCCTGGACCTTGTTTCTCCCTGTGAGGTACTTAAATGTCTTGATCATATCACCCATCTCCCTCTTCTCCTCCAAGGAGTACATAGTTAGGTCCTTCGGCCTAACCTCATAGGGTTTGTGATGTAATCCCTGCATCATCTTGGTTTATTTATTTATTTATTTTAAGTCTTCAATTACCGGGTTAGTACATTGATCCAAGGGACCGTTTTTAGGCACGACCTGGGCACAAATATGGCACTACCGAGTTACATACAGATTATGGGGAAAACAGCAACACAGTAAATACAGTACAGTTTACAATATGTGGAAGAAATCAAAAAGGGAAAAAAGCACTACAGTTCACAGTGATTTGGGGGAGGGTGACAAAACATATGGGGAAAATAATAGAACATGCTGAGCAAACAATACATGGGACCATGCCACAGTAATTCACACCAGTTCACAGCCAGGAAGTAACAGGCAATAAACAGGTACAGAGAGCAGGCTATGTGCTAAAACAGGCAATCAAGTTATAAGAGCAGAGTCGGCAGTTACGATGGGTGGGAAAGGTACCATGTTGTTGAAGAGTACCCTGGAGAGCACAGGCATTTAGCCTCGTTCAGTAACCGGGCTTTGAGTCGGTGTTTGAAAGAGCTGTGGGTATCCGCAGACCAGAGTGATGCAGGGATCCTGTTCCAGAAAGAGGGAGCAGCCATAGACAGTGCTCTGCCACCCACTCCAGTGGAGACTTTAGGGATTTCCATGGGGAGGCTGACGATGAGGGGTGGGGGCTGACGACATGCGTAAAAGGAGTAGCTCTGGCCTGCAGAAAGGCTGTGTAAGGTGATGCATTATCATTTCTGAGGTTGTTGTCAAGGCTACAACCTAGTGCACAGTCATAACGACCGGAGAGTGGGAGTCACCCTAGCACCTGGTAGAGGTCACAGTGGTGAGTGGAGCAGGGTGCCAAGAGTGCGAAATGACATACGTTGTTGCATGCCAAGTTTAGATGCAAGCACAGGGCAGAAGACACATGGGAATATATGAGGGAGCAGTAGTCAGTGATAGGGAGCAGGTTGCCTTGGGTAATAGCTA